>CM046881.1:564939031-566287634 GCA_025667525.1 Glebionis coronaria | reverse complement strand
TATATATATATATATATATATATATATATATATATATATATATATATATATATATATGTATATATATACATATATATATATATATATATATATATATATATATATATATATATATATATATATATATATATATATATATATATATATATATATATATATATATATATATATGTATATATATACATATATATATATATATATATATATATATATATATATATATATATACATATATATATATATATATATATACATATATATATATATATATATATATATATATATATATATATATATATATATATACATATATATATATATATATATATATATATATATATATATATATATATATATATATATATATATATATATATATATATATATATATATATATATATATATATATATATATATATATATATATATATATATATATATATATATATATATATATATATATATATATATATATATATATATATATATATATATATATATATATATATATATATATATATATATATATATATATATATATATACTTCAGTTCAAATGAGAACTTTTTAAAGTTGAAAAAATAAGAACCAGCTAAAATCTCACAAATGACACTCTACTTCAAGTAATTTTTAAACGAGATTAACTAAAACTAAGTTTTTTAATAATTTGATGGGCTTTCTTTTGAAAATTGACGAATTCTAGGTGATACATCTTGATTTAAGGTGTGATTTGTATCATGTCTTGGTATCGTGTATCATGTTATTTAGTGGTGGTTGTGTATCAAATGTACCATTTTATGTATAAGATATTATCTTGTTGAGATTTTGATGTATGTGTATCATATTTTTAATTATGTATCAGTAATACGTTACACACTAAGTCGTCGTTTATTAGTCAATAGAATGTTAAGTTGTATAAATAATGTATATTTTGGTGTATTATTGGTAATATGATTATGTATCAATGTTTTATTGGTGTTTTTGATTAGTTCTCATTTTTACAACTTTAAAAAAGCTCTCACATTAACCTTCCTATATATATATATATATATATATATATATATATATATATATATATATATATATATATATATATATATATATATATATATATATATATATATATATATATATAGAGTTAGGGTAAAATAAAAAATATTTTATAATAAAATAGATAAGGTGGAACCACAGGTTGCCACGTGTCCCACTAGCCCCCACTTTTTGTTTTAATAAGTCCAAGGGTATTTTCGTCTTTTACCCTAAACCTCAGGGGTATTTATGTAAATTTCTTACAAAACAATATATAACCTGTTTTTGCACACACTGTTGCATTATTATTCGTTTTTTCACACATGGTTATTTCCTCTCTATACCACGGTTAATCACCATCGTACTCTCTAAACCTAAACCACTGTTAACCACCACATTCACCATCTTTCCCACCATCTTTAACCATAGTTTATTATCACCATAGTTATCACCATCAATCAATCGATAATCTGAGTTTATCATGATCACTATTTTGGAAGATCAATCGTGAACCATCGTTTTGAAGATGCTTACTAAATCGTCAATAATTAACGAGTGTAGTTCATCATCATGGCTTGATTGTAAGTGTCTATTTCAAAGTTTGTAGTTTCTTTGTTTGTTGTGTATTTAGTTCAATGAGTCTATCCTTATCATGATTGTGAATGACTTATCATAATAGAGTAAGTTTAGTTTGTAATTGAATGCGTGATTGTGAGTACCTGATCATATAAACTAGATAAAAGCGTATATATAAATCGTGCACACTACGTGTTTGATAAAATGTGTACAACATATTCTATAACTATAATGCACTGGGTTCATATTGTTATGCACTAGGTTTTTATTTGTGATGCACTAATTGTTTATGCAGTCATAACAATCCAACAAAATTAAGGATTATTGGATTATTACCATTACATTTTGATGTAGTAGATTTATATTAATAATGAAGTAGATTTTTATTTGTGATGCAGTAAACTTATATATGTAATGCAGTATAAACGCTCAAAATTGTTGAGTCATTTTTAGGCGGAAAGGCTCGTATGTGTAGTTGTATATGTATAAAGATTTTAGTAAATCTATTACATAATTAATAAATTTTGGTACATCAAAGTGTCATGTAGTAGGTTTTATACTGTAATATAGTAGTGAGCACTACATTTGTTGCAATTTGATTTTTGTAAATTTGTAATGGAAGTTGAATGTAGTAGTAAGCACTACATTTATGTACTAGCTTTTGTAATGCAGTACGTTTTAACCTGTAATGCAGTAGGTTTTATACATTCATGCAGTAGGATTTTTAGTTTCAGGTTTAATGATCTTTTGTTAAAATTTTGTAGGTTCACTTTTGTAAATTTGTAGTGGAAGTGGAATGTAGATGTAAGCACTACATTTATGCAGTAGCTTTTGTAATGCAATACGTTTTCACTGCCATACGATAGAATTTAAACTGTCATGTAGTAGGTTTTGTATTGTCATGCAGTAGGTTTTGTCTTGTCACACTTAATGATTTTCTATTAAATTTTTGGCAGGTTAATTTTTGTAAATTTGTAATGAAAGTTGATCGTAGCTCCAAGCACTACGAGGTTAATGGTCTTTTTCGATGGCTCATATTTTATGTGTTAATAACGAACAATGGAAGTACATGACTCATTATCAGACTTAGCGGATGGAATCCGACCAAGACACATCCACTGATATGCGTCCCACAGAAGTTCAGTCGATGATCTGATCATGTTGAGTTTGTTGATAAATTTTAGTGAAGTTGACCAAACTAAGAAATGATTTTGAAAATAGAAGAAATGTGTACAGTTTGGTAATTTTGTATTGTGCACGACATCATTGTTATATTTCTTTTTCACATGTGACTTTTTATGTAGTACATCAAAGTTTATGTATATGTTTTTGTAGGTTGTTTTTTTAGTACGTCATACTTTTTATCATCAATATCTTTTATTTTCTTGTTTAATGCATCATAGTACCACATCGTTGTGTTATTGTTTAGTGCACCATGATGATGTAAAATAACATCGTGATACAATAGATATATATATTGTGATGCAGTAAATTTATACAATGTGATTCATTAGGAATAAATAACGCATCACGATTTCTAGTACATCACGATTCAAGTTTTAGCACATCACAAATATATGCAGGCAAACCTATTCATTTTTACACAAATGCCTAACGCTATTAATACTAAGTTAAACAATGAAAAAATATTAAGATACACTAATTATATCACTATAATGCACTATCAAAAATGAGCAAAGAAAATTTTACACTCCAAGTTAAAACATAATGAAAATTGAATATAAATTTTAATGTATTATGAATAAAATATAATGCGCTACGAATAAAACTATTATGCACTAGGAATATAAACCATAATGCACTAAGAAAAATTGAACAAAAAGAAGCTTTGTATTTATAATCAATAATCTATACCATTTTTTACAATTGAAAATGTTGGTAAAAATGCAAAATAAAAGAAAAAAATGTTCATAGATTAGTTATTGGAGTATTTGATCTTAACCCATATATTCTAGGTTGAGCAGCTTGTAGCTTGGGTTTCTTGGATGATGCACGTTCCTTTGTACATGTTGTTGTATTGCGTCCTTCCTTATTTCCACACACACCACAAGAAGTCCTTCACGTTGAGCTCTTTAGCTACCACTTCAACACAAACAATAAATTTTCACATTAGATGTAGTTTTAGAGCTTAATCACGTAATCTTTTTGACGCGTTATAAATAGTGTTTTACTATCAGTTCATTTGAGTCTTGTTTATGAGATTCCACATTTAAAAGCAGTAAGAACACTTAAACACATGTTACATAAAAGAGAAAGATACTACAATATTTAAGTAGCATCGCTAACAAACAATAACCTATTGCATATACGTACTTTTTTAGCCATTAAGCACATAATCGGACAAAAAAATCACTTTTCGTAAAATCGAAAACTAATTTGTAACTAACATATCCATATGAACACCAAAAATAACCTACTGCATCTCAGTTAATTTTCTACTACATCAGATATTCTGCAAAAAACAATCAGTTTCACAAAAAATGGAAACTCGCTATTAACTTATATCATCACTATAAACATCAACAATAACCTATTACATCTCAGTGCCTTTTTAGCACATTACACACATACTCAAGCACAAACAATTAATTTTCGCAAAATTGGCAACTCACTTTTAAGCTAACTCGCCCATATGAACAATAACTATAAGCTATCTCATCTTATTTAATTTTCTACTACATCATACACATTAAGTGTGTACTACAAAGCATCAAACTTTATATTCTAGAGTATCGCAGTCTTATATTCTACTGCATTACAACTATACTCTAAGAACAATAAGAATGTAGTTGAAATACCAAAATATACCATGTGATTCACTAGAATATAAACTGACATGTAATAATGTAAAATGTAATGCAGTAGAAACAAAACTATAATGCAGCATAAACAAAACTATAATGTAGTAAACATTATAAATAGTGTATAAATATTCATCTGCACGTTTCTCACTTACAGACATGGTTAGAATAGATGACCATGGTTCATTTACAGACAACATGTTTCTAAGAAAACACAATCAACTTCATTAAAAATGGCAAGCCACAATAACACTAAATCAAGCTTGTAAACAAAGTAATTAATCTATAACATTGCAATTCGTTTTCTACCACATCAAAGGCACAAGCACACTGACACAAATTTATTTCATTAAAATTGGCAAGTCAAAGTTACACCAAATCATGCTTATTAACAACTTAAGTAACCTACTACATTACATTGCATTTTCTACTACATCAAAGGCACAAGGAGGAAAACAAAATCAATTTCATTAAAAGAGACAAGCCATCGTTACACTAAATCATGCCTTGAAAAAAGTAAGTAACCTTCTACATTACGTTGTATTTTCTTCCACATCAATGGCACAAGCATGAAAACACATAATAATGCATTACACCTATATGAACACCAACATTCTAATGCATTACAGTGCATTTTCTAGCACATCGCACACATAATGCATTTAAAGTGCAATATTATTTCTACAACATCACTGTCTTATCTCTACTTCTACCGCGTCACAAGCATATTCAAGCACACATACTTATTTTTGAACGAAAGACAAACACCATTAAGCCTAACTCATACCTAATAACCTTCTTCATTACAATGCATCATATGGAAAAGAACATCTAACCTACTAGATTAGAATGAATTTTATATGCATTACGGTTCAATTTCTACTAAAACATTCTTGCTGATATCAATTTACATTCTATTCCATCACAAATAATTCTCTAACACATCACAGGCATAATAAATTAACACTCAATCATTTTCATAAATATCAAACATCATTTAGCCTAAAACATTCTCATAAACACCAATGATAAATTAATACCTTACAATTTATTTTCTACCACATCATAAGGTAAATGTAGTACATCAAGTTTACAAATTCTAGTTGATACATTTTGTCAAACACATTGTATGCAACTTTTCTAAACACGTTTTCTATCCATTTTTTCCCTACAGATTGTTCCAAATCTAGAAATAAAACACACACAATCATATACATAAGCACATGCTTCAACATATTTAGAAGTCTATTTCTTCATACTCAACAAATGAATTTAAATTGATAAAAAAAATAAGATTCTAATGAACCAAAACTAACAAAAATATGCATTAACAAAATTAATAAATTGATTCAATAAAAACACTAGAGTTCATATATAAACTTACAAGGGCGTGTGTTATTTGATAGGTTCATCTTCAAAATTGTTCATGGCATAAGGTTTTCGAATGGTTATTCAAACCATAACAAATTGATGTAGTAACCATCGTTGATTCAGTAGGATTCATCGACGATGACGATTTATCTTTAATGAATTAAGATTTAGGAATGAAATAATTAGTGTATGTGTGTGATGGAGTGTGTGTTTATAGAGAGAGGTTTTTTGTTGGAAGGAATGGTCAGAAGGTGAAAAACGTGTTTCGTGTAAAATGACCTTTTTTACATAAATGACCCTAAAGTTTGACGATTTTATATAAATGGAACCGCGTTTTTCATATTATAATTGGAATATTGGTTGGTTTGATCCAAGGGCTAGGATCTCACCCTATCCTTTTTATTTTAAAATCTTTTTAATAATAACCCCACCTTATATATATATATATATATATATATATATATATATATATATATATATATATATATATATATATATATATATATATATATATATATATATATGTTGAAAGTATTGATCTTAATCCTAGTTTGCAGGAAAGTTTGTTTTGTTTGTTATTGTATGTAGGGACTAAAGTTGTAACTACAAGAAAGATAGAGGGCTATTATGTCAAGATTAGATAAGCTGAAGGGCTACATGTGCCAAAGTGCAAAATCTATTGGAGTGGAGTATATAAGTTGGTCAAGCACATAGCTCACCTTCACAACTTGCACCATTATTCTCTCTCTTGTTTTACACATAGTTTCGATTCATAGTTCTAGGTGATTGAGATAATCTTAATCTTTTTGTAATCTTGTTTTTCTATTTAAATCTTGTAAAACTATTATCAATTAGATAATAGACCCATACCATCTTTATTCTATGGTGGGTTTTGTTTTAATAAAAGTTTATTTGAGAATCATGCTTGTGTTTTATAAATCTTAACATGGTATCAGAGCTAGGTTTCATCACCTTGCTTTGATATTATGATTTTCACATTTAAACATTTTTTGGTTTTCTGAAAATTTGGGGTTTTTAAAATTGAGAGGTTCTTGATTGATTAACTTGTGTTAATCGATTGGTTTTATGATTAATTCATCATCTCTGGCATTCTTAATCATTAGCCCTAATTTCTTGAAAAATTATGGTTTTTTGTGATTTTTGGAGATTTGTTCGATTGAGGCTCGATTGGAGTTGATCTTTGGTTGGTTGTTCGATTGGCACTTAGGATTGGTGTTTTTGGTGATTTGCCCTAATTGTTGGATTAGGGTTTGGTTCTGGGTTCTTGATTATTCTTTGACTAAGTGAATCAAAGAATAATTAAGGCAGTCTTCCGCTGATTCCATAGCTCTATAACACCTCCTTTACTTTTTAAGTCTCTTTAACTGTTTCTTGATTGGTAGTTGTGATTCTTGTTTTTTTCTGTTAGTAGTGTAATATTTTCTCTCGTGTCTTTTCAATCTTTAGCCCTTGACCTACCATCTTGAATGGTTTAGAAACCTGGGAAATAAACGGGGTTGATCTTAACTTCTTTACTGTTTATGTTATTTGTTTGTTGCTTTGTGATTGCTTATGTCTGTTTATGGTATGTCTGAGGAGGAACATGAGCATGGTAGTGATGGCTATAGTACAGATGCAACTGATGCATCTGTTACTAAGATCAGTCGTTTGGATCTTAATGATCCTTTGCATCTTCATCCTAATGTTTCTGCATCTTTAACTGTTGTGTCTATTAAACTTAAGGGTACTGAGAATTATCAAGTGTGGTCCTGTGTTATGTTACTTGCTCTTGAGGGTAAAAATAAAACTGGTTTTATTGATGGATCTTGTTAAAGATCTAATGTTGATGAAGTTCTTGGTAGGCAATGGGATAGAGTTAATGATATTGTGCTTGGTTGGGTTTTTATTCCATCACTGAGGAGTTGTTCTTGGGTCAATTTTTTCTAAAAGGGCTAAACATGTTTGGCATGAACTTAAGGAAACTTATGACAAAGTGGATGAGTCTGTCACTTTTAATCTTCATCATAAAATTCATTCTTTGTCTCAAAATGGGTCTGTTTTGGCATATTATTATCATAAACTTAATGCCCTTTGAAAACAATTTGATGCCCTGGTGCAACTTCCTAGGTGTACTTCTCATGCTGTTGAGGACTTTAAGAAACATAACCAATTAATGAAACTAATACAATTTTTTATGGGACTTGATGATTCTTATATGCAAATAAGAAGTAGTATTCTCTCTAGAGATCCTTTTACTTATGCTATTATTTCTAGTGAGGAGTCTCACAGAGTTATGTCTGGCTCAGTGTCTTCCCAAAGGAGTCAGTCCTCTGTGTTTAACTCTAGTGTGAATAGGGGTAGTGTTCAAAGACCTCAAACTTCTAACTCTTGTAGACCTGCTAGGTCTAATAGACCTACTAATGGGAATAGAAGGTCTAATGGGGAACCTACCTTAGTTTGTGAGAATTGTGGTTTTAATGGGAATACAGTTGATAGATGTTTCAAGCTTATTGGTTATCCTCCTAATTTTGGAAAGAAAAATAATACTTGGTTTTCTAATAATAATAAAACATCTCAAAATTTCAATAAAATATTTTAAATAATAACAATGCTGGTTCCAGCTCTACATTTTCTTTCTCAGATGAATAGTTGTCTAAAATCATTGCTTTGATTAAGGACAATTCTGCTGGTGCTCAAGCCAATATGGCAGGTATTGTGGTAAATCAAAGTTTTGTTTTTAACAAGAATTTTCATAAATTTTTATGTTCTAATAGTCAGATTAAGTCAAATCTTGTGGATCATGGTCTTATTGTTGATTCAGGTGCTAATCAGCATCTTACATATGATGATAAGTATTTGGTTAATGTGATTGATATTTCCAAACTTGGAATTAAAGTGTCTCATCCTAATGGAACTGAGGCATTTATTACCAAGGTTGGAAATATGGTCTTAAACAAAGACTTAACCTTATATGATGTGTTGGTTGTGCCTGAATCTGTGTTAGCCTTATGTCTGTGCATAAGATTGCTAAGGATAGAAAGTTTGTGGTGGATTTTGATGAGTCTAGTTGTTATATTTTGCCTCAGGGTTTGAGGGAGATGAGGTTGTTGGGGATTGGTAAACAAAAAGATGGCTTGTATTTTTTTGATAGAGGGATTGGTTTTGAAAAACCTAATGTTACTTTTTTTTAGTAAAGATGTGTGGCATTGTAGACTTGGTCATCCTTCAGACCAAGTTCTCAAGGTTTTAAAAGAAGAATTGGTTTTTGAGAAAACTAAAGGTGAATTTGTTTGTGAAACTTGTCAAAAGGCTAAACAAACTAGAGAATCTTTTCCACTTAGTGATCATGTTTCTACTAGTCTAGGTGAACTGGTTCATTTAGACTTGTGGGGTCCTTACAAAGTTGTTAGTAAGGAAGGTTTTAGATATTTCTTAACTGTGGTTGATGATTTTTCTAGGGCTGTTTGGGTTTATTTGTTGAAAAATAAGCGTGAGGTGTTTGATTGTATAAAGGTTTTCTTTTACTTGATTAAGAATCAGTTTAATAAAACTATTAAAACTTTTAGAAGTGATAATGGTACTGAGTTTATTAATCATAAAATGGTTGAGTTTTGTGAGTTAAATGGGATTATACATCAACATCTTGTCCTTACACTCCTCAACAAAATGTTATTGTTGAGAGGAAACATAGGAATCTTCTTAATGTGGCTAGATCCCTTATGTTTCAGGGGGGGTTGCCTCTAAAATTGTGGTCTGAGTGTGTTCTTAGAGCTACTTACTTGATTAACATGTTGCCAACCTCAGTGCTGAAGGGAAAGAGTCCTTTCCAAATTGTGTTTAATAAAAAACTTGGTTTAAAACATTTGAGAATGTTTGGGTATCTTTGTTTTGCTACTTTACTTACTAGTAATGATAAGTTTAGTAGTAGATTAGAGAAGTGTGTGTTTGTTGGATACTCTGGGACTAAGAAAGTGTATAAGTTGTTAAGTCTTGAAAAGGGTCAGTTTCTGTTTTCAAGAGATGTTAAGTTTTTTGAAAATATTTTTCCCTTTAAGACTAATAGCCATGATACTCTTAGCAATGATAATAAGGATCTGAATCTACACAATTTCTTAGAAGTTGTTGTTGAAATAGATCCTGGTGTGCCCTATGATGATAGTGTTTCTGCCTCACCACATAGAGGTAGTAACTCTTCTCATAATAATGAGCCTCTAGTTGACCCACTTGAGAGTGAGGAGGGGCATTCTCAGGTCTCTAATGAGCCTGATCATGAGAATGAGATGGTTGCTCTCTTTAATGAGCATGAATTTCAGGGCATTAATAATAATACACCTAATGCAATGAGTCCTGTTGTTAGAAGGTCTGAAAGAGTTTCTGTTTTGCCAAGAAAATATAATGACTATGTTTTAACATCTAAAGTTAAGTTTGGACTTGAAAATTTTGTTACTTATGCTAGACTTAAGTCTGATAACTTTTGTTTTATTACTAACTTAATAAAAGTGTTGAGCCTAAAACTTTTTGGGAAGCTAGTAAAAGTCAGCACTGGGTTGATGCAATCAATAAAGAGATGGATGCTTTAAATGAAAATAATACTTGGACTATTACTGACATGCCTAATGATAGGAAAGCTATTAATGGTAAGTGGGTTTATAGGATTAAGCATAAGTCTAGTGGAGAGGTTGAAAGATATAAAGCTAGATATGTGATTAAAGGATATAATCAAAAGGAAGGAGTTGATTTTGATGAGACATTTTCACCTGTTGTGAAAATTGTCATTGTTAGGTGTTTGATCAATTTAGTTGTGCAGAATAATTAGCTTTTGTTCCATCTTGATATCAATAATGCCTTCTTGTATGGAAATCTTAACGAAACTGTGTATATGTCTTTGCTTGATGGGTATTTTGATAAAAATGATAAGAGGGTCTGTAAATTGAATAAATCTTTATATGGTTTAAAACAAGCTCCTAGGAAATAGAATGCCAAGTTAACTCAGGCTCTTATTGAACATGGTTTTATGCAAAGTAAAAGTGACTACTCCTTGTTCACCAAAAATGAGTCTGTAGTTTTTCTTGCATTACTTGTTTATGTAGATGATATCGTTGTTACTAGAAATAGTGTGGATCATATTGAAGAGTTTAAAAGGTTTTTGAGAAGTAAATTTCAGATTAAAGATTTGGGCAAACTTAAATACTTTTTGGGCATTGAGGTTATTGATACAGATTATAGGTTGTGTCTTAATCAAAGAAAGTATTGCTTAGATTTGTTATCTGATTTTGGATTGCTTGCTTGTAAACGATCTGCTACTCCACTTGAGCATAATTTGACTATTGCTAGTGACTCTACTGATTCTGATTATGTGCTTGATAAAATTACTGAGTATCAAAAATTTATTGGCAAACTTATCTATCTTAGACACACTTGGCCTGATATCTCTTATGATGTTCATTGCCTTAGCCAGTTTATGCATAAACCTCTTAAGTCTCATCTTAAAATTGCTCTTAAAGTTTTAATATAGTTAAAAGGTTCTCCTAGTAAAGGCATTCATATTGTTAGATGTACAAATGTTTATCTTGAAGCTTTTGTTGATGCATATTGGGCTAAGTGTTTAGTAACTAGAAAGTTTGTTATAGGTTTTTGTTTACTTTTAAATGGGTCATTAGAATCTTGGAAAAGCAAAATACCATTTCTAAGTTTAGTGCTGGAGCTGAATATAGAGCTATGGCTTCAACTACTTCAAAAATTGTTTGGGTCCTAAAAATCTTACAGGACTTAAACTAGGAAATTTTTTGCCAGTCAAGCTGTTTTGTGATAGCCAAGCTGCTATCAAAATAGCTGTTAATCCTGTCTTTCATGAGAGAACAAAACATCTTGAGATAGGTCTTCATTTTGTGAGAGATAATATTTTGGCTGGTGTGATTAAGACATGTAAAGTTAATACTGCAAATCAAACTAAAAATATTCTTACTAAGGGTCTTGACAAGTTGCAACATTATAAACTTGTTGGTCAGTTGGGATTGTATGATTGTTTTCATGTTCAAATCAAGGAGGGGTGTTGAAAGTGTTGATCTTAATCATGGTTTGCAGGAAAGTTTGTTTTGTTTGTTATTGTGTGTAGGGACTAAAGTTGTAACTGCAAGAAAGATGGAGGGTTATTATGTCAAGATTAGATAAGTTGAAGGGCTATATGTGCCAAAGTGCAAAGGCTATTATATTGGAGTGGAGTATATAAGATGGTCAAACACACACCTCACCTTCACAACTTGCACCATTATTCTCTCTCTTGTTTTACACATAGTTTCGATTCATAGTTCTGGGTGATTGAGATCATCTTGATCTTTTATAATCTTGTTTTTCTGTTTAAATCTTGTAAAACTATTATCAATTAGATAATAGACCCATACCAGCTTTATTATGTGGTGGGTTTTGTTTTAGTAAAAGTTGATTTGAGAATTATGCTTATGTTTTATAAATCTTAACAATATAGCTTTGAAGTTTCTTGAAGCTCCAACCCAACATAAACATAAAATACTTAAACCCTAATACATTTAAAGAAGATTCAATGTATGCATGTTCTAAAAAGAAACATGAGAATTACCAAATATTGTGTTATGAGGGTTCATTGCTGCTTGGTTCTTGGCACCGTCACCGATAAGACGTTCATCATCAACAAAAGCAACACTTGAAGGTGTGGTTCGGTTGCCTTGATCGTTTGGTATGATCTCTATACGATCATTCTTCCAAACAGCCACACACGAGTATGTTGTTCCGAGGTCAATGCCAATTGCCGGCGACTCATTATTACTTCCTCCGTCCATGTTAGTCTATAGTTATGAAGTAGTTTTCAAAAGTTTTATGTGATGGTCAAGATAATAAAATATTTGAAATTTGAAAAAGTATGATAAAAAATATTTGAAATTTAGTAGTTTCCAAAATTTTTCAAATTAAAAACAAGTTAAGTATATCTATAAGAGCCCTTCCGAAAAAATAAGTATATTAAGAGCACCGCAAAAAATGATTTTTTTTACTTAGCTTTCTCATATTTACAAACCTGTATTTTTACAACTTCTTATATAAATTACAACCAGCTTTTAAATTTTAGCCATGTCAAGGCATAATTCAAATTTACATGGAAGTCCCGGCACATAAAAGTTTGGTATGTGTCAAAAAAATTCATTGCTATCATCTTTTAATGTAAGTGGTAACTAGTTTGTATAGTAATTGTATTGTTACTTGTGATACTCGTTAAGAAGATAAAGGTATTTAGAGTACGTGTTGTGGTGAGTGGTGACATCTTCAAGTTTTTTTATTTGAGATTTGCTAGTATCACTTCAACGTCAGCTTTATACACAAAAATATTTTTTCATTCATGACATTCTATCTTCTCTTCACTTACGCCTCATTAAATATTTTTTTATTCAATTTTCGCACAGATTTAATTTCATTTTATTAAATTCAAAATACAATATATAAATAAAATACAATACGAAACAAAAAAACATAAAAAGATTATGAAAATTTAAAACATATGACAAAATTAATTTTAGTTGTTATACCTTGCTATTATTTATTCTTGTTTTTTTGAATAAATGAGGATGTAGGTACCCGCATTGTGCTCACATCAATCATAAGAAACTGCAACTCATATAGCTCCTCCGCGGTCATTCTTTTGCTTTCTTAGCCTTATATGTTGATTTACCTGCTTGAATCTTCTATCGCAATTCCTCGTTTAAAACATCCTTCATAGATCTCGTACAACTTCCCTGCTGCACCATTCTTGGCTTTGATTTAGTTTTTTTTTTGCAGGACAAGTTTTACCGAGGGCTCGAGGTCAAGCATCACCGTCCAATATTTCTGTGTGATCATTCTAGTCTAAGGACTCAGCTGCATTCCAGTTTGGGTACGTTCCACGCGTGTTCTAAGATAAAGTTTTTACCCTTCGAATAAGCACCATACACTACTACAAAAATTGCCATAGAGCCCTGTTGAAAAGTGTAATAGAGCCCCTTTTTGCCTGGGGAATTAAAGGGGGAGGGACTCTATTCAAAAAGCAAATAGAGCCCGGTTTCAAAAACGGGCTCTATTACCTCTTATAGAGCCCGCTTTTCTATCAAAGGACATGGCTCTATGTGAACAGAAAAAATAAAAAAAAAACATTCTAGACATGAAATCAAATTTCTTTAATCAAAAAGAACATTGCATTGATCCAGGAGATCACTTACAGCTTACTTTCTATTGAGATATATCTTGCAACTACTCTTGTAAAAAACACATTCAAAATAGTTCAAGATAAAATTATTGAGTACTTGAACAAAAATGAAAGTGAAAAAATACACCATTGCTTTACAGCGAAGTCTTTTTGAGTAACCTGACCAAAAGAGACGGGATTTGATAAAGTTGATAACTTCTCAAATTTGTTTGTATGTCTGAGAAGCACGCCAATGACGAATACAGTTTTAATAAGTCTTGACTTTTCCCATCCTATCGTCGAAGCTTTTTAGATAGCTAAACATTTCTGAACTTTATATTATACGAGATGATGTGATTAGTAGTAGTATATTGGTACGACGTACTTCATAGTTGGGCAAATCCTGATGTACATAACTCATTTAGGGTGTCATAAAGAGGAGCAGCTGCAATGACTTCTCTGTAAAAGTATCATTTGTGGTTGAAGCATAACCAAAAGGAAGTAAGATCAGGGGTCCAAGAAGAAGTTAATTCGAGAACACGGTATGCAATGACATCACCTTCCTGCAAATTGTAAGACTAACTTTAGTGAACTTCCACATCAACATAAGTGCATATGTTCATTATTTATGTGTGTCTGGAAAGACTAATAGACTTTAGGTGAGCTGTACAGAGGGAGCTTTTCAAAGTCAATGAGGTCAACTACAGGTAATTCAGTCAGCATTGAGGAGGGTTCTTCAATTGCGTCTTGATAGGCATCCCTTTGAAAAGTTGACTACTTCTCTAAACCCCATTTTTGACCCTTTTTGTTGCTGGTAACAGATCATTGCTAAGGTACATAGAATATTTGTAAAACATTTATAAGTTCAGATATGCTAAGGTACATGTGGTTTAAGTAGACAACTATGTATACTCACCAAAACCTGATAACCCGAACACCACCGGCCCAACATAACCCGACCCGAACACCACCGGCCCAACATAACCCGACCCGAATACCACCCGAACCCAATATCTTACCGGGTCGGGTTGTGGATGACTTTTTTAGAACTAAAACCCGACCAGCCAAGACCCGATAATCCGTTACCCGACCAGATAACACCCATAGTGGAATCATTATGGTCCACTGATCAATACTTTGAGTTCGTATTGATAGTCATGTTCAGTACCAGATTGTCTTTCCAGGTAATCTTCAATTAACCTTGTGATCAATTTGACTGTGATAGAGTCAAGTATACTAGTTTTGATTCTGGAATTTGAAATCCATTACCTTAAGTTTTCTAAGTTATTCTATAAAGCTGTGTTATTTATACCATAAGTACTTATATAATACAATGTAAAACTTGAAAGGTTTTAGCATGATCACTATTATACCATAACTAACGGGTCACCACAATCACCTCATCACCGTCGTTGATGTTAGGCCATGGTTTTGGACTGGGGTCTTCTTTTCCGTATGAGACTTCATGGTGAAAGATAGCGTCTTATGTTACAATCATGTATGATATATAACATGTATGTTTTGAAAACTGAAGTTAAGTTTTTTATAAAAGCAATATTGTCAAATGAAACAAATCTCTGTCATTGTTGCTGCAGGGGTATGGACAGGATAAAACACATAAATCTACAAGTACAATGCTTCTGACCTGGTTTTCATCTAGAAGTGATCCTGCTACCTGAAACCATGTCGAGTAGTAAAAAAAGTTACTAAAACACATAAATCTACAAGTACTATGAGCATTACTTCACATCTTTAATGAAGAAAAAACCACCAACCTGTATGCATTCATTTAGACCATCGAACATGTTTGCACAGATTTCTACAATGATATAAACCAACATAGTGAGAACGTTTATTTAACAAAAACATACACACACACACATGGACACACACACACACACAAAATAAACCAGAAATTATATCATGAATGGAAATGATATAACCTTACGAAAATGCTCCACCAAAGTCACAACTATGTAGTTAGAAAGCTGAACTAAATAGGTTTCATTGCGACCTTGAGCAACCCCTTTCTCAATAGCCAATTTTGCATAACGCGACAACTCCCGCATAGCTACAACAAATAGTTACATTCAAGATTAACTTATGTGTAATCATTCACTTTGAAAATGAAGAAGAATGTAAAATAAGATCGGAAAGAAAAAAAAGTTGAAACGAACGATTTCCTAACTTCTACACGAATGTAATATTTTAGGAGTGGCACCAAGGTTGGAGCAACCTGTTAGGTATATATGTTAGCAATTAGTCTTGCTAAGTAAACAACAAGATACAAACAATTTTGCTAGAACCAACCTTAAAATTGATTCTGTGTTGAAAGCAAACACGATCACATCTTGCATATGTCCAACTTCATGTCCATCCTAAACATTTATTTAAGAAACAACCATAACCTCTTTTTAAACGTATTATTTAGGAAAAAAAGTTGGAATTATAATCAGAATATGAAAACAACGAACATTTTCTTGAAATTGGAGAAGTCTAGTTCTCTCCTGCCTCTCTTTTGCTAGTCTTTGTTCCCATTCGACAGTGCACATCTCAGCCTTCAGTTCTTTGAATTCAATAATCTGGTTGTATGGCGAAAACATCAAGTGAATCTGCAAACAGAGTACAATTTAACGAGTATCTATGAACAAATAACAAGTAAAAGCAGAACTTCAACCCTATAAAACTCAGTTTGGGTATGGAACGGGTCAAAATCAAATATACAAAAGCTATGTGTGTTTCATTCACTACTACAAAAATCATAATAGACCCCTGTTGAAAAGGCTCATTCACTACTACAATACTAATTAACCTAGCTGCCCATGAAGTTAGCTACGCCAAAAAACCAATGAGGAAACCTTCTTAATAGCAACAGTTTCATATGTTTGAGAGTATTCCACCTAAAGAAGAAATAACTATCAAGTAGTTAGCATTCATCATGTAACCAAATATCCTAACTTTACACTCAGAATCCCCACTCTACAAAACTAATAAGTCCTACTACATAGTATTATATATTATCCTAGAAAATACATTCATTTTACCTTTGTCTATGGAGAAATCTTGCCACTGTGCAATCTGTTAAACAATGTGCATACGAGTTAAATTACATATCTGAACATCATCCAAATCAAATACATAATTAACGAATTTAAGTCCTCATATATAACTGCAAGTATAAAGAATCAAAAGAGACAGGAACTTTACTTATCAGCAAGTTTATTGAATTAATCTAAGGAAATTGTGACAAACTCATGAAACCACCCACTTTAACATTAAGACAAACACATAACACAAATCAGATCCATAATTAAAAACGAATTACAATCTCAATTTTAACTTATAATTATTAACTAAAAATGCAAACCTTGAAATACAATAGACAGATTTCGTAGATAATAGAAATTAATCTATATGCAATCGAGTTTAAAACCACCATTAATGGGGGTACCTGAAGGGTTAAAATTCGTACAAACAACCCCTCAATTTGACTCATCAACCCCTCGAATTTATGATTAAAAAGGATGTTAGAGCAAGGTTACCTGATTGATTGTTGAAATAACATCAGCCGCCATAAGTAAAAAAAAATTGATTTAGGGTTTATGTGTATGTGAGTTCTGGTGGTAGGTTAGGTGAAAAGATTAAAATATACCAAAGTGAAAAATATAGGAGGATGTTCAAAAAGAATGAAAATATTGGAGGGAGATATCCCGCTCTTTGCTAAAATGAAAAATGAAACAAATAAAGCCCGGTATTTTCCCAAGCAACATGGCTTTATATTTTTTTGTAATAGAGCCCTGTTCTTTTATTCTCTGACCGGGTTGCATTTCCTTAAATTTGACCCAAGGTTTCATAAAGCCCTGTTTTCTAATAAAGATGGCTCTATTGAGGGGGCTTTATTCCAAAATGTGTAGTAGTGATATTTAGCCTATGCAACATCCAAAACTTCGAATCAATTTTCACCATTTTTGCGATTTACTGCTTTGTAAAGCACATGAAATTTTTAACATTCAAAGTTCAACCGAGTCCATTTTCCTGTGATCATTTTCTGGTACGAACAACGTTACTTGTACTTTTGTTAAAATCATCCAAAATGTGCCCCTAAAAGCAATTATCGATTTAGTCATTTCTAATTTCGTTGTTCTCTAAAACATGAACACAAACACTCGCTCAATAATTTTCATCCTCGTCCTCATGTGTCCAACGTACAGTAATCGACTCCGATCATCCCCCATTACTAGGTCGTCTTCTTCGTCACCCGCGGGAAAATCAATCGTAGAGTTGCGACTCTTTTCGCCATTTGTTTTTCTTTTTGATGGTTTTTTAAAATTGTGTTTCGGGGACGTGTGATTGTGACAGATCTCGTTGACTTTGTTAATTTTGAAATTGGTTGTTAAGCTGCGCGTTTTGAAACTCTTGATGTTGTAAATAAATTTGTCCAGGTGTCATTTAGGAAAAATGTTGCGTCGCAAAAGAAGGGCACGAGAATTGCGATGATGTGGGGGAAATTTGCGATGATGGTGTTGACGGGTTAGAGGATGACGATTAATTCGGGATTGATGTGTTAATAAGGGAAGTGAAGTTTAGATGAGAATGCCCGTCATTTGAAAATTGAAATTTTTATGTTATTGTTTTAAGTTGAAAGAAGTATATATATTTAGTTTTTGTGTGTTTAAAATTTTGAAACTAGTGGGATATATATATGATAAAAGGGTATAATGTTTCTTATTAAATTTTTTTTGAAACATAGCCATTGCCAACAGCTCTTTCATTTATTTGTTGTTGTATTCAACTCACAAAAGTGTGGAATTCCGCGACGAAAAGAGATGGCGAGCTTTGACGGTGTAGTGGCTTGTTTGAGAAATCTTTAACGAAGGGTTCCACGTGCATTTCGGTGAGGCAATTCGTCGCTACACCCTTTTCTCTTATTTTCTTGGACTCATACATAAACCTAATATTAAACTACAGTTACTTTCGCTTTAATTTCGAGTTTGTAGTGTTTTAGGTTTTTGAATTTTAGATAAACAAAAGCATGGACGAAGCTTCTGAAAGTTTATGGACTTAAAATCGATTGTCGTGTGATAGGATCGAACTCGAGATCACGGGATTGCACACATTACGTGAAGGGTTAATTTATTTATTAAATATATTTATTATATTTATTAAATCAAACCGTAGCTTAAACTAACGATCGTTAAGTAATTAAAAGTTAAGTATTAAACGACCGTTATAGAATGTTATAGAAGCTAAAAGAAGGTGTCAGAAAAGTTCTGGAAACCCCTTTGAGGGCTTGTGTATATCCGGCCATAGAAGAAGACAAAAGGGAAGGGAAAATATTTTGTTGCCTTAATTTGTTTAAACCTTGGAGGAAAAGTTTTTTCCAAGGTGTATATAAACAAACTAAAGGGCTTCATAATTTTTACACATCTCTCTTTTCTCTTGTCCTAACCGCCAGCCAAACAAACACCCAATTAGGGTTCTTCTTTGATTTTCATTAAGCTATTCTAGATCTAGTCCTAGCCCCTCTCTAGGGTTGTTGGGTAGATCTTCCATAGACTTGGAAGCTCGGTTTGTTCGTGCTAGACTCACAATTAACTTGTTGTATCACGTTTGTACAAGATCGTGGTGTAGTCTTGCTTTAGACTACATCCTGGTGGTGTTCGTGATCTATCTCTACCGGTGACCGTTCCGTCGACTTGTAGATCTTGCTAGGATAAAGGTATGTAACCCTAATCTTGGTTAATTATAATTGTGTTAAATTAATGATCTTGTTAATTTGCTTCCGCTGTATGTGCTTTGATCCATATTAGGGTTTTAAATAATTGTTATGATAAATATAAACCTTCAGTGGCATCGAGAGCCATTTTAACATGATTATAATTATCAAGATCTAAAGTTTTTTTTAACTAATATTGATTTGTGTTAAATAAGTACATGTTGTTTTTTAGGTTTTATAAAAATTAGGTGTTTTTTGTTTTTTTATTGTTTTTAAAATCGGATCTGGCCGATTTTTTTATAAAAAAAAAATTTGTAAACCATAAAATTACATGGTAATTAACTTTAGATGTTTTGCATGAGTTAATTGTTATGTCATGTGTGGTTACGATCCGTAGTTTTTTTAATTGTTAAGAGAATGTGGGAGATCCGTAATAAACATGCATGTTTTTTTTACGGATCATATAATTTTGATTGCTATTTGCTTTATTTGATTCAAAGTTTTAAAATTAGGGAAGACTTTTTATGTTTATAAAAACCCTAGATTTGATGTTCTTTGAATAAATTGTTATGCATGTGGCTATTTGATTTAGTTTTTTTTGTACTACTTGTTTTCATGCTTTTTTATATTGTATGTTGTAAACGAGGGTAGTTTTTTTAAAGAAAAAATAATATGGACTAAATCTTATCAAAATTAATGAATTGTTTTGAGATCTAAATTACATATGATTTGCGTTGATTAGAATTGCAATAGCAACTTAACGGCCTACTCAATTTTGGCAAACTATAAAGTGGGTATAACACACCACTGGTCAAGTACCCGGTTAAGGAATGAGGTGTTATGCTTCAGCGCTGACCAAATTCCCGGCTCGCCTGTGCGTCAAAATTGGAATTACCTACGATTGTTATTTGTTTAATTCTTTAAGATTGATTTAACTGCATTAATTCACATCTGAAACACAATGAATAAGGTTATTGCTTTGTGCTTTAGCTAAGAAAAAGTATGGTGTGAATTTAGTTGTGTGTAAAATCTTTATTTGGGTTTAACCAATACCTCAACTTGCAAATATATGATGAAATTTTAGTCTCACCAAAAATTTTACTAAACGTTTTATTAAACTTGTGTTATGGAGATGTATGCATGCTTCTCCATACATGATTTTGTCACCAAAATCTATACCCTATAAATTTAAGTCATATGCCATCTAATTGACGAACACTTGAAGTTACAATTGTCGTCATATAAGATATTGGACGATGTTGTAATGGAGAGAAAACTTCATGACTGAATAAGATTGCACATGAAGGTTTTACGTTCTTTAGATTAGTCGACTTAATTAAGTTACTCAGTAAGAACTGGAAACTTAAGGCGTAAAGAAGGGATGAAACATGTTTACAATGCAAATGATTTTGGCAATTTAAATCCCTAACGTATCTAGAAATTGCAAATTTGTTTGTCAATTATTGTTCTACAAGTTATTGTGTTGAGTACATTTGTCACTAGCAGATCAACTGATGTGATAAATTTATGTCAATATGGATTCTAGTTTTTCAAGGAAATACTATGGTTTTATTACCAGGGTAATTTTATTTTCTTGAATTGTATTATCAAAAATACTAATGTTTGAACTTATTTTTGTGGAAATGGCTTAACCCGAAAACAATCTGACAATAAGTTCGGCGTTCAAAGCTTTCTTTGAACGGCCCGAACTTACTGGCCCTAATTTCAATGACTGGTATCGCTCACTAAGAATTGTTCTGAGAGCAGCCGGTACTATTGATATCTTGACTACTCCTTTTCCGGAGGATCTTGCTGAAGGAGCATCTGATGCGGAAAGGCTTCAACACGCTGCCAACGTTAAGAAGCACCATGAGGTGGCTGCTATAATGTTAGGGAGAATGGCTTCATCACTTCAAAGAAAGTATGAGCTATTTTCACCTCAGCGAATGCTTGATGAACTCAAGGATGTGTATGAAACGCCGCAATCTGTAGAGATCTATGATTTGGTTGATGCTCTACATACTTGCAAGCAAGCTCCTGGAAAGTCCGTAAGTGCCCATTATATGGAAATGAGGGGTTATATGGAACAACTCATTGCACTAGGACAACCCTATGATCATAATATGGCTATCAACTTGATCAATAGGTCCCTTAATAAGGACTTCAATGATTTCGTTCATAACTATAATATGCATTGCACGGGGAAGACGGTTAATGATCTGCATGCAATGCTCATTTACTTTGAAAAGGGGTTGAAAGATAAGGCATCCACTGCTAATCCTCAAGTACTTTATGTGCAAAAGGGTAGAGTGACTAAACCAAAACCGCAAGTGAATAAGAAGCAGAAAGGAAAAGGCAAGGTTGATAAGAGCAAACAAGTTGCGACTCCATCAAAACCAAAACAGAACTTTGTCAAGAAAGGTCAATCTCAAAAAGATGAGACTTGTCACCACTGCAAGATGACTGGACACTGGAAGAGAAATTGCTCTCTCTATCTCCATGAAATGCAAGAACATAAGAAGAAGGCTGAGCTAGCTTCTGCAGCATCTTTAGGTAACTTATTTATGATAGAGTTATTTAATCTTACTTACAAATAAAACTCCTAGGTATATGATACGGGATGTGGTATTAACATTTGTAATACCCTGCAGGGATTTGAGTTGAAGAGGAAGCTTTCCTATGGGGAACAATTTCTGCAAGTGGGCAATGGCGCACAAGCAGCGGTTGAAGCTATATGAATATTTAAATTAGTTTTACCTTCGGGTTTAGTACTGTTTTTAAATAATTGTCATTATGCACCTTCAATTATTAGGGGTGTCATTTCCTTTTCTTGTATGTTGGATCTTGGATTTAATCACACAATTGATAATAATAGAATTTCTGTTTTCAAAGATGGTTTATTCTATTTTGATGCAATTTCTGTGAATGGTGTTTTTTAAATTAACATGCATGATAATAATTCCAAGAGGAAAAATAATTATTTTTTTAGCATGAATAAGAAGAGAAAGTTAGACAAGAACTCTTCTTATCTTTGGCATTGTAGACTTGCCCATATTGGGAAGACTCGCATACAAAAGCTTCAACGTGATGGTCTTTTGGAAAATATCAATGATGAATCATTTGATAAATGTGAATCTTGTATCTCTGGAAAGATGACCAAGAAACCTTTTAATAGCAATATTGAAAGGGCTACTGAACTACTTGGTTTGATACATACTGATGTGTGTGGACCACTTAGACATGTGTCAAGGAAAGGTGCTAGCTACTTCTTAACGTTTATGGATGATTATAGCCGTTATGGTTATGTTTATTTACTTAAGCATAAACATGAGGTGTTTGAAACATTCAAAACGTTTAAAGTAGAAGTAGAGTTACAACAAGGAAAGAAGATGAAAGCTCTTCGTTCTGATCGAGGTGGTGAATATTTAAGTCAAGAGTTTAAAGAATATTTAAGTGAGAACGGAATTGTTCAGAAACTTACTTCTCCATATACTCCACAACAAAATGGTGTATACGAAAGGAGAAATCGTACATTATTGGATATGGTGCGATCTATGTTTAATCTTACAACTTTTCCGTTATCCTTTTGGGATTATGCTCTTGAATCTGCTGTTCGTATTCTGAATATGGTTCCCACAAAGAAGGTTGATAAGACACCATATGAACTATGGCATGGCAAGAAGCCATATTTGTCTTATTTGAAAATTTGGGGTTGTGAGGCGTATGTGGAACGTGACTCTGGAGATAAACTCCAACAACGCTCAGTAAAATGTATCTTTGTAGGTTACCCTAAGGAAACTATGGGTTACTACTTTTATTATCCGGCTGAGAACAAAATACTTGTGGCTCGGTATGGAGACTTCCTTAAAAGTGATCTTGTAAATCAAGAAATCAGTGGGAGAAATTATGATCTTGAAGAGAAGATACATTGCCTTCTGAAAATACTAGCGAAGAAATTCCTGTAGAACTAGAAAGTCTGGGAGTTCCACCGGAATTAATTCCTCCATGTAGGTCTAAAAGAACCATACGTGCGCCAGACAAACTATGTCTTTACATAGAGGATGATGAGGAGGAAGTAGGGGATCTTGGTGAACCTGCTAACTATCGATCCGCAATGTCTGATCCAGAAAAGTCAAAGTGGATAGTTGCGATGAATGAGGAAATGAAATCCATGGAAATCAACGATGTTTGGATTCTTGTGGATGCACCTAAAAATGCTAAAGTAGTGAAAAATAGGTGGATCTAAAAGAAGAAAACCGACATGGATGGTGAAATACAATCCTATAAAGCACCTTTAGTAGCTAATGGTTTTACTAAAACTTTTGGCGTAGACTACGAGGATACTTTTTCTCCTGTAGCAGACTTACGAGCTATTAGGATTCTCATAGCTATAGCAGCATACTATGACTATGAGATATGGCAAATGGATGTTAAAACTGCCTTCTTGAACGGTCGCTTAGATGAAGACATCTATATGCAACAACCGAAAGGTTATGTTGATCCTAAATATCCAAAGCGCGTGTGCAAACTTCAAAGATCTATTTATGGTTTGAAACAAGCATCACGTCAATGGAATAAGCGATTTGATGAAGAAATCAAAAAGTTCGGATTTATTCAAAATCGTGATGAGCCATGTGTATATCGCAAAGCTAGTGGGAGTAATGTAGTGTTCTAATTTTATATGTCAATGACATATTAATCATGGGAAGTAACATTCCAAGACTTAAGGAAGTTAAGGATCATCTTGGTAAATGTTCTTCTATGCAGGATTTGTGAGATGCTGCATATATTCTGGGAATTAAAATCTATCGAGATAGAAGTAGACGGTTAATTGGTCTTAGTCAAGATGCTTATATTGATAAGATATTGAAGAAGTATAACATGCATAACTCTAAGAAAGGTTTTCAACCGATGAAGGTTAAGCATGAGTTAAGTCATGAGAAAGATGCATCAACACCCGAAGAAGTGGCTTACATGCGAAAGGTGCCTTATGCTTCGACTGTAGGATCTATTATGTATGTTGTAAGATGCACAAGGCCTGATGTGACGTTTGCTCAGAACTTGGTCAGTAGATACCAACAGAATCCAGGAAAGTTCCACTGGACTGCTGTTAAACATATTCTAAAGTATTTGAGAAGTACGAAAGATATGTTTTTGGTATTCGGGGGTAAACCAGACACAAAATTGAATGTAACAGGATTCTGTGATGCGTCCTGGCAATGTGATAAAGACGATACGAAGTCTCAGACGGGTTACGTGTTTTTCATCAATGGAGGAGCAGTTGACTGGAAGAGTAGTAAGCATAAAACCATTTCTATGCATGCGACTCAATCCGAGTACATGGCCGCTTCAGAAGCTGCAATGGAAGTTGTTTGGATTAGGAAGTTTATTGGAGATCTTGGAGTGATGCCTTCAATTAAAGAACCTATTGATATATATTGCGACAATTCTGTTGCAATAATATTCGCCAATGACACTGGAGTTATGAAAGGCGCCACACACATTAAACGTAGATATCACTATGTTCGAGAACAAGTGGAAGCTCGAGAAATAAAATTAATAAAAGTTCACACAGATGATAACGTATCTGATCCTTTTACTAAGGCTTTGTCTAGGCCAAAGGGAGTTAAGCATGCCAAGGCAATTGGGCTACAACTAGCTAGCGAATTCATGAAATAAATCTGTTGATTAGTATTTGGATAAAGGATGTAAGACATTATTGAATTGATGAAATAAATATTGGATTTCGTTTATTTTTATATTATTTGATTTTGTATCCTATTTTACATGTTTTAATCCATGAGCATTATGATGTTTCTAAATGTCCGTTGTCGATTAATAATATGGGAGTATTATTGAATTAAGACAATTCAAAATAGTTATAGAGTATACTTGAAAGTATATTGGTCAATTTTGGATGATATTTGATGGATCAAATATTGGACTTATCCCAACTATATGATTTTACTTTATGGATCTTTGTCATTAAGTAAATCATAAATAGTTATCCTTAGACCTGAGATACCAGAAAACTGCATTGAATGTGGTGCATTTCTGTGAGATAACCTAACGCTAAACGTAACTGGTAGTTAAAAGGGTTATTTTCAGAAGTGTTGCAAAGTTCATGTGTTTTGCTTGTAGTCAAAATGGGATTTGTTTCCTTCAAATTATTTTGAAGTATAAATACAGCTGGGCCCCTCGGGGAGTAGTAAGATGTTTGTGTGGCCACACCCAGATGTGTTTTGGTAATCTGGCTATATCCGGTAAACGAGAAACAGAATAGTTAATGAAAGGAATGACTGAGATCCATATCCTTATTAATGTTGTATTTGAAATGAAAAGGATAATAATAATGATTATATATCATTAAAAGGTTCTTGTCCAGGAAACCTTACTCAAGTTGTACTAGTGACATTGTTAGTGTAAATAGACGCTAATCAATGTGATCACGATATTCGAATTTTTGTCCAAGTGGGAGCTGAAAGTTTATGGACTTAAAATCGATTGTCGTGTGATAGGATCGAACTCGAGATCACGGGATTGCACACATTACGTGAAGGGTTAATTTATTTATAAAATATATTTATTATATTTATTAAATCAAAACCGTAGCTTAAACTAACGATCGTTAAGTAATTAAAAGTTAAGTATTAAACGACGTTATAGAATGCTATAGAAGCTAAAAAAGAAGGTGTCGGAAAAGTTCTGGAAACCCCTTTGAGGGCTTGTGTATATCCGGCCATAGAAGGAGACAAAAGGGAAGGGAAAATATTTTGTTGCCTTAATTTGTTTAAACCTTGGAGGAAAAGTTTTTTCCAATGTGTATATAAATAAACCAAACGGCTTCATAATTTTTACACATCTCTCTTTTTCTCTTGTCCTAACCGCCGGTCAAACAAACACCCAATTAGGGTTCTTCTCTCTCTCTCTCTCTCTCTCTCTCTCTCTCTCTCTCTCTCTCTCTCTCTCCTCTCTCTCTCTCTCTCTCTCTCTCTCTCTCTCTCTCTCTCTCTCTCTCTCTCTCTCTCTCTCTCTCTCTCTCTCTCTCTCTCTCTCTCTCTCTCTCTCTCTCTCTCTCTCTCTCTCTCTCTCTCTCTCTCTCTCTCTCTCTCTCTGAGGTTTCACCCTGAACAAAAGGTTAAACAAGGGTTGGTTTTAGTAGAATGTTACATATTTGTTGGTTACAACTTACGAGGTGTTCGTGTAAAAACTAAAAGGCATTTTTTTAATTATGAAATGTTATTAATAATAGAGGACGTGTGCCTATTTTAGAACAATGGGGATTATCAGTATAACATTCTAGATTTAAGGACTAAAAATGAAATTATATATACTCAAATGAGAATTAAAACTAAAATGTAAAGATATCACAACCACATATTTAAAATCTAACTACAAAAATATAACCATTTTCTTCTAATTTCTTCACCCTTATGTGAATAATGTGGTTAAAGATTTTTTTATTCTTTTTTATTTTTATTTTTCATCTCAAACCATAATATCAAAGGTTCACCATTAACAATAAAAATTCATTTTAAATATTGAATAATGATATTTACGGTAAAAATATAAAAAAACAATCCACACAAGTTATCACTTGTCTCATATAAAGTTATTGATTTAAGTTTATTTAAATACTAAACTTTATTTGAATATTAAAAATGAATCACATTTTTATGTCTATTTTAATTCAATAGATGAAATTAAACACAAAATCTATCTTTTAAATCGTTGATTATTATGCGAAAAAATACCACTACGAAGAGCATTTAATTATTCTTCTATAGATATGTTATATGATACACTTTGGACCATTTTTTTTCGTTCTTTTCACTTTTTTCTTGTCAAAAACTATTATATATAATACTAATATCATATATGATGTAACGTCAGTGTCATATATAATATAATTATCATATATGATATTATAACTTATCATATATGGGGGGCTTTTCTTGTCAGAACCATTATTAGTGTCAGAACTATCAGAAATATAATAGGCCAATCAGAATTTAACTAATTAATTTCATTTAATTTAATAGATTAAAATCCATAAGGGCATAAATGTAAAAGATAAAAGATATTTTTTATTTGATAATCTCAGTTTTTATTCCTTTAATTTTCGAAATTTATTTTTTTTCTTATTTTTTTATTTTGCTTTTTAAATTGTCTAAATTTTCAGAATTAAAAAAACATTCATGTTTTGAAAAAAAAGTCAATTTTGCATGTGTATTTTTTATATTAAATAATATACATATTTTTATACTTAACAACTTTTTAAACTTTTCAATAAACATTTATGTTATTCAGGTTGTCACGTGTACATATATGTTCTTTGAATAATGTAAATTTGTAGCACTCAAAACATAAATGTTAAACACATTTCAATTAAAGCAGAAATTACTAAAAAAATAAAATGTAAAACATGCACTAATATTTAATACAAATGATATGTGAACAAAGATATCTATTTGAAGTCTCTCTTCCAAACATGTGTGCACTTTTTCCAAAAACATACATGTCCGCCTCCAAAAATTTACATGTCCGCCTCTAAAAACAAACATGTCCGCCTCAAAATACATACATGTCCGCCTACAAAAACATACTTGTACTAAAAACATACATGTCCGCCTCTAAAAACATACATGTCCGCCTCCAAAAACATACATGTCCGCCTCCAAAAACATACTTGTACTTTTAGTTTCGCATTAAATTCTTTAAAATATATGTATTTCTTCTGATGCCGCATATTATTTCATCCAAATCGCAACACTGCAAAAAAATAGATGTTACACATTTTAAAAATATACAAAAGTTAAGGTAAATCCATCTTAAAAATAATCAAAATTATGTATTAAAACATATATGTACACCAAAAATTATGTATTAGTACGCCTAACAACAACTAGCAAATAAGAAACAAACTTTGTATCCATAACAACATCTAGAACCATATACATCAACTTCATAATCATAATAAGGCTTATTTTTTAGCCACGGTCAACTAGTAATAACCAATCATATTATAAATGTATAAAAAAGACCCACCTGATGTATCTATCCCACTTTGATGACTCTTAATCTTTATAAGAGATCAAGTTTCAAAAATGAGTCTTTATCATAATCATTCTTAAACTTAGTAAAAATATAAAATATATATACCACTGTAACTTCTTGATCGTACATAAACCTATATGAATTTTGTAATAAATATATAAAATTACTTAATAAGAGACATCAAAATCTCAACCGTACCTATATTTTTAATTGAAAGGTTATAGTAACATAAGAATTTTTAAATCCAACAATAACTAAAAGCTTTTTTTTAAACCAATCTAGAGAAAGAAATATGATACCTTGTACCTGGTTTTAAAGACATCCATCTTGAACGTTGAATCATCAAATAAATATAATAATCCTAGAAAAGGTTAGCTATCTCTCCAATCAAAAGGGGTTTAGTAAAATTGATAATGGCGTCTTGGTTTTTGATCAGATCGAAAAAGATTAAGATTGGGATAGAGAGATAGTTTTTAAAGAATAAATTAGGTCGAGAGAAATTAGGGATATACTGATATCTGCATCATTTATTTTAATTATTGATTTTTTATGAATGTTAAATGCAACTTAAAGAAAAATTCCATTATTACCCTTATCTTTATTATAATGCACGGTCCAATCTTTCAAATATTTTTTTAATAACAAAAATGTCATTGTGCATTAATCTAGTGTATATTATGCCTTATATATTATAACAAAGATGGTTCTGACAGTTCTGTCATTAAAATCGGTTCTGAAAAGAAAGTTACACATCATATATGATATAAGCCAATATAATATATAATTTAACAATAAATTATGATTTAACACTGGTATCATATATGATGAAACACTATTTTATCATAGTTCATTTCGGTAGCAAGATAATTAAATGCTCATGACGATGATATATGTTTTTTCGTTTAACACTTAATGATTTAGGAATATTTAAATTGTAGAAAATATGTGAAACATAAAATATATTTAATCTTACTCATGAGATGAAAAAGAGATGTATGATGAAGATGGGTCTCTTATATCTAAGAAAATATAGTATTCAAAATAACTACTCTCAAAATTATTATATGATTGTTTTTATTTTGCTCTAGGTTTTTGCAAAAGAAGAGTAGTCAAATAGGAAGAAAAAAACTCGAAGTATTTATTGGTGAATAACTAGTAGAAGCTAAGTTTATGATTTTATGGTATTTAAAATTTTACTATTATATATATTGTGGATGAATAATATATGTTCATATTGGCGTCTAAATGGAAAAAAAAAGGGAGAATTTGATTATTTGCATGATATTGAATAAAGACAATAGTTATTTTGCAAATTTGTTTTTTCTAAGAAATCAAGGTACTCATCTTAGCCTTCCATTCTACTTTCATCCAATGGCCAGGATTAATTTAAAATTTTATTAAGAAAACTTTATTATATAGACTTTTAGGGTATTTGCAGTTTAGTCATTTTCAAAAATACACAAAAATTTTTATTTTTTTTTCTTTTGAACGACAAAAAACGTTTAAAAAAAAGAAGAGAAAAATACACATAGTTACCACCAAAATATTATCTGATCATAATTATTAAATTGACCATTATATCTATATATACTTTATATATATCCAAAGATATTTTATATATATCTACTTTATATATATCTAGATATATTTTTTATATATCCAGATTTATTTGTATATATCTAGATATATTTTATATATATTGATCATAATTATTAAATTGACCCTTTTATCTGGATATAAAGTGAAATCAAAAAAGTTAAAAAGGTATATCTATATATACCTAATATATATATCTAGATATATACTTTATATGTATCTTTGTGTAAAAAGTTCATGACATTATCTCTAGGATCCACTGTTGTTTGTCTATTCCAGATTGATACAAATGAAAATCTAAATACATATTCATACAATTCATCGAAAACCCATTTTGATTCACATTTTCATTTCTCGTTTCATCCATTAATAAAAATACTCTAAATTTATTTAATTAGAATTAGAAAAAAAAACTTACTCATGGATTTGTACGTGGGTCGATTCGTTTTGAACCATTTTTTCTGAGATCGATTGATTTTGTGTTTAATTAGTGATTTTCATGGTTAATTGTAGTAGATTTTTGATTTTTTTCGATAGAGTTATGTAGAGAGATTGTGTGGTGTGTGTGTGTGTTTTTGTGGAAATTGGGGAAGATGGGGTGTTTTTTTACATATTTTCACTATTAGTCCCTCTACTATCTTTAGAATATTATCAGTTTTATCCCCTCCGCTTTTTTATTCTAAGATCTGGTTTTATCTTTTCAACGTCCCAGATTAGTCCCTTAGTTTCTAACTAAATACAAGTTTCCAAAATAAACCAACTCTTGAATAAATGAATTAGAAAGCGCGATGGCAAATAGTTAATGGAGCTAAAAGATTATATTTATCTTTTACATTTATGAAGTTTTCTTTTTTTAACGACGAGTCAGTAGTTTGTGATTCGAGTGCACACTGAAATTCAATTGGGTTGTATGTAAGTCATTAGCAAGGCTTCTATTTAATTCGAGTCTACTCATGCTTCTAAATAATCCGAGCCTATAAAAGTCCTTAGTAAGGCTTAGACGCCTCTCTTAGAATATATACTTCCCCAAAGTTGTCTTCGGTGGCCATGACTGTTGTGACATTTTAAAATAAAAAGCGTATACCACAGCAAATGTTAGTGGTTAGTGGGTCGGGTCGTGTAATGACATCTAAGCGGTAGAATGTCTTTTTCGAACCCTCGTCTAGTTATGTTAAACTCTTTATCCGCTTCGCCTGAAAGTCCTTGGCACGTCATGAACCCAAAACCTAAAACCTTTAAGAAACCTCCCCTAAGAAACCATTTAATGGAACTTTGGTGGTCAACTGAGTTAAGTCACTTGGTTATATAGTTTTAAAGTTGAACTAGTTTTATATGTCCTCCATGACACATTTTGTTGTAGAAATATAAGTTCACTCATAATAGATTTAGCATGAATTCAACTTGAAATCATTAATCTATTTTATATAATAAAACAGAATATGTTACAACTCTTTAAAGCATAAACATTAAATGAAAGAATTAAAATGCCTACCATAAATAAATTATGTACAAGACCTTAATGCCAAAAACAATTTAATTCATTTCTAAAAATAACCCCATTAAGAAACATGTTGTTATTATTCATAGAAGGTATAGTTTTATTCATAAAAATTTTGAAACATTATTCCTTCCTTTAAGTATATTTTTGTATAATGTATAGTTTTATTCATAAATTTTTTTCTGTATATAAAAAAACCGTTTTTGTAAGTTTGTTATTTTACGTAAATTTATTTTGTGTGTATAAAAAAATAAAGTACAAAAATCATGATAAACTCATTACTTTTTGTATTCGTTGTATTATGTAAATTTATTGTGTATATAAAAAAGATAATTTTATGTATGCGTATTTTATGTAAATTTGTATAATGTATATTAAAAAAAAGTATTTGTAGCTTTGTTTTTTATGTAATTCAGTTTCTTTATATCAAAATAAAATAAAGTAACATTTTTACTATAAAATGTATTTTGTGATATATAAACTTTTAATAATAACAAGCCTTTTAATTTGTACTTTCACATTCAAATTTTAAAATAAACGCATTAAAATCTCAAAGGATGTTACGGTTTCTTGCTGTTTTTTTAGAGATTTTAATACAATTTAATGATTCTATTTTTGAAAAGGTCATAGCCTAATTTCACGTTCATGATTCTATTTTTGAAAAGTTTTCAAATGTAATCCCGATCAATACGCGTTTTACATGCACTCTTCTTTGACACGCTACTTCCTACATCAGTTATAAATCCATCCATTCATGTCAATCTTTTCAAAAAACGCACTCGAAAACTAAACCACTATTTGGTATTTATAATTATGGAAAGTCATAATCAGTTTCGATGAAAATTTAATGTCATAAAAACCTTCCATAGTTCATTTGATAGGCAGTTTCGATTGTATAAAATGTTTTTCTTACATTTCTTACATCAATACACGCTCCAAAAATTAATATCCTTCCATTCCCAAACTTCCCTTATACTCTTCATTCAAAACTACACATATAAATCCTCTGATATGTGTTGTTTTTTTAGGGTTTCAATTCAATTCATAAAATGATTTTTTTTTGGTGTTGCAGGTTAAATGCAAGCATGGCATCTAAACATATGTAAGTATCAATATATCGTATGTATCATTAATAAAAAATATTGTGCTTAGATTTAATGGTTAGCTTGTCTTATGTGATAATGAATTATTTTAGAACATTAAGCCTTTTTATATGTGCTTATAGTGTTTTATAAAAATTGGGTATTTACTTTGTGTGTGCAGGGTTCAATCGTAATTAATGAGATTCAATCGGAAGGTTTCAAGGCTCTCACGTTGTGGTAAGTCGTCTTTACGTTATAAAGGCCTCTGATTATAATTTATTTAAAATTATGTTGGTGCAAACACAAAATATCATCTTCTTAATCTTCTGTGATTATAATTTATTTAAGGAAATATTTCAAACTATGCTGGTGTAAACACAAGGTATCATCTTCTTAATAAGGTTTCATCACGAGTTTTAACTCTGTAGAAGTGAAAAGAAAAAAAACATCATCTTGGTTCTAGAGTTCAGTTATATACTAATAATCTGTGTTATGACATATAGGAAAATGAAGAGATTTCTTTTGTTTTCCTTTGTTATTAAAACTTGTGAATAGGTTTTTATACTAAAGAACAAAGTTTTTTTGTTTAAGAAAGTATATATATATACACATCATATACGGAATAAGGAGATTAAACATCCCATATAAAATTGATAAGATTTCATGATTTAGAGTTTTAATACACATGTTACTCACTGTCGGTGTAGCCAACTATTTAATTACCTAGAGTCTTAGAGATGGAATAAAACCCTTTTATAATTCTAAAGTACCCAGTTACTCATATATTAGTTTTAGGTATAATTTCCCATTTAGTTTGTGAAATATAGTGAAATTTAGGTTTCTGTTGCTTTAGTATGTAGTTTTTCTATTCTGAAATTTAGTTTTTATTGATTTAGTCGGTATATAGAGCTCGACATTTTAAATTATTTTAATTAGCATACTAAACTATCGTAGATAATTTAGACTATGTGTCAATAAACTTACCTTACCATTCGGGAAACATAGTAATGATACATGGTTTTGGAAATTAGAGACGCGTTTTGAACTTATGATAGTTTAGAAAAGTGGTTTTTATGTCTATTATGCTCTTAAGATAGTTTAGAATTGCTATTGTGGTTGTAATTTTGCAACTTTCATGGAAACATGTTTAGATGAATCTGTTATATAGATATAAAGTTGGACAATCATTTGAGCAACAGTCTTCCATTGTTTGTATAAGGGGAACTCCCATATAAGCATTTAACTAACTCACGGGTTATGCACTTTAATGCAGGCTATGTCGGAGCTTTTATAACATATCGACATAGAAAAGGGGAAACCAACCATGGATTAAAAAGGATAACGCTGTTACATAAAAAAACTGATTGCCACTAAAAGTATTGTGTAGATTTATGTTTTTAGTATGAATTATAAATATGTGCCTTTTTATGATTATCAAGCATTTGTGTTCATGTATCTGGTATGTGCTCAATCAGTTTGAACTGAAGTGCCTAACTTGATAGAGCTATTTTCAAATTTGGCATATTTCTTGTGCAGGGATCTTGATAGCTTAGAGTAGGAAATTTCTAAGCTACTCTAATGTATGAACTGCAATATGTATGTTAATGGATAAAGTGTATGTGCATATAAATATCTTACTAAATAACGTGATCTTATAAGATGTGATTTTTTACAAATACTGTAAGAATTATGGTTTACCCATGGGGAGAAAATACCCACGCATGTGGGTATCGATAAAAAAATTATACCCAGTAGTGGGTGACGGGTGGGTGGTGGGTATGGAAAAATCCACGTGGGTGGGTGACGGGTTTGAGATACCCGTACCTATTACGCACGGGTGTTGTCTCTACTTAATTATCACCTAAAACTATCCCTGTAGGAAAAGAAAATTAAAAAGATCATACACCATATTTCATAGATATAAAAAGTGTAACGAGATTGGTCTAAAGATATTTCACAAGATCAATCATGTGTCTTTATAAAACTTGCATAAACATTTCGACAAAATGAGAAATACAAAAAGTAATTTTCATGAGTCAATTGATTGGCCCGATATAGGCTGCCTGCATGTTAGTAAAAGAGTTATCCTCTCCATGTGTAATAACCTCATCCGTCTTTTGATACGACATTTGTTCAATTTTGTTGAATGAAAATTAGAAACGAAAACTTTAATTTGTGGCATCGACTTTGCTTATATTTTTCACTTTATATGTTGTTTAAATCTCAAAACAGACCAAATAAAAATATGCCTACAAATGCAACATGGTCCAAATGGGAGAAATGTGAAGAGCCTACCTTTAATACTATGTACTATTTTACGTTACGAGATTTTCATTTTGTTACAAGGTATGTTCATTTTGGAATTCCAAAGATGTTGAATGAATTGGTCCTGAAATTGTTTTGTTTAGGTTTGTAATTAAGGTGTATGGTGTGTCAGCAACATTGGAGTACCTCGCGCTTTTATTTCATTTGTAAGTTGGAATATGATTTGTAATGTTACATAGAGTTTGTAGTATGTCTTTAAGGTCTGGTGTAACTTTTTATTTTTTTTTATTTTTTTAGCTGCATTTTATCAAAGGGAATGTCCTTGGATAATGCTTTAACTTTTTTTTCATTTGAACTAATTGGTATTGAATTACAGTATCTTATCATGTCACATCTAATTTTGGAATCACATGGTAAGTGACTTTTGAAGTTGCCATCATAGTATCATTTGGAAAAGTTACATTTTTATGATTTTGGAAAAAGTTGTATCCAAAATACCAGTTTGTATTACACTAATTATCTTCATTTCAATTTTTTAGATTAGGGAGGAAGTACCTAAATCGTCATAATACCTAAACAAACAACCAAACACTTTTCTTCAACGCTCATGTGAGCTCCCTAAGTTTTAGTACCTTTTTTAATTTTGAGGCATATGCTATTTAATTATATGAAGATGTAAGTATCTCTAAAGTTAAAAGCAACAATGAATTGAAGTTTAATGCTTGTCATCGGATGAGAATGTATGTAAGACAACTATAAACTTGACATTTTACTTTTGATATCTTTTATGTTTAAGTAGGTGATAACGAAAAGGGCATTGTCTTTTCACTTTATTAGAACTCACAAACGTTTGAAGACCATAATGGATGAAAGATTATTTTTATTATTAATACAAACTTTGGTAGCTTATATTGAATACTTTGTGTTCTTTATATTATTATTTTCATATATTACGAGAACCCGTTTCATTTCCTTCAATATTAACATATGTTTATTTTTTATTACAAAATTTATTCTTAGAACCAAACCCGACGTTAGACGGGTCTTTAAGCTACACATCTATGGCAAACATCATCTCATACTCAAGATCTTTAAGTTTGGAATTGAAAAAAGCATGGACTCATTATTTTAATTTTTGCAAAATCATAACATTACCGTGTAATGATACATGTTTACTTTCGGTTTTTCTTTATTTCACATATTAATGCTTCATGCTTACATTATTTATTGTGCATTTCTCTTAATTTACTTTCTCATAACACTTCTTACAAATTAAATTTTTTAAAATATCCCGTGATTCCACGGGTCTTTAAGCTAGTGCATATATAAATCCTAAAATGACAATGTAAACGAACAAGTAATAACATCCTAGTCACAAGCTCAAACCATAGAATACACATCAATTGCGTTATAGCACAAATTGCCGTGAGTACAAAACAACTTGATCCGTAACATATTTCGTGCATTGTCACTTACAGGATGTGTGTTTGGCACAGTTACCCATTTCATAAAGAATTAACAGCTACCCAATACTCGATAATAAATTGATCAGCAGAATGCACTCGATTTAAACTTCAAATACTGAACCGCTCACATGCTGATTCTTTACAAATGTAGAGGTCTATCTAGCATTTAGCATCTTGCCTAAAAACTTCATCATTGATCAGCATACTACGTACATACATAATCCAGTTACTTAAAGCATATATTATATCAGACCAAGAGTAAAAAAGAGTACAAAATCCATTAAGCAACAAGCATAAGTAGAACCAAAAGATAGACAAAAGCTTAAATTTCCAGTGCTTCACGACCATATTCTGATACCTAAAGCAGTGGCTTGCAAACAAATTCTAGGCGTGCCTGCTTGTTCTCATGATCATCAACAGATGCAGTGTCATTGTCCTTGAGCCACTCGGTCGTCTCGGAAATAGCATTCTCAATTTTCTTCAAGCTCTCTGGTCGCAATCTCTTCTTGATATTACAGTCATTTACCTTATTCTTCATGTCATATAAGCAATCCTCTAATGCATTGTATGCATTCACTTTCTTTTTGAATTCTTGGTCTTCAAGTTTGTATTTCTCAGCATCTTTTACCATCTTTTCAATCTCTTCTTTGGACAGTCTTCCAGTTTCGTTCGTGATGGTGAGTTTCACGGTCTTACCTGTTGATAATATCTTTGACGTAATTGTGAGTATACCATCGGCATCTATTTCAAAACAATCCTCGAACTTTATGTGTCCCTTTGGAGCAGGTGGTATTCCTGAAAACAAGAACTCCCCCAACAAATGGTTATCTGTGGCTTTGGTTCTTTCACCTTGGTACACCGTAGCATGTGCTGATGACTGGTTGTCTTCAATTGTGTAATAGATTTGGGATTTTTTCGTAGGTATTCGAGTGTTCCGTGGTATCACAACACTCATCACATCTCCTTGTATGTCTACGCCAAGTGACAAAGGAGTGACATCCAATAATAATATATCACAGTAACTATTACCACTTAGCTTTGTAGCAATAACGGCTGCACCATATGCAACAGCCTCATCAGGGTTCACACTCTTACATAGCTCTTTGCCCCCAAAAAACTCCTTCAGCATATGTTGGACCTTTGGTATTCTAGTTGAGCCACCAACGAGAATGACCTCATTTACACATGATTTCTCCATCTTAGCATCACTTAAACATGTCTCCACAGTCTCGATGCACTTACTAAACAAATCCTTGTTCAGTTCTTCAAATTTAGCTCGAGTAAATTTAATAGAAAAATCAATCCCCTCATGCAAGCCATCTAGTTCGATTGAAGTCCGGGTAGTACATGAGAGAATCCTTTTTACTTTCTCACAAGCGCACCTCAACCTTCCCAAAGCTCTTTGGTTCCCATTTACGTCCTTGTTAAATCTCCTCTTAAATTCCTGGACACAATGACTCACCATGAGGTTATCAAAATCTTGACCTCCTAAATGAGTGTCACCAGCAACCGCTTTAACCTCAAAAGTAACCCCTTCTGCAATGGTTATTAGAGACACATCAAAAGTTCCACCACCCAGATCAAACACAAACACATTTATCTTCCCACATGTATCAGACTTATTGTCTAGACCATAAGCAATAGCCGCTGCAATAGGTTCATTGATTATGCGAATGACACTTAATCCAGCAATAGCACCAGCGTCCTTTGTTGCTTGGCGTTGTGAGTCATTAAAGTAAGCTGGCACCGTTATGACTGCATTTTTCACAGTTTTACTAAGGTACAATTCAGCTGTTTCTTTCATCTTTCCAAGAATCATTGATGAAATTTCTTCAGCCAAAAATTGCTTTTCTTGACCCTTGTAGGAGACAACAACCTTTGGTGTGTCAGTTGGCCCTTGAATGACCCTAAAAGGCCACAACTTCATGTCGGCCTGCACTATGGAATCACTGAACCTCCTTCCTATCAATCTCTTTGCATCTGAAAATCCACTGCTAATTAAACACACCAAGAAAATATAGTCTATTGATCTATATAGAAGCAAAGGTTTACATTCTCTGGAGTATCCTATACTAGATATTTTTGAAGCAATTAAACACACCAAATAATATGTAGCAAACCCCATAAAAATATCTCAGAATCTAAAATAATCAAAGCTCAAAAAATGTAACGGTTGTTAGCACCCCAACTGATTTTAACCATGCTATAGGTGTTTGCTTATAGTTAGCGAATGTAACTTTCTAAAATAGCATCAGATCCAAGTTTGGCCATTCAGCTATTTAAGGACACGATACAAGGAACCATCCCAACATCGTGTTTTCTGTAATCTAGCTTTCGTTGTCAACCAGTTCATAAGTATTGTGCCGGTTTTGTTAGATTCTGTTTCTTGAAATTTCAAAAGTTGGTGTTCTTTTCGATGTTGGTTCAAGTCTCAACCGAAGTATTTAATCTTAGAGATTTCATCCCAGGGCTTTAATTCAAGGTTTTAGCTTTGGTGTTTCATGTACAAAGGCAAGCACGTTCAACATCAAGCCAAAGATACTTTTCAAAACTAACATCCTTTGGATTACAAGGATGTTTTTCTTTGCAACAATCACTGAAATATGTGTTTGGCCCCCAAATAAATATCTACTTTTTCCTAAAAAAATCGGAGTTATTTGCTTTCTTCTTATTTAGCTTATAAGTCTTCGAGCAACATATTCACTTATACAGGGGTGTTTGGGAGTGCATTTTTTTGGCTTAGGCAGACGTATTTTATTAGGTGCTTATTTAAAAGTGCACATTTCATTATAACAAGCTGATAAGCAATAAACAAATGGCAGTCCAAAACACTCAGCTGAGAAGACATTTCATTACTGAAAAACTAATTTGGACACCAAAAACATGCTATGCAGTTTTTTGTACATTTTGGTGTATGGATAAGTCTATAGTGGTGTACAAATTATCTTCACTTAAATAAGCTTAAATTTTATTTCATCACGACATAATAAACTAACAAGCTGTATAAAACAGCTAAGAGCCTGCCCAAAGAACCCCCTTACTTTTCACGTATCTACGAGGGGGTGTTTGCTTATTTTTTCTATTATGCCCTCAGCTTATAGATGAGTAGTTATTAGTTGATTAATATAAGAACTTCAAAAAATAGTATTTAGATTTGCTTATTTTGTGGACAATGCAATAAAATAATAATCTGTTGAAAAAGTTTGACCAAATAACTTAAATAAGGTTTTCGGTTAAAGCTGGTAAGAAATTAATTCTAGCATCTTTTATAATGAGCAGTTAAGCACTTTGGAATAAGAGTCTTCGAAGTTGCTCATCATATAAGATGCAGATTATTAACCTCATAATAAGCGGTTAAGCAAAAACAACATTCTTAATGACACAAAACTACTTCTTAATAAACACAAGCACAACGACAAAAATATATCCGCTCTCGCCATAGGGTAGGGGATGGGAGGTAGGATGTAGATAGTCACACCCTACCCGAGGTAAAGGAACAACATAAACACAAGGACATAAGTATAAGCAGTTAAGGGTGTTTGTTTTAGCTTATCTTTCCGGTTTATTATTAAACTTTTGAAAAACTAATTAATAAGCTCAAATTCATGCTTCGCCCTGGATATATACGACTCCGAGAGATTAGATTCTAACCTTCTTTAGGTATTTATCCTATCTATCTGAATTATAACCGACCATTATAACAATCACTTATCAAATTCTATTATGTATTATTTAAGTTCATATTAATTAAGCTCATAAGGACAAAATACTGAGCATATTAGATTATCACGGGGTCGTCTCACCAAAAAGATATGACACATTTTAGTCGTCCAGGTCGGAAACCAGGGTTACTATATTAAAAATAATGGTTAAACAAACGCCCCATTATCACTTATTTAATTTGTTGTTGTTGTCAAAAAGATTAATAAGAAAGCATGTTCAAAAATAAAAAAGGTAGACTGACCAAATATGGTGTTACAAGGGTTCATTGCAACTTGATTCTTGGCACCATCACCAACCAAACGTTCATCCTCAGTAAAAGCAACACATGAAGGTGTGGTTCTGTTGCCTTGATCATTTGGTATTATTTCCACTCGATCATGTTTCCAAACAGCTACACATGAATACGTTGTTCCTAGATCAATGCCGATTGCAGGCATATCATTTCCACTTCCCTCCATTTTTACAAGTTAATTTTTCAAACTACAGTGAGAGTTGGCTTTGTGTTTTTGTGTTTGTAGAGTCTTTTGACATTCTGTTTTCCATTCCCATTTAAATAGAGATTTTTTTTTGTTTGATTTTAGTTTTTTTTTTAAATAAAGAAAAGTACAATCTAATAAAAGTAAAAAAAAATTCAACTTAATTGTAAGAATAATAATTTTATTTCAAAAATCAGCTAAATTATAGTCTTATTAAACAATAAAAAAAAATTAAGTATTATTTGATAACACAACTTTCTTTTAGTTTTCTTTGTTTTCATCGAGTAACATTCGATAATACAGTGTAATATTATCATAATGTCTTTTATGTAAGAAATTTGATCTGAGGGAGTGAAATTTTAAACTTTAAAAAAAGTGATCTATAAATCAACAAATAGAAAATTATTTACTATTTTGTTACGATTAGAAAGAGTATACGGTATCACAATATCATCCAAGTGTACGCAAGTCGAGTCTAGTTTAGCATTACAAGTCCGAGTTCAACTCGACTATTAAAACATGAGCTCGAAACTCAACATTGAACTTGTTCGAACTTTTGATTCAAGCTCGAGCTAAACTCGTCATTTTGAGGTCGATTGTCTCAATATTTTAAATTTAAACTTGATAAAAACTAGGCACATCAAGCCCGACTTAATAGATTTTTATGTAGTTTAAGTAATAACATGTAACCAAGAGTAAAATTGTGATTTACTCGAAGCTAAATAAGGTTCGTGAAATTCACAAGCCGGATATTTTAGAGCTCAAAAGTATAAACAAGTAGCTCAAGCTCGAGTTTGACTTAATAGATCGAGTCGATTTTGAATATTTTACTGGTCGATCTCAAATAGCTCGTGAACCGACTCATCCCATTTGGTGTGTATATTAGGGGTATTGGTAGGGGTATTAGAAGTATAAATATGTACAAAAATGATATTTGTGCCTATCAAGTGTGTCTAAAGATAGACCTAACCACCAGATTAATACAAGTGTCAAAATTAATGGCTATAATGAGGAAAGAGAAAATTAACAAATAGTGGGCCCCTGCATTTCACTAATCAACCGACGACACGTGACATTAGGCCTGTTTTTAGGCAAAAAGTTAGGCCTCTCTATCACTTCTCAAATATGTAAGGGGTGTAGTAATAGTATGACCCACTCCCTAAATACCAAAATATTCTTTTTGTCCCCCATGCTTACATTCTAACACAATTTTCATAAATTTAATTTTAGTACTTTTCTACATTTAAACAGTTTTAATTTGTCAACTTTGCATTTCTTATTTCATAGTAATTTCATAGTAATAAAACGAAAATAAATTAAAAAAAAAACAGAAAAAAAAACACAAAATTATAGAATGGTACAGAGAGCTTTTTTGGGAATCTGAATAAGCTCCGCTTTAAAACGTTAATTGAATACTTTCGTATGGTACATTAGTTACGTTGGAAAATGAAATGTATAGCTGATAGCCTGATAACTAGTTACTAGTCCCTATAACCCCTTCGGATTCTAATACTCCCACCTATAACCCCATCTATTTTTTTCTATTTAGGGTATATAAATCAACGGGACAGGATATTACTAGCCTCTATTCTGATTCTAATACTCTATCTATTTTTTTCGAATTTTTTTATTTTTGTTAGTATAAAATTATGAAACGAAAAATGCAAGATATAAAATATAAAATTTAACAGGTATGTAATATTAAATAGACAAAAAAATATACAGTAAAACATAAAATGATAAAAAAAATTGAGTCGTATTGTAAACAGTGAAATTCAAGACGGGTGAATATGATAGAAAGTACGAAAATAATAGGGTAGGTACTAATAACATGACCCAAATCAATAGGAAAAAATGATTCGTTGCGGTTAGGATTCAAATTCTCCATTCGCTTTATAATTATATTTTATCGATAAAAAATACACAGTTTAAGAAAATATAGTTTTTTTCTTTTACGTTTTATACGAAGACAGTTTTAATTTTAGCCAGTTAATTTAAAATTTCTTTAAAGTTTGTAATTATCACCTCAAGTGAAAGTAATACATAAACTTAATTTAAATTTTCTATCTATATTTGTTGATTTAAGTTCATTTGAATACCAAACTTATCTAAATATATGGGAGACTCACCCACCTTCCATCTACCTACCATTCAATGACTGAGATTAAATCTTCCATTTTACACTCTAAGGGTATTCCCGTCATTTCACCCCGCTCACTAGATAAACCTTTTTTCTTCTTTCTTTCTCATAAAACACATACACGACGTCTCTTTTTTCTCTCTCTACCATCGATCTTCTTTATATCTCTACAAATACTCTAACTTCATCGATCCATCGTGACGAATCCATCTCGAATTCTAAGTGATGATTATGAAACCATCACAAATCCATCAACACGAATCCATCACGAATTGATCCGTCATGAAGTTAGATGTTATATTGAACGAATTATTTGAGTTCATTGTACTTAATAAATAAGGTAGCTTATTATCATCAGTTAGAGGATAAGTTGTTTTGTTTGAATAAGGTATTCATTTAGATGAGAGTTTATGAATAAGATTTTGAATTAATTGAGTAAGAGAGTTATAAATAAGTTTTTTTAACGAATTATCAGATTATTTGAGTAAGCGATTTATGAATAAGCTTATGTTCATGTGAATAAGTTGTATTATTAGGAATTTTATGTTAATGATGTAGGCTAATTTAAGCTTGATATATCATATATGACACTTTATTTATCATATATGATAAATATATGGTATATGATATATGATAGGCATATCAAATATGATATATGATATATGTAACAAATCACAAAAAAAACATATTTGTTTGACTAATTCTCATAAAATCTCTTTATACACTACACATAACTTTCTACACTTTCAACCTATTGTATATAGCTTGGGCATCAAACTCAAAGATGACCATTAATGGATATGCTGAGTGATATGTGGCTTATAATTAAGAATAAATTATATTTCACATAGCTCAGTACCATAATCAAATATATTATTTCTTCTCTTGTATAATTGCAGACTGTGCGAACGCATCAATAAGCAGATAAGGATGTTGCAATTACCCGATTTGGAGCAAATCAGAGAGGAATGTTGATCATAACAAAAGGATGTGCACGTATATGTTTAAGGATCAAGAAGAAGCAAGTGTTAATCATGAATTTATAATGTGCTTGAAGAATAGTCCATTGTTGAAGAAAAATAGTAGTTTCAATAATAATGTGTTTTGTATCTTTTGATTATGTATAAGTGGTTATCATATATGATATCAGAAGTATATGATTTTACATTAGGGTACATTCTGTTTGAATTATCATATATGATAACTATTAAAAAGTACTTTTATTTTTTATTTTTTCGACATAGTGTTTAATTATTAATTGTAAAAACTCTTTGGTAATCATGATTTCAGCAGATTCTTTGTTTAATATATCTAACTTTTTTTTAGTATCATATATGATAGTTCATTATCATATATGGCACAATTTAAGAGATACATGCATTATCTTTTTTTTGAACGGCCGAGAATTTTATTAAACTAGCAAGATGCTAGAAAAGAAAATTACAAATAAATATGATGAGGATTTTTTAACCAATCATCCCAAGAAAAACGTTTACGACTACGACTATTGCACCAATTAAAAGAATTAAAAATAATATCGTCGAAAATCTCAACTCGTTTGGGGCGGTTCTCCTCAAAGATGGTACGGTTCCTGAAGCGCCAGATAACCCACCAAGCTGTATAAAAACTTCCTTCCAACGGGGCCTTGATCTTCAAGAGAAGCCGAAGAGATATGAACCATCCCTCCCATTCAGAAAAAGAGGACCAAACCCGTGGGTTTAATTCCCACCACATGCACACACGTTTAAGGATCTGCTGAGCCAATTCACACCAGAATAAGATATGATTACTGTCTTCGTCTTCGTTTGAGCACACCGGACATCTAGTGGAAGGAATGTTTACACCTCTGTTGGATAATTCAGACGAGTTGGCAAACCATTATGACGAGCTTTCCAATGAAAAATGTTTACCTTAATAGGTACTAGCTCGACCCATCTAGTTTCGAAATCTCCCACTGGAAGGATCACATCATCTATATGTCTGCGAACATCCTTTACTTGAAAATCACCGTTGGATGACACATCACAAACCCATCTATCGCTTGAATTTGATAACGAAACCGTACCCAATAGAGACCTCAGCTCAGACATCTGATGTTGTTCTAAACCTCCCCTGGCCTGTCTATGAAAAGAAGTATCCAGCGAGGTGTGCATCTTCTGATCTACAGTAATCTGCCCATCAGTCTCCAAAGCAAACAAACGTGGAAATTTAACACACAACGGAGCTTCACCAATCCAACAATCTGTCCAGAAATTAGTATTAATCCCATTGCCAATACGTTTCTTCATGTGAGACCAAAAATCGAAACCTTTATCTCTGAGTTTGTGGATCTCTCGCAAAATGGAGCACCAATTAGAGTTGAGTTTAGTCTTGTGCTCCACTATAGACGAACCATAAAGAGCCTTGATAACCCGACACCATAAAGATCCATCTTGAGAAACATACCGCCACACCCATTTCATAAGTAAAGCTTGATTTAAAGCAAAATAACTAGAGACGCGTAACCCACCATTTTCCTTAGAAGCTAAAATCTTATCCCACGCAATCCAAGACATTTTTTTTTTCGATGGATCCATACCGTTAAAAAACGTTTACGAATTGACTCCATAACTTTTAACACACCCTGAGGAACTTTATATATAGACATAGTATAAATCGGTGAAGCTCCAAGAACCGATTTCAGCAACGTTAACCGACCTCCTATCGATAAAGTTCTAATTTTCCATTTGTTCAAACGTGCCTTAATTTTAAGGATGATGTCGTCCCAGTTTTTCACAAGAGCTGTATTAGCACCCACATTCACCCCTAGATATCTAAATTGATTGTTCAAGATCGAACAACCAATGTTTGATGCTGCCTGTTGTACTTGCTGAGTAGAAACACCAACCCCCAGAAGTTGACATTTATGCATATTAATCTGTAACCCAGATGCAAGAAAAAAACAATTCAGGATGCTAGACATACCTTTAAGATTGTGGTCAGACCATTCTCCTATAAACATTGCGTCGTCTACATAGAATAAATGAGAAATAGTGACCGCACCCGGCAGATTGATTCCTTTAAAATAACCCGATTCAACCACCCGACTAAAAGACAAATGTAAAGTTTCCATAATAAGAAGAAAAAGATAAGGCGCCAGGGGTCACCTTGTTTTAACCCATGATTGTAACTGGACAACCTAACCACTCCCAGTCTGTACAATCAAGACTTCCTATCATCCCTGGAAACCCGTGCTTTGCTTCATGATGCGCATAAAGCTTCTGAACATCAGTATACGTGGGTTTTCTCTAATACTCAGGCCCAAATATTTCCATAACAACACTACAGAAATGATCAAGTGATTCTCGAGAAGTTCTTACGCTCATTTGCAAATACTCATCTAGAAAACCAGGAACGACGCCGTATGCCAATTGACGAATCGCCGATGTGCACTTTAACAACGGCGAAATACCTTCTTTTCCGGTACAATCAACATTATTATGAAAGTATGCAGAATGGCGAGTCACTTAACTAACTATCCAGTTGAAAAGGGGGCGACCCATTCGAAAAACATTTTTGAACTCTTTCGCATCGTATCTTGGGTTCGCCGAAAAAAAGACGCAACTAACCGATTATGAGCACCTATTCGGTCTCGAGTTATGACGTTTCTGGGTACTCGATTAGCAATACGTCGTCTTTTAATAAAATGCAACGCTTTTTTTAATAAAATCCCACTTGCGTTTCGTTGCGACTACCGGATTTTCAGTGGCAAAAAATAACTCGTATTCGTCGATATTTTCCATTTTTTTGTGATTTGGGGAGAATGTGTGAAATGTGTATGGAATTTGAATGTGTGTTTGAAAAATAAGAGTTTTTGTTAGGTATTTATAAGTAAAAAGGGGTATTTGAAAAAGTTTTTTTTAAAAAAAACTAACGGTATAATTTGAATGTGGGCCCCATTTCTTTATAACTCACCCAGGTGAGTTTGGCATGGGATTTTGGTTTGCAAAAGACAACTCGCGTGCGGGTTATTTAGGGGGGGGGGTGGGGGTTGCGCGTGGCTTAGGCCATGCAGCTCGTGGGTTATAACCCACTCCCACCAGCCTAAGTAACTAAGTGAAAACGAAATACCAAGTTAAGACATGAACCTCTTTTTGCCAAAACCCACTTTTTCTTCTTTTCACACTAATCCAGACAAAACTTACTATTGCATAATACTCATGGTTATAAATAGCGTGAAGCGTGGCGTGGCGGCATGTCCAAGCTACACGCTTTAGCGGCTAAGGCGAAGCTTTAGCGTTTTTAAAGCGTGGCTTATGACGGCATAACATATAAAATTATTTGTTTGTTTTATTATATTTCAATATTATATTTATATTTAGTTCACAATAAGCGTATTATATAATAATTAAAGTTAGAAAACTCTCTTTACATGTAATAATATTCATATTTTGAAGTTGAATTCAAAAAATAACCACACCTTATGTCGTAGCGCGCCTCAACCTATTGCGTAGCGTAGAAGTCGCTCCTCAAGCTTTAGCGCGCCTTAAGACGAGCTATAGCGAGCTATTTAGAACCATGATAATACTATTGCATTTATTTTAATATAACTATATTGTTTTTATTTTCTCTCTTCCACCAATAAAACAAGTTAACAACAAGTTTAGAAATTATGTTTCTCTCTTCCACCATTAAAAACAACCATGTCCACCGATGAAAATAACCAGTGTGTTAAGAAATACTAGTAACCACGTTCAATGGGTTAGATAATCCGTTAATGGTGTTTCAAACGCTGATGCGTGTGGGTACCACCACTCGCCGGAAGTGGTCCAGTGGGTCACCGCATAATCATTACATAAACATGAACCTACAAGTATAGTTGACGCTGCTTGGATCTGAAATTTGGCTTGGCTAACAGATCTCGCCGGAAGTGGTCTAGTGCTTGGATCTGAAATTGTGGTGTTTTGAACGGAGGTGACGAAGCTTGTGGTGGTTTGACCGCAAGTGGTGTCTAGCTTACATGTTTAACCGGTTGTGATGGTGGTTTGACCATGAATGGTGCATGGTGATGGTTGAAAATAAAACTGGAAAAAAGATATAGTATTATATTTGTAAAACAGAAGATAGGAAAGAGAAATGTTTATTATATTGTTTATGTTTTTTAGAATAGAAGTGTGAGTGTGTGACTGTTTTGTGTCAGCTTTTTATTAAAATAATACTCCCTCCGTCCCAGTGAATTGTCCCTCAACGAAAATTCTATGTTTTATGATATGGACATTAAATGATCACTTTTATAAATAAAATACCACAGTTACCCTCACCATTAAAACTTTTATGACTTGCTATATTTTCAAAATAAGACTTACGTCACGACTGATTTAAAACACTTATTGACTTTCCCATCAAACTAAAATAAAGGAACTAATTTTAAGGCACCAAATTTTCATTAAAGTGATACTCTTAAAATTTATGGAGAACTATGAGGAGAAAATTGCCTCCAAAAGTTTCATGAACAATCATTGTTCGCATGACATTACAATCAAAAAAATTTGAAACCAATGCATTATTTGTACATATATATGACACTCGTACAGTATGCCCTTATTAGTCGTACCAAGCAAAATAAAATAAAAAAAATTTACACCACACTGGTTGCTAAATTTTTAGAAGATGGACTTGATACTCGTATGATTTTATTCCAATCTTTACATCTTATTACTTGTATGAATTTGTTTTGTCTTTATATATATCATTAATTATGAGTTAACTGTGAATATATGAATTAATCTGAAAGCAAATCAAGGGTAGAATAGGAAAAGTGTACAATAATAACTATTTTTTTATAGTTTTTGACAATTTTTTTGGGACATCTATAAATAGTAATAAGGACAATAAAAATGGAACGGATGGAGTAATTAAAAATTAGATAAACCCTTTGTTTAGTATAAACCCAATCAAGCAATCACAACCATCTATTTTTTTCATCTAACAACAAAAATATATTTTTTAAAAATTCAATATCTCACAAACCGTTAATCGTTACGCAAAACGAAACATACCATCGTGACGAGAATTAAATCATCTTTCAAACGAGGGGCACATGTATATACTTTCGACAAACTTTTTTTTCGACTTTTTTTCCTGAGTCACGTCTGAGAGAATCATATATGATTCGTCACGAAACATATATGATTCGTCACGAAACATATATGATTCGTCACGAAACATATATGATTTTCAGAAAATCATATATGATTCATATCAAGTATCATATATGATTCGTGACGAATCATATATGATTCGTGACGAATCATATATGATTCTCTCAGACGTGACTTAAGAAAAAAAGTCGAAAAAAAATTCGTCGAAAGTATATACTTGTGCCCCTCGATAGAAAGATGATTTAATTTTCGTTGCAATAGTGTATTTTTTGTCACTTGACGATTTACCGTTTGTGAGTTATTTAACTTTTAAGAAAAAGGTGGAAAGTTAATTTGAATGAATGTGATTGGTTGATATGGTCTATGCTAAAAAGAAGGTTGTTGATCTCAGCTCGGTGTCTGTAACATACGACTCTTATGTATTCAAGGCAAATTTGAATTTCAAAATTTTTCATCATATCCACCTTTATTTGCTTTTATTTTCATTGTCTTCAGTCAAAGATGGATTCCTTCTCTTTTATTTTCTATTCATTTATGCTGTAAGTTTTTCATTTCCTTTTCTAACATTTCATTTTCTTTTACCTCTTCGCAGAAACAAAAAGGAAATGAAAAACTATTGTTAATAAACATGCGTTTCAAGTCTTTGATGACTATTGTTGGGTAATGTTTGCTTCGTCTGAATCAAATATCAATTAATTTTTTGCTTACGTTTACTTGTTTATGAACTCTTGTTGGGTAAACTTTTGAAGATTATTTTGTTAGTGTTCAAGTTGTGAGTGTGTTTGGGAAATGTTTGACAAGTGGACTGACAAACACAACGTAGCCTCCATATGTTTTGACCATCTAATTATCAACAAATTTATTTTGTAGTTAAGGTGGTCATCGAAATGCTTGACAAGATAAATTTGTTGATAAATTTTACTACAAAATTTGTTCAGGTGACAGTATAATATATTTTGTTTTTGTCTCTTAGAGTTTTAAATATAATTTTACTTCTCATGTGTATGTAGTTTTGTTAGTATCTTATAAAAAAATAAGGATAAAAGAATGTTAAAATTGACGCAAACTTAAATATAATGATCTGTTTTTTACATATTGTTTTGGTAGTTTGTAGGTTTTGATCTATTTCAATGTCCTTTTCTTATGGTATAATTTACAGATGGTGACAATTTGATGAAGATTAAAAGATTCAATTCTCATCATATTCATGGTAAACCTATGGTTAAAAGCAATACATATTACGATGGTGTATAATATATGAATACACTAGCTTAAAGACCCGTGGAATCACGGGATATCTTAGAAAAAATAACTTGTAAGAAATGTTATGAGAAAGTAAATTAACAGAAATACACAATGAATAATGTAAGCATGAAGCATTAATATATGAAATAAAGAAAAACCGAGAGTGAACATGTATCATTACCTACACGGTAATGTTATTATTTATGAAAAAATTAAAACAAAGAGTTCCATGCGTTTTTTAATTCCAACGTTGATGATCTTGGGTATGAGACGATGTTTGACATACATGAGTAGTTGCTTTCCAAATCGAACACGGCTGGTAGCTATGTTACTTTCATAATCAAACATACTGATGAGTCAAGCTATAAATTGTGTATATTTTTGTACAAATTGAAAGATACTTATACCAAAGTTTTACATGTAACAAAAGATGCAGTATACATTCAACTCATCAAAATCTACAATATTAGTTCTTCGTGTCACTTAAACATAAAAATAATACGGATTAAGTTTAGTTGTTTTATTTTTGAAATACAAAATAAACAAAAGGTCTTATAGACAATCACAATGCATTTAACATTAGATATTTAGCATGACGAGAGACTTTTTTAATGTGTCTAGAAACGTATATTGTAAGCATCTCATAACTTATAAGCACTTCTTAATTGTATATATATATAACCCAAATAATTACCAACTATTTTGGGTTACCAGAGAATTTTGGAATGTAACAAAATCACCCATATCTACTCGGTTCGCAAATTACCCGACTCTAAACGTCTCAAAATTACCGATATCAACCCGTTATACAAAAATACCCATATCGACCTGTTACACAAAATCACCATTATCACCCGTTACAAAAAACAATTATAATGGTAAAACTTAATAGGTTTTACCTTTATCACTCTCTTTATGAATTGACTTAAATTTCTCAAATGTCACACTATCTCTATAAACATATGATATATCCTTGTACTTCGAACAACAAATATTCAATATATTTTTATTTGATAAGTGGTTAGATTAACTTTTTCAGTATGATTTTTAAGCCTTATTATATTAGTAAATAACTTAAAAACCCGTGGTACCAGAGTATATGAAAGATATTTAATGTTAATATTGATTTTTTTAATAAACACTGATAATTGTTAAAATAAGTAGAAATCAACCAAATTTACACTTTTCTCACATCACTTAACAATACACTACAAATCACTTAACAATACACCACCAAATACCAATCATCAAAACTAAATGATGTCATACTCAATCTAATCTGTCTCCGGTCTCAACCATAAAAAAGATCACCATCAAGCCCTCATCGTTGAAAAGCATACGTACTGTTACGCATACGACCAGTCAAACCAAGGATTTTTTCGTCTCGGTATCTAGTTTTTTACGAAGCTCCTCTCTATCTCTTTGAATATTATGGACTGAATTGAATGTGTTTGTTGCTTCCTCTGTATTTTTATTAGTATGATCTAAATCGATTATGCTTCACTTGGAGCAATTTACATATGACATTATCGAATCACCCACAGATATCTCTTCCATTTCCTCCACATTGTTGTATCATCAACATGTTCTATAAATTGTTCTTCTTTGGATTATTCTGCTTGCATTTTGGTGTTCTGAAAAAATTCAATAACATACATTATTAAGAGACGATATCAACTTAAAAGAAGAAACACCATGTAAATTCTTCAAAATAAAGGAATATCAGTGTTAATACTTACATGCTCATCCCTTATGATAAACTCCGTATTCTTGATATGTTGCTTTCCATAATGTAACCATTTGAACAATTTTGACATTGATTATGCGTAGATGTTTTATACAGTGAATTGCTCAAGAAGATGCGTAGATATTACACAATACAACATGGTTTATATAGGTGATAGATTGATATCAATAATCAATAAACCATCATAAGAAAGGAAATGATTCATTGTAGTAATTAGAATAATTGAATCACGTTGTAAAGAAAAGTCTTTTACGTAACTCTACCGTTGAATTAGGGGATGACAAAATAAAAAGGTTTTACACGTTATTAGTTATTACCTTATATGAAGGAGTTTTGAAACCAAATCATAATAGTCATATTTTTCAGTATGCTTTAACATTGGGCTTATTTTTTATTTAAAAATGTTTTAGACTTAAAAAGTTATCATACTTATCCACACGCTTACATTAAACTTGGAAATAGATTTTTTAAAACTCTCCAAAACGTTTAAAAAATAAAATTTGATTTAAAATGTTTCCTTTAAAAACATTCCAAAAAAACGCTTATCATTAAATGGTATTAAAAATCTTTACAAAAATAAAAAAAAAAGTTGAAACAGCTAAAAAAATTGAAAAAAATAAAAACTTGTAAATGAGTTTAAAATTTGTATCAACGCTCTGAATAAATGATTTCTATAAATTTACATCAAAAATACAAAAAAAATACGAATACATAAAAACTAACTATTACCTTTTCATTCGTTTTTTATATACACAAATTTATGTATTTATTTTCTGATATACAAATTTTTTTAATTTAAAATACATTTATAAATTTAAATTTAAAATACATCGTCATATAAATTTTTGATTATAAGTTGTTTTTGTAAATAACTAAATAAGCATAACCTTTTTTTAATTTATGCCTTTGGAGAGGGTCAAAATGATTTTTGTAATTTCTCTATTTTTATGCAATTTGTGTAATCCTTCGGTCATATGAAAAAAAAAATTCGATTCTACCTACCCCATAGTCTAAACTACGCATTTTGACATAAGAGAAACTATTACGCACAAAAAGGTAATATGAAATAAGCCTTGCACATTTCACATGGCACACAACATTAAAAATAAAAAATGTAATATGATAAAAGTGATGCTTAAAGTCAACTAATTTAGCTAACTTAATATATCTTTCATAATTAGGCCAGAAATTCTTAGTTGCCGCACCAAACTCGTATGTGATGCAATATTCGGTGTCTCTCGTACTTTGTTGCCATTTGCTACTACTTAGGATCCAAACTAATCTATTAATAAGCAGGCCAAAGATACGAATTTCACCTACTCCTAAAATTTACACATTTTGGAGTTAAATAGATATAAGTAAAAAACATCATATCTAATCCAATAAAAACTCATAAAAGAGAACATGCAAGGCTACAATAGTTCTTGACACAACTCCTAATATCAATTTAAGATCAACATTATATACATCATATAAGAGATTGCTAACATATATTCATAAATTGCTTAATCTTAATATTTTTAAAATGAGCAGGACAATAAGCACCAAATCAAAATAGGGATCAACCTCTTACATGCAATCTACATTATTTTTTTATTTTATTTTAAATTGGTGATTTGATAGCATTAAAGTTTTAAATCCCTAATTAAATCAAAAAATGTAAATTGGTACCTTAGTTTGATTGATTCCTCATGTTTCTGATTTATAACAGCTTCTCAAATTGCTTTTAACCTGCATAATCAAGAAAGAAAATTTTGTGACTTTATTGAATGAAATTAATCAAATCAAAATAAAATATATTGAATTGAAACCTAAACAAAACAACACATGAAAATACCAACTGATTAGGAGAATTGAAGCTCATTGGACGCTTTGATCATTGATTTATCCTGCAACAAATGTAGCCATTTGATTGTTGCCAGGATTTTTCACAGAATAGAGATTAAGAAAAGAGAGTTGTGAATTTGATCTAAGCCCGAGCAGTACTTTTAAGTGAATAAAGATTAAGGAAAAAAAGTTGTGCCGATTTTAGCTTGTGAACAACAGTTTATATAGAAAATAACAATAACCCTAATTCATCTATGACAACTTTTGGCCTTAAACGGATGATTTGAAACGGTATTGGTCATGAACATAATTAATATCATTCCCTAATTATATTTCAGTTTTATAAATTATTATTACCTTCTTAAATTAAAATAAAAGTTATTAAATATCATAATTAGTTTACAAATTTACAATCCTATTTAGTGTTTTTGTTTCAAAACACGGTTGACATAAAAAAAATGTACACGGTTGTCAAAAGTAAAGTTTACCAGTGTTTCACATAATGCGTTTGTGAAAAATGTACTTTTTTACAAAAAGGAGTTAAATGATTTTCTAAATTTAGATAAAAAAACAAAAACAGAAAAAGTACGAATACATAAAAACTAACTATTTTTTCGTTCGTTTTTTGTGATATACACAAAATTAATTAACATACAAATATCGGAAAAAAATAGTTTATGAATACAATGTTTTTAAAGTACATTTATAAATGATAATATATGAATAAAACTTTTAACGATTGATTATAAAAAAATGTGATAACCATCACACAAAAGTAATACAACTTTTAACAGTTTTTTAGGGAATTATATATGATAATGTTTTAAATTGTTTTAGCTTTAATACATGTCCATGTTTAACTTTAAAATCACAGGGATAAAAATTGTGGCATTAGAATACTTGTACTTAGGATTATTTATGGTAAGCAATTTAATTCTTGCATTTATTATTTGTGCTTTATAGACTTGTAATATATTTTGTTTTATTATATAAAATAGATTGAGTTTTAAATATATTTTTATTGTTATAATATATTTAAAACTTAATCTATTCGTATGTGATGTTGTACTTAATGATGGTTGTTGATGGTAACATTTCAAAGATGTGATGAAAATGTTTATGATGTTTTAGAGATGAAGATCGAAAGAAATCAAGAAAAGAACTTTGGATTTTGATCATTGGAGCTGCACAAAGATTGACATAGTAGAATGTTACAGCAAGTTAGATATGTTAACAAATCTTGGTATATATGTTAATAAAACCAGTGATTGAAGCATTTGTCGTAATTTAGATACGGGTTGTATAGGCTATGCCATGCTAATAGTATAAATTATCCACATTTCAAGACTTTCTTTCACTTATTCAACAACAACAATGTATGTAAAGTTTTTTCAACTTTTTTCGTTTTTGAGATGACGCGCTTTTGAGATTTGTGAGTGGATTGTTGTACTTTTTTACTTGGGTACTTGGAGAGAACGATGTTGTGGCGAACTAAGGCTCACCGTGTCTATGTGACATACTCGTCCGTTCGATCCATGACACCGCCTTCTATTTCGCCGAGTCTCAGTGAAGCAACGACGAGAGGAAAGAATGTCAAAAAGATCAAAAGCTCCTGATTTGTCTGCAGACGATGACGAAAATGGCGTACAATTTGTGAAAGCTCTGACTCAAACTGTTGTACGTTAGGCACGTGATAAAAAGAAACTATTGTGCAATTGGAGTGTCGAAAAACGTCAACATAAAAAATGATCAAGACCTTAATTGTTTTTTAAGACAAATTTTGCAGATTTCAGCGAAGCTCGTATTAAGAATATGATTACGTAAGTTAGACCATACATCAACAATATTAGCTTAGCAAAATATTTTATTAGGCTTATTTTTGTTGTATTCCAATAAATAAGGTTAATCAAACACCTATGTACTTAACAATATTAATTTATTTTATATGCCCGTGTTGAACACGGGTTATAAGCTAGTATTTTTACATGTAATAAAAGTTTTCTACCTTTAATTATTATGTAGAACACTTATTATCAACTTAATATAAATATAATATTGAAATACGATAAAACAAATACATATTTTTATATGTTGTGCCCCCGTAAGCCACACTTTAAAAACGCTAAAGTTTCGCTTTAACCGTTAAAACATGTAACTTGAACATGTTGCAACGCCACGCTTCACGCTATCTATAACCATGGTTTAGAGTATCTATGATTTTAATATTTATAACCATGGTAAAAAGGTGCGTTTGATATGTATTTGGGGAATGGTGGAATGATTATCGTAATCAATAAAAATGTTTGGTTAATACCTATGAGAATGAGGTTATGAAAGGATACCCATAAATCCATAATAGTGGATAAGGTGACTTTCATATTTCATTCCCGTGGGTCCCGTGTATTTTATTTCTCCACCACATATTTATTAAAATACAAATTTCTCCACCACATATATTTGTAAATTTTAAATTTTATTAAATTATAACTAATACAAACCAAACAACAATATGGATTATGATATATTCATTAACATTCCACCCTTATAACATTCCGTTACCAATTGTGATTCCTCTTAGCATGCCAAACGCACCTAAAGTTTTACGATTATATACTGTGGATGGATAATACATAACACCCATATGTATATATCAATGTCTAACGGCATTTAGGAAACGACGTGGATATATTCTGAAATAAGCTAGTCAAATAAATGGTGAATTGTATATAAATGCTAAAATTGTAAACGAACAAGTAATAACATGAATCCGAGTCATAAACTCATACCATAGAATACACATTAATTGTGTCATAGCGTAAACCTCGTGAGATACAGGAACAGGCCGAACAGCTTGATCCGTACCATATATTGTATGCAATGTTTTAAAACCCGGTTTTTTAGATGACCCGGTCAAGTCATCGGTTCACCGGGTTACCGGTTCAACCGGTTCAACCGCCGGGTCAAACCGGTTATATAAAAAAGAAGAAAATACATATGTATTGACATAGCTATTACACACATAATGTTGAAACTTGTAAGATACGACTAATAACATTCAATGAAATAAAACTAATAAAACAAAGTTAATGTGACAAAGTTAACGGAAAGTAAATGAAAGAAATTAATGCTTGAATGTTCATACTTATTGCAGCTTATAAAATGAATAAACTGATTAATGAAAGGTTGTAGAAAAGTAGATAAATATGGTTTCATAGGGGAATGGAAAGGCGTGGGGATTGGGAAATGCATGTTTCACAGTTATTGGTAAAAAAAGTGGTAGTAACATTATTGGCCCAACATTAGTACTAATCTTGAAAATAGAACGCATCACTTGAACCAGCCGGATTTTCAAAACCGGTTCAACCCGGTTCATAGAAAACCGGCCGGTTTAATCCGGTTCCACAATTACTATAAAACCGTTTACATCCGGACCGGTCTTATAAGCGGTTTCCGGTTGAACCGGTTGAACCGGCCGGTTCAACCCGGTTTTTAAAACATTGATTGTATGTACTCACTTACAGGGCTAGGATGTGTGTTTGCCACAGCTGGGAGGTATTGACCAGTACTCGCGATTTAAACGTTGAATACTGAACTGCTCACATTTAACGTACTTAATCCAGTTACTTGAAGCATAGAATACATACACATTATTAGAGGTCTAGTATTTAGCATCTTGGCTAAAAACTTAATCATTCAACATACTTAATCCAGTTACTTGAAGCATCAGACCATGAGTAAAAAAGAGCATAAAATCCATTAAGCAAAAAGCATAAATGAATCCAAAAGATAGAAAGCTTAGATTCACAGTGTTCAATAACCATAGTCGGATACCTAAAATAGTGGCTTGCAAACAAATTCAAGATGTGCCTGCTTGTTCTCATGATCTTCAACAGATGCAGTGTCATTCTCCTGTAGCCACTCGGTTGTGTTGGCAATAGCATTCTCAATTTTCTTCAAGCTCTCTGGTCGTAACCTCTTCTTGATATTGCAGTCATGTACCTTATTCTTCATGTCATATAAGCAATCCTCTAATGCATTGTACGCATTAACTTTCTTTTTGAATTCTTGGTCCTCAAGTTGGTATTTCTCAGCATCTTTTATCATCTTTTCAATCTCTTCTTTAGTGAGTCTCCCATTTTCACTGGAAACAGTGAGTTTTTTTGTTATGCCAGTTCCTAATAGCTCTGACGTGACTGTCAGGATACCGTTATCATCAATTTCGAACCATTTCTTGATTTTTGGAACTCCTTTTCGAGCAGGTGGTATTCCAGAAATGTGTAACTTCCCCAAAAAATGATTATCTGTAGCTCTGGATCTTTCGCCTTGATAAACCTGGGTAAGTACGAATTTTTGGTTATCAAAAACTGTATAATGAGTTTTATCTTTTTTTGTAGGTATTGGAGTGTTTCGTGGGATCACCACATCAAATAAATTTCCATGTAGCTTGACACCAAGTGATAAAGGAGTCACATCCAATAGTAATAAATCACGAACACTCTTATCAGTATTACCACTTAATTTTGCAGCTATAGTGGCTGCACCAAATGCAACAGCCTCATCAGGGTTCACGCTCTTACAAAGCTCTTTGCCCTCAAAGAAATCCTGCAGCATGTGTTGGACCTTTGGTATTCTAGTTGAGCCACCAACGAGAATGATCTCATTTACACATGATTTCTCCATCTTGGCATCACTTAAACATGTCTCCACAGTCTCGATGCACTTACTAAACAAATCCTTGTTCAGTTCTTCAAATTTAGCTCGAGTAAATTTCATAGAAAAATCAATCCCCTCATGCAAGCCATCTAGTTCGATTGAAGTCCGGGTAGTACAGGACAGCATCCTTTTTGCTTTCTCACAAGCGCACCTCAACCTTCCCAAAGCTCTTTGGTTCCCAGTTAAGTCCTTATTAAATGTCCTCTTAAATTCCTGGACACAATGACTCACCATGAGGTTATCAAAATCTTGACCTCCTAAATGAGTGTCACCAGCAACAGCTTTAACCTCAAAAGTAACCCCTTCTGCAATGGTCATTAGAGACACATCAAAAGTTCCACCACCCAGATCAAACACAAACACATTTATCTTCCCACATGTATCAGACTTATTGTCTAGACCATAAGCAATAGCCGCTGCAATAGGTTCATTGATTATGCGAATGACACTTAATCCAGCAATAGCACCAGCGTCCTTTGTTGCTTGGCGTTGTGAGTCATTAAAGTAAGCTGGCACCGTTATTACTGCATTTTTCACAGCTTTATTAAGGTACGATTCAGCTGTTTCTTTCATCTTACCAAGAATCATTGATGAAATTTCTTCAGCCAAAAATTGCTTCTCTTGACCCTTGTAGGAGACAACAACCTTTGGTGTGTCAGATGGCCCTTGAATGACCCTAAAAGGCCACAACTTTATGTCGGCCTGCACTATGGAATCACTGTACCTCCTTCCTATCAATCTCTTTGCATCTGAAATTCCACTGTTAATTAGGGGATAACCAAGAAAATATAGTCTATAGGTCTATATACCAGCAAAGGTACGTTTACATTCTCTGGAGTATCTTTTACTAGATATTTTTGAAGCAATTAAACACACCAAATAATATGTAGCAAACCACATAAAAATATCTCAGAATCTAAAATAATCAAAGCTCAAAAAGTGTAACCATTGTTAAAGGTCACGATACAAGGGAATGTAACTTTCTAAAATAGCATCAGATCCAAGTTTGGCCATTCAGCTATTAAAGGTCACCATACAAGGGACCATCCCAACATTGTGTTTTCTGTAATCTCGCTTTCGTTGTCAACCAGTTCATAAGAATTGTGCCGGTTTTGTTAGATTCTGTTTCTCAAAAGTTCAAAAGTTGGTGTTCTTTTCGATGTTGGTTCAAGTCTCAACCAAAGTATTTAATCATAGACATTTCATCCCAGGGCTTTAGTTCAAGGTTTTAGCTTTGGTGTTTCATGTACAAAGGCAAGCACGTTCAACATCAAGCCACAATCACTGAAATATGTGTTTGCTCCCCAAATAAATATCAACTTTTTCCCAAAATAATCATAGTTATTTGCTCTCTCCTTATTTAGCTTATAAGTCTTCGAGCAACATATCCACTTATACAGGGGTATTTGGGAGTGCATATTTTTGGCTTAGGCAGACGGATTTTATTAGGTGCTTATTTAAAAGTGCACATTTCATTATAAACAAGCTGATAAGCAATAAACAAGTGGCAGTCCAAACACTCTAAGAAGACATTTTTCTTTTAATCAGTTAAAATATGCAACCAAATGAGTTTGACTGAAAAACTAATTTAGACACCACAAACATACTATGCAGTTTTTTTTGCACATTTTGGTGTATGGATAAGTCTATAGTGGTGTACAAATTACCTTCCATTTAAATAAGCTTAAATTCTATTCCATCACGACATAATAAACTAACAAGCTGTATAAAATAGCTAAGAGCCTGCCCAAAGAACCCCCTTACTTTTCACGTATCTACGAGGGTGTTTGCTTATTTTTTCTATTAAATCCTCAGCTTATAGATGAGTACTTATTACAGTTGATTAAAAATAAGAACTTCAAAAAATAGTATTTAGATTATTTGCTTATTTTGTGGACAATGCAATAAAATACTCAATAAAATAATAATTTGTTGAAAAAGTTTGACCAAATAACTTAAATAAGGTTTTGGGTTAAAGCTGGTAAGAAACTAATTCGAACATCTTTTAAGATGAGCAGTTAAGCACTTTGGAATGAATGTCTTCGAACTTGCTCATCATATACGATGCAGCTTATTAAACTCGTAGTAAGTGGTCAAGCAAAACAACATTCTTAATGACACAAAACTACTTCTTTTATAAACACAAGCACAACGACAAAAATATATCCGCTCTCGCCATAGGGTAGGGGATGGGAGGTATGATGTAGATAGTCACACCCTACCCGAGGTAAAGGAACAACATAAACACAAGCACATAAGTATAAGCAGTTAAGGGTGTTTGTTTTAGCATATCTTTCCAGCTTATTATTAAACAAACACCCCATTTAACAAAAAAAAAAAAAAAAGGGGATCAATGCATGTTGAAAATAAAAAAAAGGTAGACTGACCAAATATGGTGTTACAAGGGTTCATTGCAACTTGATTCTTGGCACCATCACCAACCAAACGTTCATCCTCAGTAAAAGCAACACATGAAGGTGTGGTTCTGTTGCCTTGATCATTTGGTATTATTTCCACTCGATCATGTTTCCAAACAGCTACACATGAATACGTTGTTCCTAGATCAATGCCGATTGCAGGCATATCATTTCCACTTCCCTCCATTTTTACAAGTTAATTTTTCAAACTACAGTGAGAGTTGGCTTTGTGTTTTTGTGTTTGTAGAGTCTTTTGACATTCTGTTTTCCATTCCCATTTAAATAGAGATTTTTTTGTTTAATTTTAGATTTTTTAAATAAAGAAAAGTACAATTTAATAAAACTAAAAAAATTCAACTTAATTGTAAGAATAATAATTTTATTTCAAAAATCAGCTCAATTATAGAGTCTTATTAATCAATAAAAAAAATCTTCAATATATATAAACGAAGGTTTTGGAAAATCTGATCTTGTCCAAAATCCTAAAAAAACTACACGTGGAAAATCAACAAATAATCAACGTCTGACATTGCATTAACACAAATAATACCTTATAATGGACCAGACATACATCTACACACACATACAATTCAATATTGTGTTCATCCAAAATCCATCAACAGAATACCAATATCAATTTCATGTTCATCTAAGATCCATCATCAATCCAATTAACCAAGAAAAATTCAATCCACCCATTATCATTTTCATCCAAGATTTACCAATACAATAAATCAATTAAACCAAACAATTTAATCTTATTAAGAAAATTCTTGATTCCAGTTACACCAACCAATTAACATAAATCCCAAATAATTAACCTAGCCTAATCGGTTTATTCCACCAGTTAATCAAATAGATGATTATTTGAAACTACCAGTTAATTCGATTAACCAATATCAACAATTGAGGTTTATTTTTATTCTAAGTCATTCCATTATAATAACTTTATATATTATTATCGTAAATCATTTTAAGGATTTCGGATTTTGTAACATAAACATTATATATTGTTGTTTTAACATAAACTTTATAATTTGTTCTTTTGTTGATAGACACAAAGAAGATGAATTTATATGATCATCCTTATTCCACTAAGTTATGTTGTTGCTGGAGGATTCAAGGTATTATAATGTTTAATTTTTTAAGTTTGTATAATAAACGATATAATTTTATTTCACATATTTATGTATATGAAATCAATCAGGTCATGTTATCATCGTTTGATAAAATTTATAATATGTTACATGTTTGTAATTTATTTATAAATCTTTGAAATATCTTTAGGTTTAAAAAGTGTAACTGAAAATAATGAATGTAACAATCTTCCTGATTTCTTGGTCAATCCCTATACACAGATCTCTTTATTCTTTGTAACAGATTTAACAAAAAAGTAATGTTGTTTATATAGTTTTTTATCTTTTCTGTATGCAGATACATATAGGTAGTATATATATGAGAAGATTCATGATGTGTTTTCTTTTACTTTGTAGGCAAAAATGGATGCAAACATGACTTAAGATATGTGGTGTCGATCCAATGTTGGACGATATCAAGGTATTACAATTGTATGTTTGATTTAGGTTTTATTAGACTTTTTAGTTATAGGGTTTAAAATTGGGTGGATATAGTGATAACCGAATTGAGACAACGTATTTCACTATTGTATAAAAAACTTAAAAGATGTTTAATTTATAAAAAAATCAACAATACTTCATATAATAGTATTTACGTTTTTGTAGTCAGCTGAGGAAATGTAGTTATGCAAAAGAAAGTGAACCCCAATGTTAAGGAAAGGTCTATAAAACTATACTTTAACAAAGACAGCCCAGCCATTGAGAAGCTTTAGGTGAATATCGATAAATACTAAACTATCTATTAGCTATATTTCGGTAACTATGTTAATAGGTAAGTTATGTTTATTGTTTGTGTAGGATGGTGTCAACAAGCCCCTGCATATTACTCTTGGTTCGAATGGGCGTAATGTAGTACTAGAGAAAGTGTAAATGGCCCAGCTCTTTGCTTACGAGAACGTTCAAATGAACCATCATTTCAGGTAATTATTTCTTTTTTTTACTTTCCAGCAGCCTTTTAATAATAACGGATGCAACTGATTTTGCATATGATGATTTTTGAGATACTGTTGGTCTGAATATAGTCGATTACTGGTGTAGGACCATATGGCACATATGGTTGAGTTGACCAAAAGTCCAAAGGGATGAGCAACATATCCTGATTAGCAAGGCTCCACATTAAAATTGTTGGTTCCTGATGCATTTTGGCGGTGATTTGTTATATTATGATGTGATTGTAACCCTTGAAATTGTTAGCAGGGTAATGCAACCATACTATGGTCCCTTCATCAGCAGCAATTGTTCATGCTTGCGCAACAACAATCTCTACTCATGGCAACTACTGCTAAATCCGGTGGGTTGCCCAATGTTCTTGGAAATAGGCAACGGTGAGTGTCCAGTGGTATAAACTTGCCCAACCAAAGCTGGTCTAATGTTGGTTACCAAGTTCCTAGAATGATGATGCCAGCTGGTGGAAAAGATAAAGTAGAAATTATTAGCAGCAGGTAAAATTCATGAATATAGCACTGATTATTGCTTTCTTAATAAAAAATATTGGATAGAAATCCTTTGCTTCTAATTATTCTACATATAATCAGTTACCACCTGCAACATAACTGATTTGAGGAGACTTTTACAGTAGACCCGTGAACCATTTCCTTCCCTAAACATGATTGTTCCTTTGTAAATTTTGTGCATTTATATGTTGAACAGTCAGAAATTCAAAATTTGTCAAAAACTTAAATCAATTGACTATCAAAAGCTGCTAAGTGCGCCGTGCCATGCAATGTGTGGTGTGTATACCATAAATGATTTTAGCCAATTGTTGCAACTCACTAATGTTGAAACATAAATTTAGCTGGTTGACCATTTTCCCTTAATAATCCCGCGTTTTTTTATAATCATTAGTTTCCAGAATAACTAATCCAGGATAAAGTTGCATGGCAGCCAAAACAACTCGACACCATAAGCCTTTATTATACTTATGTGGTGGCTGATGTCGTCTAATGAGCAACTATAATTTTTCCCATAACATTCTTATAGTCGACATTCTAAGAAAATACGTAAGAAAATGCGTAAGAAAATGGGTGTATGATATACTCTAACCGGAAAGCTGAAACAATAGGAGCATATATGAATAGAAAATAAAACCAAATATCCATCACTATACAGGCGTGTATGTTATATCATCTGGTGTGTTAACAGTACATTAGGATGTTTCAAGTTTTCGAAATTAGACATTATCTACTAAAGGTTCATAACATGTCTTGAAAAACATATGAAATTAGCTTTTCAAGGTATGTTTGGGGCTATCTTAAGGCGTTAATAGTAATGGTAACTTTATGTAGTTTATATGTCTTTAAGTGTATCTATGAATACCAGGGTATTGAAAAGTTGTATAAAACAGGGTTTTTAACCCAAAACATTAATAGTCGTCGTTTAATTAATCTAAGCTTGAACAAGATGATTTGATATTTTGGCTATAAATTATGTTATTTTCTTTTCTTTATATATAAGAGACAGAGAAAGTTACATATAAACATAAGTTAGCCATGTATAATGTATCTATGAATACCAATTCATGTATGTCCTACTTTATATATTACAGTATAATACTGGTAACTTTTTGTATTGGTCAAATGCAATGGAAGTGTTTGAACTTTGAATTATATTATCTGCTATATGACACTACCTATATGACTATATCTATATATGAGTGGTTGGGTTATGAAGTTTTTTACTCCGTATTAGTTAGCATGTGGCCATTTCAATGATACCACTTTCCATGTCAGTGTGTTTTAATAATTTGGGCTTAATTTTTACTACATTATGTACTTGGTATTTCGTGTTAATATTGTATGCTGATGTTGTCATTGCATAGAATAATGTAACATAGTGTTTTTTTTACTCAGATTTATCTTGCGGATATAGTTGGAAAATATGGCTTATGTAAATAATCGTGTTAGTGAAAATATAAAAGAAGAGATAACCTGACTCCATTTTCGAGGAGTGACATCGCAAACCTTGAAGAGCAGCGAGAAATCATTCAAAAATCGATTGACAAGATGACGATGTTAGTAACTCGCAATAACAATGACGTGGTTCTTTATTTTCAGCACTATATTCGTATCAAATATCTTACTATTATCTTTTAAATTTATTTTTGAAGCTAGCCGCCCATCGTGCGGGCCTTGAAGCTAGTCTTTTATATAATAAAAGAATTAGATTTTTTGAAAATTTAAGTGAAAAGTGGAGGTTGTAGAAAAACTAATTAGACCAATCAAATGACTTGATTTTAACACATAAGCAAAATAGAATGATGTGATTGGTGGAAAAAGTCAAAATTGAGTTCAGTTTAGTCAAAATTAAAAATTTTTATGGAGAAATTTGATAAAAACACACAAAGATATATGTGTCAAATTTCTGAAAATAAAACTTAAAAAAAGAGGAGGGAATTGATAAAACTTTTATGGTTTAATTTTTAATAAATTTGATGGATTTAAATGTAAACTTAGAATTTTCCATACTTTTATTAACTTTATCAAATAAACAAAATACCCCTTTAAACTTTATATCCTCTAAACTTTCACATATGTTATATAAAAAAAATCAACAAATCAAACGGTTATAAATATTCAGTTGAAACACAAACTATTGTGTATTTTTATTTTGACACTTAACAAAGTAAAGCAATGCAATATACGTAAATTATTATTAACATAAATATAGATATCAAAATAAATGCAGGACCTCAGGCATCGGTGTGAGATGAAAATAAATAGATGAGACTCTACATATTATAACAACATATATTTTTTTAAGGTTGTTATGTTTTACTAAATACACAATGTTTAGAAAAAGATAATTAGTGTTTGAGTTAAACAAAGTCAAATTTTTTGTGTAGCAAATATTTATACAAAATATCAATTAATATTATCAAATAATGAAAAATTATTTAAAAATTTAATATTGTTTTATAGAATAATATTAAACATTACAAAATCATAAATTTATTAATCGTGTATGTGTAAGGTTGTGTAAGGTTGATGTAAATCGTTTGTTGATGAATAATCAAGATATAACTATTTAGAATAAAAATATTTAAAGTCAAAAGAGTATGAAATTCGAAAATAAAAATTCAGATGAGTTTATAATAATTTACACGGTGAAGAGTAAAACAACAACATAATCAAACATATAAACATTATATTTTTTTAAATAATATATATATATACTATATATAAAATCGCAATAACGAAATTGTTACTTAATTTATTTTTTATGTTTAAATCTCGTGCGTGCACGGGCATTAAACCTAGTTAAGTATTATTTGATAACACAACTTTCTTTTAGTTTTCTTTGTTTTCATCTAGTGATATTCGATAATACAGTGTAATATTATCATATTGTCTTTTATGTAAGAAATTTGATCTAAGAGAGTGAGATTTTAAACTTTAAATAAAGTGATCTATAAATCAACAAATAGAAAATTATTTACTATTTTGTTACGATTAGAAAGAGTATACGGTATCACAATATCATCCAGGTGTACGCAAGTCGAGTCTAGTTTAGCATTATAAGTCCGAGTTCAACTCGACTATTAAAACATGAGCTCGAAACTCAACATTGAACTTGTTCGAACTTTTGATTCAAGCTCGAGCTAAACTCGTAATTTTGAGGTCGATTGTCTCAATATTTTAAATTTAAACTTGATAAAAACTAGGCACATCAAGCCCGGCTTGATAGATTTTTATGTAGTTTAAGTAATAACATGTATACCAAGAGTAAAATTGTGATTTACTCGGAGCTAAATAAGGTTCGTGAAATTCACGAGCCGGGTATTCTAGAGCTCAAAAGTATAAACAAGTAGCCCAAGCTCGAGTTTGACTTAATAGATCGAGTCGATTTTGAGTATTTTTCCAGTCGATCTCAAATAGCTCGTGAACCGACTCATCCCATTTGGTGTGTATATTAGGGGTATTAGAAGTATAAATGTGTTAGGGGTGTAGTAATAGTATGACCCACTCCCTAAATACCAAAAATTTTTGTCCCCCTTACATTCTAACACATTTTTCATAAATTTAATTTTCGTATTTTTCTACATTTAAACAGTTTTAATTTGTCAACTTTGCATTTCTTATTTCATAGTAATTTTATAGTAATAAAACGAAAATAAATTTTAAAAAAAAAACAGAAAAAAACATAAAATTATAGAATGGTAGAGAGCTTTTTTGGGAATCTGGATAAGCTCTGCTTTAAAATGTTACTCCCTCCGTCCCATATTAATAGTCCACTGACAAAAAACACGCAGTTTAATAAAAAAATCACTTTTTCAGCTTTCTCTCTCTTACTTTTTACACAATGACAATTTTGTCCTTAACCAATTAATTTACAAATTCTTTATTATTTATAATAAATGGTCAAAACTAAGTATACGCTTTTTATTTAAAAATGTCACAATAATCAAAACTTTAGAAATAACCAATGTTCTCAGACCCGGGTCAACCGGTAGACCCGGTTCCAGCAGGAAAAACGGGTCATTTTGCCTAGTTTTACATTTTCGAAACCCGACTTGACCCGGCGGGTTTGGGGTGATCCGGGTCAATCCGGTTTTTGAGACCCGGCAGGGTTTTGATTTTTTCGGGTTTTTTTGAAAAAAATATGTAAATTTTACGTATTTATGACATAATTTTATTTTTACATATTTATATTAGTTGGTAAACAATTTATATCCTCAATATTCGGAAGTTTTAATGATTTATATATAACTTTTATTAATTATTAAAAATATAAAAAAAAAATTTGAAAACCGGGTTAACCCGGGTTGACTCGGGTTGACCCGGACCCGATGACTCAACCGGGTCGATTTAAAACCCGGGTTTCAATACATTGGAAATAACCAACTGTCATGGCTACCGAGGGCAACCTTTGGGAGATATTTTAAAAAATTTTCAAGTTCGAGTCTTATTAAGCATTTTATCCTCTAAGAAAGAAGGTTCAAAGCTTGCATGCTACTTAATTAAATGTCACTATGAGCTCGAATCACTAACTATTAACTCGTCGTTTAAAAGAAAACTTCAAAAATATAATCTTTAAACTCTATATATACTATTTGCCTATCACACTTTCTAATTCATTTATTCAATGTCATGCAAATAATCAAACTCTCGCTCCCATTTTTTTCTTCATTTACATGTCGATATGGACGTATAGTATCATAATTGTAAAATCTTAAATACCCCCTAGATGTTACAGTATATATTATTCATTCACAATACATGATAGTAAAATTTTAAATACCCTAAACTCATAAACCGATTTCCTATTTAACTACCTTTTTTGCAAAAAAACTAGAGCAAAATATAAACAGCCATATAATAACTTTATATGAGACAGGTGATAATTTTTTGTGTATTTTTACAGTAAATATCATTATTTAATATCTAAAATGAATTTTTTTATTATTATTTAGGTGAAACTTTGATATTATGGTTTGGGATGAAAAATTTAAAACAGAAAGAATAAAAAATCATTGTTGTTTTTTTTAACGACAAATGTTAATGGTTAATGGATCGAGTCGTGCAATGACATCTAAGCGACAAAATGTCTTATTCGAACCCTCGCCTAGTTAAGTTAGACTTCTTATCCGCCTCGCCTGAAAGGCACTTGGTAAGTCTTGAACTCAAGATCTCCAGGAAACATCCCCCAAAGAAACCACTTAGTGGAACCTTGGTGGCCAACTGAGTTACGCCAGTTGGTTATAAAAATCATTGTTGTTGATACAAAAGTTGGATGGATCACGCTTGACCTGAATTAGGTTTAATTCGGGTGTTGAGAACAGCGGCTCTTGCACCGAATGAACTTGTATGAAGACCCTGCTCGCTAAAGAACAAACATCATTACCATGGGAATGTATGCCACGATTAGACTCCGGCATGAGAGTAAGTAATCGGCTTAGTTGAGATAATCGATAAGTGTTTGATAATCAAACGAACAAAACAAATACGAACAAACGAAGCGGAAGCTTTTACTCAATACCCTAAATTACAATTCGTAAGCTACAAAGAAAACTAATGACATTGGCCTCTATTTATAGGGAACCAATGACCTAAAACTTACCAAACAAAAAATACTAAAAATAACAAAGCTTGTAGGACAAGCCAAACAAATTTACTAAACAAACCCTAAAGTTTAACTCACTTTCCAACAATCTCCACCGTGAGTTCAACTTCATACGAAACTTCAAAACAAACGAATCTTGGTCTTCAAATTCAAATATCTGAATACCAAAGTCCAAGCGCCCCTTCAGAGTTTAAGTCACTTTTCGAAGAATCTCCACCGTGACTTGAATTCTATTCGAAACTTCAAACTAAACGAACATTCCGTCTTAATTCGAAATTTCAAACGAACGAACGAATAACTCTTAATATGTTATTCAACAAACGAACAAATGTATTATCCGTATCAAACAAATTCAAATTAATAAATAATTTGACGAACGGGCACACATTCAAATGCCCCAAATATGATCCGGATAATACGAATGACCCACTTATGAAATAAGATTTACGGTCCAAACAAACAAACGAACGATCGAGTAAACGATCCAAACAAACAAACAAATGATCGAATAAACGATCCAAACAAACAAACAAATGATCGAATAGACGATCCAAACAAACAAACAAATGATCGAACCTGAGAACGATCCAAATGAACAAAGACCGAACCTGAAAACGGTCAACCAGCTAACGACCGAACCTGAAAACGGTCAACCAAACAAACAAATCACCCCAAACGATCTTCACCAAAGACTATCAAATTCGAACAACTAACTTCAACAAACCCGACGAACGAAGATCTCAAATTTTCCAAACTAACAAATTCCAAACAACCAGATACATATCAAATCTTCGAACGCCAAACTAATCTTCAAGTTTTAAATAGTTACTCCACCGTAATTAACAATCCCACATCCATAGTCTAACCAAAAAAGTTCAAACCTTTCAATTCTAAAGCCCAATCCAATATTCCGATTGTCATCATAAACGAATTAAATAATTCCAATCTCAAAGACCAATTTTTTCTAAACCAAAATCTCAGGAAAAAAACAAGACCATATTCATCGAACAAAACAATATTCAACTAATGGGTATGGGTGCACCAACTTGCATCCAATCAAAACTAGTCAACCAAATTAATTCAGCGATTGTGTTAGACTAGGAAATATGAAGACCCACAAAAAATCGAATCAACTTTCAAATAGAAAACAATCGATTTTGTTCAAACTTTAAAACCAGCCGATCTCCACCGATTGACTTTTCCGAACGATTTATCAAACCCAAATATTCAAATCGATCGCACCTTAAACCGAACGAAACCCGAACAATTTTTTTTTTCTTTTTCTTCTTCATGATTACGGATTGACCAAGCTCTCATACCACTTGTTGGATAATCAAACGAACAAAACAAATACGAACAAACGAAGCGGAAGCTTTTATTCAATACCCTAAATTACAATTCGAAAGCTACAAAGAAAACTAATGACATTGGCCTCTATTTATAGGGAACCAATGACCTTAAACTTACCAAACAAAAACATACTAAAATTAACAAAGCTTGTAGGACAAGCCAAACAAATTTACTAAACAAACCCTAAAATTTAACTCACTTTCCAACAATAAGGGTTTAAGTATTGTGTAAAGCGTACCTTTGATGAACTTAATGGGTTCCTTTCATACTCGGTGAAACCCTAATTGGATTTACTGATTATGTGGCCTAAGTAAAAGATAATTACCATATACACAAAGATCCTTATTATCTAAATAAGGAGAGTGTATATCCTTTAGTCTTAGGAATATCATAGTCTTAATTAAACTATGGTGTTGTTTAACTCCATCGCGTGCGGCTCTCATGAAGCCGAGTACGACAGATGCCCATTGGGCCCCGTGGGCCTTAAGCGCTGTCTGTTATAGCCCACTCGTAATGGATCGGATACGAGTAGTACCCGTGGGTCGGGTCTATACGTCGACTAGGGACTATACGTCATTATGTCCCCTTAGTCTAGTAGTCGCAGGTCGTGTCGCAACTACTAGACTATAAACTTATGTAGTCGCAAGTCGTGTCGCGTATTTGAAACTGAAATGATAACCAAAAGGAATCGTACCAAAGAAGTTCCAAATGTTTCCCGCCAAGACCTGTACCTATTTCCCCCTTTTATCCACTCACTCGCTAAATGTGAAAAGTGCATGACACGTCAGCCAGTCAATTTGTCTTCCACCGTCTGATTGTGCAAGTGGGCGACACGTGTCATTCATCCAAGCAGATGAACAGTAAAACCTAATGGTATAAATATCACCCAACCCTTTTTCACTGTGTTTACACAGTGAAAAAACTCTCGCCGCCATTATCAAACCTTCGATCTAGTATGAACAACCACCCAAAAAAGGTAACAACACTACGACTCTATACTTTCTTTCCACAACAACGATGGTAATGCAATTATCTGAGATCAGAACCGCCTAATCTACCAAGAATTTCTTAATTTCACATTGGAATATTATATTCCGATGAACCTGCTATTGTATTGTTGTAGCGAAGAATTTCTCAATTTCACATAGGAGTATATACTAGATTTTTCGAGTTTTCCAATAATCGTGTACCGTTGTCGCGGTTTCTTGTAAATATTCTAACCTTCTACTATATTCATATATCCCAACTGCACTGTATTGTTGTAGCGAAGATATCTAACTTTTAAATCAACTGTAGAATTCTTGCTATAGAACCCATAATAAAACTCTTTCGTGCATTCCACAACCGTTCATGGGCAAATGGGCGGGTTTTATTCTCAAAGCGTTCAGAGCGCTTAGAGTGCTAAGAAGATAAGCTTGACTCGCTAAAGAATTGGAATAACAAATTCTTCTGGATAGATGATGTTATCTTCCCTTTCGATTATGACTTCGTGACCCAAGAAAATATGATGAGGGATGAGCGACCTGACCCTGGTACATACAACACGGTTAACGCCAAAGTCATTAACACCAACCGCCTCCCCATTCGGGCTTACCTAGAAGCGTCTCTATACTTTATTGGACTAAGCCATAACCCGATAGTGCATCAAGACGAGGTTACGTAGTTTTATGACAATGATGGTCAGGGTTAGGATCATCCTTCCCCATTTCCTTTCGACTTGTAAGTACATCGATTCCCCCATTCTAACTGAATTTGTACTTCATTCGTTTTGCAGAAATGGACATTTTCCAACTAGTGAGAGACCGTCAACCAAGAACCGCGGTCATGCAACCACGACCTTTGGCGAAAGGTGAACCCTTAGCGCCAAAAAATCAAGATAATCGACATCAATATTTATATGACGAGTGTAGCTCAAGCTTGAATCAAAAGTTCGAACAAGCTTATTGTCGAGTTTTAAGTTCGAGTTCGTAGCCAAATTAAACTTGAGCCTAGAAATGCTCAGCTGGACTCGACCTATATACACCTCTAGATAACATCATGATATCGTGTACTCTTTGTAATTAACTAGAATTGCGAGATGCTATTAAAAAAATAGTTACTCCTTTCTTTCGATAATTATATTTCAGGTTTCTATTTTGAATTGTCCTAAATTAATTGTCCACTAACAAATATGATAAGGGTTATATTGGATACAAGGGGACCAATCCCATCCTTCTATCAAACATTGATCAAAAGACCAATTAAAAACAAAAAAAACGACAGATAGGCATTTTGATAATTACCACCCCCACTCAACCCTACATTGGATACTTCTCTATCCCAAAATCGTCATTTTTCACACACATACAACAAATTTATCAAAACCATCTCATAAATCATATAGAAAAAATAAAATCAAGATCAAAGAACAACATCAACTATGAAAACTAAAGTGAAAGTCAAAGATTATGCAAAAACTAAGAAAAACGACGATTAAAAAGCAACAACAAGGTATAAATCACACATTTACTCCTTTTTACTATTAAATATTTTGAATTACATAATATTTTTAAATGATTCGAATGTAATTATTGTTAAATTACTCAGTTTTTAATCAAAACATAATGACTATGTGGTTAGGGATTATGGGATTAGTATTTAGAAACTGATATGATGATGAATAGATGATATTCGAAAAGGAATGACAGACATAAACAAATAGGTACATCACATATGATAAATGAGCCATAAATCCTCAAGGCCTTAGCTATAGTATTTAACTGGAACATCAAAATTGAAGGTAGAAAAAATTATAAACTAGATCAGGTTATCATATATGATATTTTCAAGTATCATATATGATACTTTCAAGTATCACATATGATTGCAAAATCAGATATGATACTTTCAAGAATCACATATGATACGTCAAAAATATGAAGTAGCAAATTTGATACTTGAAAAATATGAAATAGCTCCGGTTATAAACACATTATACTGAAAAATAAACAAATTAGATTATACTTTAATATCACACTTTCAAGTATCACATTTGATAAATTGAAAAATGTGGCTTTGTGATGTGTCAAGGATTATGGGATTGTGCAGTTTATAGTTTAATGATCCAAATTATCATCTATGTTAATTATTGACTAGTTGCTATATTTTTAGATAACAAGGAAGATGTTAAGCCAATTCTAAAAGGTTAGCTAGCTTTTTATTGAATCTTAATTATTTTAACTAGACTTAGCGACTCCTTAATCATTATATTTGTGCATTTTGCAGTGGATAAAGTTACATCGAAAGATGAACATTCCCTTGACTCATTTGGTGATTCGTATGGTGTTTCATATTGTGATTCATCTTCTCATTCATCAAATTATTCATCTAGTGATGATTTAACAAACTTCCTACAGTTTATTAATATTGAATGCCAATTCTCTTATTGGCTTCATGAAGAAAATAATCAAGTGCATATCAAGACCTAGGGACCAAAAAAACTACGACTTGATGTCCTCTTTCCAGATCAATAAAGTAGTTCAAGTTCAAGAACAAAAGGTGCATATGCTCTAAGATCCTTAAGGCGCATACAAGAAGAAGTAGATGTGATGAGGAAACCATAAAGCATGATCCTATATCCAATGTAGTTCTTGGGATAAGAGCCCAAAAGCATAAGTTAGATTTGTTGGTCTGCAACCTTAATTTAGATAAATTATCGAATATCATGTAATGGAAAAACATGTATGCACTTAAATTTATTTTATATTATGACTTTAATGAATGCTTTTGTAATTATTTGTTAAAGTGTTGATCATATTTCTCATGTATAGTTCTTACCTTTTTATTAGTATAATATATGATAATGCAATATCATATATGATATTGCATGTAACTCTTAAATTATGTCATATATAATAATGCACTATCATATAAGATAACCGCATTATTATATATGATAATGCATGTAACTCTTAAGTTATGCCATATATGATAATGCACTATCATATATGATAATGCACTATCATATAGGATAATGTAGGGATGAGCATATCGTTCCAAATCCCAAAATTGAAGCGGAACCGTACAGATTCTCGCATTCCGAATCCCTTTCGATACGGTACCGGTACTACGAAATAAGGTGAAAAAAAATCGGTACCACTAATTCGGTACAGGGCCGATACCAAATCGGGAAAATCCCGAAAAAAAGGAAAATCCTGATTTCCCGGTACCGATATACGAATCCCGTTCGGTACGGTATCGATACCATTAATTTATGCTCGAAAAAATCGGTACCACTAATTCGGTACGGTATCGGTACCATGCTCATCCCGATGATAATGCAATATCATATATGACAATGCATGTAACTCTTAAATTATGCCATATATGATAATGAACTATCATATGATACTCAAAAAAAAGTTAGATATATTAAACAAAGAATCTGCTGAAATCATGATTACCAGAGAGTTTGTACAATTAATAATTAAACACATGTCCAAAAAATAAAAAAGTACTTTTTAATAGTATCATATATGATAATTCAAACAGAATGTACCCTAATGTAAAATCATATATGATATACTTCTGATATCATATATGATAACCACTTATACATAATCAAAATATACAAAACACATTATTATTGAAACTACTCTTTTTCTTCAACAATGGACTATTCTTCAAGCACATTATAAATTCATGATTAACACTTTTCTTCTTGATCCTTAAACATATACGTGCACATCCTTTTGTTATGATCAACATTCCTCTCTAATTTGCTCCAAATCGGGCAATTGCAACATCCTTATTTGCTTACGGATGCGTTCGCACAGTCTGCAATTATACAAGAGAAGAAATAATATATTTGATTATGGTACTTAGCTATGTGAAACATAATTTATTCTCAATTATAAGCCACATATCACTCACCATATCCATTAATGGTCACCTTTAAGTTTGATTCCCAAGCTATATACAATAGGTAGAAAGTGTAGAAAGTTATGTGTAGTATCATATATGATAGAAATCAGGTTTGAATAGTTTAAAGAGATTTTATGAGAACTGGTCAAACAAGTATGTTTTTTTGTGATTTGTTACATATATCATATATCATATTTGATATGCCTATCATATATCATATACCATATATTTACCATATATGATAAATGAAGTGTCATATATGATACATCAAGATTAAATTAGCCTATATCATTAACATAAAAAATCCTAATAATACAACTTATTCACATGAACATAAGCTTATTCATAACTCGCTTACTCAAATAATCTGATAATTCGTTAAAAAAACTTATTCATAACTCTCTTACTCATCTAATTCAAAATCTTATTCATAAACTCTCATCTAAATGAATACCTTATTCAAACAAAACAACTTATCCTCTAATTGATGATAATAAGCTACCTTATTTATTAAGAACAATGAACTCAAATAATTCGTTCAATATAACATCTAACTTGATGATGGATCAATTCGTGATGGATTCGTGTTGATGGGTTTGTGATGGTTTCATAATCATCGCTTAGAATTCGAGATGGATTCGTCACGATGGATCGATGAAATTAGAGAATTTGTAGAGAGATAAAGAAGATCGAGGGTAGAGAGATAAAGAAGATCGAGGGTAGAGAGAGAAAAAAGAGACGTCGTGTATGTGTTTTATGAGAAAGAAAGAAGAAAAAAGGTTTATCTAGTGAGCGGGGTGAAATGACGAGAATACCCTTGGAGTGTAAAATGGAAGATTTAATCTCAGTCATTGGATGGTAGGGAGATGCAAGGTGGGTGAGTTCCCCATATATTTAGATAAGTTTGGTATCCAAATGAACTTAAATCAACAAATATAGACAGAAAATTTAAATTAAGTTTACGTATTACTTTCACTTGAGGTGATAATTACAAAATTTAAACAAGTTTTAAATTAATTGGCTAAAATTAAAACTGTCTTCGTATAAAACGTAAAAGAAAAAAACTATATTTTTTAAACTGTGTATTTTTTATCGATAAAATATAATTATAAAGCGAATGGAGAATTTGAATCCTAACCGCAACGAATCATTTTTTCCTATTGATTTGAGTCATGTTATTAGTACCTACCCTATTATTTTTGTACTTTCTATCATACTCACCCGTCCTCAATTTCACTGTTTACAATACGACTCAATTTTTTTTATCATTTTATGTTTTATTGTATATTTTTTGTCTATTTAATATTACTTACCTGTTAAATTTTATATTTTATATCTTGCATTTTTCGTTTCATAATTTTATACTAACAAAAATAAAAAAAATCGAAAAAAATAGATAGAGTATTAGAATCAGAATCAATGTTTTAAAAACCGGGTTGAACCGGCCGGTTCAACCGGTTCAACCGGAAACCGCTTATAAGACCGGTCCGGATGTAAACGGTTTTATAGTAATTGTGGAACCGGATTAAACCGGCCGGTTTTCTATGAACCGGGTTGAACCGGTTTTGAAAATCCGGCTGGTTCAAGTGATGCGTTCTATTTTCAAGATTAGTACTAATGTTGGGCCAATAATGTTACTACCACTTTTTTTACCAATAACTGTGAAACATGCATTTCCCAATCCCCACGCCTTTCCATTCCCCTATGAAACCATATTTATCTACTTTTCTACAACCTTTCATTAATCAGTTTATTCATTTTATAAGCTGCAATAAGTATGAACATTCAAGCATTAATTTCTTTCATTTACTTTCCGTTAACTTTGTCACATTAACTTTGTTTTATTAGTTTTATTTCATTGAATGTTATTAGTCGTATCTTACAAGTTTCAACATTATGTGTGTAATAGCTATGTCAATACATATGTATTTTCTTCTTTTTTATATAACCGGTTTGACCCGGCGGTTGAACCGGTTGAACCGGTAACCCGGTGAACCGATGACTTGACCGGGTCATCTAAAAAACCGGGTTTTAAAACATTGATCAGAATAGAGGCTAGTAATATCCTGTCCCGTTGATTTATATACCCTAAATAGAAAAAAATAGATGGGGTTATAGGTGGGAGTATTAGAATCCCAAGGGGTTATAGGGACTAGTAACTAGTTATCAGGCTATCAGCTATATATTTCATTTTCCAACGTAACTAATGCAACATACGAAAGTATTCAAGGTGGGAGTATTAGTTTTAAAGTTAGAACTAATTTTATATGTCCTCTATGACAGAGACGAAGTCAGGTGTACAAATGTTATACTTAAAAAGTAAATTAGAACCGAGAGTAGATATATATTTTGATGGACGGGTGCACTTTATATTCATTTAAAAAATTGATTTTTTTTTAAAAATTAATATTAAATCAAAAAAATTCATAAGTGTCCCGGACACATGTGGAACACTCCTGGCTCCATCCCTACTTCATGACACATTATTCTTAAAAATAGAAATTCACTCGTAACAGATTTAGCATGAATTCAACTTTGAAATCATTGATGTAAATATAAACGCTAAAATGACACATGGATCCGAGTCACAAACTCATACCCTAGAATACACAACAATTGTGTCATAGCGCAAATCCTCTCATGAGATACATAAAGCTTGATCCGCACCACATATTGTGTGTACTCGAGTATATTACATCGTTCGTCCTTGTGGTTTACGTCGACCGCAGCCCTTAGTTCATTCATAAAATAAATCACACCGTCTAATTTTAAGCGAGAAAGGTTTTCTGCCGTTGATCTCTCACTTTAACTGTTTGTGGGCCAGTTAAAGTGAGAAACCAATGACGAAAAACTTTTCCACTTAAGGTTAGACGGTACAATTTTTTTTATCAAGTGACTAAAAGCTGCGGTCAATGCAAACAAAAGACGAAAGGTGTAATTTAATCTATGTACTCACTTACAGGCTAGGATGTGTGTTTGGCATAGTTGGGAGTTATTGATCGAGCAAAGATAAAACAATCATTACATTAATGTAGATGTATCACAAAACGCATCATGTAAAAAGCTTACCAAAATACCAAAGGCCTCTTGGCCCAGCGGTATGTGAGTGGCCCTCTAACCTAAAGGTTGTGGGTTCAAGTCTCGGTGGAGACATGTGAGATAGAATTTGTGTGAGTTGTAAAAAAATTGCCGTTCAAAAAAAAAAAAAAAAAAAAAAAAAAAAGAAAAAAGCTTACCAAAATGATACTTGATAATAAATCAGCAGAATACGCTCGATTTAAACATCAAATTCCGAACTGCTCACTTGCTGATTCTTTACAAAAGCAGAGGTCTAGTATTTAGCATCTTGCCTTAAGACATAATTAATCCATTGAGCATATAAAATACATCAGACCAAGAGTAAAAAAGAGCCCAAAATGCATTAGGCAAAATGCTTAGATTTCCAGTGTTCCACTACCATAGTCTGGTACCTAAAACAGTGGCTTGCACACAAATTCAAGACGTGCCTGCTTGTGCTCATGATCTTCAACAGATGCAGTGTTATTCTCCTGTAGCCACTCGGTTGTGTCGGCAATAGCATTCTCAATTTTCTTCAAGCTCGCTGGTCGCAACCTCTTCTTGATATTGCAGTCATTTACCTTATTCTTCATGTCATATAAGCAATCCTCTAATGCATTGTATGCATTCACTTTCTCTTTGAATTCTTGGTCCTCAAGTTTGTATTTTTCAGCATCTTTCACCATCTTTTCAATCTCGTCTGCTGAGAGTCGTCCTATTTCGTTCGTGATGGTGAGTTTCTTCGTCTTGCCTGTTGATAATATCTCAGCTGTGACTGTGAGGATACCATTCACATCTATTTCAAAGCAGTGGTTGATTTTTTGAACACATTTTGGAGCAGGTGGTATTTCAGAAACCGTAAACTCCCCCAACAGATGGTTTTCTGTGCATTTGGCTCTTTCACCTTGGTACACCATAACAGGTCCAGATTCTTGATTGTCAAAACTTGTTTGATAGATTTTTGATTTTTTAGTAGGTATTGGAGTGTTCCGGGGGATCACAACACCCATCAGTTCTCCTTGTAATTCAACACCAAGGGACAAAGGAGTGACATCCAATAGCAATATATCACGCACACTTTTATGAGTATTGCCACTCAACTTTGATGCCATAACTGCTGCTCCATATGCAACAGCCTCATCAGGGTTCACACTCTTACATAGCTCTTTGCCCTCAAAGAATTCTTGTAGCATATGTTGGACCTTTGGTATTCTAGTTGAGCCACCAACAAGAATTACCTCATTTACACATGATTTCTCAATCTTAGCATCACTTAAACATGTCTCCACAGTCCCGATGCACGTAATAAACGAATCCTTGTTCAGCTCTTCGAATTTAGCTCGAGTAAATTTCATAGAAAAATCAATCCTCTCATGCAAGCCATCTAGTTCGATTGAAGTCCGGGTAGTGCTTGAGAGAATCCTTTTTGCTCTCTCACAAGCGCATCTCAACCTCCCAATGCTCTTTGGTTCCCAGTTAAATCTTTATAGAATCTCCTCTTAAATTCCTGAACACAATGACTCACCATGCGGCTATCAAAATCTTGACCTCCTAAATGAGTGTCACCGGCAACAGCTTTCACCTCAAAAGTAAACCCTTCTGAGATTTTCATTAGAGAAACATCAAAAGTTCCACCACCCAGATCAAACACGAGCACATTTATATTCCCACAAATATCAGACTTATTGTCTAGACCATAAGCAATTGCGGCTGCAGTAGGTTCATTTATGATGTGAATGACGTTTAACCCAGCAATAGCACCAGCGTCCTTTGTTGCTTGGCGTTGTGAGTCATTAAAGTAAGCTGGGACCGTTATCACTGCGTTTTTCACAAGTTTCCTAAGGTATGATGCAGCGGTTTCTTTCATCTTGCCAAGAATCATTGACGAAATTTCTTCAGCCAAAAATTGCTTCTCTTGACCCTTGTAGGAGACAACAATCTTTGGTGTGTCAGATGGCCCTTGAATGACCCTAAAAGGCCACAACTTAATGTCGCTCTGCACTATGGAATCACTGAACCTCCTTCCTATCAACCTCTTTGCATCTGAAAATCCACTGTTAATTAGGGAATAACCGAGCAAAAAATAGTCTATAGTTCTATACCCGAAAAGATTTTCATTCAGTATCTTATACTAGATAATTTTGAAGCAATTAAAAACACCAAATACTATGTAGCAAAAATATATCAACAAAGCTCAACAATCTGCTAATAGTTCAAAACTGTAACCGATGTTAGCACCCCAAGCATGCTATCTAGTTGTTTTTATAGACTTATGGTTAGCGAATGAAACTTTCTAAAATGGTATCAGATCATGGTTCGGATATTCAAGTATTTAAGGACACAATACATGTTCATCAACGCCATCCCAACATTGTGTTCTGTAATCTAGCTTTCGGTATCAACTAGTTCAGAAATCATGTGCATGTTTTGTTAGTTTCTGTTTCTCAAACTTCAAAAGTTGGTGTTCCTTTCCAAGAACCAAAGTATTCAATCTTAGAGATTTCATCCAAGGGCTTTAGTTCAATTTTTTAGCTTTGGTGTTTCATGTTATTATATAATATGCGGCTTATTAACCTCATACTACCTCATACTAAGCGGACAAGCAAAACAACCATTTTCAGGTTATCATATAGGATGTAGAAATTACCGTACCTGAGGTAAAGACAACATGAAAACAAGCACATAAGATAATGAGCAGTTAAAGGTGTTTGTTTTAGCTCTTTTTCAGCTTATAGGCTTATTGAACTTTTCAAAAACTAATAAGCTCATAAGTCCAAAATATTGAGCTTATAAGCTTATCAAAAGTTTGAGGCGACCAAGGTTTTCAAAATCGGGATCTTACCTAGGATCGTTTTTGTCTTTGCAAGATCGAGATCGTAAAGTAGGATCGGGATCGTAAGATCCTATTATAATGTAATTTTCTTAGTAGTTTTTACAATATATTACAAATTTACAAATTAATATACACGTAAACATAAAATCATATGAATATTTCATAAAATGTGATCCTAAATTATCATTATGAAATGTATAAGAAGGTTTACATGCTGTTTTTTAGATTATACGAAATAGAACCTATAAATTTATAATTTTTTAGTTTGTCGTTCGAGAAAAAGTAAGATCGGATCGTAATAGATCCTAAGATCTTATGATCAAGATCGGGATCCTATAAGATCTTAAACATGCAAAGATCCTACGTAAGATCTGGATCGTTTTTGATTTACAGTATCGTAAAATCGTAAGATCCTAAGATCAAGATCGGGATCTTGACAACCTTGGGTCACACCAACCTCCAGAAGACTTTACCCAATGGTAGTCGGTTCAAACCCTTAGATTAATCGGCCAGGCCATGGTTAAGATTAACAAGCCCATAAACCAGAAAACAAAGCTTAAACAAACAACCCTTTATCACTTCTTTTTTCTTACCCAAAAAGGAACACCAACTTTTTGAATAAGATTCTCACCGAAACCTAAACCCAAAAGGGGGGTGAATGCATGTTGAAAATAAGATAACTAGACTGACCAAATATGGTGTTACAAGGGTTCATTGCAACTTGATTCTTGGCACCATCACCAACCAAACGTTCATCCTCAGTAAAAGCAACACATGAAGGTGTGGTTCTGTTGCCTTGATCATTTGGTATTATTTCCACTCGATCATTTTTCCAAACAGCCACACATGAATACGTTGTTCCAAGATCAATGCCGATTGCAGGCGTGTTGTTTCCACTTCCCTCCATTGTTACAAGTTAATTTTTCAAACTACAGTGAGACTTGGCTCTGCGTCTGTACTTTTCACTTTAAGTCTTTGACCTTCTGTTTTCCATTCTCAATTTAAACACAGATTTTTTTTAAGGTCCGTTTGGTTTGTTGATGGATTTGGAATAGGGTTATTGTTTGGGTTTGGGTTATGATTTAATATGAGAGAAAGTAGATAATTATTTATATAAAATATATTTTATAAACTTTTAAAACAAAATTTATGATTTAAGTTTATATGGATATCAAACTTTATTTGAATATATAATCTCCACTTTCGATATTCATTTTAATTTAATAAATAAGATTAAATAAAAAATATATTTTCACCCTCTTTTTTCAAACATCAATATCTTTTAAAACGTTAATCGGTATGCGAAAAAGAACATACCGTTACGAAGAACATTTAATTATCTTTCTATAGATATGTTATATGATACACTTTTAACAAAAAAAAAAATCATTTTCTTTACGTTTTCGAAAATTATCATATATGATACTAATATCATATATGATGTATCACCAGTATCATATGTGATATAACCTATCATATATGATAGAAACCAATATCATATATGATTTAACACGTTATCATATACGATGAAACAATATTATCATATATGATATTTCACGTAAATTTTAACAAGAAGAAAAAAAGTGAAAAAAAATTTCTCGAAAGTATATCATAGTGCATATTGGTAGAAAGATAATTAAACGTTCGTTGCGATGGTATAATTATTTTCGTTTAATACTTAACGGTTTAAGAGATATTTAAATTATAAAAAATAGGTGAAAATAAAATATATTTAATTTTATCCATCATATGGAAATGAGATGGATGGTATGGATGAGTCCCCTTATACCCAGAAAAAAGTATAATATCCAAAATAACTATTCTCAAAATTTATTGACATATTTTAATAATAAAATATAAGAAAGAAAAGAGTAATGATTATTTATTAATAGATAGAAAAGGGTTATATTGGATATTTTGTATCATTCGGATATAAGAGGATCAATTTTCACTTTTCATTTACCAAAAATCAACAACTCATATATTCGTTCTTTTTAACTAAAAAAATCGAAAAGGCATTTTTGTCATTTTAGAGCCCACCCACCCAACCCACCTCTCAAATACATTTCACCCCGTCTCTTTTCTCAGATCTAATACAAACACACATAAAAAATCATCAACAAATCGCGTTACAAATTAAAGAAAAAGATGTTGATGCTATTGAAGAACAAATCACTAGGTTATATCATCATCATATATATAAATAAGCTTATTTTGATGTGATTATGGATGTGTTAGTTTTTTTTATTCTTTAGTGGTCGGCAACAAGCTCCAATTGTTTGGCTTGATTTTTCAACTCGAGACGACGACACTCCAACTCTTTATCCTTCATCAAAACTTACGGCGATCGTCTTTGCCCGCATTGACCATCTCGGTCACCATCAACCTAGCAAACTCGTCTTCTTGAGACGCAGTTGACGAACGCGACGACTGATCTTTTTTCTTCTTCGCGGCAGCAACTTTGGCTTTATCCCTTCCTGTTGGTCGTTGAACACCACTGCTTTGACTATCGTCAACACTTTGAAAAGAAGCAGCATCCCAAGACTCCGATGTTTTAGACCTCTTGCTACCTTGGCTTTTTTTCCTCCTCATTTACTCTCCACCTGTTCATCTCACCACCTATAAATTTCTGACTACTTTCAAAACTTCCCAACAATGACGATACCTGAACTTCGACCTGTGCTCAGCTTGATAGTCATCACATGCTTTGTTAACGTACGACTTACCGTCGACTCCACTCACTACTCCCATTCGAATCATGTTGTTGTACACTCCAACAAACTCACACACTTGAGGCGGTATCAACTTCCATTTCCCGTTCACGCTATCATATGTTCTTTTACCGACCTCCCATGTATTGTTGTCCATGTACCACAAAACTGAGAGTTTATGGACATAAATTTAATAGTCGTGTGTTAGGATCGAACTCGGGATTACGGGATTGCACACAATACGTAAAGAGTTAATTTATTTAATAAATATATTTATATGTTTATTAAATTAAATCGAGCTGTAACCTTAACGGTAGTTAAGTATTAAGAGTTAAGGTTTAACGAACGTTGTGGAATAAAAGATAAGATGAAAAGAAGGTTGCGGAACACCCCTAAGGGGTGTTTCGACCGTCGGTTATACACAAGGGGGGAGAAGATTTTCTTTCTTTATTTGTTTATCTTGGGCTCCAAGTTTTCTAGGCCTATATAAACACCCCTAAGCATTCATAAGTTTTCACCCTATAATGTCTTTCTCTCTTCTCTTTCGCGTGATCAAAACCAAAGGCAAACACCCTTTTTAGGGTTCCTTTTAACCTTTGGTTTTTGGTTTCTTGAATCAAGTCCTAGCCCCTCTCTAGGGTTGTTGGGTTAATTTTCCACTAGACGTTGAAGCTCGGTTTACATGTACTAGCATTACGGTTAACTCATCATCATACATGTGTACAAGAACCTAATACAATCTTACTTTAGTTTATTCATAAACCCTAATTTGGTTAATTGTTCTTATCTAGTGGAATCGCATTAGCTAAAAGGTTCGTTACCCTAATTCGATTAATTATAATTTTGTTATTATGATCTTGTTAAATCATTTCCGCTATACGTGCTTTGATCTATGTTTAGGTTTCAATAATTGTTATGAAGTTCATAATCCTTCAAAAGCCTCGGTCCAAAAACCTTGGATATTCCTATCGTTACACTTCGTGCTATTTTCAGATTCGGATATCCATCCTTTACATACCTTCACTTCTTCTAAGTGTCTTCATGAACACCGACGAGCTCTGTTCGGAGCCTGTGGAGCTTGCCATACTTTACACGCGCTCGACTTTGGTGGGGCTGGGGTCGAAACTTCAACCATGTAGTCCGTATCATCTTGAGTCCCCTGAAATGACCCGAAAAAGAAGGCCTGTATAAATATTCAGTTGGGAAGGAGGGTATGGGAGAGGTAGGTACGTCGACATGGTGTTGTGATGACGAACCACCAACATAGTTATTAAAAGGGTACGGGTTTTGTAAAAAAAAGTATTGAAAGTCGGGTGTTTGCGAGTATTAGGAAAAAATATAAGGGTTTGGATAAGGGTGGTTTGGGTATGAGTCTAGAATCGTTGCTTGCATCGGTGCCGACATCGAGTTACGGTACGGTTGGTTTGGATATGGTTGGTTATGATATGGGTTGGGTTGTCGATATTGTTGGTTTGGTTACGGGTTGTTGAGATCAAAGGTTCCGGTAGATGAAGTGGGAGTGGTGGTGGTATTTCTTCGTTGGCGGCGTTTGCCGGATTGTGGGGTTTGGTGGCCGAACATTGTTGGTATGTGATGGAAGAAGATGATTTTTGGGGTATGAAGAAGAACATATGAAAATATTAGAAGTAAAATAGGGATTTATAAGAAAAAAAGGGGATAAAATAAATATTTTCGGATGAAAAAAATGGTAAGGCCCGAGTTTTTTTTTGTGGTTCGAGTGGTGACTTTCTCACCGATAGTGGTATTTTTTCCCCTAGAAACCATAACCCACGCGTGGGTTTTAGGTGAGATTTTGGTGAGGTTTTAGGTAACCCACGCGTGGGTTTTTGCCACCTCACCCTCACTTGTGGGTTTTTGTTACCACTCCTCCCAACCTTATAGGATATTACTAGTCTCTATTCGGATTTTAAATTTCTATCACTCCATCTATTTTTTTTTGATTTTTTTTGTTTAATGTTTTTCTATAAAATTTTTATTGTTATAAAATTATGAAACGAAAATGCAAAATAAAAATATAAAGTTTGACAGGTCAAAAATATTATATCGACAAAAAATATAAAACATATACTGAAAAAAATTAAAATGTACTGTAAACAGTGGAATTCAAGAAGCATGAATAAGATAAAAAGTACGAAAATGATATTGTTAATGCAATGATGCCTAACAACGTTACTTGCATTTGTCGGTCTCGCTTCGTTTTGACTACGACAATATTTAAAAACAAGCATTTACGAAAACAACGAAAAACGAATTCTTTAGTTCAAGTATTTTTTTCATTTCAACCATTATCACTTAAGGTATAAACAAACAAGTTTTCATCTTAATTAAGTGATCAAGGATTTAAGTTTTCTTAAACCTCACCTTTTATTAAATGTGACAAAGTTTTTATTAAACTTTATTTTTAAGAAAATGTTTTATTAAATTAAATATTTGAAAATTTGAAAATGGCATATTCCATATGGTTTAGGAATATCCCTTGTGGATAAATATTCTACCAGATGTGACTACCCCACTAAAAGACAAAAGGACGCGGAGTCTACCTCCACGGTTCCTTAAATGCCTATGCGGATCCTTGTCGATAAGAAACCGCAGGCGTCAATAAGGAAACGCGCCCAGAAAGAGCCGTTGGGCTTTTGTCTTATAAATAGTGGACCAATCTCAGATTTTTCTTCACCTCTTTTACACACAAATTTCTAGATTCAAACATACTTCTTAAATCATTCAAATCCTTGGTTATTTGATTGATTACTACTTTTTTAGAAGTGAATCTTTCTCCTCCCATCTATTCCTCTCCAAATGCAAAGAGAAGAACACTTTCATCCTTGAAGTGTTGAGTCTACCTCAAGACTTATTGAAGATCAAGTTTTATTATTCATTTTAATTGTGTTGTGAAGATCCAAGTACTTATGTTATTTGGAAGTTGCGTTGTGAAGATCCAAATAGTTGTGTCTATTTGGAAGTTGTGTATGTAGAAAGGTTAATACTTAGTCCTTAAAGTATATTGATGTAGATTGGTCCTAACTAAGATTAGGGCTCGACTTCTAGCTTAGTGTCGAAAACTGGATAAGCGACGTGTACGGTTTCTCCACCTTAAGGAGTTTGTTGATTAGTAAACTCTCAAGTAAGGAGTAATCAAGGAGTGGAGTAGGGACGAGGAGTGAGCTTCGTTGCCGAACCACTATAAATCCTTGGTGTTTGGTTTGATCTTTCTTTTCCTTATCTCTTTACATTCATTATTCTTTACTTGCATATACTTGTAATTATTAGCTTAGTTGCACTATCCCTTGTCCATATTGTGTATAAGAAGATTTAACATATTTGCTCAAGCCTAAGTTTTTGAAAAGGATTTTTAAAAACCCATATTTAACAAGTAAATTTAAGAAACTATTCACCCCCCCTTCTAGTTTCTACAATTGGTATCAGAGCGTGGTTGCTCAAGTGTTTATAAAATATATTGTATTTTAGAACTTGATCGATATATGGATTCCAACAAGTACCTAGAAGGGCAATCTATGCAAAGACCACCTCTTTTTGAAACCGACAGTTTTATTTATTGGAAAAATAGATTTGAGACTTGTGTGAAATCAAAAGATTTAGATCTTTGACATGTTATTACCAGTGGTGACCTTTTGCCTTATCAATATAATGAAGTTTCTAAAAGAAAGAGTTGGTAACTTTTGAAAATTCTAATGATGACACTAAGAATAAACTTGCTAAAAATAATGAGGCTAAAATGATGATTTATAACGCTTTACCTAAGAAAGAGTATGAAAGCATTTTCATGTGTGAAAACGCTAAAGATATTTGGAATACTCTTTTAGTAACCCACGAATGTAATAGCCAAGTCAAAGAAAGTAAAATCGATCTTCTTGTTCAACAATATGAACAATTTTTCATCTTAGAAGATGAAACCATTGATAGTGCATTCGCTAGGTTTAATACTATTATTACTAGTCTAAAAGCACTTGATGAAGGTTTTTCTAGCAAGAAGAATGTTAGGAAGTTTCTTAGGGCGTTGCAACCGAAGTTGTTAGCCCTAAAATGTGTGCGCCATTTACGGAATTACATTAGTTTCATATAGGCAAAACGTGGAGGGACTACTATTGACATGTTGTCAAAGTGACCTCTTGTCTAGCCTATATATACCCCTCCATACTTCCATGGAGGGGTGAGGATTCTTCATTCTTTGTGTATTTCACTTTCTCTCTCTAAATACACACACTACATTCAAGCTTTATCTTTCTCTCTCTAAAAATGTCTAAATACTTCTTTTATCCTCCCCGACCTCCGGATCACCCTCTTGTTAGCTTGAATCTTATGATATTAACAATTGGTATCAGAGCTAACCGGGGGTGTTTTGTGTTTATGTTTGCTTATTTATGTGGCTGTTACAGGTTATTCAGTTTATAGCTTATTTTATAAGTTTTTATGTCACTGTGGTGTTTTTTGTGTTGCTGTCTGTCCAAAAACATCCAAAAGTATCGTATTTTTATAATGGTGTTTGGTGGTTTTAACATTGTTTCATCATTGGTTTAATCATGGTTTATGTGTCATATCTGTTTCTCTCTATTTTTCTATTTTCTATCAATATCTGCTCTGGCAAAACCAGATCCAACATTTTCGGTGGTATTTTGAAAAAAAAAGTCAAAACCCTTTTCCGATGGTGATTCCGATGGGGATTCCGATGGTGATTCCGATGGTGCTTATTCTGATGGTAAGTATTCCGATGGGTTTTCAGATAGTCATTCCGATGGACTCTATTTTGATTTTCCGATGGACTCTATATTGATATTCCGATGGAATCAATTTTGATATTCCGATGGACTCTAATTTAACATTCCGATGGACTCTATATCAATATTCTGATGGATCTGAAAAACTCAGTTGACTCAAAAACATAACTTTACATCGAGTCAACTCGGTATTGACCGAGTTGACCGGGTTAACTCAACTGAGTCAATGATTAAGACTCATCCCATCAACCAAACTCAATAACACTCATCAACCATGAACCATCAACACTGACCTAATCCTATCCCACCGTCTCACCAAAACCACTCATCTCCATTATCAACACACACGACTCGAAAAAAAAAAGGAACTCATCACTGATCTCAGTCAATCTATTTTGTGTATCGACATGCAAGCCGAGATCTATATAGATGTCATCACTGATCTCCTATTCGAAATCAAAGAAAGATTTATAACATTTTCGTTATAATCTTGATCTTTGTTTTTTCGGGGTTTTTTTTACCTTCATAAAGCAAGTTTAACCAAAAACATCATCTTACCCGTGACCTACCTTTGACGAAATCCATCTTAAATCTTTGAATGACGATGTATCAAACAAAGGTCTTCAATGAATTGAGAATCTTCTGAAAAGGATAGTAACAAAAAGTGGTTTGAGATTCGTTTGTATGTATTAACAATGAATGAGGTTTGGACGTGTTCTTATGGTTGGGTACTAACTGAGAGATTAAGATGCATAATCTTTGATTGAGTGATTATGATGTTTAGTTATTGATTCGTGTGAATTAGTTTTGATGAATATTGAGATGATGTCTGAGATGAGAGATTTGGGATGGTGACTGAGTTGTCTAGAAAGAAGAGAGTCAAGAGACGGAGGTTTCTATATGAGATGGGGATTGTATGGTTTGTAGTGACTGGTGGATAAGTTAGAAAAAGAGGCGGAGTAAACTATGAGATGGATTTATAGGGTAAAGTTTATTTTATATATTCTAAGACAGATCGGGTCTAATTTCCATTGTCATGGGCCGAGTAGAAGGACAGAGAAGATAATTGTTTCATATGGCTGGCAACATATACTGGACTAGACACGGGCCCTCCTCTTTGACCCATCTGATTAATATCCGTTTGGGCTTGCCTCTTGCCTATGCGACATGTGTTGGGCTGAAATTTTAGATAATGGGTACCAATATCTGGCTATAGCATCATTTGGGCTATGAAGACTTACTTTTTTTATGCAGGATATTGGTTATGGTTCAATCAAAAGTGCTTCAACGACAAAGAAAATTATAGGTTTTAAACCTAATATTTTCGAAAAATTTTCGACGACCTCACCGCGGGCGCATCAGTTGGGTATATGACTGACGTTAGGGCTTCAATGACAAGTTATCTAGACAAATTTCGTCCCTTAATAACAATTCATCTCATAATTTGTTCTAGATAACGACATTCAAACACAACACCAAAGCAAACAAAACACTTAACGCTAAAAGGATCCGATATAAGATTCACTTTAACGACAACGGCTAGTTTTGATTCTACAAAGACAAGTGATCACGAAGTGGATTTGATATTCTTTATTTGAAGTTGAAGTGGGATTTCATGAAGGCGTCTACTTATTTCATCATCGAGCCTTCCTTTTATTTTTCTACCCCTTTTCTTCAAACCCAGTCTATCGATTGATGACTTGCTTGGGCGATAAAATTTATGATTGAGACTTGAATTATCTAGTTTCCACTGTCAAGGGGTGGATGGTCGACGACATGGATAACTATCATTTGTGGGTGTCACACGCAGTTGCTCGTGTGGATAACTTCAAGAGGTATAAGAGACTTGTTTCTGCACCGTTCTTCAATCGACACAAGTGCAAGCTTAAGTAAAAAATTTGGGGGATTGTACTTCAGTTTCAAGTTTGGAATATTGGGCTTACTTCACATGTGGTCACAACAAATAGCCGAATGAATTCGAGGTTGGTAAATTAGACAGAGAGAGATAGAATCAACAATCAATTCTCACGGGATATTTATGAGCTACACAACGACAATGGTACTTCATAGTCTAAGCAAAAATTTTCAAAGTTTCTCAATGACTTTCAAAACTTTTCAAGACATTTGCTTAAGACTAAGAACTTCTCGAGTATATGGACGTCCACGATAATGATGCTTCCGAGAGTTCGAAATCATCATGGGGGAAGATCGTGTACTTTGAAGTAATCGGATCAACTTCTAGGGGGAAGTAGTGTACATGGAATGGTATCTACTTCACTTTATATGATTTTTATGAAGTATTCTGCAAGCCTGAGAAGAATTGTTGCTGATTTCCTGCATGTTACCCCAAACGGATTATCACCAAAACCTAAACGACATGAAACAGTATAGAAGCAGTGTTATTTGGTGTGGTTCTTCTACAAATCTCCGTTGTGCACTTAAACCGATGAGCTAGAAGATTGTTCAAACTACATCAAAGTGTCAGTATCTGCTTAAGATACAGAGATTGGTTTGGGGGGAAGCTGATTCAGAAACTTCGTCAAAAAAAAAGAGTCTATGAAGAAAGTTTTTTAAATACATGCTGCATGAATTGGGGGGAAGTTAATCCAAATCATGCATATTACAATTGTTCCACAACAAGCAAAGACAAAGAGGATTCAAGCTGAGGTACAAGTTGTGAAGACCAGAAGAATTAAAAGACATCCTCAGCATTGGAAGCGCCTTGGAAGACTTTATTTTGTTGTATTTTTACTTGTTAGGAACATTGTAAGTAATTCCGTATGTCTCCACATTGGGGAAGATTGTTAGCCCTAAAATGTGTGCGCCATTTACGGAATTACATTAGTTTCATATAGGCAAAACGTGGAGGGACTACTATTGACATGTTGTCAAAGTGACCTCTTGTCTACCCTATATATACCCCTCCATACTTCCATGGAGGGGTGAGGATTCTTCATTCTTTGTGTATTTCACTTTCTCTCTCTAAATACACACACTACATTCAAGCTTTACTTTCTCTCTCTAAAAATGTCTAAACATTACTTTTATCCTCCCTGACCTCCGGATCACCCCCTAATAGCTTTAAATCTTATGATATTAACAAAAGTGGAGAGCTAAAGTCACGGCAATTGAAGAGTCATAGGATCTTACCACATTATCACTTGATGAACTTACTGGCTACTTAAAATTTCATGAAATGATAATTTTGAAGGACACGAAAATGGTGAAAACCAAGAGTGAAAGAAAGTCTCTAGCACTCAAATCCAAGAAGGTGCAAAGTGATCATGATAGCTCTACCTCGGAAAGTGATGATGAGGAATATGCCATGACGGTTAGAGACTTCAAGAAGTTCTTCAAAAGGCGAGGTCAACATGTAAGACAACCAAGCAACGACAAGAAAGTCTTTTCCAAAAACCGATTTGTCAAGAATGACATTGGTGATAGGAAATGCTTTAGATGTGGTGACCCAAACCACTTCATCGGTGATTGTCCCTAGCCATCTCGCGACAAGAATCACACGGCCTTCGTTGGTGGTTCATGGAGTGATAGTGGTGAAGAATGTGACGACAATGCTAAAGACGAGAAGTGTCTCATGGCCCATTCTTCCAAAGAGGTACATTCCGAAACCGAATACTATAGCAACGATAGCTCCTCACTATATAATTTAGAATTAGAAAGTCAATATAACAACTTATGCAAACTAAGTCTAAAATTCATTGAAAAGAACAAAGTGCTAAAATCAACTAGGGCCAAGCTTGAAAATGAGATTAGTGAGCTAAGAGATAAATTAGCTAAGCTTGAGAAAAATAAGGAATTTGATTTAGGTTGTTCAAATTGTGAACACCTTAGACAATAGAATGAAGATCTCAAGAGTACCTCCATTAAATTGCAAAAGTTCATGAAAGGTACTAGTGCTCTTGATGACATGTTAAATAAACAAATTCACTCTAAAGAAAGATTAGGCTTAGGTTTTAACACCAATGAAGCATCCACTAGTGAACCAAAACAAGTTAGATTTTCAGAAAATGACCCTCTATCCACAGTTTGCCAATTTATGGCGTGGTTCCTTATAATTATGGAACCACATGGTGTGATAAGGAACCGCGGACAGAAGAACCTGAACCGGGGATGATCATGTTTAATCATCCTGAAAGACAAGACTTTGTGGGCATCAGTGACTTGGATGATATGAACAATGAACGTCTCTGGAATGTCCAAAGAGTCTTCTTCCTTCACCATAGAGGTCCAGGTTTGACGGAAGCTGCAAGGACCTTCAGCTTGTGTTTACTAGGAGTGGTGGATGTAAGAAACATGAATCCACTGGTTCAAAATCCAGTGATTGAAGAACTTGGGGTGTGTTTGGTATCCATATATCAGAATCAAACAATCACTATCAAACTCATTGCAAGTGTTTGGTTAATAAATTTGGAATCAAATTGTGAAATGATAGTCATAAACTCATAGAAGGGAGAGTTGGTGACTTTTCTCATAGCATTCCCGTAGGACCCATTTCTTTTTATTTGATATATAATTTATTATTTTTTTTCCCAATGTTATAGTGTATTTAATATTGTTTTAACATATAGTGAGGTCTATTTTTATTTGATAGTTATATATAAAAAATCATACCAAACAAAATAAATGACTTTGATATATTTGATTTCATACCATCCTCATATCATAAATCATACCTATAGTAATTCCTACTAGAAAACCAAACGCACCCTTAGAGCTGAAAAGAAATATGATAACCATTTATACTATTATCTTGTATTATGTAACTGTTATGAATGAATGATTATCAAATGTTTATAAGTATCTTTATTGCTCAGTGCAAGTAAGAAGAAGTTGTTATGCTCACTTACTACCAGCTTTAACTTAGGCTATTTGTATATCCAAATGGGAGGGGATTGTTGGGTCAGTGTTTACTGACAATGAAGCAACTCTAGGATTTGAATATAAATTCCCCTAAGTATTTCATGTTTAGCAGAATGATGCTCTGCTGAAGCATGACAAGAGGAACAAAGATGCCTACAATAGAATGTTTTACTGAAGAAAGTTCAGCCTTCCTCTTCCAGACAACTTAAAAGACAAGAAGTCTTTGCCTTAATAACCAGGCGGTCTAGTTGCTGAAGAATAAGTCCTAAAGAAGAGCCTTCAGTTCAGTTTGGTCTGACAATACCAAACTGAATGATGTCGATCTCCTCTAGGATACTGAAGATACTTCAGTATTCTGAAGGTTTACATTAGGCGGGAAAAGATCTGTTTTAAGTCAAAGCAGATCTCGTTGGGAAAAGGTTGCTTGTAAAGTTAGTTATAAGTACAACCTTTATCCTCTTTCTAGATTAGTTTATTTAGACTATGTACTGTTTATCCAACTGGGCATTCAACCACCCAGTGGATAAACTATTGCATGGTTTCTTGTGTCTTGTAAACCTTAATATGGATCGACTATAAAAGGAATGCATTTAGGAGAGAATCGGCTAACTCTTGTACTTGAAAGATTGAATTCTTCGAAGAGCCTATTCTCTCCTAACTTTAACCAGACCATAAGGCGAAAAGCTTATGAACGCTTTGGTTGAGATTTAAACTCTTAACCTAGGTTTGTAGTTTAAGTTGAGTAGATCACCTAACATTGTCAGTCAACCACTTTGCTATTCTACAAGCAAAGTGGGTTATAGATTCTTTATTAAGTTCTAATAAAATGTCTATACGTTGAAAAGTATTTGGTATTGTTGTTTTAATATTTTAGTTTGTTATTGATTTGTAAAACAACTCACTTGAATCCAAGATACAAGGTATTACTTAAGGTTGATAAGTAATATCGTATTTAAGGGACAAACAAGTCGGTCTCCTTAATTTCGGTAGCTGAGCCCATGCGTGATGGACTAGATACAGGTAATACCCCGCGAGTCGGGCTTCACGACCCGACTAGGGACTATACGTCTTCATCAAACCACGTGCATGCATTTCCTATCAAGGTAGAATTGAACATGTGACACAACATACGCATCGACCAGTTCTCTATATGGGCTATGGCTTGAAAAACTTTCAAGTGGTCATCTAGATCTCTTGTAACGCTGTAAGTCTTGACGTTGGAAGACATCGTTGTCCTTTTTCGATCAACTAATTCGTGACATAAATGGACTTACTTCCCTAAAGTGTCATGGACGCGCCAAGTCTTCATCTTTTTGCCTGTGACATCTTTGCTTGAATTTCCAATGTCACGTATCGTTGTTCTCGCTATCTGAGGTGTGGAGTAGGGATGATGTATCCATTCTACGATGCCTATAATGGGATGAGCCCATCCCAAAACCTGATTTATCTCATTTATGAGAGTGACTACGCCTCTCGGAGTACTCGCGGGGTTCTTTCCTTTCGGAATGCAATCAACCTCGTGTTTCTTTCTTACGAGAGCCTGATTGGTCCACCGATCCCTATGTTTTGGATCAAGATCACGAGAGTCAAAGGTCAAACTCCTTTTTCTCTTCCCCATTCTATCAAAGACGCTAGAGTTGTCCTTCCTGCGATGATCGTCCTCTTTTGGTTTGGTCGAGGTATCCTAGCCTCTTGACATTCTCCGGGCGTTCTAAGGCATGTGGCCCTTTCACCTCAATCGATGGCATGTGTCTTCCCGAGTTGATCTTTCACGTTGGGCTTCCAAAACGATCTTTGGGGTGATTTTTCAGCCTTACACCCTTAATATGACTAGGACCGAAGATAAACGTGTCTTCACTTACTCTCTCTTCTCTTCCCTCATTTTTACACCATGAGGGGGTGCAGGGTGTTGAAGTTCTGGGTTACGAAGTCTTGAAGGTTTACTTCAATGGAAGAGGAATTTACCTTGCCTTATGGTCATGCCTCTTGTTGCGGCTGCGCCTCTTTGTTGTGGTAGTCTCGTTTGTTGTTGCACTATCGTTGGTTTAGAGTTGTTACCAGTAGCGGGGTTGCCCCTTGTTGTGGTTGTCTTCCTACTGTATTTCAGAGGTTTGATCCTCCGGGAGTACTTTCTTGTTGAAAGATCTGCTTCCCTCCTATGATCGAAGTGGATGAGATCGAAGGAGTCACATTCTAATGGCCCTTCTTTCCCATCGGGGTACGATGGTGAGAAAACCTTGGTGTTGCGTTAGTCATTGTAGAGTTCTAGTGTATGGTCCTACGGATGACGCCAACGTGTTGATACAAAAGTTGGATTAGACATGTTTAACGCATATTAGAGGTAATTCGTGTGTGTGAAGCTCCGGCTCCTGCACCAAGTGAACTGAATGAGGACCTTGCATAATAGGAAAACACCTTTAAGCTTACCGTGAGATTGTTTCCCACAATTAACCTCCGATGTGAGAATAAGTTATCGGTTTATAGTTAATAATTGAATGATTATTATTAGGTAGGGTATTTTACCTTGAATGGAACCATGTGGTTTCCTTATATAACCGGTGAAGCCCAATTATGGTTCCCGAAACCCACGGTCCAAGAATATGAGATATAATCGGATCCTTATTCGTTAATAAGGAATACATATCCTTTCCTAACTTGGGCGAACCATAATCCTTATTAGACTACGATTCTGTCTAATGATAACAGTGTGCGGTTCCCAGGCGATATGCTTGAAACCGCATGTGACGCACCTTAAACCAGACCCATTGGGCTAGCCGCGGTGCTTCAATCCGTTCGTGATGAATTGAAAAGTGTACGTGAGTTGAATCGGATAATCCAACTAACCACTATACATCATCAAAAATTGAAATTGAATTTGTGGATTATAAAAATATCTATAGCAGAACATGTATATTCATTAAACTTAGTTACCCCTGTTATGAATTTTCGGATTAGCAAACCAATGTAGATTCCAAATGAACTATTAGAAGAATTTACTTTGGTCTGAGTATAACATAACATAACCATATCCATTGCTACACCAACTTCAACACACACAGTTAATACCACCATATTAGTGAAATTTTTTAACGACAATCTATTTATTAAACTAGCAAGATGCTAAAATTAAAAAGTTACAAGATAAGGGGTTTTGAGTCAATCGTTCCGACTAAACGAGTCTTTACAACGATATTTGCACCAATAGCAAGATCTAGAGACTATATCATAAAAAATTATCGCCTTGAAAGGGGGCTTCGGCTCAAAGAGAATTTTATTCCGGTATGACCAAATATGCCACCATATAGAGTAAAAAATGCCTTCAAGAATAGATCTGGTTTTTTATTGAAGCCGTAAGTAAAGAAGCCAAATACATCAAGAATCATATAAGTTACCTTCGAATGAAGTGACGTTCCAATATTGAGTGATTTTATTTGAAAGTTGCACGGCTAAGCTACACTAGAAGAACAAATGTGACGACGAATCCACTCCACTGTCACAATTGGGGCAAACTATAGAGTTGATATCAATGCCTCGTCTTGAGATATTGAGGCGCGTAGGAAGACCATCAAGCTTCACTTTCCAAGAAAGGACGTCACTTTGATAGGAACACATTTGATCCATCGAGTATTAGAGGATACCGAAGCCAACCTTTTATCATCAATCACCTTACGAATTGAAGCAACCGAGAACTCCCCAAACCCTGCTAGGGACCAAATCCATATGTCCGACATAGGTGAGAGGATTATATGAGAAATCATATCTGATAGAGCAGTAACCTAATCATAATCTATACCTCCTCTAGGCTTCCTTCGAAAAGAATGTTTAATACTAATGTCATTAAGCTTCAAATTAACTGTTATATCCTTCGAAGATTCAAGAGCAAACAGTCTAGGAAACTGATTTTTAAGAGCCGCATCACCTATCCAGCTATCAGCCTAGAAGGATGTATTGTACCCGTTGCCCACTTTTTGACGCATGAAATCTATAAAATTGATACCTTGCTGTTGGATAAGACCTATTTCTTTAACAATGTGCAGCAAACTAGAGTTTTTACTAACCGTGATACTTTTACCAATTTGACCATCTTCACCATGAATCGCCTTAATAAATCTAGCCCATAGCGATGAGTTTTGAACATGAAATTTCCAAACCCATTTAAGCATTAGAGGTCGGTTTAAGGCAAATAAACTAGCAACACCAAGACCACCCTTCACTTTAGGAGTTAGGACCTTCGACCATTTAGTCCAAGAAGCTTTATTACCCTTAGAGTCATGAGCATTAAAAAATCGACTAGGGATAGATTCAAGCTTATGAAGAACAGTAAGGGGAGCCTTGAAAATGGACAAATGAAATATAGGTATAGAGTTGAGGACAAATTTGATAAGAGTCAGTCTCCCACCTATAGACAAGCATTTCATTTTCCATTTTGAGAGACGAGAACATACTTTGTTGATAACTTCGTCCCAGGCTTCAATTCTAGTCATCGAGTTACCAACTTTAGTACCAACGTACTTAAAAGGAGTCAAGAATAAGGCATCCAAGCTTAAAGGAAACGTTGATAACAATATTCTTTGCCACCAATGTTTCCATCACTACAAAATTTATGACATTTTCTTACTAAATTAAATGTGATAAGAGTAAGTAATAAGGGGGGGGGGGGGGGGGGGGGGGGGGGGGGCTAAAAGTATTTTTTATTAATTTTTACTAAAAAGAATCACAAAAAGTTATTTTTATCAACTCCTACTCTTATGAAAAAAATAAGTAATAGAGGGAGCACTAAAATTCTATTCTTACTAAAAAAGAGTAAGTAAAAGTGTAAAACTTTTAATGATTCTTTCTTTCGTAATGCCTTGAAGCCCCTTAATAGGAAACTGGATGGCTAGCATAGGAGTTGATATTATCTTCGTGAGATGATTCAAACTCGGGTCGAGAGACTCGGTGCCTCGGTGGCACGCAAGATACTCCGCTACACCAAACTGCCGTTAAAAAAAAGTATGCAAAAAAGTAAACAAAAGTTGTGAGTTTCTTTTGCTTACTTTTATTTTCATTTTGTTTTAGTAAGGAAAAGTTATAATGACTTAAATAATTATAAATCTTATTACTAAACAAAACTTTAAATAAGTAAATGTCATTTATTTTTTAGTGCATGATCTTACTTTTGGCCATATTGATTCGCAGCCTAGAAGCTCGATAGAAGCATTCAAGCACGCAGAGAGACGCGATTATCACAATCGATATCTATACCTATACCTAAATTATATCTTTCAAAAATAATAAAGCTGAATTTTCAGACTTTTTTACTTATCAAATAAAGCAAGTTATTGATTTATTCTCACAGTTATATACCATGAGAATTTGCAACAACCTTTTTTTGTAACAAACTTTTGTAACAATTTTTTTAACAAACTTTTGTAACAAATTTTAAAAATAACATTTTGAGTTTGAAAGTGATTTTTTAATTATTTATTATTTTTATAATCTAATTTCGTTATCTTTTTTAAAATTTTATGTTTTTTAACTTAATATTTATTTTGATATATTTTATTAATTTTTACTATAGTTTTTTTTTTCTATTTTTAGAAGCTTATTTTAATTTTACTTTTCACAACTTTAACATTAATTTAAATACAAACTTAATGGATAAAATAATAATATTTATTTATCACAAAAATAATAATATTTATTTATCACAAAAATAATCATCGGATACTCGCCGCCGCAATACGCGAGTAACATATGCTAGTTTTAATAAAATGCAAATGGTAATCTTGGGGAGGTAATATTGGAGAGGCGCCCGAAATAATAGAAGCTGAAGTGGAGTTTATCTAAATGAGAAAGTTCGAGACTTGCATATTACCCAATTGAATGTCACTGTAAGCTCGAATCACTAAATATCAACTCGCCGTTAAAAAAAAAATAATTAAAAAAAATTAATCTAATGCAAATGGTCACTGTTCAACGATGATAATATAAGACCAATCCCGGTCTGTACAAAGCCTTTTTTATATTCCTCACGAAAAAAATCTAATTTATTTCGCCTTATAAATGATCTCGCTTGCTTTTGATAGGTTGACATTTTGACTATCATGGGCAAAACCGGTTTTTTCACAAACCGGTTTGGTTTTTTAAACCAAAAATTGGGTTTTAGAAAAAGGTCAATAACCGGTTTTGACCAGAAACCGGTTCGATTAGTTTGGATTTTGAGAGAAAAATACCCGAGTCGGCAGTAACCGATTTGGGCCGGTTTGTAACCGGTTCGGTTAAAAACCGGGTCGAAGGTATGTAGCAATAGAGATTGTGCCAGTTTTCATGTTTTTAACTGGTTTGTAACCGGTTTCTAAACCCAAACCGAACCGGTTTCCACTGGTATATACATACAAACCAGTTAGAAACACCTAGTTTTTGAAAAACCAAGCCGGTTTTTGTGCCGTTTTTTTTACCACCTTTATACACCTGGGAGACAAACTTTAATATATTCAAGGCACATATTTAACGTCAGTTCAACTTAATAATCACATAATATACACATGGTTTAATCCCAACATTTACACAGTGTGTCGTCCCTGACACGAGCTGAAGGTATCGACTTCCTATCAAATGATTCTCAGCACATAAGGTTATCACGTTAAAGCTTCAAGTAGTCACGACTTACATACAAATATGTCACATTAAATTGGCATGTCATAGGCTTAAGGCATCAATGCGGATACTTATGGAGTCATAATTGTCATTAGGGGTAGTGTGCAAACCCAAAAAAACCAAAGAAACGAAATCTAAAAAACCGAACCGATTGAAAAACCGATGGTTCGGTTTTTGCATTTTGAAAAAACCGAAGTTTTTGGTTCGGTTTGGTTTTAGCATTAAAGAAAACCGATATAAACCGAACCGATCTGTATAAACATGAGAATATATATAAGTTCACGTCGAAGCTAACGGACGATGAATATACTACGCTAGATTAGTTATATCATGTTTAATAACTAATCTTTTTTTAATATGCTTATTGAACATGACTAAATAATAAGTTCTTTTTTAAATTGTTTTTTATAATTAGGTTTTTATCGTTACTATTGTGTTGATTTATACATATAAATAATTTTTTAAAGATTTTATATGATACTTTTTCCTTATTGTTAATGTTGTGTTTCTTTTTTTTCTGTTTATTTAAAGCTTTACACGTGTCGTTTTATGGGATATTCGAAATCGACTTTGTAAAAGCGAAGCTCGATAAATCATATAGAAATAAAAAAAACGAAAAACCGAATCGAAAGTAAATCGACTACCGAAAAACCAAACCGACACAAAACCGAAACCAAATGTTTTCTAAAAATCAAAAACCGAAATTTGTTGGTTCAATTTCGGTTGTATACAAAAACCTAATCAAACCGAACCATGCTCACCCCTAATTGTCATCAGTTCAGCAAAAACAAGATATTTTACTTCAAATTATGAACTAACTTGATATCCATGAGTCTTCACGAAAGTATATAAGCTAGCTTCTGGTCTCCTAACTTAATCATTCAAAAGACCTATCCAGATTCTTGGAGCATATAATACGTTGCAGGATCAAAAGTAATTAAGAACAAACAATCCATTTAACAATAAGCAAAAGATAGACAGAAGGCAAAAATCCCAATGTTCAACGACCATATTCTGAGACCTAAAACAGGGGCTTGCAAACGAATTCTAGGTGTACCTTCTTAAATTGAAGCTCAGCAAGAGGTGCAGCCTGGTTGTACTGAAGCCAATTGGTCGTGTCCGCAATGGCACACTTGATTGGCTTCAAGATCTCTGGGTCAAGTCTGTTCTTGATATTGTAATCTGAAACTTTATTGTTCATTTTGTATATGCAATCCTCTAACTCATTGTAGGCATTTGCCAACTTCTTGAACTCTTGGTCCTCAGTTCTGTATTTCTGAGCATCATTTACCATTTTATCAATCTCTTCCACGGATAGTCTCCCACTTGCATTGGTAATTGTGAGTTTCTCCCTCTTACCAGTGGATATTATCCCGGCAGTGACGGTGAGGATACCATTGGTATCTATTTGAAACCATACCATAATTGAGGATACTCCTTTTGGAGCAAGTGGTATACCATAAATTGAAAATTCCCCCAAGAAATGGTTATCTTTAGATCTGACCCTTTCCCCTTGATAGACCACGACATTTATGTTAGATTGGTTGTCATAGGTTGTGTGGTAAACCCTCGACATAGTTGTAGGTATTTGAGTGTTACGCGGTATCACAACACTCATTAGGTCTCCAAGTGTATGTATACCCAGTGACAAGGGAGTTACATCCAAGAGCAGCAAATTTTCAACAGTCTTATCACCTTTACCGGTTAAATTTGCGGCCATAACGGCTGCACCATATGCAACAGCTTCATCAGGGTTTACAGTCTTGCATAACTCTTTGCCATCAAAAAGCTCCTGCAACATTTGTTGAACCTTCGGTATCCTAGTTGAGCCACCTACAAGAATCACCTGATTTATACATGATTTCTCTATCTTAGCATCATTTAAACATGTCTCAACAGTCTCTATGCACTTATTGAATGAACCCATGTTCAGCTCTTCAAATTTAGCTCGGCTAAATTTTATTATAAAATCAAGCCCCTCATGCAAGCCATCTAGTTCGATTGAAGTCCGGGTAGTGGATGAGAGACTCCTTTTTGCTTTCTCACAAGCAAATCTCAGCCTTCCCAGTGCTCTTTGGTTCCCAGTCAAGTCCTTATCAAATTTCCTCTTGAATTCCTGAACACAATGACTCACCATACGATTATCAAAATCCTCACCTCCCAAATGAGTGTCACCAGCGACAGCTTTCACCTCAAAAGTACCCTCTTTTGTAATGGTTAATATAGAAACATCAAATGTGCCACCACCTAGATCGAAAACGAGCACATTCATCTTACTAGAGATATCAGATTTATTGTCTAGACCATATGCAATTGCAGCTGCAGTAGGCTCGTTGATCATGCGTATGACATTTAATCCAGCAATAGCGCCAGCATCCTTGGTTGATTGACGTTGTGAATCATTGAAATAAGCTGGGACTGTTATCACCGCATTTTTCACAGTTTTTCCAAGGTATACCTCAGCAATTTCTTTCATCTTGACAAGAATCATAGATGAAATTTCTTCGGCAACAAATTCCTTAAGTTGACCTTTATAGCTCACAACAATCTTTGGTTTATCCGCAGGCCCTTGTATGACCCTAAAAGGCCACAACTTCATGTCTTCCTGAACTTTAGAATCACTGAATCTTCTTCCGACCAACCTCTTAGCATCTGCAATTACGCTTAAATTAAAACAAAATATAGCTAAACTGAAAAATAAAGCCCAAATGATCAAAATATTTATTCCATCAATAAATAGCACTGTCCTCAAAGAGTCAAAGGTCATGCAAGCTGCAACCTTACGACCTCTATACTTTTGGGGCCCTAAAATTTCCTCCAATATAAAAAGATAAGTTCACATAGGATATTAGTTGTTGGTCAAAGTATCAGTAGTTACATTAGTTAACAAATAATGGTAAAAGGGATATTTGCCGCTAAAAAAGGAGTTGCAAGTATTAAGTATATGAACAAGGCAAAATTTCCACCAATTTCTTGTGTCCTTATTTATTGCGAGTACTAAAGAATAGATTTTTCCTCTTTATCTTTTAAGATTGACAAGGTGCGTTTTAGGTACTATGTAGGTGTTTTAATATACATTTGAAAAAACAACTATGTGTAATTTATCTGATCACTCCTTATAAGGCATAAGTTAATGGATCGACCAACAGAAAACTTATGGTTCCCTCGATTTATCCTCAGTTTTTAGCCAGAATCAGCCTCACATCAGCCATTTCATTTTGGCGTTCTGTATTGACTTGTCTACAACAGTTGACAATATTACAAGTACCTAAATGCATCTATAATCCACGTTCAAACACCAACATCAAAGATTGATCCAAATTAATTATCATTAGTTTTTTTTTTCAAACAGCATATTATCCACCCTTACTACAGCAATATCAAGTACCAAAAATGCTTTTCTGCTGATGTTTAGCTTCTCGGGTGTTTCGGATTGCTTATTTGATGGTGAAATAAACAATATTTGTCAAACACTTAAACTGCTTATCTACTTAAACATAAGTAGATAGACATTTTTGATATGTTACATTTGAAACAATTAAACCCATAACCACCCACATATCCAGGGATGTTTGGGATTCCTTTATACTTCGAAGCAGTTTAAATGTTTAGTTATCCAAATTGCTTATGCTTATCTCCTTATTTTGAATTAATATAACCAGTTGTCAACAAGTATTGGGAACTTGCTTAATCAAAGTGTTTATTTGTTATAAATTTTAATAACCTCTTATGTAACCTGCTAATACATACAAAATGATGCAAGAATACTAGTATATTAATCTAAAGGGGAGTTTGTATAAGCTTATTTTTACGGCTTATATAACATAAGCCCATTACGGCTTATATTTCATAAACCCCCAATTTTGTGGCTCATTTGGAGACCTATGGGATAAGTATCAAGATAAGCCACAAAAACTGGGTTTATGAAATATATATAAACCAAAATCTGGCTTATTTTCGGCTCATATTTCATAAGCCACAATTTTTTGGCTTATTTTGACATTTATGGGCTTCTATAATTTTATCATGATATAATAAACTTATATAAGCCCATAAGTCTTCAAATAAGCCAGAAAATGGGGTTTATAAATATAAGTCGAAATAGGCTTAAGTTTCAAAAGCCAAAACAAACATCCCCATAAGCTTATTAAATAATTGAAAAGCATATAGATTACTTACGCTTATAAGCTTGCAAAAAATGAGTTTAATGGATTTTCAAGTTTTCAATAAGCTCGTAAGCCGGACAAAAAGAGCTTAAACAAACACCCTTTAAGGCGGCCGTAATGGAGGGGTTGGCCTCCACCGCAATACACGGCTCTTTGATATGTAGATTAAGATTACATCCCGTTTTAGTAAACAAAAGTGCGATTTAGTATTATTAACCCTGAGAAAGAAATAACCAATCCTAATTCCCCAAAACCCTATTAAACTTTATAAACCCTAGAATATGACATGTTACCTACGACATAGATATATACAAAAAGCAACTAAGTAGACTAACCAAATATGGTGTTCTGAGGACAAATAGCAACTTTATTCTTAGCACCATCACCAACCAAACGTTCATCATCAACAAAAGAAACATAAGATGGTGTTGTTCGGTTGCCTTGATCATTAGGTACTATTTCCACTCGATCATGTTTCCAAACAGCTACACATGAATATGTTGTCCCTAGGTCAATGCCGATTGCCGCTGCGTCGTTTCCACTTCCCTCCATTGTCAAACAAGTGTGTGCAGGAAAAACGAAAATATTATTTTATTTATGTTATTTGGGCCTACTGAGATTATTTTGCTCCGTATAAAACTTAATATACTACGTATATATGTAATTGTGGGCCTAATGTTAAACGCGGGCTTGAAATTTAATCAGTGTGATTGCAAATCACTTCCCTTAAAGCAGGTGCAACAAGTGCATATACACAAGGCCCTTCCAAGTTCCAAGGCACACTTTAAAGTATGGATGAGCTCGGGACCGATCCCGTCCCGATTTAGTGCTCCCGATTCTTTCCCGATCTAAAAAGTTATGTACCGATCCCGTACCGAACGGGATTCCGGTATGGGTACCTGTACGGGTACCGGTACGGGTATCGGTACCGGTACCGCGAAATCGGGATTTTCCCGTTTTTTTCGGGAATTTTCTGATTTGGTACCGGTCGCGTCTCGAATTAGTGGTCCCGAACTTTTTTTCACTTTATTTCGTAGTCCCGGTCCCGCAACGAACGGGATTCGGGTACCGGGAATCGGTACGGTCCCGGGTACGGTTCGGGTTCGGGATTCGGATCAAAATGCTCATCCCTACTCCAAAGTATTATGATTTGACATATGTATGCTTATATCACTTCTACTCATAATGTCAAGATATTATAATGTGTCAATCAATTTTTTTTTTGGAAGATAAATTTCATTCACACAAAAACGTCACGGACGGTCCTCAAAGCAAGGACCTCCAGGACAGTGAGATTACATAAATCCTAATGGATATTTACACCAAGTGTTCCAATCAATAGCTTTAAATCTAGATCTATGCCGAACCCAAAAAAATGACAGCATCTTGATGTTCTACATTACTTCAGCTGCTCTCCGAGACTTATTGTTGAAAACTCTGTAATTCCGTTCATTCTATATAGTCCACAAAGCCGTATAAATCACACCTCTAAGAATAACAGCCTCTTTGTTAGACTTTGCCTGAGTGTCTGCCAACATCAACAGGTCCCTAGTCTCAAACGCGTATATCGGACTTAGCCTACACCAAGCTCCCACTCTAGACCATATTTCACACGAAAACATGCATCCTGTGAACAAATGAATCGAGGTTTCCAAATCAGCATCACACAAAGGACACCCTTTGTTGTCAATCTGAACCCCGCGTCTAACAATTCCATCCTTGTGGGTAACCTGTTCATCTCCGCTCTCCACGCCATAACCCTGCACTCTAGAGGAGTCCATCCATCCCATTTCATCATCGAAGCATTAACTGTCAAATGACTCTCACCAAGCAGCTTCTTAGCTTTATGAACTTTGTAAACACCATCTTTGTCACCTTCCCACTTCCAGCGATCTTCACCAATCTCCCATTTATGATCATATATGGCCGATAACAGCGCGAGAAGCTCGTTAACTTCCTCGATAGTAGCGGGGTTCCGGCGCCATTCCCAAGATAAAGTTTTAACACCAGCCATAACATGAACACGACTAGCCACCGTAACCCACTTATGTTTTTCTAAACTGAATAACTTTGGATATTTTTTACGTAATGGACCATTTCCAATCCAATTATCACCCCAAAAGTTTATCGAAGACCCATTCCCAACCATACCGACAAAATAACTATAAGGATCACGACCGTTATGAAGCCTTGACTCGCCTACTTTCACTATGTGTTTCCAGCATCCACTGGCCGTGGGATTACATGGTAACATAGACCATGCTTTATACGAACCGTGACACCTCTAAATCACGTTTCTCCACATGCTAGAACCGAAATTTTTAAACCTCCAAGTCCACTTGAGAAGAAGGGCGCCATTAATAACTTTCAGCCTACTAACGCCTAAACCACCATCAGCTTTAGGCTTGGTAACCACATCCCATGAAACCCAAGCAATTTTCCTATCAAGCGAGGCTCCTGCCCAACAAAATCGTCTCATAATTGCTTCAATATTCTCAATCACGTTAACCGGAGCCTTATATAGAGAGAGGTAATAAATCGGTAAGTTCTCCAACACCGATTTAATAAGAATTAACCGTCCTCCTATCGATAAAGTTCTCCCCTTCCACGACCCAAGTCTAGCCTTAATAACATCAATCACAGAACTCCAATTCTTAATCATATTCATATTAGCTCCCACTTTAATCCCTAAATAATCAAAAGGAAAAGTGCCTCTTTTACATCCCAAAACTTCCATCATGTTGTCGACTTCAATATCTGTAGCCCCAACTCCAAACAAATTAGATTTATGAAGATTAATACGAAGCCCCGAACATAAATAGAAGACCCGAAGAATCCTAGCCGTTTTCTCCAAATTTTCGAGAGACCATTCACCCAAAATGAGCGCATCGTCAGCGTAGAACAGATGAGTAATATCGGCTTCATTATTAGTAAAATTAATTCCCGTAAATTCACCAATCTCTTTTGCCTTATTCAGGATCCAGCACAAAGCTTCCATAACAATAAAAAATAAGAAAGGCGAAAGTGGGTCACCTTGACGGAGACCCTTCTCACAATTAAATTCGAAAGTTGGTGAGCTGTTAACCAAAACCGCCGAACGGGCAGACCTGAGAATGCCTCGAATCCATCTACACCACCTCAGAGGGAATCCCATTTGAGCCATAATAGATAACAAAAAATTCCAGTTCACGTTGTCATATGCCTTCTCAAAATCAATTTTAAGCAAAAACGCCTTCCTTTTTCTCTTTTTTAACCATTCCAATAACTCATTAACAATAAGCGGGCCATCAAGAATGAATCGGTCTTTCAAAAACGCAGATTGATGCTCAGAAATAACGCTACCCAAAATTTTCTTGAGTCTGTTTGCAAGGGTTTTGGATATAACTTTACTGATCATTCCAACCAAAGTTATAGGTCTATAATCTTTTAATCCAGATGGCGTAATAACCTTCGGGATCAAAATAATAAACGACGCCCCACACCAAGCAGATACCGTACTAGACTCGTAAAATTCAGCCAATATTCGACAGAAGTCTTCCTCCAACAAACTCCAAAAACGTTTCACAAAGCGGAAGTTAAAACCATCCGGACCCGACGCCTTATTAGATCCGCAATCGAAAACCGCTTCTTTGATTTCCTGTCTGGAAAATGCCGAAGATAAAAAAATACCATCCTCGTTACTGATGGTTTTCATACCGTGACACTCCATCCTCGGTCTATGAACACACTGTTCTTTGAAATGGCTTTTAAAGAACCGCAATACTTCCTTCTTAACCAAAGTAGGCTTAGACACCCATTCCCCGTTAACTTCAATACCTGGGATCGAATTCCTAGCTTTTCTACCATTAACCACACTGTGAAAAAAGGTAGTATTCTCATCCCCAAACGAAGCCCATTTCACCCGGGACTTTTGTTTGATATCACGCTGTCTATGGATATCAATCTCTTCAAGATTCTTTTTACATTCTGCCCATACCCACAACTCCGGTTCATCAAGGTCTTTCTGTTCCATCAAAGCTTCCATCTCATCTTTCTCGGCTCTTAATCTCGCCTCATCTTCTACCTCTTTTTGTTTGGTCTTTTTAAACCACACCTTCAAGCTGTTTCTAAGATTTCTCAGTTTCAAGGTTAACGAAAAGTCAGCAGGTTCCTGCACGTAATTATCCTTTAGCGCCATCTCTACTAAGTCTTTACACCCGGGTCTATCCATCCAAGAATCAAACCACCGGAATGGTTTGGGACCGAAGTTCGAATCTACCATAGACAAAACCAAAGGAGCATGATCAGAAAGATTTCTTTGCAAAGCTCTAACACAAGCAGTGGGACATTCGTTGAAAACGTTAGAGCATACAAACACCCTGTCAATTATACTCATTTTACACACACCGCCCCTATTGACTAGGTGAGTGTATTTCAACCTTATAAGGTTGTATTCCCATAGACCGGCTTCGTCGATAAAATCATTAAAGTCCCTAGCACAGCTCGGATCAATTTAAGGAGTGTGTAAATCACTTCTTTTCCACCAAGGCACCAACTCATTATATATGTACTTCGATGATTAAATTTAAAAAACGATCGACTAATTGAAATTTAATTAAGTTAATTTCGATTGGCAGGAGACTTACCTTTAATAAAAAGTCTTTGAATATATTATCTTTCGTTGTTTCTTATGTCGACTCAAGTCAATAAACAACCATATTCTATAAGAGCTAGATTCTTCTACGGTATTGATGATAACGACAAGAAACGTCAATGCGCTAATGAGATTTTATTCTAAATTCAAAAGAGAATGGAGAGAAAGGAGGGATATTGGAAGTATTTAATCAATTAATAAAGCTTTACTATTAAAATGACGATCGAGATTTCTAAATGAGAAAGACAAGTTGTGCGTGAAATTAATGGAAGGTTTTCGTAGAATAGAAGGTAGATTTTTGAATGGTAGAAAATCTCCTCCTAATAGTGGGGTATGGGCTGGAATTGTAAAGGTTTCGATGAAACTTCATAGAAATGATTTATTTCCGAATTTGGCGTCTAGAAGAAAGGTACAGAATGGTAGGCACACTAGATTTTGGAAGGAGACGTGGTGAGGTGATGGAATGCTAGAATCTTTTTGATGGAGGAATAAGTTATTTTAAATAATTTCCATGACCCACCTTCTATTTCTAGAGGGATTGGTGCAGTTTTCCGTTTGTATGCCGATTGTTTAATTAACCGTTCTGGGAATAATGCAATAATTTAAGTTTCTAAAGATAATATGTTTTTTTCGTGCTATTCCTCGTGATAGTATTTATGAAATTGATATGTGTGATTCTAATGCAAACGATAGTTCTATTTATGTTGTAAGTAAGGATGAGCACGCTACCGGTCTCGTCCCGAACCCGTCTCGAATTAGTGGTACCGATTATTTGCCGAGCATCAATAAATGGTACCAGTACTATATCGAACGGGATTCGGGTATGGGTGATGGTACGGGAATCGGCACCAGTACCAGGAAATCAGGATTTTCCCGTTCTTTTTTGGGAATTTACGGTCCCGTCCCGAATTAGTGATTTTGAATTTTTTTCACCTTATTTCGTAGTCCCGGTACCGAACCGAACGGGATTCGGGTATCGGGAATCAGTACGGTTCCGGGAATGGTTCGGGTTTAATTCAAGATTCGGGTCAAAATGCTCATCCCTAGTTGTAAGTAAAAAAGGCCAAGTCTAATTTGAACTCTACACTCTTATGGTATTGTCGCCTTGCCTAAATAAGCAAGAAGCACATTAAGTAGTTACAACATAATGGACTGCTTAAATCAATTTATGATGGATCCTTGACAAGTATGATCCTTGTATATCTGGAAAGATGACACATAAACCTTATTCACATCAAGTGGAAATGGCTAAAGATATGCTTGGACTTATACACGACGATATATGCGGACCATTCAAAGAAGATAAGGTACAAGCTACTTCGTCACCTTCACTGAAAACTATAGTTGTTATGGTTAAGTTTACTTGCTAAACACGAAGTGTTTGAAACATTTAAGATGCTGCAAAAGGAATTAGAAAATCAACTTGGTGAAACCATAAAAGGGATATGTTCTGATCGTGTATGTGAATTTATTAGTTTTGAGTTTATGGATCATCTAAAGGAGCATAAGATTATCGTCCATAAAACTCCTCTATATACAGCACAATATAATGGTGTGTCAGAGATGAGAAATAGAAACCGACTAGATATGGTTCGCATCCTGATGGCTCAATCAACACTGTTTGGTTAAAAGTTGATGAGTCAAATCACCATAGAAACAAGAAGGACCAAATATGGCATTAGGAGAAACTTCAAGCTGGTGGACAAAATACAAGAAAGTTCCCCGCTATAATACTTTCGACTGTTGTGAAGATTCCCTTGCCATGTACTAAAAACATACAGATTTGGTCAAGTAGTGATAAGAATAAATATTTCTATTTTGATTTAGTCATTATTATCTTATTTAGTTTCCATGTATCTCTGGGTTTCTTAAGTTATAAAAGGAACATCAGACGGTAGGTTTATTCATTCACTTCCTACTACTAAGATGTAACCTACAGTGGCTTTGCTTCTAGTTGTGGGATTTCATGTACACACACCTAGATTGTTTGTGTTTATGATTAATACAAATAACATTAGGAATCATTCATTTTGGTTAAACATCTTGTTCATGATTAATTGTGTAATTCCGCTATGTTAATTCATATGTGCAATTGATCATCCTAGATAAAATGGTTTTTACTTTTTGAGTCTCAAGATCTTGGATTCAACAATTGGTATCACAGCGGATGACTCTCGATATCTAGGAGAATCAAGATGTTTTCGTGTTTGTGTTTGTTGTTGTGAAGATCTAGGGTTTATGTCAAAACCCTAGATAATTAATTGTTATTTATTGGCGTAGAAAGACGAGAATGGTGATCTCTGTACACGAAGGTACTTTGCATCTGTTTTCCATTGTCAGTTGTTATTCACGTGGGATCTTGGGTCCACATTTCTGATAACAAGAATACTTACCAATTGTGACAATGGTTAAACATTTATGTGATAAAGTACTATATATATCACGTGATAATGGTCCAATGAATGGGGCTAACATACGTGTGACAAGAATAAATTGTTTTAATTATACGATCCCATTATGATACACAAGAAAAAACGATTGATTTAAGCGTTGGTCCCTCATATGATATGACGTGAGCAATTTTATTCTATGGTCCAAAGTTGAAGTCCTGTGGTCCCAAGGTAAAATTAATTTGTTCATATGGTTCAATGCGTATATTTTTATTCGAGTGAGGCTTCTTTGGGTCAAAGTCAAACACAAAGAGACATCAAAGTTATTCACGTGATTCAATGTGCGTTTGGTTCAATTTGCGTAGATTATAGCAGCTGTGCAGAAGGTGTCTACATAAAACAATGGTACGCTTTAGTAGTAGAGGTAATTTCTAATTCACCCTGTTTTTATTTATTTATTCCACTGTTATAAATTCATTCCCACTGTGTGTGGGTTTGGCACAGTTAATAACAAAAACAGTGGCATTAAAAGTTCCCACTGCTTTTGAAAAAGTTCCCGCTGTTTTTATTAAAAGATCCCACTGCCTTCATTAGTTCCCACTGCCTTTGAAAAAGTTCCCCTGCTGTCAGATATGATTTTTGGCACAACAATGGTTTTGGAGTTCGGTTTTTCACAGCAACTGGTTTTGGAGTAGGTGTAATTTACTTTCTCTCTCTAGCTTTCTTTCAAGTTTTTAAGCGTTTCATCTTTTATCTTTCATCTTTAATCTTGTCTTGTTGGATCTTAATCTTTAATTCAAGCTTTTTACATTAATCTCATTCTTCCTTTCTTGTTTTTAATCTCATGTTTGATTTGGTTAAATCGTGTTGCTTATTTGATATATTTGCTTATTTTGTGTTTGGCTTATTTTTTTTATTTGAGTGGATTTAGTAGTTTAATGTTTTAAAGGTTGATTTTATTAATTTTGCTTATTTGGTGTTTTTAGAGTTTTTAATTTGTGTCTTGTTTAGCTTTTCTTAAAATTAATTTAGATTAATTTTTGGTTATTTGTTTATTTGGTTTTAGCTTATTTTTCCTTTAATCAGAATTAATAAACTCCGTTTTCCCGAACTGTTTATTTTCCTTTTAATCCGACTTGTGTTCTTGTTTAGTTTATTCCGAACTAGGTCTAGTTTCCAAGTATTCCGAATTAGGTCTAGAAGCAAAATTCCGAATTAGATACTTCATGTATATTCCGAACTATATCCACCAGTATTCCGAATTACTTTGTTGCCCTTATTTCGGATTACAATCCGGAATCCATCATTCCGGATTAAGTCACAATATGATTTTCCAAATTAATATAATTTCAGTATTCCGAACTAGGTGCATTGAGAGATTCTGAATTAGGTGCAGAATATACATTCCGAACTAGGTGTAGAACACGGATTCCGGATTGGGTTTAAGTCATTTTTTCCGAATTAGGTTCAATTTCAGTATACCGACTTAAGGTCAAGTTTTTATTCCGACTTATGTTAAACTTTTTTATTCCGATTTATGTTTAATTTTATTATTCCGAATTAGTTACTTGAGTTTTTCCCGGATTAAGTTAAATTTGTTTTATTCCGAACTAGGTTTTGATTTTCCATTCCGAATTATTTTTAAATTTAGTTTTCCCGCCAATTTTTTTCAAGTTTATTTTTAAAGTGTTTTATTTTATTTTAATTTCAATTCTACTTTTAATCAAGTTTCTAATTTGTTTTATTTCCTTTATTTTAGTTTATATTTTTAAAATTTTCATTTTTATTTTAAAATAGATAACGACATTTTCCTTTTATCACGAAAAACGACTGAATCACACGATAAACCGGAGATCAATTCGATTAGACACCGAGAGAACAATTTCACTTAGTAAAATTCAGTTACTAATTACGAAGAAAAGTTCTTATTATTTATTTGAAGACGAAGTAGATTTTCGCGGGTATGTGTTTTATGCTTAAACTCTTTGTGACGAAGTGCTACAAGATCTAGGAATGTTTTATTTTTCTTATGGTTCTATATTCTCACATATCCTATCATTTAAAGGAGTTACATTATTGTGCTCAATGTCTCGTTTCAAAGGTAAATTAGGATTTTGTAGTGTCATCGCTTTGTTACGTGGTTAGTGCAAGTTATAGAATACAAGTTCGGGTTATTCTACGTCATCATCAAATAAGTTATAATTAAATTTCTTCACATGTGATCATTACATAAATCCTACAGAATTGAAGATTCATAATTGATTAGCACAATTTAAGGGGAAGCTAAATTGTTAGTCATTCACATATGACATTGAAGTAAAGATTTTTGCTACTACTCATTGGTATTACTACAACTAATGTGAGTATCTACTGGTCAAGATCATTTTTATTAGGTGGGTTGTTCTACTAAGCTTCAAGGAGGGTATTTTGAAAAGCGGAATACTTGGGTTTGATGTATGATATTGGCAAGTAGTAGTTGAAAATCAAGGTTGCTCACATAAAAAACCCCTATTTGATCATGTCAAAAAGGGGAAGTTGTCTACAGGGATTGTTCAGCATGTTGATCTTTGATGTTGTATGCTTAAGGGGAAGTGTTTTGACATCATCAACTAGGAGAAGATTGTTGGGTTAAAAGTTGATGAGTCAAATCACCATGGAAACAAGAAGGACCAAATATGGAATTAGGAGAAACTTTAAGCTGATGGACAAAAAAAATTCAAAAATCCAAAAAATCAAAAAATTCAAAACCCAAAAAAATAAAATATTAAAAAATTCACAAAATGCAGTTCTTTCCTAAGTATTGCAACTAAAAAAAATTAAAAATATTAAAAAAACCACAAACGTGACGCTTTCCTAAGTGTTACACCAAAAATATTCCTCTTTATCCTCTATTGTGTTTAATTCTTTTTCCCCATCCCTCTTATTTTTAATTCTTCGTGGATTCGTATGTCAAATGTGTATGGTGTGGGAGACCATCGTCTAGTAGTCACTCATGTCAATGGTGTTCATGCGAACGGTGCGGAATAGATATCCCTAATTACGAATTTGGACATTGTTCATTTTGCAATTCGATCAATTCATACTTCACCTCTAACGAGACTATCTCACCCTCTTCCATATATGACGATACGTATCCACAAATTACACCGGGTTTTTCTCAATACCCGTGTTGCAACAATACTTTTTCATGTCAACCGTTGACTTATTACGAGCCCAGTCCGTGCAATAATTCCGGTTTTGATCATTATGAGCCCCTACAATAATCCCTCAATCATCAAACCTCTTTTGCCGTGAGTGACGAACAACGAGCTACTATTTTGAATAAACTTCTTAAAGTTCAAGAAGAATTAGAGAGACTAAAAGCTCATTTGCAAGAGGAAAATACACAAGAGCAAATATCGAATATGGATGCTTATACTCCTCCTGTTGTGCGTCCCTTTTATTATGATGATGACGAGGAGAGTAGTATTTCTTTAAGAGATCTTATTGCTCGACATCCTTCGTCTAGTGCAATCGTACTTCCTTCTCTCATCTTGCCGGCTATGGAACCCGAGAATTCACCCATCCTAGGAGATGAGGATATTATCACAATTCCTACAAAGGAATCAGACGAATTCATAAAGTCTAGTACCAATAACCTTGTCCTGATCCCAAGTAAATCTGAGGTGACATCCGACAGTGACGATGAGTGTGATGTGCTTTCTTGTGATGATGTCCCTCCCACCGACACCTTGGGAGATGATTCTTTGGCTTTCTCTAATCCTGTTTTTGATCTCGATGATGATTTTACTTCTAGTGATGACGAGTCACTATCCGATGAGGACGTTCCGAAGGAAAATTTCAAGATTTATTCGAACCCTTTATTTGATTTTGATGACGCCTACATCTCTAGTGAGGTGAATCCTCTCTTTGAAGAGGGGATCGAGGACATTGATAGCCCTGATCTCTTGTTATTGATGAGCATACTTTGTTAGCCATGCCACCTCCTATCGCGGAAGTGGAGAGATTTGACCCTACCTTTCCTTTGATTCGCTCTGGAGAGATGCCGCGGGTGGAAGATATTTGTTCTTATACTTCTCATACTATGTTGCCACCCTGTCCTACCGCGTGCACACCCAAGCGGGTGATGTATTGGTTTTACTCTCCTCATTTCATACCGGGAAATGAGGATGAGTGCTTTGACCCGGGAGGTGACATTGACCATTCTATGATTGACAGTTTGACACCTTTACGGCTTTGTCGTTTAGTGATAATCATATGTCCTTTGGGATGACATTTTGATTCCTTTACCCACCCCACCTCCCGTGGATCATGAGTGCACTTACTTTTCATATATTGGGAGGACTTTCTACCGTTCAATACTTATCCTCCGGTCTCTCATTTATTATTTTCATCCAGGAATGAGGACATGATTTTTGATCCCGGTATCGGTATTCGAGGTTTCCCTTTGAATGCTTAATTCGGGGATGAGTCAGGGTCGTGACTCGGTTAACAAAAACAAGCGATTCTTAGGAGGCAAACCGCTAATCTATCCTTTTTTTATCCGTTTTCATAGTAAGTGTAAAAGGTACCCTAGTAGGTGTTTGTTGTTTTCTTTCTTATGATGTGCAAGTATTAGAGTTTTCAAAGATCAACTTTTGATGACTTTTGACGACCCGTGATTCCGTGTACCCGTCTTCCCGGTTCTATCCTAAACTCTTTTGATTCAATATTTTATCATATATATGTTGAAATAGGAATCACTTTTGTTGTCTCTTCCTTAGCAAGATTTAAACAACGTGCACAATGTCCTAAGTGTAGGGGGAGTTTAATCCCACATGCTTAAACATTAAGGACAATATTTATATTAAGTGTAGGGGGGGCTTCTATCGAAGTGAAGTGGGCTTTTCCATGGATTTGTCCTCATTTTAACCGAAACATTGATTTTTTTGACTTTTTTCAATATTTTTGATCTAGTTTGGCCTAGTAGTATTTTTCAATTATTTTCTTCTGTCTAATATCCTTTTGTCATCACCATCGTATGTATATATTCCATTTCTAGAATAAATTCTATAAGGAAAAACAATGAATAAATAAAGTGGTTTTAGCGAGTTTAGATGTCTTTGATATATTAGGCCCGTCGTGAATATTTTGACTCAACTCTAGTTTACTTATCCGAGTTTACTCTAGCTAGTATCCTAAACCATGTAGACCTTAATTGGTTTATTATGCTAAGCATCTACGAGTCTCATTACTTGAGATTTTAAATTGTGGAGAACGAGAAATGATAGAGTCAGTTATAAGTTTGGTATTCTATAATGAACTTATGTGAGTTAATTATGAGTTTTGACTCCCATCACTTGTAAATAAATAAATGCAATAAATAAGGTCGTACGATTTGTAAAATTACTTAGCTTCTAGCCCAAGATCGTTTAAAAGTTACTCGGGATTAATTAGAGTTCATAGCCAATGCATAACTTATTGAAACGGGACACGAAGATTGGCGAGTCCAAAAAGGCCATAACAAGGCATGAGGGCTCCATTTTGTTGCTAACGATCCTAGATGATGTGAAGAATCATTATTACAAAATGAATATGAAGGATCAAGACACACGACGAAAAGCAATTTACTTCCATAAAGATCATGGAGAAGTCTATCTGAAAAGACCCTAACAAGGTATGAGGATAAATAGATCCAAGTCCGAAAAGGAGGCGGATCGTTGTATATCAAAATCACAAATAAAGATTGAAGAAAAATAAAGAAGTCGTGGTCCAAGTTTGAAGAATCTCTCAAACACTTCAAGTGAAGAAATTACATATATGAAGAGAAGACCATTATTTCAAGAACGTCTCTCAAGATTCGAAGTATGAAGTAAATGCCAAATATCGGTCCGAGAAAGGTCTCAAATCGTGAAACGAGTTATTCCAAGATATGAACTTTATGAGGTTTCGAGAAGCAGTTTTGAAAGATTTTGTCCTTTAACTAACTATGGATTAAATCGTCCTACTTTATTTTCGGACTTAATAAATTATCGAAATAAGTCAAAATGCATCCTCGTGATCGTTCAAGACATAAATAAAATTTAAGAGATACACCGTAGGAATAAGGGGGTCTAAGTGAATAATTAAACCACATGAGTAAGTGTTAGCTGTACAAACTTGTAATTACAATGATCTCGTTTTTACGCTTGGTAAGGGGAACGTGAAACTTGAGGGTGATTAATATTCATGACACCAAAAGCCCTAACTTAAGTCTTGGATTTCTTTACGAGTTTCTTCCATCAAACAATTTCAAATAAATAAATAAAGTGGAAATTGTTATATCTTTTGTTTCCTTCGATTAAGTTTTGATCTTTTATCGTTTTTAGTTTATGTAATAAAGGCCAATATGTGTTGATTATGATGGAGAATGTAAATCTTGTTTTGAAATTAATGCATTGCATGAGGTCATTGCAATGGTCAAGTGTAGGGGATTTAATAAGTGTGAAAACACTTATCCTTTTACCACTTAAAACAATTAAAAGCTAGACCAAAACGTGTATTTAATGTCGTAAATGTCGGTGTTGGGAATAAATTAAGGCCAGATCACTTGAACGCTGACAAGAACAACTCAAGCGTTGACAAGAGCAAAGTGAGCGCTGATAGCATAAGTGTTGACAAGTTAAAGTCAAGCGTTGACAGATTGAAGACAAGCACTGATGGAAGATGTGAGCTACACGTTTATTATATTCTAGAATACTTCTAGTAAGGATAGAGACGACAATGTATTTTCTATGTTTATCTTTACCTAGAATAGTTGATTCGTAGCTTATTGTACAAGACTTCTTAATCTATAAAAGAAGATCTTTTAGGTTAATCAGTTTTCATCAGTTTTCATAAGTATTCGCAAGTTAAACCTCTTTCATTGTAATCAAGTTCGATTATTCTAATACAAGTGAAAGTTTGTTTAACATCTTTGTGTTTTAGATTAAGTGTTAATTCCGCATAACACTTAGTTACTTTATTCATAAGCAAAGGTTTCTCTACGTGTATTACTTGATCTAATCTCGTATACACAAAGCTTAATCGATCTAAGTTTGGGATCAACAAGTGGTATCAGAGCTTGTTGAGAAACTTTTGATCTTTAAGTAACGCAAGAACCCTAAAACACCAAACCCTAAAAACCCTGAATCTCTCAAAACCCCAAAAACATCATGTCTGGCACAAATCAGCCTTCTGCTTTGCTACAAAACAACTCCACAAACCCTAGTATCAAAATTCCCATGTTTGATGCCAGGAACTTCGAGCTTTGGAAGTCTAATTTTGAGCAATATATAGCCATCCATGACTACACTCTTTGGGAGATTGTTGAATATGGGAACACATTCAACAAAGCTCAAAAGATTGCTGCTGCTATTGCCGCAAGGGTAGCTCTTCCTAATTGTCCTGAAGCTGATAAGAAGGAAAAGCCTGAAGATGGAAGAGCTGTATCTGTTGAAGATATAGCCAAGAAAAGGGTGGACATGAAAATCTTGAACATCATGAAACACGCCCTAGGTCATGAGAATCAGCACAAGTACAAACGCTTTGAGTCTGCAAAAGAGCTTTGGGAAGCTCTTGAAGTAGCACATGGTGGCAATGCTGACACAAAAGATGAAAAGAAGAAGCAACTCATGCATGAGTATGCTGTCTTTAAGGCTCAACCAAATGAGAATCTCAGCAGTGTGAGAAGTAGATTGCTTGACATCACAAGTCAACTTTCCTTCATGGGAACACAGATTGATGACCCTGACTTGAATGCTACTTTTCTCAAAAGCCTTGGTGATGTATGGAAGATTGAGACAAGATCCATTCTTGTCAATAACACCCACAAGACCTCCAGGTTTGATGACATCTTCAACAAACTAAGACTGTTGGAGAATGAATGGCTTTTGGATAGTGATAATAAATCTTCCAGTAGTAACATGGCCTTCTTCTCACAAAGTGAAGGCCAATTTGATTCCATGAACTTCTATGGACATCCAGCCACTGGATCTCAATGTGTCAACGCTGGATCTCAGTCTGTCAGCGCTGGATCATATCCTGTCAACGCTTTATACTCAAGCGCTGACACACACAACTTTGGCGCTGATAGAATTAAACCTGCTGGTTTAGATCTAGATACTGTGTGTGCATTCATTGCTTCTTTGCCCAGTGATTCAAGGATTACATATGAAGATCTTGAGCAGATAAGTGATGAACAATTGGAAGAGATGGACATCAAGTGGACTATGGCTCTTGTAAGTTTAAGAGCAAACAGGTTTAATAAAAGGTTCAAGAAGAAGATTACCTTTAATGCTAAGGATGTTGCTGGATTTGACAAATCAAAGGTTGAGTGCTACAATTGTCATCGGATGGGGCACTTTATGAGGGAATGCAGATCTCCAAGAAGATCTGATGCTGGTAAGCCCCCAAGCCAAATGGTTAAGAGCCAAGATCCCAAGGCCATGGTTGCTGTTCAACAAATTGATGGTGTTGGAGGATGGGACTGGAGCTGGAACTTTATGGCTAAGGATGAGGAAGAGGACAGAGCTTTGGTTGCTGAAGTTAAAGAAGAGCATGTTGAATATGCTCTCATGGCACACTCCCCCTCTTCATCAGATAATAAGGTATATGATGATGCTTTCTGTTCTAAGGGTTGTCGTTTAAATACTGAAAAACTAAATCAAGAGATAGTAAAATTATTAGATGAGGCAAGTACTGAAAGATGCAAAGTATCTAATTATCAAATTGCTCTTACCCAAACAGAAAAGACAGTAGCTGAGTATAAGAAAATGGAGTTTGATTTAAAGGATCAAATAAATATCTTAAAACATGAGTTACATCAAAGTAAAGATATTCAAGATATAGTAAACAGGGTTAATCTTGATTTGATAGCTCAGTTAGAGGAGGCTAACAAAAATAAAGATAATGTGAGTCTTAAAATCCAGAGATTTGATAAGGCCACACAATCCCTAGGAGAGTGTGTTAGTAAACAAAGAGACTCTAAGGACATGAGTGGAATTGGGATGAAAGATTATACTGGTGTTCCACCACCAGCTGGGGATTTCTATGGTGTCCAATCAAAGGACTTAGCTTGGACTGGCTTGCCAGAACTCCAAGAGAAGGAATTCATTCCTCCACCTAGAGTGACTTCCCCAGTTGAAGAATACAAACAGAAACTGACTGACCTAGATGAGTGGAAGAAAGCTAACCACACTTTGTTTGTTAAGGGAGGGTTGTTGTGTGAAAGTCCAAATGAGCCCACACCAAACACGAGCCATAATATTGTGGAGTCCAATGATCCTACACCTATTAAAATCACACACCCTACCACTGGCAAAGCTGTTGACCTTGGCCCACAAACTGTTAGAAAACCTAGTGTTAAGTATGCAGAGATGTATAGGAATACTAGGTCACCAAAAAGCCAAGTTAGTAACCATGGAACAGGCTTCTTTGCTTCTAGACCTAAGACTATGTCTAGAAAAGCTTGTTACACATGTGGTAGCTTTTCACATTTGGCATACAAATGTGTCAACGCTTCCAATGTCAACGCTGTTAGGAACCATTTCAGCGCTGACAAAAGTCAACATAGGTCAAACACTGTCAGACCCAATACCTTTGTGAACAAAAGTTCACAAGTTGTTAGACCAGCCCCATTCTTTTCTAGAGGGTCTAACACACAAGGCCTAAGACCTTTCCAAAAGTCAAACACTTGGTCCAATAGGCAATGGGTTCCTGTAGCAAACCCTAGGTTCAACGCTGATAAAGGCAATCGGGGCGCTGACAAGAACAATTTCAACGCTGACAGACACACTGCCAAACCTAGGTATTTGCAACCATAGGGAAATAGGTCTAAAGCTTCTACTAGCTTAACATGGAGACCAAAACAAGACCAAAACTCTAATTCTACTGGTGTTTCTATGACATGCAACAGGTTTCATTATATTTCAAAAGCCATGTCAACACCAATTGGGGTTAACTGGGAATTTCATTCAAAAAGGGATGAAAATGGGGTTGTTATGAGAACCAAGTCTGTTCTTGTTGAACAACCAGATGAATCCAAGTCTTCCAAGGCTTGGGTTCCCAAAGAAAACTAATGTGTTTTCTTTATGTGCAGGGCATTCAGAAGAAGATCAATGATTATGGATATTGGGATAGTGGATGCTCAAGGCACATGACAGGAAAGGAAGACTATCTGACAAACTTCACTCCTATTCAAGATGGTGATAAGGTCTACTTTGGAGGGGGCTATGGCACCATTACAGGAAAAGGAACCCTTGTCACCAATAATCTACGTTTTGATAATGTCTTCCTGGTAAAAGAACTGGATTATAATTTGTTTAGTGTATCACAAGTGTGTGATAACAAAAATAAGGTTCTTTTCACTGATACTGAGTGCTTGGTGTTAAGCAAAGATTACAAGCTCCCTGAGGAGAAATACATAGAATTTAGAACACCAAGGCATAAAGACATATATAATGTGAATCTTAATGGAATTAAGATAAATAATAAAATGATGTCATGTCTTTATGCTAAAGCCTCAGTAGATGAAAGTAATCTTTGGCACAGGAGATTAGGGCACATAAACTTTAAAAATATCAATAGACTTGTGAGGCTTGGTTTAGTTGATGGTTTGCCTGAAAAGGCTTTCCACAATGACCACTCTTGTGTTGCATGTCTTAAGGGCAAACAGCACAAGGTCTCATTCAGGTCTAAACAGGTGCACTCTAGTTCTAAACCACTTCACTTATTGCATATGGACCTCTTTGGTCCAACTAATATAGAAAGTTTGAAGGGTAAATCATATTGTTTTGTCATCACTGATGATTTTTCCAGGTTTACATGGACTTTCTTTTTAGCCAAGAAAAGTGAAACTGCCCAAAGTCTGATTAATTTCATTACCCAAATTGAGAAGAAGAATGGTAATGAGGTCAAAATTATTAGAAGTGACAATGGGGGTGAGTTTAGAAATCAGTTGTTAGATGATTTTTGTGCCAAGAAAGGGATTACTAGGCAGTTTAGCATAGCTAGAACCCCACAACAAAATGGGGTTGCTGAAAGGAAGAATAGAACCCTTATTGAAGCAGCCAGAACCATGTTGGCTGATGCCCACTTTCCTATAGCCTTTTGGGCTGAAGCTGTTAACACAGCTTGTTATGTTCAAAATAGGGCATTGGTCAACAAAATACATAATAAGACACCTTATGAGTTACTCTGGGGAAGGAAGCCAAATATTGGTTTTCTCAAGCCTTTTGGTTGTCATGTAGTTGTTTTAGAAACTAGTGAAGCCCTAGGTAAATTTGATTCAAAAGGTGATGAAGGCTACTTCATGGGTTATTCAGTGCAGAGCAAAGGATATAGGGTTTACATTAAAAAGGAAAAACGTATACTTGAAAAAGTACATGTTAGGTTTTTAGAGAGTAAACCTAGTGATCCTGAAAGTGGTCCAAATTGGTTGTTTGACTTGGAACCTTTATCTAGAGCTTTAAATTATATGCCTGTTACTGATCCAGACATTGTGAAGGTAACTTCAAGTGTTTTGGAAAAGAGAATTGGTAATGTTTCAGGTACACAGGTTGCTAAGAAGGATGGACCACCAGCAGTTGAGTCATCTCCCACACAAGAATATGTTACACTTCCTATATGGACAGATGAGTATTATGCTGCTGCTGCTGCTGCTAGAAAAGATAATGGTGGTTTTCACATACCACCAAATACAAACATGCATGGTTCTTCAGGCGCTGACAAAGGGAAATCAAGCGCTGACAAGAGCAATTCAGACGCTGATGGATCAGACGCTGACACCAACAGTTCAAGCGTTGTTAGCCCAAGCGCTGACAAACAAGGTTCAGACTTTGACAACACCTTTGCACATCTTTTCTCTTCCCACTTTGAACAAGGTGGACCTTCCAATGTCCATGAAGAGATTTCTGTTGATCAAAGAGAGTCTGATGAAGAAGATATTGGCAACATGGAGCGTGAAGTTGAGGACACCAGACTTTTTGAAGGAGGAGTTCTCACTTCCACAGCAAAGGATCACCCCACATCTCAGATCATTGGTGATGTTATGGCTCCAGTTCAGACAAGAAGATCCCATCAAAATCTTGGTGGATTTATTGCCAATATACACAAGAAGGTTGATACCCCTCTTGTACAAGCATGTTTGTTTGCATGTTTTCTGTCACAAGAAGAACCCAAGAAGATTTTTGATGCTCTCAAAGAACCTAGTTGGGTGGAAGCAATGCAGGATGAGCTTCACCAATTTGCTATACAGGATGTTTGGGAGCTGGTTGATTGTCCTAGATATGTGAGACCAATTGGGACAAGATGGGTTCTAAGGAACAAGAAAGATGAAAGAGGTATTGTGGTCAGAAACAAGGCACGTTTGGTAGCTCAGGGATATACACAAGAGGAAGGCATAGATTATGAAGAAGTTTTTGCTCCAGTTGCAAGAATTGAAGCTATCAGAATTTTCCTAGCTTATGCCTCTTGCATGAACTTCACTGTTTATCAAATGGATGTGAAGAGTGCTTTCCTCTATGGAACAATTGTTGAGGAGGTATATGTAATGCAACCTCCTGGTTTTGAAGATCCTGAGAATCCAGACAAGGTTTATAGAGTGAAGAAAGCTATGTATGGACTTCATCAAGCCCCTAGAGCATGGTATGGTACCTTGTCTACATATTTGGTGGACAATGGATTCAAGAGGGGCACCATAGATCAGACACTATTTACAAAGAAGAAAGGAAAACATGTGTTGCTTGTGCAGGTCTATGTTGATGACATCATTTTTGGGTCTATTGATCCAAAAATGAGTGAGGACTTTTCCAAGCTCATGACAGATAAATTCAAGATGAGTGCAATGGGTGAGATGAACTTCTTTCTAGGATTACAAGTTCAGCAGAAAGAAGATGGTATCTTCATCTCCCAAGACAAGTATGTAGCTGAAATCTTGAAGAAATATGGTTTTTCTCCACATGAAAAGGATGCTTCCACTCCTATGGATAGGGAACACCCTTGGGGAAAAATTGGAGCTGGAAAGGATGTGGATGTTAGGCACTATAGATCAATGATTGGGTCATTGATGTATCTTACAGCCTCAAGACCTGACATCATGTTTGCTGTGTGTGCTTGTGCATGCCATCAAGTGACTCCCAAAGAATGTCACCTTTTTGCTGTGAAAAGAATTTTTAGGTAGCTAAGATGTTATCCAGATCTTGGCTTATGGTACCCAAAAGATTCTCCATTGGAGCTTATTGCATATTCAGACAGTGACTATGGTGGTGACAAGTTTGATAGGAAATCCACAACTGGTGGATGCCAATTTCTTGGGAGTAGATTGATATCTTGGCAATGCAAGAAACAAACAGTGGTGGCAAACTCTACAACTGAAGCAGAATATGTTGCTGCAGCTGCTGGTTGTGGAAAAGTCTTATGGATTCAGAATCAGCTGTTGGATTATGGGTATAATTTTATGCATACCAAGATTTTTGTAGACAATAACAGTACTTTATGCATTATTAAAAATCCTGTACATCATTCTAAAACCAAACACATAGAAATTAGACATCATTTTATAAGAGATTGCTTTGAGAAAGGTTTAATACAACCAGATAGGGTAGCCACAGAAGATAATGTGGCTGATTTATTAACTAAACCTTTTGATGCTGGAAGATTTCAATATTTGGTAACAAATATTGGAATGGTTAATCTCACTTAATATGTGTTTTGGAACCTTTTTGTAAAAGTATGTACAGGATAATGCATTGTTATTGGTCTTTGTGATGATTTAGATTTTTCCACTTTATTTTTCTAACACTGACAAAGGTAAATGTAACGCTGTCAAGTGTTATTTTGCCGTTGTTAGAGATATTATTGTCTAACGCTGACAAGAGTTCCTTCAACGCTGATAAGTGTTGTCGGGACGCTGTTAGCAACAAATGTTAGTTTTGTGGTTTTCAATCTAAATGTGTAGGTGGTGGTAGCTTTATGCCATTGGATACAGAGTTGCTTATGGATCTTTGAAGAGCTATTTGGACATGTTTTTGTTTATGGATGATGGTTGGAATATTTATATTCCTATCTTGACATAAATTTTTAATGTTCATATATATTTTGAGAAACTCATGTATCATAGTTTAAGGGGAGGTTTTAGGAACCTTTAGGATTTTTGGGTATCCATATGATACTCTTATCACAATTCTAGATTGTGTCCACAGGTGAGTATGGGTTAGTTTTACTAAACCATGAGGCACTGTAGCATGCATAGTATATCAACTTTGCATGCTGCCAAGACATTTTTGGCCTAGAATTGGTTGTGGTCTGTTGGGAGACTTGGGAATCATTTTGATATGGGTTTTACCTGGGAGTAACAAGGATTTTATAAGGTAACTTGGTTGTTAAAAATTTTGGTTAGCAAGAGACACTAGAGGACTGTTATGTCTATCTTGCTTATGCAAGTGTGCATAACTGGACAGTGCTTGCCGCCCTATGATAATTATCAGCTTTTGGTTATTTTCTCTAGGATAAATTACTTGTTAAGGTCATTTTTCACTTTTTAAAACAATTTTATTTTTGGACGCTGACAAAATTTTTCCAAGCGTTGTTGTGACCAAATTGGACGCTGACATGGCTTTAGGCGAACGTTGACAAGATTATAGCCGTTGGGCGTTGATGGGTTATATTTGACCGTTGACAATCAATGGGACCTACCCAGTTGTTACTTTTTGACATATTTTCAAGCCGTAATTTTAGGAGTTGTTACTTTCATTAAATGCATGAGATAACTTATAACTTTTTCAATATTTTCATGATTAGTTTTTGAAAATCTTTGCCTATTTTTGGGCCAATCACATGCATTCATCCGCTCCTATAAATTTGGCTCCTATTTTTAAACAGGGTATCTATAATTCTTGTCTAACACTTTTCTCTTATCAACCTTCATCTTTTATACTTCAAATTCACAGCTTTCATCAATGGCACCAAGATTTAACTCAGCAGAATTGGATTTGGGGTTCAAGTCTCAACACAACATGATTGCTTATCTTGTTGCTGATAATACTTTGTTCCCTCAATACACACAAATGGTGGAGTATTTGAATGCATCCCCATTAAGGTATGCTCTTTCTCATGCACCACTCATTCCAGTCACACACATTAAACAGTTTTGGAACACTGTTAGTTCCTCAACAGTTAATGGAGTGACCACATTAACTTCTATTGTTCATGGGAGATCTTGGGTGGTTACTGAGGCCTTGGTACGCCAGGCCTTGCATCTTAATGATGCTGATGGTATAACCATTCTTCCCATATCTGAAATAGAACAAGGGCTTAGGGCTTTGGGATACCCTATTCCTGATGAAGGTACTCTTAATAAGTACCATAAGCAGGAATTTCCCCCAGCCTGGAAGTACCTCATTCACATTCTCCTTCAATGTTTGAGTCCCAAATGTACTGCACACAATGAGATCAATAGATCCATTGCAACTGCTATTGTGTGTATTGCAACAGGGCAAAAATATAACTGGTCTAAAATGATTTTTGAAGGAATGTGTAAAAACAAGGGGACAAAAATGACTTTAGCTTATCCCCGTTTTCTGCAAATGATTTTTGATGCTCAAAGATATTGTTCAAGGGATCACAATGATTTTTATAAAATCCCTGAACAAAAGAAAGCTATTTTTACCAAGATGAATTCCCCACCTCATAGAGACCTACCTTTAACCCCAGCCATGCTTGCTGTTATTGCAGCAGCACAACCCCAACCAGACCCCCAACCTCATATTGACCCTCACCCACAACTTGAACCTATCCCTGAACCTTTACCCTCACCTGACCAAATGCAAATAGACCAAAATCCCTTTGACGCTGACACATTTAATGTGGGCGTTGATGTGCCTATTTCTAACACTGACACCCAACCATCACAATCCCAAACACCCCTTAACCAACCCACATCTACACCTTCTTCCACACCATCTTCCACACCACCTGAATATAGGTTGTTTAAACGCCAAAGGACTGCTGGAGTGTTCTCCTCTGGTGGTCCTAGCCATGAAGCAGAGAGAACCACCACCACAAGTGTGGCTGGTGACCTGGATGACGCTGGGACTATTGGTTCTGGCTTAGCAGCTGGCCAAGGCAGTCCCACCATAATTAAGTCCTCATCCATGCCCAATGAACCTGACTTGGGAGGTCAAATCCCCATTTCAGAAGAGGGCAGACTGGAACCAATGACTCTTTTGGAATTGACGGCTGTCTGCATTAGCTTGCAAAAGCAGAATGCAGACTTGGTACAAATTGTCAGTAACCAAGGCCTTGAACTCAAGGAATTGAGGGAGAGGATTGTTGTTTTGGAGAGTGCTCATGCAAAGGGAGGTATGGAGGAGTCTTCCAAAGGGGAGGAAGATCAAAGAAATCTGAGTGATAAGAGCAGTCAAGATGGTCAATCATTGGATGTTGCTGAAGCTCTTACTACTTTGAAGGAACAAACAGGTTTTGATACGTCCTTGATCTCTCCAACCAATTTAAATTTATCATTTACAGATATGTTGAGAGAGGTTACACAAGGCGCTGAGGGAAAATATTTGAGCGTTGACAAGACAAGTTTGGACGCTGATAGAAGTATTTTGGGCGCTGATAGAGGAAATTTGGGCGTTGACAGATCTGCATATGGAGGTGATGTATTCCAGTCATCATCTATCATCAAAGATGTTCCTACTCAGGTATTATCATCTACCCTACCAACAATTGCACCAACAGATAAGGGTAAGGGTAAGTTGGTAGAAGAAATTGTTCCAAAGAATGCAGCTCAGGTTGAATTTGATAGAAGATTGGCTGAGCAAATGATGGAACAAGGTGAAAAGGAAAAGTCACCATTTGTTGTGACTTCTGAAGAAGAAAGTGATGGAGCTAGCTCAGATTCAAGTGTGATGATTGTTGAACCAGAAAGACTTGAGTATGGTGATGAGCTTGCTAGGGAAAAGCTGAGAGATTTAAAGTTGCAGATTGATTTTGATATGCCAGAGGTGGTTCAGATGTACAATTCTTGGGAAGAAAGCTGTATGGATAATCCAGACTTGACCATTTCAGATCAGATATGGGGTTTGGAAATTCTTCTTAGAGTTCAGAAGGATTGTAAGGTGATTTTGAAGCACAAGGCAAGCAACATTCTTTCAGAGTTGAAAAGGGATAGAAGGAAGCTCTACTTTATGTTGCTCAAATGTCATGGAGTTGGATGGACACATCAAAAGCTGAAGGCTTTGACATTTGATGAGTTGGAACATAGGGCTTATCCCATTTGGGTGAAAGTGCAAGAAGAAAACACTTTCAGACTTCTTTCAGATGAAAGAAAGGAGCAACTTGCAGAAGAGATGGAAATAAAGAAAGCTATGATAGTTCCCAGACCAGTGAAGAAGGGATTTACACTTGAGTTTCCAAAAGATATGAATCAACTATATCCAAGTGAAGCAGTTATTAGAAAGAGCCTCAAGCTCTCCCCATTAGAAGCTTCAGATATGGTGCATGTGTTACCACTAGATTCCAGGAATCCAATTGTGAGTTATGATGAAGATGAATGTGGATTCTGGAAAATTGGAAGATTTGGCAAGGAGGTACACACTTTTACCACTCTCATATCTTTATTTGCAAGTTGTGATAGAGAAGACTTGGTGGACCTTTGGAGGTTGTTAGAGACCAAGTATGAGGCTGAAGCACCAACTTCAGCTAATGGAATAAAACTTTGGACCACATTCAAAAGAATGTGTGGGACAAAAGAAGAAGATCCTGAAATATGGAAGGATCTTGAAGATGATCTCAGTGGTCTTCAATGGAGGTTATATTCAGCTGCTGGTGTATACCATTTGAGTTCTACAAAGTTTGCAGAGTATTTACTTGTAGATGCTCAGTATTTCATATCCAAGGCTGTTTTGGAAAAGATGAAGGACACCCAGTTGGAGATAGACTATACAAGTGACGTGGCAAAGAATTTGATCAGATTTATTTATTACCAATATGATAAGGTTTGTCAGACTCCTCCAAGTTCTTAATGTTTATTCAGAAACTTGATCATAAGAGTGGATATCAAGTTTAGGGGAGGATTGTTGGGAATAAATTAAGGCCAGATCACTTGAACGATGACAAGAACAACTCAAGCGTTGACAAGAGCAAAGTGAGCGCTGATAGCATAAGTGTTGACAAGTTAAAGTCAAGCGTTGACAGATTGAAGACAAGCACTGATGGAAGATGTGAGCTACACGTTTATTATATTCTAGAATACTTCTAGTAAGGATAGAGACGACAATGTATTTTCTATGTTTATCTTTACCTAGAATAGTTGATTCGTAGCTTATTGTACAAGACTTCTTAATCTATAAAAGAAGATCTTTTAGGTTAATCAGTTTTCAACAGTTTTCATAAGTATTCGCAAGTTAAACCTCTTTCATTGTAATCAAGTTCGATTATTCTAATACAAGTGAAAGTTTGTTTAACATCTTTGTGTTTTAGATTAAGTGTTAATTCCGCATAACACTTAGTTACTTTATTCATAAGCAAAGGTTTCTCTACGTGTATTACTTGATCTAATCTCGTATACACAAAGCTTAATCGATCTAAGTTTGGGATCAACAGTCGGAATTATGTGTGGTTTGTTTTTTTGTTGTGTTTTAGGACCAAAAGATGGAAAAGGAAGAAAACACGGGCTTACACGGGCTTTTATCAAAGAAAAGGACAAAAGACAAAGTCAAAAGATCAAAAGTGGAAAAGAAACGGAAGTCAAAGGCCTATTCTGATGATTTATCGAAGAAAAAGACTAAAGACGGGAGTTTAACGAAGTCGAAGAACCAAATCCAATAAAAGAAGAAATTGGAAGACGAGTTCATTTTAATTATCGAAAAATCCCGAGACAAAGTCGAGAATGACGAGTTTATTGTCAAGATGAGAAGACAAAAGAAAGAAAGAAGGAAGCACCACATTACTCCTCCACTATAAATAGTTCATTTTCCATCATTTGTATTCATTAGATAATTAGTTAGATTAGATAGATTAGAGTAGGAGGAGGAGTAGGTGTAATTTACTTTCTCTCTCTAGCTTTCTTTCAAGTTTTTAAGCATTTCATTTTTTATCTTTCATCTTTAATCTTGTCTTGTTGGATCTTAATCTTAATTCAAGCTTTTTACATTAATCTCATTCTTCCTTTCTTGTTTTTAATCTAATGTTTGATTTGTATAAATCATGTAACTTATTTGATCTATTTGCTTATTTTGTGTTTGGCTTATTTTTTTATTTCAGTGGATTTAGTAGTTTAATGTTTTAAAAGTTGATTTTATTAATTTTGCTTTTTTGGTGTTTTTAGAGTTTTTAATTTGTGTCTTGTTTAGCTTTTCTTAAAATTAATTTAGCTTAATTTTTGGTTATTTGCTTATTTGGTTATAGCTTTATTTTTCCTTTAATCCAAACTAATAAATCCTTTGTTGGAAATACGTTTTTCCAAAGAAAGTGTCGGTCACATCATTGTTATTGTTGGAAATACATTTTTACGTATTTAGAAAGGATCGGTCACTCAAACGATATATTCAAGTATTGGGCTCGTGATCCAATATATAAACATATAGCCCATATAGCCCACATGTAGGGTGGGCTATATATACCTCCTCCTAGCATGTTAGGAGGGGTTGAGCACTTAGTTATTTGATTTCTCATTTCATATTTTCTCTCATTCTTCCTTTCTCTCTTTAACTCTCCCTCTCTAGTTCCTTTATCTCCTTCCATTCTTTAGATAATCGTAACACATATACAATCCTAAGAAACTATGGACCTACAAATGGTATAAAGAGTCATGGTTGATTGATTGTTCATGTGTTTGTTTTGATTATTTTTTCGTGGGTTTTGATTTAATCAAGCTCAAATCTTGAAAACTTTTGCATTTTTTATGGTTTAATCTTGATACAAATCATCTACATATGTGGTAGTGATTTGGTATTGTTACTTTGGTTAAAAACACAAAATTTTTGGGTGTTTGGATCATTTTTGGCTTAAATTCTCGAATTGGTTGGGTTTTATCCGAAAAAGTGGAAAAAAGTGGAAATTGGGATAATTTTGTACTATTGCGACACTTTTTCCATCGCAATAGCCTAGGGTTTACATATTGCGACAGTTTTTGAGTTATTACGACAGATTTTGAGCATATTGCAACATTTTTTTTGTGATATTGCGACAGAGTTTGGTATATCGCGACAAATTGTGAGTTATTGCGAAAGCTTTTGTTATTATTGCGACAGGTGTTGTAATATTGCGATAAATCTGTTATTGCGACGAATTCGTGATATTGCGACAAATTACTTTTTTCATTATTGCGATTGGTCACTTTGTCATATTGCGATGGTATGATTTTTTGTCCTTTATTGCGATGGTGTGATTTTTTTGTCCTTATTGCGATGGTATGATTTTCAACACAATTTGACTCCTTTAAAGACTATCAAGACTCCAACACGACTCGAACTCAACTAAATCCCAACACCTACAAGACTCCATTACAATTCTTTCGACTCAATTGTCCATTGACCCGACTCATAACAACAAGATCTATGACCTAAACCAAGACTCGATCGTAAGACTCACTCATCTCTTTGACTCGACCGCGACCTCGACTCTCTCACCCATCGACTCGACTACCACTCAGCATCAACAAAATCCCAGACTTCATCACTCGAATCAAACGCAGACTCACAACCACACAGACTCGACAGACTCACAACCACATAGACTTTCACTTCACAACCACACAGACTCGATAGACTCACAATCACATACTCGACCTTCAGCCTCGACTAAAACATTTTGAAGACTCGAACTCAAACCGTATCAACATCTACCTTTTCACTCCAACCAAATCCATTATATTTATCTTTATTCCATCGTCATCTGATCCCAGACTCGAATCCAAAACATACACATCTCAGATTCGTTCAAATTTATGATGATCTTTTTAGATCTTAACAGTTTGAACATAAATCATCATCGATTCTTGTGAGTTTTTTTAAACCCCCTTTTGATTTTCGAAATTAAAGAAACAAAATAACAATTATGTTATCCGTTTGTCTTTGATTCGATTCAAGAAATAAAACATCAAAAACCGACATGCAATTCAAATAACACCTTACCGAGACCTTATGATAAGATCTTGTAGCTGTATACTCAGAGATCTTGAAACTATATTCGTTCATCGAATATAATTTGTGGCTTGCCCATTTATGAATTGTTTATAGGTTGAGGTTTATTCGTGTGTGGTTGTTTCAAAAGTGGGTAATCTGATTACAAATGATATGATGAGATTAGTTTTGAGGAGATGCGTTTAGATTATATGGTGATGTGAGATTAGATGAGATTAATATTTGTTTTGGTTATGGCTGAGTATTGAAAGAAAAAGATTGATGGGGGCAGAGCTAATGTGTGTGAGTAGGTTAAGATTGTGACCTAATAGTTAGGTTTAGCTATTTATCACAAATATTTGGACCGGGTTTGATGGTCAAAGCAATGAACACGTTTATGTGTTGTTGGTAAGAGATACTTTTGTTTTTTTAAGCTTGCTGGGCCGAATTCTTCTATCACTTGATAGGTCCAAGCAGCGTGACATGTACAAACAAGGAATGTAACTGACAAGTCTTTTTGGAAACAAAATTCTAGTTTATATAACATTTGGTTGTACCAATATTATTCTTTTCTCGTTTTTGGTATAACAATTGTAGTCGGGTTTAATCGAGGCAAGTGAAGAGCAAAAGATATATATCCGAACTTATTTGGGTATAAATGTGAAAAAAAGTCGAAACAAAAGTGACAAGTTTTTGAAGACAAGTATCAGGACACAGTGTTAAAATTTATTTGTCGAGACCAAGAAAAATTGGATATATTTTTAGTGGCTACGGATTTCTTTTATTAATCGGGTCTTTGTAAGTGAAGACGGATTTTTCATCGATAAGTAATCCTTACCTTATTTTTCATTGAAATTCAATGGAATCTTTGAATTCGACTTTTCAAGAGAGAGAAATGAAACACATGCAACTCAAAGAGATCAAATTGCGTCAAAAAACATTGGAAATCTTTCACGAGCTCAAGACACACCTTGCAATTCTCTATCCGCACAACATGACCGAACTTCCAGCCACGGTTCAAGTGTTCTTTGGCAAAGTGGATAATTTCAAAGAGAAGATTTTCAATAATTTGGATGAGTTACGGTTGCAATTAGAAAGGGAGAATCTTCATGAGGTTAAAGCGAATATATGTCTAGAAATCCTTCGCACACAGTTTAAGGACTTCTTTGCCTCAACAATGGTACCTACTTTTGATTATTCGACTCCAATCCTTCACCAGCTTTTCAACTTACATACGGGTTGCCAGACTGAAACCTTTAAAAGTGGTTTACTCAATCACATCAATATACTTGAGAAGTGTATTGAGGTAAGGTTAGTTAATTACAACGAGCTACGGTTGAAAAAGGGGCAGATTCAAAGAATCAAGGAGTCGTCTAAACCATTTCATGCAGCAATACCTCATGAACATGAGAGAGATACACGCTTCAAGTTGTCATCAAAAGATGATCAGATCTGCCCGGTGTAAGAAATAGGTGCCAATTTGGTCGTCACGGTAAGCAATGGCAAGGAATCAGGAGGAAAGCATGAACCAAGCAGCAAGTCACAAGCACCAACTGCTCAGGTGCCAAATTTCAACACTATACAGAATGTTGAGCATTCTGAACCTAATTATGCCGAACATGATATGGACAAGAGTGACAGCGATACCACTTCTGATTCATCCGATGTGAGTCATAATGGGAGAGAAAGTGCTAAACATCATGATAAGTGCCTTATGACTGTTTCTTTAAATAATTCTGATTCTAGGATTAAAGAGCTCGAAACGATCGTAGCTCAGCAATCAAAAGATCTTGAGGATGCCAAACTTGAACTTTCCAAGAAAAGGAACAAATTTGAAACATATTTTGAAAAACTTGAAAAGTCAAATGTTGTTATTGAACGAAAATTGGATCAAACAGTTTGGGATTCTAAGCTGAAAAGTATAATCTTTTGAAACAAATTAAGTTGCTTCAATCTAAGTTGGTATCCCAAGATGAGTTGCTCAAAGAAAATGAGACCTTAAAGGCTCAAGTACAAGAAAAGGTCTTTGCTATAGCTGCGTTGGAAAACGAATTGAGAAAAACTAAAGGATCTAGTGTGGTACTAAGCTTGAAAAACCATCAATCTTGGGGAAACCGCCTCAAATTCAATCTGTTAGACAATCGACTGCATTTAGATCTGAGTGACCAAAATCCTCGAGACCGCGGTTTGCCTCACAAGTTGATATGGTTCATCTTTCTAGACCAGTCACTCCACCATCTAGGCCCAATGTGACTAAAACATCTTCTGCAAGACCTAATCACATGATTGCCTCTAGTCTCCCTAGACATAGTCCAAAGAACACATCTCGAACTAGTTCAAATGACGTTCGCCATAATTTTAATCTAAGGGATGATAAGCAAAAGACACAAGTGAGAGATAGAATTTTCAAACCTAGTCAGATGCTTTCTAGATTAACCAACACCGCTAACCGTAGCATGTCATATCCTAGAAGCATCAGTCAATCATCTAGGAATTCTAGATCTTACTCGGACATTAAATATGCTACTTGTAAAATATTTAGGAAATGTGTCTTTAAAGCCAATCATGATTCTTGTGTCAAGAAATTTCTTAATGAGGTGAACTCTCGTGCTAGACTTAAATCCCAGTGGGTAGCTAAAATCAAACCCATTGGTAAAATGTGGCGCCCCACTGGTAGAACTTTCACTCTTGTAGGAAACGAGTTCCCTTTAACTAGGATAGTATCCGATTCTACTAAGACTACTACGGAGGAAATTGAAAAGGATGATACATCACTTAAGCCTGAACTTAAGGTTTTCTATAAAAGGAAACTTTTGCCAACTAAGATAAGTGATTCATCTCCTCAAGCCACCTCTGGCACAAGTAAGGCCAACTGTGAACCCCCACATGGGTCTAAAATAGATATCGCTAACCAACATAAAAGCATCCAACTTTCTAATGAGAATGCAGGTACCAAAGTTAACGCTCAACAAGACCATAACGTTCCAATTGTTGTATACCATTCAATTAAGGACACTCTCAGAGTTTGGTTGCTGAAGAAGCTGATATCTAAGAAACAAGTGTCTCAGGGGATTTGCAGTTAAGCTTACAATGTATTAGGCTCCTCGTTAAATGACAGACGATGACCCGGATTTAAAATAAAAGAAAGTTTATTGCCGATGATAAACTTATCCTCGAAAACAAGAAATTAAGTTTTCTCGGACACGAGCTTACATTAAAACTATTCAACGGTTTTAAGCTCGTGTAAAATGGCTTATCATTAAATATTAGACGATAAACCGATTTTCAAATAAAGGAAAGTTTATCGCCGACGATAAACTTATCCTCAAAAATGAGAAATTAATTTTTCTCGGACACGAGCATATATTAAAAATATTCAAAGGTTTTAAGCTCGTGTACATGGTTCATTGTTAAATATCAGACAATTACCCGTTCTTTAAATAAAGGAAAGTTTATCGTCGATGATAAACTTATCTCACAACGAGAAATAAATTTCTCTCGAGCATGAGCTTATACTAAAAACATTCGAAGTTTTTAAGCTCATGCACAATGGCTCATAGGCAAATCACAGTCTGTGACCCGCTCTTCAAAGAAAGGGAAGTTTATCTCGTCAACGATAACTTATCCTTATTAACGAGAAATTAAATTTTCTCGGACACGAGCTTACATTAAAACTATTCGAAAGTTTTAAGCTCGTGTACATGGCGTAAAATCACATTTCAGATTATGCCCCGGACTTCAAAGAAAGGAAAGTTTATCGCCGATGATAAACTTATCCTTACAACGAGAACTTAATTTTTCTCGGGCATGAGCTAATATTAAAAACATTCGAAGTTTTTTAAGCTCATGCACAATGACTTACAGTTAAATATCAGACTGTAACTCGGACTATAATTTTAGGAAAGATTATCTTTAAAGATAGCTTATCCTCGTAACGGGGAATTAAATTTTCTCGGTCATGAGCTTGTATTAAAACATTCTAAGTTTTAATCTCAGAAAGGAAAGTGTATCTTTTAAATAAGAGAACTTTTCCTCATAACGAGAAATTCATCTTTCTCGGTCATGAGCTTTCCGTTAAAACATTCAAAATTTTTCAAGATCATGAAAAGGATTTCTAAGTAAATATCAACTTAGGACTCTTTCTTCAGTTAAAAGGAAAGTTTATCGCCGATGATAAACTTTTCCTCACAACGGGAAGTTTACAACTTCTCGGACTTGAGCTCGTTTTGTAAGATATTCAACATCTTAAGCTCAAGTAATTGTTTTTCAAAACATAGAACAAAATTTTTCAAGAATTTTTCAAAAGGTTTTTCTAAATCTTTCAAAATTGTGTTCTAAAATGTGTTTTGATAAAAAGAGCATGTCTTCTGGAATCTATAATATTTACGATTCTAGAAATATCATTCACTAATGACACGGGGTTGTAAATAAAGTTCGAGCAGAAGTTCAAATGTTTTTAAAACATGCTCAAAATGGCTTGTAGTTATTTCAGACTGCAACCCGTCTTTCACTTTAAAGTCAAGCATTTCACCGGAAAGTTTTGACTCAACAACGAAAATTAATTTTCTCGGACATGGTTTACTCTATAACCATGTAAGGGATTGTGTTTACGTAATAACACAATCTAACACGAATATATGTACGTGTCAGTGCATTTTTTTGTTAAAACAAGAAAAATCTTGTTTTTATGAAGTTATCATCTCCACAATCCGTAGCAATTTACAACTGATATCTACATACTCGACGATGTGACTACTCAAACGACGACTACAACTCTTTCAATAGAACACGGGTCAACAATCGAGGGGGAGGAATTGTCCAGCATTCAAAATCTTTGATGCCGAAAGTGCCAAGTTCACATATTGCTGTCAAGACAACGATATCAATCATACACATGGTGTCAAGAGATAACTTCAGACGTGAAGAGGCAACCAACATTCGTTGACAAGAACCATGTGATTCTATCATATGATGTTCTCCATCATTCAGGTCTAACCTCGTAAATTGCTAATCTTGTGAATACATTATCATATATGATCTTTGCACGTGATAAATACCTTACACTTGTGTTTAAAAGGTATTTAATATACGTTTCAAGTACACCCTCATTAATTTGAGGGGGAGCTTGTGAAAATCATGAAGACAATTGGATTTGCATTTTTATTCCCAAATTTTCTTAAGATGCTATTAATTGATATTAAAAACATTGATTGAGTTAATATTTTTAATATGGGGGAGAAAATGTGATTTAATATTGAGATCAATAATGGTTTGACTTAATGTACTCACTCATCCCGAAATGTGCGAAGTGTTTTCGAATATCGTAGCATATGTTAAGGGGGAGTAAAATGGATTTGGATATCAAAATAGATTTCATAGTGACATACACTTACCTAAAACATCTCTATTTACGACGGTGAAGATTGTGGTAACATAAGGATGGTAGGATAGGTTAAAGTCCAATGATTCTTCTAGAACCGGAGGAATCTTCCCAAGGACATTCCATAGCTAGAAATAGTAGTCCTTAGGAAAGATGGAGAAAGATTGTGAACGTAGCTGAATGCCGACCAAGTACTTAAGTTAGCACTGGAACAATCACAACAAGGTGCTAGTTATGACGTATTGGTAAGCATTGAAGTGGTTGAAGAATGAAAAAGAATTGTAAAGATAAAGGGTGTAAAGAAAGAAGCCCTCCTTACAACCTTAGGCAGAAACCGGGTCAATACATATGTTATTGAGATAATTTTTAACGATTCTTGATATTAAAGATAGACATCATGGACCCAGTGATGCAATGCACAACCCATCCCAGCTAACTCAGATATCTCTTAAAAGATATTTGTTTTAATCACACGGAGACAACGCATTATCTATTGATTTATTCACTACGAATAAATTGGTATTGAAATGGTGGCATTCCTCTCCAGCCTCCGATCATTAAAATCCTAAATGCACGATCGAGTCTAGAGCCATTTGAGATCATCAAATATCTCATTAGGACACACTTTCATAATTCCTTGCTTCTTCACACATTGTGAAAAGTATGAAAGATCTTAAGAGTCCTACATAAAATTCATGATCTTGCCTGAACATCCGAGTAATATGAAAGTATTTACAATGAATATGGAAATCCTTCTTGAGCGAACCTTAAAAAGCTCATGGTAGGTGACTTGTGCGATTATTTATGAATCAAAGTTGTGATACCTGGAAAGCAACAGTGTTTTAATTCTTAACTGAATTTAAACACCGTCTAGGCCTCTACGCAATATCTTAGTGATCTTCCCAGAACACTCAGTGTGATATCTTAGTGTTCACAGTGATGAGTGGAAATCCTTCTAGTGTTAACTTCAAACATCACTTGGTAGGTAACTTGCAAGATTCTATACGAATCAAGCTCGTGACAACTGGAAAGCAACGATGGTGCGGCTCTTAATTGAATTTCACTTGTTCCAGGAACATGAATTGACGGATTCAAATCATGTGGATATTATTATCCAAATGATTCACTCTTTATGTTCGCAGTCATCTTTGGACGATCGAATAAAGAGAACGGGTTTACCCGGGAAATCTTGTAAAGGAGGTTCTTAATTGAAACTACCTGCCATAAGTACAATATTTAATATCGTCCAACGGTCTTCACCGACCGGAGGTAAAATGCTACCGAATTAGAATGAAATGTTCAAGGCCATTTCATCCGTGTATATGTTTTGTTGCTAACTGTCTTATGCAGCGTAACAAGAAGGTGGCATTGCGGTGTACAATCCAGAAGAAGTCGTCAACACATGCTTATGATTTCTACACTTAATATTTACAAAAAATCAAGAAAGCCTAAAAGTCAAGTCTTCCGCTGTATTAAACTCTGAAGCTTTCAAGAATTTATAAAGGTATAAGTATGTGGAACATGAAGTCACGAGGAGGCAAATTTCACAAGTGATAAATGCACAAGGTCAAGGCAAGGAAACATGCTCAAGACTAAAGTCAAAGATCTCATCAGCATATTCACAAGAACAAGATTGAAGACTCAAGCATAGTATGCTAGGTTTAAGATTTTGTAAAATGGTGTGACCTCCCTTAGGGGGAGATTGTTGGAAATACGTTTTGTCCAAAGAAAGTCTCGGTCACATCATTGTTAGCATAGATCACGAGCAATAGACTATTTAGGACACTATAACATGGAGTGACCTCCCTTTGGGGGATATTGTTAGAAATACGTTTTTACGTATTTAGAAAGGATCGGTCACTCCAACGATATATTCAAGTATTGGGCTCGTGATCCAATATATAAACATATAGCCCATATAGCCCACATGTAGGGTGGGCTATATATACCCCGTCCTAGCATGTTAGGAGGGGTTGAGCACTTAGTTATTTGATTTCTCATTTCATCTTTTCTCTCAATCTTCCTTTCCCTCTCTAACTCTCCCTCTCTAGTTCCTTTATCTCCTTCCATTCTTTAGATAATCATAACATATATACAATCCTAAGAAACTATGGACCTACACCCTCTTTTCCCGAACTGTTTATTTTCCTTTTAATCCGACTTGTCTTTTTGTTTAGTTTATTCCGAACTAGATCTAGTTTCCAAGTATTCCGAATTAGGTCTAGAAGCAAAATTCCGAATTAGATACTTCATGTATATTCCGAACTAGATCCACCAGTATTCTGAATTACTTTGTTGCCCTTATTCCGGATTACAATCCGGAATCCATCATTCCAGATTAAGTCACAATATGATTTTCCAAATTAGTTTATTTCATTATTCCGAACTAGGTGCATTGAGAGATTCCGAATTAGGTGCAAAATCTACATTCCAAACTAGGTGTAGAAAACGGATTCCGGATTAGGTTTAAGTCATTTTTTCCGAATTAGGTTCAATTTCAGCATTCCGACTTAAGGTCAAGTTTTTATTCCGACTTATGTTAAATTTTTTATTCCGACTTATGTTTAATTTTATTTTCCGGATTAAGTTAAATTTGTTTTATTCCGAACTAGGTTTTGATTTGAATTCCGAATTATTTTTAAATTTAGTTTTCCCGCCAATTTTTATCAAGATTATTTTTAAAGTGTTTTATTTTATTTTAATTTCAATTTTACTTTTAATCAAGTTTCTAATTTGTTTTATTTCCTTTATTTTAGTTTATATTTTCAAAGTTTTTATTTTTAGTTTAAAAAAGATAACGACATTTTCTTTTTATCACCAAAAACGACTGAGTCACACGTTAAACCGGAGATCAATTCGATTAGACATACCGAGAACAAATTTTTATATTAAAATTCAGTTATTAAAATGGCGCCGTTGCCAGCTCTTTTCGTGAAGATTAACGGTTTTTTGTGAGAGACACGTTGGATTTTGGGATCCGTTCTCTCGTGAACGTTATTTTTCTTGCACAATTTTCAACAAAAAATAAATTAAAAAAATTTCAAAAATCCCAAAAAATCAAAAAATTCAAAAACCCCCAAAAACAATATTTAAAAATTCACAAAATGCAATTCTTTCCTAAGTTTTGTAACAAAAAAAATTAAAAAATCACAAACGTGACGCTTTCCTAAGTGTTACACCAAAAAATATTCCTCTTTATCCTCTATTGTGTTTAATTCTTTTTTTCCATCCCTCTTAATTTTATTTCTTCATGGATTCGTATGTCGATTGTGTAGGGTGTGGGAGACTATCGTCTGGTAGTCACTCATGTCAATGGTGTTCATGCGAACGGTGCAGAATGGATATCCCTAATTACGAATTTAGACATTGTTCATTTTGCAATTCGGTCAATTCATACTTCACCTCTAATGACACTATCTCACCCTCTTCCATATATGATGATCCGTATCCGTAAAATGCACCGGGTTTTTCTCAATACCCGTGTTGCAACAATTGTGGGGGCCCTAACGATACTTTTCATGTCAACTGTTGACTTATTACGAGGCCAATCCGTGCAATAATTCCGGTTTTGATCATTATGATCCCCCAAAATACTCCCTCGATCATCAAACCTCTTTTGCAGTGAGTGACAAACCACGAGCTACTATTTTGAATAAACTTCTTAAAGTTTAAGAAGAATTAGAGAGACTAAAAGCTCATTTGTAAGAGGAAAATACATAAGAGCAAATATCAAATATGGATTCTTATACTCCTCTTCTTGTGCGTCCCTTTTATTATGATGATGACGAGGAGAGTACTATTTCTTTGAGAGATCTTATTACTCGACTTCCTTCGTCTAGTGCAATCGTACTTCCTTCTCTCGTCTTGCCGGCTATGGAACCCGAGAATTCACCCATCTTAGGGGATGAGGATATTATCACAATTCCTGTAAAGGAATCAGACGAATTCATAAAGTCTAGTACCGATAACCTTGTCCCGATCCCAAGTGAATCTGAGGTGACATCCGACAATGACGATGAGTGTGATGTCCTTTCTTGTGAAATTGTCCCTTCCACTGACACCTTGGGAGATGATTCTTTGGCTTTATCTAATCCTCTTTTAGATCTCGATGATGATTTTACTTCTAGTGATGACGGGTCACTATCCGATGAAGAAGTTTCGAAGGAAAATTTCAAGATTTATTCGAACCCTTTATTTGATTTTAATGCCGCCTACATCTCTAGTAAGATGAATCATCTCTTTGAAGTGGGGATTGAGGACATTGATAGCCCTAACTCTCTTGCTATTGATGAGCATACTTTGTTAGTCATGCCACCTCCTATCGCAGAGGTGGAGATATTTAACCCTACCTTTCCTTTGATTCGCTCTGGAGAGATGCCGCGGGTGGAAGATATTTGTTCTTATACTTCTCATACTATGTTGCCACCCCGTCCTGCCGCGTGCACTCCCAAGCGGGTGATGTATCGGTTTTACTCTCCTCATTTCATACCGGGAAATGAGGATGAGTGCTTTGACCCGGGAGGTGACATTGAACATTCTATGATTGACACCTTTACGACTTTGCCGTTTAGTGATAATCATATGTCTTTTGCGGATGACATTTTGATTCCTTTACCCACAACACCTCCCGTGGATCACTACTTCACTTAGTTTTCTTATATTGAGAGGACTTTTCTACCGTTCAAGACTTATCCTCCGGCCTCTCATTTATTATTTTCATCCGGGAACAAGGACAAGATTTTTGATCCCGGTATCGATATTCGAGGTTTCCATTTGAATGCTTAATTCGGGGACGAGTCAGGCTCGTGACTCTGTTAACAAAAACAAGCGCTTCTCGGGAGGCAACCCGCTAATCTATCCTTTTTTATCCGTTTTCATAATAAGTGTAGGGGAGACCCTAGTAGGTGTTTGTTGTTTTCTTTCTTAGGATGTGCAGGGATTAGAGTTTTCAAAGATCAACTTTTGATGACTTTTGACGACCCATGATTCCGTATACCCGTCTTCCCGGTTTTATCCTAAACTCTTTTGATTTAATATTTTATCATATATATGTTGAAATAGGAATCACTTTAGTTGTCTCTTCCTTAGCAAGATTTAAACAACGTGCACAACGTCCTAAGCGTAGGGGAGTTTACTCCCACATGCTTAAACATTGAGTAAAATGTTTATATTAAGTGTAGGGGGACTTCTATCGAAGTTAAGTGGGCTTTTCCATGAATTTGTCCTCATTTTAACCGGAAAATTGATTTTTCGACATTTTTCAAAATTTTTGATCTATTTTGGCCTAGTAGTATTTTTCAATTATTTTCTTCGGTCTCATTTCCTTTTTTCATCACCATCGTATGTATATATTCCATTTCTAGAATAAAGTCAATAAGGAAAAACATTGAATAAATAAAGTGGTTTTAGCGAGTTTAGATGTCTTTGATATATTAGGTCCGTCGTGTATATTTTGACTCAACCCGAGTTTACTTATCCGAGTTTACTCTAGCTAGTATCCTTAACCATGTAGACCTTAATTGGTTTATTAGTCTAAGCATCCACGAGTCTCATTACTTGAGATTTTAAATTGTGGAGAACGAGAAATGATAGAGTCAATTATAAGTTTTGTATTCTTTCATGAACTTATGTGAGTTAATTATGAGCTTTGACACCTATCACTTGTAAATAAATAAATGCATTAAATAAGGTCGTACGATTTAAAAAATTACTTAGGTTCTAGCCCAAGATCCTTTAAAAGTTACTCGAGATTAATTAGAGTTCATAGCCAAGGCATAACTTATTGAAACGGGACGCGAAGATTGGCGAGTCCAAAAAGTCCCTAACAAGGCATGAGGGTTCCATTTTGTTGCTAACGATCCTAGATGATGTGAAGAATCATTATTCCAAAATTAATATGAATGATCAAGACACACGACGAAAAGCAATTTACTCCCATAATGGAGAAGTCTATCCAAAAAGACCCTAACAAGGTATGAGGATAAATAGATCCAAGTCCGAAAAGGAGGCGGATCGTTGTATATCAAAATCCCAAATAAAGATTGAAGAAAAATGAAGAAGTCTTGGTCCAAGTTTGAAGAATCTCTCAAAAACTTCAAAAAGAAATTCCATATATGAAGAGAAGACCAATGTTTCAAGAACGTCTCTCAATATTTGAAGTATGAAGTAAATGCCAAATATCGGTCGAGAAAGTTCTCAAATCATGAAACGAGTTATGCCAAGATATGAACTTTATGAGGTTTCGAGAAGCAGTTTTAAAAGATTTTGTCCTTTAGCTAACTATGGATTAAACCGTCCTACTTTATTTTCGGCCTTAATAAATTATCGAAATAAGTCAAAATGCATCCTCTTGATCATTCAAGACATAAATAAAATATAAGAGATACACCGTAGGAATAAGGGGGCCTAAGTGAATAATTAAACCACATGAGTATGTGTTAGCTGTACTAACTTGTAATTACAATGATCTCGTTTTTACGCTTGGTATGGGGAACGTGAAACTTGAGGGTGATTAATATTCATGACACCAAAAGTCCTAACTTAAGTCTTAGATTTCTTTACGAGTTTCTTCCATCAAACAAATTCAAATAAATAAATAAAGTGGAAATTGTTATATCTTTTGTTTCCTTCGATTAAGTTTTGATCTTTTATCGTTTTTAGTTTATGTAATAAAGGCCAATGTGGGTTGATTACGATGGAGAATGTAAATCTTGATTTGAAATTAATTCATTGCATAAGGTCATTGCAATTGTCAAGTGTAGGGGATTTAATAAGTGTGAAAACACTTATCCTTTTACCACTTAAAACAATTAAAAACGAGACCAAAACGTGTATTTAATGTCGTAAATGTCGAAATTATGTATGGTTTGTGTTTTTGTTGTGTTTTAGAACCAAAAGATTAAAAAGGAAGAAAACACGAGCTTTTATCAAAGAAAAGGACAAAAAACAAAGTCAAAAGATCAAAAGTGCAAAAGAAACGGAAGTCAAAGGCCTATTCTGAAGATTTATCAAAGAAAAAGACTAAAGACGGAAGTTTAACAAAGTCGAAGAACCAAATCTAATAAAAGAAGAAATTAGAAGACGAGTTCATTTTAAATATCGACAAATCCAGAGACAAAGTCGAGAATGACGAGATTATTGTCAAGACGAGAAGACAAAAGAAAGAAAGAAGGAAGCACCACATTACTCCTTCACTATAAATAGTTTATTTTCCATCATTTGTATTCATTAGATAATTAGTTAGATTAGACAGATTAGAGTAGGATTAGGAGTAGGTGTAATTTACTTTCTCTCTCTAGCTTTCTTTCAAGTTTTTAAGCATTTCATCTTTTATCTTTCATCTTTAATCTTGTCTTGTTGGATCTTAATCTTTAATTCAGGCTTTTTACATTAATCTCATTTTTCCTTTCTTGTTTTTAATCTCATGTTTGATTTGGTTAAATCGTGTAGCTTATTTGATCTATTTGCTTATTTTGTGTTTGGCTTATTTTTTTATTTGAGTGGATTTAGTAGTTTAATGTTTTAAAAGTTGATTTTATTAATTTTGCTTATTTGGTGTTTTTAGAGTTTTTAATTTGTGTCTTGTTTAGATTTTCTTAAAATTAGTTTAGCTTATTTTTTAGTTATTTGCTTATTTGGTTTTAGCTTATTTTTCCTTTAATCCGAATTAATAAACCCTCTTTTCCCGAACTGTTTATTTTCCTTTTAATCCGACTTGTGTTTTTGTTTAGTTTATTCCGAACTAGGTCTAGTTTCCAAGTATTCCGAATTAGGTCTAGAAGAAAAATTCCGAATTAGATACTTCATGTATATTCCGAACTAGATCCACCAGTATTCCAAATTACTTTGTTGCCCTTATTCCGGATTACAATCCGGAATCCATCATTCCGGATTAAGTCACAATATGATTTTCCGAATTAGTTTATTTCAGTATTCCGAACTAGGTGCATTGAGAGATTCCGAATTAGGTGCAGAATCTACATTCCGAACTAGGTGTAGAAAACGGATTCCTGATTAGGTTTAAGTCATTTTTCCCGAATTAGGTTCAATTTCAGCATTCCGACTTAAGGGCAAGTTTTTATTCCGACTTATGTTAAATTTTTTATTCTGACTTATGTTTAATTTTATTATTCCGAATTAGTTACTTGAGTTTTCCCAGATTAAGTTAAATTTGTTTTATTCCGAACTAGGTTTTGATTTTGAATTCCGAATTATTTTTAAATTTAGTTTTCCCGCCAATTTTTGTCAAGTTTATTTTTAAAGTGTTTTATTTTACTTTAATTTCAATTTTACTTTTAATCAAGTTTCTAATTTGTTTTATTTCCTTTATTTTAGTTTATATTTTCAAAGCTTTCATTTTTAGTTTAAAATGGATAACGACATTTTCTTGTTATCACCAAAGACGACTGAGTCACATGTTAAACCGGAGATCAATTCGATTAGAAACCGAGAGAACAATTTCACTTAGTAAAATTCAGTTATTAATTACGAAGAAAAGTTCTTATTATTTATTTGAAGATGAGTAGATTTGCGGGGGTATGTGTTTTATGCTTAAACGCTTTGTGACGAAGTGCTACAAGATCTAGGAATGTGTTATTTTTCTTATGGTGCTATATTCTCACATATCCTATCATTTGAAGGAGTTACGTTATTGTGCTCAGTGTCTCGTTTCAAAGGTAAATTAGGATTTTTTAGTGACATCGCTTTGTTACGTGGTTAGTGCAAGTTATAGAATAAAAGTTCGGGTTATTCTACCTTATCATCAAATAAGTTATAATTAAATTTCTTCACATGTGATCATTACATAAATCCTACAGAATTGAAGATTCATAATTGACTAGCACAATTTAAGGGGAAGCTAAATTGTTAGTCATTCACATATGACATTGAAGTAAAGATTTTTGCTACTCCTCATTGGTATTACTACAACTAATGTGAGTATCTACTGGTCAAGATCATTTTTATTAGGTGGGTGGTTCTACTATGCTTCATGGAGGGTATTTTGAAAAGCAGAATACTTGGGTTTGATGTATGATATGGGCTAGTAGTAGTTGAAAATCAAGGTTGCTCACATAAAAAACCCCTATTTGATCATGTCAAAAAGGGGAAGTTGTCTACAGGGGATGTTCAACATGTTGATCTTTGATGTTGTATGCTTAAGGGGAAGTGTTTTAACATCATCAACTAGGGGAAGATTGTTGAGTTAAAAGTCGACGAGTCGAATCACCATGGAAACAAGAAGGACCAAATATGGAATTAGGAGAAACTTTAAGCTGGTGGACAAAATACAAGAAAGTTACCCCTGCTATAATACTTTCCACTTTTGTGAAGATTCCCCTGCCATGTACTACAAACATGGAGATTTGGTCAAGTAGTGATAAGAATGAATATTTATGTTTTGATTTAATCATTATTATCTTATTTAGTTTCCATGTATCCCTTGGTTCCTTTAGTTATAAAAGGAACACCAGACTGTAGGTTTATTCATTCACTTCCTACTACTAAAATGTAACCTACAGTGGCTTTGCTTCTAGGTGTAGGATTCAGTATACACACACCTAGGTTGTTTGTGTTTAGGATTAATACAAATAACAGTGGGAATTGATAGGTGTTAAAACACCCATCCTTTTACCACTTATTTCTTGCTAAACGAGACCAAACCGCGCATTTAATATCATTTGTTTGGAATTATGCGTGGTTTGTGTGTTTGTTGTGTTTCAGAGCCAATCGGATAAATATTGAAGAAAACATGGGATTGCACGGGTTTTATCAAAGAAAAAGATGAAAAGACGAAGTCTATAGTCCAAGAGATGCAAAAGATTTGAAGTCAATGGGCCTATTTGAAGATTTATCGAATAAAAGGACCAAAGATTGAAGATTTACATATGTCGAAGAACTCAAGTCTATTAAACGAAGAAATTAAAAGACGAGTTGAATTTATTCATCGACAAATCCCGAACCAGAGTCGAAAACGTCAACTTTACTGAAAAGACGAGAAGACAAAAAGAAAGGAAGAAATCCCACTCACCAACCAACCACATGTCCTATAAATAGAACACCTTCACAATTAGTAGCTAGCTTTTATTTTTTTCTTTGTTCTTCCTTTTTTGTTTCGTAGGAAACCCACCAACACCCTTAAGGTGTTTGGTGATTTTTCATTAAATCCAATCCGAATCCTTGGAAGTTTTAATCTTTCATTTTGTTTGTTAAACCTTAATCCTTAATACAAGTTTCCTTTTAATCTTATTCTTCTTTTTCTTATTGATTCTAAAGTCTTAACTTTTTATTTTGTTGAGTTTGATCTTCAAAAGTAAGTGGGTTTGTGTTTTTATTGATTTGGTTTAAAGTTTATCATTAGTAGATGATTGGTGGTTAGTTTTGTTTAAACTTTAGTTAAAAAACATGGTTGATTTTGGTTAAAATTCCTCCTTGCTTTATTTCCCTGTTCTTCGCATATGTTCTGTTTCCCAGATTCTGGATGAACAAAACATTCCGGATGAAGCTTTTTAGTTAAGTTATTCCGAGTCAACGTTTATTCCGAACGAAGTGTTTTAGTTTATTATTCCGCATGAGTTGATATTCCAAACCAGTTGATTCTCTCTTTTTATTCCGAACGAAGCTTTTTCTTTTTATTATTCCGGATGAGCAAACATTCCAGATGAACTAAATATTCCGAACGAGCAAACATTATTCTGGACGAATGATTATTCCGGATGAGTAAAACATTCCGAATCAGCCATTATTCCACATGAACCATATATTCCGAACCAACAGTTTATTCCGAATCAGTCAGTATTCCGGATGAAGGCATTTTATTCCGGATGAAGGTATTCCGGATGAATATATTCCGAATGAACAGTTTTCTAATTTTTTCCCGCATGAGCTACTTTTTCCCGCATGAACCTTTATTCCGCATGAAGTTTTTATTCTGAGTGAACCAATCTTTCCGAATCAGTATTTATTCCGAATAAAGCAGTTTTATTCCGCATGAGCTAATTTTATTCCGAATGAAGGTAACTTTCTGAATGAGTGATTTTTAGTATATTTGTTACTGTTATTTTATTGTTAGGTTTAAATTCCAGCTTTATTATTTTTAAATTGTTCGTCATTATAATTAATTGTTTTAGCTTATTTTTATTCACTTTACGCATTTAATCCTTTTTAGTAGAATAGAAAACCAACCCCCTTTTTAGTAACCAAGAACGATAATTCCACTTTGAGCCGTGATCGATTCAAGAAGATACCGAGAACTTAATTTGAACCTCAACCTAGCAATATCTCTGTATCAAATGGCGACGCTGCCGGCTCTTTTCGTAGAGATTACGGTTTTTGTGAGAAAATTGGATTTTGGGATCCGTTCGCGTGAACGTTACTTTTTCATCATAAAAATTTTCAAAAAAAAAAAAACATAAAAAACCAAAAACATTTCTGCTTTCTTATTTCTTTGGCAGGTGTATGCGCACTCGATCAACGTCTTATCCCGAGCCCGAGACTCTCGATAATTTAGACATGGCAGGTGTACACAACAATAATAATAATCCACCTCAACCCAACATGAATAATAACAACAATGAACCTCTACCGGACAATCGTCCTATGATCGAACTTTTGCAAGCACATGTAGAGGGCAACAACGATGCTATTGTCATACCCGTGATTGCAGCCAACAACTTTGAGCTCAAATCCGGCTTCATTCAAATGGTCTCTGCTCAACCATTCTTGGGGCGTACAATTGATGATCCTCATGACCACATCAAAAGGTTCCTTCAACTCACGAATACGGTCAAATTCAATGGGGTTTCACAAGAGGTAATCCGCTTACAACTGTTTCCTTTCTCCTTAGAGGGACAAGCCCGTCATTGGCTTGCAAAGGAACCGCCACAAAGTATTCTTACGTGGACGGACTTAGAGACCGAATTCATAAACTACTTTTTCCCACCCTCACGTACTACCGCTTTGCGGAATGAAATTATTAATTTTGAACAAAAGTACGATGAGACTTTTAGTGAATCTTGGGACCGTTTTAAAGAACTTTTAAGAAAGTGCCCACAACATGGTTTTACCAAAGTGCACCAAATTAATACTTTTTACAATGGTTTAAGCATGAATGACCAAGATTCACTAAATAGTGTCTCGGGGGGGTAATATTTTGGTTAAGTCTTCTAATGCCGCTTGGGATATTATTGAGAATAAGTATAGAGTGCAAACCAAGAGTGTTCGGACCAATGCCGCTAGTGCTAGCACTAGTGACAACGATAAGAGAATTGATAAGCTTACTTCGCTGATTGAATCACTTGCTGCCCAAACCGCTAACAATACCAAAAGCATTAACGCTCAAAACGCTCAAGTCAATGCTTTAAGCCAACAATGTGAAATCTGCGGGGGTCCTCACTCTTACACTACTTGTACCTCCACCCAAGACTATCTTTATGAGAATGTTAATGCAGCATACGGTACCTATCCTCCGGGAGGCTATCCAGCCCCCCTCAAGGAGACCGTAACTTGCTAAGTTATCGTTCCACCAATTTTCTTTCCCCGCCTGGTTTTCCTCCAACCAATCAAAACCAACAACAAAACCTTAACCGAACCAATCAAAACCAACCTCGAGCACCATACCAACCACCTCAAAGACAACCATATCCACCTCCAAATCCTACTCAAGTTTACCAACCCGCTCCTTACCAACCACCTGCTTATCAAGCACCTCCTCCTACCCAACCCACCGTTTTCAACCACGAGGTCGAGACATACATGCGAACGAATGATGTGTTGGTGAAGAATCTGCATACCCAGATTATTAATTTGAAGGGAGACATGGTGAAACAAGGGAATGATCTTAGAGCCGATATGCGAAACTCTTTGAGTAGTCAAAATAATGACTTAAGGGACATGATGGCTGGTTTCTTCCAAGGTAATCAACCCTCTTCTTCGGGTACTCTTCCGAGTAACAACGTTGCTAATCCAAGAGGGGAGATGAAAGCAATCACCACTCGCAGTGGAAAAGGTACCAAGGAACCCGAGCTTCCTACACCTACACTGGTGATTGTGACAAAGGAAAACGAGTCCACTACTCCTATTCCTCAACCTTCTACTTCCCCAATTCCTCCACCTCTTACATCCACCCCTCCACTACCCAAGGATGTGAGTGATCCTACAATCCCAAAGCCTACCTCTTCATCCGATATACCTTATCCCTCAAGGTTGAGGAAAGAGATGCTCAAAAGCAAGGATGATATTCAAGTTTCAAACTTTCTCAAAATGTTTAAACAATTGAATTTCAACATCTCCTTCGCTAAGGCTCTCGCTCACATGCCTAAATATGCGAAGATGTTTAAATATCTTCTAAGTGACAAGGAGAAGCTTCTTGAAATTGCTCAGACCCAACATAATGAGAATTGCTCTGCGGTACTCTTAAGGAAATTGCCAACCAAACTTGGTGATCCGGGTCACTTCTTTAATCCCTTGCAACTTCTCGGGAGTAGAGAATTGCATGGCCCTAGCCGATCTAGGTGCTAGTATAAACCTAATGCCATTAAGTGTTTGGAAGCAATTATCTCTCTCCCGAGCTAGTCCCCACCAAAATGACTTTGGAATTAGCTAACTGTACGATTGCTTATCCGGTGGGGATAGCCGAAGATGTCTTCGTTAGCGTTGACAAATTCACCTTCCCGGCAGATTTTGTTGTCGTTGATTACGAGATGGACCCTCGTGTTCCATTAATCGTTGGACGTCCATTCTTGAGGACCGGTCGCACTCTCATCGATGTAGACGCGGGTGAACTTATCATGAGAGTTGGTGACGATCAAATTGTCTTCAACATGGGTAAGATTTCTAAACAGCCTTATTCATACGAGAGTGTTAATTGTATCGACGTTCTTGATGAGGCTTGTGAAGAACACTTTAATGATGCTTGCAAAAGTATTCTTACCTCTCTTCCCAATGTTGAGACCTTTGCCTCTATTACTCCATCACTTACTCCATTTGGAGAAAGTGATTTCCTTTTGAAAGAATTCGAAGCAACTTTGGGAGATGTGAACTTAGAATATGACGATTCTCCCACCGATTGGGATGAAGACATTCGTACCATTGAGAAACTTCTCAATGAGGACCATATTTCTCCACCATCTCCCAAGGCTATTGCTATCGATGAACCGAATTTGACTACGCCTTCCATCGAAAATCCTCCGGATTTAGAGCTTAAGGAGTTATCGTCTCATCTCGAGTACGTGTTCCTTGAAGAAAAGAAGAAGTTACCCGTCATCATCGCTAAGGACTTGAAAGAAGAAGAAAAATCTCGCCTTATCGCCGTGCTTAAAGATCATAAGAAGGCAATTGCTTGGAAAATTTCCGATATCCGCGGAATTGATCCAAACTTTTGTACTCACAAAATTCTCATGGAAGATGACTTTAAACCCGCAATCCAAAGCCAAAGAAGGGTTAATCCTCGAATTCACGACATCATCAAGCAAGAGGTTATCAAACTTCTAGATGCCGGATTGATTTACCCTATTTCCGATTCGCCATGGGTAAGTCCCGTCCATTATGTGCCAAAGAAAGGCAGAATAAACGTTGTTCCCAATGAACACAACGAGTTAATTCCTACTCGTATCGTTACCGGGTGGAGAGTTTGTATAGACTATCGCAAACTCAATGATGCCACGAGAAAAGATTATTTTCCTCTTCCTTTCATGGATCAAATGCTCGAGCGTCTAGCGGGTAATAATTACTATTGCTTCTTAGACGGTTTCTCCAGGTATTTTCAAATTCCCATCGATCCTAAAGACCAAGAGAAAACCACATTCACTTGTCCTTACAGAACATTTGCTTACAAACGAATGCCTTTTGGCTTATGTAATGCTCCTAGGACGTTTCAAAGGTGTATGATGGCTATCTTCCATGATATGGTTGAAGAAACTATGGAAGTCTTCATGGATGATTTCTCGGTTTATGGCGATTCTTTCTCTGCTTGCCTTGCCAATTTAGAACGTATGCTTAAGCGGTGTGAAGACACTCGCCTTGTTCTTAGTTGGGAAAAATGCCATTTCATGGTAAAAGAGGGCATCGTGCTAGGACATAAAATCTCAAAAGCCGGTCTCGAAGTGGACCATGCTAAAGTTGATGTCATAGCCAAATTACCTCCACCTTCAACCGTGAAGGGTGTGAGAAGTTTCCTTGGTCATGCGGGCTTCTACCGTCGATTTATTAAAGATTTTTCTAAAATCGCTCGCCCGATGACCCACCTCTTGGAAAAGATACTCCTTTTATCTTTTCCAAAGAGTGTATTGAAGCCTTCAACCTTCTTAAGGATAAGCTAACTAAGGCACCGGTCTTGGTTACCCCTAATTGGGAGCTACCTTTTGAGTTGATGTGCAATGCTAGCGACTTTGCTATTGGAGCGGTTTTGGGACAAAGGATAAACAACATTTCCAACCAATCCATTACGCTAGCAAGACAATGACAGGGGCTCAATTGCATTACACGACAACCGAAAAAGAGCTTTTAGCTGTTGTCTATGCTTTTGAAAAATTTCGCCCCTATCTTGTCCTTTCCACTACCATCGTGTACACGGACCATTCCGCGTTGAAGTACTTGTTAACTAAACAAGATTCTAAACCAAGACTTCTTTGCTGGGTTTTGCTACTTCAAGAATGTAAAATCGAAGTTCGTGATAAGAAGGGAGTCGAAAACCTAGCCGCGGATCATCTCAGTAGACTTGAGGATCCTTATCAAGGGGATCATCCGAACAAAGAGATTAATGACTCTTTTCCCCTTGAGACCTTAATGTCAATCAATTCAAATCTTGATGAGACCCCGTGGTTTGCGGACATTGCGAACTACTTGGCGGGTGGAATTCTCATTGACGGGTTAACATCCCAACAAAAGAAAAAGTTCTCTAAAGATATTAAGACTTACTTTTGGGATGACCCGTATCTCTTCAAACAATGCGCTGATCTGATTATTCGCCGATGTGTTGATGGACCGGCAGCTTTAGACATTCTCGAAGTTTGCCACAAAGGACCAACCGGTGGTCACTTTGGTCCCAACTTCACTGCGAAGAAAGTGTTTGACTCGGGATTTTATTGGCCCACCATTTATCGTGATGCTCACGAGATGGTTAAACATTGTGATGCTTGCCAAAGACAAGGCAAGATCACACATAAAGATGAGATGCCTCAAAATTTCATACAAGAATGTGAAATCTTTGATGTATGGGGCATCGACTTTATGGGGCCATTCCCTTCATCTAAAGGAAACAAATACATCCTTGTAGCCGTTGACTACGTTTATAAATGGGTTGAAGCCAAAGCTTTACCCACTAACGATGCAAGGGTGGTTTGTAACTTTTTGAAGCAGCTATTCGCTAGATTCGGTGTGTAAAACCCGCATACTTTTACCATGAATAGTACCCTTAAGATCGTACGTACTAGATTAAAACTTTCCTAATATAGCATGATTACGATTACGTGTTAGGATTTTACGTATTACGTACGTGTTAGAACACGATAAGTATTTACTACGCACGAACACGCAATAATTATTTGACAATAATTAATCACGAACATGCGATCATGAAATCACGAATGTAATTAAATCATGAACTATTAGTAATTACGTATATATATTTATTACGAGCGTAAATAAATATATTAGGTCACGGTAATTATTTAACGCAAACACAAAAATAAACATGAACAAACACGTAAAACACGAACACGAGAACACACTTATTAAATAGACACGGAAAATGATCGGGTTACCCCATGTGGGCCCCATATACCACGAAATTTGGAGGGAAATGGGCTTAGCCCATCAATTTTTACTAAACAAGAAAAAGGAGAAATCTTGTGTCATTTTTACAAAACAAGAAAAATAACAAAAAAACCTAAAAAGATTTCTTCCTTCTTCCTTTGTTCCTCTTTTGGCCGCCACCCATTAAAAACCATGGAGGGGTGTTCGGGTTGATTTTGATCTTGTAATTTATGCAAGAGTTCGTGTGTGTTCATCATTGATCGATCCACGTATTTGATATACCTTTTTAATCCTTTTTCTTTTGTTTTGGATTTAAAAATTAAATAAGAACATGATGTTTTAAAGACCTAATTAAAAACATAGATCTAACATGTTTATGATTATGGGGTAGACCAAAACAAGGGTTTTTAGGGGTGTTTGTCTAGCTGACGCCTAAACCGAACCCCTAAGGGGTCTCGGCTTGGCACATGGACCACCACCGAGACCTCAAGGTCCCGGTTTGGTGGTGTGGGTCCCACGGCAGCAGCAAACCAAAGGGAACCCCGAAGTGGTTCGAGGTACGGTGTCGATTTCATGTCCGGTTCATGGTTTTTAGTCTAGATCCGGTTCATGGTGTATGTTTAGTTTTTATTTTTTTTATGATCTTATGTTAAAAATTAAATTAATAAAATGACATGATTAATTTAATAACATGACTTAGGTTATTTTAATTATTAATAATCATGAAATTAATTAACCTAAGTATTTTTTTTTTATATTTTAGACTTATAATTAATTAATTATTTAAAAACCATGGTTATAATTAATTAATTAACATGACTTAGGTTATATTATTAATAAATAATAATACATGTTTTAACCTAAGTATTTAACTTTATTTGATTAAAAACATGTTATACTTTAATTAAATATTATAACCTATAGTTTAATTTAATTACATGAAATAATTATTAAACTATACATTATATCATATGACTTAGAAAATAATCATGAAAACACTTAGGCTTATATGCTTAGCTTATTTAACCAGCTTATTTCTAATTATGGAAACTTTCTATTTTTAGAAACTTAATTAAATAAAGCAGCTAATCTGTTTATGGAAACTTTCTATTTTTAGAAACTTATCTATTTTAAGCAGTAATTCTATTTTTGGAAACTTTCTATTTTTGGAAACTTTCTATTTTTGGTAACTTTCTATTTTTTGAAACTTCCTATTTTAGGAAACCTGCTATTTTTGGTAAGTTACTTATTATTACACAGTAAGTATAATAGTTCATGAAATACCAGAAATACTTAATCAGATTAAACAGAATATAAGATAAACACGGTTTAAGGCTTTAAAACAGTAAAACATGGTAAGAACACATAAAATAAGCTAAGACATGACATAAAACCAGCTACGTATTTAGTAAGCAGATACTTATTCATGTATGTATTTATGTAGCACTAGTGATACGGAAGTAGGATTCCTCTCAGTTCATCTTCTTCGTTCACTGGACATAAGGTACGGATTCCCGTCCTTTCAGTATGGACATTCTTTCCTTATTAGGATTCCCCGTATGCAGCCAACTGTTTTCCCGTAGTATAAGTTACGTGTTTGATCGCTTATGTTTAATTAAGAATACCTATATCCATATGCATGCATGACCAGTTTCACCTAGTTATGGAGGTACCATAACCATAACATTAGAGGCACTGATTTTATGACTTCACCACGGCGGAGTGATTGCTCGTGGGGTCCCTTCAGCTTTTAGCCATTTATATTATATTTATCATGTGGGGCGTATGGGTGCATCCTAGTTACATGTTTTCAGTCAGGATTTCATGGTGAATGTGGTGTGTGCCTTGCATCCTTCACAAGGAGCTGATCCCTCCTACCCAAAAACCAGTATATTAAATTAGAGGCAGCCCCTCTAATTTGCATGATGAGGTCACCCCTCCAAGTATTCATGCACGGTGGATTTTCATGACCTATATTGGCTAATGGTAAAATATGTTAAACAGTTTTCATAAGATAAACATAAGGCTCTTCAAACTATAAAACCAGTTTTATGAACATGATCCAGGTTTTCCAGGACTTATACATTTCTGCTGCTATCAAGTCTCTATTATGTTTTAGTCATTTATACTATGTCTATATCCGTGCACTGAGCGTTTTGCTCAGCCGTTACTTTCCTTTCCATGTCCCAAAACGGTAGGTACCCTAGGAAAGACTCGAGCATTTGGAGGACGTGCATAGGATGGAAGCTGCTAGAGACTTCTTTTCCTTTTTGCCTTCATATACTTATGCTTGTTTAGTATTTCATTCATTTCTTTTGCTTTATTATGTTTTGGGCTTATGTTTGGGAACCGATGTTTTATTCCGGTTATCCCTATGGTCATGTAATGTTTTATACATTTATCCTTGTATGCTTTGATGACACGCCATAATTACGTGTGACATTCCATTATCAAAATGGGGTGTTACATTTATGGTATCAGAGCCAAGGCTTCGACCTGTAGGCTCTAAAACTCGACCTGTGACTAGTGGGTAGTCACCAGAAGCTTCCTAAGCCAACGTTTGTTATTCTACGTATTGATGTTTTCAGCGCATTGTTGTTTTAACCATGATGTTTTAAGCACCTTGAGGTTTTAACCTTGACGTTTTCATCGAGATTGTTTTTACTAATATGGATGGACAACCGTCATTCATAGTTAGTTATGTGTCATTGTTTCATGCATGACGTTCCTCGTGAACTGTGACTATGTGGACTGAACCTCAATAGTTCATAATTAGTCACATAATTTTTTTTTCTGATAAGTTTTGATAGATGAGTTTCATTTATTTATGTTTCATGTATCATTGTTGCAGGGATTATGACTAAGTGATGGTTGGTACAGGACTGGCCCTATTTAGTCGCATGTGCTTTTATCGAAACTTTTAATTTTGGGACCGACCCATAGGCGTCCCCTCGGCATGTCTTTTGTTTTGGGACCGACCCATAGGCGTCCCCTCGCACATATAAAAGGTTTTTATAAACTAACATTACGCATTCATGCACTGTTTTCATGCATAAAATTTTTCTCATGATTTATTGGCATAAAATTTTTTCATGTCCCCTCATAAGTTACTATGTTTTTTTATGTCAAGTATGTTTTCATACTGTCATGGTTAAACTCAGTTTCATGCTGATCATGTTATACACTCCTTTATGATAACTCGTTTCGTGTTTCTTCATGATAATTCTGTCTTCATTACGTCTTACGCCTCTTTTGTTATTTATGCTTTCACGCAAGACATTGTTGGATTTCATTGAATTCTCCTTTCATGATAGTCATGGTTGGTTTTCATTGATCATGCTGTCAGGAAAATCATCGTTAAATTTTGTGTAACCACACTTTAGCATTTCTCTATGCAACCAGAATGAGGTATATACTGGCATTGCTAGGTTATCATGATGGTTTTCCGAACCGTTTAACCGATATACTTTCCTTAAATCATGATAAATGATCGACCCCATACCGATCATTTCATGTGCATTCCACGTGTACTCCACGTACCGTATTTCATGTGTATTACATGTACCTTAATCCATGTGTATTCCACTTGCAATACTTCACAAGTATTCACTAGTCGATTCTGAATCATCTCAGGCGTATTTTCAATTGCTGATATTCTACAAGATTGCTGATGCCGCTCATAACTTGGAGATGTTACTAAAGGTTGATGCTGCTGACGTTCGGAGACGCTACAAGATGCGGATGCTGTTCACAACCTGGAGATCCTACTAGACGAAGACAAAGGCGTCGAAGCAAAGCAATTGGACGAGAAGATGCTTCACCATCAGACAATTTCCATCAATCATTGTCCCTAATTCTTAGTTACATGTCACACGTCATTCGGCTGTCATTTCAGCCATATGAGTGCAAACCGATACCATCCGACCACTCAGCTGAATAGTTACATGAATCACGGTCATGAGAATGACCGTCATGGAACTGACAGACAGGACGATAGTAACCACTACTATGACAAAAACTATCCTAGAAATCGCAACCGAGGCTCCGGCCGCGGACGTGATCAGACAAACAAAGGATCAGTAGTCCAACCGATCCGCCAAGTCTGGCATAATAACCTATTATTGTAATTCTATTGTGTTACGTCAAGAGACACATGTCAAGACATCAGTCAAGACACATGTCTCACGTATACTTCTGAAGACACATGTCAAGCCATCAGTCAAGGCACATGTCTCACGTATACTTTCTAAAGACACATGTCTCACGTATACTTTCTAAAGACACATGTCAAGACATCAGTCAAGACACATGTCTCACGTATACTTCCTGAAGACACATGTCAAGACACCAGTCAAGACATATGTCATGCTTATAGTTCCAAGACACGAGTCAAGACACATCAGTCACGTCCAACTATGGGACATTTCTAAGAAATTCAGGGTACCCTCCAAGGGTATATCCATTTTGTTGTGCCATGTATTAATCAGGCCACAAGAATTTCAGTACCATTACCGGCGCATCAGTGGGAACTATCAAGTTTCACGATGACACTTTCATTTCTTGTAACCATTGCTCGTAGATTCATGACCATGAAGGACGACTTTCGTATTCCCACGTATACGAAGGTTTTCCTTCAGCTTAATGATGAGATCCAAGCTGCTAACGCATTTCCTCGCACAGACGCGAGATGAATTTTATCCTAACTATGGACTATGAACAACACACCATGCTACGATTCATAATTATGTACAGTAATGTTCAGGCTCCTGAATACATTCAACTTGATTTTTCTATCAGGAAAATCTGTACAAATTATCTATGTTTTCCAAACACGTGCTTTGTTAGCCATGATTGTTAAGGTTTTCTACCTGTCAGTAACACACGACTACTAAAGTCCTTTTACGCATAATCAGCAGATTATTCGAAAATTGTTCCTTACACTCCAGAAGAACCTTCAAGGAGAAGGACGGTAACATAAGATTATGTGTCGACTACCGTCGATTTTAAACAAATCACCATTCATGACCGTTATTCTCCCCCACATATTGACGACATGTCCAATCAACCGTATGGTGTTAAGCACTTTACAAGATCGGATTCATGATCATGATGCCAACAGTGATGAGTAAAAGAGCAGGACATGTCCATGACTGCTATTCGTACACGACTTGGTCATGCTAAATTCATGATTCTGTTTTAATCTCATAAATGCTCCAACAGCATTATGGACTTAATAAATAGAGTTTCCATGAACTCATAAACAAGTTCATTAGTGTTTTCAGTGAGGATAACCTGAATTACTCTAAGTCTAAAGAAGAACAGGAGACCATATCTGCTCTATGTTACAAATTCTATGACAAGAGAAATTTTGCCTGGAAATTTTTTTCCAATATCAATTTTGGTTGATTACAGTGACACGCTGAATCACATTGGTTTCTACGGTTAATCTTACCATGACTCTGCTTCTGCGTAAAGGAGAGAACCCTACACTACATTAGGTGTTCTAGAAAATCCTACGCTAGGAGAAGTCTAGATTCAGAGACTCAGAGTTTCGCAACCTTCTATGTATCAAGTTCCTACGAAGCAGGATACAGTTACGTTCATATCTTCATATCTGTTATACAAACAGGCTAAGATAGGACACCAACAGACTGGTATGTCTTCATAATCTAAAATTGTGAATTGAAATGGGACAATATCTCCATGGATTTTGGTTACCAGATTAACGCAAATTCAGAAGAAGCATGATGCTATCTGGTTTATTGCAAACAGTTTGATCAAGTCTGCAGAATCCCTACATCTATAAGGATTTCAGAACTAACAGATTGATCGGACATGTTCCAGCCAAGGCTCATCCGATCACTTGGAAATTTCTCAGTTATCGGGTCAGACAAATATTCTCAATTGTGACCTTATTTACCTCACATCCTTGTTCCAATTTCACGACTTGCTTTCACGCTCGTGTTCATGACACTATTCACGTTCATGATCGTATCTTGGCTTACGATTTTACGTTCATTTTTTTCTCATTTGGGAAGTTTTGCAAGAACTTGAGAGACCAGACCCAAGTTTAGTATAACTCCCCATCATCAGATAGACGTTTCACGTCATATTCCTTGTCTCACCTTGTAGCGTTTGGCGTTACCGCCATTATATTCTATGTTTACGATATGTTTCACATGTCATGTTCATTACATGTTCCACATATCATGATCAAGATATGTTACATGTATCATGGATCACGATATGTTTACTCATACTACACTCGCCATATCTCCACGTAGCACGTTAAAAATTTTTCACGTATCACGTTCAAAATTTTTCATGTACTACGTTTCTTTATGTCTCGCGCATCGTTTCTAGTTATCAGTTAAGTCAGATTGTCTTGCATAGTAACATTTCAGTTACCCTAACACGTTAACTCTTATTTTCCTCGATCGAATTTAGGGGATCTACTTTCCGTTGATAACCAAGAATTTCTTCGTATTCCAAGTCAAGGTCAGGAGGACCAAGATTTATCATTAGTGTCAAGATCTTCTGAAGGAACCGTTCCAAGCGGGACGCCACTTGGAAACGGACAAGTTCATCCGGACTTTTATCCGTTTTCTCTCATCAACTAGATATGTCCTTTCAGTCACGTCACGTTCCATGTCCTTTCAAGACATGTCACGTTCCACGTTCCTTCTACCATGTCACCTGTACGTTCATTAATCTTACATACCCTCTCAGTTTGATTCGGGTATGTTTCTCTTTCAGTTACGTTATCTATAATTCGGGGACGAATTATTCTTTTTAGGGGAGAAGAGTTGTAAAACCCGCATACTTTTACCATGAATAGTACCCTTAAGATCGTACGTACTAGATTAAAACTTTCCTAATATAGCATGATTACGATTACGTGTTAGGATTTTACGTATTACGTACGTGTTAGAACACGATAAGTATTTACTACGCACGAACACGCAATAGTTATTTGACAATAATTAATCACGAACATGCGATCATGAAATCACGAACGTAATTAAATCACGAACTATTATTAATTACGTATATATATTTATTACGAGTGTAAATAAATATATTAGGTCACGGTAATTATTTAACGCAAACACAAATAAACACGAACAAACACGTAAAACACGAACACGAGAACACACTTATTAAATAGACACGGAAAATGATCGGGTTACCCCATGTGGGCCCCATATACCACAAAATTAGGAGGGAAATGGGCTTAGCCCATCAATTTTTACTAAACAAGAAAAAGGAGAAATCTTGTGTCATTTTTACAAAACAAGAAAAATAACAAAAAACCCTAAACAGATTTCTTCCTTCTTCCTTTGTTCCTCTTTTGGCCGCCACCCATAAAACACCATGGAGGGGTGTTCGGGTTGATTTTGATCTTGGAATTTATGCAAGAGTTCGTGTGTGTTCATCCTTGATCGATCCACGTATTCGGTATACCTTTTTAATCCTTTTTCTTTTGTTTTGGATTTAAAAATTAAATAAGAACATGATGTTTTTAAAAACCTAATTAAAAACATAGATCTAACATGTTTATGATTATGGGGTAGATCAAAACAAGGGTTTTTAGGGGTGTTTGTCTAGCCGACGCCTAAACCGAACCCCTAAGGGGTCTCGGCTTGGCACATGGACCACCACCGAGACCTCAAGGTCCCGGTTTGGTGGTGTGGGTCCCACAGCAGCAGCAAACCAAAGGGAAGCCCGAAGTGGTTCGGGGTACGGTGTCGATTTCATGTCCGGTTCATGGTTTTTAGTCTAGATCCGGTTCATGGTGTATGTTTAGTTTTTATTTTTTTTTATGATCTTATGTTAAAAATTAAATTAATAAAATGACATGATTAATTTAATAACATGACTTAGGTTATTTTAATTATTAATAATCATGAAATTAATTAACCTAAGTATTTTTTTTATATTTTAGACTTATAATTAATTAATTATTTAAAAACCATGGTTATAATTAATTAATTAACATGACTTGGGTTATATTATTAATAAATAATAATACATGTTTTAACCTAAGTATTTAACTTTATTTGATTAAAAACATGTTATACTTTAATTAAATATTATAACCTATAGTTTAATTTAATTACATGAAATAATTATTAAACTATACATTATATCATATGACTTAGAAAATAATCATGAAATCACTTAGGCTTATATGCTTAGCTTATTTAACCAGCTTATTTCTAATTATGGAAACTTTCTATTTTTAGAAACATAATTAAATAAGGCAGCTAATCTGTTTATGGAAACTTTCTATTTTTAGAAACTTATCTATTTTAAGCAGTAATTCTATTTTTGGAAACTTTCTATTTTTGGAAACCATTTATTTTTGGTAACTTTCTATTTTTGGAAACTTTCTAATTTAGGAAACCTGCTATTTTTGGAAAGTTACTTATTATTACACAGTAAGTATAATAGTTCATGAAATACCAGAAATATTTAATCAGATTAAACAGAATATAAGATAAACACTGTTTAAGGCTTTAAAACAGTAAAACATGGTGAGAACACATAAAATAAGCTAAGACATGACATAAAACCAGCTACGTATTTAGTAAGCAGATACTTATTCATGTATGTATTTATGTAGCACTAGTGATACGGAAGTAGGATTCCTCTCAGTTCATCTTCTTCGTTCACTGGACATAAGGTACGGATTCCCGTCCTTTCAGTATGGACATTCTTTCCTTATTAGGATTCCCCGTATGCAGCCAACTGTTTTCCCGTAGTATAAGTTACGTGTTTGATCGCTTATGTTTAATTAAGAATACCTATAGGCATATGCATGCATGACCCGTTTCACCTAGTTATGGAGGTACCGTAACCATAACATTAGAGGCACTGATGTTATGACTTCACCACGGCGAAGTGAATGCTCGTGGCGTCCATTCAGCTTTTGGCCCTTTATATTATATTTATCATGTGGGGCATATGGGTGCATCCTAGTTACATGTTTTCAGTCAGGATTTCATGGTGAATGTGGTGTGTGCCTTGCATCCTTCACAAGGAGCTGATCCCTCCTACCCAAAAACCAGTATATTAAATTAGAGGCAGCCCCTCTAATTTGCATGATGAGGTCACCCCTCTAAGTATTCATGCACGGTGGATTTTCATGACCTATATTGGCTAATGGTAAAATATGTTAAACAGTTTTCATAAGATAAACATAAGGCTTTTCAAACTATAAAACCAGTTTTATGAACATGATCCAGGTTTTCCAGGACTTATACATTTCCGCTGCTATTAAGTCTCTATTATGTTTTAGTCATTTATACTATGTCTATATCCGTGCACTAAGCGTTTTGCTCAGCCGTTACTTTCCTTTCCATGTCCCAAAACGGCAGGTACCCTAGGAAAGACTCGAGCATTTGGAGGACGTGCATAAGATGGAAGCTGCTAGAGACTTCTTTTCCTTTTTGCCTTCATATACTTATGCTTGTTTAGTCTTTCATTCATTTCTGTTGCTTTATTATGTTTTGGGCTTATGTTTGGGAACCGATGTTTGATTCCGGTTATCCCTATGGTCATGTAATGTTTTATACATTTATCCTTGTATGCTTTGATGACACGCCATAATTACGTGTGACATTCCATTATCAAAATGAGGTGTTACACGGTGTGCCTCGTGCCATTATTAGTGATCGCGGGACTCATTTTTGCAATGATCAATTCGCAAGAGTCATGGCTAAGTATGGTGTCAATCATCGTCTTTCCACCGCATACCACCCACAAACTAATGGGCAGGCTGAAATCTCTAACCGAGGGTTAAAGCGAATTCTTGAACGAACCGTGGGAGAGAATCGTGCATCATGGGTCGATAAACTTGATGATGCTCTGTGGGCTTTCCGTACCGCATACAAGACTCCTATTGGTTGTACACCATATCGTCTCGTGTACGGGAAAGCATGCCACCTCCCCATTGAGTTGGAGCACAAGGCTTACTGGGCCTTGAAGTGGGCTAACTTCGACATCAACAAAGCCGGTGACCTACGCAAAATCCAACTCAATGAGCTTAATGAACTCAGGAATGAATCTTATGAAAATTCCTTGATCTATAAGGAAAGAACTAAGCTCATTCATGATTCCAAGATTAAAAACCGAGAGTTCCAAGTTGGAGACAAAGTTTTACTCTTCAACTCTCGGTTGAAAATCTTTTCGGGCAAACTCAAATCTCGTTGGTTCGGCCCATTCACCATTGCTCAAATTTTTCCATATGGTACTCTTGAGCTCGCTCAACCCGATGGACCAAATTTTAAGGTGAATGGCCAACGAGTGAATTTGTACCTTGGAGAGGACATCTCTCATGAGCTGATTCCATCCCTCTCCACCTTTCCTTTGAATTAGTTCGGGACCGAGTCAGGCTTGTGACTCAGTTAACAAAAACAAGCGCTCCTCGGGAGGCATCCCGAGTATCTACCCCTTTCCGTTTTACCTCCTAAGTGTAGGGGGGCCTATATAGGTTGTTTGTGTTTGTGTGGTGATGTGATTACATGGATGAGTGCACTTTTGGAATCTTTGAAGAACCGTGCTCCCGTGTTATCCGCAATCCGGTTCTATCTCTCAACTATCGTGATTCAATTTTCTTCATACTCACATTTGAAATTGATCACTTTAGTTGTCTCCTCCTTAGCTTGATTTAACCAACGTGCACAATGTCATAAGTGTAGGGGAGACTTCTATAGAAGTTTTAAGTGGACTTTTCCATTAAAATTCCTTCATTTAACCGGAAAATCATCTTTTTCGGCATTTTTCAAATTTTTAATTAACTTTGGCCATATAGTCGTAATATTTTATAAAAAAATTTTCCTTCCTTTTTATCGTTGCTTTCATATGTATATATCCCACAATAAAGTCAAAAATATTAATAAAGTGGTGTAGCTAAGTTAGAAGTCTTTGATATATTATTCCCGTTGCGATTATTTTGACTCAACCCGAATAGACTTATCCAAGTTTATTCTAGCAAGTATCCTTAATCATGTAGACCTTAATTGGTTTATTAGGCTAAGCATCCACGAGTCTCATCTTGAGATTTTGAATTGTGGAGAACGAGAAATGATAGAGTCAATTATAAGTCGGTATTCTTGCACAAGCACACTTGGTGTGATTATAAGCTTTTCCTCCCATCACCTTAAATGAATAAATGCAATAAGTAAGGTCGTACGATTTTATTGAATAACTTAGCTTCTAGCCCAAGTTCGTTTAAAAGTTGCTCGGTAATGATAAGAGTTCATAGCCAAGGCATAACTATTGAAGCGGGGCGTGAAGATTGGCGAGTCCGAAAAGGCCCAAACAAGGCATGAGGATTCCATTTTATTGCTAAAGATCCAAGATGATGTGAAAAGCATTATTCCCAAAATCAATATGAAGGATCAAGACAAACGACGAAAAGCAATCAACTCCCATAAGTATCATGGAGAAGTCTATCCGAAAAGACCCTAACAAGGTATGAGGATAAATAGATCCAATTCCTAAAAGGAGGCGGATCGTTGTATCTCAAAATCCCAATTAACGATTGAAGAAATAATGATGAAGTCGTGGTGAATAGAGTTGGAGTATCCCTCAAAATTCTCCAAGTGAAGAAACTCTATTAACGAAGAGAAGACCATTATCTCAAGAACGTCTCTCAAGATATGAAGTATGAAGTACATGCCAAATATCGGCCCGAGAAAGGTCTCAAATCGTGAAGCGAGTTATGCCAAGATATGAACTTTTTGAGGTCTCGAGAAGCAGTTTTAAGAGATTTTGTCCTTTAGCTAAGTATTAATCAAATCGTCCTACTTTACTTTCAGCCTAAATAAACTATCACAATAAGTCCAAAAATGCATCTTCATGATCATTCAAAGACAAAAATAAAATATAAGAGATACACCTAGGAATAAGGGAGTTTAAGCATGTAATTAAGCCATGTGTGTAAGTGTTTGTTTTGCTAACTTATAATAACAATGATCTCGTTTTTAAGCTTTTTTTGGGGAACGTGAAACTTGAGGGTGATAAATCTTCGCAGCACCAAAGCCCTAATGTAAGTCTTAGATCTCTTTGCGAGTTATTTCCATATAGCTATTTTCAAGTGAAAATGGTTTTCTATCCCTTTTGTTTCCTTTAAAGCTTTTATTTCTTTATAGTAGTTTAATTTTTGTTTTAGTAGTAAATTAATAAGGCCAAGGTTGATTGATTATGAGAAAAGTGTAAATTTACTTTGTCACTAAGCATTGCATGAGGGCATGGCAATGGTTAAGTGTAGGGGATTTGATAGGTGTGAAAACACCCATCCTTTTACCACTTATTTCTTGCTAAAACGAGACCAAAACGCGTATTTAATATCATTTGTTTGGAATTATGCGTGGTTTGTGTGTTTGTTGTGTTTCAGAGCCAACTGGATAAATACTGAAGAAAACATGGGATTGCACGGGTTTTGTTGATCCCAAACTTAGATCGATTTAGCTTTATGTATACGAGATTAGATAAAGTAATACACTTAGAGAAACCTTTGTATATGTATATGACAATCTAAGTGTTATGCAGAATTAACACTTAAACAAGAACACAATGATATAAACAAACTTTCACTTTGATTAATGATATCAAACTTGCTTACAATGAAAATAGTTTACGTATGAAAACTTATATTGAACATTAACCTAAAGGTCTTCTTTTATAGACATAAGAAGCCTTGTACAATAATCTACGTATCAACTATTCTAGGTAAAGATAAATATAGAAAATACATTGTTGTTCCTATCTTTACTAGAAGTAATCTAGAATACAATAAACGCGTAGAGTATATCTTTCCATCAGTGCTTGTCTTCAATGTATCAACGCTTGACTTTGTCTTGTCAACGCTTGAGCTGTCAACGTTTGTTTTACTCCTGTCAACGCTTGTTTTACTCTTGTCAGCGCTCAAGTAGACTGGCTATAATTTATTCCCAACAATCCTCCCCTAAACTTGATATCTACTCTAATGATCAAGTTTCTGAATAAACATTAAGAACTAGGAGGAATCTTACAAACCTTCTCATATTGGTAATAAATAAATCTGATCAAGTCTTTTGCCACGTCACTTGAATAATCAATTTCCAGCTGAGTGTTCTTCATCTTCTCCAAGATATCATTGGACATGAAATACTGACCATCCACAAGTAGATACTCAGCAAACTTTGTAGAACTCAAATAATAAACACCAGCAGGTGAATACAATCTCCATTGAAGACCACTGAGATCATCTTCAAGATCCTTCCAAATAGCAGGATCCTCATCTTTTGGTCCACACATTCTCTTGAATGTGGACCACAGTTTTATTCCATTTGCTGAAATTGGTGCTTCAGCCTCATACTTGGCCTATAACAACCTCCATAGGTCTACCAAGTCTTCTCTGTCAAAACTTGCAAACAAAGATATAAGGGTGGTAAAAGTGTGAACCTCTTTTCCATACCTGCCAATCTTCCAAAACCCACATTCATCTTCTTCATAGCTTACAATTGGGTTTCTGGAATCAAGTGGTAACACTTGTACCAAATTTGAAGCTTCTAATGGTAAGAGCTTGAGGCTCTTTCTTATGACAGCTTCACTTGGATATAATGGATCCATATCTTTGGGAAACTCAAGAGGAACTCCCTTTTTCACTGGTCTGGGAACAAACATTGCCTTCTTGAGCTCCATTTCCTCTGCAAGTTCTTCTTTTCTTTCATCAGAAAGAAGTCTTCGAGTGTTTGCTTCCTGCACTCTAACCCAAATGGGATAAGCTCTACATTCTAACTCATCAAATGTCAACCCAGCCAATTTCTTGTAAGTCCACCCTGTTCCATGACATCTGAGCAGCATGAAGTACAACTCCTTTCTATCCCTTCTTAAATTTGAGAGAACATTGCTTGCTTTGTGTTTAAAAATGACCTTGCAATCCTTTTGTACTCTGAGAAGAATCTCCAAACCCCATATCTGATCTGAAATGGTCAAGTGTGGATTCTCCATACACCTATCTTCCCAAGCATGATACATTTGAACCACCTCTGGCATATCAAAATCAACCTGCAATTTCAACTCTCTTAATTTCTCCTTGGCCAACTCATCTCCATACTCAAGTCTTTCTGGCTGTTCTATGATCATAACACTTGAGTCTGAGCTGGCTTCATCACTTCCTTCTTGCTCTTCTGAAGTGACAACAAAAGGTGATTCACCCACCTTTTTGTTTTCTTGTTCCACAATTTGTGCAGCCAACCTTCTATCAAATTCAATTTGTGCTGCATTCTTTGGAACAAACTCTTCTACCATAATACCCTTACCCTTATCTAATGGATCAATTGTTGGTAAGGTAGATGGTAATACCTGTGAAGAAACCTCTTTGATGATGGATGATGACTGGGATACATCAACCTCATTTGCAGGTCTGTCAACGCCCAATTCTGCTTTGTCAGCGCCCAAGATACTCATGTCAGCGTTCAAATTCTCCTTGTCAACGATCAAATTTCCTGCCTCAGCGCCTTTTGCAATTTCCTCCAACATGGCTGTAAATGATAAATTTAAGTTTGTAGGAGTGACTAGAGACGTATCAAAACCTGTCTGTTTCTTCAAACTTGTTAGGGCCTCAGCAACATCCAAAGATTGACCATCATGGCTGCCCTTATCACTCACATTTATTTGTTCATCCTCCCCTTTGGAAGATTCCTCCATCCCTCTCCTTGTACTAGCAGTCTCCAAAATAACAATCCTCTCCCTCAATTGCTTGAGTTCAAGGCCTTGTGTGCTGACAACTTGTACCAAGTCTGCATTTTGCTTTTGCAAGCTCATGCAGACAGCCGTCAATTCCATTAGGGTCATTGGTTCCAATCTGCCCTCTTCTAAAATGGGTATTTGACCTCCCAAATTAGATTCATCGGGCATGGATGAGGTCTTATGTATGTTAGGACTGTCTTGGCCAGCTTCTAAGCCAGAACCAATAGTCCCAGCCTCATCCATAACACCAACCACACTTGTGGTGGTGGTTCTCTCTACTACATGGCTAGGACCATTAGAGGAGAACACTCCAATAGTCCTTTGGCATTTTTGTAACCTATATTGTGTTGGTGGAGATGATGATGTGGATTGGGTGGATGTGGGTTGTTTAAGGGGTGTTTGGGTCTGTGAAGGTTGTGTGTCAACATTTGAAATAGGCACATCAACGCCAACATTTAACGTGCCAACGTCGAAGGGTTCTTGGTCAATTTGCATATGTTGTGGTGAAGGTAATGGTTCTGGTATTGGGTCAATTTGAGGTTGGGGGTCAGGTTGGGGTTGAGCTGGCTCAATAACAGCAATCATAGCTGGGGTTAGGGGAAGGTCACGATGTGGGGGTGAGTTCATCTACATAAAAATAGCTTTCTTTTGCACAGGGATCTCATAAAAATCATCATGATCCCTTGTGCAGTATCCTTGGACATCAAAAACTATTTGTAAAAATCTGGGATATGCTAAAGTCATTTTGTTCCCTTTATTTTTACACATGCCCTCAAAAATCATTTTGGAATAATTAAACTTTTGCCCAGTAGCAATACACACAATACCACTTGCAATAGATCTATTGATCTCATTGTGTGCAGTGCACTTGGGACTCAAACATTGTAGGAGGACATGTATTAGGTACTTCCAGGCTGGGGGAAACTCTTGTTTATGATATTTATTTAAAGTTTCTTCATCAGGAAAAGGATAACCCAAAGCCCTTAGTCCTTGTTCTATTTCACTAACGGGAAGGGTGGTTATACCATCAGAATCATCAAGATGCAAAGTTTGGCGTACCAAAGCTTTAGTAACCACCCAAGTTCTCCCATGAACAATAGAAGATAATGTAGTCACTCTATTAACTGTTGAGGAACTGACAGTGTTCCAAAACTGTTTAATATGTGTGACAGGAATCAGTGGTGCATGAGAAAGAGCATACCTAATAGGAGATGCATTCAAATACGCCACCATTTGTGTGTATTGGGGAATTAGAGCATCATCAGCTTCAATATACGCGACCATGTTGTGTTGGCTTCTGAACCCCAATTCCAAATTTGATGGTTTAAACTTTGGTGCCATTGTTGAAAGCTGTTAAAAATGAAGTTGATAAGAGAAAATTGTGTTAGACAAGAATAATAGGTACCCTGTTTAAAAATAGGAGCCAAATATATAGGAGAAGAAAATGCATGTGATTGGCCCAAAAATAGGCAAGTGTTTTCAAAATGTAATCATGAAAATATTGATAAAGAATAAGTTTATCTCATGCATTAAATGAAAGTTATCAGCTCCCAAAATTACGGCCTAAAAATATGTCAAAAAGTAACAACTGGGTAGGTCCCATTGAGTGTCAACGGTCAAAAATAACCTATCAACGCCCAACAGCTATATTCTTGTCAACGTTTGCCATAGCCATGTCAGCGTCTAAATTGGTCACAACAACGCTTTGAAAAATACTTGTCAGCGTCCAAAAAATAAAAATGTTTAAAAATGAAAAATGACCTTAACAAAGTAATTTATCCTAGAGAAGATAACCAAAAAGCTGATAATTATTATAGGGCGGCAAGCACTGTCCAGTTATGCACACTTGCTTATGCAAGATAGACATAACAGTCCTCTGGTGTCCCTTGCTAACCAAAACTCTTAACAACTAAGTTACCTTATAAAATTCCTTGTTACTCCCAGGTAAATCCCATAACAAAATCATTCCCAAGTCTCCCAACAGACCACAACTAATTCTAGGCCAAAAACGTCTTGGCAGCATGCATAGTATATCAACTTTGCATGCTACAGTGTCTCATGATTTAGTAAAACTAACCCATACTCACCTGTGGTCACAATCTAGAATTGTGATAAGAGTATCATATGGATACCCAAACATCCTAAAGGTTCCTAAAACCTCCCCTTAAACTATGATACATAAGTTGCTAAAAATATGCATGAACATAAAAATTTATGTCAAGATAGGAATTTAAAAATTCCAACCATCATCCATAAATAAAAACATGCCCAAATGCTTCTCCATTGATCCATAAGAAACTTTGTATCCAATGGTATACTGCTAACACCACCTGCACATTTAGATTGAAAACCACAAAACTAACATTGTTGCTGACAACGCCCCGATAACACATGACAGCGTTGAGGGAAGCTTTGTCAGCGTTAGACAAATATATTGCTGACAACGTCACAAAAACACTTATCAACGTTCAAGCAACCTTTGTCAGTGTTAGAAAAATATAGTGGAAAATCTAAATCATCAAAGAGACCAATAACAATGCATTATCCTGTACACACTTTTATAAAAAGACTCCAAAACACATATTATGTGAGATTGATCATTCCAATACTTGTTACCAAGTACTGAAACCTCCCAGCATCAAAAGGTTTAGTTAGTAAATCTGACACATTTTCTTCTGTGTCAACCCTATCTGGCTATATTAAACCTTTTTCAAAACAATCTCTTATAAAATGGTGTCTAATTTCTATGTGTTTAGTTTTAGAATGATGTACAGGATTCTTAATAATTCATAAGGTGCTGTTATTGTCAACAAATATCTTGGTATGCATGAAATTATACCCATAGTCCAACAGCTGGTTCTGAATCCACAAAACTTGTCCATAACAAGCAGCTACAACCACATACTCAGCTTCAGTTGTAGAATTAGCCACCACTGTTTGTTTCTTGCATTGCCAAGATATCAACCTGCTCCCAAGAAACTGACATCCACCAGTTGTGGATTTTCTATCAAACTTATCACCTCCATAGTCACTATCTGAATATGCAATCAGCTCCAATGGTGAATCCTTTGGGTACCACAAACCAAGACTAAGATAGCATCTTAGGTACCTAAAGATCCTCTTCACAGCATAGAGGTGACATTCCTTAGGAGCCACTTGATGGCGTGCACAAGCACACACAGCAAACATGATGTCAGGTCTGGAGGCTGTAAGGTACATCAATGATCCAATCATGGATCTATAGTGCCTGACATCAACATCTTTCCCATCTCCAATCTTTCCCCAAGGGTGTTCTCTATCCATAGGAGTAGTAGCCCTCTTTTCATGTGGAGAAAAGCCAAATTTCTTCAAGATCTCTGCCACATACTTATCCTGGGAGATGAAGATACCATCTTCTTTCTGCTGAACTTGTAAACCAAGAAAGAAGTTCATCTCCCCCATAACACTCATCTTGAATTTATCTGTCATCAGCTTGGAGAAATCCTCACTCATCTTTGGATCTGTAGACCCAAAAATGATGTCATCAACATAGACCTGAACAAGCAACACATCATTACCTTTCTTTTTTGTAAATAGTGTCTGATCTATGGTACCCCTTTTGAATCCATTGTCCACTAAGTAAGTAGACAAAGTACCATACCATGCTCTAGGGGCTTGATGAAGTCCATACATAGCCTTCTTGACTCTATACACCTTGTCTAGATTCTCTGGATCCTCCAAACAAGGAGGTTGCATCACATATACCTCCTCAACAATTGTTCCATAGAGGAAGGTACTCTTGACATCCATTTGATAGACAGTGAAGCCCATACAGGATGCATAGGCTAAAAAGATCCAAATAGCTTCAATCCTTGCAACTGGTGCAAAGACCTACTCATAGTCTATCCCTTCCTCTTGTGTATATCCCTGAGCCACTAACCTTGCCTTGTTTCTGACCACAATACCTCTTTCATCTCTCTTGTTTCTTAGAACCCATCTTGTTCCTATAGGTCTGACATATCTGGGACAATCAACCAGCTCCCAAACATCCTGAATTGCAAATTGGTGAAGCTCATCCTGCATTGCTTCCACCCAACTTGGTTCTTTGAGAGCATCAAATATTTTCTTGGGTTCCTGTTGTGACAGAAAACAGGCAAACAAACATGCTTACACAAGAGGGGTATCAACCTTCTTGTGTATATTGGCAATAAACCCACCAAGACCTTGATGAGATCTTCTAGTCTGAACAGGAGTCATAATATCACCAATGATTTGAGAAGTTGGGTGATTATTCATAGTAGAAGTGAGAACTCCTCCTTCAAAAAGTCTGGTGTCCTCAACCTCATTCTCCATGTTGCCAATATCTTCTTCATCAGACTCTCTTTCATCAACATGGGGATGAACCTCTTCATATAAATTGGAAGGTTCACCTTGTTCAAAAATGGACGAGAAAAGATGTGCAGAAGTGTTGTCAACACCTGAACCTTGGTTGTCAGCGTGGGAGCTAACAACGCTTGAACTGTTGTTGTCAACGTCTGGGCCATTGATATGAGTGTAATTACTCATATCATTTATATAAAATAACAATGAAATTATGCATGTAATGTATTAAATATGCCTTGTATATGTGTATTTCTTGTTTTAATGTGTGTAGGTACCAAGATCGCGAAAACCGGCGAAATCGACACGAGATTGAAGAAGCCAAAATCGAGCTTGACTTTAGAGGATTTAATCAATTGTCAAGTTTATGGGCCAAGTGGGTCCCACATGAGCTTATTGGGCCTGAAAAGCCCAAATTTGGATACAAATTGTATTGCTTTTGGACAAAGCCCAAACTCTTTGCCCAATATATATACACACATATGGATAGAGTAAATTGAGCCAAAAAGCCCAACAACATGATCAATGTGACGGATGGAAACTAGGGCCCAAGCCCAAATTGAAATGGAATGAATAAATGGAATTGGGTCTAGGGTTTTGGTCGTTATACAAACGATTGATTCTCAGTCAAACATGTTTTCACTTGCTCTCATAAACAATTATTTACCACACATCACACGTTACTCTCACCCATTCTCTCATCCACTCACCTTTTGTCACCCAATAAATAAATCATCCGTATCACCCACCCATATTTACTCCACACGTTTTCACACATATAAAAAAACCAACGTTATTTCCTATGTCCCTTTCCTCCCCATTTTTTTACCCGAATAACCAGTAACCTTAGCACTATTCACCCAACCCTAAGTCAGTAAATCAACAAATTAATATAGGGCTTTTGTTCACATGCTTGATTCAAGTATGGGGGAAATAAAAGCCCCAATTTATAGGAAGAGAGTGATGGAGAAAAGAGGCTACGTGGAAGATTTCGATTGGTTTTGACACATCAATTTCTCCATTCAACCAATCAAATGGCTCAAAAGAAACACAACTAGCACACACGGATGCCACGTTGGCAATCCGTGTGCTAGTGTGTGAATCTCAACCATCAGATGATAACAATCAAGAGAGAGAGATGATCCAAGAGCTGAAAAGAGAGAAGAATATACTCAAGAAAGATTCGAATATTCCTCCTCAGCATCCTTGGGATGGCTATAAAAACCCACCCAATCTATTGTAATTTTTATCCTTTCTTTATTTTTTAAAGTTACTCTGTAGAAATAGTTGTAGGGATTAAATCTTGTATTTCCTTTTTATCTAGCTTTGTATTATTTCTGGAAAATTAATGAAAGATAAGTTGATTTAATTTAATTCGTGTCTTGTTCTTTTACTACTTAAATTGATTTACGAGTTAAATCATTTAACTGTTTCACAAGGGTAATGTTTAAGATGTTAAGAATAAGCTAATTAATAGCTTATCTTTTAATATTAAAAGTAAAGTTTGGATCCACACTTATCCCTACTGGATGAGTGAAAAGTAACAGGAGCTATTTGGTTCGACTGAATACGTGGTGGTACTCGTTTGGAGACTTATGGTGGTGTCGTTTACCGAAATTAGGTTGCTCAGCGCAATCCTACTGCCCAATGGTTTCGTCAAAAGGTGCTAATTCGTTTTATTTTACATGTCTATTAGATTAAACTTTATTCGAATAATAATATGCTTTAGATGTCTAAGTGTTTCGTATGTGTTTGTTATTGTTTGATTTATGTTACTTTGAGATTGATTTAATGAATCTGATATGATTGATAGTAGAAGTTTGATTTATGAATATGATATAATGGATTGATTTGTAGGTTTATTTAGATTTGAAAAGCTGGTATACAGAACTTTGCTAGAAATTTCATAGGTTAACTCTGCTGCTTAAGTTGATTTAGACGATCTAACTGCTTAACGATTTTCTGCTTATAGTCGTGAATAGATTTTGCAAGTCTGCTGTTCAGTATTGATTGTGCCTGTGATTTACTCAAATTATGTTTGTAGTTTTGAGTTTACTGGTTATATAGTTATCCTGCTGAATTTTGTTATAGTTTAAATATCCGTTTTAGATTGAGTTAGTCATAAGTTTGTGCTTACTGAATTGTTCCTTAAATTTGTTGACTGAACTTGATTTTTGAAGTTTTATTTACTGTTTAATTAGTCTAGTATAACTGACCTTCGCTGGGATAGTTATATTCGATTTAATTAACGTTTGAGCTTGTTAATCTAAGTGATTAGATAGTGTGAATTTGAGATCTAGATTTGAGCTGTTCGGATAGCTTATTATTCTTCTCATATGCTGTCTAAGAAACTGTGCTTGAATGCGATGGACTTGTAAATGGTTAAATTTTTTGAGTTATTGTGCTTATTTATTGTTTTAGATAAAGCTTACTAGATTCACTAATCTGATAAGCTCAACAGCTGTTACCTAGCAGCTTAAAGCTAATAAGCTTTCCAAAAGTCTTTCCTGAGACTAGTTTTGCATCATCTGTTAAAAAAGAAAATAATCCAAAAATGATGTCCCTCATGGGAATCGAACCTGTGACCTCCTGGTCACAGGCATAGCGTGATAGCCATCTGAGCTACATGCTTATTTGATTTTAGAATCAGATATTTAATTAATATTGTAGATGTTCGTTTGGCTGTATTTGATTTTAAGTTCCTTTTAGATAATCTTACGTTTTCAAAGTATTTTCTTATAAATATTGTTTTTATCAATTTAATTTCTTAGTTTATAAAATAATAAATAAAATTTTTTTTTTTTTTATTAAATTTAAAAGTTTAATTAGTTAATTTTTATAATTAGATTTTAATAATTAGATAAAATAGTTTTTAATGTAGATTTGTTTTAAAGTAATTTTAATAAAGTTTTAAAAGTTTAATTAGATTTTTAAAATAGTTCAAAAGTTATTTTAATTAAATAGTTTAATTTTTCATAGAAAATTAAAATAGTTTAATTTTATTTAATAGTTTTAATTTTAAGTAATTAATTGTGTTTTTAGATTTAAATATAGCGGGGTTTACGATTCATGCACTTTAGGCTAAAACTAATTAGTTTAAAATTTGTAGATTTTAATTGTAGTTTAAAAACAGAAAACCAATTCAAATCGATGTCCAAATCAAAACGAAACGTCTCAAATTCACTCGATCTTCGTGTACAACGAACTTGATTCACTCACGTGTTTAATTGAATTCGTCATTGGTAATATTAGTCTATTACTTTTTCCTAAAGGTAATTTTCTAATTTACCCTATAACGTAATCTCAAATGATCACATATACTTATCTCCATACATCAAAAATTTTGGCGCCGCTGCCGGGGATCTTGTGTACGATTCGCTTTTGTGGAGATTTGTTGATCGTTGATTTGAAGACCCTTTCCGTCCTCGGAAAGTTTTGTTATTTTTCTATTATATAGTATGTATCGTTTTTCTCGTTTTTTGTGAATAATATATTATATTACGTAGCACAATAAATTTACATATCTTTCAAAAAAGGCCTTAGTTGGGATTTCATCACCTAGCTATTGTAGTCGAATCCAAAACAAAAAATAAAAGGCAAAATACATAAATACTAATAAGAAGTTTGAACTCGATTTATACAAACTATAAGGTGGGTATAAGGCGACGTGCTATAAAAGGCCGTCTAAGGAAAAAGGTTTTTAAGTGCTTTGTGCCACCTCGTTTCCCCGCTTGCTTGTGCGTATATTGAGAGGCACAACCTATTATTGGTTTGCCGACTCAAGTAGTAATAAATCTTATTTTTGTTGTTTACTTATTGAACCTCGAGACGTTTAGGTTTTCACCTATCGTTTCAAAGTCGACCGAGGGTAATTTACTTCCATAGTAGTTATCCTTATTCCTTGTTTTTTATCGATCATTATTGATTGAGCAATACCAAATAAAATACCAAAAATAATCTTCTTCTTGTCTAATTTCTTTTCTTCAATCCTCTAAATTCTCGTCTTTGTAGTGTATGCAATTACGTTCTTCTCGTCTTGTGATTGATTTTAATAGGCTTGAAAATATTCCTCGTAGAAATAGAAATCGTCAACAACGAATAGTGGAACCCGAGCTTCCAACTATTGTTGTAGAGATGGCCGATAACCGAACAATGGAGGAATTTCTCCGTGCACCCACCGAAGGGTATGGGGAAGCAATCGTTGTGCCGGCTATTTTGGCCGATCATTTTGAGATTAAGACGGGTCTTTTATCGCTCATTCGTGCCGACCAATTTCGTGGCAATGAGACCGATAGCCCGCATTCTCACATTCGGAATTTTAATCGAATTACCTCGACTCTCAAGTTTATAGATGTGCCGAATGACGTGATTAAGCTCATGCTTTTTCCGTACTCGCTCGAGGGTAATGCTAAGCTTTGGTATGAGAAAGAACCACCGGGTTCCTCTTAACATAGGATGATTTAGTGTCTAAGTTTATGAATTATTTCTTTCCACCTTCTAAGACAACACACTTTAAGAATGAGATCACTAGATTTGAAGAAAAAGTGCATGAATCGTTTGGGGTTGCATGGGAAAGATTTTAAGATTTGTTAAGACAATGTCCACACCACGGTTTCTTAGAATTGCATCAAATTAATACTTTCTATAATGGGCTTAATATGATTGAACAAGATTCTTTAAATGCCGCCGCGGGTGGTAATCTTTTAAGAAAAACTCCGAGAGACGCGTGGAGAATAATTTAGGATAAGTCTAGAGCACTATATTCACGAAACACACCGGTTGTTTCCAATGTGAATTCATCTAATATCGAGATTGCTAGATTGGACTCTAAGATTGACACGCTTTTGAATGAGTTTAGGAAGAATCCTCATGGATCGATTAATATGGTTGAGAATGTTTGTGTATCATGTGGTGGAGCACATCCTAATTATGCTTTTTTAAACACGGGGTTTGATCAAGCTAGTGCTTTTGCCGCGACGGGAACTTATGGCTCCAACGGTCAAGTTCCTCGTCAAAATCATGTTGCTCCACCGGGTTTTCCACCGGTTCAAAATAGGTACAACAATGGAAACAATGGGAATAATTTTAACCGTGGTAACCAAGGGAATTATAATCAAGGAAATGGGTTTAATGCTAATCAAAACAATCAAGGTCTTCAAGGGAATAATCAAAATGAGTTGTCAAGCTATATCAAGTCAAATGAGGCAAATATGAAAGCTTTTCAAAATAACATTCAAGGGCAAATTAATACTTTGAAACTCGATTTTCAAAATACGATTAAAGGGCAAAATAATAAGATTGAGCTTAATCAACAAAGGCTAGAGCAAAACCAAAATCGTATGCAAAAAAGTATGGAGCAAAGTCAAAACAAATTGCTTTCGATGTTTGAATCTTTTATGAGTCAACCTTCCTCGTCTTCGGGTGGCTTACCAAGTAACACCATTCCTAACCCGAAGGGTGAGATGAAAGCTATAACCACACGTAGTGGGAAAGCTTTAGACGAACCTTTGCTTCCACATGTGAGTACCTCTACGGTGAGGGAAGTGGAGCAAGAACCCGAGGTGGTTAAAGAAAAGGAAATTCCTGTTCTACCAAAGGTAGACCAATTTCCTATTCCGGAACCCGAGCTTCCGAAGACTAAACCCACACTACCCTAACCTTCAAGACTTAACCAAGAGAAGCTCCACGAAAAGTCCAATGCTCAAATGACTACTTTTTTAGAGATGTTTAAGAATCTTTATATTAATGTTAGTTTCGCGGATGCATTGCTTTACATGCCTAAGTTTGCTTCGACTATTAAGAGACTCATGAATGATAAAGGGAAATTGGTTGAAGTATCTACATCTTTAGATGCTAATTGTTCCGCGGTTCTTACACAAAAGCTTCCCAAAAAAGCTTGGAGACCCGGGCAAGTTTGTGATACCATGTGATTTACCTAATATGGAAGAATGCTTAGCTTTAGCCGATCTTGGTGCTAGCATTAATTTGATGCCTCTTTCCGTATGGAATAGGTTATCACTTCCCGAGCTTACACCTACTAAGACGACTCTCGAGCTAGCGGATCGATCGATCGCCTTACCAAAAGGTATAGCCGAGGACATGTTTGTCAAGGTAGGGAAACTCGTCTTTCCAACGGACTTTGTGGTTTGCGATTATCCCGAAGATTCTCGTGTACCACTAATTTTGGGAAGACCGTTCTTGATGACGGCTAGTGCTTTAGTTGACATGAAAGCGGGGAAGTTGACTTTAAGAGTTGATGAAAATATCACGTTTGATATTGGTCATATCTCTAAATTTTCTTCCAAGTATTACGAGGAATCAATTAATCAAATCGATGTGATTGATGTTACTTGTGAAGAATATTCTCAAGAAGTTCTTGGATTCTCGGCTTCTTCTAAAAGTGGCAATCCCACTTCTTCGAATCCTATTATCTCTTCGGCTAAGCCTCCACTCACTCCATTTGAGGGAGGTGACTTCGTTCTTGAAGAGCTTTAGAATAATGGTTATTAAAAAATCGAAAAGGAAATTGATGATTACCTTAGCACACCATTTGATCCTAGTGAGTTTGATAGTGAGAATTTTGATCCCGAGGGAGATATTGCGTTGACTGAAAAATTGTTGAATATGGATCCTTTTGAATCACCACCTATGGATTTAAAAGTTGTGAATGAAAATGAGACTAAAGTGAAAACATCTATTGAGGAAGCACCCGAATTAGAACTTAAGGAATTACCCACTCATTTGGAGTATGTTTTTCTTGAGGGATCGGATAAGTTACCGGTGATTATTGCTAAGGGATTAAAGGAAAATGAAAAGGATGAACTTATTAAAGTGCTTAAGAAACATAAACGGGCCATTGCATGGAAAATCTCTGACATTAAGGGTATAGATCCAAAATTTTGTACTCATAAAATTCTAATGGAGGATGATTATAAACCCGCTATCCAAAATAAAAGAAGGGTCAATCCAAAGATTCATGAGGTGATAAAAAAGGAAGTCACTAAACTTCTAGACGCCGGAATGATCTACCCTATCTCGGATAGTCCATGGGTTAGCCCCGTGCATTGTGTTTCAAAGAAAGGAGGAATGACGGTTGTTACTAATGAGGATAATGAATTGATTCCTACTAGACTTGTGATCGGTTGGCGTGTTTGTATTGATTATAGGAAACTTAATGATGCCATTAGGAAGGATCATTTTCCATTACCTTTTATGGATCAAATGTTAGAGAGACTAGCGGGGAATGAATTCTATTGCTTTTTGGATGGATTTTCCGGCTATTTCCAAATCCCCATTGACCCTCGTGATCAAGAAAAGACCACATTCACTTGTCCTTATGGAATATTTGCCTATCGTCGCATGCCTTTTGGACTATGCAATGCTCCGGGGACGTTCCAAAGGTGCATGATGGCCATTTTCCATTATATGATCGAGAAAACCATGGAAGTCTTCATGGATGACTTTTCGGTTTTTGGGGAATCTTTCACTTCATGTCTCTCTAACCTTGAAAGAATGTTGCAACGTTGTGAGGAAACGAATCTTGTGCTTAATTATGAAAAATGTCACTTCATGTGTAAAGAGGGAATTGTGTTAGGACATAAGATCTCTAAGGCCGGTATTGAGGTTGATAGGGCTAAAATCGACGTGATTGCCAAATTGCCTCCACCCACCACCGTTAAGGGAGTAAGGAGTTTTCTCGGCCATGCCGGCTTCTATCGTCGTTTTATACAAGACTTCTCTAAGATATCTCGGCCTATGACCCATCTTTTGGAAAAAGAGACTCCTTTCATCTTTTCGGATGAGTGTATTCAAGCCTTTGAGATGCTTAAAAGAAAGTTAACCGAATCTCCAACCTTGGTTGCCCCGGATTGGGATCTACCTTTTGAAATTATGTGTGATGCTAGTGATTATGCGGTAGGTGCGGTTTTGGGGCAACGTAAGTTAAAACACTTCTTGCCAATACACTATGCAAGTAAGACTATGACGGATGCTCAAACAAAGTACACTACAACGGAAAAGGAGCTACTTGCCGTTGTGTATGCTTTTGAAAAGTTTAGACCATATCTCGTCTTGTCTCAAACCATAGTGTATACGGACCACTCGGCTATCAAATATCTTCTTAATTAACAAGATGCTAAGCCGAAGTTGCTCCGGTGGATTCTCCTCCTTCAAGAATTTAATGTCAAAATTCTAGACAAAAAAGGAGCCGAGAATCTCGCGGCCGATCATTTATCTCGACTTGAGAATCCTCACCAAAGCGATCGAGAGAACAAGGAAATCAATGAAACATTTCCTCTCGAGACGCTTGGTATGATTGCTTTTCGTGGTGGTGATAGTACCCCATGGTTTGCGGACATATCTAATTACCATGCAGGGAAGTTTGTGATCAAGGGTATGTCGTCCCAACAAAAACGAAAGTTTTTCAAGGATATTTCCTATTACTTTTGGGACGACCCCTATTTGTTTCGTGTGTGCGCGGATCAAGTGATTCGTAGGTGCATATTTGGCAAAGAAGCTCAAGATATCCTTAAATCTTATCATGAGGGACCCACCGGGGGACATCATGGTGCTAACGCCACCGCGCAGAAAGTCTTTGATGCCGGCTTCTTTTGGCCTTCCATATATCGTGATGCCCAAGACTTGATCAAGACTTGTGATGCTTGTCAACGTCAAGGAAAGAACTCACAAAGGGATGAAATGCCTCAAAATATTATCCAAGTTTGTGAAATCTTTGACATGTGGGGGATCAATTTTATGGGGCCGTTTCCATCTTCGAAAGGATATAAATACATTCTCGTAGCCGTGGACTACTTGTCTAAATGGGTTGAAGCTAAGGCTTTGCCCACGAATGATGCTCGAGTTGTGGTGAAGTTTTTGAAACAACTCTTTGCTAGGTTTGGAACTCCGCGGGCTATTATAAGTGATCGTGGGACCCATTTTTGTAACGAACAATTTGAAAAAGTTCTAAAGAAATATGGTGTAACTCATCGACTTTCAACGACTTATCACCCTCAAACGAGTGGTCAAGTAGAGGTTTCAAACCGAGCTCTTAAAAGGATTTTGGAGCGTTCTATTGGAGAGAATCGCACTTCATGGTCGGATAAATTGGACGATGCATTGTGGGCTTTCCGTACGGCTTACAAGACGCCAATTGGTTGTACACCATTTAGGTTGGTCTACGGAAAAGCATGCCACTTGCCAATTGAACTCGAACATAAGGCGTATTGGGCTCTTAAGCATTGTAACTTTGATTTGAAGACCGCGGGTGATCATAGCAAGGTTCAATTGAATGAACTAAGTGAATTAAGGGATCAAGCTTATTAAAATTCTTTGATCTACAAAGAGAAGACTAAGAGGATTCATGACTCTATGATCAAAAACCGCATTTTCAATGTTGGTGATCAAGTCCTCTTATTCAACTCTAGACTCAAGATTTTCTTGGGCAAGCTTAAATCCCGTTGGTCCGGACCATTCACCATTGCACAAGTTTTCCCTTATGGCACCGTTGAGCTAGCTCAAAAAGACGGGCCTAACTTTAAGGTGAATGGTCATCGTGTGAAACACTACTTTGGAGGGGACATACCTACGGAGGTTGTCCCGAATCTTCAAACTTTCCCTAAGGACCAATGAATGCGGGGATCGAGTCGAGCTCATGAGTCGGTGAACAAAAACGAGGTGGCTTGTGGGGGAGTCCCATACATTCTATCTTCTTTCTATTTTCTAACAACTAATAAGGCTTGATCTTTCAAGCTCGTGCTCGTGTTTTGTTGTGTTGTGATCTTAGGTATGACCCTAATATTTGAAGACTCTCGTGTTCGGTTTTTGCCGGTCCACTTGAGCTTCCATTCTTTGAATGGCAAAAAGGGGCACACTCTTTACCCTTGATTTTTATCAACTAACGTTTTATCTTGAGGCATAATTAATCAACGGCTTATAGATGTGCGTGCTCTTTCCATGCTAGGATTTTGCATTAGACTCTTCGTATTTTAGCAAGGGGGTGTTACTCTTGAGCTAAGAAACATTGAGGACAATGTTTGGTTTTAGCATGGGGGAGTCAATCGATATAATTGCTTGCAATTGCTTTTGTCGTGTTCAAACATATTGTTTTTCTCATTTTTCATAAAATTTTAATTTTTTAGTGTTATTTTGAAGTTTTAATAAATAAAGTAAGTGCTTTTGACACGAATGTAGGCTTTCCGTTGGTGAAAATAAGAATAGTTTTTGACTCGACTCGGTTTTTAACCTTAGCTTTTCCTTAACGTATTTGAATTAAGTTTTGTTAGGCTTTTATATAGGGAGCTTTAAAACGCGAAGGTCTTAATTCATATTAGTTGAGAACAAGAACTTTTCGCAAGCTCCTATAATTGATCCTAGAAAGTCGTCTATCAAGGGAACTTTAAAACGCAAATTCTAAAACTTGAAAAAGTATAAGAAGATGCAAGATCCTATAGATGACTTGAAAACCCAAAACTTTGATTTAATAGGCTAAGTATCCATTGATTTCACGTTCTTGAAATTTACAATATGGAGAACAAGAGATGATAGAGCCAATTATAAGTTTGGTATTATTTCGGGAATTTATGTGAGTTAATTATAAGCCTATTCTCCCATCGCTTGTTAATAAATATATTTGCAATAAATAAGGTTGAACGATTTGAAAAGTTAGTTAGCTTCTAGCCCAAGATCGTTTAAAAGTTGCTAGGTATGGATTAGACTTCATAGCCAAGGCATAACTTATTGAAGCGGGATGCGAAGATTGGTAAGTCCAAAAAGGTCCTAACAAGACATGAGGGCTATATTTTATTGCTAAAGATCCCAAGTGATGTGAATATTCATTTATCAAATATCAATATGAAGGATCGAGACACACGACGAAAAGCAAATACTCCCAAAAAGTCATGGAGAAGTCTATCCAAAAAGACCATAACAAGGTATGAGGATAAATGAAGCCAAGTCCAAAAAGGAGGCGGACCGTTGTATATCAAAATCCCAAATAAAGATTGGAGGAAAATGAAGAAGTCGTGGTCCAAGTATGAATCTCTCAAAACTTCAAGTGAAGAAATTCCTATATGAAGAGGAGACCATTATTTCATGAACGTCTCTCAAGGTTTGAAGTATAAAGTCACTGCCAAATATCGGTCCGAGAAAGGTCTCAAATCGCGAAACAAGTTATGCAAAGATATGAACTTTATGAGGTCCCGAGAAGCAGTTTTAAAAGATTTTGTCCTTTAGCTAACTATTGATTAAATCGTTCACTTTATTTTCGGCCTAATAAATTATCGAAATAAGTCAACAATGCATCCTCGTGATCATTCAAGACAACAATAAAATATAAGAGATACACCTAGGAATAAGGGAGGCTAAGTGAATAATTGGCCCACATGAGTTCGTGTTAGTTTGCTAACTTATAATAACAATGATCTTGTTTTTGCACTTGGCATGGAAAAGTGAAAAGTCGAGGACGATGAATCTATTTGAGCTTTTATGATCCTTAAAGTTATTTTTCAATAATTAAAGCAATACATTATGTCTTTACAAAATAAAGTGTCATAAGTTGAATAATGGTGTAGTTAGTGTTTAATTTTATCATTGCTTGAGGACACGGCAATTGCTTAGCATGGGGGAATTTGATATGAGTGTAATTACTCATATCATTTATATCAAATAACAATGAAATTATGCATGTAATGTATTAAATATGCCTTGTACATGTGTATTTCTTGTTTTAATGTGTGTAGGTACCAAGATCACGAAAACTGGTGAAATCGACACGAGATTGAAGAAGCCAAAATCAAGCTTGACTTTAGAGGATTTAATCAATTGTCAAGTTTATGGGCCAAGTGGGTCCCACATGAGCTTATTGGGCCCGAAAAGCCCAAATTTGGATACAAATTGTATTGCTTTTGGACAAAGCCCAAACTCTTAGCCCAATATATATACACACGGATGGATAGAGTAAATTGAGCCAAAAAGCCCAACAACATGATCAATGTGACGGATGGAAACTAGGGCCCAAGCCCAAATTGAAATGGAATGAATAAATGGAATTGGGTCTAGGGTTTTGGTCGTTATACAAACGATTGATTCTCAGTCAAACATGTTTTCACTTGCTCTCATAAACAATTATTTACCACACATCACACGTTACTCTCACCCATTCTCTCATCCACTCACCTTTTGTCACCCAATAAATAAATCATCCGTATCACCCACCCATATTTACTCCACACGTTTTCACACACATAAAAAAACCAATGTTATTTCCTATGTCCCTTTCTTCCCCATTTTTTTCACCCCAATAACCAGTAACCGTAGCACTATTCACCCAACCCTAAGTCAGTAAATCAACAAATTAATATAGGGCTTTTGTTCACACGCTTGATTCAAGTTTGGGGGAAATAAAAGCCCCAATTTATAGGAAGAGAGTGATGGAGAAAAGAGGCTACGTGGAAGATTTCGATTGGTTTTGACACATCAATTTCTCCATTCAACCAATTAAATGGCTCAAAAGAAACACAACTAGCACACACGGATGCCACGTTGGCAATCCGTGTGCTAGTGTGTGAATCTCAACCATCAGATGATAACAATCAAGAGAGAGAGATGATCCAAGAGCTGAAAAGATAGAAGAATATACTCAAGAAAGATTCGAATATTCCTCCTCAGCAGCCTTGGGATGGCTATAAAAACCCACCCAATCTATTGTAATTTTTATCCTTTCTTTAATTTTTAAAGTTACTATGTAGAAATAGTTGTAGGGATTAAATCTTGTATTTCCTTTTTATCTAGCTTTGTATTATTTCTGGAAAATTAATGAAAGATAAGTTGATTTAATTTAATTCATGTCTTGTTCTTTTACTGCTTAAATTGATTTACGAGTTAAATCTGTTAACTGTTTCACAAGGGTAATGTTTAAGATGTTAAGAATAAGCTAATTAATAGCTTATCTTTTAATATTAAAAGTAAAGTTTGGATCCACACTTATCCCTACTAGATGGGTGAAAAGTAACAGGAGCTATTTGGTTCGACTGAATATGTGGTGGTACTCGTTTGGAGACTTATGGTGGTGTCATTTACCGAAATTAGGTTGCTCATCGCAATCCTACTGCCCAATGGTTTCGTCAAAAGGTGCTAATTCGTTTTATTTTACATGTCTATTAGATTAAACTTTATTCGAATAATAATATGCTTTAGATGTCTAAGTGTTTCGTATGTGTTTGTTATTGTTTGATTTATGTTACTTTGAGATTGATTTAATGAATCTTATATGATTGATAGTAGAAGTTTGATTTATGAATCTGATATAATGGATTAATTTGTAGGTTTATTTAGATTTGAAAAGCTGGTATACAGAATTTTGCTAGAAATTTCATAGGTTAACTCTGTTGCTTAAGTTGATTTAGATGATCTAACTGCTTAACGAATTTTCTGCTTATAGTCGTGAATAGATTTTGCAAGTCTGTCGTTCAGTATTGAATGTGCCTGCGTTTTACTCAAATTATGTTTGTAGTTTTGAGTTTACTGGTTATATCGTTATCCTGCTGAATTTTGTTATAGTTTAAATATCCGTTTTAGATTGAGTAAGTTTTAAGTTTGTGCTTACTTAATTGTTCCTTAAATTTGTTGACTGAACTTGATTTTTGAAGTTTTATTTACTGATTAATTAGTCTAGTATAACTGACCTTCGCTGGGATAGTTATATTCGATTTAATTAACGTTTGAGCTTGTTAATCTAAGTGATTAGATAGTGTGAATTTGAGATCTAGATTTGAGCTGTTCGGATAGCTTATTATTCTTCTCATATGCTGTCTAAGAAACTGTGCTTGAATGCGATGGACTTGTAAATGGTTAAATGTTTTGAGTTATTGTGCTTATTTATTGTTTTAGATAAAGCTTATTAGATTCACTAATCTGATAAGCTCAAAAGCTGTTACCTAGCATCTTAAAGCTAATAAGCTTTCCAAAAGTCTTTCCTGAGACTAGTTTTGCATCATCTGTTAAAAAAGAAAATAATCCAAAAATGATGTCCCTCATGGGAATCGAACCTGTGACCTCCTGGTCACAGGCATAACGTGATAGCCATCTGAGCTACATGCTTATTTGATTTTAAAATCAGATATTTAATTAATATTGTAGATGTTCGTTTGGCTGTATTTGATTTTAAGTTCCTTTTAGATAATCTTACGTTTTCAAAGTATTTTCTTATAAATATTGTTTTTATCAATTTAATTTCTTAGTTTATAAAATAATAAATAAAAAAAAAATTAAAAAAAAATTAAAGAATGTTTTTATTAAATTTAAAAGTTTAATTAGTTAATTTTTATAATTAGATTTTAATAATTAGATAAAATAGTTTTTAAAGTAGATTTGTTTTAAAGTAATTTTAATAAAGTTTTAAAAGTTTAATTAGATTTTTAAAATAGTTCAAAAGTTATTTTAATTAAATAGTTTAATTTTTCATAGATAATTAAAATAGTTTAATTTTATTTAATAGTTTTAATTTTTAAGTAATTAATTGTGTTTTTAGATTTAAATATAGCGGGGTTTACGATTCATGCACTTTAGGCTAAAACTAATTAGTTTAAAATTTGTAGATTTTAATTGTAGTTTAAAAACCGAAAACCAATTCAAATCGATTGTCCAAATCAAAACGAAACGTCTCAAATTCACTCGATCTTCGTGTACAAAGAACTTGATTCACTCACGTGTTTAATTGAATTCGTCATTGGTAATATTAGTCTATTAATTTTTCCTAAAGGTAATTTTCTAATTTACCCTATAACGTAATCTCAAATTATCACATATACTTATCTCCATACATCAAAAATTTCGTCTGAATTGGTCTTGTCAGCGCTAGATTTGCCTTTGTCAGCGTCTGAAGGACCATGCATGTTGTCATCTGGTGGTACTTGGGAACCACCATTATCTTGTCCAGCAGCAGCAGCAGCAAAGGCATCTGTCCATATGGGGATTGTAACATATTCATGTATAGGAGATGACTTTTCTGCTTGTGATCCAACCTTTTCATGAACCTGTGTACCTGAAACAGCAACAACTTGTTCTTCCACAACATTTTAAGTTACCTTCACAATGTCTGGATTAGTGACAGGCGTATAATTTAAAGTTCTAGATAAAGGTTCCAAGTCAAACAACCAATTTGGACCACTTTTAGGATCACTAGGTTTATTCTCTAAAAACCCGACATATACTCTTTCAAGAATACGTTTTTCCTCTTTAAGATGAACCCTATATCCCTTGCTCTGCACTGAATACCCCATAAAGTAGCCTTCATGACCTTTTGCACTAAATTTGCCTAAGGCATCACTACTATCTAAAACTACTACATGACAACCAAAAGGTCTGAGAAAACCAATATTAGGTTTTCTTCCCCAAAGTAACTCATAAGGTGTTTTGTTCTGAATTTTGTTGACCAATGCTCTATTTTGAACATAGCAAGCTGTATTAACAGCCTCAGCCCAAAAGACTATAGGAAAATAAGCATCAGCCAACATGGTTCTGGCTGCTTCAATTAGGGTTCTATTTTTCCTCTCAGCAACCCCATTTTGCTTTGGGGTTCTGGCAACACTAAATTGCCTAGTAATTCCTTTCCTGGCACAAAAATCATCTAACTTCTTATTACTAAATTCACCTCCATTATCACTCCTAAGTATTTTAACTTCATTACCAGTTTTCTTCTCAATCTGAGTGATAAAATCAATGAAGGTGTCAGCTGTTTCACTCTTCATAGCTAGAAAGAAGGTCCAAGTAAACCTAGAAAATTCATCTATGATGACAAAGCAGTAGGACTTACCATTCAAACTTTCTATATTGGTTGGACCAAAGAGGTCCATATGAAGCAAATGAAGAGGTCTAGTACTAGAGTGCACCTGTTTGGACTTGAATGAGACCTTGTGCTGCTTGCCTTTAAGACATGCAACACAAGAGTGGTCATTGTGGAAGGACTTCTCAGGCAAACCATCAACCAAGCCAAGTCTCACAAGCTTGTTTATATTCTTAAAATTTACGTGCCCTAGTCTCCTGTGCCACAAATTACTTTCATCTGTAGAATATTGATAACCTATGAATCTATGAAGTGGGTTGAAGATTTCTAGAGAGAGAAACTAGTGAGAGAAAGTGAGAGAGAAACTATGTGATTTTTATTCAAATGAAAATGTAGAATGATCAACAACCAACCCCTTTCCATGGTGGAAAGGGGTATTTATATCCAAGGCCACTATTTGGGCTTGGGCCGACCCATTACAAGCCCATGGGTCGGTTTCTTACTTAACTTAATAAGTAACATTAACTTCGAGCTATTACAACATAAATAATATTGTGGAGTGACCGATACTTCTAATATACGTTAAAACGTATTTCTAACAATCTCCCCCTAAGGGAGGTAACTCCAAGTTACAAAGTTCTAAACCTAGCATACTATACTAAGTCTTCGTTCTTCAGCTCGTAGTCTTTTCTTCTTTCTTTTTGTTATGAATATGTTTATTTGATCTTTTAGGCTTTGGCTTGAGAGCATTGTTCTTTTGACCAATCACGTGCGATCTTTGCCTTCTTGTGAATCTTGCCTCCTCGTGACTTCATGTACCACACACTTATGTCTTTTTGTTGAATTCTCGAAAGCTTTAGAGTTTGGTACAGCGGAAGACTTCATTTTGCACTTTCTTGAATTTTGCTGAACTTTGATGCAGAAAAACATAAGCATGTTGGAACGACTTCAACAGGTACACCGCAACACCACCGTCTTCAACTGGTACACAGCAACGCCACCGTCTTCAACAGGTACACAGCAACGCCACCGTCTTTAACAGGTACACAGCAACGACATGAATAAAATGGCTTTGACATTTTATTCTAATTCGGTAGCATTTTACCTCCGGTCGGTGAAGACCGTTGGACGATATTAGATATCGTACCCGTGACAGATAGTTTCAATTAAGTAACTTCCTGACAGGATTTCGCGGGTAAACCCGTTCTCTTTATTCGACCGTCCAAAGCTGACTGCGAACATAAAGAGTGAATCACTTTGATAAATTATCCTTGTGATTGAAGCCGTCAATTCATGAAACCTGGAACAAGTGAATTTCAATTAAGATTTTCACCATCGTTGCTTTCCAGTTATCACGAGCTCAATTCATAAAGAATCTTGCACGTTACCTACCAAGTGCTGTTTGATGTTAACACTAGAAGGATTTCCACTCGTCACTATGATCAATAAAGAGTCACTCTGAGTGTTCTGGCAAGATCATATGATAATGCGTAGAGGCCTGGAACGAGTTTAAGTTCAATTAAGAATTAAACTACTGTTTCTTTCCAGTTTTTCACAAGATTGGTTCTAAAAGAACCGCACGTGTAACCTACCATGAGCTTGTTTGATGTTGGCTCAAGCAGGATTTCCATCTTCATTGTAATACTTGCTATTACTCGGATGTTCTGGCAATATTACAAGAATACTGCGTAGGACTCATAAAAATCTCTTACTTTTCACAGTGTGTGAGAAAGCAAGGAATAAATGGAAAGTGTCCTAATGAGACTTTTGATGATCTCTTGGCTCTAGACTCGATAGTGCGTTTTGATTTAGTGAGCGATGGCTGGAGAGGAGTGCCACCTTTTCAATATCAGTCTATTCAGAGTGAATAAACCAATAGATAACGTGTTGATCTCCGTGTGATTAAAACAAATACCTTTTGAGAGATATTTGAGTTAGCTGGGAAGGGTTGTGCATTGCATCACTGGGTCCATGATGTATTTCTTCAATTTCGAGAATCATTAACAAAAATGATCTCAATAGCATATGTATTGACCCGGTTTCTGCCTAAAGTTGTAAGGAGGGCTTCTTTCTTTACACCCTTTATCTTTACATTTCTTTTTCATTCTTCAACCCCTTCAGTACTTACCAATACATCATCACTAGCACCTTGTTGTGATTGTTCCAGTGCTAGCATCAGTAATTAGTCGGTACTCATCTACGTTCACAATCTTTCTCCATATTTCCTAGGACTTCTAATTCTATCTAGGGAACTGTCCTTGGGAAGATTCCATCGGCTCTGATGAATCATTGGACTAAACCTATTCCTACCACCCTTTTGTCACCACATTCGTCGTGAATTAAGCTTGTTTTGGGAAGGTATAGCCACCATGAAAAATCCTTGAAAATCACTTAAGGTACTTGTGATATTGAAATCAAAAGTTTTGTACCTTAGGTGTTTTGTTCATCAAAAACGCTCCCCCTTAACACGTGCTTTACACATATTAAGTTGGATTATCGTTAAGTCTTTTTCATCTTTTAGCCAAGTATCATTTAAGTCTCCTTAATCCCATTTTCTCCCCTTATGCAAAATGTTAACCATTAAATTTTGGGATATTGAATGGATTAACCGGTCTTTGGGTAAAAATGAAATCGATGTTTGGCCATAGAACATGTTATTGATCCCCCTTAAATTAATAAGGGATAGTTGTAGTGCTTTAGTATGATATATTTTGAAAGATTTAGAATCTCGTGAGAAATTCTTGAAAAATTATCATACCTTAACACTACATCAAGCCGTAAAAGCACAATATTCACAAATTTACATATTCACAATTAAAAACCAATATAGAGTAGACCTGAAATGTACGATCCATTAGATGGATCGTTGCAGTAACTTGTGGTGCACTCCATATGGTCTACCACCAACGAACCTTTCTAAGCTCCTCATCAATCTACGTTCCCGGAGCTTTTGATCAATCTTCTTGAACTCTTCACTCGGAACTCTTCATCCGGAACATCTTCATTCGGAACTCTTCATCCGGAACTTCTTCATTCGGAACCCTTCATACGGAAGTTCGTTCGGAACTCTTCACTCGGAAGTTCATTCGGAACTCTTCATTCAGAAGTTCGTTCGGAACTCTTCACTCGGAAGTTCATTCGGAACTCTTCATTCGGAAGTTTGTCCGGAACTTCTTCATTCGGAAGTTCATCCGGAACTTCTTCATTCGGAAGTTCGTCCGGAACTTCTTCATTCGGAAGTTCATCCGGAACTTCTTCATTCGGAAGTTCATTCGGAACTTCTTCATTCGGAAGTTCATTCGGAACTTCTTCATTCGGAAGTTCACTCGGAACTTCTTCATTCGGAAGTTCATTCGGAACTTCTTCATTCGGAAGTTCATTCGGAACTTCTTCATTCGGAAGTTCACTCGGAACTTCTTCATTCGGAAGTTCATTCGGAACTTCTTCATTCGGAAGTTCATTCGGAACTTCTTCATTCGGAAGTTCATTCGGAACTTCCTTCATTCGGAAGTTCATTCGAAACTTCCTTCATTCGGAAGTTCATCCGGAACTTCCTTCATTCGGAAGTTCATCCGGAACTTCCTTCATTCGGAAGTTCATAATTCTTGTTCATCCGGAAGTACTTAACGCACCCTATTAATGATTAATCTAGTCGCGTTTGTGAGTTTTAATGCATTCTAAGGCAACCATAGTGATCTAATCCTAATCCGATCCAAAACCCAGCAAAAACCCCTAATCAATTAACCCTTAATTAAACACAAAACCCTAATTTGATTAAATCTGATTAAAATGGGTTAGTTAAGTTGATTAGTAACGAATTAAGACAAGATAACACTTGGGTATGTACCTTAGAGATGATAGAGACGGATTGAAATGGATTGAGTTGATTAGAACGCGAGTTTTGTGAGCTTGTGTGTGTTAATGGCGGAAAAAGAAACAGTGAAGAAGAAAGTAGAAAAAGAAAAACGGGGAGGGGATTTGACTAAGTCAAATTTTCACAAAATTCACCCCTTGTCACATTTAACCCTATACTTTACTTTTATTTTCCTTTTTTTTAATTTCTTATCTTTTCATATTTCTTTTCTCGTCTCCCTAACCAACGTTAAACTTAGCCAACTTAACCTTCACACAACTTAGCAAATCTCCAAGATCTTAAAGCAATTCCTATCACATTGAGCGAGCACAAGTCGTATTCTAAAGCAAGACCACTCATTAGCCAATTAATTTACCACAAACACTTTTGAAAATCGTTTTGATGACGAAGATGATTTTATCATTTTCTCCCCCTTAAACGACGACCCGTTTTCTATTTAAAGAGCTGTAGTCATTGTTTAAAGAGTCAAATATTGATGAAAGCATTTCCAATTAATATCTTGAAAAGATTGATTCGTTGTGGCAATAATATTTCTCTTATTTTGACAAATTAATGCACTGAGACGTACACTAACTCGTGTTAGACCAAGTTGTAAAGTAAACTTGATCCCTTTGCATGATTTGGCTTGTAAATCGTGCCCGAGAAAATTAATTCCCGTTGTGAGCCAACGTTTTCCAAGGAAATACGTGACTTTAATATGTAAACCGGGTTGCAGTCTGAAATAACTACAAGCCATAATGGGCATGTTTTTAAAAATGTACAACTTTTATACGGACTCTATTTATGGCGCCGTGTCAATATTGATCGACATTTCTAAAGCCGTAAATATTACCGTACTAAAAGACATGCCCGATTTAAAAAACGAAAAATATTTTTGGTTTTTCTTGATTTTATAATTTTTATGGTTTTTGTAGGTTTTATATTTTTTATGGTTTTTCTTGGTTTTATATTTTTGTATTTTTCTTTTTATGGTTTATATATATACGATAATATACATGATCACGAACAAAGGATACGCCTGAATAGTTTACCACCACTATTCAGCTGATTCTTCTGCCAATTCTTTGAGAGTCGCTGGAGAGAATGATTTCATGCCAAGCTTGTCGATCAAAAACTCGATTCGTCCTCGATCTAAGGCTTTGGTGAACATATCTGCCAGCTGATACTCAGTGGTGACAAAATACAGCTCGATCACTCCGTTCTCCACCTGCTCTTTAATGAAATGGTAGCGAATGTCTATGTGCTTGGCCCGGGAGTGTTGAACGTAGTTGTAGCAAAGGGCAATAGCGCTCTTGTTGTCACAATACATCGGGATTTTGTTGAATCCCAAACCGTAGTCAGTTAATTGTGATCTCATCCAAAGGACTTGAGCACAACAACCGGACATGGCGATGTATTCAGCCTCCGTGATAGAAATTGCAGCGCTTTTCTGCCTTTTTGAAGACCAACTGATCAATCTGTCTCCAAGGAGTTGCACAGATCCAGAAGTGCTACGCCTCATGTCTTGACATCCAGCATGATCGGCATCTGCGTATGATATTAAAGCAATGGAGGAATCTTTCGGATACCATAGACCACGATGAAGTGTTCCTTTGAGATACCGAAAGATCCTTTTAACAACATGTAGGTGCTTTTCGGTAGGCCGAGCCTGATACCGGGCACACATGCATACGGCAAATTGCAAATCAGGCCTGCTAGCAGTCAGATAGAGAAGGGTGCCGATCATCCCACGGTAAAGTTTTGGATCGACAATAGTCCCATTCCTATCTTCATCTAACTTGGATTTCTCCACCATTGGAGTGTCCACGGGGTCACAATTTTCAAAGTTATATTTCTTTAAAGATTCTAGAGCATATTTGGATTGATTAATAAAGATGCCTCTGGGATTCTGAGAAATTTGTAATCCTAAGAAAAATGAAAATTTTCCCATCATTCACATCTGAAAGCGTGTGGACATTATCTTCTCAAAGCGTTTAGACAATTCTATGTTAGAGGCAGCAAATATGTAACACCCCCAAATTTATACAACTCAGTTCAGCGGAAGACTAGTTGGTGTTACGGGATAGCACATTACTCACATCATAGACAACGCATAAAAATTGCGTCGTTTAATCATAAATCATTTCCATTCATAAACATCAAAGTTACATAGGTCCCAAGTCATTACATTTCATACAAAGTTTTACAAAGTGTTTGAATGGAAAAATATAGTTTAGGTGCGGGCCATGAATTCTTGTTGTCTTCCCGAGAATTACCTTCAAGTACCTGAGATAAAACATGTTAAAAGAAAAGGTCAGCGATAACGCCGAGTGAATTCATAGAGTTTAATAAATTCCATCAATATAACTTTGGTATAAAATCAGTACCAAAAATCAATTCGTACAAATCATTGTAATAGGCCGTAAAATAGCCAAAGTCGTTTTATATAAATCCTTGTCGAAAATCATAATATAGGCATTTGCCTTAAAAACCATTATACGAGCCAATGTCGTAAAACATCATACAATACGTCTTATGACGTTGTATAAAATCAAATAAAAACCGTTATATGAATATGGTTATGAAAACCAAAATACAAACATAATATCAATAGTATGACCCTGTATTGCTAGTCAGGCAATACATCGTAATTCGGAGCGTCTAGTAATATTTTGGTGATTTGGATTATTATAAGCCGCATGACATTGTTACCTTACTAAAACCAAAACGGGTAGCTAACCCGATACCAATTTTGCCCATCTAAAGTAGCGTGTCGTCACAAAGGTCACGCTATTGAAATCTTCTCATACATAAATTCGCTTACCAATCAATGTGGCACGACGGGGATCAACCGTCAAGGCGCGAACTGGGGTGATCGTCCCCAAATAGTACTATTAAATGCATAAGCGTCTACCAACTCCCGGTAGTTCACAATTCATGCTAATGGGACTTTTAGTGACATAACCTAACTTTAATAATCCATTTTATTTCATCTATCGGGTCCATTAATCATTTATCGGGTCATACAATCGGGTCATTCAATCATTCGGGTCCAAAAATCAATAAACAAACAATCGGGACCAGTGGTGTCCTAAGTTTATAAAAACTAACATGTTATCTCCCTCGCGGGTTTATAAAGTATTTATAAAACATTTAAAAGAGTGCGAGGCTATGAACTCACGTTGATGTGGGAAGGCGGGTTATCGGCAATTCGGACGTACGGTACGTGCTTCAATCACGGAAACCTAGACAAATAATAATCGGTCTTAGACGTTTGTCCAATGACTTTATAAAAATATCAATTATGTATACATATGATGATTATATACATATGATGATCAAGTGGGTTTACATATTCTCGTTTACTCCTTTTAGTGTTATATGTCGATAACTTTTATATTAGTTTGCTAGTTTTACCCGTTTACGTGTCTTAAGCCCAATAAGCTTATTATAAGTTATTTAACTTATTTTAATCCATTTTGTACCTATATTATCAGTATGTATACTTTCCATGTTGGGCCTAAATGGGTTAAGCCCAATAGATTCTTTTTACAAGTTTTTATCCTATTTAGTCCATTTATTAGTCCAATATGTTTATTTAACTTGTTAATGTCCGTATGCCCTATAGTTCGGGTTTTATCGGTTTTTACTTGTTATACATGTCTATATATCAGTATATAAGTTTTATAAAGTTTTCATTAGACGGGTCCAACCATCTAAGTTTTATTTAACAAAAACGTTAATTTTACGGCAATAGCCGAAAAAGTCGTAAAAATCATATTTATAGTTTTTATTACTTATAAACATTATTTCACCATCATTTATATAATTCATCCATTTGATTAACCTTTTATATATATTTATATAAATAAGTTTTATAAGTTAGTGGGTTTTTATTTTACATTTTATATATTAAAATGTGAGTGCTTATATAATAGTATTATTCTTTAATTTCCAAAAATCTGATTTTTAACTTCATCTTCACCAAAACTGCCATATCTTGAGTTCTACATGGAGATAGAAGCTCAAATTTTTATCACATAAACTACATGATATGTGCTACATTTAACTCTTCTATAGCTACTGTTGAATTATCCTTTAAGTATTTTCTAAAAATCGTCCAAAACAGTAACTTCAGATTTATACCCTAAACTTGTTTTGATCATATCTCACTCATTATTTTGATTCCATTGCATGGCCAACTCTCACATGTGTACAAGACATTTAGCTTACTGTAAATGGATCCTACTTAATTATTTCATCAGTTCATAACATGTTTCTTTACTGTTTTATACAGCCATGCAAATTAATCAAGATTTTAACCTTGTTTCTTATAGTTTTTCACCTTTTCATCCATGATTATCAACAACAAATCCCCACATAACATTTTTATCATCATATAATCATCATAAATATATACAATAGGAAATAAAATACATGTTTACATAATCAAATTAACAAGAAGATGAGGAGGACAATCTTTATACCACCAACTTGATGTAGGTTATGATTTTGACATGGTTTTTGATGAAGAAACTTGTAGACAACCATGACCATCTTCAAGACCACCATGCTCCATGAACTCCTTGTGGAAAATCAGCCTCATGACACCATGAAAACTCCTCCATGGATGTTATAAGTACCACCAATCAATAGGGTTTTGAAAAGGGCTTCAATATGTATGTAAATAACAAGAGATTTCATGGTTAATTTGATCAAGTGATGGTGTTTTTGTGGAGTATTTGGGACGGCAAAGAGAGAGTAGAGAGAGTTTTGATGGTTGTTTGCATGTTGCAAATGAAAACCATGGTTTGTGGTTGTGGTTTTGATAGGAGAAAGCTTCAAATGGAAGCTAAAGTGGACAAGTGTTCACTTAACTAGCAAAGTGTGGTGTGGTGATGTTGTGTGCCGTCCATATTAAGCTAGTGGGGTGGGACAATGTATTTTGTCCCATCTCACTAGTTTACGGGTATTCCTCGATTCTAGTTTCCTCGATTTGCGTGCCCTCGGGTCGTTTTACGAAAAAAGTTTTTATAAATTATGAATCATCGTCACAAAACGAATCCAATAAAAATTGTTTCATCAAAAACGGAGTTCGAAAACGTAAATACGTAATCCTAAGGTTTCCGGTTTAGTCGTAAAGGTCGTTAAAATAAAATCGTAAGTCCTAATCTCTTCTCCTAAATTTGTGAGTTTATGAACCAACACAAATTTAAAACTCCAAAATAATATTTTCAGATAAATTTATTTTCTGAAATGTCGGACTGTCACCAAAGACGGTGTATGTAAACGTAAGCACGTAACGTTGAATCCTCCGGTTTAGACGTATTTGATGCTACTCCAAGACGTAAATCCAAATTTCTTCCCAAAAATATGTGAGTTCATATTGTAACATTAAAATAATATTTTCAAATAATATTTGAGAATAAAATATCAATTGTAAATTGACGCATTGTCACAGCATTTACCCCTAAACAGGATCTTTGTCCTCAAAGATCATCTTACCTTACTACTCGATTCTTATAGAGTTAAAGCCATGTGGGTATTTCCTCCACATTCGGTCTTTTCTCACAAGTGCAATTGCAATACGCGAGTTTCATCAAACATAACTACGGGAATAAGATCAGGCTTAATGTTGACTTACTTTCTCTATCCATGATGTTCACGGGTTTTTGATGAATGCAACTTTTCGCCGATCTAAGCTTTACTAAGAATAATCAGATTTTCACTTGATAGGTATTCCATCAAGTTCGATTTACGAAACATAATTCACGCAGTCTTTGAAGTCCTAGGGTAGATCCAGCTTATATGCCTTTCAATCCCAAATTTTACATCATTTCAATGGTCCCATACAACGGGGACTTATATCCCATGATTTGTCAGATCATGAATTCCTTTGTCCAAGTTTTAAAAATTGTGGCATAACTTTGCTACCCATTTGGCACTTCAAGATCTACCTTTCACATTCACATAATCTCTTGCCTACTATCGGCGGTTAATAATCAGATCCTAATTTCAACAATCATTTCAGATCTCGCGGGTCGGGTATTTTGCAAGGATAGGTTCGCCATCATAGGAAACCTTAAACCTAAGAGACATGTCCAACTCACAATGGGTGTGTGTCGGATGTCTTCATCACAACTCCTGCTTACAGATGCTCTAAGATTTAGATCCTAACAGGATTCGATCTCGATCCTAATATGATGATTATCAATGATAATCCTTTCAAAGGAAAACGATTATACGGTTTATTACCAAAGGTCATTCATTCAAACATAAAATAACACTTATATTACCTTGTATCATTACTTTACCTCGTCCCTTCGATTTGGGGTGGTATATAGTACTCTCATCAAGGTTCGTTCTCAATGATTTCTGAGCAAATCTCTAGAAATTCGATGCGAAGCGAAGATCTTGATAAAGATGTTCGATACAGGCACACTATGTTTACATAATTCTTTTGCATTTATCATTAACGGGAATGATATTAGCAGATTTGGTCAGTCTGTCGACGATGACCCAAATCTAATCAAATTTAGATGATGACCTTTGCAATAGCTAAACGTTAACTAATGTATGAGGCGATGTCTGCCTTCATGATTGCCATTAGTACAGCTTCTTTAGACAAAGATACTTTTAGTCAAAGATGACATACATATAATACTTATACTTACAAATTCCTACTTAACTATATCTCACAATCCTCCATATTTAGACAATCACAAGTGGTCTTTTTAAATATTTAACGCTATCAGCTTCTCAATTCTGATGGTTCACATTAGCCGCGAACCCCTTTTATTATCTATATTATCGGCTATATTTTAAATTGTTCGGCAATTTATTTTGCACCTTCATTATTAAAGAACGTGTCCTAACTGGTTCTTTATCTTTTATACATAATGCGTCGGTAATTACGTTCACTTTCTCTTGATAAAATAAATATCATAATTGTATTTATTCAAAATTCTTTCTTCATATCTTCTATGTTTTAGTTTCGTCTTTACTATCATTTTTATCAGTTTTTTTTTTTTTTTTTTTTCAATTCGGCGTCTAAAGCGTCGATAATTATTATATGTAAATTAAATAATTATTAGTTAATTTTTATGAAGCATGAATGTAAAAGTTTTAAATTTCTTAGTTCGACCAATTATATAAAATGTTCAAAATAAATTTGTGTTTAATTAGTAAGATTTTCGTTGATTTATCGAAAATAATTAATAAGATTCGTAAATGTTCGAAAAACCTTTATTTATACTTTGGTCAAAGTTTTCTTAGTTGAAAAGCAAAAATTGTCGTTTTAAGTTTCAAGTTATGGTTTTAATGGGTTTTCTCAATCCTTCTTAAGTTATCTTGAGGTATACACAAACATTTACCCTTAAACAGAAGTTTAGTTAAATGGTTTGTGTATAAGGGAATAATCCCTTTAAAATCCTTTGTTAAAGCATTTGTCAAAACATATTTCCATTTCTTTTTAGTAAAACCCAAGGTCTTAAAAGGGATCTTAATTTTTGAAGAGTCTATATGCATATATCTTACCGTCATTAATCCAATGGTCATTTTATGTAAAGGATTAAGTTTTTAACCCCTAAGCGTTAATGGTTCTAATCTTTGAAAAGTCAATATAGCTTCCATTATTTATTAATCACATGGTTAAATCATGTAAAGATTCATGTCTTTAATCACGTGTTAATTATTCAAGGTTCAGGTTTACACTGTTCGGCCAATTCAGGGCAGTCTATAAATAGTTATTAACTCATTCTTATTCTTATAAACAAACAAATAATCCTTAATGATAACAAGCATGAATTTATCAAATTACAGCCTACACACGTGATTCACCAAAATTTATGAATGCTACATGTGCATTAGTCAGTCCGAACGACATCACGTGAAACTCATAATGTTCATTACAAGCACCGGATGTAGTGATTGGAATAGATAATCTCTTTCGCAGATGCGAAGTTGATGATAACCATGCCGTGGATCAAATTTGCTAGAACCTTGTAAATGATCGAACAATTCTTCCATTTCGAGTTATGGATATCGTTTTTGATTGTAAATTTACTCAGTCACAGTAATCTAATATAAGGAAAGATAACACCATAGCTCTTCAGGATGACAGGCTTGGTATAATAAAATCTTTCTCCGACAACTTTCTCAGTTGTACGGTAATTCCTTTAATTTAGATGGTGTTGACGTACAGTGCACAAGTCACAGCTGCAACACCGGAAATATAATCAATACCAATTTCAACTTGCCTTAATGGCAAAAGTCTAGGTAATTCACCAATAAATACCTCCTAAAGTTTCAGATAACAGAAACGTCTTTTTAATAAATTCATATTAGGTTCCTTCTAGATTATAATATCTATAACTAATTCACAACCATTCATGGTAATATTTCAAGTCTTAATACAGGATATGGTCATCCATCAAGGATTATTTAGATCTCTTTTGATAATCAACATCTTATCATTTAGGGGAATTCTACTCGAGTTCCCATCAATTAAGACAATGTCGTCATGTCATAATCAATCAATCCATTCTATTGGCACTATCAACTTTTCAGTTTAGTTGCCGTTGATAAGATGTGAACTTCTCAAAAGACTAATAATAACTCATAATCCTTCACAAATTCAGGGATATTAGGATACACAACTACTATTAAAAGAGTAAGGTCAACGCATAATCTATGCGAGAGAATTTCAGTACAGACGAAAACATTTAACGAACATGAATATATCCCATGTTTTCATAATTTGAGTACGCATTCGAAAGCTCCTCGGATCGTTACCCAGGTCATTCAAATAAAATCAAATCATAAGAAATGATAAGAATGTCAATACATCCAGTCGGGTATCAACACTCGATAATCAAATACTTTTCCTAAGAGTCTCACTACGGGAGAATTGAACAAGAAAGAATTGTCAATTGTCAAATAAGACAATTTCCACAGATGAGTAAATTTCACTCGGAAGAATAGATGCTACAGGCACATATGTAGGTGTCCCTAACATTGTGTCCCTATTTTTCACTTCTTGCAGATCTCTTTAAAATTTTTAATCTTTCACAATATTCAAAGAAAATATAGTGTTTATTCATTGGTTTTATGGTGACTACTAATCAGTCTTGCATAGTCCATTCCAAATTGTATGTAGGCGCGCAACTATATACAATTTCAAGATTAACGATGCAATACTCAGTTCGTCAAAACTTTATCATCATGTTTATAATGAAAACATTTTCATGCTTAATAAGAATCAAGAATAAATTTACAAAAGATTTTCTTTATCATGAAAACAATTAAGTTTTCCAAGGTGTTTTATAAACAACCTCATTTTGATAACAATCACTTATAAATCTCACTTTAAATAATCCATATAGTGTTGAAAATCCAATTTTCCTCAAGGGATACTGTTTTAACTTTATAAAAACAATGTGGGATCTGCAAAAGAGTGATGGAAAGATGTTCACCAAGAACTAACTTCAATATATATATCAGGAAATGAGCTTAGCCAAATAATCATGAGGTTCATGATCTCGATGGCACTCAGGAATACAAAGAGAATAATCCACAACGTAACTCAAATCAAGATGAGTACTTGTTCAATGGTTGCATCACTAATGCGAACATTAGGATGAAGCAAGAAAAGATAGATAACATCGATACATGTAGAATTTAGTAAGCAAAGGTAGTCTTTTCATTAATCACAAACAAGTCAAAATTGTACCGTAACACATTACGTGTCACTATGTCATACAATTCCCAGAACTCATCCTACCAACTGATATCTCAGTTAAGTTAGGGATTATTTTTAAAAGATACCACAATGAATACTAATCTACAAGAGTCATTAGGTGTTCCATATGTCCCAGAAGATCCATCGGTCCCAATTCAGAAGAAGATTTCTTCAATTTATTTATTGGACACTGGGCATCCTCATTAGTGGACAATGGCCTAGGAACAACCCTTAACACGAATCAACAATCAATTAAAACCTTATAATTCAATCACAGAACTTAATGACTTATATTAGCAATCTCATATTCCATACAGGTTAAGTTTCACTTTATTCAAATTTCAACCACTTTTATACTCAATTCGATATTCTACCTCATTCTCCAATACTTACAACCTTATTCTTTGGCCTTGTAAAGGCAATACAATCTCAATATGAATCAACACTCAATTTCCAATCCTATATCTCTTACAACAACAATTACCAAATGAGTCATTAATATGAAATGACTTGATCATTTAACTTAGACTTCTCGGAAAGGTATTAGTGGCATGAGGCTTTTGGGTAATGGTTCCAATAACAGCCTCAAGTGCAACATTCACCCTTTCGATTTCAATTTAAGAATTGGATGAAAACGAATCAGATGACACCTTTCTAGGTGGTAACGTTTTGTCAAACTCCACTCTATAAGGAAAGATCGTCATGACATCGATATCAGATTTAATCTCGCTAATTCTTTTTCAATATCACAATCAACTAATATCTACACTTCTACGAATATCAACCATTTCGTTGGGATTATAAACATCCACAACTTAGTTTAGATCTAGGATAGCTAGAATTCCTACGAGAATAGCTTCGATTAATTTACTAGGGAATTTAGGGTTACTTGTGACAATCGACGTCGTATAAATACCTCGTATAAAAATCAAAATAATCATCAAACAATCATGTAATAAAATTACATCATATATATATATATATATAATCCAAGTTATATATATATATTAAAATAACACTTCTCAGTCTTGGCCTTGTCGGTAACTCAGGAATTCTTTGGCACCGTTATAGTCAAAAGATTTTTTTAGACATTTTTAGAAAAATGTTTATAGTTAAAAGATTTTGAAATGTTTTATTCAAAACCTTGGTTTTAAAAATCTTTCGTTCTCTATAACGAGAGCTCTGGTACCAAACTGTACAACCCCCAAATTTATACAACTCAGTTCAGCGGAAGACTAGTTGGTGTTACGGGATAGCACATTACTCACATCATAGACAACGCATAAAAATTGCGTCGTTTAATCATAAATCATTTCCATTCATAAACATCAAAGTTACATAGGTCCCAAGTCATTACATTTCATACAAAGTTTTACAAAGTGTTTGAATGGAAAAATATAGTTTAGGTGCGGGCCATGAATTCTTGTTGTCTTCCCGAGAATTACCTTCAAGTACCTGAGATAAAACATGTTAAAAGAAAAGGTCAGCGATAACGCCGAGTGAATTCATAGAGTTTAATAAATTCCATCAATATAACTTTGGTATAAAATCAGTACCAAAAATCAATTCGTACAAATCATTGTAATAGGCCGTAAAATAGCCAAAGTCATTTTATATAAATCCTTGTCGAAAATCATAATATAGGCATTTGCCTTAAAAACCATTATACGAGCCAATGTCGTAAAACATCATACAATACGTCTTATGACGTTGTATAAAATCAAATAAAAACCGTTATATGAATATGGTTATGAAAACCAAAATACAAACATAATATCAATAATATGACCCTGTATTGCTAGTCAGGCAATACATCGTAATTCGGAGCGTCTAGTAATATTTTGGTGATTTGGATTATTATAAGCCGCATGACATTGTTACCTTACTAAAACCAAAACGGGTAGCTAACCCGATACCAATTTTGCCCATCTAAAGTAGCGTGTCGTCACAAAGGTCACGCTATTGAAATCTTCTCATACATAAATTCGCTTACCAATCAATGTGGCACGACGGGGATCAACCGTCAAGGCGCGAACTGGGGTGATCGTCCCCAAATAATACTATTAAATGCATAAGCGTCTACCAACTCCTGGTAGTTCACAATTCATGCTAATGGGACTTTTAGTGACATAACCTAACTTTAATAATCCATTTTATTTCATCTATCGGGTCCATTAATCATTTATCGGGTCATACAATCGGGTCATTCAATCATTCGGGTCCAAAAATCAATAAACAAACAATCGGGACCAGTGGTGTCCTAAGTTTATAAAAACTAACATGTTATCTCCCTCGTGGGTTTATAAAGTATTTATAAAACATTTAAAAGAGTGCGAGGCTATGAACTCACGTTGATGTGGGAAGGCGGGTTATCGGCAATTCGGACGTACGGTACGTGCTTCAATCACGGAAACCTAGACAAATAATAATCGGTCTTAGACGTTTGTCCAATGACTTTATAAAAATATCAATTATGTATACATATGATGATTATATACATATGATGATCAAGTGGGTTTACATATTCTCGTTTACTCCTTTTAGTGTTATATGTCGATAACTTTTATATTAGTTTGCTAGTTTTACCCGTTTACGTGTCTTAAGCCCAATAAGCTTATTATAAGTTATTTAACTTATTTTAATCCATTTTGTACCTATATTATCAGTATGTATACTTTCCAAGTTGGGCCTAAATGGGTTAAGCCCAATAGATTCTTTTTACAAGTTTTTATCATATTTAGTCCATTTATTAGTCCAATATGTTTATTTAACTTGTTAATGTCCGTATGCCCTATAGTTCGGGTTTTATCGGTTTTTACTTGTTATACATGTCTATATATCAGTATATAAGTTTTATAAAGTTTTCATTAGACGGGTCCAACCATCTAAGTTTTATTTAACAAAAACGTTAATTTTACGGCAATAGCCGAAAAAGTCGTAAAAATCATATTTATAGTTTTTATTACTTATAAACATTATTTCACCATCATTTATATAATTCATCCATTTGATTAACCTTTTATATATATTTATATAAATAAGTTTTATAAGTTAGTGGGTTTTTATTTTACATTTTATATATTAAAATGTGAGTGCTTATATAATAGTATTATTCTTTAATTTCCAAAAATCTGATTTTTAACTTCATCTTCACCAAAACTGCCATATCTTGAGTTCTACATGGAGATAGAAGCTCGAAATTTTATCACATAAACTAAATGATATGTGCTACATTTAACTCTTCTATAGCTACTGTTGAATCATTCTTTAAGTATTTTCTAAAAATCGTCCAAAACAGTAACTTCAGATTTATACCCTAAACTTGTTTTGATCATATCTCACTCATTATTTTGATTCCATTGCATGGCCAACTCTCACATGTGTACAAGACATTTATCTTAATGTAAATGGATCCTACTTCATTATTTCATCAGTTCATAACATGTTTCTTTACTGTTTTATACAGCCATGCAAATTAATCAAGATTTTAACCTTGTTTCTTATAGTTTTTCACCTTTTCATCCATGATTATCAACAACAAATCCCCACATAACATTTTTATCATCATATAATCATCATAAATATATACAATAGGAAATAAAATACATGTTTACATAATCAAATTAACAAGAAGATGAGGAGGACAATCTTTATACCACCAACTTGATGTAGGTTATGATTTTGACATGGTTTTTGATGAAGAAACTTGTAGACAACCATGACCATCTTCAAGACCACCATGCTCCATGAACTCCTTGTGGAAAATCAGCCTCATGACACCATGAAAACTCCTCCATGGATGTTATAAGTACCACCAATCAATAGGGTTTTGAAAAGGGCTTCAATATGTATGTAAATAACAAGAGATTTCATGGTTAATTTGATCAAGTGATGGTGTTTTTGTGGAGTATTTGGGACGGCAAAGAGAGAGTAGAGAGAGTTTTGATGGTTGTTTGCATGTTGCAAATGAAAACCATGGTTTGTGGTTGTGGTTTTGATAGGAGAAAGCTTCAAATGGAAGCTAAAGTGGACAAGTGTTCACTTAACTAGCAAAGTGTGGTGTGGTGATGTTGTGTGCCATCCATATTAAGCTAGTGGGGTGGGACAATGTATTTTGTCCCATCTCACTAGTTTACGGGTATTCCTCGATTCTAGTTTCCTCGATTTGCGTGCCCTCGGGTCGTTTTACGAAAAACGTTTTTATAAATTATGAATCATCATCACAAAACGAATCCAATAAAAATTGTTTCATCAAAAACGGAGTTCGAAAACGTAAATACGTAATCCTAAGGTTTCCGGTTTAGTCGTAAAGGTCGTTAAAATAAAATCGTAAGTCCTAATCTCTTCTCGTAAATTTGTGAGTTTATGAACCAACACAAATTTAAAACTCCAAAATAATATTTTCAGATAAATTTATTTTCTGAAATGTCGGACTGTCACCAAAGACGGTGTATGTAAACGTAAGCACGTAACGTTGAATCCTCCGGTTTAGACGTATTTGATGCTACTCCAAGACGTAAATCCAAATTTCTTCCCAAAAATATGTGAGTTCATATTGTAACATTAAAATAATATTTTCAAATAATATTTGAGAATAAAATATCAATCGTAAATTGACGGATTGTCACAAAATATTATATCATCAACATAAATTTGTACCAGAATCATGTCGTTGTCCTCCTTGAAAGTGAATAGAGTGGGGTCCACCTTGCCTTTGGAGAAGCCTTCCGAGATGAGATATGTTGAAAGGAGATCATACCACGCGCGTGGAGCTTGTTTCAACCCATAGAGAGCCTTCTTAAGCTTGTACACATGATTAGGAAACTCCGTGCTAACGAACCCATCCGGCTGACTAACATAGACTTCTTCCCTTAATTCACCATTCAAAAATGCCGTCTTCACATCCATTTGATAGACGATCATGTTCATATGAGCAGCATACGCAAGGAATAGTCTAATAGCCTCCAATCTTGCAACATGAGCAAAAGATTCTTCAAAGTCGATACCCAAGGCTTGTTTGTATCCTCTAGCAACCAATCTAGCCTTATTTTTTAAAACTGCACCCATCTCATCGAGTTTAACCTTATAAACCCACAACAAAGTAAGGATGTTAACCTTGTTAGGGAGAGGAACTAATTCCCATACTTCAAGTCTTTGGAATTTATTTAGTTCCTCCTGCATGGCTTCAATCCAAGATGATTGAGTCATAGCCTGTTGCCAATTTTTAGGTTCAACTTCGGAGAGAAATGCATCAAAATAGCAATAGAGTGCACTCTCTTGTAATTGATGGCGTGTAGAGACTGGTAGATCGAGATTTCCAATGACATTACTAATTGGGTGATCTTTTGTCCATTTGGTGCTATGTTTTTCAATCCGTGGTGGTCTGGAGTGACAATAGAAGGAGCTTCTTCTGAGGTAGACGCGGATGAAGGGTTTTCAGGTATCAGTACACCAAAGAAAGGAAGCTCTTGTAGGTGAGCATATTCCAAATCGTGATCAATAGAATCCTCTTCAACATGATTAGGCACAAGTAAGGGTGACGATTCAGGTGTAGTTTGAGAATCACTTGGTAGAGGTGCATCCGGTTCAATGTTAATTGAAGATGCATTGGATAAAGCTTCATTAGCTTGAGCAACAGCTTCAGGGATTGGAGCTATCACTACAGGTGCTGGAACTTCATCATTTGGGGGATCAAAGAATTCATCAAACAACAGTTGAAACAGTTTATCCCACTCGGGCCTTGTAGGTGGTAAAAATGATGTAGAAGTAGGATTATTGGGAACTAATCCAGAACTAATAGCACTGGTTCCCATCTCATGAAGCGCGGGTTCAGAGCAGCGTTGCTCAGAAGCCATCGCTGTCAGCTCATCGAAATCTGCGTCCATAGTTTCTACTATCTTACCAAGACGACGGTTGTAAATTCGGTATGCTTTCTTGAAGGGTGAGTAACCAATGAAAATACCTATATCGGCTTTAGGTTGAAGTTTGCCCAAGTTCTCACTATTAATGTTTGGATAACAAAGAGCACCAAACACATGAAAGAATGAAACATCGGGTTTACGATCATGTAGAAGCTCGTAAGGTGTTTTTCCATGGCGTTTCTGAATGATAGAACGGTTTTGGGTAAAACAAGCAGTAGATATAGCTTCTGCCCACAAGAATAATGGAGCGTTCGCATAAATCAGCATAGTCCTAGCAGCTTCCATAAGCGTACGATTCCGTCTTTCAACGACATCGTTTTGTTGTGGAGTGCGTGCAGCGGATGTTTCATGTGATATACCAACTTCTTCATAGTAATCACGAAGAGTCTGGTTGACGAACTCTGTTCCATTATCTGTACGAATACGGCGGACAGTAGTATTTAAACGTACCTGAATGAATTTTAGAAAAGTGATGATAACCTTCGGTGCTTCATCCTTTGTACGTAGAAATCTAACCCATGTAAACCTGGAGAAATCATCCACAATGACAAGAATGAATTTCTTACCGCTCACACTTTCAGTTCTCATTGGCCCACAAAGATCCATATGCAAAAGATGAAGTTTTTCTTGATTGGTGTCTTCAGCTTTGGGCTTGTATGATTTCTTGGTACTTTTCCCCCTTGAACACGCGGAACATAAATGGTCCTTGTGAAATTTGAGCTTTGGAAGACCACGAACTAATTCGTTTTTAGCCAGATGATTAATAGCATCAATGTTGAGATGAGATAATCTGCGACGCCATAACCATGACTTGGTCTTAGATGCTTTAGAGAGAAGACATACTGGAGAGGCGTCCATCATGTCTTGTAGGGACAACGTATAAAGATTTGCACAGAGATCCCTTCAACAAGTCTTTTCCTTCCAAGTTGCGGATGAAACAAGTATGTTGTCGAAAAGCAACCTCTAGGTTAGAATCACAAAACTGTCCTACTGAAAATAAATTATGACCAAGACCTTCTACATAGTATACCCTTGAAATCGTAACGTTTCCAATCTGATATTCACCATACCCCATTATCTTTGCAATATGATCATTACCGAATTTAACCGTTCCAAGAAACTTGCTGACGAAATTTCGGAGCATCGAGCGATCTCCGGTCATATGCTTTGAACAACCGGAGTCCAAATACCAGAGGATGATTTGGACCACCTGAAAATATCACCAGAGGAGGACAATGTAGAGGTATCGGAATCTGAATGTTCCTTGTTATTAGCAGGTACAGATTTAATAATCTTAGATTTGCTAACTTTAGGTTTCTTAGATTTCCTAGCCTTCTTCCTAGTTGGTGGTGTAGATTCTAGTTGGCTTAAATCCTGAGGTATTTCTTCACTGATAGGCTCTATAGTGGGGGCTGACCTAATTAAAGGGCGCTGTTTCCATACTTTAGTGCTAGTGTGCCTAACTAAAGGACGCTGAGACCTAACCTCAATGGATGCATTCCTAGTTAAAGGGCACATTGTTCCATCTAATGTAAAGGTCCTACCAGTGGGACGCCATTGCCATCCAACTTGGGTACGAGTTCGCCCAGTTGGCTTCCATTCAAGATCATTCCTAATGGCATTCATTTCATTCACATGATCAATAAGACACAAATCATGACGTTGGGAAAACATACATTCATTACAATTCCAACATTTCAAATCAGAATTCATAAATGGTTTAGGATCCTGTACAGGCGCAGAGCTTTAAGTCCTAACATGATTCTTTTTATTTAAATCTGAACTGACATTCCTATGGTGAGCTTCTACTTTCTTCTTGTTGGTACTACTAGTGGAGGGCTTGATCTTATCTTTCTTGAGTGGCGATCCTTTAGCCTTAGTAGACTCTTTTACTCCTGTAGAAGGCAAAGTGGGAACATTAACAACAGATTTTAAAGGTGCCTTACTTGATGGTGCCAATGACGGTTTTGCTCATGGGGTCTTATTGAATGGAGTTACAGCAATGGGTCGATTAGTGAGTAGTGCAGAACCTGGTTTACCTATGTATTGCAAATATGCTAAGCAATATTGAACTCGCTTAATATATTCATGAGCTGAATAATAGTAGCTACTTGAGGGATCTAAGGCATAAAGATCGTCTAAAATATCCCTAACAAGATCTACATGCTTAATGGCATTCCTCATATAATCATCGTAGGTAACCGGGTTGTTCTTATGGAGTGGGTTCTTATAAATCACTACTGACTTGGTTGTTGGAGCACTAGAGGACGGTGCAGAGTTGGTAGCTAAGTTATTAACAGCTTCTTGTCGGGTGAGAAGAAGTGTCTCCTTTAACTCGGCCAAAACCATGTTTTTGTCAATGAGCGGGATGTTTAAGTCAGAGATTTCTTTACATTTTTGGTTCAATTGTTCAACATTAAGATTGTTGCTGTGCCGCATTAAAAGCGAAGCGTTCTTCTAGTGAACCATAAAGTTTGGACATTCCCTGTCTTGGACGATCCATCTCCAATAGAATAGACGAAAGTCTAATTTCTAAGTCCTGGTTTTTAGACTCTGCAGCCTCTAGTTCCAATTTTAGTGTTTCATTTTATGACACATCTCTCTTTAATCTCATGATCTCTTCCTCTAATGCCTTAACTATTGCAATCATCTTGTCACTTGTCTCAACACTATTTTCACAACCATTTGTTATCAAAAGATCCTCATTTTGAGTTTGTTGTTTTAATTCTAAAGATATACAATGTTGTTCTAGTTGATTAAAGCGTTTTGAAAGTAAATTGTAAGAATCTTGTAGCTTTAAAAATTCAACGTTAGATTCGTGACAAGAATGATTATCTACCTCATTTACAGTATCAACAACATTTACAGAGAGATCACACACATCATCACATATATTCACAGCATCCCAATTAATCATAGCGGATGTAAGATCATTCGAATAATTAACATTCACAGTAGTAAGCACATCACACGAAATTACTTGGGACAAGAATCGGTCATATTCGGATAAAATCTTTTCCTTTTCAATTAATTGTAGTTCGTAAGCGGGGTCCATTTCATAAAACACTTTTTGAACTTCTGCAATTTCAAACTCAAGATTTTCCGAAAGAGATGCAAAACTTCTTTTTAGACTTTCGACAAACGGATTGATCTCATTCTTAAACACCTCGTTCATGTGTTCGAAAGCACATTCTCCGGCGTTTAGGCCATTTGAAGTCGTACATTCCAAAATGACCTTGTCAAAATTAGTAAAGTATTGATTAATCTCTTGCAAGTTTAACCATACAGTGCTAATAGGTGGAAGATCCTTTAGAATTTCCTTAGGTCCTTCCAGTTTGACAAGTGTAGGAAGTGTACTAGGGTTTTCTTCATTTAACATGTAGGTTGGTGCTGTAATGAGATATTTGTTCATATGGAAGCGAATTCTAAAATCCGTTTTAGCAAGCTCCTGGTTCATTTTAAAATAATCACAATCGGGATATTTTGCAAAGTTGTATGACCGATTCTCATCAACTAGATCCTTATTTGTGCGATCATCGAAAATAACAATCGGGTCTAAGACCAATCCTAATTGGGTTGCATTATAAAGTCTAGGACTATGGATAAAATCTTGTTTTGCATACCGTGGGTTAGGGGGAAGGCCTTTTTGACGTGACAAGTTAAACTCTCTAAAAGATGCATCAAATAAGTGTACTAGTTGAGAGGCAGCGTATTGTCTTAAAAGCAAATAATCTAGACTTCTAATCTTATTAGCCGCATTAATTTCCATTTCATTCTTCTTAGACTCGAGTAATTCAAAATCCGTTTGAAGTTTTTGAAAATTAGTGACCACTAACTCTTTTTCTTTAAGTTCGTTAGAAAGATCTGCTCTTAAGGTTTCAATTTCTTGCAAATGACCCATTTGTTTGTTTCGAAAATGATCATACTCGGGATTTGTTAGAACACTAGACGAAGGAAATAATTCCAAAGTTTGAACTTTCTCATTGCACAAGGCAAGCTCATCAGACAAATTCTTATTCTTAGCTAGGGTTTCTAAGAGTGCAACATTCATTTGGCTAAGTAATGTAGCAGGAACCATGACCAAATCTTGTTGAGTAGGAGTATGCGTATGTGAAATGGCTCCCGATTGTGATTCACTCAAAGTCTGGGAACTCACATTTATATTACTATCATTGATTGTCTCCTCATTTGAAAGACTCACCACCGAAGACTCATTCGAATCAGTACGCTCTTGCACAACTTGATGTGGTTGAATACTAGTATCAGTGGTATTATCAATGGTATTAATAAGTACCTCAGATCTTTTTCTGGCCCTAGGCTAGAGATAGTTGGCATAAGAGCTGCCTGTGCAGATTGAAGTTCATCACAGTCTGAATCGTAGGCATCAAGATCATCTGCTTGGTATGCTGCATTCTGTGTGGTGACAACGTCTTGTTCAGCAATCCCTGGATCAGCAAGAAATGCAAGCTCCTCTTCATCAAGTTCCCTTCCTTGTGCCTGAGCATTCACCAGATAAATCTTCTCTGCAAACCATTGACCATCCCTTCTCCTCTTGGGTTTTTTCAATCCCTGGACATGTGACCTTTTTCCTTACAGTTGTAGCATGTAATCATTCTCAACTTGCCTGTGGAATTAGCCCGTGGAGGAGTGTTGACCATTGGAGTAGGATTGACCGTGCGTGCATTGGTGGTTTATGTAGTAGGTCTCCCCTGATAAGGTTGAATAGGTTGAACCATTACCCTGCCATTCTCAATAGTAGCTTGTTGGCAAGAATTGGATGAATTCCTCAGCTGATTGTTAGTAGGAGCTGGTCCTCTAAATCCTCGTTTGCTTAATGTCCTTGTGAGATAAGCAGACATAGTGGCTAACACTTCAACTGGGTCAGTTCCTTGTTTGAATTCAGGAATGGGGACTTCATCATCATCACAATACAGTGCTTGGTCTTGTTGAGCTGCATAAGCACTAGAAGGAACACTCATGTGGTCAGAGTAGCTTGATAGATATGCTGCATTCTCTTGATAAGAAGAATATGAAGACTGAGCATAAGTGATATTGAGTATAATGCAGTTCGTTTTTTTCTTAGTTCTTGCTAATAGAAAGTCCAACCAATATCGGGTTTTTAATTGTTCTTGGTTTTTAAGCTTGCTTGGTTAATCTATTGCTAATTCAACAAATGCTTGCAAAACGGAAAAATATTACCTACGTATATGTAAAACAAATTGCAAATACCACGTTTTTATTCAAGTAAAAATTTAAAATGCAAAATATGAAACTAAAGGGACTGAAATTGTAAATTCTATGAACAATAAATGCTTGAAATGTAAGCTCTAACAATTATAGGGACTAAAAGTGTAAAACAGTAAACTATAAGGATAAAAAATGCAACAACTATAACAAACTTGCCAAAAATGCAACAAACTAACAAAATACTAACTGAATTTTAACAACTTCCAAAATCCAGGGACTAAAATAATGCAAACCCTAAAAACATGAAGATTAGCCAATTTTAAACGCTGACAGAACTAAAAGGACCAAAGTGCAATAAAGAAAACTATTTAAGCAAAAACGGGACAAAGGAGAAAATAAGCTCGTTTGAGCTTATTACTCAACCAAACTTGATGAGACCAATTGCAAAACGTTTCAAATTCAAAATAAGCTACGTGTATCCAAGGAAATTTGCTAAAAATCAGAAATAAGCAAATGAGTGCTTATTAATAAGCTCAAAATAAGCTACAGCTAAATCTAATCAACCACAACTTGATTTTTCTATTAAAACTGATTAAGCAACTGATTTAAAGAATGGGAAATCAATCCAGAACGTTTTTCATCCAGAAATAAGCTCTAAAACTGAATTAAGCTAAAATTGAGCTTATGTTGACCAAGCGTTGACCAGCTTTTTTCAAAAAGCTAAAAATCTCAAAAATCATGTAACTCAACTACCTAAATGGATTTGTGAAGAAAAAGTGCTAAGTTTATGAAGAGGAAAATGAGATACAGATTTTCAGTTGTCAAGTTACAGAAACTTGAGTTAAGTCTACTTATCTGATCTTTGCTTATTCCTAAGTGCTTAATGAAAACTGTATAAAATCCTCTTGGAGTCTAAAACTCTATGATATAAGCTACAAATAGAAACAAATTTGATCCAAATTCATCCAGTTTTGAATGAGTTCTAGCAAATTGAAAATGATAAGTTCCTGAATGACTCAAATGCAATAGGCTGACCCAAACTTTTTAGGTGCCATTTGCCTGTTTGACCTTGTTATTGACTTGTAAAAGACTTAAAACAACTTGTTATCACTTAAGGACTGTAAATGAACTCTAAAAATCCAAATCTCAATGCTTGAAAACTATTTCTAAGCTACACCCAAACACTCCTTTACTGATTTTTACAAACTTTTACAAATGCTTTTAGAGTTCTGAATTAAGCTGACTTAAAAGCTATAGCAGTCTAACTTCAATGGTCAAAATGAAAAGTAATAGGGCTCAATGCACTCAATAAACTCCACTAGAACTACAAACCAATTACAAGAACAAAAGAGACTGAATCAAAGCAGTTAACTAGAATTAAGTCCAAATCAAAGAACAAGTAAACAGGATTAAACTCCTAACACTCTAAGATCTAGCAAACATCAACAACAAGCAACTTTTATCAAGCAGCCATCAAGATTACTCTAAGAAAGAAAGCATGCAGTTAACTGTTGAGTGGAACAAAAATCAAGGACTTTAAAACCTATTGAAGAATTCCTTTGAGAAGAAGAGGAGCGCTGAGCTCTCTTACCCTAGTGATAACCACCACCTTATCACTAGGAATCAATCAATCAACAATAACTGCTATCTAATCAACAAGAAACCATCATTCTGCTTGAAAACTCCATTGGAACTATGCAATGACTGAATTGTGATCAAACAGCTAGCAAACTTCACCAATGTCAGTTATGATCAATGATTGATCATAACAAACACTTATCAGCAACACTAGTATCCAAATGCAGCAAGAAATGAACTGGAATGATAAGAACAGTTTTGGCGGGAAAGAGTGAATTTGAATTTTATTAATGAAAAACGGTTACAAAGTTGTTACAAGGGTAGTAACTAACTAACTAACTCAAGAGTTTGTCAGACTCTTGAGTAGCTAGGGTAAGATTGAGGGAAAAAGGAAAGGAAAAGTAGAACTAGGTGTTTTTACAAAATTAAGCTACAAATGAAAATGAAGTCTAATCCAGCTATTTATAGACATGAAGGAAGAGTTTGTTGGGGTTGGTGACGTGTCAGAACCAATCTCTGAGCTCCACGTGGCTTCTTCTTGCTAATTGTATAATTTGGCTCAAGAACATATTTGGGGGTTTTTGATCCAATTACTTTCAGCTTAATTGATTATGAGGTATGGATTCGTCTCTCAAAATGGAGCAAATTTCATGTTTAACACTTTGCTTGAAATGCATTGTAGCTCAAAATAGGTTCTGGGTTCGTTCTTGTTTGAAAGTGACACGTGGCTTCCTCTGGTTGGCTCTCATCTGGTCACACGGATTAATATCCAAAAGTGGATAAAATGATTATGGAGTGGCGCATTTCTATTGGTTGAATGGGAGAAAATGCGCTTTACTGTACAGATATGGTATTAAATGTGAAGCGGCGCTAGTGGGCTTATGTGGCAGCTTATTTGGTGATCCTTGTGTCTCATTTCCTTGATTCTCATTGGTCCATTAACACTTCACACGGATTAATCCCAAATTTGGTGTAAACTTGTCACTTTCAGCCCCTATACTTTGGCAGATTTATGATTTGATCTCTAGTCTTCAATTCTTTGGCAAAACTAGTCCTTTGAACTTCATTCTTGACCATTTGAGCCTTCAACTGAGTTGACTTGATAGTTGACCAAGTTGGACTTATGATCTTGACTTTCACAATATTTGCACTATTAGTCCTTCAACTTTGATAACTTGTCAAGATAGGTCCTTGTACTTCAAAGTCTTGTCACTTTTGATCCTTCTTTGTCTTTTTCATCCATTTGAGCTTGATTTTTCCTTGTTTGCTTGAAAATGTATCTTTTTACCTACACAAGTGCACACAAACATAAACATACCACATAACACTGTTTTTGCCAAATAAATTGGTATTTTGCTTCATGTTTTAGGGTTATTTGTTATTAAAAGGATATGAGTTTAAGCTCATATCAAATTCCCCTACACTTGAACATTGTCATGTCCTCATGCAATATTATATTTTAAGGCTCAAAATTTTACATTTCCCTCATAATTAATCCACCTTGGCCATATGAGATGCATCTATGCTACTCTAAACTAAATGATGCATGATTTTGACTTTTAATAATACAATGAATCAAAATACAATTCTATCTATATCTTTTTGATTTTTCTTGAAATGGTTTTGATGGAAATAACTCATAAAGAATTCAATGGCTTAGATTAGGGCTTGGGTACCATGGACATTTATCACCCTCAAGTTTCACTTTCCCCATACCAAGCTTAAAAATGGGATCATTGCATTCACAAGTAAAAAGTGCATCAACTTATTCATGACAATTAAATGTGGAACCGGTTATTAATTGAGCAAATTGCTTGTGGGCAAATTTGTCATTATTCAAGTGTGAAGTATAAGAAGTGTAAAATCCAAAAATAAGGAAGCACGGTTTTAATCCTAAGTAATCATCTCATCCATTACTTGAAAAACCGCTCACAATTAATACAAGTCCGTATTAAGAGTAATAAGTCATTCGACTTATGTGTAAAATCCTAATGTCATGCTTTCATAAGTAGCTACACACTCGCTAAGGAAAGAAAAATAAAACTCACACAATAATTTACATCCGCCATCTTTTTGAGACTTTGGATCTTCAACCCCGCAACCCGTCAAGGTAATATTGGATTGGAGCAATCTATTGAATCCCCGCAACCCGTCAAGGTAATATTGGAACTCAATAGTCACTATAATTAACACCACACTGCCCCTCTTGGGAGTCTTGCATTATTTTTTTTTTCTTTTTTTTTCTAGCCACTCATTTTTTTCATAAGCCGCTCTTATTTTTCTTTATTCCTCACTAAGAAATTTGAAAAGAAGAAAAGGAAAAACACCCGCTAAATATGGAGAATGACATAAGTCTAGTACACATAAAACGTGCTAACTTAGAATCTTAAGACGTACTCATATCAACCATAAATGATTAGCCAAAAATGCATAAAAGATTACGAACCAATTAAAACCGTACTTGATTATTTATTAACAATTACATACATGCGAAGAAAATAGAGGTCAAGAAGATAAGGGTTTAGACACAAGTAATTGCCATGAAGTCTATCTAGCCCTTTTACACTTGCTTCAACTCTATCATTTCCCATTCTCCACAAATTTAAAATCTCAAATAATGAGATTGGTGGATGCTTAGCCTAATAGACCAATGAAGGACTACATGGTTAAGGATACTAGCTAGAGAATGCTAAGATAAGCAAACTCGGGTTGAGTCAAAATATCCATGGCGGGCCTAATATGTCAAAGAAATCTAAACTTGTTAAAACCATGTTTTATTATATTTTTCCTTTTTATATATTTTTGAATAAAAGAAGAAATATATATACAATGCAAATGTGCTATGCAAAATGAAAAATGATTGATGCAAAAATTATGAATGCATATTTTTGTTGGCCAAAGTAGATCAAAAATTTGAAAAATGTTGAAAATTCATTTTTTCCATGTTATCATGCAAGACAATGACAAGTTCTAGGTAAGGTCACTTCGATAGAAGACCCCCCTACACTTAAGCTAAACATTGTCCTCAATGTTTAAGAGCATGGAAGTATAAAAACTTCCCCTACACTTATGACAATGAATAGACTTTGCTTAACCCAAGTTAAGGAAAGGACAACTATTAGTGAAATCATGTTTAAGCACAAGGTGTCAATGAAAATTCACTAAAGTAACGAAGTGAACCGGATACAAGGGCCTCCTCCATAAGCTCCAAAGCATGAGATGAGTGAGCAACCCTACAAACAATCATGAAAACAAAAGAAGGTCTCCGCTACACTTATCTCCAATTCTATGCCTTTATTTCTAACCTACAACACTCTAAACCTAGTTATACGATGCTTGAGTTAATGAGTCTCTAGCTCGACTCGTCCCTCAATGAATTAATTCATGGGGAAAATGGGGACCTCTTGGACCATTTCAACGGAAATGTCCTCCCCAAAGTAATGTTTAACACGGTGACCATTCACTTTAAAATTTGGACCATCGGGTTGGGACAACTCAAGAGTTCCATATGGAAACACTTGAGCAATAGTGAATGGACCGGACCATCTCGACTTAAGCTTGCCCGCAAAAAGCTTCAATCTTGAGTTAAAGAGGAGAACCGGCTCTCCAACTTTGAACTCGCGATTCTTGATCTTAGCATCATGCAATTTCTTAGTCTTTTCCTTGTAAAGCAAAGAATTCTCATAGGCATTGGCTCTCAACTCATCCATCTCATTGATTTGATCTTTCCTATGTGAACCGGCTTGGTTTAAATCAAAGTTAGCCCACTTGAGAGCCCAAGATGCCTTATGTTCTAACTCAAATGGGAGGTGGCACGCTTTTCCATAGACAAGCCTATAAGGAGTACAACCAATTGGTGTTTTAAAAGCCGTCCTAAACGCCCACAAAGCATCATCAAGCTTATCCGACCAAGAAGCTCGATGTTATCCCACCGTTCTCTCTAAAATTCTCTTTAAACCACGATTTGTAACATCGGTTTGACCATTTGTTTGAGGGTGATACGCGGTAGAAAGTCTATGATTCACTCCATATTTCTTCATAACTCTCGTGAATTGATCATTACAAAAGTGCGTACCACGATCACTTATGATGGCCCGAGGTACACCAAATCTAGCAAACAATTGTTTCAAGAACTTTACAACCACTCTAGCATCATTAGTAGGTAAGACTTTAGCCTCCACCCACTTGGACACATAATCCACCGCCACAAGTATATACTTGTTTCCCTTAGATGATGGAAAAGGTCCCATGAAATCTATTCCCCATACGTCAAATATCTCACACTCTTGGATAAAATTTTGTGGCATCTCATCACGTTGTGTAATTTTTCCTTGTCTTTGACAAACATCACAAAATTTCACCATCTCTTGGGCATCCTTGTAAATGGAAGGCCAATAGTAACCCGAATCAAAGACTTTCTTGGCGGTGTAGTTAGGCCCAAAATGTCCACCCGTAGGTCCTTTATGACATGCCTCTAAGATTTTAAATGCTTCGGGCCCATCTACACACCGTCTAATGATTTGGTCCGCACATTGCCTAAAAAGATATGGATCATCCCAAAAGTAATACTTAACTTCCTTAAGAAACTTTTTCTTTTGTTGGTAAGTTAGACCCTCAATAAGCACATTGCCCACAAGATAGTTTGCGATATCCGCAAACCAAGGTGTGGCATCCTCTTGGGAAGAGATAGACATGAGCTCCTCTAGTGGAAAGGATTCATTGATTTCTTGATGTGGGAAATCTCCTTGAAAAGGATGCTCAAGTCTACTCAAATGATCCGCCGCTAAATTCTCGGCCCCTTTCTTATCACGAATCTCTATCTTAAACTCTTGAAGCAACAAAACCCATCTCATTAGGCACCACGGTGATTCCACCCTTCTTTGGAACACAATGAACCGGGCTAACCCATGGAGAGTCGGAAATGGGGTAAATCATACCCGCATCTAAGAGTTTAATCACTTCCTTCTTAATAACCTCATGGATTTTTGGGTTAACTCTCCTTTGGTTTTGAATGGCGGGTTTATAGTCATCCTCCATAAGGATTTTGTGAGTACAAAAATGTGGATCAATTCCCCTTATGTCGGATATTTTCCATGCTAAGGCTTTCTTGTGTTTCTTAAGGACTTCAATAAGTTGCTCCTTCTCATCCTCTTTCAACTCTTTAGCAATAATCACCGGTAATTGGTCTTTTCCTTCTAAGAAAGCATATTCTAAGTGGGATGGAAGTTCCTTAAGTTCAATGGGAGGTGGACTCTCTATGGAAGGTTTAACTATGGAAGGTTCCTCAATGGTAATCTCTTGTGGAATAGGAGAAGGAATAGGGTCCTCATTGAGCAACTTTTGGATTGTAAGAATATCTTCTTCCCAATTAATGGGAGAATCATCATCACCAAGAAAGTTGGACTCAAATTCTTCCAATAGGAAATCACTCTCTCCAAAAGGTGTTAAAGAGGGAGCAATTGAGGCCACGGTTTCAACATGGGGAATCTCATCACTAGCACTCTTACAAGCATCATGAAAGTGTTCATTACACACTTCATCTAGCACATCCACAATGTTAATAGTCTCACAAGGTCTAGACTCCTTAACCTCTTTTCTATCACAAATTTTCCCTAACTTAAACATCACTCTCTCATCTTCTACTCTCATAATTAATTCTCCTTCCGCCACATCTATCAAGGTACGACCCGTTCTCAAAAACGGTCTACCAACAATCAAATGCACTCTAGGATCCATGTCATAATCGACCACTACAAAATCGGCCGGAAAGGTAAACTTATCCACACCTACAAACACATCTTCCGCTATACCTACGGGGTGAGCTATGGTTCGGTTGGCTAGTTCAAGAGTCATCCTAGTGGGAGTGAGCTCGGGAAGAGATAGTTGTTTCCAAACCGATAAAGGCATGAGATTTATGCTCGCCCCTAAATCCGCCAAAGCCATGCAATTTTCAACACCGGGAAAATTATAAGGTATCAAGAAGCGCCCCGGATCTCCAAGTTTTGTTGGTAAGGTTTTAAGTAACACCGCGGAACAATTTTCATTAAGTGATGTGTTGGGCAAATCAACCAATTTTTCTTTGTTTGAGAGCAAATCCTTGAACATCTTAGCAAACTTTGGCATATAAGCAAGAGCTTCCGCAAAGGATATGTTGATATTGAGTTGCTTGAACATCCTTAAGAAATTGGAGACTTGGATGTCATCTTTGTTCTTTAACTTGTCCTTTTTCAACCTTGAAGGGTATGGAAGAGTAGGTTTTGGTGTAGGTGGAATAGGTGTTGTGGTGGAAGATTTGTCTTTGTTAGCTTCTTCATTGGGAAGTGTGGAAGGTAAAGGAGAAGTATGAGGTGGTTGAGGAGGTGTGTTTGAGTGAATTGGAGCATTTTGAGGAGGTGGAGTAGAAGTAGAAGGCTTGTCACAAGTAGGAGCACAAGTGGATTGAACAAGAGTAGGTTTAGGAGGTGAAGGATCCTTTGTTGTTGTTCCACTCCTTGTTGTAATAGCATTAACATTGGCCCTAGGGTTTGTTTGTGTGTTAGAAGGTAAAGCCCCTTGTGGTCTTTGAGTTACCGCCACTAAAACCCTATTGATTTGTTCCTCCAATGTACGTTTCATTTGGTCATTCATTCTCTTCTCAATTTCACGCATTTTCTTGTCAACATACTCTTGAGTCTCTTGCATCCCATATCCTTGATTTGGATTTTGAGGGTAAGCTTGATTTGGTATTGGAGCATATGCTTGATTGGGAATAAATGGAAGTGGTTGATTAAATCCTTGTTGTGGTGGATAAAAGGTATTTGCTTGAGGTTGAAATTGATTGGGTGCCTTGTAGTTATTTCCTTGGTATGGTGGTTTTTGCCCTTGATTCCTTGCTAAAATTTGAGGAGGATTTTGTGGAATTTGGGTGGGTGGTTGGGGTGGGAAGCCGGGTGGAGTAAGATAATTTTGGGATTTGTAAGAAAGGTTATTAGGATTGATATTAGGTTTGAAATGTTCACGATGTTCCTCTTGATAAGCATAGCATTCCCCTTGATACCCTTGCACCTTATCACATTGTTCATAAGAATGGGGACCTCCACAAGTAACACAAGAAATGGTGATGGCATTCACATTATTCGAGGAATTGTTCAATGTCATGCTCTTAAAATTTTGAAACATTTCTTGTTGTCTTTGCAAATTCCTTTCACTATCTCTATCCATCCTTTGAAAAATCGCTTCTTGAAACTTAAGGAGTTGGTTGTCACAAGGGATTTGAGAATTTTTTTGGATAACATGAACCCTTTCTTCAAATTGATTGTTTGTTTGAACCGTTGCCTTAGTCTCAATAATGTCCAAAGCCTCTTGATAAGTCTTAAGAAGAATACTCCCTCCCGCGGAAGCATTGAGTGAATATTGGTGGTGAGCTTTAAGGCCATCATAAAAGAGACTTATTTGGTGAACTTGATCCAATCCATGATTAGGGCATTGCCTCAACAACTCACTATACTCTTCCCAAGCATCACTAAAGGATTGACTAGGTTTTTGTTGAAAGCCCATAATTAAAGTCCTCAAAGCCATAGTCTTTTGTGGAGGAAAGAACTTGTTCAAAAATTTAGTGGTAAAACCATCCCATGTGGTGATACTCTCGGGTGGTTGGGTGTCTAACCAATGCTTAGCACTCCCTTCTAAGGAAAATGACACTAACATCAACCTAATGACCTCATGTGGAACCCCATTATGCTTAATGGTATTGCAAAGTGAAAGGAATCTCTTAAGGTGAGCATGAGGATCCTCATTGTGTTTACCAAGGAAAGGTGATAAAGCAACCATATTGATCATAGATGTGTGTAGCTCAAATGTGTTAGCGGGAAAGTCGGGAATCTTAATGGCACTAGAATATCCATGAATGTTGGATTGCATACGTTCATAGAAAGTACGATTATCAATAGCCATGGCTTCTTGTGGTGGAGTCAAAGCACGATTCTCGTGATCGGCTTGATGGACGGTGGTGGTCTTACTCTTTCTCTTTTTCTTCCTTTTCGGAGGAAGAGGTTTTACACCAATCGGTATTTGTGCACGCCCGCGAGTGAGCATGCAACTCAATACGAGGAATGAGAGAGAAGCTCTCGTGTGACTTTGAAGAGAAATGGATTATCCTCTTCGAGTTTCAATATTAAATATCCACAAGAAAATAACAATATATGTATTTACTACTTTGGGTGCAAGACCCTCAATGAAGCCTTCCTTCTTAGAATACTCCCAAGTGAACGGGGGGTTAGGTGGCGCGAAGCACTTAAGTACCTATTGACCCTTAGATGGCATTTTATAGCACATCGCCTTTCTATTCACTTAAATGTTCGTATTCTTCGAATTGTTGCTTATTGAGAGTATTTATCTATTCTTGCTTTATTTTGTTTAATCGATACACGTGTCAAGGACCGGAGCGCCCCTCAACACGGTGTATTGCCTCGGCAATACTTATGGAAGATATGTAGATTGATTGTTCTTATACGTATACGTATTTACTTATAATAATATATGGAAAATATTTTTGTAGTTATGAGTTTTTTTAAGGGAAAATACTATATGTACATAAAAACCGAGAGAATCCAATAATATATATTTTTGGTTGCAATCTCTTAGGAAAAAGATTGCTTTTTGGATTTTTTATTTTTTGGTCAATTCTTTAGGAAAAGAATTGTTTTGTTAATTTTTAGTTTTTATATATTTTTATATTTTTGATTTTTTATTTGTTTTTGATTTATGATACGTAAAAATAACGTTCACAAAGTGAACGGGTCCCAAAAGCCAATGAAAACCGTCAATCGATAGTCTCTCGTGTAGTCAAAGAACCGGCAGCGGCGCCATTTGATATTGAGTATAATGCAGTTCGTTTTTTTTCTCAGTTCTTGCTAATAGAAAGTCCAACCAATATCGGGTTTTTAATTGTTCTTGGTTGTTAAGCTTGCTTGGTTAATCTATTGCTAATTAAACAAATGCTTGCAAAACGGAAAAATATTACCTACGTATATGTAAAACAAATTGCAAATACCACGTTTTTATTCAAGTAAAAATTTAAAATGCAAAATATGAAACTAAAGGGACTGAAATTGTAAATTCTATGAACAATAAATGCTTGAAATGTAAACTCTAACAATTATAGGGACTAAAAGTGTAAAACAGTAAACTATAAGGATAAAAAATGCAACAACTATAACAAACTTGCCAAAAATGCAACAAACTAACAAAATACTAACTGAATTTTAACAACTTCCAAAATCCAGGGACTAAAATAATGCAAACCCTAAAAACATGAAGATTAGCCAATTTTAATCGCTGACAGAACTAAAAGGACCAAAGTGCAATAAAGAAAACTATTTAAGCAAAAACGGGACAAAGGAGAAAATAAGCTCGTTTGAGCTTATTACTCAACCAAACTTGATGAGACCAATTGCAAAACGTTTCAAATTCAAAATAAGCTACGTGTATCCAAGGAAATTTGCTAAAAATCAGAAATAAGCAAATGAGTGCTTATTAATAAGCTCAAAATAAGCTACAGCTAAATCTAATCAACCACAACTTGATTTTTCTATTAAAACTGATTAAGCAACTGATTTAAAGAATGGGAAATCAATCCAGAACGTTTTTCATCCAGAAATAAGCTCTAAAACTGAATTAAGCTAAAATTAAGCTTATGTTGACCAAGCGTTGACCAGCTTTTTTCAAAAAGCTAAAAATCTCAAAAATCATGTAACTCAACTACCTAAATGGATTTGTGAAGAAAAAGTGCTAAGTTTATGAAGAGGAAAATGAGATACAGATTTTCAGTTGTCAAGTTAAAGAAACTTGAGTTAAGTCTACTTATCTGATCTTTGCTTATTCCTAAGTGCTTAATGAAAACTGTATAAAATCCTCTTGGAGTCTAAAACTCTATGATATAAGCTACAAATAGAAACAAATTTGATCCAAATTCATCCAGTTTTGAATGAGTTCTAGCAAATTGAAAATGATAAGTTCCTGAATGACTCAAATGCAATAGGCTGACCCAAACTTTTTAGGTGCCATTTGCCTGTTTGACCTTGTTATTGACTTGTAAAAGACTTAAAACAACTTGTTATCACTTAAGGACTGTAAATGAACTCTAAAAATCCAAATCTCAATGCTTGAAAACTATTTCTAAGCTACACCCAAACACTCCTTTACTGATTTTTACAAACTTTTACAAATGCTTTTAGAGTTCTGAATTAAGCTGACTTAAAAGCTATAGCAGTCTAACTTCAATGGTCAAAATGAAAAGTAATAGGGCTCAATGCACTCAATAAACTCCACTAGAACTACAAACCAATTACAAGAACAAAAGAGACTGAATCAAAGCAGTTAACTAGAATTAAGTCCAAATCAAAGAACAAGTAAACAGGATTAAACTCCTAACACTCTAAGATCTAGCAAACATCAACAACAAGCAACTTTTATCAAGCAGCCATCAAGATTACTCTAAGAAAGAAAGCATGCAGTTAACTGTTGAGTGGAACAAAAATCAAGGACTTTAAAACCTATTGAAGAATTCCTTTGAGAAGAAGAGGAGCGCTGAGCTCTCTTACCCTAGTGATAACCACCACCTTATCACTAGGAATCAATCAATCAACAATAACTGCTATCTAATCAACAAGAAACCATCATTCTGCTTGAAAACTCCATTGGAACTATGCAATGACTGAATTGTGATCAAACAGCTAGCAAACTTCACCAATGTCAGTTATGATCAATGATTGATCATAACAAACACTTATCAGCAACACTAGTATCCAAATGCAGCAAGAAATGAACTGGAATGATAAGAACAGTTTTGGCGGGAAAGAGTGAATTTGAATTTTATTAATGAAAAACGGTTACAAAGTTGTTACAAGGGTAGTAACTAACTAACTAACTCAAGAGTTTGTCAGACTCTTGAGTAGCTAGGGTAAGATTGAGGGAAAAAGGAAAGGAAAAGTAGAACTAGGTGTTTTTACAAAATTAAGCTACAAATGAAAATGAAGTCTAATCTAGCTATTTATAGACATGAAGGAAGAGTTTGTTGGGGTTGGTGACGTGTCAGAACCAATCTCTGAGCTCCACGTGGCTTCTTCTTGCTAATTGTATAATTTGGCTCAAGAACATATTTGGGGGTTTTTGATCCAATTACTTTCAGCTTAATTGATTATGAGGTATGGATTCGTCTCTCAAAATGGAGCAAATTTCATGTTTAACACTTTGCTTGAAATGCATTGTAGCTCAAAATAGGTTCTGGGTTCGTTCTTGTTTGAAAGTGACACGTGGCTTCCTCTGGTTGGCTCTCATCTGGTCACACGGATTAATATCCAAAAGTGGATAAAATGATTATAGAGTGGCGCATTTCTATTGGTTGAATGGGAGAAAATGCGCTTTACTGTACAGATATGGTATTAAATGTGAAGCGGCGCTAGTGGGCTTATGTGGCAGCTTATTTGGTGATCCTTGTGTCTCATTTCCTTGATTCTCATTGGTCCATTAACACTTCACACGGATTAATCCCAAATTTGGTGTAAACTTGTCACTTTCAGCCCCTATACTTTGGCAGATTTATGATTTGATCTCTAGTCTTCAATTCTTTGGCAAAACTAGTCCTTTGAACTTCATTCTTGACCATTTGAGCCTTTGACTGAGTTGACTTAATAGTTGACCAAGTTTGACTTATGATCTTGACTTTCACAATATTTTCACTATTAGTCCTTCAACTTTGATAACTTGTCAAGATAGGTCCTTGTACTTCAAAGTCTTGTCACTTTTGATCCTTCTTTGTCTTTTTCATCCATTTGAGCTTGATTTTTCCTTGTTTGCTTGAAAATGTATCTTTTTACCTACACAAGTGCACACAAACACAAACATACCACATAACACTATTTTTGCCAAATAAATTGGTATTTTGCTTCATGTTTTAGGGTTATTTGTTATTAAAAGGATATGAGTTTAAGCTCATATCAATAAGGTGCAATGCTTGTTGGGTGAGGTTGTGAAGCATATTGTGATGAAGGTGCATTAAACCGATATTGTTGCTGATGTGAGGTGGGTGGTTGCGGTAGAATCGAATATTGGGGGAAGCTTGGTGTCATGTAAGGTGATGGATGATAGGCTTGGTGTCCCAAGATATAAGGAGTGTTGTTGTGTGACAAGCTTAGTTGATTTGCCATCAAAGCTAAAGAATCAGGGTACATACCTCGAGGCGAACGGTGCATGATCACGTGTTTCTCATGCTGCTTAAGAAAAGCATAGAGTTGATCTAAATTGCACTTATGCAAATCCCTGGTTAACTTAACATCGGTAATATACTCACCCCATTCAGCTTGAGGTAAAGTATTCAAAAATTTGGTGTTAACCTGGAATGGAGCAATCACGAGATTGTATACATTCAGATCATTCATGAGAGTAGTGAATCTGAAGTAATAGTCGTGAAGCGTTTCCCCTAGGCTGTACGTGAATCTATCAAACAGATCATACAACTGACATTCCCTTTCCTGTTTGGTAAGAGACGTACCTTGTAGCAACACCTTTAGACGTTCCCATAAATCCTTTGCCACCGTATACTGACTTACCATTCGATAGATGTCATGTGGAAGAGCTTGGAGAATTGTTTGAAGAGCCTTTTCGTCTGCATCGGCAACAAGTTGTTGAGCTGGTGTAAGTTCTTCAAACTCCCTTGGTCGAGTCACATTGTTAACCACGATGGTACCATAGTCAAGTGGACCATTTAGAATTGACTTAACCATAAGCCTCCCATATGTCGGTTTTCCCTTAAGGTATGACATCATACGGCCTTGCCATGCTTCAAAGACTTCTTTAATGAGCATTGGAGGGCGATTATCCGTTCCCGTAATGACGGAAATGTCCGTAAGTGATGTCATATGAGGCATTAATGAATTCGGATTCATTTTGTTCACTTCAAAGAGACAAAGATTATCGGTTGATCGAGCAGTGAAGTAAAGCTTGTGAATTGTGTTGAGTTTTTGTTGTAAGAAACCAAGATTAAATCCTCTAAAAAATCGTCTAAAAAACAAGTGAAATATCCCTTGATCCGGAACTTTTGTTGATTCGCAAGTGTTGATTCAGAAGATTTTGGCTTGGAACTCCTTGATCCGGAACTTTTGGTTCGGAAGATTTGATCCGGAACTTTCCTTGATCCGGAACTTTTGGTTCGAAACTTTTGATTCAGAACTTTGTCTTGATCCGGAACTTTCCTTGATCCGGAACTTTCCTTGATCCAGAACTTTTGGTTCGGAACTTTTTGATCCGGAACTTTGTCTTGATCCGGAACTTTCCTTGATCCGGAACTTTTGGTTCGGAACTTTTTGATCCGGAACTTTCCTTGATCCGGAACTTTTGGTTCGGAACTTTTTGATCCGGAACTTTTGTTGATCCGAAACTTTTTGATCCGGAACTTTTTGGTTCGGAACTTTGTCTGGGAAACAGAAACTTGTACGAGTATTCAGTCGATCAAAAAAATGAAGAACAGACCCAGATTTTTACCAAATAACCCAAAAAGTTTTGTGATTTCTACTAAAATAAGTAAAAACTAATACTTATCTACTAATCCCAATCACAAAATCACCAAAAACTCCAAGAATCAAGATGGATCTTCTTAAAGAACACTAATACAATCAAAAACTAAATAACAACACAAATCATTACCTTAAATCACCCCATAGCTCTGATACCAAATGTAGAATATTGATAACCTATGAATCTATGAAGTGGGTTAAAGATTTCTAGAGAGAGAAACTAGTGAGAGAAAGTGAGAGAGAAACTATGTGATTTTTATTCAAATGAAAATGTAGAATGATCAACAACCAACCCCTTTCCATGGTGGAAAGGGGTATTTATATCCAAGGCCACTATTTGGGCTTGGGCCGACCCATGACAAGCCCATGGGTCGGTTTCTTACTTAACTTAATAAGTAACATTAACTATGAGCTATTACAACATAAATAATATTGTGGAGTGACCGATACTTCTAATATACGTTAAAACGTATTTCTAACATCATCTACTGAAGCTTTAGCATAGAAACAAGACATATTGTTATTCATTCTAATCCCATTCAGATTCACATTGTAAATGTCTTTATGTCTAGGTGTTCTATAGTCGATATATTTCTCATCAGGGATCTTATAATCCTTGCTTAACACCAAACGTTCAATATCAGTAAACAGAACTTTATTTTTGTTATCACAAACTTGTGATACACTAAAAAGATTATAATCAAGTTCCTTTACCAAAAATACGTTTTCAAAACGCAAGTTCTTGGTGAGAAGTGTTCCTTTTCATGTGATAGTACCATATCCGCCTCCAAAGTAAACCTTATCACCATCCTTAATGGGAGTGAAGTTGGTTAAATAGTCTTCCTTCCCTGTCATGTGCCTTGAGCATCCACTATCCCAATATCCAAAATCATTGACCTGTCTTTGAATGCCCTACACATAAAGAAAACGAGTTAGTTCTCTTTGGGAACCCAAGCGTTGGAAGACTTGGATTCATCTGGTTGTTCAATAAGAACAGACTTAGTTCTCACAACAACCCTATTTTCATCCTTCTTAGGATGAAATACCCAGTTAACCCCAATAGTTTATGTAATGACCTTTGAAATGTAATTAAATCTGTTGCAGGTCATTGAAATTCCATTATCATTAGGGATTTGATCTTTCTTTGGTCTCCATGTTAAGCTTGAAGAAGCTTTAGACCCCTTACCCTGTGGTTGCAAATATTTAGGTCTGGTCACGTTTCTGTCAGCGTTGGAATTGGTCTTGTCAATGCTGAATTTACCCTTGTCAGCGTTGAACCTAGGGTTTCCTACAGAAACCCATTGCCTATTAGACCAAGTATTTGTCTTTTGAAATGGTCTTTGTCCATGAGTGTTAGACCCTGTAGTGAAGAATGGGGCAGGTCTAACAACTTGTGGACTTTGCTGCACACAAGGTTTGGGTCTGACAATGTTTGACTTTCTAACAACGTTGACTTTGTTCCTGTCAGTGCTGAATTTGTTCTTGTCAGCGCTGACTTTGGGAGCGTTGACACACTTATATGCTAAATGTGAAAAGCTACCACAAGTGTAACAGGCTTTTCTAGACACAACCCTAGGTCTAGAAGAGAAGAAGCATGTTCCATCATTGCTAACTTGGCTCTTAGGTGACCTAGTATTCCTATACATCTCTGCATACTTAATGCTAGGCTTTCTAACAGTGTTTGAGCCAAGATCAACAGCCTTACCCGTGATTGGGTTTGTAACCTTAATGGGAGTTGACTCATTAGGACTTTCACATAGCAAGCCACCCTTAACAAATAAGGTAGGGTTGGCTTTCTTCCATTAATTTAAGACAGTCAACTTCTGTTGATACTCTTCAACTGGGGTAACAACTCTTGGTAGAGGAATGAATTCCTCCTCTTGGAGTTCTGGCAAACCAGTCCAAGATAGGTCCTTTAGTTGGACACCATAGAAGTCACCAGCTGGTGGTGGAACCACAGAGTAGTCTTTCATCCCAATCCCAGTCATGTCCTTAGGATCCCTTTGTTTATTCACACATTCTCCTAGGGTTTGTGTGGCTCTATCAAATCTTTGAATTTTAAGGCCAACATGATCTTTATTCTTAATGGCCTCAACTAACTTAGCCTGTAGATCACCATTAACCCTTTCCATGATGTTCCTAACATCATTACTAGCATCTAACTCATGTTTTAAGATATTTATTTTATCTTTTAAAACAAATTCCATTTTCTTGTATTCAGAAACTGTCTTCTCAGTTTGAGTGAGAGCTAGTTGGTAATTAGACAGTTTGCATCTTTCAGTACTCACATCATGTAATAATCTTAACACCTCTTTGTTAAGTCTCTCAGTATTTAACCTACAACCTTTACTACAAAAATCATCATCGTATACCTCATTATCAGATGAAGAGGAGGAGTGTGTCCTGAGAGCATATTGAACATGCTCTTCTTCTTCAATTTCATCAACCAAAGCTTTATCCTCTTCTACATATTTAGCCAAATAGCTCCAATCCCATCCCATACCATCGATTCCTTGAACTGCAACAATGGCTTTAGGATCCTGAGCCTTAACAATTTGGCTTGAAGGTTTGTCAGCATCAGATCTTCAAGGAGACCTGCATTCCCTCATGAAGTGCCCCATACGATGACAGTTGTAGCACTCAACTTTAGATTTATCAAATCCAGCTGTGTCCTTTGCATTGAAGGTCATCTTCTTCTTAAACCTTCTATTCCAGCTGTTTGCTCTTATACTAGCAAGAGCCATATTCCACTTGATATCCATTTCTTCCAAGTGCTCATCACTTATCTGCTCAAGGTCCTCATATGTAATCACTGAACCATTGGGAAAAGAAGCAATATAAGCACATACAGTATCCAGATCCTAGCCAGCAGGTTTAACTCTTGGTGAGTCACTTTTGTATGTGTCAGCGTCTGAAAAGGAGGCGTTGACAGGACATGTTCCAGCGTTGACACATGATGATCCAGTAACTGGATGCATGTAAGAGTCCTTCTGTTCAAATTGTCCTTCACCGTGTGAGAAGAAAGCCATGTTGCTATTAGTAGACTTACTTCCATGCTCCAGAAGGGTTTCATTCTCCAACAGCCTTAGTTTGTTGTAGATATCATCAAAAGTAGAATTTTTGTGAGTGTTGTTGGCAAGTATAGATCTTGCCTCAATCTTCCATGCTTCACCAAGACTTTTAAGAAAAGTAGCATTAATGTCAACATCACCAAGTTGTGTCCCCATAAAGGACAACTTGCTTGTAATATCAAGCAATCTGCTTCTCACACTGCTAAGCTTCTCATTGGGTTGAGCTTTGAAAACAACATAATCATGCATGAGTTGTTTCCTCTTCTCTTCTCTAGTATCTTCATTACCACCATATGCAACTTCAAGAGCTGCCCAAAGGTCTTTAGCAGAATCATAACCTCTGTATTTATGCTGGTTCTCTTGTCCCAAAGAGACTTTCAGAATATTTAGGGTTTTCATATCAACCCTTCTCTTTGCTATATCTTTAGCAGACACAGCTCTACCATCACCAGGTTTTTCTTTCTTATCTGCTTCTGGACATCCAGCAACATCAGTTCTTGTTGCAATAGCAGCAGCAACCTTTTCAACTCTATTGTATGTGTTCCCATATTCAATGATCTCCCAGAGAGTGTAGTCATAGATCCCCAAATATTGCTCAAAGTTGAATTTCCATAATTTAAAGTTGGTTGCATCAAGCATGGGAATCTTGATGTTTGGCAAAGGTTGGAAGGAAGAGGTTATTTCTGGAGTTGACATGATGTTGTTTAGGGTTTTGAGAAAATTAGGGTTTTGGTGTTTTTAGGGTTCTTGTGTTCTTTAAGATCAAAAGTTCCTCAACAAGCTCTGATACCACTTGTTGATCCCAAACTTAGATCGATTTAGCTTTATGTATACGAGATTAGATCAAGTAATACACTTAGATAAACCTTTGTATATGTATATGACAATCTAAGTGTTATGCGGAATTAACACTTAAACAAGAACACAATGATATAAACAAACTTTCACTTTGATTAATGATATCAAACTTGCTTACAATGAAAGTAGTTTACGTATGAAAACTTATATTGAACATTAACCTAAAGGTCTTCTTTTATAGACATAAGAAGCCTTGTACAATAATCTACGTATCAACTATTCTAGGTAAAGATAAATATAGAAAATACATTGTTGTTCCTATCTTTACTAGAAGTAATCTAGAATACAATAAACGCGTAGAGTATATCTTTCCATCAGTGCTTGTCTTCAATGTATCAACGCTTGACTTTGTCTTGTCAACGCTTCAGCTGTCAGCGTTTGTTTTACTCCTGTCAATGCTTGTTTTATTCTTGTCAGCGCTCAAGTAGACTGGCTATAATTTATTCCCAACAGGTTTCATCGAAGAAAAAGACGAAAAGACGAAGTTTATAGTCCAAGAGATGCAAAAGATTTGAAGTCAATGGGCCTATTTGAAGATTTATCGAAGAAAAGGACCAAAGATGGAAGATTTACATATGTCGAAGAACTCAAGTCTATTAAACGAAGAAATTAAAAGACGAGTTGAATTTATTCATCGACAAATCCCGAATCAGAGTCGAAAACGTCAACTTTACTGAAAAGAAGAGAAGATAAAAAGAAAGGAAGAAAGCCCACTCACCAACCAACCACATGTCCTATAAATAGAACACCTCCTTCACAATTAGTAGCTAGCTTTTATTTTTTTTCTTTGTTCTTCCTTTTTTGTTTCGTAGGAAACCCACCAACATCGTTAAGGTGTTTGGTGATTTTTCATTAAATCCAATCCGAATCCTTGTAAGTTTTAATCTTTCATTTTGTTTGTTAAACCTTAATCCTTAATACAAGTTTCCTTTTAATCTTATTCTTCTTTTTCTTATTGATTCTAAAGTCTTAAGTTTTTATTTTGTTGAGTTTGATCTTTAAAAGTAAGTGGGTTTGTGTTTTTATTGATTTGGTTTAAAGTTTATCATTAGTAGATGATTGGTGGTTAGTTTTGTTTAAACTTTAGTTAAAAAACTTGGTTGATTTTGGTTAAAATTCCTCCTTGCTTTATTTCCCTATTCTTCGCATATGTTCTGTTTCCCAGATTCTGGATGAACAAAACATTCCGGATGAAGCTTTTTAGTTAAGTTATTCCGAGTCAACGTTTACTCCGAACGAAGTATTTTAGTTTATTGTTCCGCATGAGTTGATATTCCGAACTAGTTGAGTCTCTCTTTTTATTCCGAACGAAGTAATATTCGGAACGAAGCTTTTTCTTTTTATTACTCCGGATGAGCAAACATTCCGGATGAGCTAAATATCCCGAACGAGCAAACATTACTCCGGACGAATGATTATTCCGGATGAGTAAAACATTCCGAATCAGCCATTATTCCGCATGAACCATATATTCCGAACCAACAGTTTATTCCGAATCAGTCAGTATTCCGGATGAAGGCATTTTATTCCGGAAGAAGGTATTCCGGATGAATATATTCCGAATGAACAGTTTTCTAATTTTTTCCGCATGAGCTACTTTTTTCGGCATGAACCTTTATTCCGCATGAAGTTTTTATTCCGAGTGAACTAATCTTTCCGAATCAGTATTTATTCCGAATAAAGCAGTTTTATTTCGCATGAGGTAATTTTATTCCGAATGAAGGTAACTTTCTGAATGAGTGATTTTTAGTATATTTGTTACTGTTATTTTATTGTTAGGTTTAAATTTCAGCTTTATTATTTTTAAATTGTTCGTCATTATAATTAATTATTTTAGCTTATTTTTATTCACTTTACGCATTTAATCCTTTTTAGTAGAATAGAAAACCAACCCCCTTTTTAGTAACCAAGAACTATAATTCCACTTTGAGCCGTGATCGATTCGAGAAGATACCGAGAACATAACTTGAACCTTAACCTAGCAATATCTCTGTATCAGGAATCATTCATCTTGGTTAAACATCTTGTTCATGATTAATTGTGTAATTCTGCTATATTAATTCATATGTGCAATTGATCATCCTAGATAAAATGGTTTTTACTATTTGAGTCTCAAGATCTTAGATTCAACAAACACTTCCAAATTCCTTCAGGATTACGCTCTTGAATATGTTGCACGCATTCTCAATATGGTTCCAACTAAAAAGGTTGAAAAGACTCCATACGAAGTATGGCGTGGGCAAGGCCCTAAGTTGTCTTACTTAAAGGTCTGGGGATGTTAGGCTCTTGCTAAGCGTAATACGCATAATAAATCTGACAAGATTGAATCCAAATCTGTTATCTATATCTTTGTAGGATACCCAAAGGAAATGATGGGTTACTCCTTTTACTACCAACCTGAGAAAAAAGTTATTGTTGCTCGTGATGTTAAATTCCTAGAGAGCAATCTTATGAATCGAGAAGAAAGTGGGAGTTTAGAAGATCTTAAAGTAATTAAAGATGAAGATACGCATCCCTTTGAAAACACTAGCGATCATGAAGAGGATAGTCAAGAAATTCATGAACCTCAAAGTGATATTGCTCCCATTCGTAAGTCCACAAGGACTAGGCGTGCCCCCAAATAAGATGTTTATACACTGATGATGAGGAACACGAGTTAGGGGATCATGGTGAACCTACTGACTACAAACCTGCATTAGCAGATCCTGAATCTAAAAAAGGGTTGGATGCTATAAGTGTAGAGATCCAATCCGTGAAAGATAATGATGTTTGGATCTTAGTAGATCTTTCTCCTAACACTAAAACCGGTAGTGGATAGGGGCTCTACAAAAAGAAGACCGACATGGATGGCAATGTACACACCTATAAAGCTAGATATGTAGCAAGGGGCTTCACTCAAAACTACGAGGTTGATTATGAAGAAACTTTCTCTCCTGTTGGAGATATCAAAGCTATTAGGATTCTTTTAGCCATAGCCGCATTCTATGACTATGAGATTTGGTAAATAGATGTTAAAACCTCCTTACTCAATGGACGAATTTACGAAGAATTCTATATGAAGCAACCTGGAGGTTTTTTCAATCCCAAATATCCAAACTGGGTATGCAAGCTTCAAAGGTCCATATATGGACTCAATCAAGCATTTAATGATGAAATCGAGAAATTTGGTTTCACTCAAAATCACAATGAGCCATGTGTATATATAAAAGCTAGCTGGGGGAATGTGGTTTTCTGAATCTTGCATGTCAGTGACATATTACTCATGGGGAAAGACATTCCAACGTTGCAAAGTGTTGAAACTTACCTTGGAAAGTGTTTCACTATGAAAGATCTTAGATATGCTGCATATATTCTTATAATCAAGATCTATATAGATAAATCAAGACGGTGAATTGGTTTATGTCAAAGTGCTTACATAGAAAAGATTTTGATGAAGTACAACATGGAGATAACAAATATGAAAACACCCCATGCAAGCCGAACCAAAATTATGTAAGTCAAAGGTGCCTCTGCACCTGCTGAGGTGAAACACATGCAAAGGGTTCCTTATGTCTCACCAGTAGGATCAATCATGTATGTTGTTAGATGCATTAGACTCGATGTTGCGTTCTCACAGAACATGACCAGCCGATTTCAGCATAATCCTAGTGATCAACACCTGACTAATGTTAAGAACATTCTGAAGTATCTTAGGAATACTAAGGACATGTTTCTTGTTTATGGAGGAGATATGAAACGGGAGATCATAGTCGCTTGCTACATTGATGTTGGATATTTGACAAGTGTTGATGACATAAAGTCTAAAACTAGATATGTTTTCGTTTTGAATTAGGGGTGACAATTTGTGTCGGGTTCGGGCTGACGAGTTGGCGGGTCAGAAATCCTCAACCAAACCCGACCCATTTAAATAATATTCTCAACTTTTTCAAACCTAACTTGTTTACACATTACCTGAATCTAACCCATTTAACCCGTATATATACTTAGATTGGCGGGTCAAATAGGTTGAATAGGTCAAACGGGGTTTGGTTGACCCGTTTAACCCATTTTATATATGGAATTTTACACATTTCATGGGTTAAAGATGTTAAACATATTTGTTTTTTTTGAACGGCAGTTTGGTGTAGCGGAGTATCTTGCGTGCCTGCGAGGCACTAAGTCTCTCGACCCGAGTTTGAATCATCTCACTAAGAGAACATCAACCCCCATGCTAGCCATCCAGTTTCCCATTAAAGGGCTTCAAGGCATTGCGATGGGATTCAAACCCGGCTGCCAATTCCAGGAAAATCCCCCATATGGGGAATGACAGGAGTCGAACCCCTGACCTCCCCCACATGGAGACTATAACAAAATGTTAAACATATTTGTTTGTCGAGTCATTTAACTCACTTAACCCTTATAATATAATATAAAGATTTTTAAATGTAAGAAAATAAATTAAACGGGTTGGCGGTATGTTGAATCCAAGATCTTTAGACTCAAACAGTCGAAACCGTTTTATCTAGGATGATAATTTTACATGTGATGAACACAACGGAATTGCACAATTAACATGAACAAGATGTTTAACAAGATGAATAATTCCTAAAAGGATTTGTATTAATCATTAACACAAACCACTCTAGGTATGTATACATTGAATCCCACACCTAGAGATCATAATAGCAGTAGGTTACATTTTATGTGTTGGAACTGATGAATAAAACCTACGTCTGGTGGTTCCTTTTATAGATTAAGGAAACCAGGAATACATGGAAAGTAAATAAGATAATAATGACTAAATCAAAACAGAAATATTCATTGTTATCAATACTTTGACAAAATCTCCATCTTTTATCATATATGGCAGGGGGAACTCCAGCAGTGGGAACTCCAGCAAGGGAATCTTCAAGCAGTGGAATCTTGTACTAGCAGGGGGAACTCTCTTCTTTTTTGTCCACCAGCTTGAAGTTTCTCCTAGTACCATATTTGGTCTTTCTTGTTTCCATGGTGATTTGACTCATCAACTTTTGACCCGACAATCTTCCCCTAGTTGATGATGTCAAAACACTTCCCTTTAAGCATACAACACCAAAGATCAACAGGCTGAACAGTCTATGTAGACAACTTCCGCTTTTTGACATGATCAAATAGGGGTCTTCTATGTGAACAACCTTGATTTTCAACTACTACTAACCAATATCATACATCAAACCCAAGTATTCTACTTTTCAAAATACCCTCCATGAAGCACATAGGTCATCTCCTCCTAATAAAAAATGATTTTGAGCAGTAGATACTCATACTAGTTGTAGTAATACTAATGAGCAGTAGCAAAAATTTTCACGTTTACATCATATGTGAATGACTAACACTTTATCAAATGAGCTTCCCCTAAAATTGTGTTAGTCATTGATGAATCTTCAATTCTGCAGGCTTTATGTAATGATTGCATATGAAGAAAACTGATTATAACTTACTTGATGATGAAGTAGAATAACCCGAACTTGTATTCTATAACTTGTACTAACCACATGACAAAATGATTTCTATATACAAAAATCCTCATTAACCTTTGAAACGAGACACTGAGCACGATAATGTAACTTCTTCAAGTGATAGAAAATATGTGCATATAGTACCATAAGAAAAATCACACATTCCTAGATCTTGTATCACTTTGTCACTAGGTGTTTAAGCATAAAACACATACCCGGGAAAATCTACTTCATCTTCAAATAACTAATAAGAACTTTTCTTCGTAATCAATAAAATTAAAACGAAGATTTATACCTTTAAACCAGTTGTTGTGAATATACCAAACTCCAAAACCTTGCTGTCCCAAACATCAGATTTGACAGCAGGGGGAACTTTCAAAAACAGTGGGAATCTATTAATGAAAGCAGGGGGAACTATTAAAGGCAGGGGGATCGTAGTAGAGGAAACTTTTAATGAAAGCAGGGGGAACTTTTAAAGCCACTGTTTTTGTTATTAACTGTGCCGAACCCACACTTAATGGGAATGAATTTATAACAGTAGAATAAATAACAAAAACAAAGAATATTAAAAATATCCTACTTTTAATTCCTCACTTTGTCTGTTAGCGTAGCGTCTGTCAAAACAAAATTAGCACATTTAGTATATCCGCACACAGTCTATGCACTTCTTGTTAATCACACAAACTTACTTTGTACCTCCCTTGCTTTTTCGATAACCAATACCTGTGGCTGCAAATAATATATTACCAATGTACCAACATTGGCTGCAAATATCACAAACATTCTTCCATTATGGGACCACAACAGAAATCAACGCAGCTCCTTATTAATTTCTTTGTACCACATACCTAGCCTTGGGATAACAAATGAATCACATGACCCCTTTTTATTCGGTCAATAGGGGTTTTCAACCCACGTGAATCAAACAAAAGAGAATGCTATTCTGTGTCACAATCACCAATCATCAACACTTTAACCAATTCAAATAGCATTAATGAATAAACTTCTTCATGTGATCCATACCACTTTTGTTTCCTTCGATTCATAATGAGACCACACAAAACATGTCACTTTCACTAATTATATATCAATCCCAAATTAAAATTAACAATGTTAATTATCAATCCCACGTGAATTAATATAAAAATCAGATTGAGCAAATGTTTTGTGCCATCAAATTTAAACGTCCCTTTCCTTTGTCCCATCATAAGAGTTTTATTTCAATTCATGTGACGACAAGAACTGAAAAGAAATAATACCGATTAAATAGTTTTGCTCCATACATCAAGAGTACCCCACTGTACCATTCGAGTACAACAGTAGCCACGAATATTCCAGCGATCAACAGTTAATACTACAACAAAATGATGGTTTAGGGTCGGACCATATTTAGGATCGAAAATTTCGACCCAAAATTAAGGTCGGGCCCACAATTTTTCAACCCAAAAGGGCTGGTCAAAAAGCAGGTGGGGTCCAAAAATTTAGGGTCGAAATTTCGACCCTAAATTTAAAATTTTAAATAATTTTAATTTATGGATTATATAATATATTTTTAATAATTAAAAATATTTTAAAAAAAATTATTTTTATAGTTAATATTTTAGGGTTGAAATTTCGACCCTAAATTTAGAATTTTAAAAAATTTTCACACCAAAATTTTTCACGAAAAATTAAAAAAATTCGCGGTTTATATTTAGGGTCGAAATTTCGACCCTAAATTATTAAATATATTTTTAAAATTTTCTTTTAGTCTGAATCCTTTTAAAATATTAATATATGTATATATTTAAATTTTAATATATGTTTTTATTCAATGGTAATGTGTTTTAATTGCAAAAAATATTTTTTTTCATAATTATTAAAATAAATTTTGAATTATTATTATTATTATTATACTTATATATAAGGTATGTAACTTTTTTGTTAGAAGATACGAACAAAACGCCTAACAATACATTTTATTCGATACGGGGGCTTAAAGTCATTAGACTTTACGAACAGTTGCGACGTTTATATAATAAAAATGAGACATTTATAAAACAAATATTTATTTATTCCAAATATTACATAAAACCTTTTGTAATATCACATGGGAGACTTACAGACAAACACTCCTAAACATAATTTTATTCGTCACGTACACTTAAACACGCGCTTAATTAAACATAATTTTATTCGTCACGTACACTTAAACACGCGCTCAAAAACTTGGCTGAAAAGTGGTGGGCCCCTTTTTTCGACCCTAAAATACATAGTGTATTTCGACCCTAATTTATTAGGGTAAAAATTTTTGGGTCGAACGTGTAGGGTCGAATATTTCGACCCTAAAGTTTAGGGTCGAATACCCTTCAGATTTAGGGTCGAAATTTTCGACCCTAAACATGGATTTTGTTGTAGTGTAATTACCTAGGGTTTCAACATAAACCCTAGATCTTCACAGCAACAAACACGGACATGAAAAACACCTTGATTCACCTAGATATCGAGCCACCCGCTCTGATACCACTTGTTGAATCCAAGATCTTTAGACTCAAACGGTCGAAACCGTTTTATCTAGGATGATAATTGTACATGTGATGAACACAGCAGAATTGCACAATTAACATGAACAAGATGTTTAACAAGATGAATAATTCCCAAAAGGATTTGTATTAATCATTAACACAAACCACTCTACGTGTGTATACATTAAATCCTACACCTAGAGATCATAATAGTAGTAGGTTACATTTTGTATGTTGGAACTGATGAATAAAACCTACGTCTGGTGGTTCCTTTTATAGATTAAGGAAACCAGGAATACATGGAAACTAAATAAGATAATAATGACTAAATCAAAACAGAATTATTCATTCTTATCACTACTTTGACCAAATCTCCATATTTTATCATATATGGCAGGGGGAACTCCAACAATGGGAACTCCAACAGGGGAATCTTCAAGTAATGGAATCTTGTACTAGCCAGGGGAACTATCTTGTATTTTGTCCACCAGCTTGAAGTTTCTCCTAATACCATATTTGGTCCTTCTTGTTTCCATGGTGATTTGACTCATCAACTTTTGACCCAACAGGATCGACCCCCTTAATTTCTTCTCAACCTAAACCTCGCCTATTTAATAAACAGGTCAGATAGGTTGACCCAAACCTGAACTTAATCTAAATTTACTGAACCCAAACCTGTTAATTTCGTGTTGGTAAAAGGACGGGTTTCGTGTTCGGTCTAAAATTGAAACACCAGTTTTAAATGGAGGTTTTGTTAGCTGGAAAAGTGCGAAGCAGACTATCCATGTCATATCGCCTATAGAGGCTGATTCTATAGCCGCTTCGGAAGCTGCGAAAGAAGTAGTTTGATTAGGAAAAGTGTCATATCATTTACAGAGGCTGAGTATATAATCAATGAAGATGCATTGTGACAATACCGGAGACATTACTATAACTAATGAAACAGGAATCACTAAAGGTGTGAAATATTATCGTGATAAAGTTCACTACCCCCAAGAAGTGGTTAAACTGGGTGACAGTACACTTGATAATTCACACAGATGATAACGTAGCTGACCCTTTTATGAAGGGTTTATATTTCAAAAAGTATTCAATGCTTACTGCAAACATGGGATTGCTTCCAGCTAGTGGTGTCATGTAAATATGTGCTATGTTAGTATTTGGATAATATGGATTGTAAGAAATTTATTAATTTCTGATGAATAAAGATGCTTGATGTTTGTTTCATTCATATAATTACCATTGTCTTATATTTGTATGTTTAATCCATGAATATTTGATTACTATAAATAGGTCCATTGTCGGTTAGCAATATTGGAATATTGTCTACATTAAGATAAATGTGAGTGTTGGTTATATTCTTTGAATATATGGACAATTCTCATCAAACTCATGTGTTATTCATAAGGGATGTGTATTGGACACCCCGAACTTTCGAATATTACTTTTGGATCCTTGTCAGGAGTATGATTTTAAAAATATTGATTAAGTCATCCTTACACTTGCGATGTAAACATGTTTGTGCATGTGTGAATATAACTTCTTGATTATAAGTTAAATGTTATCCTTCATAAGGTAGTTATAAAGGCTATAATTGGAAGTGTTGTGAGACGGCGATCCACATACACTAGCAGTCAAAATAGAGTTTGTTCCTCCACTTGATATAGTGCAGATTAGTATCACTAGATCCTCTCCAGAATTAATCAGTAATTGTATGGCTATACCCAAAGGGTAATTCAAGATAATTCTTGTTTACATTTGGTATATCTGAATTTAATCCTTTAACAAGTAATTAGAGTTAAACTATATGGAATGAGTTAGGATCCATATTTATTTTTTTAACTGTACTGGTAACAAATGGATTATTATTAGAAAGTCACATAATCGTATACCATTTATACTTTGAGATATTTCTCGAAACTATAACTCAACCATTTCCTGTTTTAATGTGTTGCTAGATACTTTATTATAGTCGTACTATGTCTTAAACTCTCACAGGTGAGAGCTATCGGGATATGCGATCATTTAGCCATAAAAAATTAGTGATCATATCGGGGGCACACACTCAACACGGAGAAAATACTTTATTAAATATTTAATATTTATTAAATGTTTGATAAAACTTCACTTAATTTTTTTATTAAAGGTGGTTAAACTAGTTATGATTACCTATTGGTTCTCCTTTTTGAAGTAACTAAGATACTCTTGTCAAGGTTTTAGTTCTTGTTTGTTCCCCTCTTCTGGTTCAACTAAACACAAACCCAACTTGGGGTTTTCGTGTGATTTGATTACTATCTTGTAATGCTCTTTAAACTGATCCTTACGTAATCCCACTAGGGTTTTGATCTAGGGTTTATTTACAAGATTTGCACTAGTTGTTTGAGAAGTGAAGTTACCACTAGGATCGTAGCGATTGTTCATTTGACATGTTAGCAAACGATAGAGACAATAATTTAACCGTTAAGTACAAGATGAAGATAAAGCTCCATTAATTGACTTATTCAATTAATTGAAAGTGGTTTTAAATTATTTTTATTATGTGCTTAATTGTGTATGTGCTAATAATCAATTCCATTGCGTAAGTTAATAGTTGAACTAGTATTAAGATATCCTAACAAAATTGACATGTTATATATATATGGTCAACTCATATTCATTAAAAGACTACCATAATTCATTTTTGTCAACCTATTCGTAATTAGATCTTCAACATATATTTTATGTTTTTGTTTAACTTAGTACATGTTTAGAGTCGCATGTAACTTTTCATATCCCGCATATAATTTATACTGCTTTATAAAATATTTACACCCTTTCAAATTAAGTAAGTCTTAAAATTTTAAGCCATAAACATTTCTTTATTAAGAAAGTCAAAACAATCAATTGACCAATTAAATTAAAATCTTTACTCTCAAATCAATACTTATAACATACAAAATATTAAAATTAACATTATAAAATTTAAGGGTCATTACATCTCTAAACTTGTAACGGTCCTATAATATTAATGCACCTATTATAACAACTCATTTAAATTCGTAACAGCTCATTTCTACATTAATCCTTGTAACACCCGACAAAATCTAAAAACATATATAAACCACACAAAACCATAAAAACATCATACTCTATCTTTTTTCTCTTTAATAATAAAAAATACATCTTTGGCATCACAAACCTAAAACCTCTATCTCTCTCATCACTGCCACCACCATAAAATCTATTACCATGACCCCATGCGTTTCACCATTTATTAATGGTGTGATTTGTTTGGTTGGTTTTGGTTTTTCGGGTGTTTTCCGGTGTGTTTGGTGGTTTTGAGCATGTTAGTTGCTTCCATGTGTTTTTTCGTGTGTAGATTTGTTAGGAACTGTCAAGATTCATATCGAATATGATGATATGTAAACTTTGTAAGAGCTAATTAACAATATTTTTTGGTACCATAGAAAATTTCAAAATAATTTAATATCTGAAAAACAATTGTTCGCAACAAAAAATAGTCATCGGGTACCCGCCGTCGCATTGTCCGGGTACACGGCTAGTTTCCCAAAACAATTTGTTTTGGGGATTTATTAAAGAATCAACTATATTGCCACAAATGAATATAAACATCCTAAAAGCTGTAAATAGAATTTAAAAAATTGAAAACGACTAATAACATAAATTTAGATACTAGTGAAAACTAGTAACATAAAGTAATTAGGGAAAAAGACGTATTTGATCAAGTTGAGCATTTTATAGTCAAATCTAAGTCAAATGGAAAGAATTTGACAAATTTGGTCATCACCATACAAAATGCTTGGGAAGAAGACGGATTTTATCATCACCATTTGATGGACTTGTGGATTTATGCACTTGTGTATGACCAAATCTGTCAAATTCTTTCAACTTACGTATATCACCATTTTAATAAAAGAGGGAATGCTTAGCAACATGAGCTCTCTCACAACACCATATTATATAGTTTTTCCTCCTTCGCACTTGTCTTTACTCTCACACACACTTTCTGTCACATTTCTCTCTCCGTTTTTGCCCCGTTCTTGCCCCTTCTTAATTAGGTTTGTCCGGTTGTGGTGGGGTTTACCCTTTACTATTGGTTTGATCTTTTAATTGGCCTTTGATCAGTTTCCCTTTACAGTTTTGGTTTTATCTCTCTCATTGGTTGCCCTTTGATTAAAGTTTGGGTTTATATTGTTTGTTGCACTATTTGTTGCCACACACACACAAATCACCCACGCAAATCCACCCACACAAATCCCACCCTCCCATCTCAATCCCAGATAATCCCAATAATATTGATTTTGATGAATTAATATGAATCTCAATAATTTTGTTTTTGATGAAGTCATATATTTGATTGATCAAGATCTGATCTACCAACAATACGGCTGCGTTGCCCGTACCTCTTCGTCGCCGCCGTGTGTTGTGTGACGTTGTTGGTTCGTTGGTGGTGTTGTTTATGGATGCTTTTGATATCTTTGGATTGTGACTAGCGGTTGGTCATTATTGGTTTGATTAAAAATTAAGGGTTCTGTGTAAGCCTTAATATTTTTCTCAGGCTCTGTTCATCTCTTCATAGGTATTTTTTTAATTTTTTTTTCTGTATCACCGTTTCAGGTTTTGTTCCTCTGATATATCTATGTATACATAAAAATGTATGAATTTTAAACCTCTGTTGTGGGTTCTTGATTGTTGGTCGTTCTATGTGGAGAATTAACTACTGTTGATAAAGGCTTTGGTTGTTGGTCTTACTATGTCTCTTTGTAACTATTCAGTGTCTCGATATCGTTTATTAGAGGCATACCGATAAAGAATAGATTTACCACCTCATTATTGATATTTGTGAGTTATGGATTGAGGTTGACTGAATTTAAACAATTGCTCAATATAGGTTATCATGCATTAGATCCATGTGTGCCTATTGCGGCATTGCATTTGTTAAATGAAATCCACACAAGACCGTGCTATTATTAATTGGTTTGGCTAACTATAATATTTTTGGTAAAATGACTGAATGGCTTTGATTAGGATATAATAAATGTTACTCCTTGTTTTGCTTTACTCACACGTATCAGCATTTCAGATGTAGCTCACACTAATAAATTTTGTATGTAGGTGCATAGGAAAAAGTTGAATATAAACCAGTGTTGCAAATGGGTGACTTGGGTGTCGTATGACTTGGGTGTCAATATGCGTGTGTGGGATGTTTTGGTTAGCACGGTTTACCAAGACCCGTGTCTTGGCGGGGCCACCATGTGATCACAGCCAAAATGGGTTTTGGGTACGGCTTCCATACTTCCATGCTTGACTTCATAGTAGGTGTGTTTCATATGACTATAATGTTGCTGTTAAAAGGCTATGATGATACTTTTTGAGCTGCTTGAATTATTATTCGGATTATGTGCCTCTTGGCGGGGCAAGCTTGCTAAGTTTTCCAGCCATACAAGACATATTTTCATATACGATTGCTCATTTATCTGAGCCTCAAAATTAACACTTACTTTTTTCGTTCTATTTGAACGAGAATGTACCGTTACTGGTTAATCAGGCGTTTTTTAGCTATTATTTCTTTCATAAAAATCATATCTTGATGCATGATTAAAGATGTAAAACCCACAAAAATAAGGTCATTACTTAATCTTACTTTTCAAATATTTTTGAAGTATTTATGACGTTAAATATTATTATTTTTAACGGTTTAAGTTGAAATCGATATTTAATATTTTATTTCAATAATTTGACGAGCAACGAGGACTACTAGTGATCGCGATACCGACGGATGCCCAAAATTTTATATTTTATTATCGATCGTTTTGATATTTAGTATATTCGACGATATCGTTTTAATTACGTATCGAGTCGTTATATTATCACTTTTCGTGTGCGTTTAAACTTTTAAGTTTTTTTACGAAACCCGAGCCCCGTAAATATTTTCAAAATTGACTAATAATTATTTCCCGCTTTTTAGCTCACTATTTTCATTTTTAGCCACAACTATTGCCAAATTGCAACCAAGGTCCCCCCACCACTATATAAAAATCTTAATCAAACACACACACACACACACACACATTTTCCAGTCAAAATTTTTTCTCATCCTCTCTTTCTCTCTCTATTAAGCCGAAACACCACCCACCACCCCAAATCCATACATTTTCAATTTTTACTTGAGTTTGAGGATGAATTAAGCTAAACCAAAGCTAGACCCATTCTTAGAATTTATCAAGGTTCACATTGGTGTAAGAATTTTACACATGCAAGGCATTTTTATTTTCTTGATGTTGGTAGGTAGAAACCATGATCGTGCATGGTGTTCTTGGCATAATCCATGGTGTTCTTGCTAAAAACTTTGTTAAAAACTTCATTTTGATTCAAAGGTTTTAATTTTTATGATAATTTGGATGTTATGGTTCATATATGTTGATGTTAGGGTATAGGAATGAACATTTATATGGTTGGTTTTGATCAAAAAGTTGATTTTGTACAAGATTTTGGTAGTCATTTTATAACAGTAAGTAAACTGTAAAATCCGAATTTTTATGTTTTGAAAATGGCTTAACTTATAGCCTAGGGTTGTAGATAATTTTATTAGCTTAAATTTGATATAAGGTAGAGCTTCTAGCTCCAAACGAGCGCGAAGTTATGATGTTTTGAATGATCGTGTACCGGGAGACGAGTATCGGCACTACATATAGTTGTTGTCGATATTTGGATCGAATCTCAGGGACTATAAATGGAAGTTTTGAAATATTTTACCTACGGATATGCAGGTTTTTACCTTAGAGGTTGAGTTTAATTTAAAACCCGAGTGTCGATTTTGTAAACGGAGTCGTTTAAATAAGTTAAAATGGTTGTATAAAAAATTAACGTAAATCTGTCCGGATGTTGTAGTTTGAAAATGAGTCGGGTAAAGGACTTTAAAAGTAATTTCATTTGATAAACTCGTAGGAGTACTTTCTATATATATTAAGTTAGTGTATCGAATCGTTTCATAAACGGTTGACAAGTTTAAAAAGGGGTAAATAAGCTAGTACATGTAGTATGTGGCGGCGGACTTTGTTAAAAGTGTAAAATGGTAAAGTAAATGAGTAGTAAAGTATAATGAAGTTATTTATATCGTTTACTCTCGAGTGTATTGTGGTTTTATGAGTTTGAGTTTGACGTTTTTATGTATGATTTATTTCTCGAGTCTATTATTAATGTACGCACCTTATTTGCTAGGTTGCGGTTGTCGTATTTATCGGGCATCTACTATCGTCGGTGATCGTCTTCAACTACTTCTACTAATAAAGGTAAGTCTATAGCCTCGTTTGAGCTCATTCAAATATTTTAAAATCCGCGAGGGAGAATACATGTTTTGTAAACTTAGAACACAAGATTTTTATGGTATGTTTGTCCCTCTATGAATGGACCTGTGGTTGCCTTTAAATTGCATCAAGTGATTGCCTTTGTTAAAGCCTTAATTTTGGACCGTTAACTAGCTTATGATGGGCTAGCCGCTAGTACAATTAATATATCTATGGGGGAAGCCGCCCCGGTTCAGTTTGTGTGGACTTGTCATAGAAGCTTAGGCCCAACCTCCACACTGTTTGAGCATATTGTATTGAGATGTCAGGTATACGGCAATGTACCAATAATCTAGAGGTAATGACTATTAATAAATCTCCTGTCTTATTAGACCTCTAAAGGGAGTGTCTAAGGGCTCGATTCCATGAGCTTATTGCAATTTATGCTATATACAATTATCATTGTTGATGTAAATTATTATTGATGCTTGTTGCCTTCAAGTATGCCACAAACTTATAATATTTGCTTGTGTTCAAAATGATTATATAAACCTATAGATTCACTCGGCATTTCTGCTGATGATTTTCTCACATGTATTTCAGGTAATCAGGAAGTGTGAAGCTTGGAAGCCACGGGGATGATGTTGTGCACTACTTTTGTAATATAAACTCTTTGAATGTTTGTCGTTCCTTTTGTTCAAAACAATTTAAATCTTATGTTTTGGTTGTACTTTGGTTACGATGTCTTGGGACTACGCTACTCTGACAAATGTTTTAGGAACGATAAATTTGAAACGTCTCTTTTCGAGTCGTTCTTTATAAATTATGTGTTATTGCATCATTGTTTAGCACCCAAAGATGTATTCCGCTGCGTATAAATTTGGGGGTGTTAAAGATTGGTACCAGAGCCATGAGTTATAGAGAACTAGGTCTTTTTCTAAAAAACTAAACTATAACTGTCAGATTTTATTTTTCAAAGAGTCGGTGCACATGATTTCGCGTGACTTCAGGTTCAAGCTACTTCTGAGATTACAATTTTAGTATACATTATTATGTATGCCTTATTGCTAAGTATTTATAACTAAATACTATTAACCTTGATTGATATATTGATATCGTTAAAACTTTTTGATAAAAGTTTATCATTTATTAATGACTTATTTAAATAAATTTCTGGAATTTTCCTATAATTATTTTGAAGGATTTTCTATATTTATTTAAAATTTTGGAAATTATTCTATTTTATTTTATTATGACCTTATACCTATTTTGTGAAATTTACCACCGTCAAATTACGTCTTCGATGAGGAGGAAGCAGGTTTCAATGCTACAAGCGAGTCACAGTCAACTAAGCCATGTGGATCCCCACGTGACTAGTGTCTATTATTTTGTGTAATTGTACTCTATTTGTCTTTAAGATCATTCCTTGTTGATCTATGATAATAGTTTCCTTTGATCCTTATAATGATTGTGAATTCTTGTATCGAGAATGTGTATGCATTTGATGATTGATTTTGTACATGATATGACTATACCATGATTACAATTAACTCATTCATTTTATCTTCTCTCTTTGTGATATGACAGAATCATGCCAACTAGGAGAATGACAAATGATGCCATTGCAAGGCTAGTTGCTGAAGAGGTTGCAAAAGCATTAGCTGCGGATAGAGCTGCACGTGTTAACACTGAAGGAGCAGGTGGCGCTGGAGGTGCGGGTGCTGAAGGTGAAGGTGAACCTGCTGGACCAGAAGCTGTTGGAGGAGCAGGTGTAGCTGAGAATCCTGCAGATGAGGTTGCTCAGGCTGCTGCTGCGGTTAAGGAGTGTACTTTTGCTTGATACATGAAATGTGGACCCACTACATTTCAAGGAACTGGTGGAGCACTGGAATTATTCAGGTGGATTGAGAAAACAGAAACAACATTTGAGATTAGTGATTGCTAAAAAAGGAACAAGGTTAAGTTCGCAGTTGCTACTTTCATGGATCGAGCTTTAATCTGGTGGAAGACTCAAGTTGCTACAGTTGGTTTAGAAGCTGCAAACAAGAAACCTTGGGATGAAATTAAAAGGTTTTTGAAAGAAGAGTTCTGTCCAGAAGCAGAGTTATCTGCTTTGGAGGATGAGTTGAGGCACCTGAAGCGATAATAACATTGCTGCATACACTAGCCGATTCAATGAGTTGGTTTTGTTGTGTCCAGATGCTTTTGTTACTGAGAAGAAGAAGATGGATCAATACATCAAAGGGTTGCCTGGGTACATTAAAGGTGAGACAACTTCATCTCAACCCAAGAACTTTGTTGAAACTGTAAGAATGGCTCATACACTCATGGGACAGAAAGTTCAAGAGAGGGCTGAGAGAGCAGCTGAGGGTAGTAAAAGGAAATGGGAAAATTCGCAGAGTAGTAATCAGGGTAGTAACCGCTATAGGAAGTACAATCAGAAGAGAAATGATGGGGCTAGAGCTGCAACTAAAAAGAATGATAATGCTGACTATGGGGGACCAGCCCAGAAAAGTAAGAGCTGTGGTGCTTGTCACTTTGGTGATTGTCCACCAAGGTGCACTAAATGTGGAAAGGTTGGGCATGTTGTGGAGAAAGGCAAGACAAGGATGCCTGCCACTGGAGTGAATGCTATTCCGATCAGGACTTGTTTTGAATGTGGAGAACGTGATCATATTCGCCCTCAATGTCCGAAGTGGAAGAACAAGAAAGCAGGTGAAGCTGCTGGGGCAGTTTATGTTGTTAAGGATGCTGATCAGGCACAAGGTCCAAATGTGGTGACGGGTACGTTCTTACTCAGCCATCGTTATGCTAGTGTGTTGTTTGACTCAGGATGGAGCTTTATAAGCACTTCCTTTAGTCGTTTAATTGATATTGAGCCAACAAGCCTAAATACTAGTTATGAGGTCGAGTTAGCTGATGGACAATTAGTTAGTACTACCACTATATTTAAGAAGTGTCCTTTGAAATTAGCAACTCATTTGTTTGAAATTGATTTGATGCCAATAGAGTTGGGTTCGTTTGATGTGATTGTTGGTATGGATTGGTTGGTTGCTCATGATGCGGTGATTGTATGTGGGGAGAAAGTTGTTCACATACCGGTTAGGGCAAGGTGTTAGTAGTTAAAGGTGATGTCGGTAGGTCTCGTCTGACGGTGATATCTTGTATCAAGGCGAGGAAATATGTAGAAAGAGGTTGTCACCTGTTCTTGGCTCAAGTAGTGGAGAAAGAACTACCGGTTAGGCGTGTGGAAGATGTTCAAGTTATTCGTGATTTTCTTGAAGTATTTCACGATGACTTGCCAGGGCTTCCCCCTCAGCGAGAAGTCGAGTTCAAGATTGATCTAGTGCCAGGAGCTGCACCGGTGGCGCGTGCACCTTATCGTTTGGCACCATCTGAGATGAAGGAGTTGGTAGATCAGTTGAAGGAGTTAATGGAGAAGGGGTTCATTAGACCAAGTTCGTCACCTTGGGGAGCTCCATTATTGTTCGTGAAGAAGAAGGATAGATCGTTCAGAATGTGCATAGACTACCGAGAGTTGAACAAGTTAACTATCAAGACTCGTTATTCACTTCCTAGGATCGATGATTTGTTCGATCAACTTCAAGGTTTGTGTGTGTACTCGAAGATCGACTTAAGGTCGGGTTATCATCAACTTCGTGTTAAAGAGGAGGACATACCTATTAAAGCTTTTCGGACGCGTTATGGACACTTTGAATTTCAAGTGATGCCGTTTGGGTTAACTAACGCACCTGCGATATTCATGGACTTAATGAATCGTGTGTGTAAACCATACCTTGACAAGTTTGTGATTGTATTTATCGACGATATCCTGATTTATTCCAAAAGTCGGGAGGAGCATGAAGGTCATCTGAGGATTATTTTGGAGTTGTTGAAGAAAGAGAAGTTGTATGCAAAATTCTCCAAGTGTGATTTTTGGTTGGATTCAGTCCAATTCCTTGGGCACGTGATCGATAGTAGCGGTGTTCATGTTGATACTTCCAAAATTGAAGCTATTAGAGATTGGGCTAGGCCTACAACCCCGACTGAAGTTAGAAAATTCTTGGGATTAGCTGGTTACTACCGGCGATTCATAGAAGGATTCTCTTTAATTTCTATACCTCTTACTAAACTTACACAGAAAAACAAGAAGTATGAGTGGGGTTCAGAAGAAGAAGAAGCACTCCAAACTTTTATGTGGAAGCTGTGTTTTGCACCAATTTTGGCTTTGCCCGACGGAGCTGAAGACTTTGTGGTATATTGTGACACGCCATGTAAGGGTTTTGGTGCTGTGTTGATGCAAAGGGAGAAAGTGATCGCGTATGCATCTCGTCAATTGAGGAAGCATGAGGAGAATTATACTACACATGATTTGGAATTAGGAGCTGTTGTCTTTGCTCTTAGACTTTGGAGACACTATCTCTACGGTACAAAGAGTGTGGTATATATCGATCATAAAAGCCTGCAACATATTTTGGATCAGAAGGAGCTCAATATGAGGCAGAGAAGATGGGTAGAATTGTTGAGTGATTACGAAATTCAAATTTGCTATCATCCCGGTAAGGCGAATGTAGTTTTCGATGATCTTAGTAGGAAGGATAGAGAAATAACCAAAAGGGTTAGAGCTTTAGCTATGAAAAATTATTCTGATTTATCTAATCGAATACTTAAAGCTCAAACAAAGGCGATAAAAGAAGAGAATGTGAGAAATGAAGACTTGGGTAGAAGGATGACACCTATATTCGAAATTTGTGATGACGGAATTCGGTATTTCGAGAATCGTGTATGGTTACCGGTGTATGGAGGACTCAGAGATCTAATTATGCACGAATCTCACAAGTCTAAATATTCGATTCACCCATGATCGGATAAAATGTACCAAGACTTGAAGAAATGCTACTTGTGGCCGAATATGAAGGCTAACATTGCTACTTATGTTAGTAAATGCTTGACGTGTGCTAAGGTGAAGTTTGAGCAGAAGAGACCTTCGGGTTTACTGCAACAACCTGAAATTCCAGAATGGAAATGGGAGAAGATCACTATGGACTTTGTTTCGGGACTTCCGAGAACTTCTAGTGGTTATGATACGATTTGGGTGATTGTTGATCGGTTAACTAAGTCGGCTCATTTCTTGCCGATAAAGAAAACTGATGACTTAGACAAACTTACTCGGTTGTATTTGAAGGAAGTTGTTTGTAGACATGGAGTTCATTTGTCAATTATTTCTGATCGAGATAGTCTGTTCACATCTGAGTTTTGGTAATCGCTTCAGCGAGCTTTGGGGACTCAGTTGGACACGAGCACTGCGTATCATCCGGAAACGGACGGAAAAAGTGAAAGGACTATTCAGACCTTGGAGGATATGTTACGAGCGTGTGTAATAGACTTTGGAGGTAGTTGGGATCGACACTTACCTTTGGTGGAGTTCTCATACAACGACAGTTATCATGTAAGTATCAAGGCTGCGCCTTTTGAAGCACTTTACGGGTGAAAGTGTAGATCACTAGTTGGTTGGTGTGAAGTTGGAGAAAGTCAGTTGACGGGTCCTGAATTGATTAGAGAAACGACTGAGAAGATCGTGCAAATCAAGAATCGTTTATTGACAGCTCGTAGTAGACAGAAGAGCTATGCGGATAAGAGGAGAAAACCATTGGAGTTTGATATTGGCGACATGGTTATGTTGAAAGTATCACCTTGGAAAGGAGTAATTCGATTTGGCAAGCGAGGAAAGCTTAGTCCACGCTATATAGGTCCATTCAAGATTATTGATCGAGTTGGTCCTGTGGCATATAAGTTGGAATTGCCAGAGAAGTTAAGTGCTATTCACAACACTTTTCACGTTGCTAATCTTAAGAGGTGTTTGGCGGACGAGAATTTGATAATTCCACTTGAGGAGATTCAACTGGACGACAAGTTGCATTTTATTGAGGAACCGGTGGGGATTATGGATCGAGAGGTGAAACGGCTTAAGCAAAGTCGGATCCCGATAGTGAAAGTGCGATGGAATTCCCGACGTGGACCCGAATACACTTGGGAGCGAGAGGACTACTTCAAGAACAAGTATCCGCATTTATTCGTAGACGGACCTAAGGAGAAGTAAGCCCCGGGACGGTGCTCTCCTAAGGTGGTGAGGATGTAAAACCCACAAAAATAGGTCATTACTTAATCTTACTTTTCAAAAATTTTTGAAGTATTTATGACGTTATATATTTTTATGTTTAACGTTTTAAGTTGAAACCGATATTTAATATTTTATTTTAATATTTTGACGAGCAACGAGGACAACTAGTGATCGCGATTCCGACGGATGCCCAAAATTTTATATTTTATTGTCGATCGTTTCGATATTTAATATTTTCGACGATATCGTTTTAATTACGTATCGAGTCGTTATATTATCATTTTTCGTGTGTGTTTAAACTTTTAAGTATTTTTACGATAACCGAGCCCCATAAATATTTTCAAAATTGACTAATAATTATTTCCCGCTTTTTAGCTAACTATTTTCATTTTTAGCCACAACTATTGCCAAGTAGCAACCAAGGTCCCTCCACCACTATATAAAAATCTTAAACAAACACAAACACACACATTTTCCACTCAAAAATTTTTCTCATCCTCTATTTCTCTCTTTATTAAGCCGAAACACCACCCACCACCCCAAATCCATACATTTTCAATTTTTACTTGAGTTTGAGGATGAATTAAGCTAAACCAAAGCTAGACCCATTCTTATAATTTATCAAGGATCACATTGGTGTAAGAATTTTACACATGCAAGACATTTTTATTTTCTTGTTGTTGGTAGGTAGAAACCATGATCATGCATGATGTTCTTGGCATGATCCATGGTGTTCTTGCTAAAAACTTTGTTAAAAACTTCATTTTGATTCAAAGGTTTTAATTTTTATGATAATTTAGATGTTATGGTTCATATATGTTGATGTTAGGGTATAGGAATGAACATTTCTATGGTTAGTTTTGATCAAAAAGTTGATTTTGTACAAGATTTTGGTAGTCATTTTATAACAGTAAGTAAACTGCAAAATCCGAATTTTTATGTTTTGGAAATGGCTTAACTTATAGCCTAGGGTTGTATATAATTTTATTAGCTTCGGTTTGATATAAGGTAGAGCTTCTAGCTCCAAACGAGCGCGAAGTTATGATGTTTTGAATGATCGTGTACCGGGAGACGAGTATCGGCACTACATATAGTTGTTGTCGATATTTGGATCGAATCTCAGGGACTCTAAATGGAAGTTTTGAAATATGTAACCTAATGATAATGAGGTGTTTACCTTAGAGGTTGAGTTTAGTTTAAAACCCGAGTGTCAATTTTGCAAACGGAGTCGTTTGAATAAGTTAAAACGGTTGTATGAAAAATTAACGTAAATTTGTCCGGATTTTATAGTTTGAAAATGAGTCGGGTAAAGGATTTTAAAAGTAATTTCATTTGATAAACTCGTAGGAGTACTTTATATATATAGTAAGTTAGTTTATCGAGTCGTTTCATAAACGGTTGACAAGTTTAAAAAGGGGTAAATAAGCTAGTACATGTAGTATGTGCCGACGGACTTTGTTAAAAGTGTAAAATGGTAAAGTAAATGAGTAGTAAAGTATAATGAAGTTATTTATATCGTTTACTCTCAAGTGTATTGTGGTTTTATGAGTTTGAGTTTGACGTTGTTATGTATGATTTATTTCTCGAGTCTATTATTAATGTACGCACCTTATTTGCTAGGTTGTGGTTGTCGTATTTATCGGGCATCTACTATCGTCGGCGATCGTCTTCAACTACTTCTACTACTAAAGGTGAGTCTATAGCCTCGTTTGAGCTCATTCAAATATTTTAAAACCCGCGAGGGTGAATACATGTTTTGTAAACTTAGAACACAAGATTTTTATGGTATGCTTGTCCCTCTATGAATGGACCCGTGGTTGCCTTTAAATTGCATTAAGTGATTGCCTTTGTTAAAGCCTCAATTTTGGACCGTTAACTAGCTTATGATGGGCTAGCCGCTAGTACAATTAATAGATCTATGGGGGAAGACGCCCCGGTTCAGTTTGTGTGGACTTGTCATAGAATCTTAGGCCCGACCTCCACACTGTTTGAGCATATTGTATTGAGAAGTCAGGCATACGGCAATGTACCAATAACCTGGAGGTAATGACTATTAATAAATCTCTTGTCTTATTAGACCTCTAAAGGGAGTGTCTAAGGGCTCGGTTCCATGAGTTTATTGCAATTTATGCTATATACAATTATCATTGTTGATGCAAATTATTATTTGATGCTTGTTGTCTTCAAGTATGCCACAAACTTATAATCTTTGCTTGTGTTTAAAATGATTATATAAACTTATAGATTCCCTCGGCATTTTTGCTGATGATTTTCTCACATGTATTTTAGGTAATCAGGAAGTGTGAAGCTTGGAAGCCACGGGGATGATGTTGTGCACTACTTTTGTAATATAAACTCTTTGAATGTTTGTCATTCCTTTTGTTCAAAACAATTTAAATCTTTTGTTTTGGTTGTACTTTGGTTACGATGTCTTGGGACTACGCTACTCTAACAAATGTTATTGGAACGATAAATTTGAAACGTCTCTTTTCGAGTCGTTCATTATAAATTATGTGTTATTGTATCATTGTTTAGCACCCAAAGATGTATTCCGCTGCGTATAAATTTGGGGGTGTTAAATAAGATTTCATGGAGGACGGGATTCCCCTATGTTATTACTAGATTAATTAGTGATGTTAATTAAACACATTGTGAGATCACAGTTTTGATGGTTTTCGATCAAAATGATTTGATCGAGATATGCGCACGTATGGTCCATTATAAGGGCAGTGGAGGTTTTGTAAGTGAGGATGTAGATGCTCAGACAGTGGAAGGTTACTGTATACCATCTTGATAGAACATAAATCTGAGGATGAGAAAGGTAAGAGATCCGCTTAGTTAAACAATGTTTACTTTTGTGTAGAGTTTTTTTAAAAGAGTTGTTTGGTCACTAAAACTTCGCGCAGAAAAATGACGTTTATTGGTTACTGAAAAGGAAAACAGAGGAGTAATTCAGTTAAGCTACGGAGGTTTCAGGATTTGGATATGCAGAAAAGGAGGCACACCCCAGAAACTGTCGTAGTGTCAAAACTGCAAACGACTTAAATGGGTCAACACAGTAAGTTAAGTTTCTTACAGATTCGTTAAAATCTCGGTTAAATTATTCTTCTTCTTTACTTATCATGATTAACCGAAGTGATGTTCTTAAAGTTATGTGATCAAAGCTTCACTTTAAGTCCGAAAGCGGGCAACATTTAGTTCCGAGAGGTGGTAACATGGGAACTAACGTTGCTAAAAATTACTATTACAAATCCCTCTGTTTGAATAACACGTGTTTAATTTGCGTTCGGGTAAGGCTACACCCCTTTTCCTGCAAAAGGATGCTTGCTTGCTGTTAAACTAGGATCCAAACACCCATTTTGCTGCAAAAGGGGTGTATCGTGTATAACGGTTTGTCATTCTTTGTAAACGTATATTATATCACCAAAAGGATTTTTTGTAAATAACATAAATTGAAGTAACATCGTGTTCCCATTGTCATCTTTCTAGGTAAATCTGTGACAACTGGTACTTTTTAATAGGAGGGTGTATATGTTTGGAATTGCTTGTCTAAAAAGCTTTATTTTCTTCTTCCACTTATATACAAGCATTTTTAGGGTGTTTGGGATTGCTTATACAAACTGATTCTCAATTATCTTTGAGAAATGAGCTGTTTTGAATAAGTAGTTTTCAAGTTGTTTGTTCAAATTGCCTAATTAAATTTGCTAATAATCAGATAAGCAGGTTGCCCACTGTCCTGAAAACCTTTAAAACTGCAAGCAGTTGAGGGTGTTTGCAGCGTGGCTATTTTTGTCCAGAAGTATTGCAGCGTGGCTCAATGGCACCGGAAAAGGGTCAGGCAGTTAGCCATTTCGCAAAGTCTAATCAGTATCAGAACTTCTGATACAATGGGATGTATATATGCTACATAAATACATCCCACTATTTTCTACGAGAAATGAATTTTTGCAAGTATTCAAGCTACCATGCCAAAACTGCCATCATTCTCATTCGGTAATCTAAGAACTTTTAGATACTAGTCGGGTACCCGCGTAATGCGGCGGCAGATACCTGTGATTATTATGTTTGATGATAATTTTTCGACATACTTTTTTACCGTATAATTTTTGTTTTTCATAAAAATAGATTTACATATTTATCCTTCTTAAAATTTAATATGGTATCACATAAATATAGTTGTAAATTTTGTAATTACGTCAATACTCTTTTCAAAATTTTGTAACTACATCAATATTCTTAAAGATACTCATATATATGTGTTCAAATATTAACTAAATTATAATTCTTTTAATTTAATATTTGAGACTATTTATTTATCATAATTATATTGTTCATATATACTTTTAGCCTTGAGTAAGAAAAACTATTACCTACAAAAATTTATATTTATATATAAACAGGGGCGGACCTATTCATTAGGTACGGGGTGGCGGCGTCCCCTATAGCTAGACGAAAAAAACGAGATTATAGTGTAATTTTTGGTTATTTTGAGCGTTTTTTAAAATGCCCCCACTCGAATCTAAAAATGACCCCACTTATACATTAAAGTCCAATATTTAACACTCTAAAACTTAAAAATCCTCCATCTTTAAGTTAAAATACTCGAGTTTTTATTCGGATTTTAGTTTTTTCGCTTTGCTATTATCCAAAAAAATTTTTTTGCCCCCACCATTTAGTTTCCTGCGTCCGCCACTGATATAAATATAAAAAAACATACTACTCAATTACTCATACATGTTAATTTGTTTATATTTATCTTTTTTGCTTTGAGTAATGAAAGACTATGTTAATTTTTAAATATAAATGAGAATTCAAATGTTTTAGAAAATTATTGATATAATTGCTGCTACAATATTTGTGTTCTAAATTAACCATTACAAACTTCTAATAATATGTTATAAGTTGAGATATATAAATATTGAAGGTTGTTACTTAATTTTCTGATGTAATTTTTTTTATGTCCAAACTATTTAAACTTTCAAACTAAGCTAAATGTTTTGGCTAAAATTTTTAATAGAATTATCTAATTGTTTTATATAGTGTATAAAAAGATATATAAGTATACTAAATATAATGTTAACAAATATAATTTCTTAAAGTTGGGCTTACATATTACAAAGACATAAGTTGGGCTTGTTTAGTTGATCCAGTATATCTAGTAGGGTTTTTACTTTCGATGTGTCACACACATGTACGCAGCCACTATCAACTTGATCATCATCTTTGCTCATCTTCTACTTCACCTAGCTAATCTTCCACATTGATTTGTATAATCCTCTAAGTAGTACTACAAAATAAAAACTAAAACAAAAGTCAAAAACTTTTTCTACACCCGTTCATCCACGCCTCCTTACATCAGACGCCTTCAGGTATACCGGAATAATCCGATCCGGTACCGGATAAATCAGATCCCTACCAGAAAACTCATAAACGTCCAACTTCGACGGGTTTAACTTCAAATGAAAAGTAATGTCAAATTCTTCAGTTTCCTTGCGGGTAACTTCATGATGACGGGCTCGACGGTGGTGGTCCCGTCAATGGTGACGGTTTTGACGGTGGTGGTCTAGTCAATGGTGTCGGTTTCGACGGTGGTGGTCCCGTCAATGGTGACGATTGTTGATACTTCTGATCTAGTGGTCTTATGGTGGTTTGTGGTGTTTTAAACAAATTTTTTATTTTAAGTAAGTGTGTTTGTCTGAATTTTTTAGACTTTCTAAAAATAAAAAGTCCTAAATGCTTTATAATATAGTAAGATAAGATAAGATAAGATAAGATATAATTTACTCAGAATCTTTGTAAACCATATAAATCTGAAATCAACTCCATATTAGAGAAAAATTTATTATGGGGAAAAAGTAATTATTATCAAACCTATTTAGAGGTTTCTTCTTAATAAAAAGCTTCAGGCACCGGTTTCGCCGCATTGTTTTTCCCTCAGAAGTTTTTCCAAGTACCATACTAATACAACCATCGGCAATGGAAAACCTGAAGACTGACCCATAAATATTATGGGTTTCTCTTACCTTATTGTTTTCTCATCCTGTATTACATAGGGTAATATAACTGATTAAAAATAACCCGTTATCACCCATTTACTTTCGAAGGACCAGTTACTTCTACTGCAAAACAGGTCAAATAAATTATTTTCGTAAAATACAATAGGTAAAATGATCCTAAATGGCCAGATAGTTAAAATGAAGCAAAAAGGAAGAATGAGCAAAAATGGGTCATTTGGTTATGCAAATTTTATGGCATGGAATTTTATCTTTTCTAATGCACATTATGTCTCAAAATCTTGACACAGTTAAATTAAAGGTTTATATAACCAAGTTCTTTTTTTGGTAGGTTTAAATCGGCTGGAGAGCGGGTTCAGTTACAAGAACAGTCGTCATCTGTATTTCTTTCAACTTCCAGCCATATCAAAGTTGAATTCTGGAAATGCACGTCACAATGCTGTCTTATCTCTCCGGCAGAAGTATTAAGATTGGAAAGGTTGCGTGGATTACCTTATATTTTGCAGAAAAGTGGTCACCGTACAGGTTCTTCTTATCAGTCTCTTAAGACTCACTACTTAAAACTAATGTCCACTAAGAGTAGCAAACATATAAATAGTCAAACACATGAGTTGGACGTCCCCTTAAGCTGACTAGGTCAGTAGGTCAAATTCGAGAGCATTTTTCACTTAACTGTCCGTTTTAGTACACATCAAATTGTGTTTTTTATTAATATATAAGTATCAAGTTGATACATGCCTGCATTAGTAACTAAAAAGGCAATACCTGGTTCCTTTTGTGATATGGTAGTCACAATCAGTCTCAGAATTCCCAGACACTAGATATTGATTCTTTGCGGCATCAATAAATAAGGCACTTTCGATGATGTTTTGATGATTGTTGAGACGTGCATATATGCATAAGGCAACAACTGTTTCTTAGTTCATTTATGGTGTTACTGACCAACTTTTTATTATACTTCTAAAAAGTAATGCATAATAAAACGTTAAAGAAGCAAATCCAACCGCCTTTTCCTGAACTGCGTACTTTAATTTGCCTTTATACAAATACACAGCCCCTTAATCAAACTATTACACTTTAGATTTCTGAATTGTTCTTGGTGTCCTTAACTTTGAACGAGTTTTAGTAGCGAGTCTTACTTTAAAGGATACTTAGAGTGCTACAAATGAGGGAAGTTAGCTAGACATTTAAGTACCTGAAGTGTCAAACACCATTTTCACTCGATTTAATTGGCAATCAGTCCTATCCATAGATGCCAACGACGACGGTACGTAAGTCACTAAGCACTAATTATTTCAATTGTATAAGGGTTTTACGGGTTTCTCTAATGATTTGGATGTAATGCGTTTTGTATATATATGTAGATGCTCACGCTTATGCTTACAAAGTAGATGACACGGTTAGAAAACCGAAGCCATGGGCTTATGGTAATAGCCCGTTGTCGTTGAGGGAGCTTCAACAGTTGCATAACGAGTTTGGCACAATGCTATAAGTGCTGGTGGAAGACGAGGTATATATTTACTATTTGTAACCAAAATCTTGGATCATTTGTTCACTTTTACCATGTATATATGTACTAAATACAATTTACCATTGTACGTGAACTGACATGGAGCATCATGTTCTTAATGTGAAAAAAAAGTGCCAACAGTGATATGTATGGATGTTTTAGAGCTAATATTGTAGATCACTGATCAATTTCTCTGAGTTATAGACTACATTCAGTTTCCAATAAGTTTTGTAAAACACCCCCAAATTTATACAACTCAGTACAGCGGAAGACTAGTTGGTGTTACGGGATAGCACATTACTCACATCATAGACAACGCATGAAAATCGCGTCGTTTATTAATAAAGCATTTCCATTCATAAATATCAAAGTTACATCGGTCCCAAGTCATATTATTTCATACAAAGTTTTACAAAATATTTGAATGGAAAATATTGTTTAAGTGCGGGCCATGAATTCTTGTTGTCTTCCCGAGAATTACCTTCAAGTACCTGAGATAAAACATGTTAAAAGAAAAGGTCAGCGATAACGCCGAGTGAATTCATAGAGTTTAATAAATTCCATCAATATAATATCAGTATAAAATTATTACTGAAAATCATTTTGTACAAATCATTTTAATAGGCCATAAAGTAGCCAAAGTCATTTTATACAAATCTTTATCAAAATCATAATATAGACATTTGCCTTAAAAATCATTATACGAGCCAATGTCGTAAAAATATCATACAATACGTTTTACAACGTTGTATAGATTAAATAAAAACCGTTATATGAATATGGTTATGAAAACCAAAACACGAACATAATATCAATAGTATGACCCTGTATTGCTAGTCAGGCAATACATCGTAATTCGGAGCGTCTATTAGTCTTTCGTTAATTATGGATTATTATAAGCCGCATGACATTGTTACCTTACTAAACCAACAACGGGTAGCTAACCCGATACCAATTTTGCCCATCTAAAGTAGCGTGTCGTCACAAAGGTCACGCTATGGAAGTCTTCTCATACATAAATTCGCTTACCAATCAATGTGGCACGACGGGGATCAACCGTCAAGGCGCGAACTGGTGTGATCGTCCCCAAATAGTACTATTAAATGTATAAGCGTCTACCAAATCCCGGTAGTTCACAATTCATGCTAATGGGACTTTTAGTGACATAACCTAACTTTAATAATCCATTTTTATTTCATCTATCGGGTCCTTTAATCATTCATAGGGTCATACAATCGGGTCATTCAATCATTCGAGTCCAAAATCAATAAACAAACAATCGGGACAAATGGTGTCCTAGTTTTATAAAAACTAACATGTTATCTCCCTCGCGGGTTTATAAAATATTTATAAAAACATTTAAAAGAGTGCGAGGCTATGAACTCACGTTGATGTGGGAAGGCGGGTTATCGGCAATTCGGACGTACGGTACGTGCTTTAATCACGGAAACCTAGACAAATAATACTCGGTCTTAGACGTTTGTCCAATGACTTTATAAAAATATCAATTATGTATACATATGATGATTATATATATTATGATGATCAAGTGGGTTTGCATATTCTCATTTACTCATTTTTGTGTTATGTGTCGATAACTTTTATACTAGCTTACTAGTTTTACCCATTTACGTGTTTTAAGTCCAATAAACTTATTATAGGTTCTTTAACTTGTTTTAATCCATTTTATACCTATATTATCAGTATGTATACTTTCCAAGTTGGGCCTAAATGGGTTAAGCCCAATAGATTCTTTTTACAAGTTTTTATCCTATTTAGTCCATTTATTAGTCCAATATGTTTATTTAACTTGTTAATGTCCGTATGTCCTATAGTTCGGGTTTTTATCGGTTTTTACTTGTTATACATGTCTATATATCATTATATAAGTTTTATAAAGTTTTCATTAGACGGGTCCAACCATCTAAGTTTTATTTAACAAAAACGTTAATTTTACGGCAATAGCCGAAAAAGTCGTAAAAATCATGTTTATAGTTTTATATCTTATAAAACATAACAAGTTGCCATTTTTATAAAATGTCAAAAAATCTGATTTTTATCTTCACTTTCACCAAAACTGCCATATCTTGAGTTCTACATGGAGATAGAAGCTCAAAATTTTATCACATAAACTACATGATATGTGCTACATTTAACTCTTCTATAGCTACTGTTGAATCATTCTTTAATTATTTTCTAAAAATCGTCCAAAACAGTAACCTCAGATTTATACCCTAAACTTGTTTTGATCATATCTCACTCATTACTTTGATTCCATTGCATGGCCAACTCTCACATGTGTACAAGACTCATAGCTTACTGTAAATCCATTCTACTTCATCATTTTATCAGATTACCATATGGTTCTTTACTGTTTTATACAGCCATCAAATTTAACCAAGATTTTAACCTTGTTTCTTATGGTTTTTCACCTTTTTAATCATGTTTATCAACAACAAATCCCCACATAACATTTTTATCATCATATAATCATCATATAAATATACAATAAGAAATAAAATACATGTTTACATAATCAAAATAACAAGGAGTTGAGGAGGACAATCTTTATACCACCATGATGATGTAGGTTGTGATCAAAACATGGATTTTGATGGAGAAACTTGTGCTTAGCCAACACCATCTTCAAGAAAACCATGCTTCATGAATACCTTATGGAAAATCAGCCCCAAGACACCATGAATACTCCTCCATGGATGTTATAATCACCACCATTCAAGAGAGCTTCAAGAGGGCTTCAACATATGTGTAAATAACACATGATTTTGTGGTTGGAATTGATCAAAAGTGGTGTTGGATGATGAATATGGGACGGCACTTTGGAACTAGAGAGAGAGAGTTTGTGTGTGGTATTGCATGTCACAAATGGAAGCAAGTAGTAAATGTGAAGTGGTTTTGTGGTTTGAATGGGAAAAGTAGCTTCAAAATGAAGCAAATGGTACAAGTGTTATTCACTTTGCTTAAGGCTTGACACCTAAGGGTGTTAAGTCATGGTTTGGCCGCCCCATGTTAGTGGGGTGGGGCAAGTGTAAACTTGTCTCATCCCACTAATTTACGGGTATTCCTCGATTCTAGTTTTCTCGATTTGCGTGCCCTCGGGTCGTTTTACGAAAAACGTTTTTATAAATTATGAATCAACGGCACAAAACGAATCTAATAAAAATTGTCTTATCAAAAACGGAGTTCGAAAACGTAAATACGTAATCCTAAGGTTTCCGGTTTAGTCGTGAAGGACGTTAAAATAAAATCGTAAGTCCTAATCTCTTCTCGTAAATTTGTGAGTTTATGAACCAACACAAATTTAAAACTCCAAAATAATATTCACGGATAAATTTATTTTCTGAAATGTCGGACTGTCACCAAAGACGGTGTATGTAAACGTAAGCACGTAATGTTGAATCCTCCGATTTAGACGTAGTCGATGCTACTCCAAGACGTAAATCCAAATTTCTTCCCAAAAATAAGTGAGTTCATATTTTAACATTAAAATAATATTTTCAAATAATATTTGAGAATAAAATATCAATCGTAAATTGACGGATTGTCACAGCATTTACCCCTAAACAGGATCTTTGTCCTCAAAGATCATCTTACCTTACTACTCGCTTCTTATAGAGTTAAAGCCATGTGGGTATTTCCTCCACATTCGGTCTTTTCTCACAAGTGTAATCCATTATAATACGCGAGTTTCATCAAACATAAATACGGGAATAAGATCAGGCTAAATGTTGACTTACTTTCTCTATCCATGATGTTCACGGGTTTCTGATGAATGCAACTTTTCGCCGATCTAAGCTTTACTAAGAACAATTCAGATTTTAACTTGATAGATATTCCATCAAGTTCGATTTACGAAACATAATTCACGCGGTTCTTGAAGTCCTAGGGTAGATCCAGCTTATATGCCTTTCAATCCCAACTTTTACATCATCTCAATGGTCCCATACAACGGGGACTTATATCCCATGATTTGTCAGATCATGAATTCATTTTTTTCCCAAGGTTAAAAATTGTGGCATAACTTCGCTACCCAATTGGGCACTTCAAGATCTACATTTCACATTCACATAACCTCTTGCCCACTACCGGCAGTGAATAATCAGATCCTAATTTCAACAATCATTTTAGATCTCGCGGGTCGGGTATTTTGCAAGGTTAGGTTCGCCATCATAGGAAACCTTAAACCTAAAAGACATGTCCAACTCACAATGGGTGTATGTCGGGTGTCTTTATTTCAACTCCTGCTTACAGATGCTCTAATATTTAGATCCTAACAAGATTAGATCTCAATCCTAATACGATGATTATCAATGATAATCTCTCCAAAGGAAAACGATTATACGGTCTATTTACCAAAGGTCAATCATTCAAACATAGAACAGCGCTTATAGTATTTTGTGTTGTTACTTTACCTCGTCCCTTCGATTGGGGTGGTACATAGTATTCTCATCAAGGTTCGTTCCCAACGACTTCTGAGCAAATCTCTAGAAATTCGATGCGAAGCGAGGATCTTGATAAAGATGTTTGATACAGGCACACTATGTTTACATAACTCTTTTGCATTTACCACTAACGGGTATGATATTAGCAGATTTGGTCAGTCTGTTGGCGATGACCCAAATCGAATCAAATTCAGATGATGACCTTTGCAATAGCTAAACGTTTACTAATGTATGAGGCGATGTCTGCCTTCATAATTTGTCATTAGTACAACTTCCTCAGACAAAGATACTTTTAGTCATAAATGGCATAAATAGAATACTTATACTTACAAATTCCAACATAACTATATCTCAAAATCTTCAAATTTGGGCAATCACAAGTGGCCTTTAAATTATTTTACGCTATCGGCTTCTCAATTCTAATGGTTCACATTAGCCGCGAACCTCTTTTATAATCTATATTATTCCTTTTTACAAACATTGTTTATTTTTATATCGTTCGGCAATTTATTTTGCACCTTCATTATTAAGGAACACGTCCTAATGGATTCTTTATCCTTCTTATAAACATCGGCTATATTTTAAATTATTCGCCAATTTGCACATTCGTTATTAAGAAGTACATTCTAATTGGTTCTTTATCTTTTATACATAATGCATCGGTATCTATATTCACTTCTCATGATGATATAATTATTATGTCCACACTTCACTCAGATATTCTTTCTATATTATGTGTCAGTAATTACGTTCACCTTTCTAGATGGAATAATTGTCATGACCGTATTTATTCAGAATTCTTTCTTCATATCTTCTATGTTTTAGTTTCATCTCAACTATTATTTTTATCCGTTTTTCTCATTCCGTCGTCTAAAGCGTCGATAATTATTATAATTAATTAAATATTTATTAGTTAATTTTTATGAAGCGTAAACGTAAAAGTTTTAAATTTCTTAGTTCGACCAATTATATAAAATGTTCAACATAAATTTGAGTTTAATTAACAAGATTTTCGTTGATTTATCGAAAATAATTAATAAGATTCGTAAATATTCGAAAAACCTTTGTTTATACTTTGGTCAAAGTTTTCTTAGTTGAAAAGCAAAAATTGTTGTTTTAAGTTTTCAGGTTATGGTATAAATGGTTTTACTCAATCCTTCTTAAGTTATCTTGAGGTATACACAAACATTTACCCCTAAACGGAAGTTTAGTTAAATGATTTGTGTATAAGGGAATAATCCCTTTTAAAAATCCTTTGTTATAACATTTGTCAAAACATATTTCCATTTCTTTTTAGTAAAACCCAAAGTCTTAAGAGGGCTCTCAATTTTTGAAGAATCTATATGCATACATCTTACCATTATTAATCCCACGGTTATTTTATGTAAAGGATTAAGTTTTTAATCACATGTTAAATATCTAAGGTATAGGTTTTCATTGTTTAGCCAACTCAGGGCAATTTATAACTAATTATTAACTCATTATTATTCTTATATACAAACAATTGGTCCTTAATGATCTCAAGCATGAGTTTATCAATTTACAGCCTACACAAGTGATTCACCAAATTTATGAATGCTACATGTGTGTTAGTCAATCCAAACGACATCACGTGAAACTCATAATGTTCATTACAAATACCGGATGTAGTGATTGGAATACATAATCCTTTTCGCAGATGCGAAGTTGATGATAACCATGCCATGGATCAAATCTTTAAAACATACGCTAGAACCTTGTAAATGATCGAACAAATCTTCCATTTCGAGTTATGGATATTGTTTTCGATTGTAAATTTACTCAGTTTATAGTGATCTATAAATATAAGGAATGATAACACCATAGCTCTTCAGGATGACAGGCTTGGTAGAATAAAATCATTCTCCGACAACTCTCTCAATTGTACGGTAATTCCTTTAATTTAGATGGTGCTGACGTACAGTGCCCAAGCCACAAGTGCAGCACCGGAAATATAATCAATATCAATTTCAACTTGCCTTAATGGCGAAAGTCTAGTTAATTCATAAACAAATACCTCCTAAAGTGTCAGATAACAGAATTATCTTTTTAATAAATTCGTTTTAAGTTCATTCTAGTTGATAATATCTATAACTAGTTCATAACCATTCACGGTAAAATTTCAAGTCTAAGTGCAGGATAGGGTCATCCATCAAGAATTATTTAGATCACTTTGGATAATCAACATCTTATCTTTTCGGGAAATTCTACTCGAGTTCCCATCAATTAAGACAATGTCGTCATGTCATATCAATCAACCCATTCTACTGGCACTATCAACTTTTCAGTTTCATTGCCGTCGATAAGATGTGAACTTCTCAAAAGACTAATAATAATTCATAATCCTTCACAATTTCAGGGATATTAGGATACACAACTATTATTAAAAGAGTAAGGTCAACGCATAATCTATGCGAGAGAATTTCAAATTAGATACAGACGAAAACATTTAACGAATATGAATATATCCCATGTTTTCATAATTTGAGTACGCATTCGAAAGCTCCTCGGATCGTTACCCAGGTCATTCAAATGAAATCAAATCAAAAGAAATGATAGGAACGTCAATACATCCAGTCGGGTATCAACACTCGGTAATTAGATACTTTTCCTAAGAATTTTACTACGGGAGAATTGGACAACAAAGAATTGTCAATTGTCAAATAAGACAATTTCCACAGATGAATAAATTTGACTCAGAAGAATAGGTGCTACAGGCACATAGGTAGGTGTCCCTAACACTATATCCTTATTTTTACTTCTTGCAGATCTCATAAATTTTAATCTTTCACAATCTTCAAAGAAAATTTAGTGTTTATTGATCAGTTTTATGGTGACTACTAATCAGTCTTGCATAGTCCATTCCAAATTGTATGTAGGCGCGCAACTATATACAATTTCAAGATTAACGATGCAGTACTCAGTTCGTCAAAATTTTATCATCATGTTTATAATAAAAACATTTTCATGCTTAATTCAAAAATATATTTACAAAGGTTTTCTTTGTTATGGAAACAATTAGGTTTTCCAAAGTGTTTTATAAACAGCTTCATTTCAATAACAATCACTTATAAATCTCACTATGAATAATCCTTATAGTGATGAAAATTCAATTTTCTCAAAGGATACCATTTTAACTTTATAAGAATAATGTGTGATTTGCAAAAGAGTGATAAAGAGTTGTTCACCAAGAATTAACTACGATATGATAGGAAATGAGCTTAGCCAATTAATCATGAGGTTCATGATCTCGATGGCACTCAGGAATACAAAGAGAATAATCCACAACGTAGCTCAATTCGATATGAGTACTTGTTCAACGGTTGCATAACTAACGCGAACATTAGGATGAAGCAAGAAAAGATAGATATCATCGATACATGTAGAATTTAGCAATCAAAGGTAGTCTTTTCATTAATCACAAACAAGTCAAAATTGTACCGTAACACATTACGCGTCACTATGTCATACAATTCTCAGAACTCATCCTACCAACTGATATCTCAGTTAAGTTAGGGATTTTTAAAAGATACCACAATGAATACTAATCTACAAGAGTTATTAGGTGTTCCACATGTCCCAGAAGATCCGTCGATCTCAATTCAGAAGAAGATTTCTTCAATTTATTTCTTGGACACTGGGCATCCTCGTTAGTGGACAATGGTCTAGGAACAACCCTTAACACAAACTAAAAATCAATTAAAACCTTATAATTCAATCACAGAACTTAACAACTTTCTCTTATTAATCTCATATTCCATATGGGTTAAATTTTGCTTTATCTAAGTTTCAACCAATTTTATACTCAATTCAATATCCTACCTCATATTCCAATACTTACAACCTTATTCTTTGGCCTTGTAAAGGCAATATAATCTCAATATGAATCAACACTTAATTTCCAATCCTATTAGCTCTTACAATAACAATTATCAAATGAGTCATTAATATGAAATGACTTGATCAGTCAATTAGACTTCTCGGAAAGGTATTAGTGACATGAGGCTTTTGGGTAATGGTTCCAATGACAGCCTCAAGTGCAACATTCACCCTTTCGATTTCAATTTAAGAACTGGATGATAACGAATCATATGACATCTTTCTAGGTGGTATTGTTTTGTCAAACTCTACTCTATAAGGAAAGATCGTCATGACATTGATATCAAATTTAATCTCGCCAATTTTTTTTTGAATATCACAATCAACTAATATCTACATTTCTACGAATGTCAACCATTTGTTGGGATCATAAATATCCACAACTTGGTTTAGATCTAGGATAGCTAGAATTCCTACGAGAATAGCTTCGATTAATTTACTAGGGGATTTTAGGGTTACTTGTGACAATCGACGTCGTATAAATACCTCGTATAAAAATCAAAGTAATCATCAAACAATCATGTAATAAAATTACATCATATATATATATATAATCCAAGTTATATATTAAAATAACACTTCTCAGTCTTGTCCTTGTCGGTAACTCGGGAATTCTTCAGCACCGTTATAGTCAAAAGATTTTTAGACATTTTTAGAAAAATGTTTTTAGTTAAAAGATTTTGAAAAGTTTTATTCAAAACCTTAGTTTTTAAAATCTTTCGTTCTCTATAACGAGAGCTCTGGTACCAAACTGTAACACCCCCAAATTTATACAACTCAGTACAGCAGAAGACTAGTTGGTGTTACGGGATAGCACATTACTCACATCATAGACAACGCATGAAAATCGCGTCGTTTATTAATAAAGCATTTCCATTCATAAATATCAAAGTTACATCGGTCCCAAGTCATATTATTTCATACAAAGTTTTACAAAATATTTGAATGGAAAATATTGTTTAAGTGCGGGCCATGAATTCTTGTTGTCTTCCCGAGAATTACCTTCAAGTACCTGAGATAAAACATGTTAAAAGAAAAGGTCAGCGATAACGCCGAGTGAATTCATAGAGTTTAATAAATTCCATCAATATAATATCAGTATAAAATTATTACTGAAAATCATTTTGTACAAATCATTTTAATAGGCCATAAAGTAGCCAAAGTCATTTTATACAAATCTTTATCAAAATCATAATATAGACATTTGCCTTAAAAATCATTATACGAGCCAATGTCGTAAAAATATCATACAATACGTTTTACAACGTTGTATAGATTAAATAAAAACCGTTATATGAATATGGTTATGAAAACCAAAACACGAACATAATATCAATAGTATGCTAGTCAGGCAATACATCGTAATTCGGAGCGTCTATTAGTATTTCGTTAATTTTGGATTATTATAAGCCGCATGACATTGTTACCTTACTAAACCAACAACGGGTAGCTAACCCGATACCAATTTTGCCCATCTAAAGTAGCGTGTCGTCACAAAGGTCACGCTATGGAAGTCTTCTCATACATAAATTCGCTTACCAATCAATGTTGCACGACGGGGATCAACCGTCAAGGCGCGAACTGGGGTGATCGTCCCCAAATAGTACTATTAAATGTATAAGCGTCTACCAAATCCCGGTAGTTCACAATTCATGCTAATGGGACTTTTAGTGACATAACCTAACTTTAATAATCCATTTTTATTTCATCTATCGGGTCCTTTAATCATTCATAGGGTCATACAATCGGGTCATTCAATCATTCGGGTCCAAAATCAATAAACAAACAATCGGGACAAATGGTGTCCTAGTTTTATAAAAACTAACATGTTATCTTCCTCGCGGTTTTATAAAATATTTATAAAAACATTTAAAAGAGTGCGAGGCTATGAACTCACGTTGATGTGGGAAGGCGGGTTATCGGCAATTCGGACATACGGTACGTGCTTTAATCACGAAAACCTAGACAAATAATACTCGGTCTTAGACGTTTGTCCAATGACTTTATAAAAATATCAATTATGTATACATATGATGATTATATATATATGATGATCAAGTGGGTTTGCATATTTTCATTTACTCATTTTTGTGTTATGTGTCGATAACTTTTATACTAGCTTACTAGTTTTACCCATTTACGTGTTTTAAGTCCAATAAACTTATTATAGGTTCTTTAACTTGTTTTAATCCATTTTATACCTATATTATCAGTATGTATACTTTCCAAGTTGGGCCTAAATAGGTTAAGCCCAATAGATTCTTTTTACAAGTTTTTATCCTATTTAGTCCATTTATTAGTCCAATATGTTTATTTAACTTGTTAATGTCCGTATGTCCTATAGTTCGGGTTTTTAACGGTTTTTACTTGTTATACATGTCTATATATCAGTATATAAGTTTTATAAAGTTTTCATTAGACGGGTCCAACCATCTAAGTTTTATTTAACAAGAACGTTAATTTTACAGCAATAGCCGAAAAAGTCGTAAAAATCATGTTTATAGTTTTATATCTTATAAAACATAACTAGTTGCCATTTTTATAAAATTTCCACTTATTTATCATTGTACATATTTTTATAAATAAAATTCATGAGTTAGTGGGTTTTAATTATAAATTATACTATTAAAATTTGAGTGCTTATATAATAGTATTATTCTTTAATTTCCAAAAATCTGATTTTTATCTTCACTTTCACAAAAACTGCCATATCTTGAGTTCTACATGGAGATAGAAGCTCAAATTTTTATCACATAAACTACATGATATGTGATACATTTAACTCTACTAAAGCTACTATTGAATCATCCTTTAAGTATTTTCTAAAAATCGTCCAAAACAGTAACCTCAGATTTATACCCTAAACTTGTTTTGATCATATCTCACTCATTACTTTGATTCCATTGCATGGTCAACTCTCACATGTGTACAAGACTCATAGCTTACTGAAATCCATTCTACTTCATCATTTTTTCAGATTACCATATGGTTCTTTACTGTTTTATACAGCCATCAAATTTAACCAAGATTTTAACCTTGTTTCTTATGGTTTTTCACCTTTTTAATCATGTTTATCAACAACAAATCCCCACATAACATTTTTATCATCATATAATCATCATATACATATACAATAGGAAATAAAATACATGTTTACATAATCAAAATAACAAGTAGTTGAGGAGGACAATCTTTATACCACCATGATGATGTAGGTTGTGATCAAAACATGGATTTTGATGGAGAAACTTGTGCTTAGCCAACACCATCTTCAAGAACACCATTCTTCATGAATAACTTATGGAAAATCAGCCCCAAGACACCATGAATACTCCTCCATGGATGTTATAATCATCACCATTCAAGAGAGCTTCAAGAGGGCTTCAACATATGTGTAAATAACACATGATTTTGTGGTTGGAATTGATCAAAAGTGGTGTTGGATGATGAATATGGGACGGCACTTTGGAGCTAGAGAGAGAGAGTTTGTGTGTGGAATTGCATGTCACAAATGGAAGCAAGTAGTAAATGGGAAGTGGTTTTGTGGTTTGAATGGGAAAAGTAGCTTCAAAATGAAGCAAATGGTACAAGTGTTATTCACTTTGCTTAAGGCTAGACACCTAAGGGTGTTAAGTCATGGTTTGGCCGCCCCATGTTAGTGGGGTGGGGCAAGTGTAAACTTGTCTCATCCCACTAGTTTACGGGTATTCCTCGATTCTAGTTTTCTCGATTTGCGTGCCCTCGGGTCGTTTTACGAAAAACGTTTTTATAAATTATGTATCAACGGCACAAAACGAATCTAATAAAAATTGTCTTATCAAAAACGGAGTTCGAAAACGTAAATACGTAATCCTAAGGTTTCCGGTTTAGCCGTGAAGGACGTTAAAATAAAATCGTAAGTCCTAATCTCTTCTCGTAAATTTGTGAGTTTATGAACCAACACAAATTTAAAACTCCAAAATAATATTCACGGATAAATTTATTTTCTGAAATGTCGGACTGTCACCAAAGACGGTGTATGTAAACGTAAGCACGTAACGTTGAATCCTCCGATTTAGACGTAGTCGATGCTACTCCAAGACGTAAATCCAAATTTCTTCCCAAAAATAAGTGAGTTCATATTGTAACATTAAAATAATATTTTCAAATAATATTTGAGAATAAAATATCAATCGTAAATTGACGGATTGTCACAAGTTTGTTATTGCTGGAGACTTGACTGGTGATCGATATATGGTAGTTTTCGCATACAAGGATAGTAGATCACGGATGTACATTCTGTTATCGTGTTTTTTTATTTTATTCTTTGGTTATAGCCTTCAACCAAAGTTGTAGTGAGTTCGTATTTCTTCGTGTTGCAAGCGTTTGCAACTTAGAAAAATGTCACATATCACTAATATCCTCAAAAAATATAACACATATTCATCAATAATCATCATACTTTTTCGTCAAGAACATCTAAGCAAAAAGTAACAAAAAACATGCTAACAATATCTATGTCCATTATGCACAATTTCGATGGCAAACTCTAAAATCTTTCGGAGAACGCCTGCCCTTCGCCGCAGCGGAGCGCGGGCACCAATCCTAGTATAACTAGAGGGATAGGATTTTTAGCATATCCGTCTTTTTCCCAAGTAATTAATCAGACAATAAACATAAAGTCTACCTATCCAAAAAGTTTAACGATATGATCATGAAGCTAAAAATACATTTGCTTGTAAATAAAATCTAGGTAGTCCTTCTTGAGTTGAATCACAGCAAGAGGGGCAACTTGGTTTTCTTGGAGCCACTTGGTCGTGTCAGCAATGGCTTTCCGTGCTTCCTTCCATATACTGGGCATTACAATTCTCGAGAAACTGACCTCATTGATCTTATTCTTCAATTTGTATAAGCAATCCTCTAATGCATTCTGGGCATCCGCTTTCTTCTTGTATTCTTCTTCCTGGTGTTTGTAGTTCTGGGCATCTTTAACCATCTTTTCAATATCTTCCTTGGATAGTCTTCCATTAGTATTGGTAATTGTTAGTTTCTTCGTCTTCCCGGTTGATACTATACCAGCGGTGACTGTGAGTATATTATTGGCATCTATTTCAAAGTTTACCAAAACTGAAGAGACTCCTTTGGGAGCAAGTGGTATTCCAGAAATCGAGAAACTTCCCAAAAAATTGTTATTTGTCGATCTGGATCTTTCACCTTGATACACCTCGATTTTTATTCTAGATTGGTTGTCTGCACTAGTAAACAAAGTTCGGGATTTACATGCAGGAAATTGAGTGTTTCGAGGGATCATAAGACTGATGGGAGTGGTAAGAAACCCACTCACCGCCACATCAGCTTTTTAACAAACTCACCCAAACTCCCCACAGGAGGTAATGGCACTCACCCAAACTCACTACAACTCACCTATCATACCTATTTTTTATTATTCAAACACACACCACTCACAAAAAACACCCAATAATAAACCTAACTCAAAAAATAAGAACACTTGGGCCCATATGGTATAAACTCACCCCAGGTGAGTTTGCCTAGTTTTTTTTTGTTGCCAGGAAACAACTCGCGCGCGAGTTTTTGTGGGTGGGGTGGGGGCTGCGGGTGGGTTGAGTGAACTCGCGGGTGGCTTTGGTGCCACTCCCACCAGCCTAACAGTGAATACTTTTCCAATTGTTTGGACACCAAGTGACAAAGGAGTTATATCCAACAGAAAAAGATCTTGAACACTCTGGTCATTATTCCCGCTTAAGTTTGCATCCATAATGGCTGCACGCCTGCACCGTATGCAACAGCCTCATCAGGGTTCACACTCTTGCATAACTCTTTGCCATTGAAATATTCCTGCAACATACATTGAACCTTAGGTATCCTAGAAGAGCCGCCAACAAGAATCACTTGGTCTATACATGATCTTTTCGACTTAGCATCATTTAAACACATTCCTACAATCTCGATGCACTTATTAAACGAATCCATGTTCAACTCTTCAAATTTAGCCCGGCTAAGTTTGATAGAGAAGTCAATTCCCTCATGCAAGCAATCCAATTCGATAGAAGTTTGTCTAATACACGAGAGAACCTTTTTTGCCTTCTCACAAGCAGATCTCAGTCTCCCCAGTGCTCTTTGGTTCCCTGTCAAGTCCTTTTTCCATTTTCTTTTGAATTCCCGAGCGGAATGTGTGACAATCCGTCAATTTATGGTCAATATTTTATTCTCAATATTTATTTGAAAATGTTATTATATGAACTCACTTATTTTTGGGAAGAAATTTGGATTTACGTCTTGAAGTAGCATCGACTACGTCTAAACCGGAGGATTCTACGTTACGTGCTTACGTTTACATACACCGTTTTGGTGACAGTCCGATATTTTAGATAATAAATTTATCCGCGAATATTATTTTGGAGTTTTAAATTTGTGTTGGATCATAAACTCACAAATTTACGAGAAGAGATTAAGACTTACGATTTTAATTTAACGTCCTTTACGACTAAGCCGGAAACCCTAGGATTACGTATTTACGTTTTCGAACTGCGTTTTTGATGAAACAATTTTTATTGGATTCGTTTTGTGACGTTGGTTCATAATTTATAAAAACGTTTTTCGTAAAACGACCCGAGGGCACGCAAATCGAGGAAACTAGAATCGAGGAGTACCCGTAAATAAATGGGGATGAGACAAGTGTGACACTTGTCCCACCCCCACTCAAACCGTCCTAACTAAGGTATCAACACCCTTAGGTGTCCAAGTTTTACTAAGTTACGCTTACACATGTCTTAAGCTTAAAGAGTAAACTTCCACTTTCCATCAAAACTAGCAAAACCACAAACCAAAACCACACACTCATTTTCCATTCATGCAAACTACTCCAAACTCTCCTCTCTCTATCTCGATTGCCGTCCATACTCCACCATCAAACACCACTTTTGATCAAAATCAACCATGAAATCCTATGTTATTCTTGCACATGTTGAAGCCCTTTTGAAACCCTATTGATTGGTGGTGATTATAACATCCAAGGAGGAGTTTCTAAGGAGTATTAGGGCTGATTTTCTACAAAGTGTTCATGAAGCATGGTGGTCTTGAAGATGGTCATGGTTATCCACAAGTTTCTCCATCAAAATCCATGTCCAAATCATAACCTACATCAACTTGGTGGTATAAAGATTGTCCTCCTCATCCTCTTGTTATTTTTGATCATGTAATCTTGTATTTCTTTTACTTATGTATATGTATATGATGATGAATGATGATTAAAAATATTGTGTGGGGATTTGGTGTTGATAAACATGCTTAAAAAGATGAAATACTATAAGAAACAAGGCTAAGATCTTGTTTAAATTTGTTGGCTGTATAAAACAGTAAAGAATCAAATGATGAACTGAAAAAAATGGCATAGATTAATGGATTTACAGTAAGCTATGGGTCTTGTACACATGTGAGAGTTGGCCATGCAATGGAATCATTGTAATGAGTGAGATATGATCAAAACAAGTTTAGAGTACCAATCTGAGTTTACTGTTTTGGACGATTTTTAGAAAATACTTAGAGGCTGATTCAACAGTAGCTATAGAAGAGTTAAATGGAGAACATATCATGCAGCTTATGTGATAAAAATTTGAGCTTATATCTCCATATATAACTCTAGATATGGCAGTTTTGGTGAAGATGAAAATAAAAATTAGATTTTGGAAATTAAAGTATAATACTATTATATAAGCACTCAAAATTATATAGTATAAAATGTAAAGTTAAAACCCACTAACTTATATAATACATTTATATAAATATGTACAATGATAAATAAGTGGACATTTTATAAAAATGGTAACTTGTTAAGTTTTATAAGTTATAAAACTATAAACATGATTTTTACGACTTTTTCGGCTATTACCGTAAAATTAACGTTTTCGTTAAATAAAACTTAGACGGTTGGACCCGTCTAATGTAAACTTTATAAAACTTATATACTGATATATAAACATGTATAACAAGAAAAAACCGATAAAACCCGAACTATATAACATACGGACATTAACGGGCTAGTTAACGTTATTGGACTAATAATACAACAAAATGGACTAAAACACTAATAAACTTATTTATTGGGCCTAACCCATTTAGGTCCAACTTGTAATGTGTAGATACTGAAAATATAAGTATAACATGGATTAATACAAGTTAAAGAAATTATAATAAGTTTATTGAACCTAAAACACGTAAATAGGTAAAATTAGTAAGCTAGTATAAAAGTTATCGACACATAACACTAAAATGAGTAAACGAGAGTATGTAAACCCACTTGATCATCATATATATAAAATCATCATATGTATACATAATTGTTATTTTTATAAAGTCATTGGATATGAGTCTAAGACGAATATTATTTTTCTAGGTTTCCGTGATTGAAGCATGTACCGTACGTCCGAATTGCCGATAACCCGCCTTCCCACATCAACGTGAGTTCATAGCCTCACACTCTTTTAAATGTTTTTATGAAATGTTTTATAAACCCACGAGGGAGATAACATGTTAGTTTTTATAAAATAGGACACCATTTGTCCCGATTGTTTGTTTATTGATTTGGACCCGAATGATTGTATGACCCGATTGTATGACCCGATAAATGATTAAAGGACCCGATAGATGAAATAAAATGGATTATTAAAGTTAGGTTATGTCACTAAAAGTCCCATTAGCATGAATTGTGAACTACCGGGATTTGGTAGACGCTTGTGCATATAATAGTACTATTTGGGGACGATCACCCCAGTTCGCGCCTTGACGGTTGATCCCCGTCGTGCCACATTGATTGGTAAGCGAATTTATGTATGAGAAGATTTCCATAGCGTGACCTTTGTGACGACATGCTTATTTAGATGGGAGAATTGAGTATCGGGTTAGCTACCCGTTGTTTGGTTTAGTAAGGTAACAATGTCAAGCGGCTTATAATAATCCAGTTAACGAAATACTACTATATGCTCCGAATTACGATGTATTGCCTGACTAGCAATACAGGGTCATACTGTTGATATTATGTTCGTGTTTTGGTTTTCATAACCATATTCATATAATGGTTTTTATTTAACTTTATACAACGTCGTAAGACGTATTGTATGATGTTTTTACGACATTGGCTCGTATAATGATTTTTAAATCAAATGCCTATATTATGATTTTGACAAGGATTTGTATTAAATGATTTTGGCTATTTTATGGCCTACTACATGGATTTGTACAAAATGATTTTCGGTAATAATTTTATACCAAAGTTATATTGATGGCATTTATTAAACTCTATGAATTCACTCGGCGTTGTCGCTGACCTTTTCTTTTAACATGTTTTATCTCAGGTACTTGAAGGTAATTCTCGGGAAGATGACAAGAATTTATGGCCCGCACTTAAACAATATTTTCCATTCAAATACTTTTTTAAAACTTTGTATGGAATATAATGACTTGGGACCTTTGTAAAATTGATATTTATGAATGGAAATGTTTTATTATTAAACGACGCGATTTTTAAGCGTTGTCTATGATGTGAGTAATGTGCTATCCCGTAACACCAACTAGTCTTCCGCTGTATTGAGTTGTATAAATTTGGGGGTGTTACAGTTTGGTACCAGAGCTCTCGTTATAGAGAACGAAAGATTTTTAAAACCAAGGTTTTGAATAAAATATTTCAAAATCTTTTAACTATAAAATTTTTTCTAAAAATGTCTAAAAATCTTTTGACTATAACGGTGCTGAAGAATTCCCGAGTTACCGACAAGGCCAGACTGAGAAGTGTTATTTTAATATATATAACTTGGATTATATATATATATATATATATATATATATATATATATATATATATATATATATATATATATATATATATATATATATATATATATATATATATATATATATGATGTAATTTTATTGTTTGATTTTTTTTTTATATTTATACGAGTTATTTATACGACGTAGATTGTCACAAGGAACCCTAAATCTCCTAGTAAATTAATCGAAGCTATTCTCGTAGGAATTCTAGCTATCCTAGATCTAAACCAAGTTGTGGATATTTATAATCCCAACAAATGGTTGATACTCGTAGAAGTGTAGATATTAGTTGATTGTGATATTGAGAAAGAATTGGCGAGATAAAATCTGATATCGATGTCATGACGATCTTTCCTTATAGAGTGGAGTTTGACAAAACGTTACCACCTAGAAAGATGTCATCTGATTCGTTGTCATCCAATTCTTAAATTGAAATCAAAAGGGTGAATCTTGCACTTGAGGCTGTCATTGGAACCATTACCCAAAAGCCTCATGCCACTAATACCTTTCCGAGAAATCTAATTGAATGTATGAGTCATTTCATACTAGTGACTCATTTGATAATTGTTGTTGTAAGAGATATAGGATTAGAAATTTAGTGTTGATTCATATCGAGCTTTTATTGCCCTATTAAGGTTTATAAATAAGGTGGAAGTATTTGAAAATAAGGTAGGATATCGAATTGAGTATAAAATTGGTTAAAAACTTGAATAAATAAAAGTTTAACACCTATGGAATATGAGATTAAGAGGAACTCGTTAAGTTCTGTGATTGAATTATAAGGTTTTAAATGATTGTTGATTCGTGATTAAGGGTTGTTCCTAGGCCATTGTCCACTAACGAGGATGCCGAGTGTCCAAGAAATAAATTGAAGAAATCTTCTTCTGAATTGAGACCAATGGATCTTCCAGGACAGGTGGGACACCTAATGACTCTTGTAGATTAGTATTCATCGTGGTATCTTTTAAAAATCCCTAACTTAACTGAGACATCAGTTGGTAGGATGAGTTCTGAGAATTGTATGACATAGTGACATGTAATGTGTTACAGTACAATTTTGACTTGTTTGTGATTAATGAAAAAGACTACCTTTGATTGCTAAATTCTACATGTATCGATGATATCTATCTTTTCTTGCTTATTCCTAATGTTCGCATTAGTGATGCAACCATTGAACAAGTACTCATCTTGATTTGAGTTACGTTGTGGATTATTCTTTTGAGTGCCATCGAGATCTTGAACCTCATGATTAATTGGCTAAGCTCATTTCCTATCATATCGTAGTTAGTTCTTGGTGAACAAGCTTTCATCACTCCTTTGCAGATCACTCATTGTTTTTATAAAAATAAAACAGTATCCCTTGAGAAAAATTGAATCTTCATCACCGTATGGATTATTCAAAGTGAGATTTATAAGTGATTGTTATCGAAATGAAGTTGTTTATAAAACACCTTGGAAAACTTAATTGTTTTCATAACAAGGAAAATCTTTGTAAATTTATTTTGATTCTTATTTAAGAATTAAGCATGAAAATGTTTTTATTATAAACATGATGATAAAATTTTGACGAACTGAGTATTGCATCGTTAATCTTGAAATTCTATATAGTTGCGCGCCTACATACAATTTGGAATGGACCATGTAAGACTGATTAGTAGTCACCATAAAACTAATGAATAAACACTACATTTTCTTTGAAGATTGTGAAAGATTAAAATTTTATGAGATCTGCAAGAAGTGAAAAATAGGGATATATTATTAGGGACACCTACATATGTGCCCGTACTATTTATTCTTCTGAGTCGAATTTACTCATCTGTGGAAATTGTCTTATTTGACAATTGACAATTCTTTCTTGTCCAATTCTCTCGTAGTGAGATTCTTAGGAAAAATATTTGATTACCGAGTGTTGATACCCGACTGGATGTATCGACCTTCCTATCATTTCTTATGATTTGATTTCATTTGAATGACCTGGGTAACGATCCGAGGAGCTTTCGAATGCGTACTCAAATTATGAAAACATGGGATATATTCATATTCGTTAAATGTTTTCGTCTGTATCTGATTTGAAATTCTCTCGCATAGATTATGCGTTGACCTTACTCTTAAGATGATAGTTGTGTCTCCATATATCCTTGAACTCGTCAAGGATTATGAGTTATTATTAGTCTTTTGAGAAGTTCACATCTTATCGACGGCAATAAAACTGGAAAGTTGATAGTGCCAGTAGAATGGATTGATTGATTATGACATGACAACATTGTCTTAATTGATGGGAACTCGAGTAGAATTCCCTAAAAGATAAGATGTTGATTATCAAAAGTGATCTAAATAATTCTTGATGAATGACCATATCCTGCATCTAGACTTGAAATTATAACGTGAATGGTTGTGAATTAGTCATATATATTATAACTAGAAAGAACCTAATATGAATTTATTAAAAAGATGTTTCTGTTATCTGAAATTTTAAGAAGTAGTTGCTGGTAAATTACCTAGACTTTCGCCATTAAGGCAAGTTGAAATTGGTATTGATTATATTCCCGGTGCTGCACCTGTGGCTTGTGCACTGTACGTCAGCACCATCTGAATTAAAGGAATTACCGTACAACTGAGATTGTTGTCGGAGAAAGATTTTATTCTACCGAGCTCGTCATCATGAAGAGCTATTGTGTTATCATTCCTTATATTTATAGATTACTATGAACTGAGTAAATTGACAATCGAAAACGATATCCATAACTCGAAATGGAAGATTTGTTCGATCATTTACAATGTTCTAGCAATTTGATCCATGGCATGGTTATCATCAACTTCGCATCCGCGAAAAAGATTATCTATTCCAATCATTACATCCAGAACTTGTAATGAACATTATGAGATTCATGTTATGTTGTTTGGATTAATTAATACACATGTAGCATTCATAAATTGGTGAATCACGTGTGTAGGCTGTAAATTGATAAAGTCATGCTTGTGTCCCTTAAGGACCATTTGTTTGTTTATAAGAATAAACAGGAGTTAATAATTAATTATAGATTGCCCTGAATTGGCCGAATAATAAAAAACCTGTACCTTGAATAATTAGCATGTGATTTAAGACTTAATCCTTTACATAAAGTGCCTGTTTGATTAATGATGGTAAGATATATATATATATATATATATATATATATATATATATATATATATATATATATATATATATATATATATATATATATATATATATATATATATATATATATATATATATATATATATATATATATATATATATGTATATATATATATATATATGTATATATATATATATATATGTATATATATATATATATCTTTACATTATATATAAGAGGAGGGATATGCCACATAAGCAGCCATTAATCTACGTCAGCGACATCATTTGGGCCGTAATCAATCATTCGGGTCGTGTCCCTATAACCCGGCTTATATTCATATTCAACACAAATCTTCCCCATCTTTGTATTCGTTTTCCAAAACCCTAACCCCTAATCAATATTATGCAGAACCCTAATCCCTATTTGATTCATCTTATTCAGAATCACAAAAAATTCCACCTCCACCATGATCGAAACTATCTCTATAATTAATATCTTCTAAGGTAATTTTTATTTTTCTTTTGATTGAATCTAATTACCCTCGCCGGTCAGTTTATGAATTGGGTGAGTACATAGTAAATTATATGTTTGCTTTTATTAAGATATGTTTTAACTTCAATTCCAGTTTTAATTACTCTTTACATTCGATTAGTTAATCCTTGAAATATGACTTACAGTATGAGTTCTTATTTTGATTTCACTTTTAGAGATTAATTATCATATAAATTTATATTTTTTAATCTTACCGCAAAACGTCTATGGATTATTGATTATCGTTTCAGGTTTGGGAGGTTAAAGCTGCATATTTGACCATCATCCCTGTTTATTGTGCTGCAATCGGTGTTGTTGATCCTAAATAAGGTTTTCTTTTACATTCAAATTTGTATTACTTACATTTATGACATTCTACTGATATACTATTTTTTTCTTGGATCTTTATTTTTTTTGTTTAATATAGGGAATTTCACTACATATTCCACGGCGACTTCGTGTTATAGAGGACAATGGTCTAAAATAAGCTACATCTTCACACCAGGTGAGAAGCAATGTTTTTGCATTTCATGTTCTCAACAAACATGCTTTCAATTGGGTGCCAAATTTGCAGGCTGGTGCTACTTAGGCTATTGCCATGATCAATGCTTATGTATGCAATTTTTAGACAAGGTGTACTTGAATTACTTACGCAATCTCCTTCTCTAGCTCTATGTATTTGATCTATACTTGGATTAGTTTTGGTTACACTCGATTTTTTGTTTCTTATTCGGTTTGTAGAATCAAACAATATTTTTATATTTACATAGAATTTATATGATGACGAATTTTGGAGAAAGGAGAACTGCAAGTTGCAAGGAAGGAAAAAGAAACACATGTATCAAATCGGTTTAAGAACATTGTAACTATAGTCATGCAGAAAACTGTCAATCCGGAAACTCACACCCATATACTCAGCACTAATTTTTTATTCGATGCATACATGTTTAAAAATCATTTTTTATTAAGTTTGATTTGCTAATTGTGTGAATTTTCTGTTTGCGTTTAGGTTATTGCCATGCTAGGATTCGACAGAATAATTGCGATTAGAAAAGGCGCAGTCTAAATGTAAGGAGGTTTCATTTGATGTATGTTGCACTATTCCGATTCTGCTATTCTTTTTCCTTACAAAATGGACGCTAGAGCTATTTGGCAGGTCCAAAATAAGACATAGCCATAGTCGCAGTAGGATTAGAAGTCTATACACGCACCACAGTTACGGCGAAAAAAGGGACATCAAAGCCATAGTCACAGACTCATAGCCAAAGGTATGATGACAGGGTCCGCTTTACATCCAAGGTAAAAAATATAATAATTTAAAATTTTGGTATTATAATAACATTAGCTGGTTCTGTTTTGTGACATCCGACAATTTCTTACTTTTTCGACTGAGCTTGAAAATATCTACTGTACCAGAAACCAATTTTTATAAAACGAATGATTATAAGGGGTTGTGATGAATATTAAACGGTCAATTGAAGTTGTGATTGCTCGCGTCTTGGTGAGGCATGAGGTTGCCCGTTGTATCTGTTTTTTTGTTCTCAAACTATTTGAGCCTCATATATACGTTATAATTGAGACAATAGATAAATATTAGATGTATATTGTAGTTCACTTATTTTTTTTATAAAAATGACAATTACTTTTAGTAAAACCAATCTCAATCTTTCTGTGCAACCATTCCAGACTGTTATCTCTCCTTCTGCCCCAGTGGGATTGCTGGTTGGATGGCAACTAATAATCCTTTAATGTCTCATGGTGCTATTTTGGCTGGACCCTAGGATCTTGCAACCCCGTGTTGCAGGTCAGTGACTTGAACAATATGCAGTATTTTGATTATACTATCTTTTGTACAATAAGTTAGCCACTTGAGATTGAAGTCAGGTTAAGTAGCTGTATGTTTGTTATAAAAAGTTAATGGTGAGCTGTACACGGTCTCTTAGGCAAAAATATATGAACCGACCTATAAAACAAGTCAACAAGAGGAAAAAGAAAAAGCTTGAGAAGGCTGAACACAAGATGCTTGGTTGGGATACGTTACTTAAATACTTTTTTTTTCGTGTAAATAATATGTGTGGAAATGGAGAAACATATGCGTTACTGTACTAATGTGTTCTGAATGTTATCATAGTTTAGTGAACAAATACATACATACATTAAAATCGATTTTTACAAGTTAGGTGGTCGTGATGATTTAAAGTTGTTGATTCCAGCTACTTTTCTTCCCCGGTTTATGTTTACTTTAGCATAAATGAGGTTAATGTTTTACTTTCCTAACATGTGATATTAGAAATGACCAGATCATAAAAAAGTCCAGAATGTAATATCTCCATGATTTCATGTGCTTGGACATGTGTAACATTTATTCCTTTGACACTTACAGGCAGATGGGAAACTGAAAGTCGAATTACCCGCAGATGTTCAGGAGGAATGTGCAAAGATTGGTGGTGTTGAATAGGTGAAGGTAACATCACTTTCTTATCGATGATATTGTCTTATTTGAATTTACTGATGTGGCATGTCACACATGGCTTTAGGTGATTCCATTGGCTTATGATGACATGTTACAAAGCTTATTTGGTTCCTGTTAGCTAGAATTCTTGAATTATATTTTAGAACTGAATTTGAATAATGGTTGGGTACGGGGGAGGACAACTATTGACACTATAATTGCTTGTCTTATGAATCTTTCATATTCAAAGAGCTTAGAGCAATATACAAATCCACGGGCCTCCACATGTTTACAATATCTATATCATGTTGCTTATGAGTTCTGATGTTAATGAAGTATAACATTTAAAATACCATATACATTTTCACGAGGATAGTAGACGACATAAGTGGTGATAATGCATTATGTTAATGACTTAATGTAAATACAGTTTATGTGTCTTGTGCCTTACTATCTTAGGTCAAATTCTTTCATGTGTCATGTTCCCCACTAATAGTAGCATATGTATATATTATTAAATAATATTTGGTTAGAATAACTTTTTATAAAAGGGGTCGACTGTCCTTATGCACATTCCTAAAGGTGATTTTCACATCAGATGTCAAGTGTGGTAACGAGTGAGCTCATGTTCAGTTTCAGGAGCCACTATTATCAACACACGTAGTCTGACTTATGTTTATATTCAACGCTAATAGGTATTCGACATGGATTCAATTACATATGCAGATAACTAAGTTTTTTGTAAGCATATCAAGAATCTAGACATATAACACTAGCAACCAAACACCCTTATATAACTGTTTTGAAATAGCAAGGGGAGTTTATGAAATAGCAAGGGGAGTTTATCAGTATTCAACAATAAATCCACACGGGGTTGTTTTAATCTTAATAGGAAATGGTCAGATAGGTAAAACAAGAAATTAGAAACCGAGTTTCCTTCACATTAAAGTAGTAAGCTTTTATCAGCAAAAAAATAAGCGTTTATTCAGTTTTGATTATAATGTATATTTCTTAGGAATGACTGTATATAGAAGAGTAGAAGAACAACTAAGCATTCATACTATAACCACAACATCAGGTCCCTAAACTGTGTGGCAGACTATAAGCACATCACCATCACGCCTAATGCACATCACCTTCACACCATAGTAGTAAAAATCTTAGGGGCAGTTATGAATATCACAAGTGTGGCAGCAATGACACTTGTCAAGGGCTCGAAAGTTTAACCACATACTTGCCAGCAGCTTCAAATGAATATTCGAAGCTTGAGAACCATCGTAAAAACTTTAGGGACAGTAGTGAATATGACAAGTGTTCCAGCAATGACACTTGTGAAGGGCCCAAGCCTAAACACTCAGTTTCCTTCAGCAAATTATTTGTTGTCAAATTTAATTGGAAGTGATAATCATTGACTACAGAGTTGTTTATGTCTCTTTGTTGGTTATAGTTGCTGGAAACGAGACTAATCACACATGTATGTTATGGAATTTATTTTCTTTAATGTTTACACAGGGAATATTTTTAGTAATACGTAGTTAGGTTTTGCTTAATACTTGAGAGAAGTTTATCTTAGCTGTTAAAATATTACAGGTACCAATCACTATAAACTATCATGACGCCTAATCTTTATCATCATGGATGTTGTTGTATTACAATACAATTCTTTTTATTGAATAGCCTTTGTTTTATTTAGGGATCTATGGTAGTGTCGTCCTCTGCCTCACCACCATGCTTTGAACATTAGGACTTTCGTCATCTAATGGACTGAATGGAGTTCGCTGCCTCACCACCAACCTTAAGGCCCATTTTCGATCATAACATGGACAATTTTTTTTTGTCTCAATTGCAGGATTGGTGGCAAGTCAGTAATAATGTATGTTTACGTGTTCAGGGAGCTGATTTTGAAGCCAAAGTTATAAAGCTTATTAAATTGGGGTGCAGTAGAGATGTAGTTATACAAAAGATCAAGTTTTTTTATGGCAATGAGAAACAAGCAGCTGGATACCTTTTTGGTGGACAAACCTGGTATATGTACTTTCAATTTTCGAGTTTATTTGCAATCACACTTTTTTGTTTCCAGCAAATTTTAAAATGTAAATCCACTTGTGTACTTTATAACATTGTCATCCCCATCATATATGGTCTAACTATCTGTTCTGGATAAACGATCTCATATAATTAAAGATAACTGTAATCATATCTAACCTACTATAAACCTTGCACTTTCTTGCTAAAAGAAGTCAAGATACATGATCTAATCCACATTGTTAGTAAATTATTCGTGTTATAAAAATCAGAAAGAGGATGAAATTTAATTCTTGATATACAACCTTTTCTATATACATGCTCACACACACAAAATCGGTAGTTTATACAAATATCCAATCATATACTACTCTCCAACAAGAATCAAATACTGAAACTTTAACAGCATGCTAAACTTGTGATGACGGTAAAAAAATCATCACTATCCAACACGTCGTAGGTCAAAACAATATTGGGATAACTGTTACAAAACTTGGCAATATCCATTAACTGTGCGTTCGACATTTGTAACAGCTCCCGTCTCATCGTCTTCCATCGCTAAGAGATAAAAAATGGACTTGATACTATCAGGATTCTCTTTGCAACGTTTTGCCAAATCTTTAGTAAGCCCGTCGTTGCTTGAAATAACATCAACCATAGCTTGAAACAACCTACTAGAAGACAAAAGCACTTCCTGCTGATAAGAACCAAGATTTCCACCTACCACCTTCCTAGAAAAGTGAGCTTGTAGCAAAGCATTGGCCTTCACATGTAGGTCTGCGTATCTTGGATTCTCGAAGGGAAATCTCTGATGATTGATCAACTTGCGTATCAACTCCTCTTCTCCAGATGCTTATGCTTTTATAATTATTTTAGTGTACTCACAAGTCACAAATAAGATATTTCTGGTTCGCTCATTATGTGCTTATACTCATTATCAAAACTCTAATAGAAGGTGTTTACGCTTGTTAATTTAAGTGAATGTCGTTTCTTTATTTATGACTACTAAAAAGGTTCGAGAGACTATCCTATTTAAAATTGGGCGAATGTTTCTAACAAGTTAAAATGAACCATTCACCCATTTTCTTTTTAACTGAATTGACTAATCAAATCCCACGTCTAAGTGTTAGTTTTTTTTATATAAGACAAGAAAAAACATTAGTCTTCAACATACTATTTAAATACAAATTAGATAAGATTAGCATGGTACCCGCGCAATACAGCGATAGGTAATTGATGACTATTTTCTTAGCAATCGAATTACTGTTAAAGTGTACAAAAGTTAAATTAAAATAAACAAAATCATTAAAAATAAAAAAATATTTTTTTTGTAAATATATCAAAATGGATGTTGAATTAAAGTGAATAAAATTCTAGAAAACATGATGAAATTAAATTATGAAAAAATAAATAAGTTAAAAGATATCTCAATTTTAAAATAAATGTGATTTTTTACTAATAAGTTGGTAAGAGGTTGTTACAAAAGTTTGTTATAAAATGGATGGATGGTCAAGATTGCACATTTGATTTGAAGTTAAGTTTGAAATAAAAATGATCTAATGATTGAGAGTTAAGATATTTATCTTAATTTTTAGTTTAGAGTTAAGATATGTATATACACTATTTATATATAATATAAATATAGATATATAGATACACATTAGAGGTGGTTGCATAAATGTTATGTAAATTGGAATGAACTATATATTGTATAGTTTGTATAAATATTCATTGATTTTTTTATTTATCGGATGAAATTATAATTTCATTTAGAAAACTTTCCGATCTTAAAATAGGTATGTATCTATTTTTGAGTGGATAAGGTATGAAATGGTAGATACCATCTATTTTGACGTAATGAAAAGAGTAGTGAAGACCGTATCTACCGAATATTATATGTATTCAGACTCGAGAATAAACGTTGACATAATTTACTTCTCTTTTCATTTTTTCTTTTAAGCAAAAAAACTCATTTCATCTTAGCAACCAGACTTTACAACCCATAAAATGCACCAGAAAATATTCCAAGACAAAGACCATCTGTTGTGAACCACACATAATTCTGATAAACTTTTTCCCCATTGCATCACTCATAAATGGATATTGTTCTCGCTTATCATATGTACTCTATTAAAAGAAATTGCCTTATTATTCTTAAATCTTAAGTATTACGTATTATATTGTCATATATAGCGACTAAAATCCTTTGACAAAAGATTTTATACTTACGCTACTATACAAATATTGTATCTTTTACGGCAATCTTATTATATATCTTTTATCGCTCTCAAGAAAAACTATCTTTCAAGTGCTTCAATAATTGTTGGCTTTATATTAATTTTTTTTCTAATATTATCTCTCATTTGATCATCGGTGTTAAATTAAATTGCGTTAATCATTAATTACGTACTTTTTAACTCGTGCTTGCAGTTGAGAGTTTTAAGGGACTTTTATTTTAATTTTCATTAGTAACTTGATTTAGAGTTGGAAATTATGGTTTGATAAAAAAGAATTAACATTTACATTTACTTAAACAAAAAGGTATAAACCATACTTAGAAGATCTACTAATAATATTATGTTGACTCAATAAAAATTTATAATATATTAATATCTCCAAGACCAATGTTTCCAGTTTTACAACCTCTTATATATAAGTTTTTTTAAAAGACATTTATCTAAAAAACAAACACTACAATTTACAAAACATTTAACAACTTAAATATTTTTATTACTTAATGTAAAAGTCTTTTGATATTTTATCAAGTATAATTTTTAATAATTTAATATAAAATTATATATAGTTACTTCTAAAACTATAAATATACTTAGTAATATAATAAATAAAACAACCCGACAATTTGGTATTATGCTTAAATAACACAACGTAAAATACACAAATTTTAAACCAATATTTAACTAAGAAGACTGAAAACGACAATTAGAAGTGACGCACGCCTATGGGACGTATCAAACTGACTTAACAACTTTTATTTTCTTATAACAAATGAAAATTTGTTTTGCTTTTCTTAACGCATTTCAACTATTTAAATTTTATAAATTAATTCTATATGGTTACTTCGAAAACCATAAAATCTATATAGTAATATAATAAATGCAAAGAATTCGACAAACATTGCTACTATGCTTAAAAAATCTTAGTAGAATGTACAATTTTTTAATACCAATATTTAAGTAAACAAAAACATGTAAACAATAATTACAAGTCATCTCGACTAATAATGCATACAAAGGCAACTATACTACAAAAAGTTTATAAACAAATATTTAGCAAATAAGAAAAGTTAAACGACAATCATAAGTCATACCCGTCCATCGGACGGGTTTTGCCACTAGTATATATATATATATATATATATATATATATATATATATATATATATATATATATATATATATATATATATATATATATATATATATATATATATATATATATATATATATATATATATATATATATATATATATATACTAACTATAAAGGAGCTATCTAGATTGTTGAAAGTTGAAAAAATTCAACACAGCTTCTCATGTAAGCTATCAAATTTGTAAGAAAGGAAAGAAACGAAAATTATGAAGTGTTATTAGCACATGCTTTTCTGAAAATCAAAACAGCTTGGTTACCTAAAATAGTGTAATCACAGAATTTTAGAAATTGAAATCAAAACACAGGGTTTTATAGAAATCAAAACAGCTAGCTTACTTAAAATAACCAAATCATAAGGCCATAAATTATATAAAACACATTTGATATATTCTTCTCAAGTAAGGATGCATGCATATGGTAACTTTAGTTACGGAAAGTTTGAAAATTTAAAATTTTTGTAAAGTTGAAACGCTTTGGCAGCTGGAATGAATGGTTGTTTCTGAGAGGAAACATAACATAATTTGGAGAAAACTTAAAACACAAATCTTTTCAAATCTTTACTTCTTTTATAAAACCCCAATATAAGTTATAACCTATCATCTATTCTTTTGAATATCTCTCTCTAAACTAACGCCCCATCTCTCTCTCTCTAGACCATCTCCCAACTGAAATATTTTTTCACCATCATCCTTGCCGCCGTTTTCCAAATAGCCACCGTCTTTGACCGTTAGGTTGTTTCGGTAGACTTGGTGGATTAGGTGGTTGTGAGAAAAGTCATGTTAGTGATCTTTTGAGTCCTTATTTTTTAAACATTTATGTGACTTTTGATCAATTATAAGTTGGATGACTTTCAAGATGTAACTGAGTTATTGTAACCACATCTCATTACTCTTCATTTCAGTTGTTGTTGAATTGAACAAGTACATTGGAGTTGCTACGATTTTCAAGGTATTCCAAATCATTCATAAGGTATTTTTATTTTTTGAGATTTATTGATTAATATGAAGTAATTCAAATGTACTTTAGGAGTATTTGAATCTGTATCTGTTTGATTAAGCAGAGCAAGAGAGGCTCGATTAGGAATGTGGCAAATGATTTTATAGATAGTGGATGCAAGAGTCGGGAGTTTGAACCACATGGACCGCACCTAAAAATGTTGTCTTACAAGGTTAGTCATTGTTTTCGATTGATTACAACATTTTCATTCAAAAGGATGGTTTATGATCAGACAAATATAATCAAGTATACATGTATTTGCATCAAATATGAGTTTTAACATATTTAGTTATCGGTAGTTTAAGTTCGGCTTCATTGTTTTATGAAGCTACTATTGTTTATCTGTATATTTCTAAAGATTTGGTTTTTATTATATGGTTTGTTCGTTAGAAGTGTTGGGTGTCTTTCAGATTGTCAGGGAAAATGCGTATTTGGATATTTTTTTGTAGTTGCTTATCAAAACCGATTATTTGATCATTCTTATTTTACTTCTTAAGTTTCTAAATTTTATGGAATTACAAAGTAGTTAAGCATTTTGTTATTGTGTTATCGTGTTTAGTTACGATAATAGCAAATCAAAACACTGTCTCTTGCATCGTGGTTTGGTAGTTGTTACGGCTGTGCTAAATTAAAAGCATTAGTGGTTATAATGAGCAATGCCAAACATATCTTATCTCAAACAGTTCTTTGTAAAGTTATTTCTTAATTCATGCATATGACTTTAATTGTAGAATAGGCATACAAATTGTAAGATACTACTGGTATTAGATTGCACTAAAAGTCAAAACCATTTGATGCATGTAGAATAGGCATGTAAATTGTAAGATACTATAGTTTTGTACCCTGAACCTGAACCAGTCCCACGACCAGCCGCACTCCATATCCAAAAACAGCATCAAGTATTTTCTGTCATGGAGTAATTCATATTTGATTGTTATTTTCATATATAAGTTGTTTCTACTTTAGTTATCCATGTTTTTTTGTTAAAAAAATGAGGTAACTTATATGGGGTTATTACGGGTGTTTGGTTTTGAATTTGACTCTCTGCCAACATGCTCTTAACTTTACTTAATGGGAGAATGCAATGAATTCTCATGGTGACATGGTGTCATCCAATAAAATTGATTTAAGGGTTATAGATTTTTGTTCTTTCTCCTCCATTAACGTATATAATGGTAATCTAAGTATTTGGAGTTGTAACCAATGAAATTTAAAAGGTTTTTGGTTGTGCATGCAGTTATTGTTGGTCACAAGTTCATGTATCTGATCACCCACGATGCTATTTGAATTCTTGGGTAAAACCATTTGTGTAGTCTTAGTCAATAGACAAGTGTTGTGGCTATCCTTTTTTTACGGCCACAATCATCTTCGTTACATTCTTATACTTCGCAATTATGAAGATCGGGTAATACTGTATCACAGTTTGATGAGCACCTATCTTATGGAATCCTTACATTAAATTATACCCCTGGGTTTGATTTATTTTACAAAGGAGGCATGGCACGATTTGTGGTGGGCTAACAAGTAAAGAGTTAAATGATTTTCTAGATCGCTCGAAATAAAGTGAAAATAGGTACGCTTGTGGTCTCTTTATTAAAAACGGCTTGTATTAAAATTTTACCAAGAAGTAATTCATTATCACTTACTTAAATTCGTGCAACTTGTTATTTATGAGTATGCTTGCCTGACTCAAACTTCTCTATTTCGGGTTCTCTTCTCTTTGTTGTTTTAGTTTCTCATTAGTTATTTGTTATGTCAGAACAAAAAAGATTGTTGTTTTTTCTGATCATGAAAACAAATGCACAAGAAATGAAGTGGGTCCTTCCCGTTGATCCAAGCATTATAGTCGTTTAGCAAGTAACTTATAATTTTGTTCACTCTGTTGAGACTTGTACTAGAACCATATATAAGAAAAATAGCACGTATCTTTTACGAGTAAAAAATGCTTTCCCTTGAAATCTTATCTCTTTCTTTCTATTGTAATGAGCTACTACTATATTGTAATATCTCTGTTTCATTCTTTCTTTCTGTTGCAGTTAGATTTTAACTACACAGTAGTAATATTCATCGGGTTGTATCGGCATGACCCGCTAACCCGATAAACTAAATTTGTCAACCCTAACCCAACCTAATAACTATATCGAGTGATCGGGTTTGGGTCAACTAACCCGATAGGCATTTTTAACCCGATTATTCTTATCGGGTTCGAATCAGATGAACCCAACCCTATTAGCACCCTATATGGGTGTGTCTGTATTTCACTCTAAACAAAACTAGATTTGATTTTGCATTATGTAAAATACATCTCATTATGTTTCATGATTATCGGATATATAATTTAAAGGCCAATCTTACTAAGGTGACTATTTACATTGTATAACCTCGATTTGTAGTATAGATGTTGGAAAAGCTGTACACTCTCAGTTAACCTTAAAATAAATACGTACATATAAACATCGGTATGTGAAATTTTGGGTGGTTTAGTGGGTCAAAACATGTAATTTTTACAACGGGTTATAAATGGTTTTCATATGAGTCAACCAAGTTAATGGTTCTAATTTGGCATTCAAAATTAAACATTTTAATTTTTCTATGTTGTTCCGCTTTAACCCAAAGTGAACAACTTGATCTTTTCACATTCTATTTTGAATGTTACACGAAACACTTACCACAATATTACATATCGTTAATTATCTGCCGCTAGGAATTTCCGTTGCTATGCACGGGTACTCGCCTAGTATATATATATATATATATATATATATATATATATATATATATATATATATATATATATATATATATATATATATATATGTATACATATATATATTGACTCTTCAAAAATTAAGAGCCCTTTTAAGACTTTGAATTATTACTAAAAAGGAAGTGCAAATATTTTTTGAGAAATATTTTAACAAAGGATTTTTAAGGGATTATTCCTTTCTACACAAACCATTTAACTAAACTTCTGTTTAGGGGTAAATGTTTGTGTATACCTCAAGACAACATAAGAGGGATTGAGGAAACCATTTAAACCATGACTTAAAACTTGAAACGACAATTTTTGCTTTTCAACTAAGAAAACTTTGACCAAAGTATAAACAAAGGTTTTTCGAACATTTACGAATATTTTTAAATATTTTCGATAAATCAACAAAAATCGTGTTAATTAAATTCAAATTTTATTTTGAACACCTCTATATAATTGGACAAACTGAGTAACTTTAAAAACTTTTTGTGTTTATGTTTCATAAAAATTAAATATTTATTTAATTAGTTGTAATAATTATCGACGCTTTAAAACGCCAGATTAAGCAAAACTGATAAAAATGATAGTTGAGACGAAACTAAAACTTAGAAAATATAAAGAAAGTATTTTGAATAAATACAGTTATGATATTTATTTCATCAGGAAAGTGAACGTAATTACTGACATATTATGTATAAAAGATAAAGAACCAACTAGGACATGTTACTCAATAATGAAGGTGCAAAATAAATTGCCGAACAATTTAAAAATAGCCGATGATTGTAAAAAGGATAATATAGATAATGAAAGGGGTTCGCGGCTAATGTGAACCATTAAAATTGAGAAGCCGATAACATTAAATGTTTTAAAGTCCATTTGTGATTGTCTAAATATGGAGGATTGTGAGATATAGTTATATTGAACTCTTGTAAGTATAAGTATTCTATTCCTGTCATTTCTGATTTAATATATCATTATCAGAAGAGATTGTACTAATGGCAGATTATGAAGGCAGACATCGCCTCATACATTAGTAAACGTCTAGCTATTGCAAAGGTCATCATCTGAATTTGATTCGATTTGGGTCATCGTCGATAGACTGACCAAGTCCGATAATATCATTCTTGTTAATGATAGATTCTTGATGAAGAAATTGACTCTTTTGTATTCAAAGGAGTTATGTAAACATGGTGTGCCTGTATCGAACATCTTTATCAAGATCCTCGCTTCACATCGAATTTCTATAGATTTGCTCAGAAGTCATTGGGAACGAACCTTGATAAGAGTACTGTTTACCACCCCAAGTCGAAGGGACGAGGTAAAGTAACAATACAAAACACTAGAAGTCTTGTTCTATGTTTGAATGATTGACCTTTGGTAATAAACCGTATAATCGTTTTCCTTTGGAGAGAATATCATTGATAATTATCATATTAGGATCGAGATCGAATCTTGTTAGGATCTATATTAGAGCATCTGTAAGCTGGAGTTGGAATGAAGACACCTGACATACACCCACTGTAAGTTGGACATGTCTTTTAGGTTTAAGGTTTCCTATGATGGCGAACCTAACCTTACAAAATACTCGACCCGCGAAACCAGAAATGATTGTTGAAATTAGGATCTGATTATTGACTGCCGGTAGTGGGCAAGAGGTTATGTGAATATGAAATGTAGATCTTGAAGTGCCAGATGGGTAGCGAAGTTATGCCAAAATTTTTAACCTTAGAAAAATGAATTAATGATCTGAAAAATCATGGGATATAAGTCCCCGTTGTATGGGACCATTGAGATGATGTAAAAGATTGGTTTGAAAGGGATATAAGCTGGATCTACCCTAGGACTTCAAGGACTGCGTGAATTATGTTTCCTAAATCGAACTTGATAAATATCTATCAAGTGAAAATCTGAATTCTTCTTAGTAAAGTTTAGATCGGCGAAGAGTTGCATTCATCAGAAACCCGTGAACATCATGGATAGAGAAAGTAAGTCAACATTAAGCCTGATCTTATTCCCGTAGTTATGTTTGATGAAACTCGCGTATTGTAATGGATTACACTTGTAAGAAAAGGCCGAATGTGGAGGAAATACCCACATGGCTTTAACTCTACAAGAAGCGAGTAGTAAGGTAAGATGATCTTTGAGGACAAAGATCCTGTTTAGGGGTAAATGCTGTGACAATCCGTCAATTTATGGTCAATATTTTATTCTCAATATTTATTTGAAAATGTTATTATATGAACTCACTTATTTTTGGGAAGAAATTTTGATTTACGTCTTGAAGTAGCATCGACTACGTCTAAACCGGAGGATTCTACGTTACGTGCTTACGTTTACATACACCGTTTTGGTGACAGGTCGATATTTCAGAAAATAAATTTATCCGCGAATATTATTTTGGAGTTTTAAATTTGTGTTGGATCATAAACTCACAAATTTACGAGAAGAGATTAGGACTTACGATTTTAATTTAACGTCCTTTACGACTAAGCCGGAAACCCTAGGATTACGTATTTACGTTTTCGAACTGCGTTTTTGATGAAACAATTTTTATTGGATTCGTTTTGTGACGTTGATTCATAATTTATAAAAACATTTTTCGTAAAACGACCCGAGGGCACGCAAATCGAGGAAACTAGAATCGAGGAGTACCCGTAAATAAATGGGGATGAGACAAGTGGGACACTTGTCCCACCCCCACTCAAACCGGCCTAACTAAGCTATCAACACCCTTAGGTGTCCAAGTTTTACTAAGTTAAGCTTACACATGTCTTAAGCTTAAAGAGTAAGCTTCCACTTTCCATCAAAACTAGCAAAACCACAAACCAAAACCACACACTCATTTTCCACTCATGCAAACTACTCCAAACTCTCCTCTCTCTCTCTAGATTACCGTCCATACTCCACCATCAAACACCACTTTTGATCAAAATCAACCATGAAATCCTATGTTATTCTTGCACATGTTGAAGCCCTTTTGAAACCCTATTCATTGGTGGTGATTATAACATCCAAGGAGGAGTTTCTATGGAGTATTAGGGCTGATTTCTACAAAGTGGTCATGAAGCATGGTGGTCTTGAAGATGGTCATAGTTATCCACAAGTTTCTCCATCAAAATCCATGTCCAAATCATAACATACATCAACTTGGTGGTATAAAGATTGTCCTCCTCATCCTCTTGTTATTTTTGATTATGTAATCTTGTATTTCTTTTACTTATGTATATGTATATGATGATGAATGATGATTAAAAATATCGTGTGGGGATTTGGTGTTGATAAACATGCCTAAAAAGATGAAAGACTATAAGAAACAAGGCTAAGATCTTGTTTAAATTTGTTGGCTGTATAAAATAGTAAAGAATCAAATGATGAACTGATAAAAATGACACAGATTAATGGATTTACAGTAAGATATGGGTCTTGTACACATGTGAGAGTTGGCCATGCAATGGAATCATTGTAATGAGTGAGATATGATCAAAACAAGTTTAGAGTACCAATCTGAGTTTACTGTTTTGGACGATTTTTAGAAAATACTAAGAGGCTGATTCAACAGTAGCTATACGAGAGTTAAATGGAGAACATATCATGTAGTTCATATGATAAAAATTTGAGCTTCTATCTCCATATAGAACTCTAGATATGGCAGTTTTGGTGAAGATGAAAATAAAAATCAGATTTTGGAAATTAAAGTATAATACTATTATATAAGCACTCAAAATTATATAGTATAAAATGTAAAGTTAAAACCCACTAACTTATATAATACATTTACATAAATATGTACAATGATAAATAAGTGGACATTTTATAAAAATGGTAACTTGTTAAGTTTTATAAGTTATAAAACTATAAATATGATTTTTACGACTTTTTCGGCTATTACCGTAAAATTAACGTTTTCGTTAAATAAAACATAGACGTTTGGACCCGTCTAATGTAAAATTTATAAAATCTATATACTGATATATACACATGTATAACAAGTAAAAACCGATAAAACCCGAACTATATAACATACGGACATTAACGGGCTAAATTAACGTTATTGGACTAATAATACAACAAAATGGACTAAAACACTAATAAACTTATTTATTGGGCCTAACCCATTTAGGTCCAACTTTTAATGTGTAGATACTGATAATATAAGTATAACATGGATTAATACAAGTTAAAGAACTTATAATAAGTTTATTGAACCTAAAACACGTAAATAGGTAAAATTAGTAAGCTAGTATAAAAGTTATCGACACATAACACTAAAATGAGTAAACGAGAGTATGTAAACCCACTTGATCATCATATATATAAAATCATCATATGTATACATAATTGTTATTTTTATAAAGTCATTGGACATGAGTCTAAGACGAATATTATTTGTCTAGGTTTCCGTGATTGAAGCACGTACCATACGTCCGAATTGCCGATAACCCGCCTTCCCACATCAACGTGAGTTCATAGCCTCGCACTCTTTTAAATGTTTTTATGAAATGTTTTATAAACCCGTGAGGGCGATAACATGTTAGTTTTTATAAAATAGGACACCATTTGTCCCGATTGTTTGTTTATTGATTTGGACCCGAATGATTGTATGACCCGATTGTATGACCCGATAAATGATTAAAGGACCCGATAGATGAAATAAAATGGATTATTAAAGTTAGGTTATGTCACTAAAAGTACCATTAGCATGAATTGTGAACTACCGGGATTTGGTAGACGCTTGTGCATATAATAGTACTATTTGGGGACGATCACCCCAGTTCGCGCCTTGACGGTTGATCCCCGTCGTGCCACATTGATTGGTAAGCGAATTTATGTATGAGAAGATTTCCATAGCGTGACCTTTGTGACGACACGCTAATTTAGATGGGTGAATTGAGTATCGGGTTAGCTACCCGTTGTTTGGTTTAGTAAGGTAACAATGTCATGCGGCTTATAATAATCCAGTTAACGAAATACTACTATATGCTCCGAATTACGATGTATTGCCTGACTAGCAATACAGGGTCATACTATTGATATTATGTTCGTGTTTTGGTTTTCATAACCATATTCATATAACGGTTTTTATTTAACTTTATACAACGTCGTAAGACGTATTGTATGATGTTTTTACGACATTGGCTCGTATAATGATTTTTAAATCAAATGCCTATATTATGATTTTGACAAGGATTTGTATTAAATGATTTTGGCTATTTTATGGCCTACTACATGGATTTGTACAAAATGATTTTCGGTAATAATTTTATAACAAAGTTATATTGATGGAATTTATTAAACTCTATGAATTCACTCGGCGTTATCGCTGACCTTTTCTTTTAACATGTTTTATCTCAGGTACTTGAAGGTAATTCTCGGGAAGATGACAAGAATTCATGGCCCGCACTTAAACAATATTTTCCATTCAAATACTTTGTAAAACTTTGTATGGAATATAATGACTTGGGACCTATGTAAAATTGATATTTATGAATGGAAATGTTTTATTATTAAACGACGCGATTTTTAAGCGTTGTCTATGATGTGAGTAATGTGCTATCCCGTAACACCAACTAGTCTTCCGCTTTATTGAGTTGTATAAATTTTGGGGTGTTACAGAATGATCCACCATTCGGTTATCGAAATCCTCACCTCCCAAATGAGTGTCTCAATTGACAGCTTTCACCTCAAAAATATCCCCTCCTTCGATGGTCATTATAGATACATCAAAAGTGCCACCACCCAAATCAAAGACGAGCACATTTATCTTTCCTTTAATATCAGCCTTATTGTCTAGACCATATGCAATTGCAGCTGCTGTAGGCTCATTAATCATCCGAACGACATTTAACCTGACAATTGTGCCTGCATCCTTTGTTGACTACTGACGCTGTGAGTCATTAAAATAACCTGGAACAGTTATCACAGCATTTTGCACTTCTTCCCTAAGAAACATCTCGGCAGTTTGTTTCATCTTGGCAAGAACCATAGATGAAATCTCTTCTGCCAGAAATTCCTTCTTTTGACCTTTGTAGGTAACAACAATCTTTGGTGTGTCGTTAGACCCTTCGATGACCCTAAACGGCCACAACTTCATGTCTTGCTGCACTTGGGAATCACTGAATTTCTTTCCAATTAACCTCTTTGCATCTGAAAACCAAAGGTTAATTTTTATGTGAAGACAAAACTGTCTATCAACAAATATCTTGATTTTATATGAAGCACTAAAACAAAAACAATATTTTTCTGATACGAGGATATGTAAAGTTCGCGTAATACGCAACAGAATACAAAAATAAATAAACATCGTGTATATATAACAGCACGGCAGCACCCGATGTAAAATCGAACCTAAACCTCTAGCTAACTGTGAACACGATACAACAAGCCCGTAAATTAAGAGGTTGTCCACAATCCGATATATGATAAATGGATTTAGCTTGTTAATTACTAGTTAATTCAATTTAGACTGATATATGCGCACAGTAACTTAATAAATTTACAAATATGTACGTACTTACTGATCTATGTTCATGCGTAGTTTTTGTGATTACAAAAAGTTATTTAATTCTTTATGATCTAAGTTGTTCATAATCTTACTTTCCTTCTCATAAAAGAACTCAAAATAACGTATATTCTCCATAAAATGTTTACAAACTATCTGATGACTGATCAAATATCAAGTAGACAAATTAAACCAAAATAGAAAGAAAAGAGGAATATGTAGACTGACCAAATATGGTGTTAGTAGGGTTCATTGCAGCTTGGTTCTTGGCGCCATCACCAATAAGTCGTTCTGAATCCTCAACGAAAGCAATGGTTGATGGTGTGGTTCGATTTCCTTGATCATTAGGTATAATCTCAACCCAGTTATGCTTCCATACAGCCACACATGAGTACGTTGTTCCAAGGTCAATGCCGATAGCGGGTGCAACCTTTCCACTTTTGTCCATTACTTTAAAACTGCTAACCTTTAACAAAGAAAAAAAGCTTAATACGATCTCGACGTAGATAGAGTTGCAAAAAGAAGAGTACGAGATAAAAGTAAACCATAATGGTCCTATTTATAGAGCATGAACTCGAGTGAAAAGGATTTGATTCCCACTCAAACTAGAATACCTCTTGTATTATTACTCGTATTCTAACGCAAATTTCTGTGTTGAGGATAACTCCGAGTAACTTTACCTCGACACCATGTACATCAAAATATCATTTTGTATAACATATAAAAACTTAAAAGTTTGTGGATAAAAAATGTGCATAAAGTTTTTGTTTTGCGAAATGACTGTCTCATAACTCATACTTCGCGTAGATTTCATTCGTATGTTACTAAAATGAGGCATTATACAAATACATGAGGACGAAACACTACAACAATCCAGACCTTCCTCATCGGGGTTTTCACCAGCGACAGCGTGTCGCTGGGGAAAAGACGCTAAACGACAAAATCAGTCTGACGTGGCAAACTTGCTCGTAGAAATTTTGACCAAAAAATAAAGAAAAGTTTCCCCAGCGACATTTCGCTGGGGAAACATTGACTGAATTTTGACCAAACTATTTCACAAAAATGCAAGCGGGAGATTAACCCGCCAAATTTTCCCCAGCGACATGTCGCTGGGGAAACATTCTTCGACGGACTAATCCAAGTGATTAGTGTTAATGCGTTGTTTATTTATGGCCAAAGTTTCCCCAGCGACGTCACTGGGGAAACTTTCAGGATTCCCTCCAAAAGTTTTTCGTTAACGCGCCTATTTAACAAAACGACGAACAAAAGTTTCCCCAGCGACATGTCGCTGGGGAAACGTTGACTGCAATTTCACCAACAATTTTCACAAAAAACTGTAATGTTTATATAATATTTTAATAAATATAAAATATATATTAAAAAATATAGTTATTAAAATTTATAATAGTATATCTCTTTTTATGATAAAAAAAGTGAGACAAATGGTTAATTTTCCCGCTAATGTTTTCCCGCCAATGTTTTCCCGCCAACATTTTGCCCGCCAAAAGTTAACATTCACTGATAATTGTTAACATTCATTGTTAATATTAATTAAAAATTGTTAACATTCATTGAGGCTTACAAACAGACACGCCTAAACCTAACTTTATTCTACACGGACACTTAAACACGCGCTTAATTAAACATAGATATTAAACCTGTTGAATATAAGCTTTACTTACCTACAAGGACCAAAGTGGAAATATTCCAAAGATGAAGGGGCTTTATGGACAAAAGGTCAAAGTTCTGGACTCAAGTGCAAGACAAAGGATAACAGTTATATAACGTCTTCACCTACTTTCATTTATTTAGTTTTTTCAGTTTTGTGTGTGAGAAAAAGTGTGAGATTTGTTCTGAGCGATCTTGATCTTGTTTGATCAAAGTTTTGTTGTTCTTTCTTTCTGATTTGTAAAGATTGTGGCTATCTAAGCCTGTTCATTGATATAACTCTAAAAGTGAGCCAAAGGGAGGTTGGCTGGGTTCACTTACATAGCCGTGTTGTTGATTCTTTTATTGAGTTACAAGTTTTTACATGGTATCAGAGCCAGGTTGCTCTAAATCGTGTTTATAAATCGTTTTTTTTTAAATTAGGGTTTTATAAATTTGGGGGTTTTGGTCTATACGTTTAGATCGTGATCTGGTTTTGATAAATCAACGGTTTAATTAGTTAATTTGATCTTCTTGGAAGGTTAATTGGTTTTTTGAAAAATTAGGGTTTCAAATAAATTTGGGGTTTTTTATTAATAATTGATTCTGATCTAACTGGTGACTTGTGGGATAGTTTCTTGGGCTTAATTTGAGTTCTTGATAAGTTGTATTGAAAAACCCTAAAATCAGAAATTAGGGTTTTCTCAATCTTGGTAAGTTTTTTGTTATTATTGTAATTGCTTTATCTAACGTGCAGGTTTTTTGGTTTTTCCAATGCGGTGATAGATAGATCATCTTGATCTATTGTGTTGTTCGTTGTTTGGGTTCTCTAGATAGTCTTAATCCAGAGTTCTTGCTTGGTTTGCTGCACGTGCTACGTAACACCACTCTCACTCTCTTCTAGTTTTAGTTTTTTTTGTTTAGAGGGGTGTTTAGGTATCAATGGGATTAGGTAGCTACTGGTGTTGATTGATTGAGTTTTTTTGTGGTGGTTAATTGTTATTTGTAGAGGAGATACAAGGGGTTGTGTTTGTTTTTTTCTTTGCTAGTTTTTTGTGATTTCTAGACCACAATCAGGTCTCTGCTCTTGACCTACCACCTTGTGAGTGGTTTTGGAAGCCTGAGAACTGCTTTTGTGGCTTGATTGTGTGTTCTTGTTGTTTTAGTTGTTTAGTTTCTTGTTTCTTCTAGTATGTCTGGTTGTGATTCACCCAAGGGTGATGGACCCAAGGGTAGTGGTGTTAAAAATGAGGCTGTTAAATTTGACTTGTATGATACACTTTATTTGCATCCACAAGACATTGGATCTCAGTTAATTACCTTCAAACTTGAAGGAACTGAGAATTATAAGGTTTGGGCTGCTGCTGTTCAGCTTGCTTTACAAACTAGAAATAAACTGGGTTTTATAAATGGAAAATGTGTTCAAGATACTAATGATGGTCCTGCTAGGGATCAATAGGATATGTGTAATGCTGTTGTTCTTTCTTGGTTGCTTGGTTGTGTTTCACCAGACTTGTATAAAGGGAAAATTTTTTCTAAATATGCTCAAGATGTTTGGGATGAATTAGAAGAAGCATATAATAAACAAGATGGATCTGTTATATATAATCTTCATCATAAAATTTATACTTTAACCCAGTCTGGTATGACTTTTTCTGAATATTACCATGAATGCAATTCTTTGTGGAGACAATTTGATGATTTAGTTGATTTACCTGAGTGTACTTGTGATGGATCTGAAGATCTAAAGGATCATAATCAACTTCTTAGGTTGATGCAGTTCCTTATGGGTCTTGATGATGAATTTAGTGTGGTTAGAAGTCAAATTTCAACATCAGATCCTATTCCTGATGTGAAATCTGCTTTTGCTACTCTATCTAGAGATGAGTCACAGAGAACTAGTAAATCTAGTAAGTCTGGTCCAGCAACTTTTGCTTCTAGGTTTGGTAATAATGGAAACAACAATGGGTGGAATTCTAATAGGAATAATAATAATAGTAATAATTCTAGTGGTGCTAATAATGGTAATAGTACTAACAACAACTTGAATACTTCTAGTAATAATAATGCTAGAAGAAATGTCAGAAATAATAGTCTTGTTTGTAAAAATTGTAATATGACTGGACATACTATTGAAAGGTGTTTTGAGTTAATTGGATATCCTGCTGGTTTTAAAAGGAACAATGTTAATAATGTTCAAGGGTCTGATGTGAAAAAAGATGATCATAGTAAGAGTAGTCCTCATACTCTTACTCAAGATCAGTATGAGAGGGTAATGTATTTGTTAAGTGGTACAGGTAATGCTAGCAAGGCTTCTGCTAGTGTTGCAGGTATTATTAAAATCAATAATTGCAAGATTAATTTCTTTTCTTGTAGATTTTTTTAATTTTAATACCAATATTAGTACATATATTACATATATTGGTTGGATTGTGGACTCTGGAGCTAGTCAACATATTACATTTTCTGAAAAACATTTGTTTGATATTTTAGATGTGTCACAGCTAAACATAACTGTAGCACATCCTAATGGGACTGTTGAACATGATAAAAAACTTGGAAGTTATAAAATAAATGATAATTTGATTGCTAAAGATGTGTTGGTAGTTCCAGGCTACAATGTTAGTCTTTTGTCTGTGCATAAGTTGTCAAAAGAGAATTATGTCTTGGTTATTTTTGATGATTCTAAGTGTTTAATTCAGTATTCAACACAAAAGTCCCTGATGGGGACTGGTAGTAAAAAATATGGTCTTTATTATCTTGATGAAGGTAAGAGTTTGTACAATAGCAAAGTTAAAAGTTGTAATGTGTCTAATTCATTATGGCATAATAGACTTGGTCATCCTGGTGATCAAGTTCTTGTGGTCTTAAAAGATAAACTTGATGGGATTAAAAGTGTTAGTTCTGGTCCTTGTGAAGTTTGTCATAAAGCTAAATAAATAAGAGAATCATTTAGTTTAAGTGAACATAAAAGTAACAAAGTTGGTGAGCTTGTTCATTTGGATGTGTGGGGTCCTTACAAGGTTGTTAGTAAAGAGGGTTTTAGATATTTTCTTACTGTTGTTGATGATTTCTCAAGGGCTGTATGGGTGTTTTTGATGAAAAATAAATCTGAAGTTTTTGATAATGAGAAAGAGTTTCTGAATTAATTAGAAATCAGTTTGATAAATATGTTAAGATTTTTAGAAGTGATAATGGAACTGAGTTTGTAAATAAAAGATTTGAAAATTTTGTTAAAGAGAAAGGAATTTTTCATCAAACTACATGTGCTTATACACCTAAACAGAATGGAATAGCTGAGAGAAAACATAGACATTTGCTTAATACTGCTAGAGCCCTCATGTTTCAGGGGGGATACCTTTGAACATGTGGACTGAATCTGTTCTAACTGCAACTTATTTGATTAACAGGTTACCATCTTCTATGTTATCTGGTAGGAGTCCTTATGAGCTTGTGTATAATCTAAAACCTAAGTTCCTCCATTTAAGGGTGTTTGGCTGTTTGTGTTTTGTTAATGTTTTAAATGAAACTGATAAGTTTGGTTCCAGATCTGATAAATGTGTTTTAGTTGGTTATGCTTTTGACAAGAAAGGTTATAAATTGTTTAATCTGGATAAAAAGAAGTTTCAGTTTTCAAGAGATGTAAAGTTTTATGAGACTGTTTTTACATTTAAAAATAAGTCTTTGACTAAAGATTTTATGTTTAGTGAATCTGGAGTAAATGATTTAAATATTTTTGACAGTCAAAGTCCTAATGAACCCTATGATGAAGGGGGTGTTAGTGTAAGTGATAGTGTAAATGTTACACCTAGAAAAGATACTCTTAGTCCTAATGACAGCACTGTAGAAGATGTAGTTAGAAACAAAAATATTGTACATACTGAAGTAACAGATATGAAATCTAACTCAGATAGTACTTTTGCTTCTAATGAAAATTCTTCTAGTAGGAGGGTCAATGAAGGAAGTGAGTGTGCAACAGAACCTAGTTGTTCTGAGGGTACACGGAGTACTTTAGATGATGAATTATATGATTCTAAGGGTGAAGGACTAGAGTCTTTTGGTAATATTTTTGGTTGGTCACCAGAACCAGCAGCTGAACATACTGTTAGGAGGACAAGTAGGAAGATTAATTTTACTAATAATAAATATAAAGATTTTGTTTTGAACAAAGATGTTAAGTATAGTATTAATAAGGTTGTTGGTTATACAAACTTGAGTTTTATGATAACTTTGTTTTTTCTACTAGTCTTAACAAAATTCATGAACCTACTTCATATAATGAAGCCATTCTTGATAGTAGATGGGTTGATGCTATGAATCTTGAAATGGAAGCATTATATAGAAATAATACTTGGGTGATTGTAGATTTTCCTGAAGGGAGAAAAGCTATAGACTATAAATGGGTTTGGAAGGTTAAATACAAATCTGATGGTAAAGTTGAAAGATTTAAAGCTAGGCTTGTTGCTAAAGGTTTTAACCAAAGGAAAGGCATAGACTATGAAGAAACTTTTTCACCTATGGTTAAAATTGTTACTGTCAGATGTGTGCTAAGTCTAGCTGTTTGTAATAACTGGTCTATATTTCAACTTGATGTTAATAATGCTTTTATATATGGTGATCTTGAAGAGGATGTGTATATGAAAATGCCAGAAGGGTATAGTGATGAAAACAGTAACAAAGTAAGCTTGTTAAATCATTATATGGACTAAACAAGCTCCTAGAAAATGGAATGAAAAGTTGGTTTCAGTTTTGCTTGAACATGGGTTTGTTCAAAGCAAAAATGATTTCTCCTTCTTTGTTAAAAACCATAATGGGAAGATACTTGTTCTTTTAGTCTATGTTGATGATATTATTGTTACTGGAAATGATTTAGATGAAGTTAATAATTTCAAGAAATTTTTAAGCTCTAAATTCCTTATTATGGATTTAGGAAAGCTGAAATATTTTCTAGGAATTGAAGTGGTTGATATAGAAAATGGCATTTGTCTAACTCAAAGGAAATATTGTACAAAGTTATTAACTGAGTTTGGAATGCTAGGTTGTAAACCTTGTAGGACACCTATTGAGGTTAATCCTTCAGATAAAAAACTTAATGCTAAATTTGGTGATGATGAACCATTGAAAGAAGTTTTTGTCTATCAAAAATTGGTAGGCAAGTTAATCTACCTTACTATGACTAGACCAGATTTGTCTTATGTTGTTCATTGTCTTAGTCAGGTTATGCACAAACCTATGAAGTCTCATCTGAGATTGGCTTTTAGAGTGCTAAGATACTTGAAAAATGAACCTAGGCTAGGCATTACATTCAAAAAATGTGATAGTCAGAATTTGTCCTTGTTTGTTGATTCTGACTGGGCTAAGTGCAAAGTTACTAGAAGATCTTTAACTAGATTTTGTTTACTTGGGAACTAATTTAGTTTCATGGAAAAGTAAAAAACAAAATGTGGTTTCAAGATCTTCTACTGAAGCTGAATATAGAACCATGTGTAATGTTTGTTGTGAGGCTATGTGGATTGCCAAAATTCTTACTGATCTGAACAAGGAGGTTGTCTTGCCTATAGATATGCATTGTGATAATAGTTCAGCTATTCAGATATCTAACAATCCTGTACTTCATGAAAGAAGCAAACATTTTGAGATTGACATATATTTTTTAAGGGAAAAAATATCGGCTGGATTTATTAAACCTGTTAAGGTTAAGTCTGAAGATAATACAGCTGATGTTTTTACTAAAGGATTACTAATCACAGAACATAAAAAGTTTTGTGCAAAGCTTGGTTTGTTTAATGTGTTTCAGGTCTAAAGCTTATATGGGAGTGTTGAATATAAGCTTTACTTAGCTACAAGGACCAAATTGTAAATATTCCAAAGATGAAAGGGCTTTATGGACAAAAGGTCAAAGTTCTGGACTCAAGTGCAAGAAAAAGGATAGCAGCTATATAACGTCTTCACCTACTTTCATTTATTTAGTTTTTTCAGTTTTGTGTGTGAGAAAAAGTGTGAGATTTGTTCTAAGCAATCTTGATCTTGTTTGATCAAAGTTTTGTTGTTCTTTCTTTCTGATTTGTAAAGATTGTGGCTATCTAAGCCTGTTCATTGATATAACTCTAAAAGTGAGCCAAGGAGAGGTTGGCTGGGTTCACTTACATAGCTGTGTTCTTGATTCTGTTATTGATTTACAAGTTTTTACAAAACCGATAATAGACTCATAAACACGAAAACAGATACATCATAAACTAGTTCAAACGAATGTTCCCTATGTCATCGTAAAGGTCATGAAGTAGTGCAGCTGATTCCATTGTGTGCCTATCTCAATTTTTGTACAACTCTACTGTACTCTCAAGTACCCTTATCATTCCAGTCAAGCGCACACAGTTTGCACACGTTGTAGAGCTTGGAGAAGAAATTGGAATTGTTGAAGGTCTGGAGAAGATCTTTGAGGAGAAAAGCTCGTTGAAGGTCTCGAAGAAGAGCTTGGAGGAGAAAAGCTCATTGAACCTCTAAGAGAGTTGATTAGTAGTTGCACACGTTCGTCTTTCCATAAAAAAAAATTGCATCCATATGAAACTGGACGTTGAACCTGTGAACGTGGACAAGCATAGTACATTCTACCAAAGGATTCAGTTTGCCACGATTCTCGAAGAACTACATCTCCATCTCCACACTTGCACGGAAAAGCTTCATGCTTCAACATCTTCATAATAACAATGTGTTTGTGATAATAAGTATGTGTGTGTGTGTATGTGTGTGTGATCTGCTGGTGGTTGTTATGATAAGGAGTGTGTGTGGTTGTCCTTTTATGGTAAAAAAGTGAGGGAAATGGTTAACATTTTCCCGCCAATGTTTTCCCTCCAATTTTTTCCCGCCAATAATGGTTAACATTGAACCTCTAATATTGAACCCTATCTAATACATTGAACCTCTAATGTTGAACCCTATCTAATACATTGAACCTCTAATGTTGAACCCTATCTAATACATTGAACCTCTAATGTTGAACCCTATCTAATACGTTGAACCTCCAATGTTGAACCCTATCTAATACATTGAACCTCTAATGTTGAACCCTATCTAATGCATTGAACCTCTAATGATGAACCCTATCTAATACATTGAACCTCTAATGTTGAACCCTATCTAATACATTGAACCTCTAATGTTGAACCCTATCTAATACATTGAACCTCTAATGTTGAACCCTATCTAATACATTGAACCTCTAATGTTGCACCCTATCTAATACATTGAACCTCTAATGTTGAACCCTACCTAATACATTGAACCTCTAATGTTGAACCCTATCTAATACATTAAACCTCTAATGTTGAACCCTATCTAATACATTGAACCTCTAATGATGAGCCCTATCTAATACATTGAACATCTAATTTTGAACCCTATCTAATACGTTGAACCTATAATGTTGAACCCTATCTAATACATTGAACCTCTAATGTTGAACCCTATCTAATACATTGAACCTCTAATTATGAACCCTATCTAATACATTGAACCTCTAATGTTGAACCCTATCTAATATATTGAACCTCTAATGTTGAACCCTATCTAATACATTGAACCTCTAATGTTGAACCCTATCTAATACATTGAAACTCTAATGTTGAACCCTATCTAATACGTGAACCTCTGATGTTGAACCCTATCTAATACATTGAACCTCTAATGATGAACCCTATCTAATACGTTGAACCTCTAATGTTGAACCCTATCTAATACGTTGAACCTCTAATGTTGAACCCTATCTAATACATTGAACCTCTAATGTTGAACCCTATCTAATACATTGAACCTCTAATGTTGAACCCTATCTAATACATTGAACCTCTAATGTTGAACCCTATCTAGTACATTGAACCTCTAATGATGAACCCTATCTAATACATTAAACCTCTAATGTTGAACCCTATCTAATACATTAAACCTCTAATGTTGAGCCCTATCTAATACATTGAACCTCTAATGATGAACCCTATCTAATACATTGAACCTCTAATGTTGAACCCTATCTAATACATCGAACCTGAAATGATGAACCCTATCTAATACATTGAACCTCTAATTTTGAACCCTATCTAATACATTGAACCTCTAATGTTGAACCTTATCTAATACATTGACCTCTAATGTTGAACCCTATCTAAAATATACAACTATATAAAACTTATTTTTATTAATAATTTAAAACTAAATTACATAAATGTTATATAAAAAAATATATAATTATATAAAACTTATTATTATTAATAATCAAAAGTAAAATATACAATTATATAAAAATAAAATATACAACTATATAAAACTTATTATTATTAATTAGCTAGAGGCGACGGGTGAGCACACCACTGCCGAGATCAACAGGATGGTGCGAGGAGGCAACTTTCGCGGCCACCATCCTGGCATGGGTATGGTATTGCCGGGATACGCCAGTACTACCTCGAGCTTTTCGTCACCACCCCCTGAGACTCGTCGGGATCGGGATGTTGATTTCATGATGAGCCTGCTGAGAAACGACGGCAGGTATGGCGATCATTTTTCGAGATATGAGAGTGCTGGTGCCAGCGGGAGCGGGAGTCGCCCGGGTGATGATGCTTAGGATCGGGAGGGTGGCGAGGATGGTGGCGATGACGCGAGCTAGTCGTGTCATATATGTGTTTGTTAGTATGGTACATAGTTTCTTTATGTTCATCTTGACTTGTTTCCCTATTATCCTAAATTAGAACGCTTGTTTCCCTAGTATCCTTAACTATCCTGACTTATTCCTAGTATCCTTGACTAAATTAGAACGTTATATTATATTTTGGTGCAAGTTTGAACTTATTCCGCGTTTGTGTTGATTTGTATTCCAAGTTTACTTTATATGTGTCTTTTGGTGAGCGAATACAGGTTTTTGTTACAGGTTTTGGTAGATTATTTCCAGAAAAATTCCGAAAAAAATCTGGAAAACGCTTGCTGTGCATGCAATTTTAAAAAAAAACCTGCAGTTGACAAGTCAAACGCAAAGCGTTGACAAGTCAAACGCAAAGCGTTGACAAGTCAAATGTATCGAGATTTTCCCCAATGACATGTCGCTGGGGAAACTTGGGAAATCGTTGACAAGTCAACGACAACGCGTTGACAAGTCAAGCGTAAGGAAATATTCCCAGCGACATGTCGCTAGGGAAACATTGTAAATAGCTAAAAAGATTAAGTTCAACTTAATTTTTTTATTTAATAAGGATTTTCCCTAGCGACATGTCGCTGGGGAAAAAGTTGCCACCGTGGCAATCTATTCTTCCAAGAAAAGTCTGTGGGGCCCGCATGTCGCTGGGGTAAGTCGTTGGGGATACCTTTCTCAACGAGCATACCCCAGCGAATTTTCCCCAGGGACATGTTGCTGGGGAAACGTATCCCCATCGACATGTCGCTGGGGAAACACCAAAAATATCGCTGGGGTAGGGCTCGAATGTTGTAGTGAAAGATGCAAATTGTTTTCTCATTACGTATTAATGCAAGTCTAACAAAAAAGAGTATTCTTATTGCTTCCACAGGGATGTATTTAATGCGAGTCTAACAAAAAGAGTATTCTTATTGCTTCGCACAGGATGTATGATGAGCATTTGCTTTTTTAATTTGTTTTCTAAGTTTCAAATTTTTTTGTTACTTCTCTTAATTTATAAACGTACGTTATTTTTCTGTTTCGGCCGAGTTATGGCCTATCTCTTACTTTGTAAAAAATATTAGAAAAAAGATTTTCATATGTTGTACAGGTCTTAATTTCATCATAGTTTTCTCTAGGATCGAATGATCAAACAATCATCATATCATCATATTAATAAAAACAAATAAGAAAGGGGTTGAACCCTAAAATTATGATATATTGAATGCATACGGGTTACTGTGATTTACAAAATTCCTATCTAATAGTTGTGATCTTTTGTGAACCGGTGTGATGGTTAGCATAATCCATACGATGCCTTTTCACTTTATACAACCGTAATAACCTAACCGTCTTATTTTCCTAATGGGTTTGTTGGCCTGCGGCCCAAACCATTAACTATGATACAGGCTTCTTAAAGTTTCCCTAGGCTTGTGCTTATTTCTTCATGTTCTTGTTCTTCCTGTGTGACTTGCAACCTTATTTTTCTTCCTGTTGTATCGAATCTTGCATACATGTTTCTTCTTTCTGTTGTGTCGAATCTTGCATCCTTACAAGATTAATTGGATTAACTTCCAACATTCCCCCTTAATCTAATTAATCTGTGTGTTCTTTCAAACTTTTCGTTCCTTAGCCTCACTGATTTTCTTTCTGATCTTCCTTCTGATTTCTTTCTTAATAACCTTGTTTTCGTTTTTTGTCTCCTGCCATATTTTCATTCTTATGATCTTGTGTTCCTCCTTTTTTTTCTTTCTTCTTTGATCTCGCGTTCTTCGTCTCTCTTCTTCTTTCCAATTTCCCTTGCCAGATTTTTTTCTTGATTAATTCCCTGAATCAATTGGTTTCTATTTTTCGAATGATTCCCTGAATCATTTTCCTTCCTTTTTCACTTTTCTGAATCTGTCTCTCTCGGTATGCAATCTTCTTTGATTGACTCCCTGAATCAATTGGTCTCTCCCTTTTTTTAAACTGATTTCCTAAATCGTTGGTCTTCCTTTTTTTTCTTTCTTTGAAACGATTCCCTGAATCGTTGGTCTATCTTTTTGGAACAATTCCCAGAATTGTTGTACTCCCTCCTTTGAACCATTCCGTGAATCGTTGGTCTATTTGATTCCCTGAATAATTGTTCTCCTCTTCTTTTCTGGAACGATTCCCTGAATCGCTCGTCTTCTTATTCTTGGAACGATTCCCTAAATCGTTGGCTTCTTTTTCTGAAAAAACGATTCCCTGAATCGTTGGCTTTTATCTTCTTTCTTCTTCTATTCGCTGTACACAAAGGTGATTCCCTGAATCGTTGTCTATCTAAACTATTTGAACGATTCCCTGAATCATTGCCTCTTATTTTCTTTCTATTCTTCTTTCTATTTTTCTGCCTCTTTTTCAAAGAAAAGCAGGTTCTTCTTGATTGATCATGACTTGTTGTTGTTTGATCCCTTTCGTTCTGATACCACTGTTGTAGAAGTCTAAATTCCATCATAGTTTTCTCCAGGATCGAATGATCAAACAATCATCATATCATCATATTAATAAAAATAAATAAGAAAGGGGTTGAACCCTAAAAGTCTGATATATTGAATGAATACGGGTTACTGTTTTTTACAAAATTCCTATCTATAAATACTAATCTAATCGTTGTGATCTTTTGTGAATCGGTGTGATGGTTAGCATAAACCATACGATGCCTTATCACTTTATACAACCGTAATAACCTAACTGTGTTATTTTCCTAATGGGTTTGTTGTCATGCGGCCCAAACTATTAACTATGATACAGGCTTCTTATAGTTTCCCTGGGCTTGTGCTTAATTCTTCATGGTCTTGTTCTTCCTGTGTGACTTGCAGCCTTATTTTTCTTCCTGCTATGTCGAATCTTGCATACTTGTTTCTTCTTCCTGCTGTGTCGAATCTCGCATCCTGACAAGATTAATTGGATTAACTTCCAACATCATACGCTATTATACTTTGAAAAAAAAATCATACCCTTTTTCACTTGCTAATTTTTTTTAAAAAAATTTCTTACATTAATTTTTCACTTTTCACGCGATTAGTGTTATCCTTTTTCATTCCTCCATTTAAAAACGTGCCAAAACATATAGAAACGGTTGATAAATCTTTTTAAATTTTTTTACAAATGAAATATAACGTACGGTAAAAACTAACATATATAAAATAATGCAAGAAAAATAACGGTTTTTACTTCGTAAAATAAAGTATGAAAAGAAAATTCGATAGGAAATTTGAAAAATCATATTTTTCCCAATAAAAACTAAGGCCATACTTCCACCCCAAAAAGAAATAAAACATATATTATGGCTACAACTCACACAATATCTAACAAATGGTATTAAGTCTTCAACTATATATTTATACGTATCTTGTGTAACTTAACTAAATGACATGGACTTTTCACTTAATAAGCAATTAAGCATGTGAATATAGATGATTTTTGCTGATGCAAATGACGTTGTTGAATTTGGCATCTGTAATGTTTAATCCCTACAACCCTGATTACTAGATGCGGAATATCGATTGAAGAACACACACACACAAGCTATAAATCGACAGAAAAGATCGATGCCCACAAGGTAAATATCCTTAACCGAATATCGATAAGTTTATTTAAAGAATGACATGAATTGGTTCGTTCCCCCTCACCTCCTTTTATAGAGATGAGGGGGAACCGACTATTACAAGTCTTACGGGTCGGGTTGGACTTAGACATAGCCAGCCGACCTTTATTCATAGCTATTAGGAAACTAGGTTATTTTACATTATAATTTCCTAGACACGACTTAGGCGAATATAATGACTAAACATAACAATTTCCAGCTTAGGCATATATTAGCCTATCCCAACACTCAGCAATTCCAAGCAGTGTTGTAACTTACGTCCGGGTAGGGGTGAGCATGGTTTGGTTTGATTCGGTTTTTGTATAAAACTGAAACCGAACCAACAAATTTCCGTTTCTGATTTTTAGGAACCATTCAGTTTCGGTTTTATGTCGGTTTGGTTTTTCGGTTTTCGATTTACATTCGGTTTGGTTTTTCGGTTTTTTTGGTTCCTTTATGATTTATCGAGCTTCGTCTTTACAAGTTGATTTTAAATATACCATAAACCGACACATTAAAAGCTTTAAATAAATAATAAGAACAAGAAACACAACATTAACAATAAGGAAAAAATATCATATAAAATCCTAAAAAATCATTTATGTGTATAAATCAACACAATAGCAACGATAAAAACCTAATTAAAAAACAATCGAGAAGAAAACTTATTATTTAGTCATGTTCAATAAGCATATGAAATAATGATTAGTTATTAAACACGATAGAATTAATCTAGCCTAGCATATTCATCGTCCATTAGATTCGACGTGAACTTATATATATATATTCTCATGTTTATAAAAATCGGTTCGGTTTATATCGGTTTTTTTAATGCTAAAACCAAACCGAACCAAAAGCTTCGGTTTTTTCAAAATTCAAAAACCGAACCATCGGTTTTTCAATCGGTTTCGGTCACACCCCTACGTCTAGGTACCACCTTCGTCAAGGCATCTGCAAGATTGTGTTCAGTACCCACCTTCAGAACTTCGACCGTCTTTGCTTCCAAGACTTCTCTGATAAAGTGATAACGCATAGTGATGTGCTTTGTCTTTTCATGAAAAACATGATTTCGCGATAAGTGAATCGCGCCCTGATTATCACAATTAACTGCAACATTGTTGAGCTTTACGCCCAACTCTTCCAAGAGTCCCCTTAGCCAAATAGCTTCCTTCACAGCCTCCGTAAGGGCCATATACTCCGCCTCTGTAGTTGAAAGATCCACCACGTGTTGTAGTGTTGCCTTCCAGCTTACAACACATCCTTGTACTAAAAATGTGTAACCAGTAAGAGACCTACCTTTATCCGGATCCTTAGCGTAGCCTGAATCAACAAAACCTGTTACGTCCACATGGTTGCCACGATTTTTCCCATACACCAAACCCACATTTACAGTGCCATGCAAATATTTCATAATCCACTTCACTGCTTCCCAATGGAGTTTACCCGGATTCGCCAAATATCTGCTTACTACACTTACTGCATACGCTATGTCTGGCCTCGTGCACACCATCAAGTACATCAAGCTCCCAACCTCATTTGAATATGGCACCTACTCATTCTTTCATCATCACAATCCCTAACCGGGCAATCTTTCAATGACAGCTTGAAGTGCCCATCCAATGGTGTCTGAACCGACTTTCCATTGTCCATTCTAAACATTATTAAAACTTTAGAAACATACTCGGATTGTGACACCCTTAAAATCTTGCGACTCTGATCCCTGAAGATTTCCAAACCAAGAATCTTCTTTGCTTCCCCGAGTTCTTTCATCTCGAACTCCCTTTTAAGCAAAGACTTGGTAAAAGCAATCTCAGCCTTGCTTTTAAAAGCAATCAGCATATCGTCTACATATAACAATAGATAGATATACTCCCCTGGTTCATAACTCCTGTAATATACGCAGTTGTCGTAACTGCAACGCTTAAACTCGTTGCTCAGCATATACTCATCGAACCTTTTGTACCATTACCTAGGTGACTACTTCAAACGATAAGGAGATTTCTTTAACAAACATACCTTGTTACCTTGTTCAAATTCTGGTGGCTGCCTCATGTAGATCACTTCTTTAAGATTTCCATGTAAAAACGCCGTCTTTACATCAAGCTGCTCCAGCTCATAATCTTTACACGCACTCAATGCAAGTATAACCCGAATAGATGTGTGTCGAACTACCGGCAAAAATACTTCATTGTAATCAATACATGCCCTTTGTGTGAATCCACGAGCCACCAACCTTGCCTTGTACCTAGGCTTTTGAACACCTTCAATCCTTTCCTTTATTTTGAACAGCCATTTCCAACTCACTAGCTTTTGCCCAGCTAGATGATCTACTAACACCCAGGTCTTGTTCTTCCTTAGAGAATCCATCTCTTCTTTCATAGCAGCTTTCCACTTAGAACTGTCTTCACAAGCAACTGCTTCCTGGTATGTCAATGGTTCATGGGTATCTTCTTCCTCTGCTGCAGCAAATGCGTAAGCAACCATATTACTCTCATCCCGAAACCTTGCCGGTTTCATTCTTGTCCTTGACTCTCTATCCCTAACCAATTGATAATCTGTGAGCTCCGATGGATGATCAATTTCTTGAACCCCTACATCTTCATCATAGCCATCTTCCTGATCTGTCTAGTCTTCCTGATCTATCTGATATTCTTGACGTGTCTGATCTTCCTCATGCGTGTGATTATTTAACCTCTACAGTTCCACCTCAACATGTAATTCCTCAACAGACTTAACTTTTCCTGCACCAGTATCCTTCAACGTGTCTTTGTACATGACACTTTCATTGAAGACCACATTCCTGCTTGTGACTATTTTAGGTGATTCATTATTAAGCCTATATGGTCTGTACCCCTTCACACCTTCAGGATACCCCAAAAGAACGCATTTTACCACTCTCGGCTCGAGCTTACCTTGTTTAACGTGTGAATACGCGACACAACCGAAAACCCTCAACATCTCATAATCACTAGGATGTCCCGACCACATCTCCATAGGTGTATTCTTATCAATCGCTGTCGATGGTGACCTATTTATAAGATATGCGTCCGTACATGTCGCTTCCGCCCAGAAGGTCTTGGGAAATCCAGACTGTATTAATAAACAGCGTACCTTGTCCATGAGAGTTCTGTTCATCCGTTCGGCTAACCCATTCTGCTGCGGCGTCCCATCAACTGTCAAATGTCTAGCAATCCCACTCTGAGTGCATAGCTGATTAAACTCCCGGTTACAGAACTCAAGACCATTATCTGTCCTAAGCTTCTTAACCGTCTTATTAGTCTGATTCTCTACTATCTGCTTCCACTCTTTGAACTTCCCAAATGCTTCGTGTTTGAACCTGAGAATATAAAACCATACCCTCCTGGAATAATCATCAACTATAGATAAGAACTACCTCTTACCTCCCAATGATTCCACCTGAGACGGACCCCATAAGTATGAATGAACATAGTCTATCACTCCCTGAGTAGTGTGCCTTCCTACACCGAAACTGACTCGATGTGACTTTCCCAGAACACAATTCTCACAAAAATCGAGCTTACCTAGACTCTTCTTGCCAAACAAACCCTGCTTTTCCAGCACGTGTAGTCCCTCCTCACTGATATGTCCCAGTCTTTATGCCAAACCTGCACAAGACTGTCATTTTCTTCAACACTAGCATTAAGCTCACCGGCCACTGCATGGCAATCCAAAGAGTACACACAGTTCTCCCTTCTGGTTCCAGATATAATAACCCTAGAACCATTAATCACCTTGACTTTGCTCGACTGCAATTTTACAGTATATCCCTCTTTTTCAAGAGTTCCCAGCGATATCAAGTTTCTTTTCAATTCAGGAATATACCTGACATTGTGTAACACAAAACATGACCCATCTTTCAGTTGTACCTTTACCTTGCCAATACCACTGATCTTGCACTCCCTGTTGTCGCCCAATAGTACGCTGCCCCCATCGCATTCCAGAAAATAAAAAATACATCTAACCTGGGTGACATGTGATATGAACCTCCTGAATCCATGATCCAATCTTGCAGTCTTTCTACACTCATCACCATCATCACCTTAGAATCGTCGTAAATTGAACCACTTGAGCTTGGTTGGTCATCTTTCTTGACGTAACCTTTTGAATTCTTGCGATTAGTCTTCGTACAATCTCTTCTCAAGTGCTCCTCAGATTGGCAAATAAAGCATTTGAGTCTTCCACCTCGAGACTTCGATCTTGACTTTCCCTTTGACTGATGTGAATTCATGCGATCAGTTCTTCCCCTCACATATAACCCTTCACCATCATCCCCCTTCGCCTTGAACCTTTCTTTGATTTCCTTTAAATTTAGTGTGGCCATCACGTTCTCCAAAGTCAAATCTTCCCGTCTATAAAGCAAGGTATCCACAAAGTGTTCATATGATGCTGGTAAAGACGTAAATATAAAACAAGATCTTCATCTTTGAATTTTACCTCAATATTTGCTAAATCGAGAATGATTTTGTTGAATTCATCTATATGCTCGGAAATCTTTTGTCCAGACGACATGTAGAATCTATACAACTTCTTTTTTAGGTACAACTTGTTGGCCAATGACTTTGTCATGTAAAAAGACTTGAGCTTTGACCAACCCCCGCTGCAGTCATCTCCCTCGTAACCTCTCTCAGGACCTTGTTACCTAAACACAAAATCATGGCACTGTGAGCTTTCTTATCAAGCTTAGATTTCTCTTCAGCTTCCATATTTGTGGGTAAAACCTCTAAAGCTGCTTAACATCCATTCTGGATTAATAAAGCACGCATCTTGATTCTCCATAACCCTAAATCACCAGTTTCATCGAATTTCTCGATGTCAAACTTGGCTCCGGTCATTCTTTAAATCCTTTTTAATTTTCTAAACCTTGTGATAAAACCTCACAATCATAAAATAACAAAGCCCCTCCGATAATTCGCTTAACCTTGTGAAACCTCACAATCACGAATTACGTAGTCCCCTTGTGTAAAAAAATACCCTTCAAATTATATATATTTTTGTTTAATGAAAAACAAAAATAATAAAATCTAAAGTTAAAGCCTTGGCCCAATCCAAATACTATAACTTTAACCCAATATATAAAACTTGATTATATAATGGTTTGGCCCAATAAAAATTAAACAAAAAAACCCTTTTTGAAGTGTATTCCCTGCGTTGACTCTTAATAAAAGAAAAAAAAAACAATCGTGTATTATGTTTCTTCTTCTTTATCTCTGTGTTACTCCACCATAAAACAATGGCAGATATCCAGTCAATCTTCAACACTGAAAACCAACCACCTGTCGATCCCTGCTTGCTTCTCCTTGATGTTCTTTGTTAATTCAATGATGCCTAAAAAAGTTAGTTGCATTTTTCGGTCTCGCTTTGTTTTGATTACGACAATATGTAAAAACAAGCATTTACGAACATAATGGAAAACGAATTCTTGAGTTCAAGTATTTTTCATTTCAACCATTATCACTTAAGGTATGAACAAACATGTAATTACCCTAATTAAGTGATCAAGGATTTACTCTTTTCTTAACACTCACTTTTTATTAAGTGTGACAAAGTTTTATAATTAAACTTTATTTTTAAGAAAATGTTTTATTAAATTAAATTATTTGAAATTTGAAATTTGAAAATGGCATATTCTATCTTGGTTTGGAATATCCTTTCAGGATATTTTAATCCCCAGATTAGAACCAATCCACTAAAAAACAAAAGGAGCGGAGTCTATGCAGGCGGTTCCTTAGCACCTATAGCGATTCCTTATCGATATGGAACCGCGGGTACCAATAAGGAACCACGTGCAAATATAGCCTTGGATGTTTGTCTTATAAACAATAGACCATTCTCAGACTTTCAAACCACCTCTTTTGCACATACATTTCCAGATTCTTTTATACTTCTCAAATCATTCAAATCCTTGATCATTTGTTTGATTAATTCTTGTTTAGAAGTGAATCTTTCTCCTCTAATCTTTTCCTCTCAAAGTGCAAAGAGAAGAACACAATCATCATTGAAGTGTTGTGTCTACCATAAAGATCCATTGAAGATCCAAAATTATTCTTTCATTTTTGTGTTATTGTTGTGAAGATCCAAGTAGTTGTGTCTATTTGGAAGTTGTGTATGTATTGAGGTTAATACTTAGTCCTTAAAGTATATTAGTGTAGATTGGTCCTAGCTAAGATTAGGGCTCGACTTTTAGCTTAGAGTCCGAAATTGGTTAAGCAACGTTGTGTACGGTTTTCTCCACCTTAAGAAGCTTGTTGATTAGTGAACTCTCAAGTAAGGTGTACTTGAGGAGTGGAGTAGGAACGAGGAGTGAACTTCGTTGCCGAACCACTATCCTTGGTGTTTGGTTTGATCTTTCCTTCCCTTATCTCTTTACATTAATTATTCTTTATACTTGTGATTATTAGTTTACTTGCACTACTTTGTTCATATTGTGTATAAGAAGGGTTTCACATAAACACTCAAGCTTAAGTTTTTGACAAAAGATTTTTATAAACCTAACTTTGACAACTATTTTTAAGAAACTATTCAACCCCCACTTCTAGTTTCTACAATTGGTATCAGAGCGTGGTGCTCAAGCGTTTTTAAAATATATTTTCTTTTAAAACTTGATCGATCTATGGATTCCAACAAGTATCTAGAAGGGCAATCCATGAAAAGACCACCTCTTTTTAAAACCGATAGTTTTATTTATTGGAAAAATAGATTTGAGACTTATGTGAAATCAAAAGATTTAGATCTTTGGCATGTTATCACCTATGGTGATTTTTTGCTATTTCAATATAATGATGTTTCTAAAAGTAAAGAGTTAGTCACTTTTGACAAAGCTAGTGATGATACAAAAAGGAAACTTTCTAAAAATAATGAGGCTAAAATAGTGATTTATAATGCTTTACCAAAGAAAGAGTACGAAAGGATTTTTATCTGTGAAACCGCTAAAGATATTTGGAACACGCTTTTAGTAACCCACCAAGGTAATAGCCAAGTCAAAGAAAGTAAAATCGATCTTCTTGTTTAACAATATGAACAATTTGTCATCTTAGAAGATGAAACTATTGATATTACATTTGCTAGATTTAACACTATTATTAGTAGTCTAAAATCACTTGATGAAGGTTTTTCTAGCAAGAAAAATGTTAGGAAGTTTCTTAGGGCATTGCATCCCAAATGGAGAGCCAAAGTCACGGCGATTGAAGAATCAAAAGATCTCGCCAAATTATCACTCGATGAACTCATTGGTAACTTGAAGGTTCATGAGATGATAATTTTGAAGGACTCGGAAATGGTGAAAACCAAGAGTGAAAGAAAGTCTCTTGCACTCAAAGCCAAGAAGCCATAAAGTGACCATGAGAGTTCCTCGGATAGTGATGATGAGGAATATGCCTTGGCGGTTAGAGACTTTAAGAAGTTCTTCAAAAGATGAGGTCAATACGTGAGGTAACCTAGCAACGACAAGAAATCCTTCCCCAAAAACCAATATGCTAAAGATGACAAAGGAGATAGGAAGTGTTTTAGATGTAGTGATCCGAATCATTTCATCTGTGATTGTCCTAAGTCTTCACGTGACAAGAACCACATGACGTTTGTTGGAGGTTCATGGAGCGATAGTGGTGAAGATGTTGATGACAATCCCAAGGATGAGAAATGTCTTATGGCTCACACATCTAAAGAGGTACGTTCCAAAACCGAATATTATAGCAATGATAGTTATTCTCTAGATGTTAATGAGCTAGAAGGTCAATATAATAATTTACATAAACTTAGCATTAAATTCATCAAAAAGAACAAAGTGCTAAAATCAACTAGAGCTAAGCTTGAAAATGAGATTAGTGAGCTAAAAGAGAGACTAGCTAAGCTTGAGATAAACAAAGAAGTTGGTGTAGGTTGTGTAAATTGTGAAAATCTTAGACAAGAGAATGAAGAACTCAAGAGTACGTCCATTAAATTGGAAAAGTTTATGAAAGGTACTAATGCTCTTGATGATTTGTTGAATAAACAAATTCATTCTAAGGAAAGACATGTGTTGGGATATGACACTAATGAAGCATCAAATAGTGAACCAAAAACAGTTAGATTCTCAGAAAAACGTACCCCTGAACGCGGTTCTCCAGTATACTGTGCGGTTCCTTATGACTATGGAACCGCGGGGGGAGCTATGGAACCACGGACAGAGGGTGATTTTTGTGAAAATCCTAAAGTTTCTGAAAAGTCTAATTTAGGTGAAGGGACAAAGCATCTTCTTGTTAACAAGGTTCAAGTACATATCCTTGATAAAAAAATACCCTTGGTAAATTTTATAAGCCTTTAAGCAAACCTTTAATATGAACTAGAGACTTATCTAGACAAACATCTACTCCTCCAAGAGTACGAAATGAGTCCAAGCCTAGAAGTAGAACACCTACACCACAAAGAAATGATCAAGCTAAGTCACGACCTAGAAGTAAAACTCCAACACCTAGGAACAATAACAATAATTCTAGATCAAGGTCAAAGACACCTAGGAAAAACTATGGACACCAAAATGGTCATTTGAATTGGAATAACTTTCAACCACAATACTTTTCCCCATGGGGAATGTCTCCTTCATTCATGAATACCAATACAATGCAAGGGATGTTTAGAACTAACAACTTTAGACCCATGAGATATTGGGGACCAAATGTTTGATCTTGTGTGTTGTTACCTAGATATGCTTGGGAATCGTTCTAGAGCCCGATGAGTGGATTACGGATAGTGGTTTTTCTAAACACATGACGGGTAATCGAAGTTTATTCTCACGCTACAAAGCATACGATGGAGGTAACATTACATTCGCTAGTAATCTACATGGTAATATCATTGGCAAAGGTACGGTTTCTCTTGACTCTATGACTATAGAAAATGTAGAGCACATAGATAATTTAGGTTTTAACCTTATAAGTATAGGTCAAATTTGTGACAATAAGTGTAAGGTCATCTTTTCGGAACATGATAGTGAAATCGTAAAAGATGGAAAGATCATTGGAAAAGGTGTTAGAAAGCATGGGCTTTATGTCATGAAGGACAATAGAAAGTCAAAGGAAAACTTATGTCTAGAGACTTTAGATGATAGTTCTACTCTTTGTCATAGGAGATTAGGTCACGCTAATATGTGTCTAATTCAATCTGTAGTCTCTAGGGAGTTGGTAATACATCTCCCCAAGATGAAGTTTGATAGTCACTTTTGTGATGCTTGCTAAATTGGGAAGCAAGTTCACTCAACTCACAAAGCCAAGAATTTGGTTTCGACCTCTCGGTGTTTAGAGCTCCTACATATGGATCTCTTTGGACCTTCCGCCATACGGAGTTATGGAGGTAACCTTTATACCCTAGTTATAGTAGATGACTATTCTAGATTCACTTGGACACGATTTTTGGCATCTAAGAATGAAGCTTTCGATCACTTCGAAACCTTTAGTCGAAGAATTCAAAATAAACTAGGATGTTCAATTGTCTCTATTAGGACGGATCATGTTAGGGAATTTGATAATGAAGTACAATTCGGTGCCTTTTGTAAAGCTCATGGTATTACCCATAACTTCTCGGCTCCTCGCACTTCACAATCAAATAGTGTAGTCGAAAGGAAGGACTCTCCAAGAGATGAGTAGGATGATGTTAAATGAGCAATCTTTGCCACAAAAATTTTGGTGCAATGACGTGGACACATCGACTTATATTCTCAACCGAATTCTTATTCGACCTTTTCTAGGAATGACCCCCTATCAGATTCTTAAAGGTAAGATGCCCTCATTAGGATACTTTAGAGTGTTTGGAAGAAAGTGTTTCATTCTTAACACGAAAGATTACTTTACAAAATTCGACCCAAAGTCTTACGAAGGTATCTTCTTAGGTTATTCACAAACTAGCAAAGCCTAAATTGTCCTTAATAGAAACTCGGGTGTAATTGAAGATTCACTTAACGTGACATTTGATGAAACCCCTCCTTCATCTAAGACATCACATTTGGTAGATGATGACTTGGATGAAATAGACATATTTAATGCTAAAGATGTTAGAAACATAGGAATTGAATACCTTAGTGTTTAAAATGGAGTAAACATTAAGGAGTCTAAGGATCATGCTCTTGATAACGTCATAGGCAAATTAAATCAAAGGACCCTAAGATCTAGAGTCCAAAGTCAAAGTAACTTCTTTTGTTTCGTCTCCTTAATTGAACCAAAGAATGTTAAAGAAGCTTTGACGGACGAGAGTTGGGTCATCGCCATGCAAGAAGAATTGAATCAATTCATTTCTAATGACGTTTGGGAACTTATTCCTCCACTTAGAAGTTCGACCAACATAGGAACTAAATGGGTATATAGGAATAAGTTAGACGAGAATGGTGTTGTGTCTCGTAACAAGGCTAGACTTGTAGCTCAAGGCTATAATCAACAAGAAGGTAGTGATTATGACGAGACATACGCACCCGTTGCTAGATTAGAATCCATTAGAATCCTTTTAGCTTAAGCTTGTGCTTTAGATTTTAAGCTTCAACAAATGGATGTAAAGAGTGCATTTCTTAACGGTTTGATCAATGAGGAGGTATATGTGGCTCAACCTCCCGACTTCATTTATTTTGAGAAACTAGATCATGTTTACAAGCTTAAGAAAGATCTTTATGGTCTTATACAAGCACCTAAAGCTTGGTATAATAGATTTAAAGAATTTCTTGTAATACATGAGTATACCATGGGGATGGTAGACAATACACTCTTTACAAAGAAGAAAGGTTCTCACTTCATTACCGTACAAATATATGTTGATGACATTATATTTGGTTCAACTTATCAATCATTGTATGATGACTTTTCCAAAATCATGCATGACGAGTTTGAAATGAGTATGATGGGAGAGCTTAACTTTTTCTTAGGACTCCAAATCAAACAAATGGGCGATGGTATTTTCTTTAATCAATCCAAGTATGTTAATGAAATGCTAAAGAAATGTGGATTAGAAGACTCTAGACCAATGAAGACCCCTATGGCCTCGGATACTAAACTCACCGTAGATGATGATTGTGAGTCGGTAGACAACACCAAATATAGAGGTATGATAGGTAGTTTGTTATACCTAACGGCAAGTCGACCGAATATCATGTTTAGTGTTTGGATTTGTGCTCGTTTACAAGAGGCTCCCAAAACCTCTCATCTTGAAGCGGTTAAGCATATCTTACGATACATTAAAGGAACTATACATTTAGGATTATGGTATCCTAAAGGGACCGGCGTAAAAACCATTTTCTATGCGGACTCGGATCATGCGGGAGACTATGTGGACCGGGAAAGCACTAGTAGAGTTTGTACCTTCATGGGTTGTTGTTTAACTTCTTGTTTCTCCAAGAAACAAACCGCTCTTGCTATATCTACCACGGAAGCCGAGTATGTGAGTGCCGGTAAAGCTTATCAACAAGCTCTATGGATGAAGCAAGCGCTTGTTGAATACGGGATTTATCTTAATGATGTTCCCATCATGTGCGATAATAAGGGTTCAATAGACCTTAGAAAGAATCCCGTGCAACACTCGCGAACTAAGCACATAGAGATTCACCACCATTTCCTTTGGGATACTGTTCAAAAGGGGAACATTTCGATTGAGAAGGTACCCTCGGTAGAAAACTTAGCCGACATCTTCACTAAGCCACTTAAGATGTAACACGCCCAAATTACCACGCAGCGGAATACCACTTTGGGGCGCTACTCATAGCACATCGCACACAATCATAGACAACAACCTCAAAAAGAGACGTTAAAATAATATACAACATTGTCTAAAAGTTTTCCATCCCAAATATATTAAATCAGAGTAGCGTCTAGTCCCAAAACCGTTACCAATCACAATACATTTATCAATGACTTAAAAGTCATTTATTCATTTCAATGGATGGAAAAACAATATGAAACATTAGACAAGTAAGCACCAACTCCCTCCTCACATGCTCCGCTGCTATCCATCTTGATTACCTGAAATACATGCTTAAAAATCATCAACACAACGGTTGAGCAAGTTAATAAGTGTGAAAACACTTATCCTTTTACCACTTAATTACAATAATAACCAAGCCAAAACGTGTATTTTATGTCATAAATGTCGGAATTATGCGTGGTTTGTGTTTTTGTTGTGATTTAGGATCAAAATGTGAAAAGGAAAGAAAACATGGGCTTTCACGGGCTTTTATCGAAGAAAAAGACAAAATACGAAGTCAAAAGATCAAGAGTGCAAAAAGAACGGAAGTCCAAGGCCTATTCTGAAGATTTATCGAAGAAAAAGTCTAAAGACGGAAATTTAATGAAGTCGAAGAACTCAAGTCTAATAAATGAAGAAATTATAAGACGAGTTCAAATAATCCCGAGACAAAGTCGAGAAAGTCAAAGAATTTATAAAGACGAAAAGACGAGAAAAGGAAGAAAGCATCAAGACATACTAATCCTCCTATAAATACCCTCCTAATGTGTCATTAGGAGGTGTTAGCTAAATTGACAACTTAGTCTTTCCACATTTAATTTTCATGTCATTTAATTTCTTGTCAATTTACATTCCTTGTCTTGCACCTTAAATTTGTAAGTCTTTTAATTTTACCTTTAATTATTGTTGAATCTTTAATTTTAATCAAGTTTTTATATTAATCTCTCATTCTACCTTTCTTGTTTTGCTTAATCCTAATGCTTTTTATCTTACTGTCATGCTTGTTTGATTATTTGTTATGTTTTTATGTGATTGATTGTGTTAGCTTATTGATTTTATAGCTTATTGTGTGTTTGATTTGATTTTAGTTTATTTTATTAAAAGTTGATTTTTAATTTTTAGTTTTGTTAGTGTTTTTCAAGTTTTTAATCTGTGGTTAAATTAGTTTTTCTTAAAAGTGTTTTAGATTAAGTTTTGGTTATTTGGTTATTTGATTTTAGCTTATTCGTGGCTTGTTTTCTGATTTTTAATAGTTTTATTGTTTTCGGATTAGGGTTTATTATTCCGAAGTTTGTGATTTCTCTGAATTTGTCATTTCTCTGAAAATTGCCTCTTTTTCCGAAATTTTCCCTTTCCCTAAATTTATCAATTTTTCCGAAGATTTAGTTTTTTCTCTGAATTTCTTAATTTTTCCGAAATTATTCATTTCTCTAAATTTAGTCATTATTCCGAAAAAGCACAAAAGTCCGAAAAAGTTATTTTTCCGAAGATTTTATTTTCTCTGAATTTATTATTATTCCGAAGATTTTTCCGAAAAAGTTAGTTTTCCGAAGAAGTTGTTATTGAAAAAAAAAGTTTCGAAAAAACACTTACTCCGAAAAAATCAGTATTCCGAAAAAAAGAAATCTCTGAAATGTACTGTAGCTTTTCCGAAATAATTAAGCAGCCTTCTTGCCTGCTTAGCAACGTTTGGCGCCAAAATGACCAGGCAGCTTGCTAGATGTCTACTAGCTTGTTTATTTATTAGTATTTTTCCGTAATTGTTTAATTTTATCTGAAGGTTGTTCCGATTTTAATTCTGAAAGTTACGTATTTTTAGTTGAATTTTTCGTCTATTTCTAAAGTTAATATTTTTTCGTAAAGTTCAAGTTTTATCTTTTATTTAGTACCCGCTTTAGGTTTTGCCTCGTTTAGCTTTAAAGTACCATTTTAGTTTTATTCTCCCCTTTTTCATTAAGTAAACTTTATTTTCGAGTCGATAGTTAATTTCGTCTTTTAGTTTTATTTTTATTAATTGTTTTGCTTTAATTTACGTTTTATTATTTCTTTCACTCCTTTATTATTAGTTATTTGCCTTAATTTCTCGTCATTTACTTTTTAATCATTTATAGCTTTATTTACCTTGCCATTTACTTTAAAGTTTTGCAATTTTAATTTTACTACAATGACCAATCTATATTGTTTTCCACCAAAAGACGACTGAGTCGCATTTTAAACCAATAGTCAATTTGAATAGAAACGAAGAACAATTTAACTGAGTAAAATCCAGTTATTAAATGGCGCCGCTTCCGGCTCTTTTCGTAAAGATTAACGGTTTTCTGTGAGAGACACGTCGAATTTTGGGATCCGTTCACTCGTGAACGTTATTTTTCTTGTTCAAAAATCCATAAAAATTAAAAATTGTTAAAAATCCATAAAAATTAAAAAATTTCAAAAATCCAAAAAGATTTTATTTTTATAAGTGTATATATATTCTCTATTTCTTTGGTATCTTTTTCTTTTGCTTTTGCAGGTGTATGCGTACTAGATCTTCAACTTATTCTGAGCCCGAGTCTCGTGAAGATTTAGATATGGCAGGTTTGAACAACAACAATAACCCACCGCACCTCAACAATAATAATAACAACAATGTTCCCCCACCTGATCTTAGAACGATGGAGGAGCTTTGTCAACCAACGATGAATGGACGCGGAGGACCGATTGCGCCGATGCAAATCACGGCTCCAGAGTTTTCGTTGAAGCATCACATGATCCAACAAGTTCAAAACACTTCTCCATTTCGCGGATTACCGGATGATGATTCCAACAAACACCTCGGCAAATTCATTACCGTTACTCAGAGCATGAAGTTGCCCGGTGTTACTATGGATTTTCTTCGCCTTCACCTATTTCCACACACCTTATACCACCATGCCGAAATATGGTTTGATCGTCTTCCGAAGAATTCAATTCATACTTGGGATGAGATGACTCAACGCTTTTTGTCGCGCTACTTTCCACCATCCATGTTCACGAGCCTTCGGAATCAAATTAGTGGATTTACTCAAGAACCCGATGAATCACTTTTTGATGCTTGGGAACGATATACTGTTTTGATCGATCGATGTCCAACCACAACATGCTCCCCGTTACCTTAATTGATACTTTCTACAACGGTTTAACTTTTCGTGATCGTGATACCATTAATGCAGCCGCCGGTGGCACATTTATGAAAAGAAGACCTGAGGAGTGTAGAGAGCTTATCGAGAACATGACTACTCATCACAAAAATTGGGATTCATCCGTATCTACAAGGAATAACCCGAGAGTCAATGTTTCTTCTACTTCTTCAAACACTGATTTCACTGAATTGACCCGCGCAATGGTCGAAATGAGCAAGAATATGCAACTCTTGGCTACAAATAAACAACAACAAGTTAAAGCTGTTGCAATTTCTCGTGAGACTTGCGGCGGTCCTCATTCATACACTGATTGTCCTTCTACTCATGACAATCTGGAAAACGTGTATGTGGCTCATGGTAACTATTCAACGGAAATATATCAAGCCCGACCTCAAGGTGATCGTAACTTGCTAAGTTACGGTTCTAACAACTATCTTTCACCCGGTTTTTCTCCTTAAAACCACAACCCCAACAACTACAATAGAAGCAACCCAAACCCACCTAGAGCTTCTAATCCTTATCACCCACCCACTCAACAAGCACCACCCATTAATCAAGATGTTGAAGCTTTCATGAGGACCCAAGGAGAGAAAATCATGAATCTACAAAGCCAAATTATCAACTTGAAAGGAGATATCACTAAGCAAGGTAAGGATATTAGATCCGAGCTTCGACATGATATACAAACCTCTTTTAACACTCAAACAAATGATTTAAAGAATATGCTGGCTAGTTTCTTACCAACTACTCAACCCTCTACTTCGGGCTCTCTACCTTCAAATACTGTCACCAACCCGAGAGCGAATGTGAGTGCTATTACTACACGTAGTGAAGCAACCTTAGTAGGACCATCTATCCCTCCCCCAGTTACTCCATCTACACCTCCTCCACCACCATTTATCCAACCTATCCCACACCTAGTATTAGTTCTCCATTACCATCTCCACCTATGCATGAAGAACTACCCAAGAAACACCCTTCACCAACCCCACCTTCCACCTTTAAACCTTCAACATCTCAACCTTTACCTACTACACCTTCCACCTATAAACCCAATATCCCTTATCCTTCTCGCTTAGACAAGGCCAAACTGCAAACCAAGGATGACATTCAAGTGTCGAACTATTTGAAGAAGATTTCAGGACTGACCATCTCCTTTAGCCTTGTTGAAGCTCTTGTACGAATGCCTAAATTTGTTAAGATGTTTAAGGAATTGCTTAATAAGAAGGAGAAGATGGCCGAGTTTGTTAATACTCGATTGAATGAAAACTGTTCTGCCGTCCTTCTTAAAGAACTTCCGGAGAAACTTGGAGATCCTGGTCGTTTTGTGCTACCATGTACTTTTAACCAAACTGAAGAATTTACTGCCTTAGCCGATCTCGGGGCAAGTATAAATCTGATGCCTTTAAGTGTTTGGAAAAAGTTATCATTACCCGATCTTACTCCAACAAAGATGACTCTTGAGCTTGCAAATCGCACTCTCGCTTATCCCGTTGGTATTGCTGAAGATGTGTTCATTAAATTTGGCACCTTCACTTTTACGATCGACTTTGTTGTTGTTGATTATGAAATGGACCCTCGTATTCCTTTAATACTTGGTCGGCCATTCTTGAGAACCGGAAAAGCTTTAGTCGATGTTGCCGAAGGTGAACTCATTTTAAGGGTCGGGAATGATGCACAAGTTTTTAACATGGGGAAGGTCACAACCAGACCCAATGGAAGAGAATCAGCGAATATGATTAATGTGCTTGATGATTTTGTCGTCTAAAACAATCCTCTTTTCGATTCTTGCTATGATAATCCATTGTTCCACGATGATGTGGATGATTCTCTCTCCAATTTAGACCCCCCACCAATTCATGAGTCTCCACCGATCTATGATGACTATGATGATGATTCTAGTTCTGATATGGATGATTCTGATAACTTTTCTTCTGAGTATCAAGACATGCCAACTTATGATGACTTTGATGATGTCGATACTCTTTCGAGTGATTCTTCACATGATAACCTTGCACCCACTTTTGATGAAGATCCTCCACCAACCATGCTTGATCCTACTTTGGATGACTACTCATTTGAGGAAGACTTTGCTACTTTTCTCAACACTTACTTCCCAAATGAGAGTGATGCTCCTCCTTTGGACTTTGATGATTATGGTCTTTATCCTACTTTGGATATAAAGAAACCTGTTTCAAAGGAGAAGAAGCTGGCCGACACCGATATCCGCAGTACTTATGTCTTGACACCTCTCTATCCCCCTTTGTCGGATGAGATTGTGCGATTTATGAGCGGATCTTCTTCAAGGTCTACTAAGCCTGAGTGCTATTTTCCCCTAAAGGAAAAGGTGTTCGATCCCGGTATTGCAATTTCTAATTCATCTCAGTATCCATCTGATGAAATAAAAGGAAAGATTTTTGGAAACCATGGACATATGCTTGCACCTCATCACCCTTGCTACCAACGTGCTCCATCTTTGCTTAGGGGAACCTTGCCTACTCTTCATTGGCTTGCCTTGTTCACCTTAAGCTGGTGCTACTTGATGGATGAAAACCATGTATTTGATCCCGGTGGATGTGTTTCAAGTTTCTTCCTATGCTAATCAAGGTCGATTCAGGCTCACGACTCGGTTAACAAAAACAAGCGCTTCTCGGGAGGCAACCCGCAATATCTATCCTTTTTCTTTTGTTTTTATAATAAGTGTAGGAGGAGACCCTAGTATGTGGTTGTTGTTTTCTTTCTTATCATGTGCAGGGATTCGAGCTATCAAAGATCCATTCTTGATGACTTTTGACGAACCGTGATCCCGTGTACCCGTCTTCCCGGTTCTATCCTAAACTCTTTTGATTCTCTATTTTATATTCTTTAATATTAAAATAGGAATCACTTTAGTTGCCCTTTCCTTAGCAAGATTTAAACAAAGTGCACAAGATTCTAAGTGTAGGGGAGTTTACTTCCACATGCTTAAACATTGAGGACAATGTTTATATTATGTGTAGGGGGATTTCTATCGAAGTTATGTGGGCTTTTCCTTGTATTTTTCCTCATTTTAACTGGAAAATTTGTTTTTCGACATTTTTCAAATTTTTTGATCTATTTTGGCCTAGTTGTATTTACCTTTGTTATAGTTATTTTCTTTCTTTGCTAGAATAAATTTTTAATAAAGTGGTTTTAATTTTTCAACGTTGTGAATATTTTCACTCAACCCGAGTTTACTTATTTTAGTTTACTCTAGCTACTATCCTTAACGTGTTTAAATTAAGTTTTGCTAGGCTTTTATATAGGGAGCTTTAAAACGCGAAAGTCTTAACTCTCACGGGTTAAGAACAAGAACTTTTCGCAAGTTCCTATAATTGATCCTAGAAAGTCGTCTATCAAGGGAACTTTAAAATGCGAATTCTAAACTTGAAAAAGTCTAAGAATTTGCAAGATCCTATAGATGACTTGAAAACCTAAAACTTTGATTTAATAGGCTAAGCATCCACGAGTCTCATTCCTTGAGATTTTAATGGTGGAGAACGAGAGATGATAGAGTCAATTATAAGTTTGGTATTTTTTCATGAATTTATGTGAGTTAATTATGAGCTTTTTCTCCCATCGCTTGTTAATAAATTTAATTGCAATAAATAAGGTCGTACGATTTGAAAAGTTACTTATCTTCTAGCCCAGATCGTTTAAAAGTTGCTCGGTATTAATTAGAGTTCATAGCCAAGGCATAACTTATAGAAGCGGGATGCGAAGATTGGCGAGTCCGAAAAGGCCCTAACAAGACATGAGGGCTACATTTTGTTGCTAAAGATCCCAAGTGATGTGAAAAATCATTTATCAAAAATCAATATGAAGGATCGAGACACACGACGAAAAGCAAATACTCCCCTAAAGATCATGTAGAAGTCTATCCGAAAAGACCCTAGCAAGGTATGAGGATAAATAGATCCAAGTCCTAAAAGGAGACGGATCGTTGTATATCTAAATCCCAAATAAAGATTATCGAAAAATGAAGAAGTCGTGGTCCAAATATGAAGAATCTCTCAAAAAGTTCAAGTGAAGAAATTCCTATTATGAAGACAAGACCATTATTTCATGAACGTCTCTCAAGATTTGAAGTATGAAGTTGCTGCCAAATATCGGTCTGAGAAAGGTCTCAAATCGTGAAGCAAGTTATGCCAAGATATGAACTTTATGAGGTCCCGAGAAGCAGTTTTAAAAGATTTTGTCCTTTAGTTAACTATTGATTAAATCGTCCAACTTTATTTTCGGCCTAAATAAACTATCAAAATTAGTCAACAATGCATCCTCGTGATCATTCAAGACAACAGTAAAATATAAGAGATACAGCTAGGAATAAGGGAGTCTAAGTGAATAATTGGGCAACATGAGTTTGTGATAGTTTGCTAACTTATAATAACAATGATCTCGTTTTTAAGCTTGGTATGGGGAACGTGAAACTTGAGGGTGATAAACATTCATGACATTCCAAAACTCTAAGGTAAGTTTTTGATCTTTTTACTTGTTTTTCTTCTTTTAAATATTTTTTCTCTTTAATAAAGGCCAAGGTGGATTGATTATGATGAAAAATGTAAAATTTCCTTTGTAACTAATGCATTGCATGAGGACATTGCAATGGTCAAGTGTAGGGGATTTAATAAGTGTGAAAACACTTATCCTTTTACCACTTAATTACAATAATAACCAAGGCAAAACGTGTATTTTATGTCATAAATGTCTGAATTATGCGTGGTTTGTGTTTTTGTTGTGATTTAGGATCAAAATGTGAAAAAGGAAGAAAACATGGGCTTTCACGAGCTTTTATCGAAGAAAAAGACAAAAGACGAAGTCAAAAGATCAAGAGTGCAAAAAGAACGGAAGTCCAAGGCCTATTCTGAAGATTTATCGAAGAAAAAGTCTAAAGACGGAAGTTTAATGAAGTCGAAGAACTCAAGTCTAATAAATGAAGAAATTATAAGACGAGTTCAAATAATCTCGAGACAAAGTCGAGAAAGTCGAAGAATTTATAAAGACGAAAAGACGAGAAAAGGAAGAAAGCATCAACACATACTAATCCTCCTATAAATACCCTTCTAATGCGTCATTAGGAGGTGTTAGCTAAATTGACAACTTAGTCTTTCCACATTTAATTTTCATGTCATTTAATTTCTTGTCAATTTACATTCCTTGTCTTGCACCTTAAATTTGTAAGTCTTTTAATTTTACCTTTAATTATTGTTGAATCTTTAATTTTAATCAAGTTTTTATATTAATCTCTCATTCTACCTTTTTTGTTTTGCTTAATCTTAATGCTTTTTATCTTATTGTCATGCTTGTTTGCTTATTTGATTTTAGCTTATTCGTGGCTTATTTTCTGATTTTTAATAGTACTGTATCTGTTTTATTGTTTTTGGATTAGGGTTTATTATTCCGAAGTTTGTGATTTCTCTTAATTTGTCATTTCTCTGAAAATTGCCTCTTTTTCCGAAATTTTCCCTTTCTCTGAATTTATCAATTTTTTCGAAGATTTAGTTTTTTCTCTGAATTTCTTAATTTTTCCGAAATTATTCATTTCTCTGAATTTATTCATTATTTCGGAAAAACACAAAAGTCCGAAAAAGTCATTTTTCCGAAGATTTTATTTTCTCTGAATTCATTATTATTCCGAAGATTTTTCCGAAAAAACATTTATTCCGAAAAAGTTAGTTTTCCGAAGAAGTTGTTATTGAAAAAAAAAGTTTCCGAAAAAACACTTATTCCAAAAAAATCAGTATTCCGAAGAAAAGAAATCTCTGAAATGTACTGTAGCTTTTCCGAAATAATTAAGCAGCCTTCTTGTCTGCTTAGCAACGTTTGGCGCCAAAATGACCAGGCAGCTTGCTAGCTTCTAGCTAGCTGCCTGCTAGCTTGTTTATTTATTAGTATTGTTCCGTAATTGTTTAGTTTTATCTGAAGGTTGTTCCGATTTTAATTCTGAAAGTTACGTATTTTTAGTTGAATTTTTCGTCTATTTTTAAAATTAATATTTTTCGTAAAGTTCAAGTTTTATCTTTTATTTGGTACCCGCTTTAGGTTTTGCCTCGTTTAGCTTTAAAGTACCATTTTAGTTTTATTCTCTCCTTTTTCATTAAGTAAACTTTATTTTCGAGTCAATAGTTAATTTCGTCTTTTAGTTTTATTTTTATTAATTGTTTTGCTTTAATTTACGTTTTATTATTTGTTTCGCTCCTTTATTATTAGGTATTTGCTTTAATTTCTCGTCATTTAGTTTTTAATCATTTATAGCTTTATTTACCTTGCCTCTTACTTTAAAGTTTTGAAATTTTAATTTTACTACAACGACCAATCTATATTGTTTTCCACCAAAAGACGACTGAGTCGCATTTTAAAGCAATAGTCAATTCGAATATAAACGAAGAACAATTTAACTGAGTAAAATACAGTTATTACAAGTCTATAGGTTTTACAAATCATCATATGAACAAAAGAATTTTAATCATCTCAAGCTTGTCACACAGACAAGTAATATATATTTCGATAAATGCCTTAAGCTCATGCAACTGAACGTTAACCAACACGTCAACCGAATCACTTACGACGCCCCTACAGCAGGTAATATTTTCATATACCAACGACCTCTTATACATAATATCCCTTTCAGGTGATCACTTATGGATACATACCCTAGGATAAGTTTTGTCAAACCAAATAGATCTATCATATGTATTAGCGTTTACCTCGCAAGGTAATTAACAGTTCATGAATTTCAGAGACTTCATAAGAAAATGGTACTTAGGAATTTATCATCATATTAGGGTCCAGCATACCAAAATCAACATGTGTTCACTTTATAAAACAACATGTATTCCCCCTCGCGGGTTAAAATCATTTGTAACAAGTATAAAAAGCAATGGTATAGACTTACCTTTACGTTAACGTAACGGATGACGGATGAACAATGGAACTGGGATGTAGAAGAGTAGATAGTAGCACTCCAAGGATATTCGTGACCTACAAAAGTGATCACGAGCCTTAAGTACGCGTTTTATACGCTTATAAAACAATTATACGAAAATAATACGATAAAAATGTATTACGGGTAAAAATTTGCACCAATACCTATGTCAAAGTGAACCAAGGCTAAACAAGGTTTAAAACCTGTAGGAATTATGTATTCTACATGTTCTAAGTGTTAAAGCAAGTATCCAATACGGTTTTCACACAAAATGCCTCAAGTTCACATAACAAAAGACGTAAAAGTCAAAAAGTTTCGGTAAGACTGTCTTGGGAAGAGTGTCTCTCTCAAACCATAAATCCAATGACTATGGGATATAAACTCCTTGAACAAACTTTAAATCTAGTTTCCAAAATGTCCAACCATTCTATCTAAGAGTTTACGGAACTTTCTAAAAGTCCAAAACACTAACAGCCCTACCATAAGCACTTAATAGTCAAACTGCACTAGTCAAACTTGGGATAAAATAACCCGTTAACCTATACGGTTTAAGGAACTGAGATTTCCACCATTGGAAAGGCTCATGATTCTACTTTCGGCCCATACCAACCACGATTAAATAGCTACCACTACTTAGTGGGAAAATTACATTCTTTGAAACGTTACAAAATCATAATTTGGTTTTCAAACTCGGGTTTACCGTTTTAGTCATAAAAACCATTTGGTGATAGCTATTAACATGAGGTCAGTGGAAGGACTTCACATATGATCCCTACACTTTATCAAACCTTAAAATGCATAAATGGGGGTCAATAACCTGTAGCCACACGCTATGCAAACCTGTTGTCCCGGAATAGGCCTTCGACCTTAAATAGGTCATAACTTCCTCATCCGGAGTAGTTGAGTGCCTATCCAACTCACCACTAACATGTAAAAGGACCAAGGAACATATTTAAGCTGTAAAAAGTGCAGGTCATAGTAGAAAGTATGTGAGTTTTGGGCTCACATACCTGTTGTCCGAATTTTGAGTATCAAAACAACTTAGCTAAACAATCTCTATTCCATTCCAAACAATCATAATAATCCTTACATCAACCTAATTCCATAAAAATACTAATAATCAATATCATTCATGATCAAAATCAAAACCCATCCAAGAACAATAACCATAACAACAAAGCTAATCAACTAGACCAATCACCTAAAAACCACAACATGATCCCTATGTGATCATGGTTGGCTGCGGCTCAATCAAGCCACCAATGGTGTTTTTGGACAAAATTTCTAGTAATTCTATTAGTCTAAACACTAATAAACATACTGCATGTCTAATCCGATGATGAAACATGGAAGAACACCAATTCTTGAAATTTATAATTTTCCAAAAATCAATGCATGTGTAAATAAAACATGGGTTTGTGTTTAGGGTTTACCAAGGATGATTGTGGTATGATTTGGTTGTGTTTTTGAGCAAGAAAAATTGATAGATATGGCTGCTCTTGTTGTGTGTTCGTCGAACCAGAAGAAACAAGGAGGAGGGAGAGCATATTTTTTGGAAGTAAAAATCCACTGAGGTTGTGTGTGTATTTGGTTTAGACGGCCAAAGAGAAAAAGGGGAAAAAGAGTGGGCTTTGACCCACTAATAATCCTTATTAATACTAATCTTAAGCCCAAAAATAAAATGCATCTATTTCTTAGCCCGACATGATTCCTAAAAATCGCTAAAATTCTAATTTGGTGCAAATTTATTTACGTAAATACAAAATTTATAAAAATAGTATTTTTGACTTAATGAAGTCGGAATATATCGCCTTTGGTTCCCGTTCCATCGATCCGTCACGTTTTTATAAAATTTATGCAAGAGAGCATATAAATCAATTTTCATGACTTAAATAAATTCGGAAAAACAATTAAAAATTTCTTATAAATCCGAATAAATCATTTTCAATAAGTATATAAAAATAATAAAAAAATAAGATTTAATTAAAACTCGAGAAAAGAATTATGACCCTATTTTTATGGGTTTTACATAAGAGGGAACCTTTTAATTACTTGCGTCTAGGTCTAGGTTTAATGGAATATATTCCTTAATTAGGCATCTTTTTTTGAAAATTTTTTCTTTCAATTGAGCCTTTGAAAATCTTCTCGTCTCTTTTTCAAAATTCTCAAAGTTCTTTCGAAAAGTGTCGAAAAATATTTTTGCATTGTTAATTCAATTTAAAAACTTTTTTCATAGCTCATTGCTATTCATAATGAGCTTAAATAATTCATATGTATGGGTCTCTCAAATATAGCAAGAACAAAAGGGAACTATAGAGGATCATTGTGTCATGACCTTGTGTCTTGTTCTACACACCTCCTACATTGATTTTATTTAAAATCCTTGTATTTTTTTGGTCAAAATATTATTTGGGGAGCTCTTATTTGTTTTCTTTGTCTATATTTGCTTCTTAGCATATCTCCATGATCAGTTAGACTAGAAAAATAGGATTTGCTAAATTGGAAAATCCCCCCTCATCACCAAATTCAACCCACTGTGGGCGGTTCTCTATTGAGGCCACGGTTCACCAGTGATAAGGAACCGCCGGTTGAGATAAAGAACCACGCCCCGTACTTTATTTTTTGGGCTTTCCTGAAACACCAAAATTGTCCCAACACTTTTTGGAATCTTTGTTTTAGCCCTTTGACCACTCCCAATTTATCTTGGGCTTTTTCTATTTAACCTTAAGCATTTTGCATTGTTTCTCAAATCAAAATGTCTTATTCCCCAAATGAAAGCTTTGATTCTCCTCCATTCTCTCCAATTTCTTTCAATCCAAATTCACCCAAGAACACTTAAAATCACATCTCTTATCCTTCTAAGAATGTTGATAGTGGAACTTCTTATCTTCCACCACTTGCTTTTAGTGTTCTTCCTCCTTCTCATGAGAATGTCATGCATCATGGAACATATTGAGATTGTTGTCAATATCAACATCTTGCTATGGCTCATATCTATGAGGAGTTGAGCTACATCAAGAGTCTCTTAGTTAAACCCCCACTTCATTACAACTATGAGATCTCTGCCACCACCACCTCCTTCCGCCACTACCTTGTCTTTTATCTAAGCATTGGTTGCTTATCTTCAATACATCTAGTTCAAGCAAATCTTAGAGTTCTAGTTTAACTATACTAAGATTTATGCTTGTCTTTTGGCTTGTTTTCCTTTTCATGCATCCTTGTATGCTTTATCTCCTTGAATCTTTTATCATGTTTTTCTTTTGACATGAATTATCTTGGATCTTTGTCTCTTTTATTTAATTTGTGTGATTTTTGCTATATATTATTGGGTGTCTTTTCTCTACTACTAACCCTTCTATGAAGCTTGTCACCATATATCGATTCCTTGGTGCCCCAAGCAAGGGGGAGTAATCACCAAGGGGGAGAATTTGCGAAGTCCGGTTCTTCTCTTCTTCAAAGAATTTTGCAACCTTTTTGCTTCGACAAAGGGGGAGAAATGATAAACTCGTCTTCAAAAATCTTGTTTTATTAGATGATTGAGTTTATGTATTGTCGGAATCAAAAAGGGGGAGATTGTTAATGCAATGATGCCTAAAAATGTTAGTTGTATTTTTTGGTCTCGCTTTATTTTGATTACGAAAATATGTAAAAACAAGCATTTACGAAAATAATGAAAAACGAATTCTTGAGTTCAAGTATTTTTCATTTCAACCATTATCACTTAAGGTATGAATGATAGGTGTGTAAACACCCATCCTTTTACCACTTAACTACAATAATAACCAAGCCAAAACGTGTATTTTATGTCGTAAATGTCAGAATTATGTGTGGTTTGTGTTTTTGTTGTGATTTAGGATCAAAATGTGAAAAGGGAGGAAAACACGGGCTTTCATGGGCTTTTATCGAAGAAAAAGACAAAAGGCGAAGTCGAAAGATCAAGAGTGCTAAAAGAACGGAAGTCCAAGGCCAATTCTAAAGATTTATCGAAGAAAAAGTCTAAAGACGGAAGTTTAATAAAAGCCGAAGAACTCAAGTCTAAATTAATGAAGAAATTACAAGACGAGTTTTATTAATCCCGAGACAAAGTCGAAAAAGTCGAAGAATTAAGAAGACGAGAAAGAAAGAAAGAAGGAAGCAACACATGCTTAACCTCCCTAATCACTATAAACAGACTCCTAATGTGTCATTAGGAGTTGTTAGCTAATTTGACACATTAGTCTTTCCAATTTATTTTCATGTCATTTTAATTACTTGTCAATTTACATTCCTTTTCTTGCACCTTAATTCCTTTAATTCCAAGTAAGTTTAATCTTTACTTTTGTTGTTTAATCTTTTCTTTAATCAAGTTTTATATTAATCTCTCCTTCTATCTTTCTTGTTTTTGTTAATCTTTATGCTTATTATCTTATTGTCATGCTTATTTGATTAATGGTTATGTTTTTTATGTGTTTGGATGTGTTAGCTTATTGATTTGATACCTTATTGTGTGTTTGATTTGATTTTAGTTAAGTTTTTATTAGTTTATTTTATTAAAAGTTGATTTTTAATTTTTAATTTTATTAGTGTTTTTCAAGTTTTTGATTTGTGGTTGAATTAGTTTTTCTTAAAAGTGCTTTAGATTAAGTTTTGGTTATTCGCTTATTTGATTTTAGCTTATTCTAGCTTATTTCTTAAGTTTTCTTAGTACTGTTTCTGTTTCCTTACTATTTCGGAAAAGGGTTTTGTTTTCCGAAAACACACCTTTTTCTGAAATAGCATTTATTCCGAATTACCATTTTCTCTGAATTTGTGTTTCTATGAAATCATACTTTTTCTGAAAAATTCTTTTACCCGAAATTCATTTTCTCTGAATTCACTCTTTTTCCGAAAATAGCATTTTTCCGAAGAAATTGTTATTCCGAAATTTTTACTTTTTCTGAAATTTCCATTTTTCCAAAGATATCATTTTTCCGAAAATTCTATTTTTCTGAAAAGTCCCTTTTTCCGAAATAGTTATTTTTCCGAAATTTGTACTTTTTCTGAATTTGACATTTTTCCGAAGATTTCTCCGAAAAACTTGTTTTTCCGAAAAAGTCATTTTTCCGAAGAAATGCAATTTCTGAAATGTACTGTAGCTTTTCCGAAATAGTTATTGTCTGCTAGATTGCTTTAATTTTCTTGTCTTAGTTTTAGTCTTAAGATTTTAAGTTTTCTATTTTTTATTTTTAGAGGAAAAGTGACAGTTTTTCTCATGTTACTTTTAGCCTATTTTATTTTTAAGTTTTGCATTTTTATTTACTTGTCAATTTAATTTTTCGTCACGCTTTAATTTTCCGTCATTTAATTTCTCGTCATTTATCTTTAAAGTTTTTAAATATTGCACATTTACATTTTAATTAGTTTTAGATTTAATTAACCGCCTTTTACTTTAAAGTCTTGCATTTTCCCTTTACTACAACGACACAATCTTTGTTTCCACCAAAAGACAGCCGAGTCGCACATTCTACTATTATCAATTCGAAGAGACTGGAACAACGATATTTTCTAAAAATCCATAAAAATTAAAAAATTTCAAAAATCCAAAAAGATTTTATTTTTATAGTGTATATATATTGTCTATTGCTTTGGTGTCTTTTTCTTTTGCTTTTGCAAATGTATGTGTACTAGATCTTCTACTTATCCAGAGCCCGAGACTCGTGAAGATTTAGCTATGGCAAGTGTGAACAACAACAATAATCCACCGCACCTCAAAAATAACAACAACAATGTTCTTCCACAGCCCGATCTTCGGACAATGGAGGAGTTTTGTCAACCCACAATGTTTGGACGAGGAGGACCGATTGCACCGATACAAATCACGGCTCCGGAGTTTTCGTTGAGGCATCACATGATCCAACAAGTGCAAACTAATCCATTCCGCGGATTGCCGGATGATGATGCTAACAAGCACCTCGACAAATTCATTACTATTACTCAAAGCATGAAGTTGCCCGGTGTTACTATGGATGTCCTTCGCCTACAGCTCTTTCCACATACTTTATCCCACCACGCCGAAAAATGGTTTGATTGTCTCCCGAAGAATTCCATTCATACTTGGGACGACATGACTCAACGATTTTTGTCGCGCTACTTTCCACCATCCATGGTCACGAGCCTTCGAAATCAAATCAGCGGTTTCATGCAAGAACCCGATGAATCTCTCTTTGATGCTTGGGAAAGATATAATGTTTTGATCGATCGATGTCCAAACCACATAATGCTCCCCGTTACGTTAGTTGATACTTTCTACAACGGTTTGAATTTTCGTGATCGTGATACGATTAATGCAGCCGCCGGTGGCACATTTATGAAAAGAAGACCCGAGGAGTGTAGAGAGCTTATTGAGAACATGACTACTCATCACAAAAATTGGGATTCCTCCGCTTCTTCAAGGAACAACCCGAGAGTCAATGTTTCTTCTACTTCAGCAAACCCCGATATGACCGAATTCACCCGCATCATGACCGAAATGAACAAAAATATCTTGCTCATCGCTACAAACCAACAACAACAAGTTAAATCTGTAGCAATTTCTTGTGAGACATGCGGCGGTCCTCACTCATTCACTGATTGTCCTTCTACTCAAGGCCATCCGGAAAACGTGTATGCAGCTTATGGTAACTATTCACCGGAAATTTACCAAGCCCGACCTCAAGGGGATCGAAATTTGCTAAGTTATCGGTCAAACAACTATCTTTCACCCGGTTTTTCTCCTCAAAATCACAACCCCATCAACAATTACAATAGAAGCAACCAAATCCCACCTCGAGCTTCTAATCCTTATCACCCACCCGCTCAACAAAGCCCCACCCATTAATCAAGATGTTAAAGCCTTAATGAGAACCCAAGGAGAGCAAATTAAGAATCTACAAAGCCAAATTATCAATTTGAAAGGGGATATCACTAAGCAAGGTAATGACATTAGATACGAGCTTCGAAATGATATACAATCCTCCTTCAGCACTCAAACGAATGATTTGAAGAATATGCTGGCTAGTTTCTTACCAACCACTCAACCCTCTACTTCGGGCTCTCTACCTTCAAACACCGTCACCAACCCGAGAGCGAATGTGAGTGCTATTACTACCCGTAGTGGAGCAACTTTCGTAGGACCATCTATTCCGCCCCCAGTTACACCATCTACACCTCCTCCACCAACATTTATCCCTACTACTCCCACTCCTAGTATTAGTTCACCATTACCGTCTCTGCCTTGTCATGAAGAAGTACCCAAGAAGAACCCTTCACCAACCCCACCTCCCACCTTTAAACCTTCAACATCTCAACCTTCACCTTCTACACCTACACCACCTAACCCCAGCATTCCTTACCCTTCTCGACTCAACAAGGCTAGAATTTTGACTAAGAATGACGTTCAAGTCTCAAACTTTTTGAACAAGATTGCCGGCATGACCGTCACCTTTACCCTTGTTGAAGCTCTTGCCCAAATGCCACAATTTGTCAAGATGTTTAAGGAATTACTTAATAAGAAGGAGAAGATGGTCGAGTTTGTTAATACCCGCTTGAATGAAAATTGCTCTTCAATCCTTCTTAAAGAACTTCCAGAAAAACTTGGAGATCCCGGTCGTTTTGTGCTACCATGTACTTTTAACCAAACCGACTAATTTACTGCCTTAGCCGATCTCAGGGCAAGTATTAATTTGATGCCTTTAAGTGTTTGGAAAAAGTTATCATTACCCGACCTTACACCAACAAATATGACTCTTGAGCTTACAAATCGCACTCTCGCTTACCCCGTTGGTATTGCCGAAGATGTGTTCATTAAAGTTGGCACCTTCACCTTTCCGGTCGATTTTGTTGTTGTTGATTATGAAATGGACCCTCGTATTCCTTTAATACTTGGTCGGCCATTCTTGAGAACCGGAAAAGCTTTAGTTGATGTTGCCGAAGGTAAGTTAATCTTAAGGGTCGGGAATGATGCACAAGTGTTCGAAATGGGGAAGATCACAAACAAATCCTATGGAAGAGAATCAGCGAATATGATTAATGTACTTGATGATTTTGTCGTCTACAACAATCCTCTATTAGACTCTTGCTATGATAATCCACTGTTCCAAGATGATATGGATGATTCTCTTTCTAATTCTGATCCTCCACCAATATATGATTCCCCACCGATCTATGATGCTTATGATGATGATTCTAGCTCCGATGGGGATGATTATGATGATTTTACTTCTGAGTATCCAGACATGCCCACTTATGATGATTTTGATGAGGCCGATACTCTTTCGAGCGATTCTTCTCATGATGAAGATCCTCCGCCATCCATGCTTAATCCTACTTTGGATGACTACTCATTTGAGGAAGACTTTGCTACTTTTCTCAACACTTACTTCCCAAATGAGAGTGACGCTCCTCCTTTAGACTTAGATGATTATGGTCTTTATCCTTCTACGGATTTGAAGAAACTTCTTTCAAAGGAGAAGAAACCGGACGACACCAACATCCGCAGTTCTTATGTCTTGACACCTTTCAATCCACCTTCGTCGGATGAGAGTGTGCGATTTATGAGCGGATCCTCTTCAAATTATTCTGAGCCTGAGTGTTATTTTCCCCTAAATGAAAAGGTGTTCGACCCCGGCATTGCACTTTTCAAGCCATCTCAGTATCCATCTGATGCAATAAAAGGAAAAATCTTTGGAACTTTTGAAGATATACTTGCACCCCATCATCCTTGCTACCACCGTGCTCACCACTTGCTTAAGGGAACCTTTCCGACTTTTCTTTGGCTTGCCTTGTTCGCCTTAAGCTTGTGTTACTTGATGGATGAAAACCATGTATTTGATCCCGGTGGATGTGTTTCAAGCTTCTTCATATGCTAATCAAGGTCGAGTCAGGCTCACGACTCGGTTAACAAAAACAAGCGCTTCTCGGGAGGCAACCCGCAGTATCTATCCTTTTTCTCTTGTTCTTATAATAAGTGTAGGGGAGACCCTAGTATGTGTTTTTGTTTTCTTTCTTATCATGTGCAGGGATTCGAGCTTTCCAAGATCCATTCTTGATGCCTTTTGACGAACCGTGATCCCGTGTACCCGTCTTCCTGGTTCTATCCTAAACTCTTTTGATTCTCTATTTTATATTTTCTAATATTAAAATAGGAATCACTTTAGTTGTCTCTTCCTTAGCAAGATTTAAACAAAGTGCACAATGTCCTAAGTGTAGGGGAGGTTACTTCCGCATGCTTAAACATTGAGGAAAATGTTTACATTAAGTGTAGGGGGACTTCTATCGAAGTTAAGTGGCCTTTTCCTTGTATTTGTCCTCATTTTAACCGGAAAATTATTTTTTTGACATTTTTCAAAATTTTTAATCTATTTTGGCCTATTAGTTTTTCTTTTGTTATAGTTATTTTCTTTCTTTCCTATAATTAATTTTAATAAAGTGGTCTTAATTTTTAAACGTTGTGAATTTTTTTACTCAACCCGAGCTTACTTATCTAAGTTTACTCTAGCTAGTACCCTTAACGTGTTTAAGTCAAGTTTTGCTAGGATTTTATATAGGGAACTTTAAAACGCGAAAGTCTTAACTCTTACGGGTTATGAACAAGAACTTTTCGCAAGTTCCTATAATTGATCCTAGAAAGTCGTTTATCAAGGGAACTTTAAAATGCGAATTCTAAACTTGAAAAAGTCTAAGAAGTTGCAAGATCCTATAGATGACTTGAAAACCTAAAACTTTGATTTAATTGGCAAAGCATCCACGAGTCTCATTCCTTGAGATTTTAAATTGTGGAGAACGAGAGATGATAGAGTCAATTATAAGTTTGGTATTCTTTCGTGAATTTATGTGAGTTGATTATAAGCCTATTCTCTCATCGCCTGCTAATAAATTTATCTGCAATAATTAAGGTTGTACGATTTGAAAAGTTACTTAGCTTCTAGCCTAAGATCGTTTAAAAGTTGCTCGGTATTAATTAGAGTTCATAGCCAAGGCATAACTTATTGAAGCGGGATGCGAAGATTGGCGAGTCCGAAAAGGCCCTAACAAGGCATGAGGGCTACATTTTGTTGCTAAAGATCCCAAGTGATGTGAAGAATCATTTATCAAGAATCAATATGAAGGATCGAGACACACGACGAAAAGCAAATACTCCCCTAAAGATCATGGAGAAGTCTATCTAAAAAGACCCTAGCAAGGTATGAGGATAAATAGATCCAAGTCCTAAAAGGAGGCGGATCATTGTATATCAATATCCCAAATAAAGATTGGAGAAAAATGAAGAAGTCGTGGTCCAAGTATGAAGAATCTCTCTAAACTTCAAGTGAAGAAATTCCTATTATGAAGAGAAGACCATTATTTCATGAACGTCTCTCAAGATTTTGAAGTATGAATTCACCGCCAAATATCGGTCCGAGAAAGGGCTCTGATTGTGGTAAAATACACCTTTTAGGAAAAAGGCGTAAAAGCGGTAAGTATTGAACAAATGACTTTAGGAAAAATCAAGTGTTAATGACCCAAATAAGTTCGTTTCCCAAGGAGGTATATGTGTGTGACTAAGATGTACAAGATTTGAGATTAATATTTGGTTTAGAGGGGGATTAGAAGAGAAAATGACGAAGTCGAAAAAATAAAAATAAACTAAAAATCACTATTAGAAAGTTAAGACGTAGAACCTAAAAAATCACCAAAAATAAAATAAATTCTAAAAATTACCAAAAATTCACCAAAAATCAAAAATAATAAACTAAGAGTTTACCAATTATCAAAACTTTTTCAAACCTTTTAAATAATTAAATATTCAATTTTTAAATGCTAATTAAAGCCCTAAAAATCAAATAAATTACCAAAAAGCCCAAATAAAGATTTTTCAATTGATAAACCTCTAAATTGACCTAAAAAGATTAAAAACTATTTTTAGAAATTTTAAAACTAATAAAAACTATTTAAAATGAATTAAAAACTATTAAAACTTAAAATAATTATAAAAATTAATCTATAAGTGATAAAATTATTCTAAAAGTTGTTAAATTCCTATTTTAATGTATTAAACCTAAGAAAAATGTAAAAAGTTGGAAAATGTGAAATTTTAAAAATAATAATAAAATAATAATAAAATAATATTAAAAATTCAAAAATTATAAAAAATTCTAAAAACTTGCAAACTAGTTTATTTTAACCTAAATAATCAGAAAATAAAAGTGAAATTACCAAAATACCCCTAATGGGCCCTCAAATGGGCCAAATCCAAAAACAGTCAACACAAATGGGCCTTTGGGCCCAAAAAGTCAAACTTGGCCCAATTGACTTGGAAAAGCCCTATCTGACTTAAAATTTAATTCTAAGAACAAAACTCTAAAGGCCCAAATGCTGAAAATGTGCTTATCACAGCTTAATGAACACAAAGCTTATTCTTATTTGGCTTTTCAGCCCAATAAGCCACAAGCTAATGCCATAAGCTCTAATTTGACACACAACCCTCTTTGTGGATGCTTAAGAGATCTGTCAAAAGAAATTTCCAATAAGCTCACTCAATAAGCCAGAAAATAGAAAAGCAAAAATCCACAAAACGACAAAATAGTCGGGTTTGAGAAATAAGGCACCTCAGAAGCTCTAGTTTGTTGCAAAAGCTCACAAATAGCTTAACTAAGAATAATCAATCAAGAAAATCACAAAAAGCCAAGTAGAATAAGCTGTAGGAGCAAATAAGATAGCTGAAAAAACCAAATAAGCTAGTTTCCTAGCAAAAGCTTAACCAAAAGACTTGTAAACTTCCAGACTTGATATTAAGCTAAGAAAAATGAGTTCTATTACAAAAACTAAGTTGTTGCATGTACCAATAAGCAAAACAGATTCAAATAAGCTGAAAACCAAGTTTGACCAAAAGTCAAACGCTGATAAGTTAAAACCAAACGCTGACAGGAACAAAGTAGGCGTTGACAGACTTAATGAAGTGTAAGGACTTGTTTTTCACCCTGCTGGTCAAGGTTTGAGTGCAAACCTGGTGAATCAAGGCTTACCAGTTGGGTAATCTTGATGAATTTTGGCACAAATAAGCCAATAAGCCAGTGAGCTTATGAGCTATGAACAAAGCAATCCAAATAGCCAAATATCCACATAAGCTATATAAACTAACAATAAACACAAAGCAACAATAATCAAACTCTGGATCAAAGTAAATAACCAGATCAAAGCATAAAAAGTTACTGATGAACAAAGAACATATGCAGAAACAAGTTTGCTGATATACTTGACACTTGATCCAATTTCAAGCCTCAAATCCCTCTACCATGGTGTGATTAACTATGATTTAGCACTTGTTACCCTTAACCTAAGCTTAGATCTAGGTGTCCTTAAAATCCTAGCCAATTTTACCAAGTTATGAAGATTTTAGAGCCAATCTATGAATCAATGTGTTTAAGCACACAAAACCTACAAACAGATGCACAAATACTCCCAAATAGCAGATACCAATACTTGCATACAACACACAAGCACTTAACAAACCACAATCCAATCTTATGCAGTAATCCCGAACACCCTTTTAAAACTTATTTTCACAAATTTTCAAAGGATCATTAAGATTCAACCCACAAATCAGATCAATAACACCTCATAATCATCAAACCAAGCCAAATCAACAATAAACATCCACATTAACACAGATTCAATCACAAATCCACAAAAATCACAAATATTCAGAAACTTAAAGAGAAAATGAAAAGGGAAGAAGGTGCAAACCTCCAAGACCTACATCCAGGCCCTGGATTGTTTGAGCTGAGGTACTAGCAAAACAAGTACCAGCTTCCAATGCTGCTAAGATGAACAAACACAAGGGTGAGATTAAATAAACAAGGACTTTCTGATTTTTGATGCACAAGTCTTATCACTTAAAACCTTGCCTCAAAAACCTTCAAACATGTAAATGGAACTCAGATTTTAGCTTCTCAAACACCAAACTTTTATAAATAACAGATTAAAAACTCAGAATTTTAAGAAATTTAAACTTTATTTCATAAAAAGGAATTACAAAGATTAAAAGCTAAAATCTGGAACAAAAGCTCTCTCACATGTTGAGGAGTCTTTTTATAGGCAAATGCCAAGGTTACACTGTTCATAAACCCTAGAAGTGAAATTCCCTAAATGCCCTAAGTCCTTGAGTGCGTTTGTTGTTGTTGAGCTGTCCAAAATGATCCTACACGTTCATTTTAGCTTTGTGATCAAGCAAAGGCTCTTAGCTGTTGATCTTGACACGTGGCTATGCTTGGAGGGCAAGTACTCATGTGATGGGTTAAACGGTTTGAATGGTGGGGTCCTTTGAGTGAGTGGGAATGTGAGTTTAAGCATGGGATGGATTCGTGTAAGGGTTAATCGTGTTTTGGTAAAGGTAATTGTAAAAACCCCCTTGTTGGTGAAAAGTAAAAACTGGGTTCATATGTGTGAACAGTGCCACGTTTGATCCGATTTTAGTGGGGATTTTGTGTTTGGCGCGTGTTTGTTTAGTTTAAACTTATAAACTTGGCAGCTTTGGTCCTTTTTCTTCCTCTCTTTTGTCACTTGGATGCAAACTTCTATCAGCGCCCATTTTACATGTATCAACGTTTCACAACTTGTCATTTTTGGCACAAACTTTCCAAAAAGTGTTTCAAGGGTTATTTTTGACACTTTTGCATATTGCAAGGGCTGATTTTGGACAATGTTGATCTTCCAAGGTCTTCAATGTATCTTAATCTTCATGAGGGACCATTATTGGCAGTTTGGATTTGTTGAGGGACTAATCTTGCCATTTCTTCAAAGTTGAAGGACCTTTTGTGTAATTTTGACAAACTTAAGGGACCAAACTTGTAATTATTAATATACAAGGGTTTTAAGTGTCATTTCTTCAATAAATGAGGATCAATCTTGTTTGTCTTCAAGTCTTCAAGGTATTTTGTTGAGAATTCCATGATTAAGGCCCGGTTCCTTGTACGGCTTCGTTTCTCGTGTCCGTTTTTCCTTGTAACTTGTGATCTTTTGTCTTTTTCACGATATCCATACCTAAAATACACAAGTAAACAAACACAAGCATATATATTGTATTTTATGACATTTTTATGCATTTAAAGCCCGAAAAGAACGATGAGATCATGTATAAATGCCATCTCATCACTCCCCCATACTAAACCATTGTCGTGCCCTCACGCAATGCTAGAATAAAGTATCTAAGCATCACCAAAGTTCAATTTTATTAATCTTTATTGAAGAGTAAAAGACTTGCAACATACTACGATGATGTGTAAAGACATAATGTATGATTTTCATCACAAAAAGTGACTTTTAGGGTCAAAGAATAGAAACAAGTTAATGTCCCTTAGAGTAAACTTCGTCATCCTTGATTGTCATACATTCCATGCTAAGTGCAAAAACAAGATCATTGTTGGTACAAGTCACAATGCTAACACTACTCATACGTCCAAATTGTGTAATACTTTTTCTCCCCGCAATCCTAGTTATTATAAAAGGAAATGGGTTACTAGCATTTTTTATCTATTTGTCATGGATCACAAGTGATTCATATTGACTTATTTGAGTAGTTATTAGTCCGAAAGCAAAGTAGCACGATTTGATCGATAGTTAGCCGAAGGACAAAATCTTTTAAAACGGCTTCTCGTGTATCTCCTTAAGTTCATATCTTGGCATAACTCGTTTCACGATTTGAGACCTTTCTCGGACCGATATTTGGCATGTACTTCATACTTCGAATCTTGGGAAGACGTTCTTGAAATTATGGTCTTCTCTTCATATTTTGGAATTTCTTCACTTGACGTTTTTGAGAGATTCTTCATATAGGACCACGACTTCATCATTTTTCTTCAATCTTTCCTTTGGATTTTGATATACAACGATCCGCCTCCTTTTCGGACTTGGATATATTTATCCTCATACCTTGTTAGGGTCTTTTTGGATAGACTTTCTCCATTCTTTAGAGGAGTAATAGCTTCTCGTCGTGTGTCTCGATCCTTCATATTGATTTAGGAATAATGATACTTCACATCATCTTTGGATTTTTAGCAAAAAATAGAGCTCCTCATGCCTTGTTAGGGCCTTTTTGGATAATCGCCAATCTTCGCGTCCCGCTTCAATAAGTTATGCCTTGGCTATGAACTCTATTCAACCCCGAGCAACTTTTAAACGATCTTGCGCTAGAGGCTAAGTAACCTTTCAAATCGTACGACCTTACTTATTGCAATTATGATTTATTCCTAATGCATTGATCTTATGGGAAGAAAAAGACACAATTAAAAACATATGAGTTTTTGAAAGAACATTTTCATGTTCTATGTTTAGCATGATCACTTGTCTAACTCTATCATTTCTCGTTCTTCACTATATAAAGACCTCTAATTAAAGAGACTCGTGAATACTTAGCCATGCAAGTCAAAATTAAGCCAAATTTGGATTAGCTTTCATTAAGACTATATCAAATCAAAGTTTTGGGTTTTCAAGCCACCTATAGGATCTTGCACTTTCAAGTTTAGAGAATGCGTTTTATAGTTCCCTTGATAAGTGACTTTCTAGAATCAATTATAGGAACTTGCGAAAAGTTCTTGTTCTTAACCCGTATGAATTAAGACTTTCGCGTTTTAAAGCTCCCTATATAAAAGTCTAGCAAAACTTGAATTGAGCGGGTTAAGGAATGTAAATGGCTCCAAATGCCCATCAAGTCAAAAATTAACTCTTATTCTACCCAACGGAAAATATACATTCGTGTCTTAAAAACACTTATGAAAACTAAGTAAAATTTTAAAATTTGGCCATTTTTAGCCTTATTAGCAAAACAAAACATTGAAAGTTGGAAAGCGTGGGGGCGTAGCAAAGCAAGTACCTATTCACCCCCCCCCCCCCCCCCATACTAAAAGTAAACATTGTCCTCAATGTTTCGAGTCTAAAGGTGGAGCACCCCCATACTAGAGACGAAGAATCGAATGCTTAGGATCTAGCATGGAAAGGGTGATCAACAATATATCTAAAGCCGTTTATTAAGTATGCTAAAAGATAATTGTTAGAATAATAAAGGATATGTCATGGAATCGTGAAAAACTTCTTCAAACGATCGATGGAGGCTCACGTAAACGAACACGAGAGTCTTCAATCGTAGACGATGATGATGATCTAGATAACACAATCACAAACAACCACGAGACAATGAGTTGAAAGGGTACAAGTCCCCTTATTAGCGAATAGTGAGCATAAAAGATAAGCATGGGATCTCCCCCACGAGGCACCTCGTTTTTGATTACCGAGTCATGAGCTCGACTCGATCCCCTCAAAATGTGAACGTTTAGGGAAAATCATGGTGTGGTCAATTTTTAGTGGGGCTTACATGATAAACAAGGCCCAAAAAGCAACCGGTATTAAGGACTAAGTCCTTAGATGATGCAAAATACCGGGGTCGAAGATGGCGTTCTCGTTTTCATTGGAAAAACAAATTAACGCCACTTCAACATGTGCCATAAACTCAAAGAGTTTGAAGAAAATAGATGAGAAGTAGAAGGGTGAGACAATTGGTAAGACAAACTTTTGAGCTACTCGAGGTAGACTCGCACCAAGCAAATAGAAAGATTTTCCATTTATTGCATCGGTGGAAGACCGAGATTTCCCTTTACATGAAATTCCGGGATCGAATATCTCGTCCTCGGTGGATAAGGATGAGGGAACATAAGGGGCTTCCCCCATACTAGAACCACACAAAGCATCGTCAAAAGGAGTAGACGAGCTTGTAGCACTCAAAACACGTGGTGATGACGGAGTTAGATTTGTAGAAAAATCAATTAAATCACATTTAAGATCTTTTCCTTTTTTATCTTTTAAACTCTCCTTATGAAAACCCTTTTTGATTATGTCGAAAATATTTGGTGTTTTAAGACGATGTTAGTTACACTAAAAATTCTCACATTTTGAAACCGTTTTGGTTTTGGTCGTGGCAAGTTCTCAAAACGTTTATCTACGAAGAAAACCTCCCCATCGGGGCCAACATATTCATCATCCGTAAGATCTTCCGTAGAAACCGGCAACTTATCAACACTTTTAAAGAATGAATGTTCGAGGTGAGGCGAAGGATTTTTCGATTCAAGTATTGATGGTTTCTTCTTTGTAGGCTTTATACTCATAACCTCCACCGGCGGGGGAAATGGTAATTTGTTTTTGGCGACATTTCCTAAAACTCTTGGTGAAAATTCTTTGCTAACGACTTTGGTTGAATCACCATGGTTTAAAGTTGCAATAGAATAGACATGAGAAAGATTGGAGTTTTGTGTTGCATTGATGACAAGTTCTTCCTCATTGAAACGAAGGGTGATTTTTCGAGCATAAACATCGATAAGTGCTCTTGATGTATCCAAAAGTGAACGACCCAAAATGAGAGGAACTTTTCGATCGATAGGAATGTCTACAACGATAAAGTCAACGGGATAGTAAAACTTTCCGACTTTAACAAAAACGTCCTCGGCTACTCCACATGCTAAAATCGTAGAATGATCGGCCATCTCGATGGACATGTTCGAAGGAGTAAGAGCCGGAAGCGAAAGCGATTTGAAAATCTCAAGAGGCATTAAATTAATACTAGCGCCAAGATCGGCCAAGGCGTAGCATTCCTCCATATCTTGTATTGCACACGGAATAAAAAATTTACCGGGATCACCGACTTTTTGTGGTATGCGGCTAAGAAAAACCGATGAACAACTAGACGATTGTTGTAACTTCTATTTGTTGTTTAGCATACTTTTGAAGTTTGCGGCGAATCGAGGCATCATGATAAGAGCGTCGGCAAAACTTATGTTAAAATGTAGATCACGAAACATTTTCATAAATAGCTCAAATTGATAATTGTTGCGTTCTTGTGCTTTCTCTTTGTTACGTCTCGAAGGGTAAGGTAAAGGTGGTGTGGGTTGGTCATTAGGCAATGGCCTTGGAAACTCGGGTTCCACAATTGGTATTGGTTCAACCGTAGGTGTGGTTTGAGCGGTACTTCGTGGGATTGTAATGTGCTCCCTTTCGACCATCACCTCGGGTTCTTTCTCGATTTCCTTCTCCTTAGAAGTACTTGTACGAGAGATTGGTTCCTTGAAAGTTTTACCACTTCGTGTAGCAACAACCTTCAATTCTCCCCTCGGGTTGTTAATGGTATCACTAGGAAGACCACCCGAGGAAGAGGGCTTACACATGATTGCTTCAAACATCTTAGCCATTCGGTCCTCAAATTTTGATTGCCTATCATCCGCTTTTAATAACTCTTGCTTAATCTCATGTTGTCCTAATTCCATCTTTTGTTGGTTTTGTTGTAGACGTTGGACATTTCCTTCCATTTTGTTTGCATGAGTTTTAAGTTCATTAGCAAGTTCATTTTTAAGCTCGTTTTTCAACTCGGATCTTAAGCTAATCATCTCACGTTGCATATTATCAAATTTAGCATCATTTGCTTTTGCATAATCCAAAAATTCTCCTTGCAAATTTTTAGTGTGAGCATTTTGAAAAACTTGTGTAGTGTTTTGAAAATCACGGTTTTGGTTTTGATTAGAGATTTGTCCATTCCCACTTTGATAATTCCCTTTGTTGTAATTGCGTGTGTTGCCTTGGTAATTACCTTGGTTGTTATTTCGATAATTGTTAACATTTTGGTTTGGTGGAGCTTGATTTTGGCGGGAACCTTGACCGTTTTGGCTGTAAGTTCCCGTTGCTACATAAGCACTCGAAGTGTTACCATCCGCGGTAATGCACTCGGAAAGATCATGAGCTCCCCCACAAGATAAACAACTCTTAGCAACCGCTTTAACCGAAGCGGAATTGGAAGCTTCTTGAGCCTTCCAATGGGACATTAGATTAGCAAATCTATCAAAAAACCGATTTTCCTCATTAGCTTCATCATGTAAGGCGTTAATGCTACGAGACGATTGTGACGAAGATGACGAACCCATATTGGCAACACTCGGTGTGTTACGAGGGTTATAAACCTTAGATCTATTTTCAATGATTTGTAAAGCCTCATTTGTCGTCTTGCACAAAAAATTACCACCCGCGGCGGCATTCAAATAATCTCGTTCATGATCATTAAGCCCGTTATAAAAAGTATCCACTTGATGTAATTCCGTAAAATCATGGTGTGGACATTCATGTAACATCTCTTTAAATCGTTCCCATGCCATTGAAAAACTTTCATTATTCCTTTGCACAAATCGTGAAATCTCATTTTTCAAGTGTGTTGTTTTAGATGGTGGAAAAAACTTGTTCACAAACTTAGAAACGAGATCGGCCCATGTCAAAATCGAATTTGGCGGTTCTTTCTCGAGCCAAATTTTTGCGGGTCCATCCAACGAGTATGGAAACAACATCATCTTAATGGCGTCATGTGGAACATCCTTAAATTTGCTAGTGGCGGTGAGACGGTTGAAATTTCTAATATGGTAATGCGGGTTGTCTTTCTCGTGACCTCTAAACTTATTTGCTTGCAACATCGACATTAAACCCGTCTTAATCTCGAAATTCTCCGCAAGAATGGCGGGAATCACAATAGCCTCTCCAAAACCCTCGGTGGGTGCTTGTAGCAACTCCATCATAGTACGATTAGCCATGACGACTTCTTGTTCTACAATAGGTTCAACAATTGGAGGTTCTTCAACAATCAACGTCTCTTGATTGGCTTGCTTTTGAAGTCGTTTACGAGCTCGTTTTGCTTGATTACGAGTGATCATAAACTTCACGAAGAATGGGAGGTGAGCAAAGAAGATTCTTTTTGGGTGTTTTGTGAATTTTCAATTTTTTTGTGTTTTTGATGATATTTAATTTTTTTGGATTTTGGTGTATCTTCGTAGACAACAATCTACAAAATCTCTCCTCGAATCAAACTCTTGATTAAAGAAGCCTCAAAGGAATGAAAACGATCACGTGGAGTGAACGTCTTCTAATGACTTTAGAACTTTGGTGAAAACCAAATTGTTCAAGAGGGTTTAATCACAAAGAAAACCAAGCAAATATAGTATACGTAATAATACTTTGGGCGGCAAAACCCTCGATTAGCCTTCAATCTCAAAATACTCACAAGCAAGCGGGGAAACGAGGCGGCGCGAAGCACTTAAGAGCCTTTTTCCTTAGGGTATATTTTATAATACCCGCCTTATACCCACCTTATAGTTTGTATCTTTCAAAATCGAGCTTCACGAAAGTATTTATCTATTTTTGCCTTTTTCTTTTTGTTTGAGATTCGAATACAATAATTAGGAGATCAAATCCCAATTAAGGTTGTGTTTTCACACTTTTGGAGATATTGTAAATTTATTGTGATACTTAATATAATATATTAATAATATTTGTACAAGAAAAACCAAGAAAAACCAAGAAAACCGATAATACGTATTAGTAGAGTTCTACTAATACAAATACTATTTGGTTAATATTAAAAACAACAATGCAAATTAATCACGACACACCTCCCCGGCAGCGGCGCCAAAATTGATTGTGGTAAAATACACCTTTTAGGAAAAAGGCGTAAAAGCTGTAAATATTGAACAAATGACTTTAGGAAACATCAAGTGTTAATGACCCAAATAAGTTCGTTTCCCAATGAGGTATATGTGTGTGACTAAGATGTACAAGATTTGAGATTAATATTTGGTTTAGAGGGGGATTAGAAGAGAAAATGACGAAGTCGAAAAAATAAAAATAAACTAAAAATCACTATTAGAAAGTTAAGACGTATAACTTAAAAAATCACCAAAAATAAAATAAATTCTAAAAATTACCAAAAATTCACCAAAAATCAAAAATAATAAACTAAGAGTTTACCAATTATCAAAACTTTTTCAAACCTTTTAAATAATTAAATATTCAATTTTTAAATGCTAATTAAAGCCCTAAAAATCAAATAAATTACCAAAAAGCCCAAATAAAGATTTTTCAATTGATAAACCTCTAAATTGACCTAAAAAGATTAAAAACTATTTTTAGAAATTTTAAAACTAATAAAAACTATTTAAAATGAATTAAAAACTATTAAAACTTAAAATAATTATAAAAATTAATCTATAAGTGATAAAATTATTCTAAAAGTTGTTAAATTCCTATTTTAATGTATTAAACCTAAGAAAAATGTAAAAAGTTGGAAAATGTGAAATTTTAAAAATAATAATAAAATAATAATAAAATAATATTAAAAATTCAAAAATTATAAAAAATTCTAAAAACTTGCAAACTAGTTTATTTTAACCTAAATAATCAGAAAATAAAAGTGAAATTACCAAAATACCCCTAATGGGCCCTCAAATGGGCCAAATCCAAAAACAGTCAACACAAATGGGCTTTTGGGCCCAAAAAGTCAAACTTGGCCCAATTGACTTGGAAAAGCCCTATCTGACTTAAAATTTAATTCTAAGAACAAAACTCTAAAGGCCCAAAAGCTGAAAATGTGCTTATCACAGCTTAATGAACACAAAGCTTATTCTTATTTGGCTTTTCAGCCCAATAAGCCACAAGCTAATGCCATAAGCTCTAATTTAACACACAACCCTCTTTGTGGATGCTTAAGAGATCTGTCAAAAGAAATTTCCAATAAGCTCACTCAATAAGCCAGAAAATAGAAAAGCAAAAATCCACAAAACGACAAAATAGTCGGGTTTGAGAAATAAGGCACCTCAGAAGCTCTAGTTTGTTGCAAAAGCTCACAAATAGCTTAACTAAGAATAATCAATCAAGAAAATCACAAAAAGCCAAGTAGAATAAGCTGTAGGAGCAAATAAGCTGGCTGAAAAAACCAAATAAGCTAGTTTCCTAGCAAAAGCTTAACCAAAAGACTTGTAAACTTCCAGACTTGATATTAAGCTAAGAAAAATGAGTTCTATTACAAAAACTAAGTTGTTGCATGTACCAATAAGCAAAACAGATTCAAATAAGCTGAAAACCAAGTTTGACCAAAAGTCAAACACTGATAAGTTAAAACCAAACGCTGACAGGAACAAAGTAGGCGTTGACAGACTTAATGAAGTGTAAGGACTTGTTTTTCACCCTGCTGGTCACAAATAAGCCAATAAGCCAGTGAGCTTATGAGCTATGAACAAAGCAATCCAAATAGCCAAATATCCACACAAGCTATATAAACTAACAATAAACACAAAGCAACAATAATCAAACTCTGAATCAAAGTAAATAACCAGATCAAAGTATAAAAGTTACTGATGAACAAAGAACATATGCAGAAACAAGTTTGCTGATATACTTGACACTTGATCCAATTTCAAGCCTCAAATCCCTCTACCCTGGTGTGATTAACTATGATTTAGCACTTGTTACCCTTAACCTAAGCTTAGATCTAGGTGTCCTCAAAATCCTAGCCAATTTTACCAAGTTATGAAGATTTTAGAGCCAATCTATGAATCAATGTGTTTAAGCACACAAAACCTGCAAACAGATGCACAAATACTCCCAAATAGCAGATACCAATACTTGCATACAACACACAAGCACTTAACAAACCACAATCCAATCTTATGCAGTAATCCCGAACACCCTTTTAAAACTTATTTTCACAAATTTTCAAAGGATCATTAAGATTCAACCCACAAATCAGATCAATAACACCTCATAATCATCAAACCAAGCCAAATCAACAATAAACATCCACATTAACACAGATTCAATCACAAATCCACAAAAATCACAAATATTCAGAAACTTAAAGAGAAAATGAAAAGGGAAGAAGGTGCAAACCTCCAAGACCTACATCCAGGTCCTGGATTGTTTGAGCTGAGGTACTAGCAAAACAAGTACCAGCTTCCAATGCTGCTAAGATGAACAAACACAAGGGTGAGATCAAATAAACAAGGACTTTCTGATTTTTGATGCACAAGTCTTATCACTTAAAACCTTGCCTCAAAAACCTTCAAACATGTAAATGGAACTCAGATTTTAGCTTCTCAAACACCAAACTTTTATAAATAACAGATTAAAAACTCAGAATTTTAAGAAATTTAAACTTTATTTCATAAAAAGGAATTACAAAGATTAAAAGCTAAAATCTGGAACAAAAGCTCTCTCACATGTTGAGGAGTCTTTTTATAGGCAAATGCCAAGGTTACACTGTTCATAAACCCTAGAAGTGAAATTCCCTAAATGCCCTAAGTCCTTGAGTGCGTTTGTTGTTGTTGAGCTGTCCAAAATGATCCTACACGTTCATTTTAGCTTTGTGATCAAGCAAAGGCTCTTAGCTGTTGATCTTGACACGTGGCTATGCTTGGAGGGCAAGTACTCATGTGATGGGTGAAACGGTTTGAATGGTGGGGTCCTTTGGGTGAGTGGGAATGTGAGTTTAAGCATGGGATGGATTCGTGTAAGGGTTAATCGTGTTTTGGTAAAGGTAATTGTAAAAACCCCCTTGTTGGTGAAAAGTAAAAACTGGGTTCATACGTATGAACAGTGCCACGTTTGATTCGATTTTAGTGGGGATTTTGTGTTTGGCGCGTGTTCGTTTAGTTTAAACTTATAAACTTGGCAGCTTTGGTCCTTTTTCTTCCTCTCTTTTGTCACTTGGATGCAAACTTCTATCAGCGCCCATTTTACATGTATCAACGTTTCACAACTTGTCATTTTTGGCACAAACTTTCCAAAAAGTGTTTCAAGGGTTATTTTTGACACTTTTGCATATTGCAAGGGCTGATTTTGGACAATGTTGATCTTCCAAGGTCTTCAATGTATCTTAATCTTCATGAGGGACCATTATTGGCAGTTTGGATTTGTTGAGGGACTAATCTTGCCATTTCTTCAAAGTTGAAGGACCTTTTGTGTAATTTTGACAAACTTAAGGGACCAAACTTGTAATTATTAATATACAAGGGTTTTAAGTGTCATTTCTTCAATAAATGAGGATCAATCTTGTTTGTCTTCAAGTCTTCAAGGTATTTTGTTGAGAATTCCATGATTAAGGCCCGGTTCCTTGTACGGCTTCGTTTCTCGTGTCCGTTTTTCCTTGTAACTTGTGATCTTTTGTCTTTTTCACGATATCCATACCTAAAATACACAAGTAAACAAACACAAGAATATATATCGTATTTTATGACATTTTTATGCATTTAAAGCCCGAAAAGAACGATGAGATCATGTATAAATGCCATCTCATCAGTCTCAAATCGTGAAACGAGTTATCCCAAGATATGAACTTTATGAGGTCCCGAGAAGCAGTTTTAAAAGATTTTGTCCTTTAGCTAACTATTGATTAAATCATCCCACTTTATTTTCAGCCTTAATAACTATCGAAATAAGTCAACAATGCATCCTCATGATCATTCAAGACAATAATAAAATATAAGAGATACACCTAGGAATAAGGGAGTCTAAGTGAATAATTGGCCCACATGAGTTCGTGTTAGTTTACTAACTTATAATAACAATGATCTCGTTTTTAAGCTTGGTATGGGGAACATGAAACTTGAGGATGATAATCATTCATGACATTCCAAAACCCAAAGGTAAGTTTTTGATTTCTTTACTTGTTTTGTTCTATATCTTTAATAAAGGCCAATGTAGATTGATTATGATGGAAAATGTAAAAACTTGCTTGCTTTGTAATTAATGCATTGCATGAGGACATTGCAATGGTCAAGTGTAGGGGATTTGATAGGTGTGTAAACACCCATCCTTTTACCACTTAACTACAATAATAACCAAGCCAAAACGTGTATTTTATGTCGTAAATGTCGGAATTATGCGTGGTTTGTGTTTCTGTTGTGATTTAGGATCAAAATGTGAAAAGTGAGGAAAACACGGGCTTTCACGGGCTTTTATTGAAGAAAAAGACAAAAGACGAAGTCGAAAGATCAAGAGTGCTAAAAGAACGGAAGTCCACGGCCAATTCTGAAGATTTATCGAAGAAAAAGTCTAAAGACGGAAGTTTAATAAAAGCCGAAGAACTCAAGTCTAAATTAATGAACAAATTACAAGACGAGTTTTATTAATCCCGAGACAAAGTCGAAAAAGTCGAAGAATTAAGAAGACGAGAAAGAAAGAAAGAAGGAAGCAACACATGCTTAACCTCCCTAATCACTATAAATAGACTCCTAATGTGTCATTAGGAGTTGTTAGCTAATTTGACACATTAGTCTTTCCAATTTATTTTCATGTCATTTTAATTACTTGTCAATTTACATTCCTTGTCTTGCACCTTAATTCCTTTAATTCCAAGTAAGTTTAATCTTTACTTTTGTTGTTTAATCTTTTCTTTAATCTAGTTTTATATTAATCTCTCTTTCTACCTTTCTTGTTTTTGTTAATCTTTATGCTTATTATCTTATTGTCATGCTTATTTGATTAATGGTTATGTTTTTTTATGTGTTTGGATGTGTTAGCTTATTGATTTGATAGCTTATTGTGTGTTTGATTTGATTTTAGTTAAGTTTTTATTAGTTTATTTTATTAAAAGTTGATTTTTAATTTTTAATTTTATTAGTGTTTTTCAAGTTTTTGATTTGTGGTTGAATTAGTTTTTCTTAAAAGTGCTTTAGATTAAGTTTTGGTTATTTGCTTATTTGATTTTAGCTTATTCTAGCTTATTTCTTAAGTTTTCTTAGTACTGTTTCTGTTTCCTTACTATTTCGGAAAAGGGTTTTGTTTTCCGAAAACACACCTTTTTCTGAAATAGCATTTATTCCGAATTACCATTTTCTCTGAATTTCAGTTTCTATGAAATCATACTTTTTCTGAAAAGTTCTTTTACCCGAAATTCATTTTCTCTGAATTCACTCTTTTTCCGAAAATAGCATTTTTCCGAAGAAATTGTTATTCCGAATTTTTTACTTTTTCTGAAATTTCCATTTTTTCAAAGATATCATTTTTCCGAAAATTCTATTTTTCTGAAAAGTCCCTTTTTCCGAAATAGTTATTTTTCCGAAATTTGTACTTTTTCTGAATTTGACATTTTTCCGAAGATTTCTCCGAAAAACTTGTTTTCCGAAAAAGTCATTTTTCCGAAGAAATGCAATTTCTGAAATGTACTGTAGCTTTTCTGAAATAGTTATTGTCTGCTTGATTGTTTTAATTTTCTTGTCTTAGTTTTAGTCTTAATATTTCAAGTTTTCGAGTTTTTATTTTTAAAGGAAAATTGACAGTTTTTCTCATGTTACTTTTAGCCTATTTTAATTTTAAGTTTTGCATTTTTATTTACTTTTCAATTTAATTTTTCGTCACGCTTTAATTTCCCGTCATTTAATTTCTCGTCATTTATCTTTAAAGTTTTTAAATATTGCACATTTACATTTTAATTAGTTTTAGATTTAATTAACCGCCTTTTACTTTAAAGTCTTGCAATTTCCCTTTACTACAACGACACAATCTTTGTTTCCACCAAAAGACAGCTGAGTCGCAAATTCTACTATTATCAATTCGAAGAGACTGGAACAACGATATTTTCTTAACTGAGTAAAATCTAGTTATTAATGAACAAACAAGTAATTACCCTAATTAAGTGATCAAGGATCTTATCTTTTCTTAAAACTCACTTTTTATTAACTGTGACAAAGTTTAAGAATTAAACTTTCTTTAAAAAATGTTTTATTAAATTAAATTATTTGAAATTTGAAATTTGAAAATGGCATATTCTATCTTTGTTTAGAATATCCTTTCAGGATATTTTAATCACCAGATTCAAACCAATCCACTCAAAGAAAAAAAGGAGCGGAGTCTATGTAGGCGGTTCCTTAAGACCTATAGCGGTTCCTTATCGATATGGAACCACGGGTACCAATAAGGAACCGTGTGCAGATATACCTGTTGGATGTTTGTCTTATAAATAGTGGACCATTCTCAGACTTTTAAACCACCTCTTTTGCACATACATTTCTAGATTCTTTTATACTTCTCAAATCATTCAAATCATTGATCATTTGTCTGATTAATTCTTGTTTAGAAGTGAATTTTTCTCCTCTAATCTTTTCCTCTAAAAGTGCAAAGAGAAGAACACTATCATGATTGAAGTGTTGTGTCTACCATAAAGATCCATTGAAGATCCAAACTTATTCTTTCATTGTCCTGTCATTGTTGTGAAGATCCAAGTAGTTGTGTCTATTTGGAAGTTGTGTATGTATTGAGGTTAATATTTAGTCCTTAAAGTATATTGGTGTAGATTGGTCATAGCTGAGATTAGGGCTCGACTTTTAGCTTATAACCGGAAATTGGTTAAGCAACGTTGTGTATGGTTTTCTCCACCTTAAGGAGCTTGTTGATTAGTGAACTCTCAAGTAAGGTGTACTTGAGGAGTAGAGTAGGAACGAGGAGTGAGCTTCGTTGCTGAACCACTATAAATCCTTGGTGTTTGGTTTGATCTTTCCTTCCCTTATCTCTTTACATTCATTATTCTTTATACTTGTGATTATTAGTTTAGTTGCACTACTTTGTTCAAATTCTGTATAAGAAAGGTTTCACATAAACACTCAAGCTTATGTTTTTGAAAAATGATTTTTATAAACCTAACTTTAACAACTATTTTTTAAGAAACTATTCAACCCCCTTCTAGTTTCTACATTCTTGAACCAGAAACACCAAAACCCTTTTCGCTCGACCCTAGAAAACCAGTGCACCCTACGAACCTGGGCTCTGATACCACTTGTAAGGTTTTAATCCCTACAACCCTGATTACTAGATGTGGAATATCGATTGAATAACACACACAAGAAATAAATCGACAGAAAAGATCGACGCCCACAAGGTAAATATCCCTAACCGAATCTCGATTAGTTTATTGAAAGAATGACGTGAATTGGTTCGTTCCCCCGCCTCCTTTTATAAAGATGAGGGGGAACCGACTATTACAAGTCCTACGGGTTGGGTTGGACTTAGAAATACCCAACCGACCTTTATTCATAGCTATTAGGAAATTAGGCTAGACACGACTTAGGAAAATATAAAGACTAAACATAACAACATCCTCTTCGCATGGTATTCGATTACAAACTATATTAATGGGGAGCTGTCAAATTTTAATAATATTGAAGATTTATTTTTTTCTCGATTTTTGAAGGTTGCATAAATGATATAAAGTTGCATGTAGAGAAAAAGATTCAGATATGAGGTCACGCCTTGTCTTGAAATTGAAGGTTTGTGCTTTATTTGTCTTGGCATTATGTCATTCTCTTTTTTTTAAAATTGAACTAATAAAAATGAATAAATCTTAGTTTTTTTAAAAGTCATCTTTTTTTTGTTATCAAGTACTACGATATATTAGTGGTTTCCAAACAAGTTCAAATTTACCTAATGAATATTCTAATGCTTACCTCCAAAATTCGTTTTATTTAACGTTTTTTAATTATGACACAAGAATTGTTCACACACGGAGACAAAAATTCTTGCGAGCGCGGGGCAAAATGGTTATTCTGGCCCGTCAAAAGCAAGATTTATAAATCTTAACCATTTTAACAAGTAATGTTTATGCGCTATGAGGAACTGATAACCCTTATTTACTCTTTAAGGGACTTGGGAACTCGATAGCTTACTACACTTGTCTAAAAATGAACTATCTATGAACAGACATGGACACATGACATTCAGTGACCTATCTATAATTTTTGGAATTCTGATTGTTGACAGGAAAACTTATAGTTTCCGAAGTTATTACCAAAGTAATGATATTCAGAAGTGTTCATAGTTATTTCTTCTTTCCTTTTTATGCCAGATGCACCCGTGATGGAAGTAATGAACTCTCGTTAGCAGAATCTAAAGTAATGAATGAGATGGTTCTTTGCGTGTAAAAAGGGCCAAAAAATTTGCGCGTATGTAACAATGAATGAAGGGTTCCTATTAGAAAATGTTATGAGGTTCATACTCCGACACGGATTAAAAAATAGTATATGCATTTCCTTTTCTATATGCTCTTGAAGCATTAAATCTGTTTTTTACAGGTTAGTCTATTCCACTTGATCTATACATGTTCTGGAGCTAAAGATGATTAAACTCAGAAAAATAAATTCATTACTTGTTAAAAGTTGTAATTCCACTTGACCCATACATTTTTCATTGTTGATCGATCCTAATACAATGAAGCGCTTTTCCTCTATGATGTCACATGAACATAAGCAAAGGTAATTCTATAAAAACAATAAATAAACCATTATTATAAATTGTGGCATTTTGTTTCAAATAATACATTTAGAAAGAAGCAATTGATCGATTATGAAGTATTACATTTTCCCTTATTTTTGCTACAATATTAGCAGTCGGGTCATTTGATTCGGAGATTAACAAGTCAGGTAATTAATAAAACTAACCTAGAGCATATCTACTTTTTTTTGGCACCCTTTTAGGCCTTAATGTTTGTTACTCATTGGCTTCTATTTTTTGTACAAACTTTGGAGAAAGTTAATGTTTTCAGTCAAACTAACTCGACACAAACCATTTGAATCTGTACCCAACATCTGTTAGATAACAAAGCTGTTTGCTAAGTTGACTTATAAAACTTTTGTATTTTATAGAAACTATTATGAGTCGGTTTATTATGGAAACTAGTATTTTCAAAGAAACCAAGGGACTAATCCTGGCCACTCATTTCTTAAGACCAGATCTTAGGTTAAAAAAAGCGGAAGGACTGATTTGCCAATAATGAAAAATATACATGGACTAAATTGAAAACAATAATTAAGCGTACACATTACGCACACACACCTCATTTCCCCAAATCACTCTCTCTCTCTCAAATCATTCAAACTCCGCCTCTAAATCTCTCTCTCTCTCTCTAAAAATTCAAACCCTAACACACACAGATCCACGACGATGGGACGAGCAAAATAGCATATTTTGATCCAAAAGAAGGTATGATCCTTTAATCACGATTTTTTTTTAATTTTTTTTTCAATTTTTCACCTAATTAATAAAAATCAGATATTATTGGCGATAATGTGAATTTAATTGATGTTAATTTTATGATAATTGATACGATTTTATGATTGTTAAAAAATATTGATGATGTATAAAACCTGTTTGATGAAATGTTTGAAATATTTTTAAGATGAATGGTATATCTAGATATAAAATAATATAGTGTTAGTACTTACGATGAAACTTTCTTAAGTGAGCCTGGATAGTGGATATAAAATAACGTAGATCTAGCTGTGGAAATGAAGGTAAACTCGTCGCACATTAAATTGTTAGTTCATTAGTTTTATAAAAGTATAATGTATATCCAGATACAATATGGATGTAGGGTAAAAAAACATGAAAAGAACGACTTTACCTTCATAGTTTTCGAGTGAACTTGCCGTGGAAAAGGTAAACTCATCGCGGATTTAGATGTTAGTTAATTAGTTTTAAAAAAATGTAATGTATATCCACATATAATATGGATGTAATGTAAAAAAAAAGATGAACACGACGAGTTTACCTTCATAGTTTTCGAGTGAACTTGCCGTGGAAATGAAGGTAAACTCGTCGTGGATTCAGTTCTTAGTTAATTAGTTTTATACTTATGGGAAAAAAAACTCTTATATTCGTAGTATTATACTGTTTTTAACTAAGTTTGTTCTCTAGTGAGTTTTGATAATAGTTCCGCTAGATGAAATAGAAAATTGGGGCATGCTTTTGAAAGGCAGAATCTGTTTTGAAATCTAAAAAACATGAAAATTACAAATATGGTTTATGTATATCTGGATATATATCTAGATATAGATAAGTATATCTGGATATAGTTTATATATATCTGGATATATATATTTTATATATCTAGATATAGTTAATATATATCAGGATATAATCTAAAAAACATGATAAATTAAAAATATGGGCTAGTGTTTGACTAATATGAAATTAAGATTATATCCAGATATAGTTCATATATATCTGGATATAATCTGAAAAAACATGAAAATTACAAACAAAAAATGGGCTAGTGTTTGACTGATATTAAATTTACTGATGCCGTATCAGTTAGTGTTGTAAAAGGATAATGCTTACAATTCATGAAATGGTAGTTAAGTCGTTGTGTTTTTATAAAGCTCTAGTTTCAAGTTGGTTAAATATATCTGAATATAGATAATATATCTTGATATATAATTTTATATCCAGATATAGTTAATATATATGTGGATATAATATAAAAAAACATGAAAATGCCAAAAATGGGCTACTATTATTTGTCATATGATTTAGTTATATATCTTATTAATACTTGATTAATGTAACATTTAATTATGCAAATTTTGTTTTAGGCAAAAACAAAAAAAGAACAAAGAAATTATGAATTCTGGATTAGAATCACAAAGGTCAAATGAAAGGGTTGACAAACTTGTTTCAACATCTGAGTTTTTAAACCCATCTCCACCAAAAACAAATCTAAAGGTAAACTCATCTTAAACTGAATGTATGTTTTGTGTTTTTTTTTTAAACTCAGCTTTATACTTTGATTTGTGCGGTATAGGTTTCTAGGTATACATTAACCGATTACTTGCTCATATTGTTAGTTATAAGATAGAACAAACTTTTATTAATTAACCGATTGCTTGCTCATATTGGATTTTCGTTTGGTTAGATGCTACTGTTTGAAATAAAAGACGTGTTTACCTTTTGTTTGCCTTCAAGCTTTTATTATAACATGTACCTTCTAGTTTTAGAATTTTAGCTTCTAGCTGTTTAGAATATAATGCTTTTATTTGGAAAGTAGACGCGTTTACCTTCTGGATTTTTCTTTAGACGCTTCTAATTTAGACGCTAATAGACGCTGTTAGCTTTTATGTCATTCTAAAACATAAATGCTAATAAATATATGATGAAACGTTTAAAATAATTTTAGGATGAATGTTATATCTAGATATAAAATAATATAAAGTAGTCTGTATAGTGTTAGTAGTTACGATTATGGTTTCTTAAGAAGCCTCGATAGTGGAAAATATGTGCATGGACTAGATAATTAGAATGTGATGTTGCTACTAGTATCTCGGTTAAGTTACAGTTCAACTAGAATTTACAGAAGGATGTTTAGTGTTAAATTTATGAAATTAAAAACCATGCCAATGCTAAAAGTACATGTGGCTTATATTTTTCAATCATTTCTTGTGGCTTATTTTGAAACTTTTCGGCTTATAAAAGTTTGTTATGTCATTTTAAACTAGTATAAGCCGAATGGTTTGAAAATAAGCCACAAAAAGTGAGCTTATAAACAAAATATATTACAAGCGTCAGATTACATGTGAAAGATTGCTGGATAAAAGTGTTATTGTAAGTTCATATGGCAAATAAATAGCTCTAAAAATATTTGTGTTCCTTTGCTAATTTGCGTTCTTACAGCACATACATAGTTTTGCTAATTTGCGTTCTTACAGCACATACATAGTTTTCTAACACTTAATCTAATCTAAAAATTTGTTTCAGGAAAAAAGCAAACAAAGCCAAAAGCTAAAAATGTTCATGAAGAATCTTCTGAATCAGAAAATGATATGCTTAATAAAACGTCTACAGAAAAACAGAAAACAAAAGGTAATTTTGAAAAAAAATGTATGTTTTTGGTTTTTTATCCGGATATACTTGAAATATATCTGGATATACTTGAAATATATCTTGATATACTTGGTAAAATATCTAACTAACTAGAAAGTGTTGTAAAGCCCATACACTAAACACGTTCTAGTAAATCTCTGGGTAAACCATGGTCTGTGAGCAGATAAAAAGTAATTTTTATCCAGATATAGTTAACTATATTTGGATATAGTTAATATATATATGGATATATATATAATTGTATATCCAGATATAGTTAACTATATCTTGATATAGTTAAATTTATATCTGGATATGTATAATTTTGATGTAAAATAAAGAAATTATTGTTTTGTATTAAATATTTTAGAATAATATGTGTTTATGCAGAAAAAAATGTTCGTCAGATATCTTAGTAAACTTGATCATACATGTGTTGAGAAGCTGGCAAAGCAGAAACAACCAAGAGTCTGCAAATTGAAGTGGTCTACTAAGAACGAAAATGCGGACAATGGGTTGTACACAATGATGCACATGGAGCTTTATTTAGGTGAATCAGCATCGTCATGGAAGACTGGTATAGTGACAGAAAGCAACCATGATTATGACACCATGATGAGAACCATGAGATGCAGATATTTAACCAAAATTGTGTTTCATGAAGTCAACACCAAGATACGGTGGATGTCTTACTATGCACATGTCTACAAGGAACAACATAAAGATTAGTATTAATGGTGTTATCAGTATTATAAGTATCAGGGATTGCTCAGATTTTTAGTATTATATTATTGAATTATCATACTATCAGAATATTATCAGTATGACATCCTATCAGAATTAGTGTTAGACATATCTTGTAGTACTTTTCTTTTCAATCGCTTAAGAATCATTGATGTTTTAATGAATATGGTTTTTTATCTAGTAATATTTGTAGTACTTTTCCTTTCAATCTGTAATGATGGTTAAAATATAATTGCCTTTTATCTGCAACTCCAGTAACATACACATACTAACTTTAAATATATCAAGATATACTTTTGACCTACATATAAATAACAATTTATATCAAGATATACTTATGTATATCTAGATATATGTTACGTATATCTGGATATACATTTATATATCAAGTCTAATTTAAATACCAACTTATATCTGGATACACACACACACACACACATATATATATATATATATATATATATATATATATATATATATATATATATATATATATATATATATATATATATATATATATATATATATATATATATATATATATATATATATATATATATATATATATATATATATATATATATATATATATATATATATATATATATATATATATATATATATATATATATATATATATATATATATATATGTTATATCGAACAATAAAGATATTACTACATTATTTATACGTGAATCAAGTATGAAAAAGTCCCTAGGGCAGTTGGTTAGCGTGTTGTGTTGTGAAAGGGATGTCACAGTTTCGAATCCTGTTTCATCTTTTTTATGTGTATTTTTTAATTTAATTATTATTTTTTTAAAGACACCAAAACACATAATACTCTTGAAAACAAAAATCAACCAAACACCGGAAAATTCTCTCTAAATCTATCATGATCAAAAAATCCAGACAAAAATTATAACAAAAGCTTCTTCAGTCAAAACACATCTATCACTATTCAAAACTATATATGTTTTATCTGGATATACTATACATATTTTATATCCAGTTATACTTTTTTTATATCTAGATATACCATCTTATATCTGGATATACTTAAAGTATATCCAGATAAAATATGTATAGTTTATATTCAAAGTATATCTAGATATATTTCAATTATATCTGAATATTCTTGAAATATATATAGATATAAAACAAGTATACCTGGATATAAATAACAGTGTTTTATATCTAGATCTAACCAGGATGTTTATATCAAGATATAAACAATTATATCGACATATAAAAATGTATATCTGGATATAAACCAAGTACTGATACTTAAAATGTATTGATATGCATGAAATATATCTAGATATACATGAAAAGGTATATCCAGATATAAATAACAGTGTAACAGCGTTATACTTGAAATATATATGGATATAAATGAAATATATCTAGATATACATGGAATATATCTAGATATACTTGAAATATAAACTATATATATTTTATCTAAATATATTCCATGTATATCAGGATATAAAAAAATATCTAGATATAAAACAAGTATATCCAGATATAAGACACGTATATCAAGATATAAAAGGTGTATCTAGATATAAATAACAGTGTAACAGTGTTTTATATCGATATATAACCAGGATGTTTATAACTAGATATAAAAAGATGTTTATATCAAGATATAAAAAAATATATCTGGATATAAAACAAGTATATCCAAATATAAAAACAATAAACAATGCTCGATATAAGTGTTTGATTAGCCCAAAAATATATGAATGTTTTACAAAACAAAGACATCTAACACAGACTTGAAGCAAGAGCTTAATCTGTAACACCCCCAAATTTATACAACTCGATACAACGGAAGACTAGTTGGTGTTACGGGATAGCACATTACTTACATCATAGACAACGCATAAAAATCACGTCGTTTAATAATAAAGCATTTCCATTCATAAAAATCAAAGTTACATAGGTCCCAAGTCATTATATTTAATACAGGTTTTACAAAGCATTTGAATGGAAATAAGTATTTAGGTGTGGGCCATGAATTCTTGTCGTCTTCCCGAGAATTACCTTCAAGTACCTGAGACAAAACATGTTAAAAGAAAAGGTCAGCGATAACGCCGAGTGAATTCATAGAGTTTAATAAATTCCATCAATATAACTTTGGTATAAAATTATTACCAAAAATCATTTCGTACAAATCATTGTAATAGGCATAAAATAGCCAAAGTCATTTTTATACAAATCCTTATCGAAAATCATAAAATAGGCATTTGCCTTAAAAATCATTATACGAGCTAATGCCGTAAAAACATCATACAATACGTCTTACGACGTTGTATAAAGTTAAATAAAAACCGTTATATGAATATGGTTATAAAAACCAAAACACGAACATAATATCAATAGTATGATCCTGTATTGCTAGTCAGGCAATACATCGTTATTCGGTGCGTCTAGTAGTATTTCGGTGATTGGATTATTATAAGCCGCGTGACATTGTTACCTTACTAAACCAACAACGGGTAGCTAACCCGATACTCAATTTGGCCCATCTAAAGCAGCGTGTCGTCACAAAGGTCACGCTATGGAAATCTTCTCATATATAAATTCACTTACCAATCAATGTGGCACGACGGGGATCAACCGTCAAGGCGTGAACTGGGGTGATCGTCCCCAAATAGTACTATTAAATGCATAAGCGTCTACCAAATCCCGGTAGTTCACAATTCATGCTAATGGGACTTTTAGTGACATAACCTAACTTTAATAATCCATTTTATTTCATCTATCGGGTCCTTTAATCATTTATCGGGTCATACAATCGGGTCATACAATCATTCGGGTCCAAGTCAATAAACAAACAATCGGGACAAATGGTGTCCTATTTTATAAAAACTAACATGTTATCTCCCTCGCGGGTTTATAAAACATTTCATAAAAACATTTAAAAGAGTGCGAGGCTATGAACTCACATTGATGTGGGAAGACGGGTTATCGGCAATTCGGTCGTACGGTACGTGCTTCAATCACGGAAACCTAGACAAATAATACTCGTCTTAGACTCATGTCCATTGACTTTATAAAAATAACAATTATGTATACATATGATTATTTTATATATATGATGATCAAGTGGGTTTACATATCCTCATTTACTCATTTTTGTGTTATGTGTCGATAACTTTTATACTAGTTTTCTCGTTTTACTTATTTACGTGTTTTAGGTCCAATAAGCCTATTATAAGTTTATTAACTTGTATTAATCCATTTCATACTTATATTATCAGTATTTAAACTTTCAAGTTGGGCCCAAATGGGTTAAGTCCAATAAGTTCTTTTTATAAGTGTTTAACTTATTTAGTCCAATTATTAGTCCAATATGTTTACTTAGTCCGTTAAGGTCCGTATGTTATATAGTTCGGGTTTTATCGGTTTTTACTTGTTATTTATATTTATATATCAGTATATGGGTTTTATAAAGTTTACATTAGACGGGTCCAACCGTCTAAGTTTTATTTAACAAAAACATTAATTTTACGGTAATAGCCGAAAAACTCGTAAAAATCAAGGTTATAGTTTTTATTACTTATAAAACTTAACAAGTTATCATTTTTATAAAATGTCCACTTATTTAACCTTTAACATATTTATATAAATAAAATTCATGAGTTAGTGGGTTTTAACTTTACATTTTATACAATATAATTTTGAGTGCTTATATAATAGTAATAAGCATTAATTCTCAAAATCTGATTTTTATTTTCATCTTCACCAAAACTGCAATATCTAGAGTTCTATATGGAGATAGAAGCTCAAATTTTTATCACATAAACTAAATGATATTTTCTCCATTTAACTCTACTACAGCTACTGTTGAATCATCTTCCAAGTATTTTCTAAAAATCGTCCAAAACAGTGAACTCAGATTTGTACCTTAAACTTGTTTTGATCATATCTCACTCATTACAATGATTCCATTGCATGGCCAACTCTCACATGTGTACAAGACCCATAGCTTACTGTAAATTGATTCTACTTCATCATTTTATCAGTTCATGATATGTTTATTTACTGTTTTATACAGCCAACAAGTTTAAACAAGATTTTAGCCTTGTTTCTTATAGTCTTTCATCTTTTTAAGCATGTTTATCAACACCAAATCCCCACACAATATTTTTATCATCATATAATCATCATAAACATATACAATAGAAAATAAAATACATGATTACATAATCAAAATAACAAGGAGATGAGGAGGACAATCTTTATACCACCAAGTTGATGTAGGTTGTGATTTGGTCATGGATTTGGATGGAGAAACTTGTGATGAATCATGACCATCTTCAAGATCACCAATCTTCATAAACACCTTGTGGAAAATCAGCCCTACTACTCCATGAAAACTCTTCCTTGGATGTTATAAGCACCACCAATCAATAGGGTTTTAAAAGGGCTTCAACATATGTGTATATAACATAAGATTTTGTGGTTAGATTTTGATCAAATGGGTGTTTGAAGGTGAGATATGGACGGCAAGCTAGAGAGAGGAAGAGAGAGTTTGGGTTGATTTGCATGTTGAAAGTGGAAGCTAATGGTTTAGCTAATTGGTTTTGATGAGATGGTAGCTTAACTTGTAAGCATAAAGGACAAGTGTATACTTGTTTATAAGGCTTTGACACCTCATGGTGTTGAGGCAATAGTTTGGCCGGTTTTGATGGGGGTGGGGCAAGTGTCTCACTTGTCTCATCCCCATTTATTTACGGGTACTCCTCGATTCTAGTTTCCTCGATTTGCGTGCCCTCGGGTCGTTTTACGAAAAACGTTTTTATAAATTATGAATCAACGTCACAAAACGAATCTAATAAAAATTGTCTCATCAAAAACGGAGTTCGAAAACGTAAATACGTAATCCTAAGGTTTTCGGTTTAGTCGTAAAGGACGTTAAAATAAAATCGTAACTCCTAATTACTTCTCGTAAATTTGTGAGTTTATGAACCAACACAAATTTAAAACTCCAAAATAATATTCACGAATAAATTTATTTTCTGAAATGTCGGACTGTCACCAAAGACGGTGTATGTAAACGTAAGCACGTAACGTTGAATCCTCCGGTTTAGACGTAGTCGATGCTACTTCAAGACGTAAATCTAAATTTCTTCCCAAAAATAAGTGAGTTCATAAAATAATATTTTCAAATAAATATTGAAAATAAAATATCAACCATAAATTGACGGATTGTCACATAATCAAATGCTAAACTCCTACTTCAGAATAGCAACGCTGATGCTACGGTAAACAATGATGTAGTAACCTTTTTTTTACTCATAAGACTTGTGTAAGAACATAGATATTAACCGCATCTTTGACGAATTTAATGGCTTCCCATTTGGCTCTTTCATGGTTTCTTTCCTCTCCTGTTCTACCATGGACGGCTATCAGAGACCAGCATCTTCTAATAGCTTAACATAGTTCAATGTATCTTTTAGTTGTGGAAATGTGTGGATTTTGCAGGATACTGGAACTGTAAGGTTGGTGGCTAGCTTTTCAACAAGAAATTTAACAAGAGGAAGATCTTCCATGAGGAATGCACCATAGTTTTTAGTTCTGGCAATACGTTGAGGACACCTGAACACAAATAGTAATACAATATGTGAGAACACCTGCAAGTAGAAGTGAATGAAGGACTTTCTACTAAATTAAACAATTAGACATGCACCAAAGGAAAAAGAGAAAAAAACGGTTTGAAAACATAAATGAATATTCACTATATATGAGAAAAATGAGTGCCCAGAACCAGGTTCCATCTCATCTGCAACGCTCTAAAATTTAAGACGTCACTAAAAAGGAAAATCTGGTCAAATTGGTCATTTGGCTCAAGTCGCACTAAAATGTTTACAAATGCTTTGAACTTCCTAACTCTATCTTTTTCATAACGATTAAGATTCTAGTTCCAAGAATATAGTTCTCATAACTCTTATTTAATATATTAACTCTCTACAAAGTACAAAAAATGGACAAAAGAGTGTCGACTATTACACCCCGGCAGTCTTTACCCGTTAGGCCTTTACTCATTTTGACTTTGTTGATACTCCAATACAGATGTAATCTTAGCAGAACTCTGACAATCTGATTCAATAGTTAGTTTCATTGTACGGTAACAAGAACCTTAGCACGAGATTGTTGAAGACTCAAGGAGACCCCAAGGCCCTAATGACGGGAAAGTATCTTATGTAGAGCTCCAGTACTAAAACAGGGAATTTTTGTTTAAATTGGAAATCAAGACATCTCATATCATAAAAGTTTTATCTATAAGGGTACCAATATACTAAATCTAGTAGTTGTATGCTCCTTTCCACTCAAAATAGTTCTCAAACTCATCACATAGATGCATGATAGTAACTACATTATAACTGTGAAAGGATTCATTATAACTGTATGTAAACGTAAGAACGTAACGTTGAATCCTCCGGTTTAGACGTAGTCGATGCTACTTCAAGACGTAAATCCAAATTTCTTCCCAAAAATAAGTGAGTTCATAAAATAATATTTTCAAATAAATATTGAGAATAAAATATCAACCATAAATTGACGGATTGTCACAGCATTTACCCCTAAACAGGATCTTTGTCCTCAAAGATCATCTTACTACTCGCCTCTTATAGAGTTAAAGCCATGTGGGTATTTCCTCCACATTCGGTCTTCTCTCACAAGTGTAATCTATTACAATACGCGAGTTTCATCAAACATAACTACGAGAATAAGATCAGGCTAAATGTTGACTTACTTTCTCTATCCATGATGTTCACGGGTTTCTTATGAATGCAACTTTTCGCCGATCTAAGCTTTACTAAGAACAATCAGATTTTCACTTGATAGATATTCCATCAAGTTCTATTTACGAAACATAATTCACGTAGTTCTTGAAGTCCCAGGGTAGATCCAGCTTATATGCCTTTCAAAACAATCTTTTATATCATCTCAATGGTCCTATACAACGGGGACTTATATCCCATGATTTGTCAGATCATGAATTCATTTTTCCAAGGTTAAAAATTTCGGCATAACTTCGCTACCCATTTGGCACTTCAAGATCTACATTTCATATTCACATAACCTCCTGCCCACTATCGGCAGTTAATAATCAAATCCTAATTTCAACAATCATTTCAGATCTCGCGGGTCGGGTATTTTGCAAGGATAGGTTCGCCATCATAGGAAACCTTAAACCTAAGAGACATGTCCAACCCACAATGGGTGTATGTCGGGTGTCTCCATCTCAACTCTTGCTTACAGATGCTCTAAGATTTATATCCTAACAAGATTAGATCTCGATCCTAATACGATAGTTATCAAGGATAATCTCTCAAAGGAAAACGATTATACGGTCGATTACCAAAGGTCAATCATTCAAACATAAAACAGCACTTATATTACTTTGTATCGTTACTTTACCTCGTCCCTTCGATTTGGGGTGGTACATAGTACTCTCATCAAGGTTCGTTCTCAATTATTTCTGAGCAAATCTCTAGAAATTCGATGCGAAGCGAGGATCTTGATAAAGATGTTCGATACAGGCACACTATGTTTACATACCTCTTTTGCATTAATCATTAACGGGAATGATTTTAGCAGATTTGGTCAGTCTGTCGACGATGACCCAAATCGAATCAAATTCAGATGATGACCTTTGCAATAGCTAGACGTTTACTAATGTGTGAGGCGATGTCTGCCTTCATAATTTGTCATTAGTACAACTTCTTCAGACAAAGATACTTTTAGTCATAAATGACATGAATAAAATACTTATACTTACAAAATTCCAACATAACTATATCTCACAATCCTCCATATTTGGACACTCACAAGTGGCCTTTTATACATTTACCGCCATCGGCTTCTTAATTCTAATGGTTCACATTAGCCGCGAACCCCTTTTTATAATCTATATTATCCCTTTTTACAAACATTGTTTATTTTTATATCGTTCGGCAATTTGTTTTACACCTTCATTATTAAGGAACATGTCCTAATTGGTTCATTATTCTTTCTATATCATGTGTCAGTATCTACATTCACCTTCCTTGATGAACTAAATATCATAACCGTATTTATTCAAACTTCTTTCTTCATATTTTCTATGTTTTAGTTTAGTTTCAGCTATCATTTTTATCAGTTTTTCTCAATCCAACGTTTTAAGCGTCGATAAGTATTATAAGTAATTAAAGGTTAGATATTTAAATTTTTATGAAACGTAAACGTAAAATTTTAAATTTCCTAGTTCGACCAATTATATAAAATGTTCAAAATAAATTTGAATTTAATTAACAAGATTTTTGTTGATTTATCAAAAATATTTAATAAGATTCGTAAATGTTCGAAAAATCTTTGGTTATACTTTGGTCAAAATTTTCTTAGTTGAAAAGCAAAAATTTTCGTTTCAAATTTTAAGTCATGATTCAAATGGTTTCCTCAATCCCTTTTAGGTTATCTTGAGGTATACACAAACATTTACCCCTAAACAGAAGTTTAGTTAAATGGTTTGTGTATAAGGGAATAATCCCTTAAAAATCCTTTGTTAAAATATCTGTCAAAACATATTTCCAGTTTTCTTTTTAGTAAAATCCAAAGTCTTAAAAGGGCTCTTAATTTTTGAAGAGTCTATATGCATATATCTTACCATCATTAATCCAACGGTCATTTTATGTAAAGGATTAAGTCTTTAATCTCATGTTAATTATTCAAGGTACAGGTTTTTAACTGTTCGGCCAATTCAGGGCAATCTATAATTAATTATTAACTCATTATTATACTTATAAACAAACAAATAGTCCTTAATGATAGCAAGCATGAATTTATCAAATTACAGCTTACACACGTGATTCACCAAATTTATGAATGCTACATGTGCATCGGTCAATCCAAACGACATCACGTGAAACTCATAATGTTCATCACAAGTTCTGGATGTAATGATTGGAATAGATAATCTTTTTTCTCGCAGATGCGAAGTTGATGATAACCATGCCATAGATCAAATCTTTAAAACATACGCTAGAACCTTGTAAATAATCGAACAAATCTTCCATTTCGAGTTATGGATATCGTTTTCGATTGTCAATTTACTCAGTTCACAGTAATCTATAAATATAAGGAATGATAACACCGTAGCTCTTCATGATGACAGGCTTGGTATAATAAAATCTTTCTCCGACAACTCTCAGCTGTACGGTAATTCCTTAAATTCAGATGGTGTTGACGTACAGTTCACAAGCCACAGGTGCAACACCTAGAATATAATCAATACCGAATTCCACTTGTCTTAATGACGAAAGCCTAGGTAAGTCATCAATAAATACTTACTAAGGTTTCAGATAACGGAAACATCTTTTAATAAATTCATATTAGGTTCTTTCTAGATTATAGTATCTATGACTAATTCACAACCATTCACGGTATAACTTCAAGTCTAAATGCAGGATATGGTCATCCATCAAGAATTATTTAGATCACTTTTGATAATCAACATATTATCATTTAGGGGAATTCTACTCGAGTTCCCATCAATTAAGACAATGTCGTCATGTCATAATCAATCAATTCATTCTACGGGCACTATCAACTTTCCAGTTGCATTGCCGTCGATAAGATGTGAACTTCTCAAAAGACTAATAATAATAGATAATCCTTCACAGATTCAAGGATATTAGGATACACAACTACTATTAAAAGAGTAAGGTCAACGCATAATCTATGCGAGAGAATTTCAAATCAGATACAAACGAAAACATTTAACGAATATGAATATATCCCATGTTTTCATAATTTGAGTACGCATTCGAAAGCTCCTCGGATCGTTACCCAGGTCATTCAAATGAAATCAAATCAATAGAAATGATAGGAACGTCGATACATCCAGTCGGGTATCAACATTCGGTAATCAAATACTTTTCCTAAGAATCTCACTACGGGAGAATTGGACAAGAAAGAATTGTCAATTGTCATATAAGACAATTTCCACAGATGAGTAAATTCAACTCAGAAGAATAGATGCGACAGGCACATATGTAGGTGTCCCTATCAATATGTCTCTATTTTTCACTTCTTGCAGATCTCATAAAATTTAATCTTTCACAATCTTCAAAGAAAATGTAATGTTTATTAACAATTTTATGGTGACTACTAATCAGCCTTGCATGGTCCATTCCAAATTGTATGTAGGCGCGCAACTATATACAATTTCAAGATTAACGATGCAATACTCAGTTCGTCAAAATTTTATCATCATGTTTATAATAAAAACATTTTCATGCTTAATTCTTAAATAAGAATCAATATAAATTTACAAAGATTTTCCTTGTTATGAAAACAATTAGGGTTTCCAAAGTGTTTTATAAACAACTTCATTTTAATAACAATCACTTATAAATCTCACTATGAATAATCCTTATAGTGATGAAAATTCAATTTTTTTTTTCTCAAGGCATACTGTTTTATCTTATAAAAAGAATGAGTGATCTGCAAAAGAGTGATGAAGAGTTATTCACCAAGAACTAACTACAATATGATAGGAGATGAGCTTAGCCAAATAATCATGAGGTTCATGACCTTGATGGTGCTCGAAAAGATTAATCCACAACGTAACTCAAACAGAGATGAGTGCTTGCTTAATGGTTGCATCACTAATGCGAACATTAGGATGAAGCAATAAAAGATAGATATCATCGATACATGTAGAATTTAGCAATCAAAGGTAGTCTTTTCATTAATCACAAACAAGTCATATTGTACCGTAACACATTACGTGTCACTATGTCATACAATTCTCAGAACTCATCCTACCAACTGATATCTCAGTTAAGTTAGGGATTCTTAAAAGATACCACAATGAATACCAATCTACAAGAGTCATTAGGTGTTCCACATGTCCTAGAAGATCCATCGGTCTCAATTCAGAAGAAGATTTCTTCAATTTATTTCTTGGACACTGGGCATCCTCGTTAGTGGACAATGGCCTAGGAACAGCACTTTACACGAATCAACAATCAATTAAAACCTTATAATTCAATCACAGAACTTAACGACTTCCTCTTATCAATCTCATATTCCATATGGGTTAAATTTTACTTTATTCAAGTTTTAACCAATTTTATACTCAATTCGATATCCTACCTCATATTCCAATACTTTCAATCTTATTTATAAACCTTAATAGGGCAATAAAAGCTCGATATGAATCAACACTTAATTTCCAATCCTATAGCTCTTTCAACAACAATTATCAAATGAGTCACTAGTATGAGATGACTCATACATTCAATTAGACTTCTCGGAAAGGTATTAGTGGCATGAGGCTTTTGGGTAATGGTTCCAATGACGGCCTCAGGTGCAACATTCACCCTTTCGATTCCAATTTAAGAATTGGATGACAACGAATCAGATGACATCTTTCCAGGTGGTAACGTTTTGTCAAACTCCACTCTATAAAGAAAGATCGTCATGACATCGATATCAGATTTAATCTCGCCAATTCTTCTTCAATATCACAATCAACTAATATGTATATTTCTACGACTATCAACCATTTGTTGGGATCATAAATATCCACAACTTGGTTCAGATCTAGGATAGCTAGAATTCCTACGAGAATAGCTTCGATTAATTTACTAGGGGAGTTAGGGTTACTTGTGACAATCTACGTCGTATAAATACCTCGTATAAAATCAAAATAATCATCAAACAATCATGTAATAAAATTACATCATATATATATAATCCAAGTTATATATATATTACAATAACACTTCTCAGTCTTGGCCTTGTCGGTAACTCGGGAATTCTTCGGCACCGTTATAGTCAAAAGATTTTTAGACATTTTTAGAAAAATGTTTATAGTTAAAAGATTTTGAAATGTTTTATTCAAAACCTTGGTTTTAAAAATCTTTCGTTCTCTATAACGAGAGCTCTGGTACCAAACTGTAACACCCCCAAATTTATACAACTCGATACAGCGGAAGACTAGTTGGTGTTACGGGATAGCACATTACTCACATCATAGTCAACGCATAAAAATCGCGTCGTTTAATAATAAAGCATTTCCATTCATAAATATTAAAGTTACATAGGTCCCAAGTCATTATATTTAATACAGGTTTTACAAAGCATTTGAATGGAAATAAGTATTTAGGTGCGGGCCATGAATTCTTTTCGTCTTCCCGAGAATTACCTTCAAGTACCTGAGACAAAACATGTTAAAAGAAAAGGTCAGCGATAACGCCGAGTGAATTCATAGAGTTTAAATAAATTCCATCAATATAACTTTGGTATAAAATTATTACAAAAAATCATTTCGTACAAATCATTGTAATAGGCCATAAAATAGCCAAAGTCATTTTTATACAAATCCTTATCGAAAATCATAATATAGGCATTTGCCTTAAAAATCATTATAAGAGCCAATGCCGTAAAAACATCATACAATACGTCTTACGACGTTTTATAAAGTTAAATAAAAACCGTTATATGAATATGGTTATAAAAACCAAAACACGAACATAATATCAATAGTATGACCCTGTATTGCTAGTCAGGAAATACATCGTTATTCGGTGCGTCTAGTAGTACTTCGGTGATTGGATTATTATAAGCCGCATGACATTGTTACCTTACTAAACCAACAACGGGTAGCTAACCCGATACTCAAGTTTGCCCATCTAAAGCAGCGTGTCGTCACAAAGGTCACGCTATGGAAATCTTCTCATACATAAATTCGCTTACCAATCAATGTGGCACGATGGGGATCAACCGTCAAGGCGCGAACTGGGGTGATCGTCCCCAAATAGTACTATTAAATGCATAAGCGTCTACCAAATCCTGTTAGTTCACAATTCATGCTAATGGGACTTTTAGTGACATAACCTAACTTTAATAATCCATTTTATTTCATATATCGGGTCCTTTAATCATTTATCGGGTCATACAATCATTCGGGTCCAAGTCAATAAACAAACAATCGGGACAAATGGTCTCCTATTTTATAAAAACTAACATGTTATCTCCCTCGCGGGTTTATAAAACATTTCATAAAAACATTTAAAAGAGTGTGAGGCTATGAACTCACATTGATGTGTGAAGACGGGTTATCGGCAATTCGGTCGTACGGTACGTGCTTCAATCACGGAAACCTAGACAAATAATACTCGTCTTAGACTCATGTCCAATGACTTTATAAAAATAACAATTATGTATACATATGATGATTTTATATATATGATGATCAAGTGGGTTTACATATCCTCATTTACTCATTTTTGTGTTATGTGTCGATAACTTTTATACTAGTTTTCTCGTTTTACTTATTTACGTGTTTTAGGTCCAATAAGCCTATTATAAGTTTATTAACTTGTATTAATCCATTTCATACTTATATTATCAGTATTTAAACTTTCAAGTTGGGCCCAAATGGGTTAAGTCCAATAAGTTCTTTTTATAAGTGTTTAACTTATTTAGTCCAATTATTAGTCCAATATGTTTACTTAGTCCGTTAAGGTCCGTATGTTATATAGTTCGGGTTTTATCAGTTTTTACTTGTTATTTATGTTTATATATCAGTATATGGGTTTTATAAAGTTTACATTAGACGGGTCCAACCGTCTAAGTTTTATTTAACAAAAACATTAATTTTACGGTAATAGCCGAAAAACTCGTAAAAATCAAGTTTATAGTTTTTATTACTTATAAAACTTAACAAGTTATCATTTTTATAAAATGTCCACTTATTTAACCTTTAACATATTTATATAAATAAAATTCATGAGTTAGTGGGTTTTAACTTTACATTTTATACAATATAATTTTGAGTGCTTATATAATAGTAATAAATATTAATTCTCAAAATCTGATTTTTATTTTCATCTTCACCAAAACTGCCATATCTAGAGTTCTATATGGAGATAGAAGCTCAAATTTTATCACATAAACTAAATGATATTTGCTCCATTTAACTCTTCTATAGCTACTGTTGAATCATCTTCCAAGTATTTTCTAAAAATCGTCCAAAACAGTGAACTCAGATTTGTACCTTAAACTTGTTTTGATCATATCTCACTCATTACAATGATTCCATTGCATGGCCAACTCTCACATGTGTACAAGACCCATAGCTTACTGTAAATTGATTTTACTTCATCATTTTATCAGTTCATGATATGTTTCTTTACTGTTTTATACAGCCAACAAGTTTAAACAAGATTTTAGCCTTGTTTCTTATAGTCTTTTATCTTTTTAAGCATGTTTATCAACACCAAATCCCCACACAATATTTTTATCATCATATAATCATCATAAACATATACAATAGAAAATAAAATACATGATTACATAATCAAAATAACAAGAAGATGAGGAGGACAATCTTTATACCACCAAGTTGATGTAGGTTGTGATTTGGTCATGGATTTGGATGGAGAAACTTGTGATGAATCATGACCATCTTCAAGATCACCAATCTTCATCAACACCTTGTGGAAAATCAGCCCTACTACTCCATGAAAACTCCTCCTTGGATGTTATAAGCACCACCAATCAATAGGGTTTTAAAAGGGCTTCAACATGTGTGTATATAACATAAGATTTTGTGGTTAGATTTTGATCAAATGGGTGTTTGAAGGTGAGATATGGACGGCAAGCTAGAGAGAGGAAGAGAGAGTTTTGGTTGATTTGCATGTTGAAAGTGGAAGATAATGGTTTTGATGAGATGGTAGCTTAACTTGTAAGCATAAAGGACAAGTGTATACTTGTTTATAAGGCTTTCACACCTCATGGTGTTGAGGCAATAGTTTGGCCGGTTTTGATGGGGGTGGGGCAAGTGTCCCACTTGTCTCATCCCCATTTATTTACGGGTACTCCTGGATTCTAGTTTCCTCGATTTGCGTGCCCTCGGGTCGTTTTACGAAAAACGTTTTTATAAATTATGAATCAACGTCACAAAACGAATCTAATAAAAATTGTCTCATCAAAAACGGAGTTCGAAAACGTAAATACGTAATCCTAAGGTTTCCGGTTTAGTCGTAAAGGACGTTAAAATAAAATCGTAAGTCCTAATCTCTTCTCTTAAATTTGTGAGTTTATGAACCAACACAAATTTAAAACTCCAAAATAATATTCACGAATAAATTTATTTTCTGAAATGTCGGACTGTCACCAAAGATGGTGTATGTAAACGTAAGCACGTAACGTTGAATCCTCCGGTTTAGACGTAGTCGATGCTACTTCAAGACGTAAATCCAAATTTCTTCCCAAAAATAAGTGAGTTCATAAAATAATATTTTCAAATAAATATTGAGAATAAAATATCAACCATAAATTGACGGATTGTCACATAATCAAATGCTAAACTCCTACTTCAGAATAGCAACGCTGATGCTACGGTAAACAATGATGTAGTAACCTTTTTTTTACTCATAAGACTTGTGTAAGAACATAGATATTAACCGCATCTTTGACGAATTTAATGGCTTCCCATTTGGCTCTTTCATGGTTTCTTTCCTCTCCTGTTCTACCATGGACGGCTATCAGAGACCAGCATCTTCTAATAGCTTAACATAGTTCAATGTATCTTTTAGTTGTGGAAATGTGTGGATTTTGCAGGATACTGGAACTGTAAGGTTGGTGGATAGCTTTTCAACAAGAAATTTAACAAGAGGAAGATCTTCCATGAGGAATGCACCATAGTTTTTAGTTCTGGCAATACGTTGAGGACACCTGGACACAAATAGTAATACAATATGTGAGAACACCTGCAAGTAGAAGTGAATGAAGGACTTTCTACTAAATTAAACAATTAGACATGCACCAAAGGAAAAAGAGAAAAAAATGGTTTGAAAACATAAATGAATATTCACTATATATGAGAAAAATGAGTGCCCAGAACCAGGTTCCATCTCATCTGCAACGCTCTGAAATTTAAGACGTCGCTAAAAAGGAAAATCTGGTCAAATTGGTCATTTGGCTCAAGTCGCACTAAAATGTTTACAAATGCTTTGAACTTCCTAATTCTATCTTTTTCAAAACTATTAAGATTCTAGTTCCAAGAATATAGTTCTCATAACTCTTATTTAATATATTAACTCTCTACAAAGTACAAAAAATGGACAAAAGAGTGTCAACTATTACACCCCGGCCGTCTTTACCCGTTAGGCCTTTACTCATTTTGACTTTGTTGATACTCCAATACAGATGTAATCTTAGCAGAACTCTGACAATCTGATTAAATAGTTAGTTTCATTGTACGGTAACAAGAACCTTAGCACGAGATTGTTGAAGACTCAAGGAGACCCCCAAGGCCCCAATGACGGGAAAGTATCTTATGTAGAGCTCCAGTACTTAAACAGGGAATTTTTGTTTAAATTGGAAATCAAGACATCTCATATCATAAAAGTTTTATCTATAAGGGTACCAATATACTAAATCTAGTAGTTGTATGCTCCTTTCCACTCAAAATAGTTCTCAAACTCATCACATAGATGCATGATAGTAACTACATTATAACTGTGAAAGGATTCATTATCCAGTACGATCTCATGAATTTTATATCTCTGGCCCAAATAATCCAAATCCTCAATAACATAGAAGTAATAATTTCAATTACCTAATAAATCAATGCGGCCGAATAATTAGCTCCAAAAGTGAACATAATTAGCTCCAAAAGGAAACTGTAACGTAACATGGAAAAAATAATCAAAATCCTAATTTCAAAATTAAAAAAAAAAATCATAAACAAATAGCATACTAGCATCATTAAATTAACTTGGAAATAATTATCTGGAAAACGATATTAAGAAAGCTCCCAATTCTGACATAAACCTAATTTGAAAATGAATAACAAATTAAACTCAAAAACCTGAAAACCGACACAAGCTTTTATGGGAAGAGGTTTTACCTGAAAACCAACAAAAAACTTATATGGAGAAGCTCTCAAGAAGCTTCAGGAAATCGTATCATATATGTGTGTGTATCGGGGAAAGAAAGTTAGATGAAGTTTCAGGATTGTATCATCTATAAAAAATACATGGAATATATCCAGATATACTTTATATATATCCAGATATGAATTACAGATATTGAGGTCAATTATCTGTTAATTATATCCAGATATACTTTATATATATATCCAGATATACATTACAGATATTGAGGTCAATTATATGTCTACTACAAAAACAAATCGTTGACTTAAAAACTAGAACGCCCACCATGGGGCTCGAACCCACGTCCACAGGGTTAAGAGCCAAGTAACTGCTAACTTTTGTCCATCATAATTAAATTAATCCACCTATGTCCATCATAGGGCTGTTATGAACCAGTTCTACCTTATTGTAAGTCAAGTAACTGCTAACTTTTGTTTTTATTCAAGTTTCCTATATACCATGGACTCTAAGAAATTTGAAGGTCTAGAAGATGAAGATTGGGTTGAAGCGTTGAAGGAAGAATTTACCGAGAGCGTTGAAACTCTTTTGATATATTCAACCAGTTGCTTTATATGAAGCTTTCTAACTTTAATAAGGGCACCATTCAAAAGTTCTAAGTTCCTTATATAAAGTCTGCTTAACGTAGTTTATCCACATTTTATCAAGCACAAAATAACGACAGAAAATTCGGCCACAAAAAAATATTATACATTCAGGAAATAGACTACAATCAATATCAAGCATATCATTAAACTTGCACTCAATAGCACCAAATCACAATATTGTTATTTAGGGGGTGTTTGTTTCGCTTATATAGGGCTTATGGCTTATGTGGTTTCGGCTTAAGTTTCATCAGTTCTGATTTACATAAATTCCAACATCCACTACTTGCTAACACAATTAAACCTAAACCTATGAAAGTATAAGTCTTAGCCCAAACAAGCCTTAGTACCCTCACTAACAGCATGCTTAGCCAACTCCCTTGAAGAAAGAGTGTTCTTCTTATTGTACCTCACCAGCTTCGAACTCTTAGCAGCCAACTTCTCGAAAATATCATTAATAAACGAATTCAACTGAAACTTGTTGTATATCTGGATATACTATTCAGCTTAACATCAAAAAGCTTAAAAAAAGGTTACCATATCAAATAACTTACATTCAGCTTATCCAGTATGTATAATATATTCAGCTTAACATAAGAAAAAGTATAATAAGCAGAAGGATAAAGAATAAATAACTTACATTCACAACTTTGATCACGATCATCAGATCCAACATCAAACAAACTGCAATCACCACGGGATCCATCATCAAACGAATTACAAACACCTTGAGATCCATCTACAAACGAATTACAATCACCTAACGAACCATTATCATCTTCCCCATCTAAAACCGCAGGTTTATTCAAATCAATAACCATTAATGTGTGTAACTGTGTGTAATTTGATCAATTATAATAAGTGGGTAACTGACAGAAGATGGTGGATTGATTATAGTGGATGATGGTGGATCTTGAGATTATGGTGGATAATGGTGGATCGATGGTGGGTAACTGACAGAAGATAGAAAAACTGTTACACAGTTGCAACTGTGTATATTTTTGAAAAGGACTAAATTGCAAATACTTAAAAGTATGTTTTCTTGATTAAATCTTAGATTAATTCTGGCCATTGGATGAAAGATCAATGAAGGGCTAGGATGAGTCCCTTGGTTTGTTAGAAAAAACAAGTTTGTAAAATAACTTTTGCCCACTATTATTGTTTAGCTAATGCATGTAAGACCCAAATGGACTTTAACAAAACACTAAATTCTTGAAGTTGATAAAGATCACAAGAAGTAACTTACTTTCATGCCGCATGTTAGTTATTTGGAGATCATTTCTTTCTTTATATTACAATGACGGGGATAATTTTGAGGTTATGGATAAAAAGATGCATATGTAGGAATGTATTGCGAAAAATCTTTTAAATTGAACTTTTAGATTTGTAAGAATGTATAATCTTCATCATCTATTTTTTCAATTGAATTTTTAAAGCTAGCCGCCTATCGGGCGAGCCTTGAATCTAGTTTAGACTATAAATAAACCAAATTAAAGTTAAATAACAAACCAAAAGACCATTCATCAAACGGTGGATATTTACAAAGAGTTTACAAAATTGTGTGAATATTTTATGAAAAAAAACAACATAACAATTCAAATATCTAAAACAAAGTCTGACTTATACTTCCTTCCCCTAACCAAAACACATAATATCATATACACCCCAATTGAAATAGAAAATTTGTAGAAAAAATCTAGCAAATTATACACAAGATGAAATAAAACTAGAAGGGTTACAGATCCAATCAATCCACCTAATTGTTTTCTTATGTCTACTAGAGCACGAATTAAATGACGAAAGTTTAATATTATCAAGGATGTGGCGCTTGTTGTGTCGTTTTAAAGAGAAAATCATCTCATTACAAATCTATTATTAAATCAATTTAATATCAATTAACATGAGCAAATACCTGTTATACTCTCCATAAAAACACATCACCACTTTTCATACAACTGCAATTGCTCGACCAAAAGATGTAAATGGTGAATTACACGATTACATGCACAAGAGGTGATAAGAAAAATTGTTATGATTGAGGCGTTAATCTGCTTTCCTTATAATTCAACCTATTCGAAACCTCAAAGATAGCCTTGGATATGTGCTATTTCAGCAGCACAAGATTTGGATAAGCAATTTGATGGTATACACGTTGTGCACTAATGAGATAACTTGAAATGTTTCGCTAGGAGAGCTTCACTTTATTTTGAAAAGACTTGTTACATTAGAGGTTGTTATTTTGTATTAGAAGTAACTAGATCGAGGTAGATACCGTCATGTATTAGTGATGCTTGCGATTATATATGAAATATTTGATGTACCTGTTATATATATACCTCAAGTTGCGCATGTATGTGAATCTGTCTTGATCATCACAGAGTGGCTTCAGTTTTCATTCAGGGCTGTTTTCAAGGGTGTGAAATGATAATGCTATATATATCAATATTTGCATCCTATTTAGAAGGGTAATATTGTCTATACATTTGAAACTAATTATTAATTATCACGGTTTTTCAAAGATTGAAAATAAACAAATTAGTAAAATGGGTAGTTATGACAAATTTTATGTTTAATTTAAGTATATACGGGATTATGATTTTTGGTTGAATAATATGACATCAAAGGGTTTCAATTGAGAAAATTTAAAATTAACCCTTTAATTAATTCAAAGTACTACTATTACGTAATGAAAGAATGGTGCAACCAAGATGAGAAACTGTTGCGTGTACCAAGATGAGGAATAGCCAAAACATTTCAAAACATTGGACATGTACACAAGAATGGTGGACCCAAACTCTTTGCTCTAACTACCGAATACAAAACCCAAGTAGGTTAACCAAACATATCTTTTCAACACAAACCTGAATCTTAAAATTCTTAAGGTTCGTTTGGTATCCAGGTGTAGAGTGGTTTAGACTCATGGACATCAAAATTCTCATTTGGTCTCACACGTTGCGGTATCCCTAAATCACAATTCCACATATAGGGGTGGGTTTTTAAATTTCTATTGGTACAATGTATATTTTTTAGATTTTAAAAAATTTTCAGCGAGATAATAAGGCTTTTATGTTTGTCTTTCAAAAAATCAGTTAAATAAATATATTTTTCTCTTCAAAACATACATTAAAATATAAAAGATATACACAAAATGACATGTTAATGATATATATAGTCAATACCTATTCATAACAAGACCACAATAATTCATTTTTGTCAAGCTCTTCATAATTAGATCTTCAATATACAATTTTGGCTGTTGTTTGAATTATTAAATTTTCAGAGTCACGTATAATTTGGCAATCGTCTTATACCAATATATGCGGTAGTAGTATCTGTCAGGTCACACGTTTTGTAGATTTCTTATAGAATCAATCATATTACTAGTAATTCGGGGCGTAGCCACCTTGTAGGTAGTTGGGGAAAGGTCTCCAATAAAGCTTCACCAGATTGGTTATATTAGTAGGGATCGACTATCCGCTGCTGCATTGCACGAGTACCATGCTAATTTAACTATATATAGTTAAACTTTTATTTGATGTTTGTGAGTGTCCAGTAGCTATATGAGCCATAAATAAATGGTGATGTTTTAATTTATGTTAGTTGTTGATGCAAAAGTTGGATGGACCGAGCTTGACCCGAATTAGGATTAATTCGGGGTCTTGTGGACTCCGGCTCTTGCACCAAGTGAAACTTGCTTTGAGGACCCTGCGCACTAAACAGACACCGTTAGGCGTACCGTGGGTTTGTGACACGATTATACTCCGGCGTGAGAGTAAGTAATCGATTTGAGTGTATAGTGTTTAGGGTATTGTGTGTATCGTACCTTTGTGGAACCATGGGGGTTCCTTTTATACCCGAGCGAGTTCTGACTGGGCTCTCCTATTCTTGCGGCCTAAGGAAGAGATAATGACCCAAAATAGCTTTCCTTATCGCATAACTAAGGTAAGTGTATATCTCCTTTCCTTAGGCGAATATAACTATAATATTGATTATATTATGTCTAATCCTGTCACACTACGACGAGGACTTTGTTAAGCAATTAACCATCCCGCGACAGCGACTTATCGGGCCTCCTGGGCTGTGCGTGCATTACATAAGTATCAATCCATTCCTTATGGATGCGGGTAGTACCCGTGAGTCGGACTATCCAGCCCGACTAGGGACTATAGGTCATCATGTCCCCCCAGTCTAGTGGCCGTAGGTGCTAAACTGTGGCTACTAGACTATGAACCTCTAAGGCCCCTTCGTAGACATCCCATACAAAAAAGAAAGTGTATATGTAAAACACACGTGAAATGAGTTTGAATATGCATCCACGTCAGACTTTACTAATACCACCTTTCTTTGGGAACCGGGAAAGGCATTAACCACGTCAAAAAGCCAACTAACCAACACCATAGGATGAATCAACTCGTTGGACACACGTTGTCAGATCCCGCACGCCTGAAGTGTATATAAATGCAGTGTGACAGACCTCCAACCTTCTTCTTCATCATTTCAAAAATCTTTCCACCATTATCGAAAATAACAGGAAATAATCACAGCAGATAGTAGCTTCCACTCTATACCCACCGGAAGTACTGGTAAGAAAAAATGGTAGCATAACTATTTGATGTGACCTCCCGCATATCAGAACAACAACTTTCTAGCTTCGCCACCAAGTATCATATACCTGCGGATCTTCATCCGACTGTGCCAGATCCACAAGCACATAGAGGAAGCTTCCCTGCTGGAAAAATTGGTGTATACACTAGGTTTTTTTTAGTTTTCCAACAATCACATACCCCTAAGCCATTTTATGAAGGACGTGCTAAGCACTACAGCATACACCTCTCACAGCTTCACTGTATTGGTGCCGCAAAGATCTCAAATTTTGAGATAAACTGCTTACTAAAGAATATTGATCCAACCATAAATCTGTTTTGCGCCTTCTATCAAACCTCCTGGATAAACGGGTGGATATCCTTCGCGAAACGCCCTAGCCAACTACAATGTAATAAGGTGTAGGTAGATTCCCTGAAGAAATGGAATGACTTTTCTGGGTAGACAAGGTTGTATTCCTGTTCGACTACGATTTCATCACCCCCGAGACTATAATGAAGGATGACCGCCCTATCTCTAGCATATATAATGAAGCAGATGCGCAGGTAATTAATTCCGATCGGATACCAATGCAAGAATACCCAGAGGCGCTACTATATGCATTAGGGCTGAGTCATACGTCAACTCTTCCTGCAAACCACCTTCCTCAATACTTTGATGACTTTAATCATGGTAACAAATCTTGTTTTAAAAAGACTTAAAATCTAAAATAGCATATGTGTATGTACTTAGATACTCTTCATACTTTTGTAGAGCTAACTTATACGCAGCTTGTGAAGCGCGAGCATCTGTGCGCCGTGACCATGCGCGATCGACCCTTCACTCCATTTGAACTATCCAATGGATGGCGCGTAGGACAACACGCCGTAGTGCTGGAGTACCCCTCCCCGACGGCCAGCAGAGGTACAGAGAGGACAGACGCACTAAATGCCACTCCCATTCTGAGTATGTCGTGCATTATGGAGTCGTAGTCAGAAGAATTGGACCACGAGGACAGCTCGCGCGCTGGTCCCTCAGAAGAGTTCATACCTGTCCCCAGCTACAAAAGGTTGTCGTGCTCCCCAAAAGATCAAATTCCTAAGAGAAGTAGGACACTGCACACCAGACCGCGCACCGATACTTCATCATAGGGCCTGCTTTCCAGGCCGCACGAAGGTACGCATGCATCAAGGTATTTCCCAACTCCTCTCCTTATGGCATTTTGAAAAAAGGAGCCCCTTTCTAACATTTGCAGGAGGTCAAATTTTGCATCCCACATATTACAGCGACGAAGATTAACGCCAGCACCTCAAAATCCACAAGATTCCTTCCTCCATGGAAGTGCGCGCGCTCCTTCATACTGAGTAATGTGACCGAATGTGCGGACTTCCACCAAAATATAATCCCTCCTGGGCGCGCCCAACTTCTAAGAAATCTATCCGACAAAGTGCTAATGAATGAGTTGGACACACTGGCGTTGCAGGAAGTGACATTAGCCTTGCATTTGAAAAAGAAGGTGTCATATCTGTCGGAGCGCCTGGCACAAGTGGATGTGAAAATCAAACAAGCGATAGAGCAAAAAGACCACGAGCATGTATATGCCAAGGGTGAACTCTCCCGTTTGCGCGCTGTTTCTATTATAAATACCGGATCCATCCAATACCTAGAGGAGGAGAAGACGTCATTATCTGAGTCTACAAGTCGAGAGCGCCACCTTCGCGCGAGGCAAGAGGATGAAAACCACTGGGCCATGGCTAAGCTGGAGGAGAGTATGAGTGCCCTTACTTCAAACTGTGACAACTTCGTTGCCAACTGTCACAAAGATATGGATAAGAAGGCAGAAGTTCTGAAGTACATGAGTACGGATTTTGATGAGGATCTCTATCCGCACCTCTCAACAGTGCGTGATGAGAACAAATGGTTAATAAAGCATGGTCTGCCACTAGCTGCCAAGGGTGCCGTGGGGCTACCCACCTTAATAAAGCAATCAAGGACATTTTCGATGCTGCGCAGCTACTAGGACAAAGCCTTGCCCTGGAGCGTGCTTTCGAAGATAATTTATTGAGAGGACCTTTGGAGGGTAGCGAAATCTATTCCAGGTACGCACAAGAGATCTTTGACGCCACATTTCACAGATTAGAAGGCCACCCTCTTCCTATCATAGATGTTATTGAAAAAGATCAACATCAGCCCATAAGCGTGATCATGGCAGGCCTTACGCTAATGAGACACTCCGAAGAAAAACGGAAGAAGATCCTCATGCCATGGCGGAGCCAGATATCCCCCAACTACAAGTTCCTGTCCATATTGCTGGTGTACCGATAATGATTTCGTTGGAAGACAAGTTGAAGCAGCATGTGAGACGTGTTGCAAAAAAGAACCAAACTTCGATCAAAGGTGTTGGGAATCTGAGTTTATTAGATTCTTTGTTTCGTAGATCTAAACACAAATCAAGTTGTTTGATATTAACTTACCTGTGCCGAGGAGGCAGGCAAGTATCGCAAGACTCACAAAGATCTAAGTCCCTGTGAGCAACCTCAGAGGAGTCCATGTCAGAGACATTATCAAGGAAGTCGAAGATTACTTGAAGACATACTCATTGGCTGTGATGGATAACAGCCAAGATGTATCAGGGACTCTAAGGGGTTGAGGATTAACAGGGGTGGCAATACCCTGTTAACACTCAGCACATGTTGGACATACATTAGTGTGTACAAGACTATGAAGAAAAGGGAAACTGTGTCAGCTCTGTTTCTCTAAAGCATTGTGGCAGACTACCAAGACTAGAAGAGCATCTTGTGACAGAGGTCTGACAAGTGTCTGTCTAGTGTAGTCACCATCAACCGGTAGTTGGAGTCAACCTCGTACCACTATAAATAGGTTATGTAGCCTAGCGTTAATGTTCAACACTTGGACACAATTCACACAGTAACTCTTAGAACTTATAGAACCAAACAACTGCGACTGTGTTCATAAGTTAGGTTTTAGTTTGTCCAAAGTGTGCACAACACATTGTCATCAAACGGTGTTATCCATAACACTTTTCTTTAGTATACAATAATAAGTATTACGTTTGGAAAGTAATTAAGTGTGTTGATTAGTTAAGTTTATTGTTTCAAGCATAGTTTAGGGACTTACAATTGGTATCAGAGAGGTGTTTGATATTAAAACCTTCATTACATCGTTCTAAGTTCTATAATCAAGAACCACCATGCCTGAAACAAGCAGTACACCACCACCACCACCGTCTTCTGGGAACAACACTACTCCTCCACCAACCTCACCAAGACTTACTCCTCCACCTCAAAATGAAGAAGATTTACCTCAACTTCTTGACTCAAGAGGCGGATCTCATGTCACCAACGTACCACTCTTTGATGAAGATGATTTTGCAAATTGGAATAGTCAATTCCTCGTGTATCTTGACGGCCTTGAACCATTTCTTCTAGAAATTCTAGAAAATGGGCCTTATGCTCCCATGGCGCTTACCTCTACTGATGATAATCCTCTTCCCAAACCTCTCAAGTAGTAGACTCCAGCTGATAGGAAATTGGAAAACCAAGACAAACGTCTCAAGAGCATCATTATATCTTGTCTTCTCAAACACATCATGAAGTTTGTAATTGAGTGTCATACAGCCAAACAAATGTGGACAGACCTTATTCTTGGTCATGAAGGATCCTCTGAAACAAAAGAAACCAAGATTCAGGCACTCAGACTTCAGTTCAATGCTTTCAAGGCACTTGAAGGTGAAAAGGTTCAGCAAACTTATACAAGGCTGAAGATTCTTCTCAACGACCTTGCTATGAATGACGTCACCATTGGTCAAGCTGAAGTAAATGCCACATTTATCAACAAACTTCCCAGAAAATGGCTGAGTATGAATCAGACTCAGAGCTAATAACTCAATCAAGAATGACACCTTAGCTCAGCTATATGGAAAGTACAATTATGAAGAAGGGCTGATTGATACCATATACAAATCAGAGACTGAAAGATTTGTAGTTCAGGGAGCAACATCCAAAGCTTTTATTTCTACCCCACACCCTCATGATAGCGACTCTGATGTTGAAGAAGACACATGCAATAGCCAAGAGTTCTTGACAGACCTTAATGTTGAATTTCATGAAAGAGCCTTGATATCTAATCAAAGGAGATTCTACAAAAGATCATGGAGAGTAGGATCAGCTAGAAAACAAACCAACAAATCAAAAGAAACTTGCTTTGCCTGTGGAAAACATGGACACTTTCAAAAAGATTGTCCTTCCACAAAGACATCCTCACCTTCTTATCCATCATCTTCCACCAAACCATACAAGTTCAAATGACAACATAACAACTCATCTCACCAATTCAACTCCTCATACAATGAGAAGAAGGATTACAAGAACAAGTATTAAGCACATAAAGCTGAGTTAGAACAGATGAATTTGAAGCTTGAAGCTCTGTCTAAGAAGAAAGGGGGTGACAAGGAGACAAAGAAAGGGTTGGTAGCTGAAGCATATGATTGGAATGATGAGCCGCTGACCTCAGATGAGGAAGATACTACTAGAGTCAGGGCTTTCATGGCAATAGCTGAGAATGAACCAGCTGTTGGGAAAGGAGATGCAAGATCAGGACAATGGGTTGACATCACAATGAAAAAGGTACACAGGCTTTTATCTATGTCTGAAAGTGATGAACACAAACATGTACTTGATTACAACCATTGTTGATTTACACTTTGTTGAGGAACAAAGAAAGAACTTGCTTGATAAGTTTCACTCTGTTAAACATGAACTGTTAACTTCTAGGGCTGAATGTGAAACTCTCAAACAAGTCAATTCTGAAAAGAACAGTGCCTTAAATGATCAAGTATCTGAGTCAAATAAGGTTATAGAAAAATGGTTGTGTAGTAGGTTTACTATAGATGAATTTCTTAATGATGAACTACCTGCTGACATAAAAAAGGATATCTCTGCTAAGAAAAACAAATTGAAAATCCACAAAAAACCTAAAGAGATTGTTTTCAAATCTACGGAGACTATACATATGTCATATCCCCTCTTGACTGATGTACCTGTCTCTAAAGATGTGGTTGATTTACCACCCTTACCAAAACTCTCAGGAGTTGAACCCAGCAGCTCTTCTAGAGGAGCTAAGTCTGAACCCAAAACAGAAGTTGAGAAACCACCAGCTAAGGTATTCGCTGTACCAGCTAAACAATTAGTTAAGCAAGTTGCCTTTAAGCCTGTCTCAACAAAATCTGTAAACAAAGTTGATTCCTCAACTGAAGAACGCATGTTGTCCTTAATGAAAGAAGTAGAACTCTTGAAACAACATATTAATCCTTCCGCTGAATGCTCTACTTCCCATGAACCTAAGTCTATTCTAGGAGAACCCAAAGGTGAAAGGATAGTCAAACCTTACTGCAATATTTGTAAAAAATCTCATCACATGACCATAGATCATGATAGACATATGACTGTTAAGAGATCTCAGACACCTTCTAGGGATAGACAACAGGCTTCTAGGAGACAACTAGGTAACTACAGACCTTATCCTCCTTGTAAATTTTGTGGATTCACAGACCATCACTCAGATGAGTGTAGTGACTTTCTAGGATGTGATATATGTGGAAGGTTCACCTATGAGACAACTAAATAACCTTCCCAGCGTCAAAAGTTCTACAAGAACTCAAGAGTTCCTAATTTGCAATTCAGGGAACCCACTGGAATGTGGGTTCACCATAGGAACTAACATGTTTCTATGTATCTGTGCAGAAACATCTTAAGGAATCGGTATGGTATCTAGACAGTGGTTGTTCTAGACACATGACAGGGATTCGACAATGCCTGCACAGATACTCAAAGGAGCTAGGTCCTAAAGTGGTGTTTGGGGATAATTCTTCAGGCGACACAGAGGGATACGGCTCTGTGAACTGCAATGGGATAACTTTTACAAGGGTTACATATGTGAATGGTCTTATGCACAATCTTATTAGCATCAACCAATTGTGTGATGCGACTACAAAGTTTTGTTTACTAAGACTCAGGGAACCATATTCAACAAGAACAATGATGTGGTGCTTATTGCACCAAGAAGGAGAGATGTGTATGTCATCAACATGGATACTTGCTCTGAAGACAACTCTAACTGTTTTCTAGCCAAAGCGTCTGAAAGTGTCAATTGGCTGTGGCACAAAAGGCTGTCTCATCTCAACTTTAAGAACATCAACAAGTGTAAAATCCATGATTTTACCATGATTTTATGTAATGAAATTTCACCCATTAATCTTAGAACACATACTCATATACTATAATTCTATAAGTTGTGTGTGAACTTGTCCACTATGTACTTATATCTTTACATCTATATTGGTTATAAATAAGTTACATAGCCTAAACCATGTACCTAAAACTAGGGATAACAAGTAGTAAGATGTATACTTAATATTAGAAATATTCAACACTTTATAAAAATTGGGAAATATACTACATTAGGTATTGTAGCCATGATATATGTGTGTAAGTGAACTAGGAATGTACTTAAACTCTTGGACTAGCCCAAGAATAGATGCCATTGTGTGTAAGTCCAACATAAGCCCAAGCCAAGGGCCCATTACCCCTTTTTGGTTAGCTTAACACGGCAACCCACCTTAGGTGGAAGAAGAATAGATGCATGGGGAACATAATGGCATACACTTGGCAAGAATACTCTTACCAAGACAAAGGCATGCCTTTTGGCCTCCTCTCTCTCTCCCCTTTTAGCCGAAAACACACAAATACTCTCACATTCTCTCATGCAATCTAATCTTGTTTCTCTCATCCTCTTCTCTCTCAATCATACGACTTAAAGCCATATACATCCAAAAAACAAGTATTAAATCCACCAAGATCCTTGTCTCATCTTTACTACAAATCATTAGTAGTATCATTCTCTTGGAAAACACTATAAACAAGCCCTAGCCAAATCTTTAAGGCCACAACTTGATTTATATTAGGGTTTTCTCCATCATCTTGAGTAGATCTCAAATCTCCTTGTTCATCTAGATCCTCTTTGGTACTTTTAGGCAAGAAAGGTATACACTACATGTTCTTTCATTTCTTCATGCATGCATCATCATACATCTATAAACACAAGTAAATAACATGTTAAAATCAAGATTTGATAAAGCTATGACCATTATAGGTCACGACATATTTATAAAAATCATGTTCATGATTTAATCTTTTAATAAGGAACTTATGACTTGTATGTTATGTTTTAAGCTTGATTTAAAAACCATACGAAACCTTTTATAAATCTAAACGTTGCATGAGTTACAAATCTTGTTTATGAGACTTTGGTTAACTAATGACCATAGATCTCATGAAATGAACTTGTGTAACTTAAAAGACCATGAAAACCATGACCTTAAAGGACATAGCTAAATTAAATGGTGACCATAAGATTTGTCTACTTAGTTTTAAGAATGGAATATGAAATGTAACATGTTAAATGGAATATTAAAAATCATAAAATAACTTATGTGTATAAATGTAGCTGTGGGTTACATATGATCTAAAATGGATTAAATATACATGCATGCTATTATAAACCATAGATCTAATAAAAAATATTAACTTGAGTATGTTAAACATAAAACAAGATTATGGGAACCTTGTGAAGAGACAATATAGCCGTGAGCTATATGTAGTCTCCTTGGAAAAATAGTAACCTTGGAAACATGCATGACACCTAGAAAATCATGTTGTATTTTTGTAAATATCTACAAAGACTTAAAATTAGCAATAGTGTTCATCTTGGAAATACCAAGATTTAAAAATATAGCCATGGGCTATATATGTGTGTACATGGATCTATGATTGATTTTTAGGTCTAGACATAGTTTAGATCTTATTTTGGACTTGTGATTTATTTTCTTAATGTGTACATAGCTAGATCTATTTTTGTAACACTTATAAATTTCATGCAACCTTAAAATGAGACTTGACTTATGTTAATATGCTATAACTAATTATAGCCGTGGGATGTAAGCTTCTATTAGGGCTTATGACTTACTTGTAACTTTATAACATAACTAGATCTAATTTGGTATAACACATAGAACAAATTTTAAGTCTTATTCATCTATTTAGATTTAAAACTAAATATTAATAAGCTCAAAATAAACTTATAAGAATATCCTAAGTTAAAACTTACATAAAATGTAAAGTAATGTTAATGGACTAATTAAGTCCATGAAATGATAATCTAAAACTTAATGGACCCAATAAGCCCATTTGATAAATCTTAGTAACTTAAATGGACTTAAGATTACACTTAGGCCCATTTAACTAATTAAAGGGCTTAAAAGTGTATTAAGCCCAATAAATGATTTAAAGGCCCAATTAAATAAACTAGTGGAGTTGAAATATATTTAAGCCCACTAAAATATCCCATTAGATGTTTAGCCCATTTAATGAGCCCATATAAAGTTTGAATGTTAAAATAAAAGTTTTTATAATAAAATATAACTTATAAAAACTTTTTGGATGAAAATGACAATTTATGAAACTTAAGGACTAAAACCGTAACTTATGAAACTTGTTTTGATAAACTAGTAAACACAAGGACTGACAAATGTGAATATCCAAAGTCTAGGGTTTAATAAATACTATCCGTGGTAAATTAAACCATAGGGACAATTTTGGGAAGTTTCTAAAAGTTATTTTGACATTTTATAACCTTAAGGACCTTTCTTGTAAATTGCCGAAACTTAAAGAAACCCTAGGGGCTATTTTTGTAATTGTAGTAAAAGTTACAAAACCTAGATATAACTAGGGGACTAAATATGTCATAAGCCGAAACTTTAACGAGCCCTAGGTACTAAATATGTAAAATCCAAAAGTTATATTGTTTAAAAATATAGAGGGACTAGTTTTGCCATATTCTGAAACATTAGCAAGCCCTAACCCTAAAATCTATTTTAATTATAATAAAAACATAATTAAAATACTTAGATCATAAGAATTAAGGTATAAATTCTTAAGTTTAAATTATTTTATAAATATTAAAATAATCTATGGAAACTTAAAGTTAAATAAAATATTATATTTATTTTTCAAAAAATAAAATATTTATATTTACTTTTGAAAATAATTGTATAAACAATTATGAATATGTATTACTCATATGTAAACTCATATACTTTTAGAAAATAAAAACTATATGAACATTAAACAAAATTGAATGCTAATGTATAAGTAAAACACTTTATGCTTACTTAAAATAAGAAACTTAATTATAAGTTAAATGATTATTACATGTATGCTAACTGATATTAATAGTTAAACATTTTATGTTTACTTAGAAATGAAACTTATATAAATAAGTTTAAATGAATATTGATACTACTTGAACTACGGATATTTAGATAAATACCGTAGCATAAATGAACTGACTAAAATCTGTATAAGCATACATATATGTTCTTTGTACTATCTATTAAGACTGTACTATCTGATTAGGCATAGCCTTGACGTGAGCTTTAATTGGATATTCGTATTAAACAGTAATTTCCTACTCCCAGGTGAGTTTACAGCCCCATATAAACTTTTGATAAAACTTTCCCTTTTGGGAAAGAAAATATGCAAACACATAATGGACACAACTGGATTGTATAAACTTGACTATGATTGATTATTTTTGAAATTGTTAGATTTTTGTAATCGCCCGAATGTTATAAATAGCTCTATTAGGGATTGACCATCCCCGTCTGGGTGAGTCATGCTCACTGTGCCTTGGCCGGGACAACAGACGTATACCATGTTGGAACTGGAATGGGTGTCTTTTTGTAAGACACTACGTCCTCATCTGTTCAGGACTACGGAGGTTAAGCTTCAGCTTCTAATAATAAACAAATGTTATTTACATTTTAGTGAGAATGCTTTGTGCATTGTCACTTCTATGCTTAATGTATGTCCAAACTAATTAATTGTTAAAATCTGTAAATTCACCAACTTTATGTTGACCCCCTTTAGTATGTTTTGCACAGGAATATGAAGTTAGTACGTAGTGTGTGCATGGTCTCCAGCATCTTAGTAATCTGCATTGTAGGACTCGTTAGGGGTTCTATTTGGGTAACATAAACAATCACTCTTCACCATGTTTAAACAATTTTATTTTATTTGTTATCAAACATGTAAACTGATTTAAATAACTCTTTATCTTATGCTCTATGGACTATATGTTATCGATCCGCCCTAGTGACATCACCGTGGATATTTCCGCATATTTTGACCCTACCCGGAGGTGTCACAGAGAATGGTATCAGAGCATTAGTTATAGAGAACCAGATAAATCTTTAAATAAAATAAAAATAAAATGATTTTTCTTTTATTTAAAACTGGACTATAACTTATAAAAATCTCTATGGGATTTTATGTTGGGACCGTATTAGTTAAGCATATAGATCTTAGGGCATATTATGCTATATGAACTAAGTGTATATATATTGATTACTAAACTTGATTATTAATACTGTTTAGTGAGATATTGCTATGAAAAATGTTAGACGTGCTAAACTTGAAAATTTTACAATACATAGTAAAATACTGGAATGAAAATATAGATGACACTAAACCAAACCTTGCACTTACGAATTATTGAATGAGCTACTTAAATGATATATATATATATATATATATATATATATATATATATATATATATATATATATATATATATATATATATATATATATATATATATATATATATATATATATATATATATATATATATATATATATATATATATATATATATATATATATATATATATATATATATATATATATATATATATATATATATATATATATATATATATATATATATATATATATATATATATATATATATATATATATATATATATATATATATATATATATATATATATATATATATATATATATATATATATATATATATATATATATATATATATATATATATATATATATATATATATATATATATATATATATATATATATATATATATATATATATATATATATATATATATATATATATATATATATATATATATATATATATATATATATATATATATATATATATATATATATATATATATATATATATATATATATATATATATATATATACTAGTTGCGTAACCCGCCCAACGGGCGGGTTCGGTTCATAACGATTTTTTGTTAGAATGTTGTTCGATCTGTTATGTTAGTTGGACATATAAGGTTTAACCGTATTTGTTTAAAAGAACTTAATATTTGATTACGTTTGGGCTTGCCCTACCCATCGAACGGATTATATGTTATGTTAAATTTTTTATGTTCACAAATAAATGGGTATGTGTTTGTTTGTATATACATTTCCTTGGATGTCTTTTAATACTAACACATGCGTATGTAGCAATAGTTTCGATTCCTTTTGCATCGTGCTCATTTTTTGCATACAAATTTGAACTTTTATTTAGGTTATATATTTTAGAATTCACCCCTGCGATGCATTGAGTTTGTCTTAGAAAATACTTTAACTCAGAATCACAATGACATTAATGCACATTGTTTTTCATGATTGTTTGGAAAGCATTCCTTTGTGAGTCGTTCCATATGTGTTTTGTCCTAGTTTACGCTCTTATAAATCTAATTGTGAAATTTAAGATATTTCATAGGATCAAATCCTGAACGCGCATTTTCATAATGTAGGGCTTTAAAATCTCCTCTTCATAACCGTAATATTTATCTTCAAATAAATTAAAATGTGGCACGGAAGGAAGTTGTACATAAGGATCCTCAAAGCACACATAATTCTACATGGAACAAACATGAAAATCATGTGGATTCCAACACAAATGATTTTGAAAAGTTATCGGTTACAAACAGTGAATGTAGAGGTGGAAAATCTTGCCCATTTGATAAATGTGGGTACTTTTGCTCATTTTCAAAAAAAGATGGGGCATTTTTTGCCCATTCCTTATTATTAATTTGGCTAAACGGGCGCATATGTAAGAAACTTATGGGCTTAATAGGCGCACATGTAAAACACTAATTATGATACTCGACGGATTTTTATATTTACTTTTTATCCCTGGCTTTTAAACAAGTATTTTTATTTATTAATTCTACGTTTTTATATGTCTTTTTCTCATTTTAGATTGCGTCCGTTTAGCCCGCCCGTTTTGCCCGTGCCCGTTTAGCCCACCACACGTTTAATCCGCCGCCTATACCCGTCCCCCCGTCCGTTTTGCCAGCTCTAAGTGAATGTATACACCTAAGATCTATTTAGTTCTCTTTCGTGTTCTTATTATCTTTTCAATATAGTACCATGTTGTGAAAAAAGTATACAACCAGTTTTTTAGTTGACCCTTATTTTTTTAAATTTTATTTAACAAATGAGTCGTTATGAAAATATTTCATTTTAATGGTACTTGTTTTCTATGATAAGCAAAATCTGAGAAACTCTTAGCACCATCTTCAACCTGTTATGTGCACAAAGTTTATCGCCGTTCTTCCACATTATATTTCTATGTAATTTTAATCAAAAGTCTTTTAACTCCATAAACAACCTTTTAACATTATGTTATTCATTTTAACACTTGTATATTTTTGTCTCAAAACAGATTCTTAATCACATTTGCAAACAACCACAAAAATGAAATAGAAAAAGTTGCTAGTGCATTTGGACATATTGCAAAGTGCAAACCAATAAACAGAACTATAAGAATGATGCCAATAGTTCGGTAGTCGATAGACTCGGCTATTGAGTGCTTTTCATAAGTAGGTACATATATTGCTTCTTCAAACTTGAGCTTCAACAAAACCTTTTCTTACATTATCAGATATAGGTAGCAGGTTGCTTCAACCACAAAATAACGTGAGTATTAATAAGGTTAGGAGTGTGTACTTCGCCATCAACTTTAATAGATCAGAAAGAAAAGAACTAATAAATGTATTCGTCGTCTTCAGCTATTATTTTTTATCTATACAATTAGTTTACCATCATCGTCAGTGGGCATTATTCTATATAATGTTGGTGTCGATCCATTCTCGATATCGTAGTCAGAAACACGACTGACTTCGAGAACCGTTTCATTACATATCAGTACATTTCCCTCGTCATCAACCTCATCATCTACAAAGGATTTCACTTTGGAAATGGTCTGACGGTTTAATATGCGGGTCTTGGCAAATGTCTTTAAATATACTCCTTTTTTATCCATAACTGTGAGAGTGGATCTCTTCTTTACGTCAAAAGTCACAAAGGGCGTTGTTGTCGTCGAGGAGTGTATCATTATAGATCAACACTGATTTTGACGGTTCTATGTCACGGATAATGGTTATCTCGTTGTTGATGGTGTTTGGGAGTTCGACTTTCAAAGTGCGGATATACCCATTGTTGAACTTGACGGATATTCGGACCAATCCTTTTTTTCTATGGGTGAGTGTTGGGATGGAACCTGTAATGATGCCAAGTTGGCAAGGGTAATAATGTTCTCCTTAAGAAGCTCTCAATTGAAGATCAATGGCTGCTCTATAACAACAGGAATATATACTTTACTTTCGATCTTGCTTTTCAGATCCAAGATGGTGTATGAGATGTTGACTTGCAGGGAAATCATCTTTCTAGTGCGGGTCTTGACGGTTATACCTGTGCATTAGTAAGAAGCAACCACCAAAACAAAGCTTATTTCAGTATTAAGTTTGGTAATGCTAATAAGTAAATTGACGCTAAGCATGAGAGATGCAACAATACGCAACAAGAAATCCATTAAGATAACAGAAAGAAAGAAAGTTTCAGAAAACTAACATTAGGAGTACTGATGATAATCCATGTCCATGACAAGTATACATATCGGCATCATCCATCACCTATTCCCTTTTTATATATTTTAAGTTTCATATGTAATATATACCAGCTCGTAGAACCGCCACTTAAGTCCTCCCCGATGCTTTTTATTTTGTTTGTTTAATCAATGAAACGGATACTTTCCAAGAGCTCTCTTAAACACTCGAATCTGTAGAAAAAAATATGCGAGAAGGCAAGAAAACCACCTAAAACCAAAATGAATGTAAAACCCTTCAGAAGATCTATGAGCCTCCTGTATGCCGTGTGATTATAAGCACGGTTCATTTGTTCATGGAGTTCTACGCTGTGATTATAAGCTTCTGATCTTTCAGAAAGTATATGTGACAAAAGCTAATCTGGTATTATATTGTTATAAATCGTTTTAAGTTGTTATGCTCTTATAAATGTAGTCAAGTGCATTGGTTGTTTAAGGACTCATGTCAATGATAATTTGTAGAGGTGGTACTCATTCACTTATGTATGGGTTAATTTACATAATTACGATTAGGTTTTATAACTGTTGGGTAGAAACTCTTTGTTAATAAACAAACGGGGCAAAGTGGCTAGTATTTCTGAACTATGAAAGAAAACCTGACCTGTCAAAGTTTTCTATAATGAAAAGACTAATTCGAGCCCCTCTAGTCTATGGTTTCTTTTACACGTCTGTTAGCACTTGTAACACGTCCCCATAACTGAACTATTAACTCCCTACCGTTATTTACCGTAAAAAGCAGATTCAATCTTCTCATACATTATCCGGGTGCTAAGATCATCTATCCGCTAGAAAATGAAGAGTGTTATCTAATACTTGGGGCGACCCCAACTGTGGCTTCAGCCTTCTAAGGTGTAGGTTCTTTGTAGTTTCCTAGAGCATGAATGCATAATGCTTGGGTACTTTTGTATAAAGGACGCTTACTGCAGCAAAAGAATGTAATACTTCAGCGTAAATTGAATTATACAAAATGAATAAAACATAATATTTAATATCTTGATTATTGATACAGCTCCGAGTAAAAGAAACTTTTTAGTAGATCTATCCAACTGATTCGTTTAGAATTGCTATAGAAAAACTGTTTTGACCCGTTAGGACAATATACCGCACATCCAAATTTACAGGAAATTCACACTGCGAAACAAAGACAGTAAAAATCAATGAAATAAGCTCAAGAAAAATACCTGCAAGGAAGCAGCCTTCACATCACCCAAGAGATTGCACTTGGACGCAACTGGACTCGAGAACACACCTGGACCCTTCTTGTCAGGTTGTGAATAACCACTGTCATATTCCTTCTTTAAAAGTATGTCCAAGCATATTCTACAATCGGCAACTGTGTGAAAATAAGAGACAACCTAAAGAAACCATTCATAATTAAAGTGATGAGCATTGTCATCCGAAAGTACCAAATATATATTTAAGTTCGACACTGCTAGAAATTGATAAGTTATAAATGATTAGAAAAAAACGTACGAACTCAAAACTATTTTCCCTGCTATAAGTTACCTTAAATTTCATTTGTGTATAGAACTTCGTTATCCACAACATATCTCTTTCTCTCTTCCTACTATACCACACACGTTTCATATAGTGAGTAACACGAAAAATAAAACAAAAAGAAGTTCATAAAGAAATATAGGATACAAAGACCTTGATGAGACCCTCTAGTAAGTTTTTGCTTGGTCAAAATTTTACCTCACCTGGTAATATATCAGAAAGGAAACAATAATCTAGGCACAAATATAGGAATGGTTTTGCATTACCTGGCGAAGACTTTCTAATGATTGCAAGCTGTTTTCCATCTTTGTATCTGAATATTTGAAAATGAGTCAAATGTAGGTACCATCAAAGTTGTAAAATTTATATTAAAGGGAATTAGGCATACATTACCAAAGATGCGATCAGAATGGGAAGATAAAATTTTCCTTCTCATAACTCTTTTTGCATTGATTTTCTCTCGTCACGATTTCCATCGTATAGATAAGCAGAAACAATACTGAAAAAACAAAATCAGTATGAAGTTAAATGACAAAATCCATATGCTTAAGCTCTTATCTGCTTAAACAAACAATTCTTACCGGAGAACCCATGTTGAAAATTCATTATCGAGTTTGGTTATACGCCTTTTGGGGCCACGATTAAGTGGGGCCCACTCACGCCCTTGTTTTCCATGAGATACGCTATCAAGGAGATGGTTTGAATTCTCATGCCCAACGCCATTTTATATGAAGAAAGACTGCCTTTATAACTGTTACGGTCTTAGTTCACCACCTTGAAGAAATGATAGCTGCTTTCTTATCTGTATAGTATAATCAATTAGAAAGTTTTTGTAACTTTTGTACGCACGGGTTCCTCAAAAGACCAATCAGAAGTATACTAACAACGTCAAATCAGTTCATTCAACCAAAACAGAACATGTAGCTACAGTTAAAATTTAGTCATCGGTCAATTCCCAGGGTTTTTGGATGTGCGCGTTGAGACTAATATATTTTAGATTCAGAATCAAATCATTATCTGTAACACATGTATTTCAGAAGATGGTGCTTTAATGTGCAGCGGAATAGCTGCAGACTCTGATATATTAATTAGAAGTGCAGAACAAAAGATAGGCGATCATCGTACCTTCTCTTGTCTTGAATTTATGACTGAATTATATTTCCAATGGTATAAGGATGGCGAATACTTCCCATGCTACTTGTACCAAAAAAGCACAATGAACTTTAAACATTAAAATTCTGAACCATGAACAACATGACTCACTTAACACCATCTTATGCAATAAAGTGGGACTTCTATATTTTACACACGGGTACACTATTAGCAAGTAACATGAAAATAATAACATTAAGCAACAAAGATTTAATAATGACACACAAGAGTATGTTTGGTGATATCTTGATATCTCAGCTCCCTCTTTCTTTATTCCTATACCACAACCTAGATCACAGCATAAAAGTCTTGGTACCCCTAGATGCTGAATTAAAATCTGCAGTTTAATACAATATCAGAAACATACACATACAGAAAATCTAAAAAGATAATACAGTTTCATTAGGGTTTCGTGAAAAAAAAACTGCATAAATATGTACATATGAAGATGTGCAAAGATTTACGTAAATGAATAGGGTTTTAAGAAGAGATAACATAGTTTATGATCAACAAAAGACGAACTGTATCAATTGAAGAGGCTGTATAACACAAATTATATTGATCCCTGAAAAGAATCTAAAAACACCGATCGAACCATAAAAAACAAAAAAACAAAAGAACTTAACCCTTAGTGATCACATTAGGTATGTACTGAAGAAATAATCAGGTTATGTATAACAGCTCTACAACATGTGTGGATCATATGCGTTGTATAGAGAAGATACACACTTTTTTCAGGATGAATCACGAATGGTGTGTTTTTGAAGATTGACCGATATTAAGGTTCACACGAATGATTATTAGGGTTACGGAATAAAGATATATTTCTATATGAGAATTTCATATAATAAAGGATAAAAAAAATTATGTCGATTTTATAAAATATATCCATAGATTTAAAAAAAGATTTTCTTTCCAAAATGTAACACCCCCAAATTTATACAACTCAGTTCAGCGGAAGACTAGTTGGTGTTACGGGATAGCACATTACTCACATCATAGACAACACATAAAAATTGCGTCGTTTAATCATAAATCATTTCCATTCATAAACATCAAAGTTACATAGGTCCCAAGTCATTACATTTCATACAAAGTTTTACAAAGTGTTTGAATGGAAAAATATAGTTTAGGTGCGGGCCATGAATTCTTGTTGTCTTCCCGAGAATTACCTTCAAGTACCTGAGATAAAACATGTTAAAAGAAAAGGTCAGCGATAACGCCGAGTGAATTCATAGAGTTTAATAAAATCCATCAATATAATATCAGTATAAAATTATTACTGAAAATCATTTTATACAAATCATTTTAATAGGCCATAAAATAGCCAAAGTCATTTTATACAAATCCTTATCGAAAATCATAATATAGGCATTTTGCCGTAAAAATCATTATACGAGCCAATGTCGTAAAAAACATCATACAATACGTCTTATGACGTTGTATAAAATCAAATAAAAATCGTTATATGAATATGGTTACGAAAACCAAAACACAAACATAATATCAATAGTATGACCCTGTATTGCTAGTCAGGCAATACATCGTAATTCAGAGCGTCTAGTAATATTTTGGTGATTTGGATTATTATAAGCCGCATGACATTGTTACCTTACTAAACCAAAACGGGTAGCTAACCCGATACCAATTTTGCCCATCTAAAGTAGCGTGTCGTCACAAAGGTCACGCTATTGGAAATCTTCTCATACATAAATTCGCTTACCAATCAATGTGGCACGACGGGGATCAACCGTCAAGGCGCGAACTGGGGTGATCGTCCCCAAATAGTACTATTAAATGCATAAGCGTCTACCAACTCCCGGTAGTTCACAATTCATGCTAATGGGACTTTTAGTGACATAACCTAACTTTAATAATCCATTTAATTTCATCTATCGGGTCCATTAATCATTTATCGGGTCATACAATCGGGTCATTCAATCATTCGGGTCCAAAATCAATAAACAAACAATCGGGACAAATGGTGTCCAAACTTTTATAAAAACTAACATGTTATCTCCCTCGCGGGTTTATAAAGCATTTATAAAACATTTAAAAGAGTGCGAGGCTATGAACTCACGTTGATATGGGAAGGCGGGTGATCGGCAATTCGGACGTACGGTACGTGCTTCAATCACGGAAACCTAGACAAATAATAATCGGTCTTAGACGTTTGTCCAATGACTTTATAAAAATAACAAGTATGTATACTTATGATGATTATATATATATGATGATCAAGTGGGTTTACATATCCTCATTTACTCATTTTAGTGTTATGTGTCGGTAACGTTTATACTAGTTTACTAGTTTTACCCGTTTACGTGTCTTAAGTCCAATAAGCTTATTATAAGTCATTTGACTTATTTTAATCCATTTTGTACTTATATTATCAGTACTTAAACTTTACAAGTTGGGCCCAAATGGGTTAAGCCCAATAAGTTCTTTTTAGGAGTGTTTAACTTATTTAGTCCAATTATTAGCCCAATGTGTTTATTTAGCTCGTTAATGTCCGTTTGTCCTATAGTTCGGGTTTTTATCGGTTTTTACTTGTTGTACATGTCTATATATCAGTATATAAGTTTTATAAAGTTCTCATTAGACGGGTCCGACCATCTAAGTTTTATTTAATAAAAACGTTAATTTTACGGCGAGGAGCCGAAAAAGTCGTAAAAATCAAGTTCATAGTTTTATAACTTATAAAACTTAACAAGTTACCATTTTTATAAAATGTCCACTTATTTAACCTTTTACATACTTATATAAATAAAATCCATAAGTTAGTGGGTTTTTATTTTACATTTTATATATTAAAATGTGAGTGCTTATATAATAGTATTATTCTTTAATTTCCAAAAATCTGATTTTTAACTTCATCTTCACCAAAACTGCCATATCTTGAGTTCTATATGGAGATAGAAGCTAAAATTTTTATCACATAAACTACATGATATGTGCTACAATTAACTCTTATAGCTACTATTGAATCATCCTTTAAGTATTTTCTAAAAATCGTCCAAAACAGTAACTTCAGATTTGTATCTTAAACTTGTTTTGATCATATCTCACTCATTATTTTGATTCCATTGCATGGCCAACTCTCACATGTGTACAAGACATTTAGCTTACTGTAAATGGATCCTACTTCATTATTTCATCAGCTCATAACATGTTTCTTTACTGTTTTATACAGCCATGAAAATTAATCAAGATTTTAACCTTGTTTCTTATAGTTTTTCACCTTTTCATCCATGATTATCAACAACAAATCCCCACATAACATTTTTATCATCATATAATCATCATAAATATATACAATAGGAAATAAAATACATGTTTACATAATCAAAATATTAAGAAGATGAGGAGGACAATCTTTATACCACCAACTTGATGTAGGTTATGATTTGGACATGGTTTTTGTTGGAGAAACTTGTGAATAATCATGACCATCTTCAAGAACTCCAATCTTCATCAACTCCTTGTGGAAAATCAACCCCATGACACCATGAAAACTCCTCCATGGATGTTATAAGTTGCACCAATCTTCATCTTTTTGAATGGAGATTAACATATGTTAATTGTAACATATGTTTATGGTTAAATTTTGTATGAATGGTGGTGTTTAGTGGAGGAATGGGACGGCATGGAGGGTGGGAGAGAGTATGTGTGAGTGGTTTGCATGTCACAAATGAAGATAGTGGTTTAAGTTGCTAGTTTTTGTAGATTGTTGGCTTACTTTGTAAGCTAACTAGACAAGTGTGAGTTTTAAGCTTGCAAATTGACACATAAGTTGGCTAGGTGTTGTATTATGGCCGGTTTTGAGTGTGGGGTGGGACAAGTGTCCCACTTGTCTCATCCCATTTATTTACGGGTACTCCTCGATTCTAGTTTCCTCGATTTGCGTGCCCTCGGGTCGTTTTACGAAAAACGTTTTTATAAATTATGAATCACCGTCACAAAACGAATCCAATAAAAATTGTCTCATCAAAAACGGAGTTCGAAAACGTAAATACGTAATCCTAGGGTTTCCGGTTTAGTCGTAAAGGACGTTAAAATAAAATCGTAAGTCCTAATCTCTTCTCGTAAATTTGTGAGTTTATGAACTAACACAAATTTAAAACTCCAAAATAATATTCATGGATAAATTTATTTTCTGAAATGCCGGACTGTCACCAAGGACGGTGTATGTAAACGTAGGCACGTAACGTTGAATCCTCCGGTTTAAACGTAGTCGACGCTACTTCAAGACGTAAATCCCAATTTCTTCCCAAAAATATGTGAGTTCATATTGTAACATTAAAATAATGTTTTTAAATAATATTCAAGAATAAAATATCAACCATAAATTGACGGATTGTCACAGCATTTACCCCTAAACAGGATCTTTGTCCTCAAAGATCATCTTACCTTACTACTCGCTTCTTATAGAGTTAAAGCCATGTGGGTATTTCCTCCACATTCGGTCTTTTCTAACAAGTGTAATTCATTACAATACGCGAGTTTCTATCAAACATAACTACGGGAATAAGATCAGGCTTAATGTTGACTTACTTTCTCTATCCATGATGTTCACGGGTTTCTGATGAATGCAACTTTTCGCCGATCTAAGCTCTACTAAGGAACAATTGGATTTTCACTTGATAGATATTTTATCAAGTTCGATTTACGAAACAGAATTCACGCAGTTCTTGAAGTCCTAGGGTAGATCCAGCTTATATGCCTTTCAATCCCAACTTTTACATCATTTCAATGGTCCCATACAACGGGGACTTATATCCCATGATTTGTCAGATCATGTATTCATCTTTCCAAGGTTAAAAATTGTGGCATAACTTCGCTACCCATTTGGCACTTCAGATCTACATTTCACATTCACATAACCTCTTACCCACTACCGGCATTCAATAGTCAAATCCTAATTTCAACAATCATTTCAGATTTCGCGGGTTGGGTATTATGCAAGGATAGGTTCGCCATCATAGGAAACCTTAAACCTAAGAGACATGTTCAACTCACAATGGGTGTATGTCGGATGTCTTCATCTCAATTCCTGCTTATAGATGCTCTAAGATTTAGATCCTAACAAGATTCGATCTCAATCCTAATACGATAATTATCAATGATAATCTTTCCAAAGGAAAACGATTATACGCTCTATTACCAAAGGTCAATCATTCAAACATAGAACAACACTTATATTACTCTGTATCGTTACTTTACCTCGTCCCTTCGATTTGGGATGGTACATAGTACTCTCATCAAGGTTCGTTCTCAATGATTTCTGAGCAAATCTCTAGAAATTCGATGCGAAGCGAGGATCTTGATTTAGATGTTCGATACAGGCATACCATGTTTACATAATTCTTTTGCATTTATCATTAACGAGAATGACATTAGCAGATTTGGTCAGTCTATCGACGATGACCCAAATCGAATCAAATTCAGATGATGACCTTTGCAATAGCTAGACGTTTACTAATGTATGAGGCGATGTCTGCCTTCATAATTGCCATTAGTACAACTTCTTCAGACAAAGATACTTCTAGTCAGAAATGACATAAATAGAATACGTATACTTACAAATTCCAACATAACTATATCTCACAATCTCCATATTTAGACAACCACAAGTGGTCTTAAAAATATTTAACGCTATCGGCTTCTTAATTTTAATTGTTCACATTAGCCGCGAACCTCTTTTATAATTTATATTATGTCTTTTTACAAACTGTTTATTTTTATATCGTTTGGCAATTTATATTGCACCTTTATTATTAAGAAATATATCTTAATTGAATCTTTATACTTTCTATAATATGTCGGTATCTATATTCACCTCTCATGATGATATAATTATCATGTTCACAATTCACTCAAATATTCTTTCTATATTAGGCGTCAGTAATTACGTTCACTTTCCTCATGAAATAAATATCACAACCGTATTTATTCAAAATTCTTTCTTCATATCTTCTATGTTTTAGTTTTCGTCTTTACTTTTATCTTTATCTGTCTTACTCACTCCGACGTCTAAAGCGTCGATAATTATCATAATTAATTAAATAATTGTTAGTTAATTTTTATGAAGCGTAAACGTAAAAGTTTTAAATTTCTTAGTTCGACCAATTATATAAAATGTTCAAAAATAATTTGAATTTAATTAACAAGATTTTTGTTGATTTATCGAAAATATTTAATAAGATTCGTAAATGTTTGAAAAATCTTTGGTTATACTTTGGTCAAAGTTTTCTTAGTTTGAAAAGCAAAATGTATTGTTTCAAATTTCAAGTTATGGTTTAAATGGTTTTCCTCAATCCTTTTTAAGTTATCTTGAGGTATACACAAACATTTACCCCTAAACAGAAGTTTAGTTAAATGGTTTGTGTATAAGGGAATAATACCTTTAAAAATCCTTTGTTAAAACATTTGTCAAAACATATTTCCATTTCTTTTTGATAAAATCCAAAGTCTTAAAAGGGCTCTTAATTTTTGAAGAGTCTATATGCATACATCTTACCATTATTAATCCAACGGTCGTTTTATGTAAAGGATTAAGTTTTTAATCCCTAAGCGTTAATGGTTCTAATCTTTGAGAAGTCAATATAGCTTCCATTATCTTATTAATCACATGGTCAAATCATGTAAAGTATTAAGTCTTTACTCACGTGTTAATTATTCAAGGTACAGGTTTTTATCTTTCGGCCAATTCAGGGCAGTCTATAAATAACTATTAACTCATTCTTATTCTGATAAACAAACATATAGTCCTTAATGATCACGAGCATGAATTTATCAAATTACAGCCTACACACGTAATTCACCGAATTTATGAATGCTACATGTGCATCGGTCAATCCAAACGACATCACGTGAAACTCATAATGTTCATTACAAGTATCGGATGTAGTGATTGGAATACATAATCTCTTTCGCAGATGCGAAGTTGATGATAACCATGCTAAGGATCAAATTTTCTAGAACCTTGTAAATGATCGAACAATTCTTCCATTTCGAGTTATAGATATCGTTTTCGATTGTCAATTTACTCAGTCACAGTAATCTATAAATATAAGGAAAGATAACACCATAGCTCTTCAGGATGACAGGCTTGGTATAATAAAATCTTTCTCCGACAACTTTCTCAGTTGTACGGTAATTCCTTAAATTCAGATGGTGCTGACGTACAGTGCACACGCCACAAGTGCAGCACCGGGAATATAATCAGTACTAATTTCAACTTGCCTTAATGGCAAAAGTCTAGGTGATTCATCAACAAATACCTCCTAAGGTTTTAGATAACATAAACATCTTTTAATAAGTTCATATTAGGTTCCTCTAGATTATAATATCTATAACTAATTCACAACCATTCACAGTATAATTTCAAGTCTTAATACAGGATATGGTCATCCATCAAGAATTATTTAGATTACTTTTGGTAATCAGCATCTTATCATTTAGGGGAATTCTACTCGAGTTCCCATCAATTAAGACAATGTCGTCATGTCATAATCAATCAATCCATTCTACGGGCACTATCAACTTTCTAGTTGCATTGCCGTCGATAAGATGTGAACTTCTCAAAAGGCTAATAATAATTCATAATCCTTCACAAAGTCAAGGATATCTGGAGACACAACTACTATTAAAAGAGCAAGGTCAACATATAATCTACGCAAGAGAATTTCAAATCAGGTACAGACGAAAACATTTAATGAATATGAATATATCCCATGTTTACATGATTCGAGTACGCATTCGAAAGCTCCTCGGATCGTTACCCAGGTCATTCAAATGAAATCAAATCATAAGAAATGATAGGAACGTCAATACATCCAGTCGGGTATCAACACTCGATAATCAGATATTTTTCCTAAGAATCTCACTACGGGAGAATTGGACAAGAAAGAATTGTCAATTGTCAAATAAGACAATTTCCACAGATGAGTAAATTCGACTCAGAAGAATAGATGCTACAGGTACATTGTAGGTGTCCCTATCAATATGTCCCTATTTTTCACTTCTTGCAGATCTCATAAAATTTAATCTTTCACATCTTCAAAGACAATGTAGTGTTTATTCATTAGTTTTATGGTGACTACTAATCAGTCTTGCATAGTCCATTCCAAATTGTATGTAGGCGCGCAACTATATACAATTTCAAGATTAACGATGCAATACTCAGTTCGTCAAAACTTTATCATCATGTTTATAATGAAAACATTTTCATGCTTAATAAGAATCAAGAATAAATTTACAAAAGATTTTCTTTATCATGAAAACAATTAAGTTTTCCAAGGTGTTTTATAAACAACCTCATTTTGATAACAATCACTTATAAATCTCACTTTAAATAATCCATATAGTGTTGAAAATCCAATTTTCCTCAAGGGATACTGTTTTAACTTTATAAAAACAATGTGGGATCTGCAAAAGAGTGATGGAAAGATGTTCACCAAGAACTAACTTCAATATATATATCAGGAAATGAGCTTAGCCAAATAATCATGAGGTTCATGATCTCGATGGCACTCAGGAATACAAAGAGAATAATCCACAACGTAACTCAAATCAAGATGAGTACTTGTTCAATGGTTGCATCACTAATGCGAACATTAGGATGAAGCAAGAAAAGATAGATAACATCGATACATGTAGAATTTAGTAATCAAAGGTAGTCTTTTCATTAATCACAAACAAGTCAAAATTGTACCGTAACACATTACGTGTCACTATGTCATACAATTCCCAGAACTCATCCTACCAACTGATGTCTCAGTTAAGTTAGGGATTATTTTTAAAAGATACCACAATGAATACTAATCTACAAGAGTCATTAGGTGTTCCACACGTCCCAGAAGATCCATCGGTCTCAATTCAGAAGAAGATTTCTTCAATTTATTTCTTGGACACTGGGCATCCTCGTTAGTGGACAATGGCCTAGGAACAACCCTTAACACGAACCTACAATCATTTAAAACCTTATAATTCAATCACAGGACTTAACGACTTCCTCTTAACAATTTCTTATTCCACACAAGTTAAATTTTACTTTATTCAAGTTTCAACCAATTTTATACTCAATTCGATATCCTACCTCATTATCTAATACTTACAACCTTATTCTTCGGCCTTGTAAAGGTAATATGATCTCAATATGAATCATCACTTAATTTCCATTCCTATTAGCTCTTACAACAACAATTATCAAATGAGTCATTAATATGAAATGACTCGATCATTCAACTAGACTTCTCGGAAAGGTATTAGTGGCATGAGGCTTTTGGGTAATGGTTCCAATAACAGCCTCAAGTGCAACATTCACCCTTTCGATTCCAATTTAAGAATTGGATGACAACGAATCAGATGACATCTTTCTAGGTGGTAACGTTTTGTCAAACTCCACTCTATAAGAAAAGATCGTCATGACACCGATATCATATTTAATCTCGCCAATTCTTTTTCAATATCACAATCAACTAATATCTATATTTCTACGAATATCAACCATTTGTTGGGATCATAAATATCCACAACTTGGTTTAGATCTAGGATAGCTAGGATTCCTATGAGAATAGCTTCGATTAATGTACTAGGGGATTTAGGGTACATTGTGACAATCTACGTCGTATAAATACCTCGTATAAAATCAAAATAATCATCAAACAATCATGTAATAAAATTACATCATATATATATATAATCCAAGTTATATATATATATATATTAAAATAACACTTCTCAGTCTGGCCTTGTCGGTAACTCGGGAATTCTTCGGCACCGTTATAGTCAAAAGATTTTTAGACATTTTTAGAAAAATGTTTATAGTTAAAAGATTTTGAAAAGTTTTATTCAAAACCTTAGTTTTAAAAATCTTTCGTTCTCTATAACGAGAGCTCTGGTACCAAACTGTAACACCCCCAAATTTATACAACTCAGTTCAGCGGAAGACTAGTTAGTGTTACGGGATAGCACATTACTCACATCATAGACAACGCATAAAAATTGCGTCGTTTAATCATAAATCATTTCCATTCATAAACATCAAAGTTACATAGGTCCCAAGTCATTACATTTCATACAAAGTTTTACAAAGTGTTTGAATGGAAAAATATAGTTTAGGTGCGGGCCATGAATTCTTGTTGTCTTCCCGAGAATTACCTTCAAGTACCTGAGATAAAACATGTTAAAAGAAAAGGTCAGCGATAACGCCGAGTGAATTCATAGAGTTTAATAAAATCCATCAATATAATATCAGTATAAAATTATTACTGAAAATCATTTTATACAAATCATTTTAATAGGCCATAAAATAGCCAAAGTCATTTTATACAAATCCTTATCGAAAATCATAATATAGGCATTTTGCCGTAAAAATCATTATACGAGCCAATGTCGTAAAAAACATCATACAATACGTCTTATGACGTTGTATAAAATCAAATAAAAATCGTTATATGAATATGGTTACGAAAACCAAAACACAAACATAATATCAATAGTATGACCCTGTATTGCTAGTCAGGCAATACATCGTAATTCGGAGCGTCTAGTAATATTTTGGTGATTTGGATTATTATAAGCCGCATGACATTGTTACCTTACTAAACCAAAACGGGTAGCTAACCCGATACCAATTTTGCCCATCTAAAGTAGCGTGTCGTCACAAAGGTCACGCTATTGGAAATCTTCTCATACATAAATTCGCTTACCAATCAATGTGGCACGACGGGGATCAACCGTCAAGGCGCGAACTGGGGTGATCGTCCCCAAATAGTACTATTAAATGCATAAGCGTCTACCAACTCCCGGTAGTTCACAATTCATTCTAATGGGACTTTTAGTGACATAACCTAACTTTAATAATCCATTTAATTTCATCTATCGGGTCCATTAATCATTTATCGGGTCATACAATCGGGTCATTCAATCATTCGGGTCCAAAATCAATAAACAAACAATCGGGACAAATGGTGTCCAAACTTTTATAAAAACTAACATGTTATCTCCCTCGCGGGTTTATAAAGCATTTATAAAACATTTAAAAGAGTGTGAGGCTATGAACTCACGTTGATATGGGAAGGCGGGTGATCGGCAATTCGGACGTACGGTACGTGCTTCAATCACGGAAACCTAGACAAATAATAATCGGTCTTAGACGTTTGTCCAATGACTTTATAAAAATAACAAGTATGTATACTTATGATGATTATATATATATGATGATCAAGTGGGTTTACATATCCTCATTTACTCATTTTAGTGTTATGTGTCGGTAACGTTTATACTAGTTTACTAGTTTTACCCGTTTACGTGTCTTAAGTCCAATAAGCTTATTATAAGTCATTTGACTTATTTTAATCCATTTTGTACTTATATTATCAGTACTTAAACTTTACAAGTTGGGCCCAAATGGGTTAAGCCCAATAAGTTCTTTTTAGGAGTGTTTAACTTATTTAGTCCAATTATTAGCCCAATGTGTTTATTTAGCTCGTTAATGTCCGTTTGTCCTATAGTTCGGGTTTTTATCGGTTTTTACTTGTTGTACATGTCTATATATCAGTATATAAGTTTTATAAAGTTCTCATTAGACGGGTCCAACCATCTAAGTTTTATTTAATAAAAACGTTAATTTTACGGCGATAGCCGAAAAAGTCGTAAAAATCAAGTTCATAGTTTTATAACTTATAAAACTTAACAAGTTACCATTTTTATAAAATTTCCACTTATTTAACCTTTTACATACTTATATAAATAAAATCCATAAGTTAGTGGGTTTTTATTTTACATTTTATATATTAAAATGTGAGTGCTTATATAATAGTATTATTCTTTAATTTCCAAAAATCTGATTTTTAACTTCATCTTCACCAAAACTGCCATATCTTGAGTTCTATATGGAGATAGAAGCTCAAATTTTTATCACGTAAACTACATGATATGTGCTACAATTAACTCTCCTATAGCTACTGTTGAATCATCCTTTAAGTATTTTCTAAAAATCGTCCAAAACAGTAACTTCAGATTTGTATCTTAAACTTGTTTTGATCATATCTCACTCATTATTCTGATTCCATTGCATGGCCAACTCTCACATGTGTACAAGACATTCATCTTACTGTAAATGGATCCTACTTCATTATTTCTTCAGCTCATAACATGTTTCTTTACTGTTTTATACAGCCATGCAAATTAATCAAGATTTTAACCTTGTTTCTTATAGTTTTTCACCTTTTCATCCATGATTATCAACAACAAATCCCCACATAACATTTTTATCATCATATAATCATAATAAATATATACAATAGGAAATAAAATACATGTTTACATAATCAAAATATTAAGAAGATGAGGAGGACAATCTTTATACCACCAACTTGATGTAGGTTATGATTTGGACATGGTTTTTGTTGGAGAAACTTGTGAATAATCATGACCATCTTCAAGAACTCCAATCTTCATCAACTCCTTGTGGAAAATCAACCCCATGACACCATGAAAACTCCTCCATGGATGTTATAAGTTGCACCAATCTTCATCTTTTTGAATGGAGATTAACATATGTTAATTGTAACATATGTTTATGGTTAAATTTTGTATGAATGGTGGTGTTTAGTGGAGGAATGGGACGGCATGGAGGGTGGGAGAGAGTATGTGTGAGTGGTTTGCATGTCACAAATGAAGATAGTGGTTTAAGTTGCTAGTTTTTGTAGATTGTTCGCTTACTTTGTAAGCTAACTAGACAAGTGTGAGTTTTAAGCTTGCAAATTGACACATAAGTTGGCTAGGTGTTGTATTATGGCCGGTTTTGAGTGTGGGGTGGGACAAGTGTCCCACTTGTCTCATCCCATTTATTTACGGGTACTCCTCGATTCTAGTTTCCTCGATTTGCGTGCCCTCGGGTCGTTTTACGAAAAACGTTTTTATAAATTATGAATCACCGTCACAAAACGAATCCAATAAAAATTGTCTCATCAAAAACGGAGTTCGAAAACGTAAATACGTAATCCTAGGGTTTCCGGTTTAGTCGTAAAGGACGTTAAAATAAAATCGTAAGTCCTAATCTCTTCTCGTAAATTTGTGAGTTTATGAACTAACACAAATTTAAAACTCCAAAATAATATTCATGGATAAATTTATTTTCTGAAATGTCAGACTGTCACCAAGGACGATGTATGTAAACGTAGGCACGTAACGTTGAATCCTCCGGTTTAAACGTAGTCGACGCTACTTCAAGACGTAAATCCCAATTTCTTCCCAAAAATATGTGAGTTCATATTGTAACATTAAAATAATGTTTTTAAATAATATTCAAGAATAAAATATCAACCATAAATTGACGGATTGTCACACAAAATAAATAAAATATAACTATAGCTAATGAGATAACGCCACGTAGGATATGAGGTGGCGCCTATTTATTTTCCTAGTCAAACTTAGCCCCATATATATATTATAGATATATATATATATAAGTATTAATATTTGTAACCTTAAAACATTATAATAATTGTTTAAAAGGGATATATTTCATAAAGCATGTAATCTAAAATAATATTGTTCTTTGTTTGTAAGCTTATACTCACTTCAAACTTAAAATAATACTATTTCAGAGCATCATGACTCCGCCTACTGCATCTTCGACTCTTCTATCTGTAGTAGCTCCTACTCCAGTTGTTTGTTCATCCCCACGATCGACGCAATGTGGATGGTTGTCCGCCTCGGATTCAGAGGATGACCCAGCCATCGAAGCTGTACTCCCAGAGGACCCTTTTTCTATCTCAGCATCAGCCTCACTGGCCCCAACCTCTATAGAGGTGGACCGGGTCCCTCCTAGCATACCATCTTCTATGCCTCTATCTTTATCATCGGGCTATTTCTCCGGGCCCACACTCGTCTCCACTTCTGAGACCGGGGAAGGCTCCGGGGCAGGACGAGTCGATTCCGTCCAGGACCAGATCTCTGCACTGGCTGCACGCTAGGAGCGGGAGATATCCGATCTCCGCAGCCAGTTGACAGTCAGTCAACAGAGCCATGCCGTCATCTATGAACGTATCAACACTCTTTTCCGCACTATGAGGGGAGACTCCCAGACCGCTAAGGGCATCCAGGCTAGGACGGACGAGGCACTGAAGTGGTTATTTGATGAGAACTACCACCTCCACCAACACATTCAGGTCATGGAGGGTCTGCAGCATCAGACCCATGCTGCTCTCTCCGCTCAGGAGCAATCATTATCCATTTTCTTTGATCTCGCCACTGTCCGACATGATGGGGTTACTGGGGAGATGGCTTATCTCCGAGGGGTCGTCGATAGACTCCGGAACCAGCTACTGTCTGCACTCCGTACGCTCAAGGAGACCCGAACGACAGTTCGGACATTATGGAACACCAGGAGGAATTCTGCAGCCCCACCAGCTCCATCCGCACCGTCAGCCCCAGCATCATCTAGTGGACCATCCAGGCAGGATTAGTATAGACGTACTAGACTTCTTGTACGTCATGATAAGCTTACGGGTTGCATCCCGGCTATCATGACATAGGGCCTTTGTACTTTTATTCCTTTTTCAGCTTTGGTGATGTAATCCCCTACTATATCTTTCTTTTTCTTTGGGCATGTATTTTGGATATGATGTACTTAAGACAATGGGGTACCACTACCCAGGGCAAGGCTAACTAAGCCTTTGTTCCGGATTTGATATGCTCGACGAATGTTTAAAATTCCTTACGGAACTTTGCATGAAATCACTCTCTTATGTTATATCTGTTGTGCAATGTATTATATTATAAAATCTTGACAGGTTATCCAAATTTGTTATGAATTTTATGCATGAAATCATACTCTTGTAAATAATATAAAAATTGTACTAACGATTGAATTAATAATCTCATTTTGTGGATGATTATAGACAAATGGTGATTTCACGATCGAACCCCCATAATGCAATTGCCTCCAATACCGCTAATACCAAAGTACCTAAGGCTACTCATAATGTTACCACTGCTCAACTCCGGGAGATGATTGGTGAAGGCATTTCGGCAGCTATGGCAGCCAGAGAAGCTAATGTGAGCAATGACCCAAACCACAACATGCACAAAAACAACTTCAACAGGGGTTGTTCATACCCCGACTTCTTGAAATGCAAACCCTCATACTATAGAGGAAAAGGAGGAGTTATTGAATTGATGCAATGGTTTGAAAGACTAGAGACAGTTTTCCGCATCAGCGGTTGTGCTGACGAGTACAGAGTAAAGTATGCTACATACACTCTACTCGAGAGCGCCCTTACTTGGTGGAACTCTGTGGTCGCCACCCTTGGACATGCCACTGCTTATACCCTCACTTGGGCCAACCTCAAGGGGAGAATGACTGAGAAATACTATCCTAGAGTAGAAATAAAGAAGTTGGAAGTCGAGCTGTGGGATCTAAAGTGTAAGAACAATGATATCCTTTGGTACAACCAAAGATTTCAAGAGTTAAGCTTGATGTGCACCAGGATGTTCCCTCTAAGGAGTGACAAGATTGAGAAGTATGTCAGCGGACTTCCTGACAACATTCATGATAGTGTGCTAGCTTCCCGACCCACTACCGTTGAAGGTGCTACGGAATTTGTGACTGAGCTGATCAATAAGCAAGCCCGCAATCCATCCGATAGGCAAACGGACAACAAGAGAAAATCCAATGAAAGCTCGCGTAGCCAGCACCAGCAGTCTTCCAAAAAGCAAAACGTTGGGCAAGCTGATGACACTACTCCTACAACCCGCACCAGGAACTACACAGGGACCAAGCCTAAGTGTTGAAAGTGCAATTACCATCATGTTGCTGGAGGACAATGCCAAGGATGCTACAAGTGTGGCCAACAAGGCCATTTTGCTCGTAAGTGTCAAACAAATGTTGCTACCCCAGGTCGACCCAGTACCAATCCCGGGAACAGTAACAAGGGTAAGTCCAGTGCACGTAGGAGTGGAAGTGATTAGAAGGGAAACCGAAACCCCACTGGTGGGAGCAGTAGTGGACCAAAGAAAGCTGTGGTATGTTACGAGTGTGGAACCCCTGGGCATGTTAGACCCGATTGTCCCAAGTGGGCCAATCAGAAGAAGGACAACAAGGGAACTACTTCGCAAATGTACATGGCCGGCAATGCCCAAGCAAATCCAGGCTCCAACATCGTACCTGGTACATTCTTACTAAACCAATGATATGCATCTATCTTGTTTAATACATGAGTAGACCAAAGCATTGTAATTGCTAAACTTAGTAAGAAATTGGAAATCCCTCCGTTAGTTCTAGACCCCTATTATATTATGGAATGACGACGGAAAGGTTATGAAAGTTAACACCATCACTCAAGATCGTTCCTTAAAAACTTTCCAAATCGGCCGTTTACACCAATCAGATCCTAGAAAGTCTTGATAGCTATGATATCGTCATTAGCACAAATTGACTAGCAAGTATCATGCAATTATCCTATATGACCAAAAATGGGTTTGTGTACCTTGGTGAGATGAAACCTTGATTATACTAGGGAGCCATAACCCCGATATAGTTAACACTAGATTTAGTGTCATCTCTAACACCAACAGGCCAGAGAATACTTGGTCCGAGAATAACCCATTTCCCTAACCTGTTTCTCCCCTGCCTAAACCTGAAAGACACATCCAACTCACAATGGGTGTATTTTGTAGGGTTATTTCTGCCACCTAGGCAACCCTAAACCTGAAAGGCACATCTAACTCACAATGGGTGTACTTTGTAGGGCTATGTCCGACATCCCCCGTAAGGAGATGTTGAATGTCCCATGTTTTTGGACATTCCTCTTTCATCTTCGGGTTCAATTAGTTCGACAATACCATCACCCACTAGACTCTGGGAGATGTGATTTCCTCTCTTTAGAAGTCAGAATTTGTACAAATTTTGAACCAGTAATAGTGATTGCATGACCCTTATTACGACACCGTGCAAGGCGCGCACTTCTTTATTCTTGGTATCTTCTTTAATTTCCACCATTTGAGGTACTTCTTTTCTGCGCCCCTCTCGCTCAACCCCGCTGTGAATGAAGCAGATTCTTTGCAACTTCTTAAGCAATCGCCATCAACAACAATCTTAACCTCTTTGTTGGGTAGAAACTTTAGTACTATTAACTAATATAGGAGGGGTTAAAGTTGAAATGTTTTGTTTTAGCTTCAACCCCCAATTTTTCATCCTCAGGTGTGGAGATATAACCTATATCTCACCAATGAAAAGGATGCGGATATAGTACATCCCCAGCTTCCCCGGCGTATAAAACATGCTGGCGTATCCTCCTTATATCAGAAACCATTTGCAATGGATTTGTCCTCCTAACCAAATCCACAACGCCATTGGTCTTCTCCCAGATCCTGGAAGGGTATAGCTGCGACCCCCGTTAAGCAGCCCGCGCCTATCCATCCACAGCAGCAGTCTCCCTTACTGCTCAATCGGATGTATAGTGCGATCCAGATAAAGATCTCTTTGCATTCCTTTCCTATTCATCCACAGCAGCAATCTCTTTTACTGCTTAATCGGATGTCTAGTGCAACCCGGATAAAAATCTCTTTGCATTCTCTTCTGTTCACCCGTAATAACAGAAGCTTTCCTTAATGCCCAATCGGACGTATAAGAGTAACTTAGGTATAGACCACTTCGTGATCATGATGCCTTCCGTACCTGAGAGAGAGTCTGAAACGAATCATACTTAGAACATCTTTTACTTAAGAGATAACTACGTTTTTAGTAGCTTTGAGGACAAAGCTAAAATAACGGGGTGGTGTTGTAAAATCCATGATTTTACCATGATTTTATGTAATGAAATTTCACCCATTAATCTTAGAACACATACTCATATACTATACTTCTATAAGTTGTGTGTGAACATGTCCACTATGTACTTATACCTTTACATCTATATTGGTTATAAATAAGTTACATAGCCTAAACCATGTACCTAAAACTAGGGATAACAAGTAGTAAGATGTATACTTAATATTGGAAATATTCAACACTTAATAAAAATTTGGAAATATACTACATTAGGTATTGTAGCCATGATATATGTGTGTAAGTGAACTAGGAATGTACTTAAACTCTTGGACTAGCCCAAGAATAGATGCCATTGTGTGTAAGTCCAACATAAGCCCAAGCCAAGGGCCCATTACCCTTTTTGGTTAGCTTAACACGGCACCCCACCTTAGGTGGAAGAAGAAGAGATGCATGGGGAACATAATGGCATACACTTGGCAAGAATACTCTTACCAAGACAAGTCATGCCTTTTGCCCTCCTCTCTCTCTCCCCTTTTAGCCGAAAACATACACATACTCTCACATTCTCTCATGCAATCTAATCTTGTTTCTCTCATCCTCTTCTCTCTCAATCATACGGCTTAAAGCCATATACATCCAAAAACCAAGTATTAAATCCACCAAGATCCTTGTCTCATCTTTACTACAAATCATTAGTAGTATCATTCTCTTGGAATCATTATAAACAAGCCCTAGCCAAATCTTAGATTTATATTAGGGTTTTCTCCATCATCTTGAGTAGATCTTAAATCTCCTTGTTCATCTAGATCCTCTTTGGTAATTTTAGGCAAGAAAGGTATACACTACATGTTCTTTCATTTCTGCATGCATGCATCATCATACATCTATAAACACAAGTAAATAACATGTTAAAATCCAGATTTGATAAAGCTATGACCATTATAGGTCACGACATATTTATAAAAATCATGTTCATGATTTAAAATATTTTAATAAGGAACTTATGAATTGTATGTTATGTTTTAAACTTGATTGAAAAACCATATGAAACCTTTTATAAATCTAAACATTGCATGAGTTACAAATCTTGTTTATGGGACTTTGGTTAACTAAGGACCATAGATCTCATGAAATGACCTTGTGTAACTTAAAATACCATGAAAACCATGACCTTAAAGGTCACGACTAGATTAAATGGTGACCATATGATTTGTCTACTTAGTTTTAAGAATGGAATATGAAATGTAACATGTTAAATGGAATATTAAAAATCATAAAATAACTTATGTGTATAAATGTAGCCGTGGGTTACATATGATCTAAAATGGATTAAATGTACATGCATGCTATTATAAACCATATATCTAATAACAAAGATTAACTTTAGTATGTTAAATATAAAAGAAGATTATGGGAACCTTGTGAAGAGACAATATAGTCGTGAGCTATATGTAGTCTCCTTGGAAAAATAGTAACCTTGGAAACATGCATGACACCTGGATAATCATGTTGTATTTTTGTAAATATCTACAAAGACTTAAAATTAGCTATAGTATTCATCTTGGAAATACCAAGAATTAAAAATATAGCCCTGGGCTATATATGTGTGTACATGAATCTATGATTGATTTTTAGGTCTAGACATAGTTTAGATCTCATTTTGAACTTGTGATTTATTTTCTTAATGTGTACATAGCTAGATCTATTTTTGTAACACTTATAAATTACATGCAACCTTAAAATGAGACTTGACTTATGTTAATAAGCTATAAATAATTATAGCAGTGGGATGTAAGCTTCTATTAGGGCTTATGACTTACTTGTAACTTTATAACACAACTAGAGCTAATTTGGTATAACACATAGAACAAATTTTAAGTCTTATTCATCTATTTAGATTTAAAACTAAATATTAATAAGCTCAAAATAAACTTATAAGAATATCCTAAGTTAAAACTTACATAAAATGTAAAGTAATGTTAATGGACTAATTAAGTCCATGAAATGATAATCTAAAACTTAATGGACCCCAATAAGCCCATTTGATAAATCTTAGTAGCTTAAATGGACTTATGATTACACTTAGGCCCAATTAACTAATTAAAGGACTTAAAAGTGTATTAAGCCCAATAAATAATTTAAAGGCCCAATTAAATAAATTATTGGACTTGAAATATATTTAAGCCCACTAAAATAGCCCATTAGATGTTTAGCCCATTTAATGAGCCCATATAAAGTTTGAATGTTAAAATAAAAGTTTTATATTAAAATATAACTTATAAAAACTTTTTGGATGAAAATGACAATTTAAGAAACTTAAGGGCTAAAACCATAACTTATGAAACTTGTTTTGATAAACTAGTAAACACAAGGACTGAAAATATAAATATCCAAAAGTCTAGGGTTTAATAAATACTATCCATGGTAAATTAAACCCTAGGGACCATTTTGGGAAGTTTCTAAAAGTTATTTTGACATTTTATAACCTTAAGGACCTTTCTTATGAATTGCCGAAACTTAAAGAAACCCTAGGGGCTGTTTTTGTAATTGTAGTAAAAGTTACAAAACCTAGATATAACTAGGGGGACTAAATCTGTCATAAGCCGAAACTTTAACGAGCCCTAGGTACTAAATATGTAAAATCCGAAAGTTATAATGTTTAGAAATATAGAGGGACTAGTTTTGCCATATTCCGAAACATTAGCAAGCCCTAACCCTAAAATCTATTTGAATTATAATAAAAACATAATTAAAATACTTAGACCATAAGAATTAAGGTATAAATTCTTAAGTTTAAATTATTTTAGAAATATTAAAATAATCTATGGAAACTTAAAGTTAAATAAAATATTATATTTATTTTTCAATAAATAAATATTTATATTTACTTTAGGAAATAATTGTATAAATAATTATGAATATGTATTACTCATACGTAAACTCGTATACTTTTAGAAAATAAAAACTATATGAACATTAAACAAAATTGAATGCTAATGTATAAGTAAAACAATTTACATTTACTTAAAATAAGAAACTTAATTATAAGTTAAATGATTATTACATGTATGCAAACTGATATTAATAGTTAAACATTTTATGTTTACTTAGAAATGAAACTTATATAAATAAGTTTAAATGAATATTGATACTACTTGAACTACGGTTATTTAGATAAATATCGTAGCATAAATGAACTGACTAAAATCTATATAAGCATACATATATGTTCTTTGTACTATCTATTAAGACTGTACTATCTGATTAGGCATAACCTTGACGTGAGCTTTAATTGGATATTCGTATTAAACAACAATTTCCTACTCCCAGGTGAGTTTACAGACCCATATAAACTTTTGATAAAACTTTCCCTCTTGGGAAAGCAAATATGCAAACACATAATGGACACAACTGGATTTTATAAACTTGACTATGATTGATTATTATTGAAACTGTTAAATTGTTGTAATCACACGAATGTTATAACTAGATCTATTAGGGATTGACCATCCCTGTCTGGGCGAGTCATGCTCACTGTGCCTTGGCCGGGACAACAGACGTATACCATATTGGAACTGGAATAGGTGTCTCTTTGTAAGACACTACGTCCTCATCTGTTGAGGACTACGGAGGTTAAGCTTCAGTTTCTAATAATAAACAAATGTTATTTACATTTTAGTGAGAATGCTTTGTGCATTGTCACTTCTATGCTTAATGTATGTCCAAACTAATTAATTGTTAAAATCTGTAAATTCACCAACTTTATTTTGACCCCCTTTAATATGTTTTGCACAGGAATATGAAGTTAGTACGTGGTGTGTGCATGGTCTCCAACATCTTAGTAATTTGCATTGTAGGACTCGTCAGGGGTTCCTATTTGAGAAACATAAACAATCACTCTTCACCATGTTTAAATAATTTTATTTTATTTGTTATCAAACATGTAAACTGATTTAAATAACTCTTTATCTTATGCTCTATGGACTATATGTTATCGATCCGCCCTTGTGACATCACCGTGGATATTTCAGCATATTTTGACCCCACCCGGGGATGTCACAACAAGATAGTCACACAAAACCTGGTTGTTGGTCTACCTTCAGTGACTTTTTCTAAAGACAAGACTTGTTCAGCTTGTGTCAACGGAAAGCATCATAGGTCTTCATTTAAGACCAGGCAATCATTCTCTATCGACAAGTTCTTACATCTCCTTCACATGGATTTGTTTGGACCTGTCAAACCTCAGACCATTAATCACAACAAATATACCTTGGTCATATTTGATGAGTTTTCAAGGTATACATGGGTTTTCTTCCTCGGAAGGAAAAGTGATGCTGTTGACACCATCATGTCCTTCATCAGACAGGATAAATATATGAATGATGTTAGAGTCAAAGCTCTAATAAGTGATAATGGTACCGAATTCAAGAATCAACAACTTGATTTTTTTTTGTGATGAAAAGGGAATATCACAAAACTTCTCTTCAGCTGGCACCCCTGAACTAAATGGTGTGGCTGAAAGAAGAAACATGACTCTGATTGAATCAGCCAGAACTATGTTAAATGGTGCAGCTTTACCAAAGCAATTTTAGAAATGAAGGCTCGTTCAAAAATCACGTAAAAAGTCGAAAAATTAGCAAAAGGGTGCCCGGTTTGGTGCCGAAAGTGTATAGGAGTATAAGTAAACATAAAATAGAAGGGGGAGAGTATAAATTTGATAAAACAAAGAGGGGAGTTGAATATGTGGGTCCCATAGCTGAACTTTTAAATATTAAATTAATAAAAATAGGATACTTACCATTTAAAAGTCCTAATTGGGCCTAAACTTGTCCAGAAGGTTACCAAGACCTATATAAACACCCCTAGACCCCTAAAAACGACTAATAACCCTAAATAAACCTAAATCAGTCTAAATATTCCATGGATATCAAGAGGAGTCGAAATTATAATTAGGGTTCATTAATTTTTCTTGTTTCAAGGTAAGTGATCAATTTAACCATAATATAATTCATGTTTTTATTATTTAATCATAATTATAAAGTTAATTAACCGTCATTGAGATGATTAGGGTTTTGTTAAATTTCTGAGGATTATAGTTATTTAGATTTATTAATGATTTTAGGGTTTGTGTTAAGAATTTAGGGATAATTAATGATGTTTAGAGGGTTAGTGCATGAAGGTGTAAAACAGTCTGATTTTTAGATCTGTCTTGTGTTGACTGTTACGGGCAGTTGGTTGCACCTTTGGTCGTGTTTATCTTTTTTAAAATTAAGTTCAGAGAGTCTACTTTTCAAAAATGTAAGGTTGGTCCAAAATGAAGTTCGGGAAGGTCGTCAAACAATTTTTACAAAAACAGTGCGCTGTTCAAGAATAAATTTAGATTTCGGGAATTTGAGTCAAAACCTAACCAAAAGAATGCGATAGCCAAAGATTTTTGATTTGGGAACTCTTTATAATGTATATAAAAGGACTGGAGGTTTTCAATAAAATTTATGGTGTTTAGGTCGGGCTTTTGATGTCGAACATTTAGCATGTACAGAAAATCAGCTTTGTGAAATCGACTTTTGGTGTAGAGACTAAACGAAAGGGTTAAACGTGTAGGTAGAAAGTAAAATTGGTTTTTGGAGTTCTTAGATCATATAAAAACATAAATCCAGTACGGTAGGAGCCATGTGTGGTGTTAAGTTCACTTCATGTGGTCGTTAAATGACTAGTAAATCGTACCGGGAAAAACTGGATTTTTACGTATAGAATAGCTTGTTGTGGGAGAACTAGATAGTGGGGATTGGGAAATTAGATTCATCTCCTTGATTGTTACTTAACTTGGGTGTTAAGACCTGAGCTAAGGGTGTCGTGTATGATTTTATAGGTTTGTAGGAGTGCTAGCTTGATTTGCTATAAGGTGAGTTCAGAGTCCCATTTTCACCGAGTTTTTAAATGTTTTCTTCTAGTATGGGATGGAGATGACACTTGTAGTGCTCTTAAAATGTTTTGGTACTACATTTTTACAAATGTTTGGACATAGATGTGTTATTGTGTGACTTGCGTGCTTATGTGTTCTCATATGTGCTTTGATATGTGTTATGATATGTGAATCTTGATTGTCTTATGATTGAGATTGGTACATAGATGTATGGGCGGCGTCTATGGGACTAATTGTGATGTGTGTGGAGCGTGGGATACGATCCGTCCTGAGTTCTTGGTTCGTGGGGCACGATCCGTCCTGAGTACTTGTGCATCGTCTCTTCGGAGGCAAGATATCTCGACGGGGATATATTCATCTTTCACAGGTGGTGTGGGAAAGATCCGGATAGTGTGGTGTGTGTTCTTGTGTGTGTGACGGGATACTTCTTGATTGTTATAGTGTGCTTTGTGAATTGTAGATGTGATCGGTACTTGGTTTAAGTTTTGTTGTGGATGCATTTAACATGATTATCACATTATGGTCCATTACTATAAATTGTTTTTCTTCAACTTATTTTACAGCGGATGTCAAGGTTTCTTATGATGTTCTAGATAACTTAAACCTATGTTCTCACCAACTTTATGTTGACAGATTTTAGTGTTATTTTCAGGTGAGGTAGTAGTGCAAGATGATGTTAGAAGTGGCTAGAGTATAGAGGCTGCTAGGATTGCATTATGAGGAATCTCTTTACTCTTAGATTTTATTTTGTCTTTTGATTTAGTAAATTGTTTGATACCTATATGTTTGATGTGTGTTATTTGAATGTCTTTGGTAAGAGGTAGGCCTGTTACCTACTTACCTAGACGCCTACATTATTTGAGATATTGTCATGACATTGTGTCACCTTTTTATGACATTTCTATTTCATTTAGTTAACTCTATAGACACGCTATTGTTGTGATAATATCCATACGTCGCGCCCCATATTCCGCCATGGCGGGGTGTGATAGTATGGTATCAGAGATAATGGTTATAGAGAATTAGGTTGCCTTGTCACGTAGCCTAGTCTATAGCTTAAGGGTCGCTGCATATAGGCGTCATAGGAGTATGTGTGCATTTTATTGTAATTGATGTTTTTGAATGTTATTTTCGCAGTATTTTTTAGGTTATGAACTACTATGGTTCATACTTAGTTACATGTTATTTTCTTTTCCAGTTTTGAGTAGTGCGATTTGAACTATAGTCGTATACGCTAGTCATTGTTGGATTTCGTTTAATTACGTTTTCATCTTCTTTATACATTTTGAATTTTGTCTACGGGGGTTCAGCTGGATTACGAGTTTATATGTTTCATGCATTGGCTATGTTATTTTAATACATGGATTTTGGATCTTATTTTATGTTGTGGTTATGTGCTTATATGAGTTGTAGGATCTATGTGCTTATTTGAGTTGGTAGACCGATATGTTATGTGTAGTATTAATTCTTATAAGTGTCATCATAGGAGGGAGTGCATTGGTGAAAGGGGACTTGTATAAGTATGGTGGCCAACATAGTTACACAAGTACCACAACATTAATGGATTCCTGAGTATAGTTGCATGAAAGAGGGTTAATACAGGTTTGTATAGTATATGTTGGATGGATTTGAGTGTATGTATGCATATGCCTATATATGTATAATTCCCTTCTATTTATCGGTTGTTTTCTTGTGATGGTTTGCTAGCTCGTTCCTCTTAGAGATGTTTAACTTCCGTAATTGCACATTTAACGAGTCCTCATTTCAGGTGTTCGTTTGTATGGTACTTTTAGCGTAAACGTTATTGAGATAGTTTAAGAATTCCATTGTCTTTGTTTATTTGGGGTAACGATATCTTTTATTTTGAGTCTTACGTGGTAAAAGAAATGAAATTTACAAATAGTTAACATAGTTGTTGGTAGTTGATAAAATAAGGGTAAAGTGTCGAAAACGTGTTTGAAATAAGGTGAAATATAAATTCTTTAACATATAAGCATGGCTTATTTATTTTAAAAATATTTTTGTTTTGATCACCTAAAGTTATTGTTCTTTAGTTAAAATATTGTTCTTATTTAATTAAATATGTTTAAATCAAGTAATTAATCATATGATGGGTGAGAGTTTTAATTTTCTAGAATTAAAATAAATTAGACCTTGAATTTTGTAATTAATAACGGGTTTTTTTAGGGTTTAAAATCGTTTTTTGGGTATAAATCGGAGTAGGCAGAAACTGTCGCTAAACTGTCAAATTCTGTCGCTAAACTGTCAGAAACTGTCGCTAATGCCTAGGCAGGTTTTAGGTAAAAATCGTTTTGGTCATAACTTGTTCGTTTTTAAAGCTTTTTGGGTGATTCAAAAGTCTAAAATTATGTACTCGGAATGTACTTTTCAAATATTCAGAATGTTTAGCAAATGGAGGTCAGTAGCTTGATCGAATTAATTGTACAACTGTCTAGTTCAAGATTAATTTTTGGACAACATGGTTTAAACTCGTGTTTTGAGTTTTTTGGGTATTTTGGGTAATGAACACTTGGAGGGTTAACATAGAGATGAGTTGGGATAGAATTTGAGATTTATTTAGACCTTAGAGCACGTGGTTATATTTTGATGAGTTTTGATTTATGGTATTTATGAGTAAGACTGAAATCGGGGTGAAAGTTTTAAACCCATCGAGTTATGTGACGACTCCTAACTTGGTTTCAAGACAGTTCTTGTTTGATGAGTTGCGAGATTTAGTTAGGTTGTGTACATAACTTTATGGTTTTAATAAGTTTCCTCGCGGACGGTTATGGCTCATGTGTTGTTGGTTGATATTATTTTAGTATAAACTGAGTTCACGTTTGAACGTGAAGGTTTTATCAAGGATATGTATTCTCGTTTGTTTGCTGAGAATAAGTTTGAGTTTGGGAGTAAATCTCGGGACGAGATTTCTATTAGGAGAGAGTGATGTGACAACCCTAGATTTTGGATTTGTCACTTTTGACTGTTTGATGTTGATCATGTGCTTGGTGTGCGTTTATGTGTTATGTGTTCATATTTGAGACTTTAACATGATGTTAGACATTGTTTACGTAGTACATGGTACGTTATATGATGATTTGATGGGGTTGGTTCGTGCTTATGAGTTCACATGAATGTGTAAATCATGGTATAAGTTGGAAATGAAATGAAATGGAATGAAATGAAATGAATTTAGAAATGAACTGCAGAAAAGTTCGGGTAGCGTTTTTATAAGGTTTCGTTTACGTATCGTATGTTGTATGTATATATTAAGTATATATAATATGTTTAGGATAAGTTTTATAGTTACTTTCTATATTAAACTTTTAGAAATGAAGGCTAGTTCAAAAATCGCGTAAAAAGTCGAAAAATTAGCAAAAGGGTGCCCAGTTTGGTCTCGAAAGTGTATAGGAGTATAAGTAAACATAAAATAGGAGGGGAGAGTGTAAATATGATAAAACACAGAGGGGAGTCGAATTTGTGGGTCCCATAGCTGAAATTTTAAATATTAAATTAATAAAATAGGATAATTACCATTTAAAAGTCCTAATTGGGCCTAAGCTTGCCCAGAAGGTTACCAAGACCTATATAAACACCCGTAGACCGCTAATAACGACTAATAACCCTAAATAAACCTAAAATCAGTCTAAATCTTCCATGGATATCAAGAGGAGTCGAAATTATGATTAGGGTTTTGTTAAATTTCTGAGAATTATAGTTATTTTAGATTTATTATTGATTTTAGGGTTTGTGTTAAGAATTTAGGGATAATTAATGATGTTTAGAGGGTTAGTGCATAAAGGTGTAAAACAGTCTGATTTTTACGTATGTCTTGTGTTGACTGTTACGGGCAGTTGGTAGAATCTTTGGTCGCGTTTCTTTTTTTTTTAAATTAAGTTTAGAGAGTCTACTTTTAAAAAATGTATGGTTGGTCGAAAATAGAGTTCGGGAAGGTCGTCAAACAATTTTTACAAAAACATTGCGCTGTTCAAGAATAGATTTGGATTTCAGGAATTTAGTCAAAACATAACCAAATGAATGAGATAGCAAAAGATTTTTAATTTGGGAACTCTTTATAATGTATATAAAAGGACTGGAGGTTTTCAATAAAAGTTATGGTGTTTAGGTCGGGCTTTTGTTGTCGAACATTTAGCATGTACAGAAAATCAGCTTTGTGAAATCGAGTTTTGGTATAGAGACTAAACGAAAGGATTAAACGTGTAAGTAGAAAGTAAAATTGGTTTTTGGAGTTCTTAGATCATATAAAAACATAAATCCAGTAGGGTATGAGCCATGTGTGGTGTTAAGTTCACTTCATGTGGTCGTTTAATGACTAGTAAACCGTACCGGGAAAAACTGGATTTTTACGTATAGAATAGCTTGTTGCGGGAGAACTAGATAGTGGGGATTGGGGAATTAGATTCATCTCCTTGATTGTTACTTAACTTGGGTGTTAAGACCTAAGCTAAGGGTGTCGTGCATTATTTTATAGGTTTGTAGGAGTGCTAGCTTGATGTGCTATCAGGTGAGTTCATAGTCCTATTTTCACTGAGTTTTTAAATGTTTTCTTCTAGTATGGGATGGAGATGACACTTGTAGTGTTCATAAAATGTTTTGGTACTATATTTTTATAAATATTTGGACATAGATGTGTTAATTTTTGACTTGCGTGCATATGTGTTCTCATATGTTCTTTGATATGTGTTATGATATGTGAATCTTAATTGTGTTATGATTGGGATTGGTACATAGATGTATGGGCGTCTATGGGACCAATTGTGATGTGTGTGGAGCGTGGGATACGATCCGTCCTGAGTTCTTGGTTCGTGGGGCACGATCCGTCCTGAGTTCTTGGTTCGTGGGGCACGATCCGTCCTGAGTACTTGTGCATCGACTCTTCGGAGGCAAGATATCTTGACGGGGATATAGTTCATCTTCCACAGGTGGTGTGGGAAAGATCCGGATAGTGTGGTGTGTGTTCTTGTGTGTGTGACGGGATACTTCTTGATTGTTATAGTGTGCTTTGTGAATTGTAGATGTGATCGGTACTTGGTTTAAGTTTTGCTGTGGATGCATGTAACATGATTATCACATTATGGTCCATTACATAAATTGTTTTTCTTCAACTTATTTACAGCGGATGTCAAGGTTTCTTATGATATTCTAGATAACTTAAACCTATGTTCTCACCAACTTTATGTTGACAGATTTTAGTGTCATTTTCAGGTGAGGTAGTTGTGCAAGATGATGTTAGAAGTGGCTAGAGTATAGAGGCTGCTAGGATTGCATTAGGAGGAATCCCTTTCCTTTTAGATTTTATTTTGTCTTTTGATTTAGTAAATTGTTTGATACCTATATGTTTGATGTGTGTTATTTGAATGTCTTTGGTAAGAGGTAGGCCTGTTACCTACTTACCTAGACGCCTACATTATTTGAGATATTGTCATGACATTGTGTCACCTTTTTATGACATTTCTATTTCATTTAGTTAACTCTATAGAAACGCTATTGTTGTGATGATATCCATACGTCGCGTCCCATATTCCGCCATAATGGGGTGTGATAGAACATCACAGGCACTAGATGGATTTATAGAAACAAGATGGATGAAATTGGAAACATCATCAGAAACAAGGCTAGGCTGGTTGTACAGGGGTATACACAGACTAAAGAGATTGATTATGATGAAACTTTTGCACCTGTGGCAAGACTTGAAGCTATCAGAATCTTCCTTGCTTACGCTGCATATATGAACTTCACTGTGTATCAGATGGATGTTAAGAGTGCCTTCCTCAATGGAGATTTGGCTGAGGAAGTATATGTTGAACAGCCTGAAGGATTCGAGAACAGCGAGTTTCCAAATCATGTGTAAAAACTACACAAAGCCATGTACAGGCTGAAACAAGCTCCAAGAGCATGGTATGAAACTCTGTCTAATTTTTTAACTGAAAATAAATTAGTCAGGGGTTCCATTGATAAAAAACTCTTTACCTTCAAGGACAAGAGTGAGTTCATCATTGTGCAGATTTATGTGGATGATATCATCTTTGGGTCAACTAATGTTAATCTTAGTAAACGTTTTGCTAAATTAATGACCAAGAAATATGAGATGAGTATGATGGGTGAATTAACTTACTTTTTGGGTTTTCAAATTAAACAATGTCCTAAGGGAATTTCAATTTGTCAAGAGAAGTATGTTAAAGATTTACTTAAAAAATATGACTTAGCTGATTGTGCATCAGTGAAATGCCCCATGCTTCCACCCAACAATTTGGGTCCTGATGAGTCAGGGGTCTCTGTTAATGAGACTTTATACAGAGGCATGATTGGGTAACTCATGTATTTAACAGCCAGTCGTCCTGATATCCAATTCTCCACATGTCTCTGTGCAAGGTACCAAGCTAACCGAAAAGAATCCCATCTAGTGGCTGTTAAGAAAAATTTCAGGTATCTCAAAGGAACAACCTCCCTAGGTCTATGGTATCCCAAGGAATCAGGCTTTGATATCAAGGCCTATTCAGATTCAGACTATGTTGGATGTTGTATTGACAAGAAAAGCACCTCAGGTAGCTGTCAAATCCTAGGAGGAAAATTTGTTGGATGGAGTGCTAAGAAGCAAAACTCTGTGGCTATGTCATCAGCTGAAGCTGAATATGTTGCTGCTGTCAGCTGTTGTGCTCAGGTGCTCTGGATGAAGAGTCAATTGGCTGACTATGAGATCCTATATGACAAAGTGCCAATCTTCTGTGACAACACCAGCGCCATTGCCATCTCCAACAACCTTGTTCTTCACTCTCGAACTAAACACATTGATATCATGTATCATTTTATCAAGGATCACATAATGAAGGGAGATATTGAGCTGCATTTCGTTCCCACTGAGTTGCAACTAGCTGACATTTTCACAAAGCCTTTGGCTGAACCTTCGTTCAACAGGCTAGTTGCTGAGCTACGGATGCTTAATATCTCAAAGCATGTGGCTTGATAATTAAATGTGTTTAATAAATGTCTGATTAAATATTAAATGTTTTTCACATGAAATTAGGTAGTCACTTTCTAAGTAAATGCTAAAAAACATTCCCTATATTTAATTATTTCTTTTCCGAATAACACGGAGACAAATGGTTTTGAAAGTTCAAGGGACCCACTTGTGCCGTCTTTTTCCCACTACGCATTAAATGCGTTTGAATAACTGTTTCAAATTTTGAATATAAATATTGCCTCACGTTTCTTCTCACCTACCACTATTCTCATTTCTCATAATCTCGTCTCTCTTTAAATTTTCTCTCTCTAAACCCTCTCACTATTTTCGTTTTCTTCAACCTTGAATCCATGGCGTTCCCAGTTCCCAAGGCTTCTAACGTCACCTTCAAACTCAATGAGAGCATCCTTGCTTCTAAAAACTCGATTGGATGGCTCAAGGCAAATGATTCCTACCCAGATCTGGAGAATTTTATGAAGAATTGTGATGTAAGTGAAGCACTCACAAAGACCCCATCTGTTTTCTACCAAGAATACCTTAGGGATTTTTGGTATTCTGCTGAAGTCATTGACGACACCATCACCTTTAGCCTCTCGTGTAATGAACACCCCTTCGCCATCTCTCTCAAAGATTTTGCAAATGTGACTGGGCTAAGACATGGAGATGAATGCCTGAATGTTGTGGAAAAAACGGCTGTAAAGGACGCCCTTGCCACACTTAAACCCTTACATTATGTAAACCCAGCCCTTACACCTGCTGAAATTCTTGCCAAGTCTCCCTTGAAGATCAAATACTTTTCCCCTATGTGGCGTGTCCTCTTCACTCACATAGTCAAATCCCTAGGTGGTATGCAGGGATCTCAAGACCAAATGTCATTTAATCACCAATCGATTGGTTATGGGCCGATCTGGGGCACAAACGTTGATGTTGGAAGCATATTTTTATCAAACCTTGTGGAAAAGCTTAAGGGACCAAATCAGGCCAGGGAGAAAAATATTTGCTATGTTCGCTTCCTTTCTCAGCTCTTCAAAAGCCTGTTGGGTGACAGCTACCACAACTCTGCACTCACTTCCCTGAAGCCTTATCGTATTACTGGAGCTATCTACAAGGATATTGGACCTGAAGATGTGCCTGCTACTTCTCACATGCTGAACATTGCCAATAAACAACCTTCTGTTGTAAAGTCCTTGCTCCCTTCCTCTGAGAAGGTGAATACATCTGGTGTGTCTGGCAAGTCAGCATCTTTGACCTCTGGGTAGCACACCACGTCGTCCAAGGCAACAACTGGCCAACAGCCAAAGAAGAAGAAAAACCCATCTTCTTCTCACACCAAAACTGTTGCTAAAGCCAGGGTGAAGAACAATGTAAACCTCTCATCCTCCTCTGTTCCAGAAATTTCTATGGACTCAGAGACTTCAGCTGACCAACAACAAGGGTCTAGCGTCTCGATGTCAGCCGAGACAACAGGGAACCAACCAAATTCAGTTGATATCGCACATGTAATCAGTCTTATCATTTTTAGAGGTTTACAAGCAGCCACTCTCAAATGTCTGTAGGTGAGAGTGGTGTAGTTAGGGTTATCCTCGACCCATAGGAGTCATTGTATGCACTTAGAAATCTTTAAGACTTCTGTACACCCTGTCTATGCACCAGGGAGTGATTCATTTGTGTTTATAAAGCACCCTGATGACCCTGCACCCTCTAGACAATATTCAGGCAAACAACAATCTGAATACATATATGTCTCGACCTAGAGTAGTTGTACCTCACACAGCCTCTTGGTTCCCTCAGAAAAAGAATCCCAAAAGTTTTACTTTTAGGGGAGCTGAATAATCATCCTCAACTCTCCTAGGGACAGCATTACAAGACGACCTTACCCTACATCTTTTTCACACTTAAAAGAATCCCAAAGGATTTATCCTTTCAAGGGGAGCTGAATCATCACCCTCAGCTTTCCTAGGGGCAGCGTAACAGGCGATCCTTAACAACATATGTTTCACATAAAAGAGTCCCAAAGGTTTCTTAACCTTTTGGGGGCTGAATAATCACCCCCAGCCTTCCTAGGGGCAGCGCATGGCGATCCTTAACAACATATGTTTCATAAATATAAGAGTCCCAAAGGTTTCAACCTTTTGGGGGGGTTGAATAATCACACTCAGCTTTCCTAGGGGCAGCGAATGGCGACCATTAACCCTATACTTTTCACTCTTAAAAGAATCCCAAGGATTTATCCTTTGGAGTGGCTAAATAATCATCCTCAGCCTCTCTGGGACAGCGAACTGGTGACCATTCCCTTCATTTATTTCACTGTTACTAACTTAAAACAACTTGCAGGCTGATGTTGTACAGCCAAACATAGAATCTCAGGAGCAGACAGATTAAGGAGCTGATACATTGATTCAGGATCAACTAAATGAGGAAGAGCCCATTCCTAATGTTGAAGAAGATGTGCTCTCCTTAGTAGATGACTTCTCTGAACCTGAATCCATGCCTGATGATGAGATTCTCCCTGAAGGGATGATTGAGGAAGAGGAGGATGAAGAAGATGATGACCAGCAATCTTTGTCTCCTCCAAAGGATATCAATGTGTCCACACGAGGTGTTGATACCACTCCTCCTACCAAGGAAGCTGTAGTAACTCCCACCTCTGCTACCTCTTTCACTACAGTATTCCAAAGGCCTGCATATGATCCGACAGCTGAATTTTTGTTGTTTGATCACCCTACCCAAACCAACTTTGATATATTGCCAAGGGAGGATGATTATGCACAACAAAGTCTGAACATCCATGATCTTAAGCCTGCACATCATAAATCAGACACGGAATCTAACACCCCCAATTTACATTTCGCAGCGGAAATACACAATTGGGTGCTAGACACAAGCATCATCACACAAGATATATTGAACGACTCAAAAGTGAGACGTTTACACATAAATATAAACAAGATTTTCATAAATGGTCTAAAACATAAATTTCATCCCAAATTGTACTGACACGACACCAGAGTAAAGAGTTTAGTCCCCATGGATCTCGACCAACAACCAACACAAGTTTAGTACAGTACACAAGATAAAGTAAATTGTTCAACATTAAAAGGTAGAAACAGTTTTTAGACCAACATTCTTCCAAAAGCCAAGCCACAACCTCCACAACAAAGCTCCATGCTCCATCACTTCCTATTACCTGAAATACATGCATAAAACGAGTCAACAATAATGTTGAGCGAGTCTATAGGTTTATCAAATCACATTTGAACACAAGAAGAAAATCAATCATAATCATTTATAGAATTGTTGTACACACAATCTATATTCAAGGCAATAATAATAATAATAAACAAACATTGTATTTAAGCTCATGACACCGACCCCTTAACCAAATAGTCACCCACGCCAAATGCCAGCATGACTAGAATAAAACGATTGCCCCTCTAGGGTATCAGTTGCTAGAATACCACAATCTTATTCACGTAAAATTACCCTTCCTAGCGGGTTACTTAACGTAATGCCGTGGTCTCAGATAGGGTGGTCAACCCTATAGTACTATCATTAGAATAAGCGGCTATTCCCGACTCACAACATCAAGTCAGAAGATAGTTAACGGCTCATGAATTTAGGGTCTTTAGCAACAAGTTACTCAATACAATGAATTCAACTTTAGGCAACATTCGGGTCCAACAATTACTCATGACTTGTGTTCATTTATTTTCAAATAGCATGTATCCCCCTCGCGGGTATAAAACATTTAGTAGCTAGCATAAAAAAGCGAGGCTACAGACTCACCTTAGTATAAGAGATCTAGCGAGATGATCGTCGATGATAATGGATGCCTTTCAAACATGAGAACCGCTACCTATCAAATAAGGCGCGTTCATTAATAATGACTCGAGAAATAAATCATACATAACAACATCAAACTCAAACTCATAAAGTCACAATAAACTCGAGAGAAAATGATATAAATAACTTCATTATACTTTACTACACATTTACTTTACCATTTTACACTTTTAATAAAGTCTGCCGGTACATACTACATGTACTAGCTTATTTACCCCTTTTAAACTCGTCAAACGTTTATGAAACGACTCGATAAACTAACTTACTATATATAGAAATTCCTCCTACAAGTTTATCAAATGACATTACTTTAAAAGTCCTTTACCCGACTCATTTTCAAACTACAAAATCCGGACAGATTTACGTTAATTTTTCATACAACCGTTTTAACTTATTTAAACAACTCCGTTTACAAAACCGACACTCGGGTTTTAAAGTAAACTCAACCTATAAGGTAAAAACCTCATTATCAGTAGGTTACATATTTCAAAACTTCCATTTAGAGTCGCCGAGATTCGATCCAAATATCGACAACAACTATATGTAGTGCCGATACTCGTCTCCCGGTACACGATCATTCAAAACATCATAACTTCGCGCTCGTTTGGTGCTAGAAGCTCTACCTTATATCAAATCGAAGCTAATAAAATTATCTACAACCCTAGGATATAAGTTAAGCCATTTTCAAAACATAAAAATTCGGATTTTACAGTTTACTTACTGTTATAAAATGACTACCAAAATCTTGTACAAAATCAACTTTTTGATCAAAACCAACCATAGAAATGATCATTTCTATACCCTAACATCAACATATATGAACCATAACATCTAAATCATCATCAAAATTAAACCCTTAAGATCAAAATGAAGTTTTTAACAAAGTTTCTTGCAAGAACCACCATGGATCATGCCAAGAACACCATGCATGATCATGGTTTCTACCTACCAACATCAAAAAAATAAAAATGCCTTGCATGTGTAAAATTCTTACACCAATGTGATCCTTGATCAATTCTAAGAGTGGGTCTATGATTAGTTTAGCTCAATTCATCCTCAAACTTGAGTTAAAATTGAAAATTGTATGGAATTGGGGTGGTGGTGGGTGTTTCGACAATATAGAGAGAGAAAGGAGAGATGATGAAATTTTTGAGTGGAAGATTTATGTAGTGTGTGTTTATTTAGGCTTTTTATATAGTGGGGGAGGGACCTTGGTTGCAATTTGGTAATAGTTGTGGCTAAAAATGAAAATAGTTAGCTAAAAAGTGGGAAATAACAATTAGTCAATTTTTAAAATATTTATGGGGCTCGGGTTTCATAAAGATACTTTTAAAAATTTAAAACGTACCTCAAAAATAATAATATCGACTCTCGACTCGACTTAACACGTTATTTAAAATAAAATCTCAAAAATAACAAAAATCGAACAACCGACAATAAGACGTAAAATATTTGGCATCCATCCACATCACGCTTGCTAATACTCCTTATACTTATTAAATATTAAATATAGACCTTCCAACATCGGTTTAAACTTAAACCTCCAAAAATAAATATAGTTCAAACTCATCCAAAAATTTCAAAAATAATCGTAAAATAAGATTAAGCAATGACCTCGGTTTTGGGTTGTCACATCCCCCCCTTCTTAAAAGAAGCGACGTCCGCGACGCTTAATCCTTCCTAAACAAATGAGGATACTTATCCTTAAAGAAATCCTCACGTTCCCACGTAAACTCTGGCCCACGTCTAGAGTTCCATCTCACTTTCACAATCGGAATTCTACTATGCTTCAACTTCTTAACTTCCATATCCATTATCTCTATAGGTTCCTCTATAAAATGCAACTTATTATCAAGTTGAATTTCCTCCAATAGAATCACCACATCCCTTTCAGCTAAACATTTCTTCAAATTAGACACATGAAAAGTATTCTGAATCGCCTTAAGCTCATCAGGCAACTCTAACTTATAAGCCACTAATTGTTGTATAATTTACCCCTTTAGGAAAAGGTAGGTAAAATAGGGTAAGCACGACGATTTAGGAAAACCGTGTGTAAATGACCCTAAAGTGAGTTCGTTCTCGAGGAGGCTAGTGAGTTGTGTAATGAAATGATTATCTTTGTGACTTTATTGTTATGAGAAAAGAAAATAGAAATGAGGTAAGAAGAGAATGACGGTTACGATGACGTATTAAGCTAAGACGAAAAGGTCGTTCACGTAAAACCGTAAAAGCACCAAATTAAAAATTAAACCTAAAAATTAATTAAAAGTGAAAACTAAGTCTAAAATAATATAAATAAGAATAAAAATCCAACAAAAATATTTTAAAACCTTTTATTTATTAAATATTCAATTTTAAATGCTAATTAAAGCCCTAAAATTAAATATAATTAACAAAATGTCCAAAATAATATTTTATTGAACAAATAACTCACTTATATTATTTAAAGGCTAAAAACAGTTTTTAAAAACTATTTTTCTTATTTTAAAAGATTAAAAACAGTTTTTAAACAAAAATAATCATAAACAATAATAAAATAATGCTAAAAATAATTTTACAAAATCAAAAATCCTAAATTACACTAATGAACAGTAGAAAATTGAAAAAGTTTGAAAAAAGTAAAATTTTGCACTAAAAGACAAAACAGTTAATAAATAAAACCTTAATTAAGCTAAATTAATTCTAAAAAATAATTAAAAAAAGTGAACAGTAAAAACTTTTCAAACTAAAAATCTTAAACTATTTTTATAAGTCTAAGAAAATTTTTAAAACTGAAAAATAATAATCTTTGTCACTAAAAGACAAAAACAGAAAGTTAAAAATTAATAAAAAATAGCTATTTAATCTAAAAAATACCAGATGAACAGTAGAATAAAAATTAATTAAATTGAAAAATCAAAAATAAAATAAGAAAAAATATGAAACTGGTTTCAAGTCCTAATTCTTGTTTTTGATCACTAAAGACAAAAAACCAAGTTTCTGATAGTGACACATGAAGGACTTTTGTCCTTTTGTTGAGCAGTGGTAACAGATGTGCTAGCAGGGGGAACTTAGTTCCCACTGTTAGTGCAATTTTAAGGTCTGTGGACCTTTGAGCTTAGGAAAGCTTTGTGTGTTGCTTTTCTTTGGACAATGGGGCACCCCTACACTGAGTGGAGTGTAGGGAGTCAGTAAATGTAATAAAAACACAAGCTCACAACCAAGAATCACACACACTGGGGCAAAAATAGTTACTGTGATGTGCCTATGGGTCTGGGTCAATAGTTGCTGATACAAATGGCAATATGGTGAAATTAGAATGCTTGTATCTTGCTCAAAACATGACCAAATCAAGACTAAGCACTACTGAGACCTAGATTAGACTAAACCTTAACAGATTTCCATACTTGGTGAACAAAAATTCTAAAATCAAGGCAGTGATGAAGCTTTACTGAATTTATCAAGTTTTACCCTAAAGTGGACATGCAAACTTCTGTAAATCCTTACCAACCTGAAAACCAATTACTAATAACACGTTTTTAAACCTAAATAAGTATGTTTGACTAATGTTTAAACCAAAATTAGTTACCCAAAGCAGTTTAAACCCCTAATCCAAACACCCCCTTATTTTCTGAAACTTAAATTTTTCAAAAAGATTTCAACCAAGTCAATTCTAATCCTACCAAATCTGATTGAAATAGCTTCTAGCATGCATAAAAACCCTAAGTGAGCATAATTAAACTGAAAATTCCAACATACAAGCAATTTCACACAAAATCATACAATGTCACTTAAAAGCTTTAAAAGGAAAGTTTAAGCCAGGTTTTACCTTGTGGGACCTACAATCCAGGTCCCACTATGGCTGATAAGCCATCTCCTTTCAGGCTCGGGCCTGAGCTGAACTAGTTAAATGAGGTTGTTGATTAAGTAACAACACTTCCAATCTCTTGTGAATAAAGATACTTTCCTGCACAATCACCACAAAACTAGAAAATAGCTTCAAGTATAAAGAGCTTCAAGCTACAAGCTTGTAGTTGTTGCTACAGTAAGTGGTTAAAAAAGGTAAAAGATTTTGAGATAATCTTATAAAACTGAATTTTTAGAAAACTAATTAAACCAACTTGGAAATCTTTGGACACGTCCTTAAACAAGAACAACTTCAGAAAACCAAGAATCCAAATCCACTTTCACTTCTTTGGAATCTTGGATTTCTGAAAATCTAAAAAACATTTTTGAAAACTGAAACTTCTTGAAACCTCAAAACACAAAGTGTCTCACCAAAATGTTATGGAACTCAGATTAATTCAACAAGACACCAACTTTTAAATTAATTGAAAAGGAATTATATTTGTAACAAAACACCAACTTTCATTAAAATTAAAAAGGGATTACAAAAGTTTAGAAAAAATCTGGAACAAGCCCTTCTCACATGTTGAGAGGTGCTTAAATAGAACTAGAAGAACTATCTAGAATGCTGGAATAAAATAATACGAAAAAATCAAGACCTAAACCCTAATTCTGGAATTCCCTCATTTGCCCTTTGAAAATCTTGGTCAAAACAGCTCCATGTGATCTCTGAAATGGAATCTTCAATCTAGAACGTTAAAATGGTCTGGGGGACCAAGAAAATCGTTTGGAGACGTTGATTCTCTGAGGGATTCGTATTTTTCTATTTTTGGTGCAGCAGGGGAAGCACGGGGGGGCACATGGGGGTCACGGGAGTGTGTTGTGGGTGGTGGGTTTTGATTAGGACACCTTTAATTACCATTCTGGAAAAACTCAAATAAAACCCCTTTGATTAAGAGTTAATTGTTCCTGTGATTAGTTTTGGGTTTATGGGAAGAACAGGGTTTTTTAATCCGTTTTGGGGTAATTAAGTTTTTAAAATTTTGTTTAGTAGGAAAACCCAACTGATTTAAATAATCAGTTGTAAATTGTGGGTGGAGTAATGACGTGGGTGGAAGGAGGGATATGATTGGTGGATGGTGATTTTGATTGTTTGACAAATATGGCCCCCCACTTCCTTTGATGTTGTCAATTGGTAAAAACAGCTCACAAACTTCAATTTCCCTTGTTGTAACTTTGGCCTTCTTGTCAAATTTGGCACAACGTTTTTCCAAACTTTGTTTCAAGGACTTCTCTTATAATTTCTTCATATTCCAAGGACCAATGATGTATAATCTTGACATTTTAGGGACCCAAGTGTAAAATTGAGGATTTACAAAGGTTTAAAATGACAAGTCTTCAATAGTTGAGGGACCATTTTTTCCTATCTTCAATTCTTTAAGGGTAATATTGGAAATTCTTGATTCGGGTCCGGTTCATTGTGCGACTTCATTTCCCGTGTTCGTTTTTGATTGATTCTTGTGATCTTTTTGTCATTTCCTCAATATCCGTACCTAAAATACACAAGCAACAAACACGAGCATATATTTGGCATTTTTAATGATATTTAATGCATTTTAAGCCCAATTTGGACGATGAGAATATGTATAAAAGTAGTCTCATCACTCCCCCATACTAAACCATTGACGTGCCCTCACGCAATGCTAGAATAAAGTATCGAAGCACCTCCAAAATTTATTTTTATTCACTTTATTGAATGATAAACTAGATACACTACTACTAGTACTACTACTTGTGTTTTAGACATAATGTATGATTTTCATCGCAAAATGGGACATTTAGGTTCATAGAATAAGAACACGTAAATGCTTCGTTAGAAATAATTTCATCGTCCTCGATTTTCACCCCAATTCCATGCCAAGCGTGCAACGAGATCATTGTCATTATAATTTAGTAATGCTAACACTACTCATATGCCCTAATCACGTACTTATCCTCCCATTATTCCTAAGTTGTATCTATTATATTTATTTTGTCTTGAATGTTTCACGAGGATACATTGTTTGACTTATGCGATAATAGAGATTTAGGTCTAAAAATAGAGTCCTAACGGTGTAACCAAGACCATCAAATCAATAACCCCTCCCAATAGACAACGATGTCAAAAAATTAAGTTGACAAGAAGAATCGATAAACATGGTTTTATAACGGTTTTGAACATGAGACTTATTACCAAGACTTTTATACGCCCCCTAACGGAAGGGCCTTATTATCTTTGGTTTACCTCCATCTTTTATTCAACTTCGCCATGAAGCTTTTATTATGACTTCGGTCTTGCCTTGCCTTTTATTATCCGCCTCATCGGTGGTTTTATTAGCCAAAGACGTATATCCTCACGCTAAAGCGAATTTTGGGTCTTTAAAGCTTCAAAGATTAAGGCTTGATTCACTTTCAATTTTTGCATAGATTTTTCGGCCTTGTGGGGCTTCAAATTGTTTGCTAGATTTAGGTGAGCACTTGAAATCTTATTATTGGGTGAAGCTTTTGATTATTAGGGTGACAATACTTCAAAACCGTGACGCTGGCAATACCTTAATGTCTTCCCAATTTAATTACACGGAAGCTACTAGAAAAGACTAGAAACCCAACAATCCCAACTAAACCGATAAGTCAATATTTATTAAGCAAAAAAAATATTTACAAGCGAAGGGAGAATAAGCAAACAACGAGAGCACATGAGTTTTTGAAAGAATACGAGTACTCTATGTTTAGCATAGTAACTTATAATTAACCCTATCATTTCTCGTCCTCATTTAAGATAAACTTTGGAAAGCGTGAAGGTTTGGCAAGGCAAGTATCTATTCACCCCCCCATACTAAAGTTAAACATTGTCCTCAATGTTTCGAGTCTAGGGGTGCCAACACCCCCATACTAGAGACGTAGTCGAATGCCTAATCTAGCATGGAAAGGGTGTAACCAATAAGTAATAGCCGTTTATGAAGTGTGCTAAAAACCTAAGGTTAGAACATCAAAGGATATATCATTTGGATATTGATAAAGTCTTCAAAGCAATCGATCGAGTGCTCCCATAAAACGAACACGAGAGGCTCCAATCGTGAAGATCATGATCTAAAACCACAATTCACAAACAACCACCCAACAAAGGTTGGAAGGGCACAAATCCCCCCACATTGAACTAGTTAGAAAGCAATAATATGTACATAGATAAGCATGGGTTTCCCCCACGAGGCACCTTGTTTTTAATAACCGAGTCAAAAGCTCGACTCGAATCCCTATAAATGTGATCATTTAGGGATTATCTTGGTATGGTCAATTTTTGGTGGGGCTTACATGATAAACAAGGCCCAAAAACAACCGGTATTAAGGACTAAGTCCTTTGATGATGCAAAATACCGGAATCGAAGATGGCGTTCTCGTTTTCATTGAAAAAACAAATCAACGCCACTTCATCATGTGTCAACACAAACCCAGAGGGTTTAAAGAAAATAGATGAGAAGAAATAGAAGGGTGGGACAATGGGTAAGTCATAAAAACCATGAGCTACTCGAGGTAGACTCGCACCAATCAAATAGAAAGATTTTCCATTTATTGCATCGGTAGAAGACCGAGATTTCGCTTTATAAGCAATTCCGGGATCAAATTCGTCCTCGGTGGAGAAAGGGGAGGGAACATAAGGGGCTTCCCCCACACTAAGTCCACACAAAGCATCGTCAAAAGGAGAAGACGAGCTTGTAGCACTCAAAACACCAGGTGATGACGGAGTTAGCATTGTAGAAAAATCTTTTAAATCAAATTTAAAATCTTCCCCTTTTTCATCTTTTAAACTCTCCTTATGAAAACCCGACTTAATTATGTCAAAAATATTTGGTGTTTCTAAAGCAATGTTAGTCACACTAAAAATTCTCTAATTTGAAAACCGTTTTGGTTTAGGTGGTGGTAAGTTCTCAAAACGTTTGTCAACAAAGAAAACTTCCCCATCGGGATCAACATATTCATCATCCGAAGAATCATTCGTGATTGGAATCGTAGGCTTAACAATTCTTAACCTCCACCGGCGGAGGGGACGGAAAATCGTTTTTATCATCAACTACTAAAACTCTTTTTGAAATCCTTTTACAAATGTTTTTGATGGGATTAACATTGTTCAAAGACGTGATAGAATACACATGAGAAAGTGTGGAGTTTTGAGTTGCATTTATGACGAGTTCTTCCTCATTGAAACGAAGAGTGATTTTCCTAGCATGCACATCGATAAGTGCTCTCGAGGTATCCAAAAATGATCGACCTAAAATTAGAGGAGCTTTAGGATCGATGGGAATGTCAACAACGATAAAGTCTACGGGATAGTAGAACTTTCCAACTTTCACGAAGACGTCCTCGGCTACTCCACAAGCTATAATCGTAGAATGATCGGCCATCTCGATTGACATTCTTGAAGGAGTGAGATTTGGAAGATTGAGCGACTTAAAAATCTCAAGAGGCATCAAATTAATACTAGCACCAAGATCGGCCAAGGCGTAGCATTCCTCCATATCTTGTATAGCACATGGGATTAAAAACTTGCCGGGATCACCGACTTTTTGAGGTATGCGGCTAAGAAAAACCGAAGAACAACTAGACGATTTTTACAATTTCTCTTTGTTATTCAACATACTTTTAAAGTTCGCGGCAAATCGAGGCATCATGATCAAGGCGTCGGCAAAACTTATATTAAAATGCAAGTCACGAAACATTTTCATAAAGAGTTCAAATTGATAATTATTTCATTCTTTTGCCTTTTCCTTGTTTCGTCTTGAAGGGTAAGGTAAGGGTGGTGTGGGTTGGGGCATAGGCATCGGCCTTGGAATCTCGGGTTCCACTATTGGTATTGGTTCAACCGTAGGTGTGGTTTGAGCGGTACTTCGTGGGATTGGAATTTGCTCCTTTTCGACCACCACCTCGTGTTCTTTCTCTTTTTCCTTCTCCGTAGAAGTACTTGGACGAGAAATGGGTTCTTTGAAAGTTTTACCACTACGAGTAGTAATAACCTTCAATTCTCCTTTCGGGTTCACGATGGTATCACTAGGAAGACCACCCGAAGAAGAAGGTTTACACATGATAGCTTCAAACATTTTTCCCATTCGATCTTCAAACTTAGATTCCTAGCATCCGCTTTTAACAACTCTTGCTTAATCTCATGTTGACCTTGCTCCATTTTTTGTTGATTTTGTTGGAGTCGTTGAACATTTCCTTCCATTTTATTAGCATGAGTCTTAAGTTCATTAGCAAGTTCGTTTTTAAGCTCGTTTTTCAACTCGGATCTTAAGCTAACCATTTCACGTTGCATATTATCAAACTTAGCATCGTTTGCTTTAGCATAATTCAAAAATTCTCCTTGAAGATTTTTGGTGTGATCATTTTGAAAACCTTGTGTGGTAGTTTGAAAATCACGGTTTTGGTTTTGGTTTGAAATTTGCCCATTTCCACTTTGATAATTACCCTTGTTGTAGTTACGTTGATTTCCTTGATAAGCACCACTTTGATTGTTGTTTCGATAGTTGTTAGCATTTTGATTTTGTGGAGCTTGATTTTGGCGGGAATCTTGACCGTTTTGGTTATAAGTTCCCGTGGCTACATAAGCATTCGAAGTGTTACCATCCGCGGTAATGCTCTCGGAAAAATCATGAGCTCCACCACACGAAATACAACTTTTGGCAACCGCCTTAACCGATGCGGAATTCAAAGCATCTTGTGCTTTCCAATGAGTCATAAGAGTCGAAAACCTATCAAAAAACCGATTCTCCTCATTTGCTTCATCTTGCAAGGCATTAATGCTACGAGACGATGACGATGATGACGAACCCAAATTGGTAACACTCGGTGTGTTACGAGGGCTATAAACCTTGGACCTATTCTCAATGATTTTTAAAGCCTCTTCGGTCGTTTTGCACAAAAAATTACCACCCGCGGCGGCATTTAAGTAATCTCGTTCATGATCATTAAGCCCATTATAAAAAGTGTCAATTTGATGCAATTCAGAAAAATCATGGTGTGGACATTCATGTAACATTTCTTTAAACCTTTCCCAAGCCATTGAAAAACTTTCATTATTTCTTTGAACAAATCGTGAAGTTTCATTTTTCAAATGTGTTGTTTTAGATGGTGGAAAAAACTTGTTTACAAACATAGAAACGAGATCACCCCACGTCAAAATCGAATTTGGGGGTTCTTTCTCGAGCCATATCTTGGCGGTTCCATCTAACGAGTATGGAAACAACATCATCTTAATGGCATCGTGTGGTACATCCTTAAACTTGCTTGTCGCGGTGAGACGATTAAATTGCCTAATGTGATAATGTGGGTTGTCTTTCTCGTGTCCGCGAAACTTGTTGGCTTGAAGCATAGACATTAAACCCGTCTTGATCTCGAAGTTCTCCGCAAGGATGGCGGGAATCACAATGGCCTCTCGAAAACCCTCGGTGGGTGCTTGAAGCAACTCCATCATAGTACGATTAGCCATGATAGCTTCTTGTTCTACAATAGGTTCCTCACTTGGAGTCTCTTCACTAGAAAGATTAGGAGTAGGTGTTGCCTCCTTTTTGTTTTTTCGTTTACGTGCACGTCTTGCTTGATTACGAGTAAGCATAAACGTCACGTACAACGTAGGGATGAGCAAAGAAGATTCTTTTTGGTGTTTTTTACTTTTTCAATTTTTTTGGATTTTTGATTGTTTTAAAAAAAAAATTTGATTTTGGAATTGTATTAACTAGAAAAAAATCTACAAATCTCCTCCTTAATCAAATCTCTTGATTAAAGAAGCCTCAAGGAATGAAAACGATCACGTGAAGTGAACGCCTTCGATGACTTTAGAACGTTGGTGGAACACCAAAACGTTCAAGAGGGTTTAATCAATGAAACCAAGAAAATATATATGATACTTAATAATACTTTGGGCGGCAAAACCCTCGATTAGCTTTCAAAATCAAATACTCACAAGCAAGCGGGGAAAGGAGGCGGCGCGAAGCACTTAAGAGCCTTTTTCCTTAGGATTATTTTATAATATTCGCCTTATACCCACCTTATAGTTTGTATTTTCAAAATCGAGCTTCTCGAAAGTATTTATCTATTTTTGCCTTTTTCTTTGGTTTGAGATTCGAATACAATGATTGGGTAATGACCTCCCAAGTCAAGGTTGTGATTTCTCACGTATTTGGAGTACTTGTGTATTTATTGTTCTACGTATACAATATAGTAATAGTATTCACAAAAAACGAAAAACCGATAATACGTATTAGTAGAGTGCTACTAATACAAATACTTATTATGGCTATATAAAAACAACAATTGTTCAAATCAAAACACAACACGCCTCCCCGGCAGTGACGCCAAAATGATTGTTGTAAAATTTACCCCTTTAGGAAAAGGTAGGTAAAATAGGGTAAGCACGACGATTTAGGAAAACCGTGTGTAAGTGACCCTAAAGTGAGTTCGTTCTCGAGGAGGCTAGTGCATTGTGTAATGAAAAGATTATCTTTGTGATTTTATTTTTATGAGAAAAGAAAATAGAAATGAGGTAAGAAGAGAATGACGGTTACGATGACGGATTAAGCTAAGACGAAAAGGTCGTTCACGTAAAACCGTAAAAGCACCAAATTAAAATTAAACCTAAAAATTAATTAAAAGTTAAAACTAAGTCTAAAATAATATAAATAAGAATAAAAATCCAACAAAAATATTTTAAAACCTTTTATTAATTAAATATTCAATTTTAAATGCTAATTAAAGCCCTAAAATTAAATATAATTAACAAAATGTCCAAAATAATATTTTATTGAACAAATAACTCACTTATTTTATTTAAAGGCTAAAAAGTATTTTTCCTAAAATTTAAAAACTATTTTTCTATTTTTAAAACACTAAAAACAATTTTTAAACAAAAATAATCATAAAAAATAATAAAATAATGCTAAAAATAATTTGACAAAATCAAAAATCCTAAATTACACTAATGAACAGTAGAAAAGTGAAAAAGTTTGAAAAAAGTAAAATTTTGCACTAAAAGACAAAACAGTTAATAAATAAAACCTTAATTAAGCTAAATTAATTCTAAAAAATAATTAAACAAAGTGAACAGTAAAAACTTTTCAAACTAAAAATCTTAAACTATTTTTCTAAGTCTAGGAAAATTTTTAAAACGGAAAAATAATAATTTTTGTCACTTAAAGACAAAAACAGAAAGTTAAAAAGTAATTAAAAATAGCTATTTAATCTAAAAAATTACAAGATGAACAGTAGAATAAAAATTAATTAAACTGAAAAATCAAAAATAAAATAAGAAAAAATATGAAACTGGTTTCAAGTCCTAATTCTTGTTTTTGTCCTTTTGTTGAGCATTGGTAACAGATGTGCTAGCAGGGGGAACTTAGTTCCCACTGTTAGTGCAATTTTAAGGTCTATGGACCTTTGAGCTTAGGAAAGCTTTGTGTGTTGCTTTTCTTTGGACAATGGGGCACCCCTACACTCAGTGGAGTGTAGGGAGTCAGTAAATGTAATAAAAACACAAGCTCACAACCAAGAATCACACAAAATGGGGCAAAAACAGTTATTGTGATGTGCCTATGGGTCTGGGTCAATAGTTGCTGATACAAATGGCAATATGGTGAAATTAGAATGCTTGTATCTTGCTCAAAACATGACCAAATAAAGACTAAGCACTACTGAGACCTAGATTAGACTAAACCTTAACAAATTTCCATACTTGGTGAACAAAAATTCTAAAATCAAGGTAGTGATGAAGCTTTACTGAATTTATCAAGTTTTACCCTAAAGTGGACATGCAAACTTCTATAAATCCTTACCAACCTAAAAACCAATTACTAATAACACGTTTTTAAACCTAAATAAGTATGTTTGACTAATGTTTAAACCAAAATTAGTTACCCAAAGCAGTTTAAACCCCTAATCCAAACACCCCCTTATTTTCTGAAACTTAAATTTTCAAAGAGATTTCAACCAAGTCAATTCTAGTCCTACCAAATCTGATTGAAATAGCTTCTAGCATGCATACAAACCCCAAGTGAGCATAATTAAACTGAAAATTCCAACACACAAGCAATTTCACACAAAATCATACAGTGTCACTTAAAAGCTTTAAAAGGAAAGTTTAAGCCAGGTTTTACCTTGTGGGACCTACAATCCAGGTCCCACTATGGCTGATAAGCCATCTCCTTTCAGGCTTGGGCCTAAGCTGAACTAGTTGGATGAGGTTGTTGATTAAGTAACAACACTTCCAATCTCTTGTGAATAAAGAGACTTTCCTGCACAATCACCACAAAACTAGAAAATAGCTTCAAGTCGCAAGAGCTTCAAGCTACAAGCTTGTAGTTGTTGCTACAGTAAGTGGTTAAAAAAGGTAAAAGATTTTGAGATAATCTTATAAAACTGAATTTTTAGAAAACTAATTAAACCAACTTGGAAATCTTTGAACACGTCTTTAAACAAGAACAACTTCAGAAAACCAAGAATCCAAATCCACTTTCACTTCTTTGGAATCTTGGATTTCTGAAAATCTAAAAAAACCTTTTTGAAACTTTTTGAAAACTGAAATTTCTTGAAACCTCAAAACACAAAGTGTTTCACCAAAATGTTATGGAACTCAGATTAATTCAACAAGACACCAACTTTTAAATTAATTGAAAAGGAATTATATTTGTAACAAAACACCAACTTTCATTAAAATTAAAAAGGGATTACAAAAGTTTAGAAAAAATCTTGAACAAGCCCTTCTCACATGTTGAGAGGTGCTTAAATAGAACTAGAAGAACTATCTAGAATGCTGGAATAAAATAATACGAAAAAATCAAGACCTAAACCCTAATTCTGGAATTCCCTCATTTTCCCTTTGAAAATCTTGGTCAAAACAGCTCCATGTGATCTCTGAAATGGAATCTTCAATCTAGAACGTTAATATGGTCTTGGGGACCAAGAAAATCGTTTGGAGACGTTGATTCTCTGAGGGATTCGTATTTTTCTATTTTTGTTGCAGCAGGGGAAGGACGGGGGGCACATGGGGGTCACGGGAGTGTGTTGTGGGTGGTGGGTTTTGATTAGGACACCTTTAATTACCATTTTGGAAAAACTAAAATAAAACCCCTTTGATTAAGAGTTAATTGTTCCTGGTATTAGTTTAGGGTTTATGGGAAGAACGGGGTTTTTTAATCCGTTTTGGGGTAATTAAGTTTTTAAAATTTTGTTTAGTGGGAAAACCCAACTGATTTAAATAATCAGTTGTAAATTGTGGGTGGAGTAATGACATGGGTGGAAGGAGGGATATGATTGGTGGATGGTGATTTTGATTGTTTGACAAATATGGCCCCCCACTTCCTTTGATGTTGTCAATTGGTAAAAACAGCTCACAAACTTCAATTTCCCTTGTTGTAACTTTGGCCTTCTTGTCAAATTTGGCACAATGTTTTTCCAAACTTTGTTTCAAGGACTTCTCTTGTAATTTCTTCATATTCCAAGGACCAATGATGTATAATCTTGACATTTTAGGGACCCAAGTGTAAAATTGAGGATTTACAAAGTTTTAAAATGACAAGTCTTCAATAGTTGAGGGACCATTTTTGCCCATCTTCAATTCTTCAAGGGTAATTTTGGAAATTCTTGATTCGGGTCTGGTTCATTGTGCGACTTCATTTTTCGTGTTCGTTTTTGATTGATTTTTGTGATCTTTTTGTCATTTCCTCAATATCCGTACCTAAAATACACAAGCAACAAACACGAGCATATATTTGGCATTTTTAATGATATTTAATGCATTTTAAGCCCAATTTGGACGATGAGACTATGTATAAAAGCAGTCTCATCAGCCACCAATCCAATCCTTTGGATAATATTAAATGGTCCAATATATCTCGGGCTCAACTTTCCTTTCTTTCCAAAACGAATTACTCCTTTCCATGAAGATACTTTCAACATAACCATGTCTCCTACTTCAAACTCCAACGGTTTCCTTCTGTTATCAGCATAACTCTTTTGTCTACTCCTAGCAGATAACAAACGCTTCTTAATTTGCACAGTCTTTTCAGTCGTCTCAAATATCATTTCAGGCCCAGTCAGTTGACTTTCTCCTACCTCACTCCAACACACAGGTGATCTACACTTACGCCCATACAAAGCTTCAAATGGAGCGGCTTTAATACTAGTATGATAACTATTATTGTACGAAAATTCAACCAATGGAAAATGCTTATCCCAACCATTTCCAAAATCAATCACACATGCACGAAGCATATCCTCTAACGTTTGAATCGTTCTCTCACTTTGTCCATCAGTTTCCGGATGATATGTTGTACTTAAACATAACTCCATTCCCATCGCTTTCTGCAAAGACTTCCAAAATTCTTAAGTAAACCTACTATCACGATCAGAAATTATCGACAAAGGCACGCCATGTCGACAAACAATCTCCTTCACATACACTGTTGTTAACCTCTCCATACTATCTATCTTCTTCATTGGCAAAAAGTGAGCAGACTTAGTCAATCTATCTACAATCACCCATATCATATCACAACCATTTGTAGTCCTTGGCAAACCTGTCACAAAATCCATTGTTATCTTCTCCCATTTCCACTCAGGAATCTCAAGTTGCACTAATAATCCAGACGGTTTCTTATGTTCAGCCTTCACCTTCGCACAAGTTAAACACTTATTAACATACTGTGCTATATCTGCCTTCATATTTGGCCACCAATAAACTTTCTTAAGATCTTGATACATCTTGTCTGATCCAGGATGTATTGAATACTTCGACTTATGAGATTCATTCATCACCAAATCTCGCACCCCTAACGAATCTTCCTCAGACGGACACAACGGTAACCAAATCCTATTCTTAAAATACCTCAATCCATTTGACCTTACTTCAAACAACGGCTTCAACATTCTACCCAAATTTTCTGCCTCAACGTTCTCTTCCTTCAAACCATTAGTTTGGGCTCTCATATCGCTTATGTTAAATCAACACTTTCCAACATCGTCAAAGCTCTAACTCTTATAGACTTATCTCTTTCCTTTCTACTAAGTGCATCAGCTACCACATTCGCTTTACCAGGATGGTAACGAATCTCGCAGTCATAATCACTCAGCAACTCAACCCATCTTCTTTGCCTCATATTCAATTCCTTTTGATCCAAAATACACTTCAAACTCTTATGATCAGTGAAAACCACACACTTGGTTCCATACAAGTAGTGTCTCCACAGCTTCAAAGCAAAAATAAAAGCCCCAAGTTCTAAATCATGCGTAGTGTAATTCTCTTCATGCTTCCTTAATTGTCTCGATGCATACGCTATTACTTTCTCCCTTTGCATCAATACAGCTCCAAATCCTTTATGAGACGCGTCACAGTACATTACAAAATCCTCAGATCCTTCTAGCAAAGACAATATCGGCGCAGAACACAACTTATCCTTCAACATACTAAATGCAGATTCTTCTTCCAATCCCCATTCAAACACTCGATTCTTTTCTATAAGCTTAGTCAACGGCTTAGCAATTAGCGAAAACTTCTCAATAAACCTTCTATAATACCCAGCCAAACCAAGAAATTGGCGAACTTCAGTCGGCGTCTTCGGCACTGACCAATCCTTAATTGCCTCAATCTTAGTAGGATCCACACGAACACCTTCACTATCAATCACTTGCCCCAAAAATTGCACTGATTTCAACCAAAATTCACACTTAGAGAATTACACATACAGCTTCTCCTTCTTCAACAATTCCAAAATTGTTCTCAAATGCTTCTCATGTTCCTCTTCACTCTTGGAGTAAACGAGAATATTATCAATGAATATGATAACAAACTCATCCAAATACGGCTTGCATACACGATTCATCAAATCCATAAATACAGCAGGCGCATTTGTTAACCCAAAAGGCATCACTTGAAATTTGAAATGTCCATATCGAGTACAGAAAGTTGTTATAGGAATATCTTCTTCCCTAACTCTCATTTGATGATACCCAGACCTCAAATCGATCTTCGAGTATACACTTGATCCAGATCAGTTGCTAGGATTAAACAAATCATCAATCCTCGGCAATGGATACCGATTCTTGACAATTAATTTGTTAAGCTCTCTATAATTAATACACATTCTAAAAGAACCATCTTTCTTCCTAACAAACAAAACAGGCGCACCCACGGCGAAGAACTCGGTCTGATAAATCCCTTATCCATCAATTCCTTCAATTGATCAGATAATTCTTTCATCTCAGATGGAGCTAAACGATACAGTGCACGAGCAACGGGAGCAGCACCCGACACTAAATCAATACGAAACTCCACTTCACGATGCGGCGGTAATCCTGGCAATTCCTCAGGGAAAACCTCAAGATACTCTGTAATCACATGCACATCCTCCAATTTCCTTTCATTCACACCATCATTACTTATATGTGCAAGAAACACATCACAACCTGCTTCTATATACCTCATCATCTTTAAATAAGAAACAACTCTCAAACGAGAAGTACATTCATCTCCTTTCACAGTCAATACGCTATTCCTTAGCGGTATCTGAACTAATCTTTCTCCACAAACAATTACTGCACCATTACCAACTAACCAGTCCATTCCAACAATCACATCAAAAGATCCTAATTCTATAGGCATCAAATCAATACTAAACACATAATTACCTAACTTCAAGGAACAACCTTTCAGTATAGAACTAGTGCTTACAACCTTACCATCAGCTAACTCCACATTATAACTAGTTGTCAATCTCACTGGTTCTCTATCCAATAGCTGACTGAATCTAACATCAACGAAACTTCTATCGGATCCAGAATCAAATAACACACTAGCATAACAAGCATCAAGTAAGAACGTACCAGTCACTACATTCGGCCCTTGAGGTTTGTCAGCATCTCCAATTACATAGGCTAGAGCAGCAAACCCAGCAGCAATAGCAGCAACATTGTCTCCCTTTCGTATGCCAACCCTCGAACAGTTCCCATTCTTATGTCCATGGCCTCCACATCCAGAATAGTAAACTACCTTGACAGCATTGGCCCTAGTGGCTACACCCTTGTTTCTACAATCTGCCATCTTATGTCTGGCCTTCCTACACTTGTTGCAAGCAGGTGGACAATTTCCAACATGATACATATTACACCGACCACACTTCAGATTCACCTTGTTACCTTGATTTCCTGTGGCAGCACGAACACCATCATTCCTTCTCAAATTATACTGCTGATTCCTATTCGGTCCTTGGTTATTGTTATTACGATAACCACCTCGATTTTGCCCTTGACTTGAGTGTGCAGCTTCCCACTTTCTCTTATTCCCTTCAGCAATACTATCCTTTCGATCCTACAGCTTTACATCCATTAAAGCATGAGCCATTTGAACAGCTTCATCAAATGACTTGGGTTTCGACGAAGTAGTTTCTCCCTTGATATTACTAGATAAACCCCTAATATACTTCTTCATCTTCTTACGGTCATCAGCAAAAGCATCAGGACATAACAAACATAAATCAGAAAATCTCCTTGTATAAGCTACAATATCATTGTTCCTCAGCACCAAATTCCTCAATTCATCTTCCAACTGACCTAACTCTTCCTCAGGACAAAACTTAGCAGTCAACAGTCCCTTGGTCACAGTCCATGTTCTAGCGTTAGCTTCAACCAGTCCTACAGTAGCTACTTGACTATTCCACCAACTCAATGCATCATCCTGAAAATTAGCTGCAGCAAATTTCACCTTACTAGCTTCTGAACATCAACTGATTTCAAAAGTACATTCAATCTTCTCAATCCACCTCCTTAATTCCAATGCACCACCAGTACCACAAAATTGGGTAGGTCCACATTTCATGAAACTAGCATAAGAACATTCCTTCTGAACCTGCTGAACAGCAGCATTACCTCCAACTTGTCCTGCAGCATTTCCTTCTGCTTACTTATCAGCATTACCTCCAACATGATTTTCAACATTCCCTCCAACCTGACCAGCAGCATTCCTATTCTCAGCCTCTTGGTTCCTCGCAACACGTTCAACTTCCAAAGCTCTAGCGATAGCTTGCTCAATCATGGTATTAACAGTAGCAGTCATCAATTTAGGCGGCATGTTTACATGAAACTAACCAAACAATAATTTAGTAAAGTCAGAAAAATGCCTCCCAACTCCTTCTTGTATAACCATAACAGAAAAAGAACAAGTAAGTATTCATATCTGTTGGGACTTAGATATCTTGAGTTGATATGACAAAACAAGATGAAGGACCTAATGGCAAATAGTTAGCTTCTATAGTAAGCTAGGGTTGTGATGTAACCCTAGTACCTCTATTATATAAAGAGGGTTAGGCACACATGGTTATTCATTCATTCAAAAACAATGTAAACCATAGGTGTGTGTGCGTTCCTTTTGGTGTCATGCCTATAAGGCACCAGGAGTAGTAGTTAATAGTTTATTAATGGTAATCATTTTATTAGTGAAAGCCTTGTTCTTGGTTATGATTGTGTTTATTATGATTCTGATGTGCAATTACAATCATAATCATGATATCCCAGATGAGTCTAGATCCTAAGACTCGACAAGTGGTATCAGAGCTTGTTGGCTCTCGATCTGGTTGATCTACAAGGTTTCTGTTTTATTCAAATAAAGTTACTGATCTAGGGTTTTTCCCAACCAACCCAAGATGATTCGTGCTTGATGTTGCTGTTGTAGTAGATGATTGTGGCTGCTGTTACTTTGATGTTGCTGTTGTTGGAATGATGGTGATTATACTAGCTTTGGTGAGTTGATTTTCAAATCCATGATGAACCCTAGTATGATCAATAGAGACTCTAGCTGCTCTGAGTAGTTGTTCTCGTTCTTGTCACTTTTTGAAGACGAAGGCTGTTCAAAATAGGGTTTTTTATGGTAAACCCTATATGCAAAAAGGCCATGCATTCATTTAAAGTTATCATGATTGATGAGTTGGTAACAACTAAAGCAATCACGTGTCCTAATATGGTTCTGTGATCCAACAGCTTTTGATTGTGTATAGATTCATGTGTTTCACATGAGTCTTAACGTCACTTTAATGAAAGAAACATACAAGGACAAGAGGCAGTATGGCAGGAAAGGATCGTGTTAATATCATGGCTTTTGGAAGTATATGAAGTGGTCCATATACTACTGCTCGAAGAACTCAGAATAGTTTTGGAAGAAAGCAACGATTCAGACGCAAGGTCAGTGATGTGGCACAGGTTACGTGACTAAGGAATCAGTTATGGATCGATCCGAAAGTTTTGGTAAGTGTTAGTCTTGAACGTGATATACGGGATTGACAGGGTAAAGATGTGTGGATGAGTTTTTCAAAGCAGTTATTAATTCCCAATTTTTAGGGATTATGACTAATTCTTTAAGTAACTTTGTTTAATAACGGAAGTAATTTTGGCTGCATAAATCATGGGAAAACATGGGATTGTACGTAATAGAAAACCCTATTTTATAGGGATTCTACTTGACTTTGCTGTTGGACGTGGAGTTATGTGTGGGACGTGTATTGATCTTCATGGGTTAATTTTGGACGTTTTCTTTATTGATAGCTGTTTATGTCACCTTAATCGATGGAGATATTGTGGTATGACTGTGATATGTATGGAAGGTCAAAGACGTGTGACTGTTTGAAAAGGTAAGATATTATTTGAACGTGGGAATAGGAAGAAATCCCTGGATGTTAGGGCTCATACTTTTTGTTCATATTTTATGTCAGACGTGTACCATGTTGGCTAGCCAAATTATAGGGATTGTAATACATATTCCTTATATAACTTTCTTTGGGACACACGTTATTCTGATGCAAGGTTTCTAACAGGCTGGACGTGGGCTGCATGAGTATGGCCTTTAGGTACGTTCAAAAGTATTTCACACGTAGCACTGTTATATTGTTTGGAGTTCTGCCAGATTGTTGTGACAGCTCAGAAATAGTGACAGTCAGTCTGTCACTAAAAGTTTGGAAGTGACATCAACAACAGCTTTGGCAATAGGTGTGACAAATTGTTAAAAAAAATGAAAAAAAATGAAAAAAAGAAAAAAAAGAAAAAGAGAGAAAAGGTTTTGAGATGCTACTGGTAGATTTTCGTTATTCCTACTGGTGAGCTATGGTTCCTACTTGTCATATATGTTCGTGATGGTTGTGTTCTTGCTTTCTCCTAGTAATATTCGATGGTTCTTCCTGGTTGAATCATCAGTTCCTACTGGTCGGTTCCTACTAGTCGGTTCCTACTGGTCCGTACCACTGGTTGGTTCCTACTGGTTTGTTCCTACTGGTAGGCTTATGGTCTTGCTGACTTCCTTATGTTTCCTGATGGCTTGTTGTATACTAACTTTCTTTGGTCGTTTTTGGTTCCTACTAGTCAAGTAAGATTCCTACTTCTCTGATTTAGTGACTAGTCTGATGTCACTACTGTTACTAGAGGAGAGGAGTTCTCAGCCATCATCATTTCGTTGGGGTGATTCATTGAAGAAGACATTTGATTATCACTTATTTTATGTTGTAGTTGATTTTCACAGGTTTTGTGTTCTTATCATATCTTAAAAGGTAATGTGGACCCATTTTAAGATAACGTGCTTGGTTTGTATGGTGACGAAGACTTGGCACGTCTAACGAAGGGGTACGATCTATTTTCATAGTGCTCTATGCGTACATTTGCTATCACCTGAAGGGGTTACGTTATTGTGCTCAGTGTCTCATTTATTTGAGGATTTTTGTTCGAGCTCGACGTCACGTGGTTAGTGCAAGACATAAGATACAAGTTTGGGAGATTCCACTTCTTCATCAAATTCGTTATACTTGATTTTCTTCATCAGTGATCTCTCCATGCAGCCTACTGGATTTGCCGTTCACTTCTTAAGGGGAAGACGATCCCTTTTGAGTTGATGTGACAAAAAGGGGAAGAATGCATGGATCAAGGGGAAGCTTAGCCTTCATCTATATTAGCTTCAAGGGAAGCTTGTGCTTATTGGTTTTGTCAAATCAACTAGGGGAAGATTGTTGGGACTTAGATATCTTGAGTTGATATGACAAAACAAGATGAAGGACCTAATAGCAAATAGTTAGCTTCTATAGTAAGCTAGGGTTGTGATGTAACCCTAGTACCTCTATTATATAAAGAGGGTTAGGCACACATGGTTATTCATTCATTCAAAAACAATGTAAACCATAGGTGTGTGTGCGTTCCTTTTGGTGTCATGCCTATAAGGCACAGGAGTAGTAGTTAATAGTTTATTAATAGTAATCATTTCATTAGTGAAAGCCTTGTTCTTGGTTATGATTGTGTTTATTATGATTTTGCTGTGCAATTACAATCATAATCATGATATCCCAGATGAGTCTAGATCCTAAGACTCAACAATATCATGATAAGAAGAAGGATTTCTCTATCAAGATGTAACATGGATACTACATGCACCAACAACACCATTCACAATGAATCATTAAACAATTCACACAAGAACTAATAAGACAAATCATAAGTCATGAAGGTAATTTTGGATTGCTTTGGAAAATCTCCACAAAATTGTGACAAGTAATGTCATTACAATCCTTCATCACAACAAACTTAAAAGTCATTAAGTTTCATCACAAACTACAGTATGAGTCTACATAAGTTCTATTATAACAAGGCTAAATAAAAACAACATAAAGGAACTAAACATCAGATCCCCGCAACTTCTTGTACATCGGCTCATCATCACTGCTGCTATCATCATCCTCAGATTCTTCCTCCACTTTTTCTTTCCCCTTTCGACTACCTCCTTCACTTGGCTTCACCAACACTTGAGCTTCAACCTGATTCAGCACGTCACGAATCACAACACCTTGACTAGGAAAAGGTCTCATCGGCAAACCCCACGCACTCAACCTTGCATTCCTTTCTTGCTCTCTATGTAACCTTTCAACTTGCCCACTCAAATTCAACACCATAGATCTTATTCTAACAACCTCATCCATTTCCCTTGCCCTAACAAACTCTGATCTCCTCACACTACCAACAAACCTGTCAAACTTTTTCTCATTCTGCTCAAACCTCCTAATCACACGAGTCACAACCAAATACCTTTCAAACAAAGACCTATCAAACTTCTTAAGAAACAAGAAAATATCATCATAAGACCTAGGACCTGGATAATAAACCTTAGGAATACCATCATGAATAGATCAAGCACTAGCAGCTCTACTCGACTCAACAGGAACATCACCCCTAGCAAATGCAATCCCAGGCAAACTACTAATATAAGCATCAAAAGTAGGAGTCGAAGAACGAACAACAGGTCGCTGACAATCTGGAACAGTTTGTGGCACAACATTGACCCTTGGAACGTAACTACCTTGTATCAACTTAGGCTCTGTCTGACCAACTGCAGTAAGTGGAATCCCATCATCTAAAAACTCAAAAGGCTCCTCATCGTCACTAGCACCAAAGTTATCCACTTCCTCACCATCCAATACATTAGTCATATCAATCCATCCATCCTCACGAGGTAAATTAGCCATTTTCTACAATTATAAGGGTTCAAGGATACTTAAGGTCATCAATAATAAAATAATAATTAGTATGCAATGCTCATGAAAATGTCATACATAATCCATGCTATGCAACACAATGCAAATGATGTTTATGCAATGCTCGCAAAAATATATGATACTGACAAGCACTCATCGTACTTTCAATAATTGCAATACAATATCATAGTATTTACTTAATAAATACTCGGGAAATCATTTCAGTTATGAGGGATACATCAACAATGCAAAACTAAACTTAAAGTGATCTTACCGGAGCGTTGCAGTGGAGTCGTGTGCTTTTGAAGAATAAATACTTTCGACACCAAAGTTATAGTTTAGGATAATTTTTAAAATCGACCCAGTTCTCTATAACTTGCAGCTCTGATTACCAATATCTAACACCCCCAATTTACATTGCGCAGCAGAAATACACAATTGGGTGCTAGACACAAGCATCATCACACAAGATATATTGAACGACTCAAAAGTGAGACGTTTACACATAAAAATAAACAAGATTTTCATAAATGGTCTAAAACATAAATTTCATCCCAAATTGTACTGACACGACACCAAAGTAAAGCGTTTAGTCCCCATGGATCTCGACCAACAACCAACACAAGTTTAGTACAGTACACAACATAAAGTAAATTGTTCAACATTAAAAGGTAGAAACAGTTTTTAGACCAGCATTCTTCCAAAAGCCAAGCCACAACCTCCATAGCAAAGCTCCATGCTCCATCACTTCCTATTACCTGAAATACATGCATAAAACAAGTCAACAATAATGTTGAGAGAGTCTATAGGTTTATCAAATCACATTTGAACACAAGAATAAAATCAACCATAATCATTTATTGAATTGTCGTACACACAATCTATATTCAAGGCAATAATAATAATAAACAAACATTGTATATAAGCTCATGACACCGACCCCTTAACCAAATAGTCACCCACGCCAAATGCCGGCATGACTAGAATAAAACCATTGCCCCTCTAGGGTATTAGTTGCTAGAATACCATAATCTTATTCACGTAAAATTATCCTTCCCAGCGGGTTACTTAACGTAATGCCCTAGTCTCATATAGGGTGGTCAACCCAATAGTACTATCATTAGAATAAGCGGCTATTCCCGACTCACAACATCAAGTCAGAAGATAGTTAACGGCTCATGAATTTAGGGTCTTTAGCAACAAGTTACTCAATACAATAAATTCAACTTTAGGCAACATTCGGGTCCAACAATTACTCATGACCTGTGTTCATTTATTTTCAAATAGCATGTATCCCCCTCGTAGGTATAAAACATTTAGTAGCTAGCATAAAAAACCGAGGCTACAGACTCACCTTAGTATAAGAGATCTAGCGAGATGATCGTCGATGATAATGGATGCCTTTCAAACACGAGAACCGCTACCTATCAAATAAGGCACGTTCATTAATAATGACTCGAGAAATAAATCATACATAACAACATCAAACTCAAACTCATAAAGTAACAATAAACTCGATAGAAACCGATATAAATAACCTCATTATACTTTACTACACATTTACTTTACCATTTTACACTTTTAACAAAGTCCGCCGGTACATACTACATGTACTATCTTATTTACCCCTTTTAAACTCGTCAAACATTTATGAAACGACTCGATAAACTACCTTACTATATATAGAAATTCCTCCTACAAGTTTATCAAATGAAATTACTTTTAAAGTCCTTTACCCGACTCATTTTTAAACTACAAAATCCGGACAGATTTACGTTAATTTTTCATACAACCGTTTTAACTTATTTAAACAACTCCGTTTACAAAACCGACACTCGGGTTTTAAAGTAAACTAAACCTATAAGGTAAACACCTCATTATCAGTAGGTTACATATTTCAAAACTTCCATTTAAAGTCCCCGAGATTCGATCCAAATATCGACAACAACTATATGTAGTGCCAATACTCGTCTCCCGGTACACGATCATTCAAAACATCATAACTTCGCGCTCATTTGGAGCTAGAAGCTCTACCTTATATCAAATCGAAGCTAATAAAATTATCTACAACTCTAGGCTATAAGTTAAGCCATTTTCAAAACATAAAAATTCGGATTTTACAGTTTACTTACTGTTATAAAATGACTACCAAAATCTTGTACAAAATCAACTTTTTGATCAAAACCAACCATAGAAATGATCATTTCTATACCTTAACATCAACATATATGAACCATAACATCTAAATAATCATCAAAATTAAAACATTTAGATCAAAATGAAGTTTTTAACAGAGTTTCTTGCAAGAACCACCATGGATCATGCCAAGAACACCATGCACGATCAAGGTTTCTACCTACCAACATCAAAAAAATAAAAATGCCTTGCATGTGTAAAATTCTTACACCAATGTGATCCTTGATCAATTCTAAGAGTGGGTCTATGATTAGTTTAGCTCAATTCATCCTCAAACTTGAGTTAAAATTGAAAATTGTATGGAATTGGGGTGGTGGTGGGTGTTTCGGCAATATAGAGAGAGAAAGGAGAGATGATGAAATTTTGAGTGGAAGATTTGTTGTGTGTTTATTTAGGCTTTTTATATAGTGGGGGAGGGACCTTGGTTGCAATTTGGTAATAGTTGTGGCTAAAAATGAAAATAGTTAGCTAAAAAGTGGGAAATAACTATTAGTCAATTTTCAAAATATTTACGGGGCTCGGGTTTCATAAAGATACTTTTAAAACTTAAAACGTGCCTCAAAAATAATAATATCGACTCTCGACTCGACTTAACACGTCATTTAAAATAAAACCTCAAAAATAACAAAAAATTTCTACCTCAACGTTCTCTTCCTTCAAACCATTAGTTTGGGATTTCAATATCGCTTCTGTTAAATCAACACTTTCCAACATCGTCAAAGCTCTAACTCTTATAGACTTATCTCTTTCCTTTCTACTAAGTGCATCAGCTACCACATTCACTTTACCAGGATGGTAACGAATCTCGCAGTCATAATCACTCAGCAAATCAACCCATCTTCTTTGCCTCAAATTCAATTGATTTTGATCCAAAATATACTGCAAACTCTTATGATCAGTGAAAACCACACACTTGGTTCCATACAAGTAGTGTCTCCACAGCTTCAAAGCAAAAATAACAGCCCCAAGTTCTAAATCATGTGTAGTGTAATTCTCTTCATGCTTCCTTAATTGTCTCGACGCATACGCTATTACTTTCTCCCTTTGCATCAATACAGCTCCAAATCCTTTATGAGACGCGTCACAGTACACTACAAAATCCTCAGATCCTTCTAGCAAAGACAATATCGGCGCAGAACACAACTTATCCTTCAACATACTAAATGCAGATTCTTCATCCAATCCCCATTCAAACACTCGATTCTTTTCTGTAAGCTTAGTCAACGGCTTAGCAATTAGCGAAAACTTCTCAATAAACCTTCTATAATACCCAGCCAAACCAAGAAATTGGAGAACTTCAGTCGGCGTCTTCGGCACTAACCAATCCTTAATTGCCTCAATCTTAGTAGGATCCACACGGACACCTTCACTATCAATCACGTGCCCCAAAAATTGCACTGATTTCAACCAAAATTCACACTTAGAGAATTTCGCATACAGCTTCTCCTTCTTCAACAATTCCAAAATTGTTCTCAAATGCTTCTCATATTCCTCTTCAGTCTTGGAGTAAACGAGAATATCATCAATGAATACGATAAAAAACTCATCCAAATACGGCTTGCATACACGATTCATCAAATCCATAAATACAGTAGGCGCATTTGTTAACCCAAAATGCATCACTTGAAACTCGAAATGTCCATATCAAGTACGGAAAGCTGTTATAGGAATATCTTCTTCCCTAACTCTCAGTTGATGATACCCAGACCTCAAATCGATCTTCGAGTATACACTTGATCCAGATCAGTTGCAAGGATTAAACAAATCATCAATTCTCGGTAATGGATACCGATTCTTGACAGTCAATTTGTTAGGATCTCTATAATCAATACACATTCTAAAAGAACCATATTTCTTCCTAACAAACAAAACAGGCGCACCCCACGGCGACGAACTCGGTCTGATAAATCCCTTATCCATCAATTCCTTCAATTGATCAGATAATTCTTTCATCTCAGATGGAGCTAAACGATACGGTGCACGAGCAACAGGAGCAGCACCCGACACTAAATCAATACGAAACTCAACTTCACGATGCGGCGGTAATCCTGGCAATTCCTCAGGGAAAACCTCAAGATACTCTCTAATCACATGCACATCATCCAATTTCCTTTCATTCACATCATCATTGCTTATCTATGCAAGAAACACATCACAACTTGCTTCTATATACCTCATCATCTTTAAACAAGAAACAACTCTCAAACGAGAAGTACATTCATCTCCTTTCATAGTCAATACCCTATTCCTTAGCGGTATCTGAACTAATCTTTCTCCACAAACAATTACTGCACCATTACCAACTAACTAGTCCATTCCAACAATCACATCAAAAGATCCTAATTCTATAGGCATCAAATCAATACTAAACACATAATTACCTAACTTCAAGGAACAACCTTTCAGTATAGAACTAGTGCTTACAACCTTACCATCAACTAACTCCACATTATAACTAGTTGTCAATCTCACTGGTTCTCTACCAATAGCTGACTGAATCTAACATCTACGAAACTTCTATCGGATCCAGAATCAAATAACACACTTGCATAACAAGCATCAAGTAAGAACGTACCAGTCACTACATTCGGCCCTTGAGGTTTGTCAGCATCTCCCACGACATAGGCTGGAGCAGCAATCCCAGCAGCAACAGCGGCAACATTGCCTCCCTGTCGTATGCCAACCCTCGGACAGTTCCCTTGCTTATGTCCACGGCCTCCACATCTAGAACAGTAAACTACCTTAACAGCATTGGCCCCAGTGGCTACACCCTTATTTCTACAATCTGCCATATTATGTCCGACCTTCCCATACTTGTTGCAAGCAGGTGGACAATTTCCAACATGATACAGATTACACCGACCACACTTTGGATTCACCTTGTTACCTTGATTTCCTGTGGCAGCACGAACACCATCATTCCTTCTGAAATTATACTGCTGATTCCTATTTGGTCCTTGGTTATTGTTATTACGATAACCACCTCGATTCTGCCCTTGACTTCAGTGTGCAACTTCCCACTTTCTCTTATTCACTTCAACAATACTATCCTTTCGATCCTGTAGCTTTACATCCATTAAAGCATGAGCCATTTGAACAGCTTCATCAAATGACTTAGGTTTCGACGAAGTAGTTTCTCCCTTGATATTACTCGATAAACCCCTAATATACTGCTTCATCTTCTTACGGTCATCAGCAAAAGCATCAGGACATAACAAACATAAATCAGAAAATCTCCTTGTATAAGCTGCAATATCATTGTTCCTCAGCACCAAATGCCTCAATTCATCTTCCAATTGACCTAACTCTTCCTCAGGACAAAACTTAGCAGTCAACAGTCCCTTGGTCACAGTCCATGTTCTAGCATTAGCTTCAACCAATCCTATAGTAGCTACTTGACTATTCCACCAACTCAATGCATCATCCTGAACAGTAGCTGCAACAAATTTCACCTTACTAGCTTCTGAACATCCACTGATTTCAAAAGTACTTTCAATCTTCTCAATCCACCTCCAGTACCACGAAATTGGGTAGGTCCACATTTCATGAAACTAGCATAAGAACATTCCTTCTGAACTTGCTGAACAACAGCATTACCTCCAACTTGTCCCGCAACATTTCCTTCTGCTTGCTCATCAGCATTACCTCAAACCTGATTTTCAACATTCCCTCCAACCTGACCAGCAGCATTCCTATTCTGAGCCTCTTGGTTCCTCGCAGCACGTTCAGCTTCCAAAGCTCTAGCGATAGCTTGCTCAATCATGGTATTAACAGTAGCAGTCGTCAATTTAGGTGGCATGTTTACAGGAAACTAACCAAACAATAATTTAGTAAAGTAAAAAAAGTGCCTCCCAACTCCTTCCTGTATAACCATAACAGAAAAAGAACAAGTAAGTATTCATATCATGATAAGAAGAAGGATTTCTCTATCAAGATGTAACATGGATACTACATGCACCAACAACACCATTCACAATGAATCATTAACCAATTCACACAAGAACTAATAAGACAAATCATAAGTCATGAAGGTAATTTTGGATTGCTTTGGAAAATCTCCACAAAATTGTGACAAGTAATGTCACTAAAATCCTTCATCACAACAAACTTAAAAGTCATTAAGTTTCATTACAAACAATAGTACGTGTCTACATAAGTTCTATTACAACAAGGCTAAATAAAAACAACATAAAGGAACTAAACATCAAATCCCCGCAGCTTCTTGTACATCGGCTCATCATCACTGCTGCTATCATCATCCTCAGATTCTTCCTCCACTTTTTCCTTCCCCTTTTGACTACCTCCTTCACTTGGCTTCACCAACACTTGAGCTTCAACCTGATTCGGCACATCACGAATCACAACACCTTGACTAGGAAAAGGTCTCATCAGCAAACCCTACGCACTCAACCTTGCATCCTTTCTTGCTCCCTACGTAACCTTTCAACTTTCCCACTCAAATTCAACACCATAGATCTTAATCTAACAACCTCATCCATTTCCCTTGCCCTAACAAACTCTTATTTCCTCACACTACCAACAAACCTGTCAAACTTTTTCTCATTCTGCTCAAACCTCCTAATCATACGAGTCTCAACCAAATACCTTTCAAACAAAGACATATCAAACTTCTTAAGAAACCAGAAAATATCATCTTAAGACCTAGGACCTGGACAATAAACCTTAGGAATACCATCATGAATAGATCGAGCACTAGCAGCCCTACTCGACTCAACATGAACATTACCCCTAGCAAATGAAATCCCAGGCAAACTACTAATATAAGCATCACAAGTAGGAGTCGAAGAACGAACAACAGGTCGCTGCCAATCTAGAACAGTCTGTGGCACAACATTTACCCTTGGAACATAACTACCTTGTATCAACTCAGGCTCTGTCTCACCAACTGCAGTAAGTGGAATCCCATCATTTAAAAACTCAAAAGGCTCCTCATCGTCACTAGCACCAAAGTGATCCACTTCCTCACCATCCACTACATTAGTCATATCAATCCATCCATCCTCACGAGGTCAACTAGCCATTTTCTACAATTATAAGGGTTCAAGGATACTTAAGGTCATCGTTAATAAAATATTAATTAGTATGCAATGCTCATGCAAATGTCATACATAATCCATGCTATGCAACACAATGCAAATGATGTTTATGCAATGCTCGCAAAAAAAAATATGATACTGACAAGCACTCAGCGTACTTTCTATAATTCCAATACAATATCGTAGTATTTACTTTATAAATACTCGGGATTACCAATCTCTAACACCCCCAATTTACATTGCGCAGCGGAAATACACAATTGGGTGCCAGACATAAACAGCATCACACAAGATATATTGAACGACTCAAAAGTGAGACGTTTACACATAAATATAAACAAGATTTTCATAAATGGTCTAAAACATAAATTTCATCCCAAATTGTACTGACACGACACCAGAGTAAAGCATTTAGTCCCCATGGATCTCGACCAACAACCAACACAAGTTTAGTACAGTACACAAGATAAAGTAAATTGTTCAACATTAAAAGGTAGAAACAGTTTTTAGACCAACATTCTTCCAAAAGCCAAGCCACAACCTCCACAGCAAAGCTCCATGCTCCATCACTTCCTATTACCTGAAATACATGCATAAAACGAGTCAACAATAATGTTGACCGAGTCTATAGGTTTATCAAATCACATTTGAACACAAGAAGAAAATCAATCATAATCATTTATAGAATTGTCGTACACACAATCTATATTCAAGGCAATAATAATAATAATAAACAAACGTTGTATTTAAGCTCATGACACCGACCCCTTAACCAAATAGTCACCCACGCCAAATGCCGACATGACTAGAATAAAACCATTGCCCCTCTAGGGTATCAGTTGCTAGAATACTATAATCTTATTCACGTAAAATTATCCTTCCCAGCGGGTTACTTAACGTAATGCCCTGGTCTCAGATAGGGTGTTCAACCCAATAGTACTATCATTAGAATAAGCGGCTATTCCCGACTCACAACATTAAGTCAAAAGATAGTTAACGGCTCATGAATTTAGGGTCTTTAGCAACAAGTTACTCAATACAATGAATTCAGCTTTAGGCAACATTCGGGTCCAACAATTACTCATGACTTGTGTTCATTTATTTTCAAATAGCATGTATCCCCCTCGCGTGTATAAAACATTTAGTAGCTAGCATAAAAAATCGAGGCTACAGACTCACCTTAGTATAAGAGATCTAGCAAGATGATCGTCGATGATAATGGATGCCTTTCAAACACGAGAATCGCTACCTATCAAATAAGGCGCGTTCATTAATAATGACTCGAGAAATAAATCATACATAACAACATCAAACTCAAACTCATAAAGTCACAATAAACTCGAGAGAAAACGATATAAATAACTTCATTATACTTTACTACACATTTACTTTACCATTTTACACTTTTAACAAAGTCCGCCGGTACATACTACATGTACTAGCTTATTTACCCCTTTTAAACTCGTCAAACGTTTATGAAACGACTCGATAAACTAACTTACTATATATAGAAATTCCTCCTACAAGTTTATCAAATGAAATTACTTTTAAAGTCCTTTACCCGACTCATCTTTAAACTACAAAATCCGGACAGATTTACGTTAATTTTTCATACAACCGTTTTAACTTATTTAAACAACTCCGTTTACAAAACCGACACTCGGGTTTTAAAGTAAACTCAACCTATAAGGTAAACACCTCATTATCCGTAGGTTACATATTTCAAAACTTCCATTTAGAGTCCCCGAGATTCGATCCAAATATCGACAACAACTATATGTAGTGTCGATACTCGTCTCCCGGTACACGATCATTCAAAACATCATAACTTCGCACTCATTTGGAGCTAGAAGCTCTACCTTATATCAAATCGAAGCTAATTAAATTATCTACAACCCTAGGCTATAAGTTAAGCCATTTTCAAAACATAAAAATTCGGAATTTACAGTTTACTTACTGTTATAAAATGACTACCAAAATCTTGTACAAAATCAACTTTTTTATCAAAACCAACCATAGAAATGATTATTTCTATACCCTAACATCAACATATATGAACCATAACATCTAAATCATCATCAAAATTAAAACCTTTAGATCAAAATGAAGTTTTTAACAAAGTTTCTTGCAAGAACCACCATGGATCATGCCAAGAACACCATGCATGATCATGGTTTCTACCTACCAACATCAAAAAAATAAAAATGCCTTGCATGTGTAAAATTCTTACACCAATGTGATCCTTGATCAATTATAAGAGTAGGTCTATGATTAGTTTAGCTCAATTCATCCTCAAACTTGAGTTAAAATTGAAAATTGTATGGAATTGGGGTGGTGGTGGGTGTTTCGGCAATATAGAGAGAGAAAGGAGAGATGATGAAATTTTGAGTGGAAGATTTGTTGTGTGTTTATTTAGGCTTTTTATATAGTGGGGGAGGGACCTTGGTTGCAATTTTGTAATAGTTGTGGCTAAAAATGAAAATAGTTAGCTAAAAAGCGGGAAATAACTATTAGTCAATTTTCAAAATATTTACGGGGCTCGGGTTTCATAAAGATACTTTTAAAAATTTAAAACGTATCTCAAAAATAATAATATCGACTCTCGACTCGAATTAACACGTAATTCAAAATAAAACCTCAAAAATAACAAAAATCGAACAACCGACAATAAGACGTAAAATATTTGGCATCCATCGACATCACGCTTGCTAATACTCCTTATACTTATTAAATATTAAATATAGACCTTCTAAAAACGGTTTAAACCTCCAAAAATAAATATAGTTCAAACTCATCCAAAAATTTCAAAAAAATCGTAAAATAAGATTAAGCAATGACCTCGGTTTTTGGTTGTCACATGGAACGCCTGTCAAGAAAGCTGGACAGCATAAAATCTGAAATGCATTCTTTCACTGTCAACTTTCCAAAGATCATAACACGGGCGGTTAGGGATGCAGTCACTGAACCTATTACAGATGGTACAAAAAAGGGAGTGTCCCAAGGACTTAGTCATTTGTCCACACGTATCAAAGATGCCATCGTCACAGAAGTCCCTGCATTTTTCTCTGCTCATGAGTTGACGATGCATTGAGAGTTTGAAGCTGTACGAAACAGGCAAATTCGTCACACCAACTTTATAGTTGATCGTGTTCATCACAACACTAATGGTAATTGCAACCAAATGCTGAAATTTGCCAGAGATTCAAGAACCAGGCAACGAGAAATGGCTGTCTCTGTTGAGCAAATTGCTAAGCACTTTCAGGCACGTTCATCCAAACGTCTGAAAAGACATGCTGAACGTGAGGGGGAGAAGGAAAAGTTACTTAACCTTGAATCTGCTAAACAAAGCTCAGAATTTGCTGACAACACTATCCCTTCACCTGTCCCTCTCCAAGTCATCACTCCAGTAATTATACTTGATGATGAGAATGAAATTAAGGGGGAGAAATAGATAAAGGATGGAGTTGATTCATCAAAATCCCTGACTCTGGTTAACACCAGCGAGGCTGTGGATGATGGTGATCCAGCTACCAAGAAACTTAAGTTCACTGTTAGCTCCCTACCCAAAGTTGTACAAAACCAAGCTCAGATGGCTTTTCTCAAACAAGCTAAAGAGCTAAAAAATGCAAGTGTGGTATCCTCTGTCTCAAAGAAAGGAAAGGAAATAGTTGTGACTCAGACGCCAAACTAAAGAAAATAGCTGTGATGCTAAAGACAGGAGGATCAACCACTGAACAATCCCAATTCACAACCTTTAGAGCATCAAATGAGAACCCTCTAACAGCTGAAGAAATTGAGAAACAGGCTATTGAATTCAAGAGGTTGAATGAAATCAAGAAAGCCAAGGAGCTTAATGAGGAAACTCTGAGAAAAATGACTCCACTTCAAAGGGAGAAGCAAACACAAAGGTTGAAAGAAATGGAAGTCAAACGAACAGAGGCTCTGAAAAAGGTAAAAGCTGATTATGATGCCTGCGTCAACAACAGGTTTGCACCTGGAAAAATCACCAAGTTCAAGTATACCATTCACAAGTCTACTAACACACCACAAATGATTTTGTGGAGAGATAACCAAAAGGCCAATATGGATCTCTTTGAAGACTTTAAGTTAAAGAAACTTGGTTTGACTGAATGGTTTGAACATGAGGCTTTTGCTGCTAAAAGAACTGGAGAGGCAAATTTTACTCTTCTTAAGACCCTCAAAGCTAAGTTTAATTGGGTTAAAGAAACTGCAGCCAAACTCAAGATAGAACCCCCACCATAGCTGTTTGAAAAAGATCTTCCAAAGTCTGGAAAGAAAAGAAGAAGGATGACTCAATTCATTAAGGAAACCTTCGTCACTAATGGTTAGACTTATACTGAGCCTGAGAAAGGTATGGCCTTCATGAACAAGGCATGTCAATATGCATTCCAAGGGGAAGAAGAGATAGGATTAACATCAACCATTCAGCTGCTTTGTCTTAAAAATGCACTCAAAATCAACACAGATTATTCCAAGGAATTTACACAAGCCTTGCAGGCAGAATTGGATACCAGGACAGACTTAGCTGAAGTTGAAGAAAGAATCAAGAATGATGATTATTGAAGCGTTTCACAACTGAACTTTACTTTCATATTTTATTTCACTTATGTTTTGTACTTGTAATTTCCTTTAAGTCTTAATAAAATCATGAGGTATGTTTGTTAGATCTATTATGAGTAAGAAGAAGCTGTTGTCTCACTTACCTTAACTTGTGTAGATCTAGCTGTATTTAAGTTTAAATAGGGGGAGATTGTTGGGAATCTGAGTTTAATAGATTCCCTGTTTCACAGATTTAAACACAAATCAAGCTGTTTGATATTAACTTGCATGTGCCGAGGAGGCAGGCAAGTATCGCAAGACTCACAGAGATCTAAGTCCCTTTGAGTAACCTCAGAGGAGTCCATGTCAGAGACATTGTCAAGGAAGTTGAAGATTACTTGAAGACATACTCATTGGTTGTGATGGATAACAGCCAAGATGTATCAGGGACTCTGAGGGGTTGAGGGTTAACAGGGGTGGCAATACCCTGTTAACACTCAGCACACTTTGGACATACCTTAGTGTGTACGAGACTATGAAGAAAAGGGAAACTGTGTCAGCTCTGTTTCTCTAAAGCATTGTAGCAGACTACTAATACAAGAGATTTTGTATGTAAAAAGTTATCGTCCGGTTTTTTCGAATCGATTACTAGTTAAAAGTGTGACTCAATCGTTCTTGGTGGAAAATAAAATGGTTTCATTATCTATTTTAAACTAAAAGCAAATATGAAAATGTCGTTGAGTAAAATAAAAGCTTTAGAAATTAAACTAAAATTACGGGTTAAAAATAACTAATTAAAAAACTTGAAGGTAAACTGAAAACTTTAAACTTTATAAAAACAAAAATTGAAACCCATCGGAATGTCTGTGTCGGAATGTGATCGGAATGAACTCATCGGAATACAATGTCTATCGGAATATGGCTAATGAAATTTTGGCAGCGTTTCGTCGCAATATAGCCTTAAGCCCCGTTGCAATGTACGATCACAAAGAGCGATCGCAATCCACGATCGGAATAAGGGGGTATCGCAATAATCAATCGCAATGTAGAAACCCTAAGCTTTTGCGATGGAGCACCAAGTATCTCGATGGAGTCAAAATAAGCTAAAATCCCACTAAGCACTTCCAATAATCACTTATCAAAAACTCAACAAGATCAATATTAAGGAGACATAATACGCTACGAATTGAAAACTTATCAAAATACCGAATAAGAAAACTTTATAAGATAACCTTTAAAAAGACGAAACTTTTTAAGAAAACTAAAAAGTAAATAAGCTAAACACAAAGTAAGCCAATAAGCATGATAAGCTGAAAGCTTAATTTATAAAACTTAGATAGAAACCAAAAGATAAACTTTTTGATCTCATAAACATTAAGATGAAACAAAATCAAGATTATCACGAATCAAAAACAAATAAAAATCAAGAAAGGTAGAAGAAGATTAAAGATGAAAATCTTGAACTTATAGATTAATGATTCCAAAATACAAGATTAAATTAAATCTTAAACATGAAAGGAGAGAAAAGATGAAGTTTTAGTGAGAGAAAGTTAAACACTTTCTCTCTCTAAAGATAAAAATAAAGAAAGAAAAAAATGAACTAGCTAAATTAACTAACACCCTCTTAATGTGTCATTAGGAGGGTATATATAGGAGGTGGGGAGTGCATGTGTTGCTTCCTTCTTTCTTTCTTCTCGTCTCGACTTGATTTAAATTCTTTGTCTTTCTCGACGTTGTCTCGGGATTTTTCGATATGAATTGAACTTGTCTTATAATTTTCTTCTTCTATTAGACTTGAGTTCTTCGACTTCATTATACTTCCGTCTCTAGACTTTTTCTTCGATAAATCTTCAGAATAGGCCTTGGACTTCTATTCTTTTTGCACTCTTAATCTTTTGACTTCGTCTTTTCTCATTTTCTTCGATAAAATCCCGTGATAGCCCGTGTTTTCTCCCTTTTCATATTTTTATCCTGAAACACAATAAAAACACAAACCACGCATGATTCCGACTTTTACCACATAAAATACACGTTTTGGTCTTGTTATTATTGGAAATAAGTGGTAAAAGGATAATTGTTTTCACACTTATTAAATCCCCTACACTTGACCATTGCAATGTCCTCATGCAATGTATTAGTTACAAAGCAAGATTTACATTTTTCATCATAATCAATCCACCTTGGTCTTTATTAAACACAAAATATTAAGGAAACTTAAAGGGATAGAAAATAACGAATTATTCAAAGGGAGAAAACAAGTAAAGAGATCGAAGACTTACATTAGGGCTTTGGTGTCATGAATGTTTATTGTAACACCCCCAAATTTATACAACTCAGTACAGTGGAAGACTAGTTGGTGTTACGGGATAGCACATTACTCACATCATAGACAACGCATAAAAATCGCGTCGTTTAATAATAAAAGCATTTCCATTCATAAATATCATAGTTACATCGGTCCCAAGTCATTATATTTCATACAAAGTTTTACAAAGTATTTGAATGGAAAATATAGTTTAAGTGCGGGCCATGAATTCTTGTTGTCTTCCCGAGAATTACCTTCAAGTACCTGAGATAAAACATGTTAAAAGAAAAGGTCAACGATAACGCCGAGTGAATTCATAGAGTTTGATAAAATCCATCAATATAATATCAGTATAAAATTATTACCAAAAATCATTTTGTACAAATCATTTTAATAGGCCATAAAATAGCCAAAATCATTTTATACAAATCTTTATCAAATCATAATATAGGCATTTTGCCTTAAAAACCATTATACGAACCATTGTCGTTAAAAACATCATACAATACGACCATTGTCGTTAAAAACATCATACAATACGACCATTCTTGTTAAAAACATCATACAATACGTTTTGCAACGTTGTATAGATTAAATAAAAACCGTTATATGAATATGGTTATGAAAACCAAAACACGAACATAATATCAATAGTATGACCCCGTATTGCTAGTCAGGCAATACGTCGTAATTCTGAGCGTCTAGTAGTATTTCGTTAGTTTTTGGATTATTATAAGCCGCATGACATTGTTACCTTACTAAACCAAAACGGGTAGCTAACCCGATACCAATTTTGCCCATCTAAAGTAGCGTGTCGTCACAAAGGTCACGCTATGGAAATCTTCTCATACATAAATTCGCTTACCAATCAATGTGGCACGACGGGGATCAACCGTCAAGGCGCGAACTGGGGTGATCGTCCCCAAATAGTACTATTAAATGCATAAGCGTCTACCAAATCCCGGTAGTTCACAATTCATGCTAATGGGACTTTTAGTGACATAACCTAACTTTAATAATCCATTTTATTTCATCTATCGGGTCCTTTAATCATTTATCGGGTCATACAATCGGGTCATTCAATCATTCGTGTCCAAATCAATAAACAAACAATCGGGACAAATGGTGTCCTATTTTATAAAAACTAACATGTTATCTCCCTCGCGGGTTTATAAAACATTTATAAAACATTTAAAAGAGTGCGAGGCTATGAACTCACGTTGATGTGGGAAGGCGGGTTATCGGCAATTCGGACGTACGGTACGCGCTTCAATCACGGAAACCTAGACAAATAATACTCGGTCTTAGACGTTTGTCCAATGACTTTATAAAAATAACAATTATGTATACATATGATGATTATATATATATGATGATCAAGTGGGTTTACATATTCTCGTTTACTCATTTTAGTGTTATATGTCGATAACTTTTATACTAGTTTACTAGTTTTACCCATTTACGTGTTTTAAGTCCAATAAGCTTATTATAAGTTATTTAACTTATTTTGATCCATTTTGTACTTATATTATCAGTACGTAAACTTTACAAGTTGGGCCTAAATGGGTTAAGCCCAATAAGTTCTTTTTACAAGTTTTTATCTTATTTAGTCCAATTATTAGTCCAATATGCTTAATTAGCTCGTAAATGTCCGTATTTCTTATAGTTCGGGTTTTATCGGTTTTTACTTGTTATACATGTCTATATATCAGTATATAAGTTTTATAAATTTTTCATTAGACGGGTCCAACCATCTAAGTTTTATTTAACAAAAACGTTAATTTTTACGGTATTAGCCGAAAAAGTCGTAAAAACAATGTTTATAGTTTTATAACTTATAAGTATTATTCCACTATCATTTATATAAGTTATTCATTCATTTACCCTTTTACATATTTATATAAATAAGTTTTATAAGTTAGTGGGTTTTCATTTATATTTTATACTATTAATTTTGAGTGCTTATATAATAGTATTATTCTTTAATTTCCAAAAATCTGATTTTTATTTTCACTTTCACCAAAACTGCCATATCTTGATTTCTATATGGATATAGAAGCTCAAATGTTTATCACATAAACTAAATGATATGTGCTACATTTAACTCTTCTATAGCTACTGTTGAATCATCTTCTAAATATTTTCTAAAAATCGTCCAAAACAGTAACCTCAGATTTATACCCTAAACTTGTTTTGATCATATCTCACTCATTATTTTGATTCCATAGCATGGCCAACTCTCACATGTGTACAAGACTCATAGCTTACTGTAAATGGATTCTACTTCATCATTTTATCAGTTTATAGCATGTTTCTTTACTGTTTTATACAGCCATGTAAATTAATCAAGATTTTAACCTTGTTTCTTATAGTTTTTCACCTTTTTAATAATATTTATCAACAACAAATCCCCACATAACATTTTTATCATCATATAATCATCATATACATATACAATAGGAAATAAAATACATGTTTACATAATCAAATTAACAAGAAGATGAGGAGGACAATCTTTATACCACCATGATGATGTAGGTTGATCAAAACATGGATTTTTGATGGAGAAACTTGTGATGCACTAAGACCATCTTCATGACCACCAATCTTTATAAACTCCTAGTGGGAAATCAGCCCCAAGACACCAAGAAAACTCCTCCATGGATGTTATAATCACAACCATTCAAGAGAGCTTCAAGAGGGCTTCAACATATGTAGAAATAACATAAGATTTCAGGGTTGATTTTTGATCAAATAAGGGTTTTGAGTGGGATGAGGGACGGCCAAAATGGGGAGTAGAGAGGAAATGTGAGTTGTTTGCATGGTGAGAATGAGAGCTAGTGGTTTGTGTTTGTGGTTTTGATAAGAAGTAGCTTACAATGTAAGCTTTAGCTTACATGTGTAAGTTACAAAGCTAACACTTTGACACCTAAGTGGTGTTAGTTTTGTTAGGCCGGTTTTGGAGTGGGGGTGGGACAAGTGTCCCACTTGTCTCATCCCCATTTATTTACGGGTACTCCTCGATTCTAGTTTCCTCGATTTGCGTGCCCTCGGGTCGTTTTACGAAAAACGTTTTTATAAATTATGAATCACCGTCACAAAACGAATCCAATAAAAATTGTCTCATCAAAAACGGAGTTCGAAAACATAAATACGTAATCCTAGGGTTTCCGGTTTAGTCGTAAAAGACGTTAAAATAAAATCGTAAGTCCTAATCTCTTCTCGTAAATTTGTGAGTTTATGAACTAACACAAATTTAAAACTCCAAAATAATATTCATGGATAAATTTATTTTCTGAATTGTCGGACTGTCACCAAAGACGGTGTATGTAAACGTAAGCACGTAACGTTGAATCCTCTGGTTTAGACGTAGTCGATGCTACTCCAAGACGTAAATCCAAATTTCTTCCCAAAAATATGTGAGTTCATATTATAACATTAAAATAATGTTTTTAAATAAATATTGAGAATAAAATATCAATCGTAAATTGACGGATTGTCACATCATTTACCCCTAAACAGGATCTTTGTCCTCAAAGATCATCTTACCTTACTACTCGCTTCTTATAGAGTTAAAGCCATGTGGGTATTTCCTCCACATTCGGTCCTTTCTCACAAGTGCAATTCATTAAAATACGCGAGTTTCATCAAACATAACTACGGGAATAAGATCAGGCTTAATGTTGACTTACTTTCTCTATCCATGATGTTCACGGGTTTTTGATGAATGCAACTTTTCGCCGATCTAAGCTCTACTAAGAATAATCAGATTCTCACTTGATAGATATTCCATCAAGTTCGATATACGAAACATAATTCACGCAGTCTTTGAAGTCCTAGGGTAGATCCAGCTTATATGCCTTTCAAACCAATCTTTTATATCATCTCAATGGTCCCATACAACGGGGACTTATATCCCATGATTTGTCAGATCATGAATTCATTTTTTCCAAGTTTAAAAATTGTGGCATAACTTCGCTACCCATTTGGCACTTCAAGATCTACATTTCATATTCACATAACTTCCTGCCCACTATCGGCAGTTAGTAATCAAATCCTAATTTCAACAATCATTTCAGATCTCGCGGGTCGGGTATTTTGCAAGGATAGGTTCGCCATCATAGGAAACCTTAAACCTAAAAGATATGTCCAACTCACAATGGGTGTATGTCGGATGTCTTTATCTCAACTCTTGCTTACAGATGCTCTAAGAGTTAGATCCTAACAAATTTCGATCTCAATCCTAACAAGATGATTATCAATGATAATCTCTCCAAAGGAAAACGATTATACGGTCTATTACCAAAGGTCAATCATTCAAACATAAAACAGCACTTATATTACTTTGTATCGTTACTTTACCTCGTCCCTTCGATTTGGGGTGGTACATAGTACTCTCATCAAGGTTCGTTCTCAATGATTTCTGAGCAAATCTCTAGAAATTCGATGCGAAGCGAGGATCTTGATATAGATGATCGATACAGGCACGCTATGTTTACATAACTCCTTTGCATTTATCATTAACGAGAATGATATTAGCAGATTTGGTCAGTCTGTCGACGATGACCCAAATCGAATCAAATTCAGATGATGACCTTTACAATAGCTAGACGTTTACTAATGTATGAGGCGATGTCTGCCTTCATAATTTGCCATCAGTACAACTTCTTCTGATAATGATACATTAAATCAGAAATAACAGGAATAGAATACATATACTTACGCAATTCCAACATAACTATATCTCACAATCCTCCATATTTAGGCAACCACAAACGGCCTTTAAAATATTTAACGCTATCGGCTTCTCAATTTTAATGGTTCACATTATCCGCGAACCCCTTTTTATTATTTATATTATCCTTCTTACAAACATCGTTTATTTTTTTATATCGTTCGGCAATTTATTTTGCACCTTCATTATTAAGGAACATGTCCTAACTAGTTCTTTATCTTTTCTACATAATGCGTCGGTATCTATATTCACTTCTTATGATGATATAATTATCATGTCCACAATTCACTTAGATATTCTTTCTACATTTTGCGTCAGTAATTACGTTCATTTTCCTGATGAAATAAATATCACAACCGTACTTATTTGAAATTCTTTCTTCATATCTTCTATGTTTTAGTTTCGTCTTTACTATTATTTTTATCCGTTTTACTCCATCCGACGTTTAAAGCGTCGATAATTATTACAACTAATTAAATAATAAATTTTCAATTCTTATGAAATGTAAACATAAAGATTTAAATTTCTTAGTTCGACCAATTATATAAAATGTTCAAAATGAATTTGAATTTAATTAACAAGGCTTTTGTTGATTTATCGAAAATAATTAAAATAATTAATAAGATCCGAAAATGTTCGAGAAATCTTTGTTTATATTTTGGTCAAAGTTTTCTTAGTTGAAAAGCAAAAATTGTCGTTTCAAATTTCAAGTCATAAATTATATAGTTTCCTCAATTCTTCTTAAGTTGTCTAGAAGTATACACAAACATTTACCCCTAAACAAAAGTTTAGTTAAATGGTTTGTGTATAAGGGAATAATCCCTTAAAATCCTTTGTTAAAACATTTGTCAAAATATATTTCCATTTCTTTTTGGTAAAATCCAAAGTCTTAAAGGGCTCTTAATTCTTGAAGAGTCTATATGCATACATCTTACCATTATTAATCCAACGGTCATTTTATGTAAAGGATTAAGTTTTTAATCCCTACGCGTTAATGGTTCTAATCTTTGAAAAGTCAATATAGCTTCCATTATCTATTAATCACACGGTTAAATCATATAAAGAATTAAGTCTTAAGTCTGATGTTAAATATTTAAGGTACATGTTTTCACTGTTCGGCCAATTTAGGGCAGTCTATAAATAATTATTAACTCATTCTTATTCGTATATACAAACAAATGGTCCTAAATGATCACAAGCATGAATTTATCAAATTACAGCCTACACATGTGATTCACCAAATTTATGAATACTACATGTGCATTAGTCAATCCAAACGACATCACGTGAAACTCATAATGTTCATTACAAGTACCGGATGTAATGATTGGAATAGATAATCTCTTTCGCAGATGCGAAGTTGATGATAACCATGCCGTGGATCAAATTTTTAAAACATACGCTAGAACTTTGTAAATGATCGAACAAATCTTCCATTTCGAGTTATGGATATCGTTTTCGATTGTGAATTTACTCAATCACAATAATCTATAAATATAAGGAATGATAACACCATAGCTCTTCAGGATGACAGGCTTGGTATAATAAAATCTTTCTCCGACAACTTTCTCAGTTGTACGGTAATTCCTTTAATTCAGACGGTGCTGACGTACAGTGCACAAGCCACAGGTGCAGCACCGGGAATATAATCAATATCAATTTCAATTTGCCTTAATGGAGAAAGTTTAGGTAATTTACCAATAAATACCTCCTAAAGTTTGGATATCATAAACATCTTTTAATAAATTCATATTAGGTTCTTCCAGATTATAATATCTATGACTAATTCACAATCATTCACAATATAATTTCAATTCCAAATATAGGATATCGTCATCCACCAAGAATTATTTATATCACTTTTGATAATCAACATCTTATCCTTTGGGGAATTCTACTCGAGTTCCCATCAATTAAGACAATGTCGTCATGTCATAATCAATCAATCCATTTTACTGGCACTAACAACTTTCCAGTTTCATTTCCGTCGATAAGATGTGAATTTCTCAAAAGACTAATAATAATTCATAATCCTTCACAAATTCAAGGATATATGGAGACACAACTACCATTAAAAGAGTAAGGTCAACGCATGATCTATGCGAGAGAATTTCAAATCAGATACAGACGAAAACATTTAACGAATATGAATATATCCCATGTTTTCATAATTTGAGTACGCATTCGAAAGCTCCTCGGATCGTTACCCAGGTCATTCAAATGAAATCAAATCAAAAGAAACGATAAGAACGTCGATACATCCAGTCGGGCATCAACACTCGATAATCAAATACTTTTCCTAAAAATCTCACTACGGGAGAATTGGACAGGAAAGAATTGTCAATTGTCAAATAAGACAATTTCCACAAATGAGTATATTCGACTCAGAAGAATAGATGCTACAGGCACATATGTAGGTGTCCCTAACACTATGTCCCTATTTTTCACTTCTTGCAGATCTCATAAAAATTTAATCTTTCACAATCTTCAAAGAAAATGTAGTGTTTATTCATTAGTTTTATGGGGACTACTAATCAGTCTTGCATGGTCCATTCCAAATTGTATGTAGGCGCGCCACTATATACAATTTCAAGATTAACGATGCAATACTCAGTTCGTCAAAATTTTATCATCATGTTTATAATAAAAACATTTTCATGCTTAATTCTTAAATAAGAATCAAGAATAAATTTACAAAGATTTTCTTTGTCATGAAAACAATTAAGTTTCTAAAGCGTTTCATAAACAACTTCATTTCGATAACATTCACTTATAAATCTCACTTTGAATAATCCTTATAGTGACGAAAATTAAATTTTCTCAAAGGATACCGTTTTAACTTTATAAAAACAAGGTGTGATCTGCAAAAGAGTGATGAAAGCTTGTTCACCAAGAATTAACTATGATATGATAGGAAATGAGCTTAGCCAATTAATCATGAGGTTCATGACTTCGATGGCACTCACGAAGAATGATTCACAACGTAACTCAAACCAAGATGAGTACTTGTTCAATGGTTGCATCACTAATGCGAACACTAGGATGAAGCAATAAGAGATAGATAACATCGATACATGTAGAATTTAGCAATCAAAGGTAGTCTTTTTCATTAATCACAAACAAGTCAAATTGTACCGTAACACATTACGTGTCACTATGTCATACAATTCTTAGAACTCATCCTACCAACTGATGTCTCAGTTAAGTTAGGGATTATTTTTAAAAGATACCACAATGAATACTATTCTACAAGAGTCATTAGGTGTTCCACATGTCCCGAAAGATCCATCGGTCCCAATTTAGAAGAAGATTTCTTCAATTTATTTCCTGGACACTGGGTATCTTCGTTAGTGGACAATGGCCTAGGAACAACACTTAACAGGAACTAACAATCAATAAAAACCTTATAGTCTAATCACAAAACTTAACGACTTCCTCTTATCAATCTCATATTCCATACGGGTTAAATTTTACTTTATTCAAGTTTCAACCACTTTTATACTCAATTCGATATCCTACCTCATTTTCCAATACTTTCAATCTTATTCTTCGGCCTTGTAAAGGCAATGAAAGCTCAATATGATCAACACTTAATTTCCAATCCTATATCTCTTACAACAACACTTATCAAATGAGTCACTAGTATGAAATGACTTGATCATTCAATTAGACTTCTCGGAAAGGTACTAGTGCCATGAGGCTTTTCGGTAATGGTTCCAATGACAGCCTCAAGTGCAACATTCACCCTTTCGATTTCAAATTTAAGAATTGGATGACAACGAATCAGATGACATCTTTCTAGGTGGTAACGTTTTATCAAACTCCACTCTATAAGAAAAGATCGTCATAACATCGATATCAGATTTAATCTCGCCAATTCTTTTTCAATATCACAATCAACTATTATCTACATTTCTACGAATATCAACCATTTGTTTGGATCATAAATATCAACAACTTGGTTTTAGATCTAGGATAGCTAGAATTCCTACGAGAATAGCTTCGATTAATTTACTAGGGGATTTAGGGTTTCTTGTGACAATCGACGTCGTATAAATACCTCGTATAAAAATCAAAATAATCATCAAACAATCATGTAATAAAATTACATCATATATATATATATATAATCCAAGTTATATATATATATTAAAATAACACTTCTCAGTCTGGCCTTGTCGGTAACTCGGGAATTCTTCGGCACCGTTATAGTCAAAAGATTTTTAGACATTTTTAAGAAAATGTTTATAGTTAAAAGATTTTGAAAAGTTTTATTCAAAACCTTGGTTTTAAAAATATTTCGTTCTCTATAACGAGAGCTCTGATACCAAACTGTAACACCCCCAAATTTATACAACTCAGTACAGCGGAAGACTAGTTGGTGTTACGGGATAGCACATTACTCACATCATAGACAACGCATAAAAATCGCGTCGTTTAATAATAAAAAAATTTCCATTCATAAATATCAAAGTTACATCGGTCCCAAGTCATTATATTTCATACAAAGTTTTACAAAGTATTTGAATAGAAAATATAGTTTAAGTGCGGGCCATGAATTCTTGTTGTCTTCCCGAGAATTACCTTCAAGTACCTGAGATAAAACATGTTAAAAGAAAAGGTCAGCGATAACGCCGAGTGAATTCATAGAGTTTGATAAAATCCATCAATATAATATCAGTATAAAATTATTACCAAAAATCATTTTGTACAAATCATTTTAATAGGCCATAAAATAGCCAAAATCATTTTATACAAATCTTTATCAAATCATAATATAGTCATTTTGCCTTAAAAACCATTATACGAACAATTGTCGTTAAAAACATCATACAATACGACCATTGTCGTTAAAAACATCATACAATACGACCATTGTCGTTAAAAACATCATACAATACGTTTTGCAACGTTGTATAGATTAAATAGAAACCGTTATATGAATATGGTTATGAAAACCAAAACACGAACATAATATCAATAGTATGACCCCGTATTGCTAGTCAGGCAATACGTCGTAATTCTGAGCGTCTAGTAGTATTTCGTTAGTTTTTGGATTATTATAAGCCGCATGACATTGTTACCTTACTAAACCAAAACGGGTAGCTAACCCGATACCAATTTTGCCCATCTAAAGTAGCGTGTCGTCACAAAGGTCACGCTATGGAAATCTTCTCATACATAAATTCGCTTACCAATCAATGTGGCACGACGGGGATCAACCGTCAAGGCGCGAACTGGGGTGATCGTCCCCAAATAGTACTATTAAATGCATAAGCGTCTACCAAATCCCGGTAGTTCACAATTCATGCTAATGGGACTTTTAGTGACATAACCTAACTTTAATAATCCATTTTATTTCATCTATCGGGTCCTTTAATCATTTATCGGGTCATACAATCGGGTCATTCAATCATTCGGGTCCAAATCAATAAACAAACAATCGGGACAAATGGTGTCCTATTTTATAAAAACTAACATGTTATCTCCCTCGCGGGTTTATAAAACATTTATAAAAAATTTAAAAGAGTGCGAGGCTATGAACTCACGTTGATGTGGGAAGGCGGGTTATCGGCAATTCGGACGTACGGTACGCGCTTCAATCACGGAAACCTAGACAAATAATACTCGGTCTTAGACGTTTGTCCAATGACTTTATAAAAATAACAATTATGTATACATATGATGATTATATATATATGATGATCAAGTGGGTTTACATATTCTCGTTTACTCATTTTAGTGTTATATGTCGATAACTTTTATACTAGTTTACTAGTTTTACCCATTTACGTGTTTTAAGTCCAATAAGCTTATTATAAGTTATTTAACTTATTTTAATCCATTTTGTAATTATATTATCAGTACTTAAACTTTACAAGTTGGGCCTAAATGGGTTAAGCCCAATAAGTTCTTTTTACAAGTTTTTATCTTATTTAGTCCAATTATTAGTCCAATATGCTTAATTAGCTCGTAAATGTCCGTATTTCTTATAGTTCGGGTTTTATCGGTTTTTACTTGTTATACATGTCTATATATCAGTATATAAGTTTTATAAAATTTTCATTAGACGGGTCCAACCATCTAAGTTTTATTTAACAAAAACGTTAATTTTTACGGTATTAGCCGAAAAAGTCGTAAAAACAATGTTTATAGTTTTATAACTTATAAGTATTATTCCACTATCATTTATATAAGTTATTCATTCATTTACCCTTTTACATATTTATATAAATAAGTTTTATAAGTTAGTGGGTTTTCATTTATATTTTATACTATTCATTTTGAGTGCTTATATAATAGTATTATTCTTTAATTTCCAAAAATCTGATTTTTATTTTCACTTTCACCAAAACTGCCATATCTTGAGTTCTATATTGAGATAGAAGCTCAAATTTTTATCACATAAACTACATGATATGTGCTACATTTAACTCTTCTATATCTACTGTTGAATCATCTTCTAAATATTTTCTAAAAATCGTCCAAAACAGTAACCTCAGATTTATACCCTAAACTTGTTTTGATCATATCTCACTCATTATTTTGATTCCATTGCATGGCCAACTCTCACATGTGTACAAGACTCATAGCTTACTGTAAATGGATTCTACTTCATCATTTTATCAGTTTATAGCATGTTTATTTACTGTTTTATACAGCCATGTAAATTAATCAAGATTTTAACCTTGTTTCTTATAGTTTTTCACCTTTTTAATCATATTTATCAACAACAAATCCCCACATAACATTTTTATCATCATATAATCATCATATACATATACAATAGGAAATAAAATACATGTTTACATAATCAAATTAACAAGAAGATGAGGAGGACAATCTTTATACCACCATGATGATGTAGGTTGATCAAAACATGGATTTTTGATGGAGAAACTTGTGATGCACTAAGACCATCTTCATGACCACCAATCTTCATAAACTCCTAGTGGGAAATCAGCCCCAAGACACCAAGAAAACTCCTCCATGGATGTTATAATCACAACCATTCAAGAGAGCTTCAAAAGGGCTTCAACATATGTAGAAATAACATAGGATTTCATGGTTGATTTTTGATCAAATAAGGGTTTTGAGTGGGATGAGGGACGGCCAAAATGGGGAGTAGAGAGGAAATGTGAGTTGTTTGCATGGTGAGAATGAGAGCTAGTGGTTTGTGTTTGTGGTTTTGATAAGATGTAGCTTACAATGTAAGCTTTAGCTTACATGTGTAAGTTACAAAGCTAACACTTTGACACCTAAGTGGTGTTAGTTTTGTTAGGCCGGTTTTGGAGTGGGGGTGGGACAAGTGTCCCACTTGTCTCATCCCCATTTATTTACGGGTACTCCTCGATTCTAGTTTCCTCGATTTGCGTGCCCTCGGGTCGTTTTACGAAAAACGTTTTTATAAATTATGAATCACCGTCACAAAACGAATCCAATAAAAATTGTCTCATCAAAAACGGAGTTCGAAAACATAAATACGTAATCCTAGGGTTTCCGGTTTAGTCGTAAAAGACGTTAAAATAAAATCGTAAGTCCTAATCTCTTCTCGTAAATTTGTGAGTTTATGAACTAACACAAATTTAAAACTCCAAAATAATATTCATGGATAAATTTATTTTCTGAATTGTCGGACTGTCACCAAAGACGGTGTATGTAAACGTAAGCACGTAACGTTGAATCCTCTGGTTTAGACGTAGTCGATGCTACTCCAAGACGTAAATCCAAATTTCTTCCCAAAAATATGTGAGTTCATATTATAACATTAAAATAATGTTTTTAAATAAATATTGAGAATAAAATATCAATCGTAAATTGACGGATTGTCACATTTATCACCCTCAAGTTTCACGTTCCCCAAACTAAGCTTAGAAACGAGATCATTTTTATTACAAGTTAGCACAACTAACACTTATTCATGCGGTTTAATTAATCACTTAGACTCCCTTATTCCTAGGTGTAACTCTTATATTTTATTTTTGTCTTGAATGATCACGAGGATGCATTTTTAACTTATTTCGATAGTTAATTTAGGCCGAAAATAAAGTAGGACGATTTAATCAATAGTTAGCTAAAGGACAAAATCTTTTAAAACTGCTTCTCGGGACCTCATAAAGTTCATATCTTGGCATAACTCGCTTCACGATTTGAGACCTTTCTCGGACCGATATTTGGCAGTGACTTCATACTTCAAATCTTGAGAGACGTTCTTGAAATAATGGTCTTCTCTTCATAATAGGAATTTCTTCACTTGAAGTTTTGATGGATTCTTCATACTTGGACCACGACTTCTTCATTTTTCTCCAATCTTTATTTGGGGATTTTGATATAAAACGATCCGCCTCCTTTTCGGACTTGGATCTATTTATCCTCATACCTTGTTAGGGTCTTTTCGAATAGACTTCTCCATGATCTTTAGTGGAGTATTTGCTTTTCGTCGTGTGTCTGGATCCTTCATATTGATTTTTGATAAATGATTCTTCACGTCACTTTGGATCTTTAGCAACAAATTATAGCCCTCATGCCTTGTTAGGGCCTTTTCGGACTCGCCAATCTTCGCATCCCGCTTCAATAAGTTATGCCTTGGCTATGAACTCTAATTAATAACGAGCAACTTTTATACGATCTTGTGCTAGAAGCTAAGTAACTTTTCAAATCGTACGACCTTACTTATTGCAATTATTTATATACAAGTTATGGGAGAAAAAGATCATAATTTACTCACATAAATTAATGAAAGAATACCAAACTTATAATTGACTCTATCATTTCTCGTTCTCCATAATTTAAAATCTCAAGGAATGAGACTCGTGGATGCTTAGCCTAATAAACCTACTAAGGTATGCATGGTTAAGGGTACTAGCTAGAGTGAACTTGGATAAGTAAACTCGGGTTGAGTCAAAAGATTCATAACGGGCCTAATATATCAAAGATATCTAAACTCATTAAAACCATTTTATTAAAATTTATTCTAATGAAAGAAAATTAACGATAACCAAGGAAAAACTACTAGGCCAAAATAGATTAAAAATTTTGAAAAATATCGAAAAATTAGATTTTCCGGTTAAAATGAGGACAAATTCATGGAAAAGTACACTTACTTCGATAGAAGTCCCCCTACACTTGATATAAACAGTGTCCTCAATGTTTAAGCATGTGGGTGTAAACTCCCCTACACTTAGGACACTGTGCATGTGTTTAAATATTGCTAAGGGAAGGACAACTAGAGTGATTTCAATGGGAACATATAAGATATGAAATATTGAATCACGACAGTTTAGGATAGAACCGGGAAGACGGGTAGATGGGATCACGGTCCGTCAAAAGTCATCGAGAATGGATCTTTGAAGCTTTAATCCCTGCACATTATAAGAAACAAGACAACAAACACATATGGGGCTCCCCCTACACTTATTATGAAAACGGTAAAGGATAGATCAACGGGTTGCCTCCCGAGAAGCGCTTGTTTTTGTTAACCGAGTCACGAGCCTGACTCGGCCCAGAACTACTTCAAGGGAAATGTGGTGAGGGATGGAATCATCTCATGAGAGATGTCCTCACCAAAGTACAGCTTCACACGCTGGCCATTCACTTTAAAATTAGGCCCATTTGGCTAAGAAAGCTCAATGGTGCCATAGGGGAAGACTTTGGCGATGGTGAATGGACCAGACCAACGGCTCTTCAGCTTGCCTGAGAAGATTTTCAACCGAGAGTTAAAGAGTAAGACTTGATCACCAACGTAGAACTCTCGGTTTTTAATCCTTGTGTCATGAATGATCTTGGTTTTCTCCTTGTAGATCAATGAGTTCTCATAAGCTTCATTCCTCCGTTCATTTAGCTCGTTGAGTTGAATCTTCCGAAGATCGTCGGCTTTGTTGATGTCAAAATTGGCCCACTTCAAGGCCCAGTACGCCTTATGTTCCAGCTTAATAGGGAGGTGGCATGCCTTCCCGTACACAAGACGATATGGAGTGCAACCAATCGACGTCTTATATGCGGTACGGAAAGCCTACAAAGCATCATCTAACTTATCGGCCCACGAGGCACGATGCTCTCCTACAGTTCACTCTAATATTCTCTTCAATCCACGGTTAAATATCTCGGCTTGACCATTTATTTGGGGATGATAAGCGGTGGAAAGACGGTGATTGACACCGTACTTAGCCATGACTCGAGCAAATTGATCATTGCAAAAAATGAGTCCCTCGATCACCGATGATAGCACGAGGAACACCAAATCGAGCAAAAAGCTGCTTCAAAAAAATTCACAACCACCCTCGCATCGTTCGTAGGGAGAGCCTTCGCTTCAACCCATTTGGATACGTAGTCAACAGCTACGAGGATGTACTTGTTCCCTTTGGATGATGGAAATGGCCCTATAAAGTCGATGCCCCATACGTCAAAGATTTCACATTCTTGGATGAAATTTTGAGGCATCTCATCTTTATGTGTGATCTTGCCTTGGCGTTGACATGCATCACAATTTTTAACCATTTCGTGAGCGTCACGATAAATGGTGGGCCAATAAAATCCCGGGTCAAACACTTTCTTTGCGGTGTAGTTGGTACCAAAATGACCACCAGAGTGTCCTTTATGGCAAGCTTCGAGAATGTCTAAAGCTGCGGGTCCATCAACACACCGACGAATAATCAGATCAGCACATTGTTTGAAGAGATAAGGGTCATCCCAAAAGTAAGTCTTAACATCTTTAAAGAATTTCTTCTTTTGTTGGGATGTTAACCCTTCGATGAGAATACCACCCGCTAAGTAGTTTGCAATGTCCGTAAACCACGGGGTGTCATCAGGATTGGAATTGATATACATTAAGGCCTCAAGGGGAAAAGAGTCGTTGATCTCTTGATTCGGATGATCCCCTTGATAAGGATCCTCAAGTCTACTTAGATGATCCGCAACTAGGTTTTCCGCTCCCTTTTTGTCACGAATTTTGATTTTAAATTCTTGAAGGAGCAAAACCCAACGAAGAAGTCTTGGCTTGGAATCTTGTTTAGTTAACAAGTACTTCAAAGCGGAATGGTCGGTATAGAGAATGGTGGTGGAAAGGACAAGATAGGGGCGGAATTTCTCAAAGGCATATACTACAGCTAAAAGCTCTTTTTCGGTAGTGGTATAATGCAATTGAGCCCCCGTCATTGTCTTGCTAGCATAGTGGATTGGTTGGAAGTGTTTGTTCACTCTTTGTCCCAAAACTGCTCCAATGGCAAAGTCGCTAGCATCGCACATCAATTCAAAAGGTAGCTCCCAATTAGGGGTAACCAAGACCGGTGCCTTAGTTAGCTTGTCCTTAAGAAGATTGAAGGATTCAATACACTCTTTAGAAAAGATAAAGTGAGTATCTTTTTCCAAGAGGTGGGTCATCGGGCGAGCGATTTTAGAAAAATCTTGAATGAATCGACGATAGAAGCCCGCATGACCAAGGAAACTTCTCACACCCTTCACGGTTGAAGGTGGAGGTAATTTGGCTATGACATCAACTTTAGCACGATCCACTTCAAGACCGGCTTTTGAGATTTTATGTCCAAGAACGATGCCTTCTTTTACCGTGAAATGGCATTTTTCCCAATTAAGAACGAGACGAGTGTCTTCACACCGTTTGAGTATACGTTCTAAATTGGCAAGGCAAGTAGAAAAAGAATCACCATAGACCGAGAAATCATCTATGAAGACTTCCATAGTTTCTTCAACCATGTCATGGAAGATAGCCATCATACACCTTTGGACAGTCCCAGGAGCATTGCATAAGCCGAAAGGCAATCTTTTGTAAGCAAATGTTCCATAAGCACAAGTGAATGTGGTTTTCTCTTTGTCTTTGGGATCGATGGGAATTTGAAAATACCCGGAGAAACCGTCTAAGAATCAATAATAGTCATTACCCGCTAGACGTTTCGAGCATTTGGTCCATAAAAGGAAGGGGAAAATGATCCTTTGTCGTAACATCATTGAGTTTGCGATAGTCTATACAAACACTCCACCCTGTAACGAAACGAGTAGAAATCAACTTGTTGTTTTCATTGGGCACAACGGTGATTCCGCCTTTCTTAGGCAAACAATGGACCGGACTAACCCATGGTGAATCCGAGATAGGGTAGATCATTCCCGCATCAAGAAGTTTGATAACCTCTTTTTTGATAACGTCATAGATCTTGGGATTCACCCTTCTTTGGTTTTAAACAGTGGGTTTAAAGTCGTCCTCCATGAGAATTTTATATGTGCAAAAGTGAGGATCAATTCCACGAATATCGGAGATTTTCCAAGCAATCGCTTTCTTATGATTCTTCAGCACGGCGATAAGTTGAGATTTTTCGTCTTCTTTCAAATCCTTTGCGATGATGACGGGTAACTTCCAATTTTCTTCAAGGAAAACGTACTCGAGATGAGACTGAAGATCCTTAAGCTATAAATCCGGAGGATTTTAGATGGAAGGCGTAGTCATATTCGGATCATCCATAGAGATTTCCTTAGGATATGGTGGAGAAATATGGTCCTCATTGAGAAGTTTCTCAATGGTACGAATTTCTTCATCCCAACTAGAGGGAGAATCGTCATATTGTAAGTCCACATCCCCCAAAGTTGCTTCAAATTCTTTCAAAAGGAAATCACTTTCTCCAAATGGAGTTAGTGATGGAGCAATAGAGGCAACGGTCTCAACAATGGGTAGAGAAGAAGAACCACTTTTACAAGCGTCTTTGAAATGTTCTTCACAAGCCGCATCAAGAACGTCAATGAAATTAACGCTCTCGTTTTCAGAAGGCTGCTTAGAAAGTTTACCCATGTTGAAGACGATTTTATCGTCACCAACTCTCATGATTAATTCGCCCGTAGCTACATCAATGAGAGTGCGACCGGTCCTCAAGAATGGACGTCCAACGATTAATGGAACACGGGGATTCATCTCGTAGTCAACGACAACAAAATCCGCCGAAAAGGTGAATTTGTCGACACCGACAACGACATCTTCGGCTATCCCCCTCGGTTAAGCAACCATACGGTTAGCTAATTCCAATGTCATTCGTGTGTGGACTAGCTCGGGTAGAGATAATTTTTTCCAAACACTTAATGACATTGAGTTTATACTAGCACCTAGATCGGCTAGGGCCATACAATTCTCTACCCCGGGGAAGTTGCAAGGAATAAGAAAGCGACCCAGATCACCAAGTTTGGTGGGTAATTTCCTTAAGAGCACTGTGGAGCAATTCTCATTAAGTTGGGTCTAAACGATATCAAGAAGTTTCTCCTTATCACTGAGAAGATCTTTAAACATTTTAGCATACTTCGGCATGTGAGCGAGAGCCTCATCAAAGGAGATGTTGAAATTCAGTTGTTTAAACATTTTAAGAAAGTTAGAAACCTGAATATCATCCTTGTTATTCAACTTCTCTTTCCTCAACCTTGAGGGATAAGGTATATTGGGTTGAGATGAAGGCTTTGGAATGGAATTATCACTCACATCCTTGGGTGGTGGAGGGGTGGAAGTAGAAGGTGGAGGAATTGGTGAAATAGAAGGTGGAGGAATTGGATAAGGGGACTCGTTTTCGTTTGTCACAATCACCGGTGTAGGTGTAGGAAGCTCGGGTTCCTTTAAACCTTTTCCACTTCGAGTGGTGATTGCTTTCATCTCCCCTCTTGGATTAGCAACGGTGTTACTCAGAAGAGAACCCGAACTAGAGGCTTGATTACTTTGGAAGAAAGTATCCATCATATCCCTTAAGTCATTCGTTTGAATAGTCAAAGAGTTTCGCATATCGGCTTGAAGATCATTCCCTTGTTTCGCCGTCTCCTTTCAAGTTGATAATTTGCCGCTGAAGATTCTACACTATCGCATCATTAGTCCCCATGTAAGTGTCAACCTCTTGATTAAATGAGGTGGGTTGGGTGGGAGGAAGAGCATGGTAAGCAGGTGGTTGATAAGCGGGTGGTTGGTGAACTTGATTGTTTCCTTGAGGTGGATATGGGTTTCTTTGGGTTTAATATTGATTTGGAGCTCGTGGTTGGTTTTAATTGTTGCGATTGAGGTTGTTTTGGTTTTGAGGTGGAAAACCGGGTGGTGAAAGAAAGTTGTTTGAACGATAACTGAGCAAATTGCGGTCACCTTGAGGACGTGCTGATAGCCTCCTGTAGAAAAGTTACCATTAGCGGCGTCATGAATTGAAGGACAATCGGTGTATGAATGAGAACCCCCGCATATTTCACATGATTGATTCATAGCATTAACTTGCGCATTGATGCTTTTGGTATTGTTAGCGGTTTGTAGAGCAAGTGTTTCAACAATCGAAGTAAGCTTATCAATTCTCTTGTCGGCGTCACTAGTACTAGCACTAGCCACATTAGTCTGAACACTCTTGGTTTGCACTCTAGATTTATTCTCAATAATATCCCAAGCGGCATTAGAAGACTTAACCAAAATATTACCCCCCCCCCCCCCCCCCCCCCCGAGGCACTATTTAGTGAATCTTGGTCATTCATGCTTAAACCATTGTAAAAAGTATTAATTTGATGCACTTTTGTGAAACCATGTTGTGGACACTTTCTTAAAAGTTCCTTAAAACGGTCCCAAGATTCACTAAATGTCTCACCGTACTTTTGTTCAAAGTTAATGATTTCATTCTGCAAAGTGGTAGTACGTGAGGGTGGGAAAAACTAGTTGATGAATTTGGTCTCTAAATCCGACCACGTAAGAATACTTTGTGGCGGTTCCTTATCAAGCCAATGCCGGGCTTGTCCCTCTTAGGAGAAAGGAAAAAGTTGCAAGGGAATCACCTCTTGTGAAACCCCATTATACTTAACCGTATTAGTGAGTTGAAGAAACCTTTTTATATGGTCATGAGGATCATCAAGTGTACGCCCCAAGAATGGTTGAGCAGAGACCATTTGAATGAAGCCGGATTTGAGCTCAAAGTTGTTTGCTCCAATCTCGGGTATGACAATAGCATCGGTGTTACCCTCTACTTGTGATTGCAAAAGCTCGATCATTGGTCGATTGTCCATGGTGACAATAGGTGGAGTTACGACTTCGGCTTAAATAGCTTTCTTCTTACGAGCACGGGTACACATACACACCTACAAAAAGAAAAGAAAGATAGACAAGAAATATTTTTTGGTTTTTTTTATGTTTTTCTTTTTTTTTTGAATTTTTGAAAATTTTTAAATTTTTATGGATTTTTGAAAATTTTTAAGCAAGAAAAATAACGTTAAAAATGAACGGATCCCAAAATCCAACGCGTCTCACACTTAAAACCGTTAATCTTAACGAAAAGAGCCGGCAGCAGCGCCATTTAATACAAGAGATTTTGTATGTAAAAAGTTATCGTCCGGTCTTTTCGAATTGATTACTAGTTAAAAGTGCGACTCAATCGTTCTTGGTGGAAAATAAAATGGTTTGATTATCTATTTTAAACTAAAAGCAAATATGAAAATGTCGTTGAGTAAAATAAAAGCTTTAGAAATTAAACTAAAATTACGAGTTAAAAATAACTAATTAAAAAAACTTGAAGGTAAATTGAAAACTTTAAACTTTATAAAAACAAAAACTAAAACCCATCGGAATCTCTGTGTCGGAATGTGATCGGAATGAACTCATCGGAATACAATATCTATCGGAATATGGCTAATGAAATATTGGCAGCGTTTCGTCGCTATATAACCTTAAGCCTCGTCGCAATGTACGATCGCAATGAGCGATCGCAATCCACGATCAGAATAAGGGGGGTATCGCAATAATCGATCGCAATGTAGAAACCCTAAGCTTTTGCGATAGAGCACCAAGTATCTCGATGGAGTCAAAATAAGCTAAAATCCCACTAGTCACTTCCAATAAGCACTTATCAAAAACTCAACAAGATCAATATTAAGGAGACACAATAAGCTACGAATGGAAAACTTATCAAAATACCGAATAAGAAAACTTTATAAGATAACCTTTAAAAAGACGAAACTTTTTAAGAAAACTAAAAAGTAAATAAGCTAAACACAAAGTAAGACAATAAGCATGATAAGCTCAAAGCTTAATCCGTATAAAACTTAGATAGAAACCAAAAGATAAACTTTTTGATCTCATAAACATTAAGATGAAACAAAATCAAGATTATCGCGAATCAAAAACAAATAAAAATCAAGAAAGGTAGAAGAAGATTAAAGATGAAAAGCTTGAACTTATAGATTAATGATTCCAAAATACAAGATTAAATTAAAACTTAAACATGAAAGGAAAGAAAAGATGACGTTTTAGTTAGAGAAAGTTAAACACTTTCTCTCTCTAAAGATAAAACTAAAGAAAGAAAAAAAATGAACTAGCTAAATTAACTAACACCCTCCTAATGTGTCTTTAGGAGGGTATATATAGGAGGTGGGGAGTGCATGTGTTGCTTCCTTCTTTCTTTCTTCTCGTCTCGACTTGATTTAAATTCTTTGTCTTTCTCGACGTTGTCTCGGGATTTGTCGATATAAATTGAACTTGTCTTATAATTTTCTTCTTCTATTAGACTTGAGTTATTCGACTTCATTAAACTTCCGTCTCTAGACTTTTTCTTCGATGAATCTTCAGAATAGGCCTTGGACTTCCGTTCTTTTTGCACTCTTAATCTTTTGACTTCGTCTTTTCTCGTTTTCTTCGATAAAAGCCCGTGATAGCCCGTGTTTTCTCCCTTTTTCATATTTTTATCCTGAAACACAATAAAAACACAAACCACGCATAATTCCGACTTTTACGACATAAAATATACGTTTTGGTCTTGTTATTATTGGAAATAAGTGGTAAAAGGATAAGTGTTTTCACACTTATTAACTACCAAGAATAGAAGAGAATCTTGTGATAGAGGTCTGACAAGTGTCTGTCTAGTGTAGTCACCATCAACCAGTACTTGGAGTCAACCTCGTACCACTATAAATAGGTTATGTAGCCTAGCTTTAATGTTCAACACTTGGACACAACTCACACATTAACTCTTAGAACTTATAGAACCAAATAGCTGCGACTGTGTTCATAAGTTAGATTTTAGTTTGTCCAAAGTGTGCACAACACATTGTCATCAAACGATGTTATCCATAACACTTGTAATTCTTTATTATATAATAATAAGTATTACGTTTGAAAAGTAATTAAGTGTGTTGATTAGTCAAGTTTATTGTTTCAAGCATAATTTAGGGACTTACAAAAGGTGTTGCCATCGGTCTCGGTTTATCACACCCTAGCCGAAATGATGTTGTATCGGTGAGCCTGCCTGCCATCGATGGATATCAAACGCGCGCGCTGCATTATATGAAGGAGGCATTGGTAGAACACCGCACGTCCCTCAACCCATCGCATCACAAGTTAAATAGATCGCTGTCAGCAAGTGATATTCTATAGAAGGCATTCTCCTTGACTACACACTATGTTGTAACCATGTATATTAATTTGTAAACTAAGAACCTGTAGATTGTTTATAGCGACCTGCGCATTTGGAAGCACATAGCATCCTGCACTATGTTCATTTTTATTTGTACATATATATGTCAAGGTTTCCGCACCCACGCCTGAGATTGTGAGAGAGAGCGCCTGTTTATGAGTACATTCATTGAAGTGTGAATCTGAACTTATGGGTGAGCTGAAAGTTCATTACGTGTGGACCTTCCACTACTACCATAAGCGACGTCATAGATAATGACATGTTTTTTAGGCGTGCACACTGTGTCTTGTGCATATCTGTCATAAAGTATGAGGAATGCTACACTTACTACAACGTCTTGCGGTAAGCTGCCTAGCAAAGGATACCTGATCCGGCACCACTGGGGGTGCATCCCTCTTACGTGAAAAGTTTAATTAGTAGGGTAAACTTACTCCTCTTATTTCACCTGGAAACGTTTTATTGTACATGTACACCGGCGGGTCAAAGTTATTTTTTTCAGAAAATAAAAAAAATACTCTTATGCATAAAAGATAAAAAAGAAATAGTTTAGACTGCAGAACTAGCTAGGAACCGCAGTGTTTTATTCATACTTTTGTAAATGCTGAAACAAAGAACATGAAAGGGTAAATCCTAAAACAATTGAAAAAAGAAAAAATACATGGATCTTTATTGGGGGCTTTCAATAGCCAAGGGAATGATCCATGCTAATGATGTGACACCTCAGAGAGAGTATCGTCTAAAATACTATTAAAGAGTTCCTTACGCATAATACATTACCGAGCAGTAGAAGGAAAGCTAGGAAAGTGCATATGAGAGCTACACACTTCAAAGTGATCAAGGGGACACTATACAGACAATCAAGTACTGGGCGAACACTGCAATGTCTAACGTCAGGGCAAGCACGGGCGGTCATGGAAGCCGCACATAAAAGGGTATGCCCGTGTGGCCTGATAGCTGTGGTTGATGAGATTACTCGCTCAGGGTATTTTTGGCCATTTATGCATAAGGATGCTCGTAAAGGGGTGGCGCGATGTCTCTGATGTCAGGCAGACCCAAGTCGTAGGAAAAATCCTAACAGGGTCATTGGGCCACCCTCAACAAAAAGCGCAAAGGGAGGCAGAATCCTCTTAAGGCTAGGGCATACTATTGGCTCTCTGACAACATCGATAGGAAACACGGCGCAACGGGTATTAGCAATACTACCATCCTAAGGAAACCACCAGCAACAGCGCAGAGGGGCAATCACCCCTTCAGCCAGGATAATTGCCCAGACTATGCGACAATGGGATCATGTGAATGGACTATCAGCAGCGTGAAGCACGCAACGACACGATGAAGCAAACAGTGGACCCCCAAGGGCCAAGATGAACGTGGATAGCTATGCGAAGTCGGTATCCAGTCCCGCAAGAGGTGACTCAAGATACAGCCAGGTGTCATCCATGTTTAGGCCTCAGGATTCGCGTTTATGTTTTTGTGTAAAATAAAATCAACTAGCACGTGACTAGGAGGTTTATCCATGTTCAGGATTGACAACTGATCCATTTCTGCTGAGATTCGATCATTTTCTTCTGAAACTTTTCACATAGCAAACTCCGCGAACTGCCTGGTTATGTACCTTACTTTTTTCGTGTATTGGATTAGCACATGTCCTCGTGGCTCGCATGACCCCACGACCCTGCTCGCCACCAAAGGGTTGTATGTGTAGGCCACTAGGCTTTTCAAGCCCATTCTGAGTGCCAATCTTAGGCCTGCTATGAGGGCTTCATAATCTGCTTCCATGCTAGTTGTGGGGAAGTCGAACAGCAGTGCGTAGGTTATTTTTATATCGCTCTGATTTGTGAGGATAAAACTTGCATCTGGTCCTCCCTTTCCTGCAAAGCCTGTTGTAAAGAGGACCCATGGGAGCCCCAACGGTGATCCCTCGCTTACAAATATGCTTTTAGCATGGGAATCTACCGAGATATATCTCCTTCTCTTCATTCGTGAGCTGGATTCCGTGTTGCGCTGACTCCTATCTGCGCCCTTCCTTTTTGCGCTGTGGCTGGAAGTGCTGCTACCCCCTTCGAGCATATTTATGTTGCGGATGGTGATCACTCCATCTTGCACTGGGAATTTGAACATACCATGTACTGTGGAAGGTACCGCTCTCAATGTTTTTAGTGCTGGTTGTCCAACTATCCCTTTGTACGATGATTGACATCGCACAACCACGAAATCCATCCACACCGTTGTTGAGTGACCTGCGCCTCCAATAGTTACATGTGTGCAGAGGTGTCCCAGTGGTCGGGTTTTATCACCGTTAAACCCTATGAGGATTTGTGTGGTGTCTTTTAGCTCCTTCTTTATTTCCCCTGGTGGTCGTACGAAACAATGTTCATTCAATATGTTCGCTGCTGACCCTCCGTCGACGCACATGCCTTCTCTAGCATGATCCCCGAAAGATATGTCAATAGTCAATGATCCGACTCTATAGTCCATGTCTGAAAGAATAGGGAACGTTATTTCTTTATCGCGCGAAAATTCCGCGATCGTTCTCCTTTGCATAAAAGACCTTTCCCTCTCCACCATGTAAATGGTTATGGGCTTATCCTTATGTTTTTTTGCTTCACTTTTCTTCGTGTCGTGCTCTTCCTCCAGTCTCTTATCAGGTGGTTTAACTTCCCTGCTTTGACCAAGCTCTCAATTTGCCTTTTCAGCTGAACGCACTCATCCGTAGCGTGTCCTTTATCGTCGTGATATTCATAATGCTTTATGTTATCCCGTTTATCTGCTGGTCCGATCATTGGGCTAGGCTTTGGAAAGCCTACCCCTTTGATAAAAATATCTCCCTGGAGGTCTTTTGCAGCGGGTTAAACTTACCATTGTTGTTATTGCGCCCTTGCTTCGCTGTGCCTTGGAAGGACAAAGTGCGACTAATGTTTTGCCCATATGACTGTTTCTTGGGCCTGTCTTGGTATTTATAGCCTGATGTCATCTGCCTGCTATCCGCTGCTGCGGTCTCGCCCTTCTTCATTACCCCATCAAACTTTGATGGGGTTCTGTCATTTAGTTTCTTTATTAGGTCCGGGTTAGTGATGCCCGCAAGAAATCCATAAATCTTAACAATTTCCGGGCAATCTTTGATCTGGTTGCATTCAGATTTGAAGCGCTCTATGAAGTCTTCAAGGCTTTCATTGTGCCTTTGCTTTACTCTTGCAAGTGAGACGTGGCTTTTTTCGTACTTCTTTTGTTGCACATAATTTCTTCTGAATGCTCTCTTAAGTTCTCTGAACCCATTAATGCTTCTTCACGGAAGGCGGTCGAACCATGTCCCGGCGTTCTCGATAAGCGTTGAGTTGAACATGTGTCACCATACGGCTTCTGGCCATTTCTCTATCCCTGCTTGAGATTCAAAAACTTTTAGGTGATCATCTGGATCCGTCGTACCATCATAGGTTTTGACATTGGACGGCATGCTTCTCTTTTTGTTATCTTTGAAAGTAGTTATGCGTTCTGAAAACGCACTTGCCTTCTCCCGTCTCCATGGGAGGGTCCACTCATCTTCACTGCGCATCCTTGGTGTTTTGGGCGCCCTTCGGTGTTTTATTTCATAGTCGGAAGAATCAGAACCCTCAGTGGACGAAAGAGCGAACCTTTTACGGCGAGGATGGCGATCGCTGTAGTTAGAGTCCGAGGAATTTTCCCTTGAGGAATTCCCTCTGCTCGCCCTTCCAGTGCTCCCATTTCTCTCCTGTCCTTACGGATCCTAGGAGGCATCTTTCTCCAAGGAACCCAATTTATCAAAGGCGCTCCGTCTGCCCGAAAGGTCGGGCCCTAATCTGTCCTTCACGCTTGTGCGCCGATGGTTATTGACTGGTGTAATAAGCCGTCCTCTCCTTTTGAGTTCTCCGAACTGTCTAAGGACGATGCGTCTTCAATAAGGGGCGCGCCCGAGGGAGATGTTGGGATATCAGTCGTTCTTTCTTTCTTTCTCCTTTCCTTCCCAGCTTCCTTGGTAGGTCTTGACCCTTCCATAGCCTTGAGTTCTTTATCGAAGTTTAGGCTGATCCGAAGATCTCTTGTCATATTCGCCCTCATTTGCGCTCTCATGAACGAAATCAAAGCCTCGTAGTTTTCTGCGACGTAGTCGCTCATACTCTTTCGTTGAGGGGGGAATCTCCGTCTTAGTTCGTGGGTCTGTCTAAGCCCTTGTGTCTAGAGCGTCCTTGTGGCCAGCTGTCTGTGGGGTAGAGGTGACTAGTGGAGAGAAAGATACTTGCAATCCCTTCCCCCTACGACCTGGGTTATTAGGTTCAAAGCTTGAATATAGACCTGTTGGCTTCTTAGATCCCCCCTTTGGTGGGGCGGGTTTGCGCTGCTTTTCTTCATTGATTAGAGCTTAGTGTAGGGTCCCACGGATGGCGCCAACTTGTTGATGCAAAAGTTGGATGGACCGAGCTTGACCCGAATTAGGCTTAATTCGGGGTCTTGTGGACACCGGCTCTTGCACAAAGTGAAACTTAGACCCTGCGCACTAAAAAGACACCGTTAGGCTTACCGTGGGTTTGTGACCCACGATTAGACTCCGGCGTGAGAGTAAGTAATTGATTTGAGTGTATAGTGTTTAGGGTATTGTGTGTATCGTACCTTTGTGGAACCATGGGGGTTCCTTACCCGAGAGAGTCCTGGCTGGGCTCTCCTATTCTTGCGGCCTAAGGAAGAGATAATGACCTAAAATAGCTTGATCCTTATCACATAACTAAGGTAAGTATATATCTCCTTTCCTTAGGAGAATATAACTATAATATAGATTATATTCTGTCTGATCCTGTTGTAATGCGACGAGGACTTGGTTAAGCAATTAACCATCCTGCAACAGCGACTTATCAAGCCTCCTGGGTTGTGCGCACATCGCATAAGTATCAATCCATTCCTGATGGATGCGGGTAGTACCCGTGAGTCGGACTATCCAGCCCGACTAGGGACTATACGTCATCATTAACATTAACAGACAAAGAGAGAAAAGCACATCTATGTTATAAGTGTAATTATAGATAATATGTCAAGTTTATAGAAGTAAGTTACAGTGTTACTGCACTAAGGCTGGGGAATGGTGCAAAAAACCCACGGGTAGGGTTGATGTGGCAAAAACCCACGCTTGGGTTACCATAAACTTCACCTAAAAGTCACCTAAAACTCACGCATGGGTTGCAGATCTCAGAAAAAAAAGCTACCAACGGTAGTTTACTTACTCTTCGTAAAACACAACATGTGGGCCCAAGTTTACTTTCATTTAATTATAACTGCCTCCATTTAACCCATTTTAAAACACACAAAATTTTCATTTTCTCCATTCTTATACATCTTCTTCATTCTTTCAAAATTTTCAACATGGCTAACATGGATGAATATGCATTTATGTTCCTCGATCTAATGATCGACGACGAAGAAACTTTGGTGAATAGCCCTCGTGTCCGGTTTCTAGCAAGTGCAATGTCGTTTTTTCGAAATAGACGACAACCATGAGTGCCTAGAAACCGGTTAATCGAGATCGTCATGGTGCCTGTTATCGTTTACTTGCCGCGTTTTTCAGTGACGACCCGATCTACGAAGCACGTGCATTTCGGAAGACAGTCTAAATGGATCGTTCACTTTTCAACGATATAGTTACTGCTGTAACTGCTCATGATCCTTACTTTAGTGCAAATATTGACTGTACCGAAAGAGAAGGCATTGCTCAATTGGTGAAATGCACTTCTGTAATTTGTCAATTATCATACGACATTGTTCTAGCCTTTTTAGATGAATATTTGCAATCTCTAAAATAAATTCACGGGATACTCTTGATCATTTTTGTACTGCTATAAGGGAGGTTTATGGGCCAAAGTATCTGAGAAAACCTATGGTGAGTGACGATGAATTACTATATCAACATCACGAAGAGAAACCTGGTTTCCCGGGGATGCTAGGAAGTCTAGACTACACGGATTGGGAGTGGTTTGGTTATCCGTACACCCATAATGGGCAATATGTTAGGCGTGATCATGGACCGAATACGTTCATTTTGTTGAAAGTTGTTGCGTCACAAGACTTGTGGATATTACATGCTTTCTTTGGTGTTTCTGAGTCTAACAACGACATCAATGTCTTACATCAATCCCCTTTGTTTAACGATTTGAAAACAGGACGAGCGCCAGAGGTCCCTTTTACGGCTAACAGCGTTACTTACCCATTTGGATACTATCTTGTAGACGGGATATATCCCGAATTAGTTCCACTCGTTAAGACGATTCCACAACCCTCTGACGATGACCACAATCGAATATTGTATAAGAAGTAACAGGTTTCAGCAAGGAAAGATGTGGAACGCGCGTTTGATGTTCTGAAAAAGAAATTGGCCATAATCGCCAATCCAACACGTGCGATGAGGAAAGAAAGAATTATTAATATGATGTATGCATGCATCATAATGCAAAATATGACTCATAAACACAAAGGAATTGCTATAAGTCCCCGATGGTACCTAGGAAAAGCACATCAACCAGACGATTACGTACGAAGCGAGAAAGAAATTCATGGTGTTATGAGATACATCAAATCATCTCAAGTGCATCATAACATTCGATCTGATTTAATCAAGCACTTGGCTAATAGTACGTAATTTTTTATTTTTTATTATGGTTTTTAATGTTTTTATTTTATATTAAGGTTTTTAATGTTTTTATTTACTCGTGTGTATCATTCGTTTTTAAATCTGATAGAATAAATTTATTTATTTTATAAATAAATTAATTAAAAAAGATGACTTGAATGTGGGTTTTTTTTCCTTAATAACCTTAAAAATAGTTTTTGATAAGTTAGTGAGAAAAGTGAGAAAAGTGAGAAAGCTGAAATACGTAAATAAAATAATAAGCAATGAGATAACATGACATGGGTTTTTGCTTTCTTTGACCGGTACATCTAAGCAATATACGTAAATCAAATAATAAGCATAAAGTTTACCTATCCGAAAAGTTTAACGACCATGAACTAAAACATTTTCTTGTAAACAAAATCCAGATGTTCCTTCTTGAGTTGAAACTCACCAAAAGATGCAGCTCGGTTTTCTTCGAGCCACTTGGTCGTGTCAGCAATGGCTTTCCCTGCTTCCTTCCATATATCGGGGATCACCATCTTCAAGAAACTGACCTCATTGATCTTATTTTTCATTTTGTATAAGCAATCCTCTAATGCATTTTGGGCATCCGCTTTCATCCTGTATTCTTCATCCTTGTGTTTGTACTTCTGGGCATCTTGAACCATCTTTTCAATATCTTCCTTGGATAGTCTTCCATGCGTATTGGTAACTGTGAGTTTCTCCATCTTACCAGTTGATACTATACCAGCAGTGACTGTGAGAATATTATTGGCATCTATTTCAAAGCTTACCAAAACTGAAGAGTGTCCTCTGGGAGCAAGTGGTATCCCAGAAATCGTGAAGCTTCCCAAAAAATTGTTATCTGTGGATCTGGATCTTTCACCTTGATACACCTGGATTTTCATGCTAGATTGGTTGTCTGCAGTAGTAATCAAACTCCGGGATTTACTTGCAGGAATTTGAGTGTTTCGGGGGATCACAACAGTAAATACTTCTCCAATTGTCTCGACACCAAGTGACAAAGGAGTTACATCAAACAGCAACAAATCTTGAACACTCTGGTCACGATTCCCTCTTAAGTTTGCAGCCATAATGGCTGCACCGTATGCAACAGCCTCATCTGGGTTCACACTCTTGCATAACTTTTTGCCATCGAAATATTCCTGCAACATACACTGAACCTTAGGTACCCTAGAAGAGCCCCCAACAAGAATCACTTGGTCTATACATGATCTTTTCATCTCAGCATCACTTAAACACATTTCTACAATCTGGATGCACTTATTAAATGATTCCATGTTCAACTCTTCAAATTTAGCCCGACTAAATTTGATAGAAAAGTCAATTCCCTCATGCAAGCAATCCAAGTCGATTGATGTCTGACTAACAGATGAGAGAACCTTTTTTGCCTTCTCACAAGCAGATCTCAATCTCCCCAGTGCTCTTTGATTCCCTGTCAAGTCCTTATTCGATTTCCTTTTGAATTCCCGAGCACAATAATCTACCATTTGGTTATCGAAATCCTCACCTCCCAAATGAGTGTCACCATTGACAGCTTTCACCTCAAAAATATCCCCTCCCTCGATGGTCATTATAGATACATCAAAAGTGCCACCACCCAAATCAAAGACGAGCACATTTATCTTGCCGTTAATATCGGCCTTATTGTCTAGACCATATGCAATTGCAGCTGCTGTAGGCTCATTAATCATCCGAATGACATTTAACCCAGCAATCGTGCCTGCATCTTTTGTTGATTGACGCTGTGAGTCATTAAAATAACCTGGGACAGTTATCACAGCATTTTCCACAACTTCCCCAAGAAACATCTCGGCAGTTTGTTTCATCTTAGCAAGAACCATCGATGAAATCTCTTCTGCCAGAAATTCCTTCTTTTGACCCTTGTAGGTAACAACAATCTTTGGTGTGTCATTAGACCCTTCGATGACCCTAAAAGGCCACAACTTCATGTCTTGCTGCACTTGGGAGTCGCTGAATTTTCTTCCAATTAACCTCTTTGCATCTGAAAACCAATTGATTAACTTTTAAGTAAAAACCAGTCTATTTCAAGAGAAATTGCGATTTAACAAGAAGCACTAACACGATATATTTCTGATATAATGCTATTTAAAGGTCATGTAATATGCAACAGAATATAAAAATAAATAAACATCTATTGTATATACAAGAACCCACTGTAATTAAATCTAAACCTTCTGCTAATTAAGTGTGAATACGTACAACACGCTGATGATGTGGATTCTAGTGCTGGTCTATAATGTATAGTTCTTAATTATCAAGCTAGTGTTGTGTGGGATTTTTTTTAACAGCATTATTGGAATAGAAACTAGCACGGAGCTAGACAAGGATACAAGGGGCAGATTGAGCGTTACATGGGTTATACTTATCAAACCACTATATCCAATATAAAGATGGTTTTTTACTTGTTCGTGTAGTACAATCCAGATAGTAGATAACATTACGATGTCATTGAAAGAGAAGATCTTTGAATGTTTGCTCTAAGGAAAATCACATTGTTTCCAAACCTCCATAAAGACCATATTTTTTTTTGGACCACCACATCAGAAACTTTTGAAAGCTTGGCATGGAACGATATGTGGATGATATCCGCCAATTAAATCGCGTCCCCATCCTTCCGAATTCATGATGTTCTAGATAAAATCATTTTAGAATAGAGTCTCTGGCAACCTTGCAATGGACAAACACAGTGTTCTTTCGTTTCAACGGTGCAGTTTAAATCAATTCCTTGTTGATCTAGGTACATGTTGTAATCCTACCATTTGAGACAAGCCACGTTTTTATGTAAACTTTCATTGGTACAATCTGAGACACGCCATGTTGTGTGGAGTTGTCAAGTTACTTAGTTAGGTGTAATTTTTCCATGGTGTTTTGAAGAGTGTTTTGCGTGTCTTTGCTTGAGGTTCTATACAGTAATTTTTTTCTAGCTCCTCATGATTTATATTTATCTATTTATTTTTTAACATAGCTTTTTTCATTTAAGAAACCTAACAATTCTACAAATATGTAGATACTTTTCTAAAGTTGTTGTTCATAATCTTAAACCATTAACAAGGGTAGTTTTTGTGATTGCATATAGTTATAAACTCTTTCTGATCTAACTTGTTCATAATCTGAGTTTCTTTATAATTAAAAATAACTGAACATAATACTATATTAATGACTGAAAAAAATTAAGTAGAGAAACCAAAGTGATAAAGAAAAGAGAAACAAGTAGACTGACCAAATATGGTGTTACTAGGGTTAATTGCAGCTTGGTTCTTTGCCCCATCGCCAATAAGTCGTTCTGAATCCTCAACGAAAGCAATGATCGATGGCGTGGTTCGATTGCCTTGATCATTAGGTATAATCTCAACGCGGTTATGCTTCCATACCGCCACACATGAGTACGTTGTTCCAAGGTCAATGCCAATAGCGGGTGCCACCTTTCCACATCCGTCCATTATTACTTCCTGACTGTAAAAGTTGTACAAATGTTGATTAGAAAACGCAATTGTAGAATGACGTATGCCTATATTTTATAGACATAGCAAAACAAATTCTACTTTTAATTGATATCATTTCCATTTTAAGTTTACTTAATTATCAAGTAAAAAGTCGTATCTTAATTCTAATATTTACCTAAATCCCATTGCATGAAGATACTCCATATTATACTTTTACTGTGGCATTAAATACCAAATCTTTAAAAAGACTCGATAAGATGGTTTAAATTACTTTATACTAGGAAAACATTCTATCATATCGAGTTTACAATACAAGACACATGTTTTGGTAAATTTAATAGGAGAAAATATTATAGTATGAAAATAATTGTGGTGGTGACAATGTTTAAGAAGGTTTAGGGAACAGGAAGTGAGGAAAAAAAAGTGTCAAAAGGAAACATTCAAAAAATAATAATTTAATATAAATTATAAATATTTTATCTTTATAAATGTCAAACCCATTTATTAATTTACTCATGTCATGAAAACTCTCAAAAAAAAATGTACAAAATCCCGACTTCCTCAAGAAAGTGTTCGGCATTTTAACACCAAAATCGATTTTCGGTTATCCGGCGTCACCAAATATTCATTTTTGACCCACAAGTTTTGAATATCCATCGCAACAACCATAAAATCCTAACTTGTATTACCTAGATCGCCCATTCGCTCCTCTTTATAACAACCAACAATCTTTCTTAAACTCTCTAGAAGGTTGTATCATCCTACTATGAATTCATCAACGTCTTCGCGTGAAAAGTTGTTGTTTTCTCCGGTAAATCGTGTTAGTCTTGATATGCATTTTGAGCAGCGTATGTATAATCAAGACTAATTTCCTGGTGCTAGTTTCGGTCAAGGTTATCCGAGTAGTACATAATCAATACACTTCATTACTTAAAAATACAATTATGTATAAGAAAAATCATTACTAACTTAAATTGTTCCAAATAGTGAATATTTTATATGATAATAAGATAGAATTATCATTGTCGACAAATTTAGTGTTTATAAAGACACCAAATATTATCATAATTATAATTTATATGTCATGGATTATAATATATCATAGTGATGTTTCTAGACATGGATAATAGTTTGATTGAGATAACACTTAGTACAAGTCATGATACAATTTTATCTTTGATAATGACCATGTGGATTAGTTATGTTCAATTGAGTATAATGTTGCAATACATATTAAAAAAATAAAGAATACTTTATATTTAAGAAGCTATTACAGATTATTGTTTTCAATAATGTGTTTAGTTTGACTCACACACCTTAGAGGATGTACTACAACAATACTCCTATTTTAAATTGTTGTGCTCATATGTACAAATGTGCATAATAACAATCATTATATATGTTCAGAGTTCTTCACAATTGTGAATTTGAAATAAGTATTCTCAAAATTCCAAAGATCAAACCAAGTAGAATTTCATGAAACATATGTTTGTTACCAAGTATGATCGTCATATCTTGAGACATGGTTCTTCAACTAGAGTCATCATGCATTCATCTTTTAGTATTTGGATAAAGGATATTGGTAAATAATATTTATTTTATAAATTAAAGTATTTGATATGTTATGTTCTCATATATATTTATTGGTCCTATTTTTGCATGTTTAAATCCTTGAATTATATGTTATTCTAAATTGTCTATGTCAATTGATTATATGAGAATATAATTAAATTAAGACATACATTAGAGATGGTAATATTCGTAGAATATGCAAGAACGGTTCACTAACTCATACAATATCCAAAAGTTGTATATTGGACATCTCCTACTAACAAGTCAATCACTTTATGGACCGACATCATTAAGTGAAACTTGTAAATGATTTACATTACTAAATCCTTGAATTTGAGATGCAAGCAGGTCTTATATATGTAGATGGTACTTTTTGCTATAGTTCTAACGCCATCCTGAACAAGGTAGTAATAAAAGTTATAATCATTTGTATCTTGAAGCATGTAAGAGACACGTGTAGTCCAGATAGAATTTGTTTATACAACAAGGCTTGAAGAATAATGCTACTGGGCCTCTCGTTTAATTAATCAGATGTGTGAATGTTCGTACCCAATGGTAATCTAGATTTGTCTAAATTAGATTTGTAATCTTGATTCAATTATGTAATACGAGAAACATAATAGTTAAAATGGAATAACTTCGGTTCATATCAATTATTAACATGGCATTTGAGAAACAAAGAGATTGTAAATGTTTAAAATCAATTAAATATATTTTATGGAAAACTATATTCGAGAGTTTCCGGGAGCATTGACATGTTGTTAAATGCTAACCAATCTTATATTATATTATTGTGCATGTTCAAATGGGAGCTGAAGTAATATGTACATAAAATAATATATGTCTGGAAGTCGTCCCGAGCCTAAAGAGACACACATGTAAATCATTAAGCAATATATAACTAATATCTCTACTACTTATAAAGGAAAAACCTCAAAACCTTGAATGTTGAAAAATGACTTAATTATGGAATTGTTGAAAAATTTAATGCATAAAAGTTGGATATTAATTATGAAATTGTTGAAAAATTAAATACACATAAGTTAGATAAAATAAGAAATGTTGAAAAATTAAACCATAAACAATTGCATAAGTTACCGGGTCACGGGTTCCACCACCGGATTAATTCGGTCGAATAACTTGGTCATGGGTTCCACCAACGGGTCAACCCGGTCGAGTCATCAGGTCACGTATTGACCATCGAACCAAGCCGATTGAGTCACCGGGTAACGGGTTCGGCCATCGAGCCAATATTTCCGAGTCACGGGTTCGACCGTCGGGTTAACCCGATCGAGTCACCGGGTCACGGGTTTGACAACCGGGTCAATCCTGTCGAGCCACCGGGTCACTGGTTTTGACCACTGGGTCAATCCTATCGAGTCACTGGGTCACGGGTTCAACCACCGGGTCACGGGTTCGACCACCGAGTCAACCCGATCGAGTCTATGGGAACAGGCTCGCCTACCGGTTCAACCCGGACGAGTCACCGGGTTACCGATTCGACCATCGGGTCAATTAATAAATTAATAACTATCTATCGCTAGGCAATTATTGGGTCACGCGTTTGACCATCGAATCAATTAGCATTATCATTAATTACATATCTTTAGGTAATTTTGCTGCTATACGCGGGTAATCGTCTAGTTGTATTAAATATTAATTATATTAAACAAATAAACCAAGAATGGAAAGTAAGGAAAAAGGAAAAATTCCTATGAGGCTTTTGGGTTTGGTTGCTTGATCACCAAGTTATTACAAGTATATAATGAGGTCTTAGATACCTCATTATTCACTTGTAATCCCTCTTAAATCTTTTCTCCTCTCTTCCTTTAATTGATCGGCCGAACACCCCAATTAGGATTTCGGTTCGTTCGAGTGGTTCGACCATGAAGAAAGAAACAAGGGTTTCTTTAATTGATTGATTTAAGTGGTTTGGTTTATTGGTGGTTTAACAAAAACGTACTAGCATACTTATTCCTTGTATAAACATATTATGTGCGTATAGTTAGAGAGATCATTTTTTATCTTTATTGGGTTTTCGGTTATATTGATTGTTTGATGAAGGTGATTAAATATATTGTTAAAAGGTACGTGATTCTTTATCGTTTATGTTAATTACTTGTTTATACGTGATCTTAATTATTTCGTTGCGTACTCTCAATTATTAATGTGTTAATATGGTTAAGGGTTTTATAAATTACAACACGATATGTTTAACTTAAAGTGAAATGCACTTTTCATACTTGTGGTATGTCCAGATTGCATATATAGTAACTGGTCTTTCGAAACTGCAGGCGGCCTACCTGGTCTTCCATTAAGTGTTCACTTTTCTACTTTGACCATAACAATCGTTATCCGTTGACCGTTAACTTTCGTTGCTACAAGGATACTTTTGTCCTTTTCCTTTTAAATAGCCATTTTTTATCAGCTCCACCCATCATTTTCACTGATCTTATTATCAGTTCCAACACCATCCTTCTTTTGATCCCAAAACAAGGCTCCGGGTATTCAAACACCAATAATATAGTACCTAAACACCACTAGACACAATAAGAGTACATTCACTTACTATACAGAATACATTCAGGTCGCTCTCCAACAGTACACACAATAACTTTCTCTCTCACACATTTTTTCTTTTTTTCATATATACTGTCATCACCAACTAAACCTCTAAAATCACCAGATCTGAGAGAGCAACAATGATTTGGTGGTAATCGTGAAAAGTATAGTGGTAATGTTGTCTGATATTTGGTGAAGATCAAGAAGTTATAGATAGATAATGATAAAAACATGAATGGTTATAAAGTTTCTTCTTTCTTTGTTGGGTTGCAACTTGACGTGGAATATGGCCACAACTTTGTTGTTGATAAATTGTGAGCTTAAATGATGGTGGAATATGGTCATCAGATTTTATTTCGATGCTTTCAAAACTTGTGACAGTGATCGGATCTTGACCGCCGTTGATGGTTTATAGTGAAAAACAAATGGGTTTTGTATTAGAAGAGAGAAAATTTTATTATAATAATGATGCTATGTTTTTCGAGATACACCTTTTAATTTCGAACTACCACTTCCAATAATGATGCTATGTTTTTCGAGGACCAAATGGTGTGAAGTGAATTGGTTAGGATTTGATTAACGATTTTCGAGTGTGGGTTTGAGGTTTTTGTTTTTGATGAATAACAAATCTGTTGGGGATTTTGTTTGTGTCGTGATTTTGGGGTGGGTTGGATTCTTGGTTTATGTTGCTTGAAGATTGAATGGGGGTGATGGTGGCGACGGAGGTGGTAGGGTGATGGTGGCGGCGGAGGTGATGACTGTGCAGGTGGTAGTGGTGATGTTGGAAGGGATGATGGGTAAAAAAAGGAAAAGGACAAAAGTATCCCTGTAGCAACGAAACATAACGGTCAAAGGATAACGTTCGTTACGATCAAAGTAGCAAAGTGAACACTTAATGGAAGACCAGGTAGGCCGCCTGCAGTTTCGAAAGACCAGTTACTATTCTATATCTGCAATCTGGACATACCACAAGTATGAAAAATGCATTTCACTCTTTAACTTAAATAACCGCAAGTTTAGATGAGGGTGAATAAGACGATATAATGATGAACACTGAGTGGAAGTCGTTCGTTTATGTGGAGAAAAGACTACCTTGCCATCTTCTAAAGCTATCTGAAGCTACTTGAAGGTATTGAATATGATTTGGCATTTTTCGGATCGGAGCGACACTAATATTCTTGGGAACCATATGTTTTGCTGAGAAATCATCATCATCAAATGATCGATTTGTCATTTGTGTCGCTGGATGGGTGGTGGTTTAAGATTCAATACTGAAGGGTTATTCATAAACAAGCCATGCAACTAGTTACTACAATCTTGATCCAGTAAGAAGGACTTGAATCGAGAAGGCTCAAATAAAATAAAGTTTTTTAATACGATTTACTCCCTCCGTCCCATATTAAGTGTCCACTATGGAATATTCCAAGTCTTAGTAATTAAACTTTGACCATAAATATTTGTATTTTTGTTATATAATACTTGATGAAAATTATATCAATGAAAATATTTTTGAAAACCGAATCTATTCATATGACTTTCGTCAAATAGTATATAACACAAATACAAATATTTATGGTCAAAGTTTAGTAATAAAGACTTTGAATATTCAATAGTGGACACTTAATATGGGACGGAGGGAGTAACTTTTTCAACTATAAAACTCTGCTGCTCATTCAATGTGATTCTAATCCGTATAAAAAAAATCTCATCAAAGTTGAAAATTTTACGACTTTGATCTTCGCTATCCATCTTCACAAAAGAAAAAATCGATATGATTGCACGACTCTATCTACTAACCACTAGCATTTGCCGTTTTATAAAAAAAATAAAAACATATTAATGCATGAACATATCACCTTCTAACTTTATTTCATTCGGAAATTTTACTTATACAATCATTGAGCCCTAACACAATGTAATAAAATATTACTGTATGCCACGTTATAAAAAACTGAAAATGAGAAGATCTTCATCATAATTTGCATACTAAAGAAAGCCAGATCTTTAAAACACAAAATCCATTAAGGGAAAAACAATAAGTCAAAGCAAACAACTAACCAAAGCTTACATAATTACCGTAATCTGGGAGCTAAAACATTGGCTTGCAAACAAATTCCAGGTGCAGCTTCTTTAATTGAAGCTCAGCAAAAGGTGCAGCTCGGTTATCCTCGAGCCACGTGGTCGTATCAGCAATGACTCTCTTTATTTCTTCCGAGACACGGTTGTTCCAGATACGGAACTCCTTACTCTTTTTCTTCATTTTGTATAAGCAATCCTCTAATGCAATGTATTCATCTGCTTTCTTCTTGAATTCTAGGTCCTCATGTTTGTACTTCTCGGCATCTTTTATCATCCTTTCTATCTCTTCACAGGATAGTCTTCTATTTTTATTGGTAATTGTAAGTTTCTCCATCTTACCAGTTGATATTATACCAGCGGTCACATTAAGGATGCCATTGGCATCTATTTCAAAACATACCAATATTGAAGCGACTCCTTTGGGAGCAGGTGGTATTCCAGATATTGAGAACTGACCCAATAAGTTGTTATCTGTAGATCTGGTTCTTTCACCTTGATACACCACGATACGTGCGGAAGATTGGTTGTCTTTAACTGTAACATAAGTTTTGGATACGCTTTTAGGAATTGGAGTGTTCCTAGGGATCACAACACTAAGTTTTCCTCCTTGAACATTTACACCAAGGGACAAAGGAGTTACATCCAAAAGAAACAAATCAACATTTTTTCTACTGTTACCACATAAATTTGCGGCCATAATGGCTGCACCGTATGCAACAGCCTCATCGGGATTCACACTCTTACACAGCTCTTTACCATCAAAAAATAGCTGCAACATATGTTGAAGCTTCGGTATCCTAGTTGACCCACCAACAAGAATCACTTGATCCACACATGATTTGCTCATGTTAGCATCACTCAAACAACTCTCTACGGTTTTGATGCACTTATCAAACAACTGCATGTTCAACTTTTCAAACTTAGCTCGAGAAAATTCCAAAGAAAAGTCAATTCCCTCATGCAAGCAATCCATATCGATTGAAGCCTGAAAAGCACTTGAGAGAATCCTTTTTGCTTTCTCACAAGCACATCTCAACCTCCCCATTGCTTTCTGATTCTCCGTTAGGTCCTTATTCCATTTCCGTCTAAATTCCTGTGCACAGTGTTCAACCATATTGTTATCGAAATCCTCACCTCCCAAATGAGCGTCACCAGCGATAGCTTTCACTTCAAAAATATCCCCTCCTTCGATGGTCATTATAGATACATCAAAAGTGCCACCACCAAGATCAAAGACGAGCACATTTACCTTGCCGTTAATATCAGACTTATTGTCTAGACCATAAGCAATTGCAGCTGCTGTAGGCTCATTAATCATCCGGACAATGTTTAAGCCAGCAATAGTGCCTGCATCCTTGGTTGATTGACGTTGTGAATCATTGAAATATCCAGGGACAGTTATCACGGCATCTTTAATAACTTGACCAAGGTATGATTCGGCAGTTTCCTTCATCTTTCCAAGAATCATTGATGAAATTTCTTCAGCCAGGAAACCCTGCTCTTCACCTTTGTAGGTAACAACAATCTCTGGTGTGTCGTGAGACCCTTCTCTAACCCTAAAAGGCCACAACTTCATGTCTTCCTGAACTTGAGAGTCACTGAATTTCCTTCCAATCAACCTCTTAGCATCTGAAAACGAATGGTTAATTTGGTCTATATCGAGAGATCTTATTTTCAATAAGAAGCAGTAAGACAAGATATTTTGCAAATGATTCTATATAAAACTTCATGTAATATGCAGCAAAATACACAAATAAACATCATGTCCATAACAAAAGGTCTTCTAATCTAGAGTTACCCATGAGATGCTCCATAACCAAGTGGTTGTAGATTTAAGTTAAGACAGTTGTGTGAGATAGTTGTACTGTATATATTGAGAGAGATTGTTTTTTTTTGGGTTACATGTGCCATGGCGACTACCCTTTTGGATAGCCCAGAATCAGCACAGGTGAACCTTCGTTGCCACAAGGGGATTAATTGTGAGAGATTGTTTGTTTGTCATTGAAAAAATAAACATCAGGCCGTTGTATGAGCACCCACTGTATTTAAACCTCAACCTTTTGATAAGCATGAACATTATATATGAATTATGCTGGAATCTTGGCACAAATTCAACAAGCCCCAGAAAGAAACTATCCACAGTCCTAAGAATAACTGAATAAGTGTATTCAGCTTGTTGATTAGCTATCCCAGCGAGGACTATTCTAGTTCCAATTTAAATTTGCTCTCAATAAGCATTATAGCAAAATCGACGTTCTGTTAAGTAGTTAACTAGTTATGGCATATATATAAAGCGGTGTTTGGTTTTAGGATCAGAGTCCTATGAGTGTTTTGCTTGAGGCATTCATTTAATAAAATTCGTTCAGAAAAGAAAGAATTAGTCGAGTTTATAAATATGTACGTACTATATGTATTAATAAGCATAGATCTATGATTACAACAAGGTACAAACACTATCAATCTAACTTTCTAATAGTTGATCAAAATAAATAACAATGGTAGTAAAAAAGACCAGAAAAAAAAATAAGCAGACTGACCAAATATGGTGTTAGTAGGGTTTATTGCTGCTTGGTTCTTGGCCGCATCACCAATCAGTCGTTGTGAATCGTTAACAAAAGCAACGGCTGATGGCGTGGTTCGGTTGCCCTGATCATTAGGTATAATTTCAACTCCATTGTGCTTCCAAACAGCCACACATGAGTATGTTGTTCCTAGGTCAATGCCAATCACTGGCGCGTTTCCACTTCCGTCCATTACTTTTAAACTGTTAAACCTTAAACCAAGAAACAAAGATTAATGACGATGTAAAAATAGTTGCAAGGAAGAGTACAAGATAAAAATAAACCCTAATCGTCCCTGGTTATATAGACCATGAAATACCAAATCTTTAGATATATATTTTGATACGCACCATTTTTTCCGTAATGTAATGTCAGTAACTTCCTTAAAATGGTATTGTTTAGAGAGATTCGATTACTATAAAACAATTAATGAATATATCTCTAAGATTGCTTTACTTTTATACTTTGAAAACATTATCAAGTATCGCTGATGAGTTAGGACTAAATTACTAAAGAAATTTAAATGATAATATATGGTGATCGAGAATACATCACATTCGATATACACTTGCTAAAATAAATGTATCTTTTCTTAAATTGATATATCTTACTTAGAATGTATGGTTATAGATACTTTTTATTATTCTAATTACTTCTCCTCACCGATTTCAACTCTCGGGCTCAATATTTTATTTAGGAAAGCAAAACTTGTGAAGATTTTGTATATCCTAAAAATCAATTATTTTTTTAATCGGTAATAAAAATTTTAATTAAATGGTTTTGTTTTTAATTTTAAAAAAATCAAAATACCAATTTATTTTTAAATCAGGAAAAAAATAAATAAAAAGGTAGAAAAATTGATGAAGACAAAAATGACATAAAATATATGTGTGTGAAATTTGTGAAAAAAACTAAAAAAAAAGAGAAGGTAATTAATAGAACTTTAAAGGTTAAAATTCAAATAAATTAGATAAAATTAACTAAAACTTATAATTTTCATATTTCATTCAATAATAAATTTAAAACATAAACAAATGCTCGTTATACTTACATTTTAAATCTCAAATATACAAATACATAATAAAGTTTATTTAAACACTGTTTAATACATATTAAAAATTTTTATATAGAGTTGAGTGCATAATTATTAGTTTTACTAATAACAAAATTACAATCGTGGAGCACGAGAATTTTATATATTCACATATTAAACATTAAAATAAATTTATTCATTTGTAAGCACTGTGCGTACACCAAACTTTAACTATTTTAATAGAAACGGCAAATAAAACTTTTTGTGACTTCCTTAGTTGCACGCTTTACTTGGCAACATTTTTTTCCCGTCTAAATGACTACATAATTTTGTTTACATTGTGTGAATCTGTAAGAAAAATCAATGCTATTTTTTATGTGGATTTCTCTTTTATTGAAATTGAAGTTTGTATGATTGGATTGTAACAAAATGGTTTGGATTGCTTGGGATAAAGTTCGTTCACCTTCCAAACATGGTGGTCTCAAGATTGCTAGTCTTCAATCATCCAACATTGCTATGTCAGGAAATGGTGGTGGCATTTTTACTCGGAAGATAACTCCTTATGGAAAAATATAATTGTCTCTATCAACGGGACTCGTGGGGGCTCGATTTGGACCTTCAAACGTAAATTTTTAATGGTGGTCACGATCACTGAAGGTATGAATAGATGACTTTTTATATTTATCGAGTCACGATCAAGGACAAAAACATGCTTCATGCGTATAGTATAGTTTGGCAAGTATATAAAACATTCACTTTTTCATTTTTACTAGTATGATACTCGCGTATTGCAACGATGAATATCCGGTAACTATTTATTTAGCAATCAAATTAATGTTAAGATATAAACAAACTGAATTATAATAAATAAGATCATTTGAAATGAAAAAAGCAACAAAATTGTAAATATATTAAAAAGGATATTGAATTAAATATAATAAAAAAATTAAAAAGATGATTAAATTAGATTATGAAAAAAATGAATAAAAAGATATTTCAATTTAAAAATAAAAATGATTTTTTAATAAATTGTTCAAAAGTTTGTTAAAAAACTAAATGTATAGTTATGATTGCATCTTTGGTTTGGAGTTAGATTTAGACTAAAATTAGTCTAATGGTTGAGATTTGATATATTTATTCTAATTTTTGGTTTTTGAGCTAATTTTAGAGTTAGGATATATATATATATACACCACTACAACAAATGAGTTGATTTTCACACTTATTATGGTACTTCTTCACACTTTAAAATATGATAATTTGAAAAATTCATCATATTATTAGTGTTCTTAATGTGAACAAATTGAATGTAACAAATAATTTCACATTTTCAATTGTGAAGATTTATAATAAACTCCGATTGTATGTGTGATTTTTAATACATCCAAAACTTTTTATGTGTGACAAAAATAAAGTTCACACTTTTTAAAGTATTAAGGAAAAAATATAAACAAAGGCTAAATTTGTTGTAATGCACCTTTTATATAGACATATAGTAATATAGATATGAATATGTATGCAACGAAGTTACACATTTTTGAAACTATGGATTACTTAAGCATTCTATATTTGCATGTTAACGAAGTTTACTCGCACATACTTTCTTTTATAAGTATACTAGCTAAAAGACCCGTGAAATTCACGGGTATTTTTAAAAGATATTACAAAAAGTATAAAATGAGTTGTGTATTACATAGTTAGACTTAAGAAAAAACAACATTGGCATACACTTATACAAAGTGTTGCAAATATAACATATGTTTATCAAATATAAGCAGAAAATCGGAAAAAAAAAATTTACATCTTGTTGTAAAGAGAAAATTATGTTATTCAACTTGAACAATTAATTTTGATTCGGCTAACATAGTTTATGCTAAAAAAAATAGCATAAAGAATGTTATTAACATCAATGTTTAATATGTACAATTATTTGGATATAAGTAATATTTTGAACAAATTATAATTGACTGAATAATAGTCATTTTGTTTTTTTTGACAAAAACGAAATTCATAGAGACATTTCTTTAACAACATAAGAAGCTCAGGTAACTCGCCTAACAATAAAAATATTGTTTATTAAAATTATCAATTTTATCTTTTTGCTGAATTAAAATATGCCAAAATGATGTTTACCTTTCACTTGCGTTACAAAACGCCCCCCATTGACCATTTGTGTAACATGGGATCGTTGGAATTTATAATTACGTATAGATAGGGATGAGCTCGGGACCAATCCCGTCTCGAACTCGATTTAGTGTTCTCAGTTCTTTTATTATCTAAAAATTTATGTAACGATTCCGTTATTGATGAACGGGATCCGGGTATCGGTACCGGTATCGGGAAATCAAGATTTTCCTTTTTTCTTTTTCGGGAATTTCCTGATTTGATACCGATCCCGTACTGAATTACTGGTCCCGAACTTTTTTCACCTTATTTTGTAATCCCGGTCACGTACCGAACGTGATTTGAATACCGAGAATCGGTACGGTTCGAGTTCGGTGTCAGAATTAGGGTCAAAATGCTCATCCCTACATATACATATATAAACATAACATCAAGAAAAAACGCAGCAGATATTAGATTAAGTATGCACAATATAATTAATATAAAACATATGATGAACTCACCAACTTGAACTTAATCAAGATGAAGATCAAGAGCTTGAATTAAGAACATCCCCACGTGTGCCTATACCGCATGTGTATATCCTGTTCACCGAAATTCTCAAGAAGCTAAAATAATCGTCTTTTACGTGTATCCACACTACACCTTTACACGATTGAAGCTGATTGTTAGATCTTACCAACTTAAACACAAAACACTAAGAATCCTAAAATTAGGGTTTAAGAAATTCGGTTTCTCCATGGATGAGGGGACGGATTTATTTAGGTGGTTTTTAGAGTATTGAAGTAGTTAAATGAATGAATAATTAACCCTCCTTATAGAGATAAATCACAAGTTCAATAACTTGTTCTTAAAATCATTCAAACCCAAGGAAAACATTCCTTTTTCCTTTCCCCCACCTTTTCTTATATTTCGGTTTTCAAGCCCAAACACACCTTTAGTTTGACTTTTTTAACTTTATGTACATGTCTATGGTATTTTATTGATTACCTTAAATTTAAAATCTTTCCGTTAGTTAACCGTTAAACTATTTGTAGTGATTACCTTAAATCTAAAAACTTTGATGATTAAAAGTCGTATATTTAGTTACCTAATCAACTAATAACTTACAAAAGGTTTTTGATATGCTAAAAATGTGTTTAGCCATAATCTATTATAATTAAACTCTTAGGGTATGTTTGACATCAAGCTTATGAATTTTCAAAAAAAATAAGTCAATTAAAAAAATAATTTTTGTTTGGCATATCAGCTTATGAGAGATTATGAAAAAAATAATCTTTCATAATCAAAAGCTGACTTATGTAGCTTTTAATTCAATTTCTAGCACCATCAATTACTTTCGCCAAACATACCCTTATACCGTATTATACATTTGACCGTCATATACCTTTAATCAATTTTGGATGGAATTTGAACATTTATTTTTGGAATATCAAATTAATCTAGACATAAAAAAATAAAAAAAATGGATAATAATTAACTTTACGATGAAATTAATAATATTTACACTACTCGTTAGAACATTTTGTTGAGCCGCGACCTTCTCTGGTTCTTATGAAGGTCCGTCTTCGCCCTTAATTATGAAAAAACCTATTAATGTAATACATTGCAACAACAACCTAACATGGCATAGTCGCACGATTTCGAACAAAGATTGCTTAAGTAAATAATGATATTTGTATACAGAAAAACCACATGCAACCATATTTGGTTTAATCGATCATACTAAACGTATTTTGGTTTAATTTCTAACATGTAAAATCTCAAAAAGTCACATAGCATATTAAACAACAACCATATTTAAAAAAAAATAGAAGCTGTAGGAACCACATAACTTGTCATGCGAATACATTCATTTTTTATGCATCAAAATCCGATTAACTCTCATGGACATAAAGTTTTAGTTATGTAAAAGTGTCTAACCAAAAAACAGAATAGTTGATCGATATTAAATGAAACATATTATCCATCTTCTTCAATAGATATACTCATCAAATCCCCATTCACCTGAAATCCATAGAAACACACTTCAATTAATTAATCAGCCTTAAAACTAATCCAATGTAAAAGTTGACAGAGAATATCAAGAATGTATCAATCCAGAACTGTTAATAGAAGATTAGACAAACTAAATGAGAAAGTGTGATTTAGTGAAACGATAAATGAGATCGTGTAAATAAATGATTTGATTATTCAACCCCTCGTTATTAATCAACCCTAATCATACGGGGTGTTTGGGGTTGTCTTCGTATGCAACTTATCTGTGTTTTTTGCAGTAAAGGTTTAACTATTGTTTTGTGTGCTGACTCGCGCGTTTTGTTTCCAGTTTGTTTTGGCTCATGCTTGTTCCCTTTTTTGGTGCTCATTTTGTTTGACATGCGTTTTTTAGTCAAACATGTGTTGCCAGAAAGTAAACATGTGTACATGATTTTTAGTCAAATAAATTAAGCACAAACACTTCATATATCAAAGTTGAGAATAATTGTAGATGCACAACATAAAATTGTCCTTTTGCAAAACCTTTAAAAACAATTATAAGATAATAAATTATCAATTTTAATTACCTCTAACAGTTGATATTAAGCATCCCCTCTTTAACTCTTGAATATGCATGGTCTTTACAATTATCGTGAAAAAAGACATACATAGATTGTTTTTTGGGTAAAGAGTAAGGAGGTGTTTGATAGCCTCTTATTGAGTCAAAATTGAATCGGTCAGTGCTATGTGCATGTTTGATAAAACTTTTTCCCTCACTTAGTCATTCCACTAAGCGTTGAATTGGCCAGCGTAAAAAACATGCTAATTGGTTAAGCGCCACTAAAGTTCCATAACTGCCATCACGTATTTTTCATATTAGTCATAGTTAACAAAAATACATATCTTCTATTGTGTCATTTTTATGATTATCTTACATTATATTCTAACAACAAAATAAATATATCATTTGCTTAAATTCATCATTTGTATATGTATCTTATTATTCATCTAAGAATTATTTTTAAATACTAATAAATAATTTGTAAACGTTTCAATCTAAGATAAGTTCATAATCTATATTCTTTTATGATCTGTTGATAAGAGTGTTTACATTTTGATGTTTTTTATAAAATAATTTTATTTTTATTTTTATTTGTGGTAATAATATTTTTTTATCAAACTATATGTTTTGCTTGGTACAAAATAAGATAAAAGGTTAAATTGGTAATTTTAGATAACTCAAATTGTTTATTCAGAACAATTATCAAACAATCATTTTCATTCAGAATCAAATTCACTCACCATTTTAAAACCATTCAGCAACATTTACTCATTCAACACTAAATCATATTTTCTATCAACAACCCCTAAGACATACATATATTTCGGTAGACTAAAATACATACCTTAGAACACGAACTATGTAAACTTGTGCCGAAACAACACAACATACTTCTAATATGATTTTAATAAAAACATCGAAAGAGATTAAGAATTACATAACAATTAAATTTGAATGATGGAAAGTTTTCTTGATAGTCGGTTGAGATGATAGGATTGAAATACCTTGTCAAAACACATACAGATGATGCATAATATCTTTGGATTTTATAGAACTCTAAAACTTTTTAAATTGAAAGCTTGTAGTGAAAGCCAAATTTTTTTTCCAAAATTTGAATTTTCAATGTACATATGTTAATTTGATCCTAATTGACATAACAATAAATGATACCACCTTTTCAACTTAATTAGGTGATAAAAGAAGTAACAATAGGAGTGTATTAAATATTGGTCAAACTTTTGAGTTGTTTATTTTTTTTTTAAATGAAAAAATATCAACCCATATTAAATGTTGGATTTTTAAAGGATGGTTTAAGAGATATTTACAAATATTAGCTGTTTCAAACATTAGCTGTGCGTGGGGTCAATTTGTGAAGGAGTCAAACATTAGCTCTTTCAATATCAAAATTTTAAAATGTATCTACTTTTTAAAAATCCTCCCTTAAATTGGACGTTTCCTATATCGAATCGTTATGTTATTTTTCTTTTAATAAAATTGATATAACAAAGTTGAACCAAACTTATTCCAAATTTTTAGCAAATTAGGAAGGAAAACATATCCGTATTTAAAATATTTTTAGTAAACATAATAAATTTTTGACGTTGCTTTCTAATTTTTTTAGTATTATTAAAAGGTAAAATAATAATTTTGTTTATACGCCACGTGTCAAAGCGTGAGGCTTAGTTATTATTAGAAAAAATTAATTAAAAGGATGCTTATAGACTTGTACATAGACTGATTTAAAGACTTGTAAAAAACTCTATTTTATTAGATATAATACATAACATATAATTTCTATTTCGGTTAAAAGAAAATGCAAAATAATTTTTACATTTACGTAAACAAAGGTTGATATGAAATAAGCTCAAGAATTTTGACGCACATCTGAATTATTTGTATATTCAGTAGTATATGTGGATGTGCCTTTTAGCGTCGTATTTTAGCGACATTTTCATTCAAGTCGCAAATAGCGGCATGTTAGCGACATGTTAGCGACATCATGTTCGTCAATATCGCAAAATACGTCTTTAATCATGTCGCAACATTTGTACTCGCAAATTATGTCACAAATTATGTCGCTATTTTTGCGATACTTAAAGGATATATCGCAATCGAAGTCGCCAATTTTGCGACATTTAAGAATACATTGCAAACGAAGTCGCTAATTTTACGACATTTAACAACACATCGCAAATGAAGTCGCTAATTTGCGACATTTATGCATACTTCGCAAACGGAGTCGCAACTATTGCGACTTTGGATTAAGAAATCGCTACTTGTGTCGCAGATATTTGCGACGTACTTAAAAGTCGCTATGTGTATCGCAATGATTTGTATAGATTTTTAATTACTTTATAATAGGGGTGTCCATAATTCGGGTTTGACCCACAAAAACCGAAAACCGAACCGAACCAAAAATAGAATTTGGGTTTTGGGTCATAACCGAACCGAACCGAACCGAACTACAAATACGGTTTTCGGGTTGGGTATGGGTTTGGCCGTCGGACCCGAGAACCGAAAACCGAAATTTTATAAATATATATTAGATTTTTTATAAATTTATGTATATATAATAGTTATTAAAATTTAATTTAATCCTAATATATGCAAACGAGTTATTAAAACATAATTTTAATATAAAAATATCATTTTATACTTGAAATAACCTTTTTTTTTAAATATTTATATAATTATATATTTTTTTTGAAAAATTCAGAAAATTCGGGTTATTCGGGTCAACCCGAAAACCGAACCGAATTCAAATTCGGTTTTCGGTTCGGTTCGGTTGAAATCTATTTCGGTTCGATTCGGTTTTCGGGTTGACTCAGAAAAAAAAATTAACCGAATAACCCGAACCGAATAAACCGAACAACCCGAGAACCGAACCGAATGACACCCCTACTTTATAACGTATTTAGTCAATAAGTCTTTAAGAAAATCCATCACAAATGTATGTTAAAGTAACTACCGAGTATAAAATCATTTTAATAAATTGATATGTCAGTTTAAATGACTTGTTAGTTTGAATCATATCTTCAAAATAGTTCGCGCAACGGACCAAAATTTAACCAAAAACCGATTAAATAAAACTTGATTCGAGAATCGAAGCAAAGTTAACCTAGTAAAACAAGAATTGAACCGAAGCTAATCTAGCCGAATCAAAGTAAATAATTTAAGTCTATTTTTTTTATGCTTTAACCCGAACTAATACCAAAAATCATAATTATATAAAATCAGAAACCCGGTTCGATTTTGTTAAATTTTATTTGGCTTGGTTTATTAGTTCGATACAATTTTTGGGTTTTATTTAAAAAATAGAAGTAGCTTAAATCACCAACACCACAGCTCATTCTTATATCAAACCATCGAGTATCGACCTACCATCAATCGGATAACCACCGCTCCCGTTATATACGGATCTCGGCACCGTAACACAACCAATCGGATAACCACCGTAACACCACCGCTCACCACCTTCTTCTCTGGTACAAATTCTAAATTAGTCATTGATTTGATTTGATTGTTATGAGTTATAAATTTCTGCTAAAGTACTTGTTGATTTGATTGTTATGTTAAGCAGATTAATTCATGAGCTTATTTTGTTACGATTATTGGCTTATTTGATAGGCTTATTGGCTTATTTGATAGGCTTATTGGCTTATTTGATAGGCTTATTGGCTTGTTGAAACTTTGAAAAACTTTGAAATGCTTAACAGTATTGATTGATAGGATCAGTATGTGTATGTGTGTCTTTGGAGTTTTGAAATCAACCTGAACATAAGGTGTTCGATGAAATGCTTAGCTTAAACTACAATTTTTGAGGTAGTGATTTTATTACTCGGTTGCTTAATTAGTGATTTGTTAGCATCTTTTTGTGTGTAAATATTTAGGGTATGTTTTTACTCAGCGGTAACCACCATTAGAAACATATGCTGGTTGGGGATGTGCAAGCAATACCCGTTGATCAGGCATGTTGTGATTATGTTTTAGGTTCGATCGAAAAAGTTACTGTTACTTTAAATATTAATTTTTTTCCGTTTTTATAACATTAAGAAGCCAAGTTGAGTCCATTGATAAACATTTGAAGCTTATGATGTTGTAATTGATATAGTGGTGCTCGAAAGTCATGTTGTAGATCACTGATCTCCAACTTGAACAATGTTTCCAGTACCATAAGTAGGCAAACATCCATCAATGACACTATGGTGAAAAATATAAGCTAGCTATCTAATTTATGTAGTGTTATCCTTTGGGAATCTGAGACTTGCAATGTGTACTGCTGTACGCAATTTACTAGTGAGATATCACTATGAAAAAACATATCAACTAGTTGGTTGAAATACTTCTTGTTGTGCATGTAGTTTATAAATTCTAATTATTTTATTTTTAGCGTAAGTGATGTAGCAAGTAATAATGGTTTAGCTTGAGCTTGGCTTATTAGAGTTTATGATTGGTGTATGTTTCGGCTTATATGTGGGCAATAATATACGTGTGTAACAATATAAAAAAACAGATCACTTCATAGTTGATCAAGCTTGATAATAATATAAAGCTCGTGTGGAAAATTTTTTGAGGTTCTAACTCCTTGTAACGAAGAAGGTACGCCAAAATTAGTATTTGAAACTTTGTTGGTAAATTTCTGCACTTATGCCGAATTCTCACTCACATTGCACGCATCATAACCGGGTCATAATAATAGTTCTAAACGCGTTGTCCGAGTCTAAAGAGTAGTACTTTGAGTCTACTTTCCAACGGTTCTAGTCTCAACAAATTTCAAGAAGTATAAATGGGTCGAATGATCTTTATAAGCCAAGTGGTCAAAACTGTCAATTCTGATCTCGAAGTTGGGTTGTAAAATTTAGTTGAGTAGATGGATCAAAACTCAATATTTTCTTTAGCTTTTCGAACTGTAGGTTCCTCATGATATGTGTGACTTACTGAATTTTTCTCAGTTTTTGGTAAATTTTTCTAATGGGTCAAATGATGTCAAACAAACGCTAAGTTTCTGCAGGCCTGTTTTGGGATAAACATTATTGTTATCACAGAATGGCAAGACATATTTGTAGTATGGTTTGGATGTGAATCAAGTAGGTTAGATAACATATAAGGGCACCCTAAGTCGAAGGAAATACGGTCTAGATGATCTTGTTACAAATTGTTTATTGTTTTCATGATAGACGAAGCCCTTTTAGAGAATGAAAATCTTTGACTAAGCGTGCCAAGTGCTGACTACAATGTCTTTCTTATCCTAAATTGTTGATTCTTAAGATACTTTTGATAAGACTTCTATAGCTTATGATTTATTTTGTGTTTTGCATCGTGGATCTAGGTAATTAAACTGACTCTTACATTGTGATGTAGATAGCACATAAGTATTTGGACAGGCTTTCGATTTCTTTGGGTGGGAATACTATTGTTCCGGTTATTTCTGAGATTTTTCCCGCGTATTTGGCTGCTCCTGAGTGGCAAAAGCATCATGCTGCACTTATTGCTTTGGCTCAGATTGCTGAAGGTTGCTCAAAGGTATTGTAATAATTTGGCATTTTGTTAAGGTTAGTTGTAGGCAGTTTTTGGAATGCAATTATATGTTAGTATTGTAACTTTTATGACTGACATGATATAGGTTATGACTAAGAACTTAGAGCATGTCGTGTCCATGGTCTTGAACTCGTTTCAAGATCCTCATCCGCGCGCTAGATGGGCTGCTATCAATGCAGTTGGTCAGCTATCTACAGACTTGGGCCCGGATTTGCAAAATCAGTATCACGGTGTTGTGCTTCCAGCATTAGCTTCAGCAATGGATGATTACCAGAATCCACGGGTGCAGGTGAGGCTTGTTAACACTGATTTACTTTTTGTTTGATGCACATGTTGATTGCAATAATCTTCCATGTAAATATGTCCGATATTCGTGTATACAAAGCAGTTGTTAAGCATATTGTTGTTGAAATGCAGTATTCATTAGTGACCCTTTTAGGCTATGATTGATCTGAAGTTTCATATGTACATGTGTGAAAAGAAGTATAAGTATCTTAATACACTAAATTTGCCAATAAGCACTGCATTTTAATTTGTGACATTTGTACAGGCTTTTATGGTTTCTTTTACTTCAATTTTAATTATTCTTATAACAGACCGACTTGTTTCCCCTTAATTGTTTGCTTATTAAGTTCCAGGAAACTGATATGGATACTGGAATATAGTGTAACTGTTTTTCAGTAATATTCAATGTATCATTGCTTAAGTACTATTTGAAAACACATCTGTTGAAGTTACAAGCTGAGAAGCACTGGAAAGTACTTTACTAAAGTCTGCGTCACATGAACACTATTTTTGTTGCTTGATACAAATTTCATCTTCCTGACTGAAAGAACATGTTTAAGTTCTATTACATATTGACTTTCCATATATATATGTTTTGCAGGCACATGCTGCTTCAGCAGTTCTGAATTTCAGTGAAAACTGTACACCTGAACTTTTGAACCCATATTTGGATGGGATTGTGGGAAAATTGCTTGCATTGTTGCAGGTATGTACTGTATTTCTAATCATGAACACTGTTCAGATAATTTGCAGTAACCATATTTATTAAAAAAATTGATTTATGAAAGAGTTACATTGTGATGTAGATAGCCAAGAAAATTATGAAAGACTTCAAAATGTAAGATTTCGTAAACTCGATTCTGATCATTACTACTATCACACCCCTTACTAACCATCTGCATTTAAAATTTTAAATAATCCTCTCCTCCTATAAAAGTTGCAGCAATCCTCTCTTATTAACCAGTTAGAATAGACAAGTCCTCAATTAAGCCTTTACTGTACACCTAATTATGGTAGTGCTGTTGGTGAAATACGAAGTCATGGTTCATATCAACGATCAAGTTATATATTATTGTTTTTATAACATTAGCTGAGTACTTGAAATTGTTTTATATATGTTAGAAACAGGTGGCCTCGAAAGGAAGGAGAAGACCATGGACCTGAGACAGAACAACAGAACCTGCTATCTTGTCTATTGAGGTATATCCAGAAACCGATATGTGCTAAAAGGCTTATTGCTAGTTAATTACCTTTTTATGCTTTGTAAAATCGAAAAAATGTAACGACTAATGTGCTTATACTGTAATACTTTTTTGTTTTCTAGATTTGCAGTAGAAGCGAAAGACATTTAGCACTGTTGTCTTTGTTGCAATCTAATGCACTTGACTCCGCTATATATTCTTTTTAAACGGACAAGGTCAATGCTACATTTCATTCTAGATTGGTTCCTTTTTTATAATTTAGCTTACATTTATTCAAGAGCTACAAGTTTTAATTCAGTTATACGAACCTCTTTTTCACGTAAATCAAATTCCTTGTAGGTCTAGATTGAATCTGTCTACCACGCGTTAGTGTTTACCACTTTTTATTGTTTATAGATTGAACAACTTATAAGAAAACTAGTCACTTTTGGTCTGTTTGGCGAATTTCAGATTGGTTTTGGTTTACAGGTCTTTTCGTAGTACATATCAGATTGCCAAGGTTAGTATTGCTAACCCATTATGACCATTTAAATACATGGCAGCAAGTCTTGTACCTATAGCAGTTGCCAAATATGGAGATGATCCAACTAAGGTAATTAACTAATTGTCTGCTTCGTTGCAGTTTCTTTTGGCCTTTGTACCATCGTCGGCGCTATCGTGTGATTGTAATGAAACTATACCTGCAGCGGATTCTTTTAGCTTTCTTAGTATTAATAAATTCCATGTACTTGCAGTGTTTGTAAATTGGAGTTGTAATGTTATATTCTAATGTTCATAACCTGACAATTGTTCTAATGAATTGGGTTAACTTAGATTGGTTATTTTTTATATGATATCGATCAGTTTGGATTGTTTACATTTGATATCGTGCCAGATTTTTTTGCCATTACATATGAACCATACTGGATTTATAAACATGAGTATATTGACTTTATACAAATCAACCATAGTGGATTTCTTATTATTACAACTTTTGTGTATCGGAAAGGCATATACACGAGAGTTTAAAAAAAAGTTCTATTGAGAGGTTCCACAAACCTTTTCATTTGGAAAAAAAAGAACTAACTAGATTGGCAGTTGCATGCACAACCAAATTTGACTCACTTTGAATCAAACTGATTTGAGGTGATATTCAATTGTAAATAGGTATGAAACCCTCCAATTTGCCACATAAATCAAATAACTTAAACTTTTTTAGTTAAAAAAAAATTTGGTGAAATAAATTGTAATACAGAAATCAAGTACCTTAGATAAGCATCCATGAAGAGATGAGCACAAAAGAAATATATAGATCAAGTAACCTCATGAACAAGATATTTGCTTGAAGACGAGATCGATATTCTAGAGTTGCCTGTTACTCTTAAAACCGAAACAATCGATCAAACCACTTCGGCTATTTCTCCTTTTCCAATTTTTCCATGTTCATCTTCATACTTATACTTATCTGATAAGAAACACATACTACAATATAATATAGACCTAAATTTGTTTAATGGTCATAAGGTAAGAAACAAAATATTATATAAAAGCTAGAAATGAACCTTCATCTCCTTAGGCTCGGCCAGTGATGCATCTTTCTTGTCATGGAGACACTGAGTCATCTCGGCAATAGCATTCTCCATTTTTATCAAGCTTTCTGGATGCATGCGCGTCTTGATATTGCGTTCTTTGATATTTTTCTTCATGTCGTAGATGAGATCATCTAATTCATAGTGTGCTTCTGATTTCAATTTGAAAATTTTATCCTCATTTTGGTACTGCTCACAATCTTTTAGCATCTTCTGAATCTCTTTCTCGGAAAGACTTCTATTTTCGTTGGTAATTATGAGATTTTGTCTCTTATGGGTTGATAATATTACACTTGTGACTGTTAGGATACTGTTTAAATCTATCTCAAAGCTTACATTGATACGTGGAATTCTTTTTGGAGCAAGTGGGACTTCCAAAACTGTTAACTTCCCCAACAGATGGTTTAGATTTGGCTCGTTCACCTTGATACATCTTGAAAGTTATGGAAGATTGGTTGTCTTCAGATGTAGAATAGGTTTTGGTTCTCTTTGTAGGTATTTGAGTGTTCCGTGGGATCACCACATCAAATACTTATCCAACTGAATGTACACCAAGGGACGAAGGAGTGACGTCCAGTAGCAACAGATCACAGACCCTTTTATCACTGTGACCACTTAACTTTGCTGCCATACCCGCTGCGTCATAAGCAACAGCCTCGTAAGGGTTCACACTCTTACACAGTTCCTTTCCATCAAAAAGGTCTTGCAACATACGCTGGACCATTGGTATCCTTGTTGAGCAACCAACAAGGATAATCTCATCTACCCAGGATTTTTGAATTGTAGCATCATGTAAACACATCTCTATAGTCTTCATGCACTTATAAAACAAGCTCATATTCAGTTCTTCAAATTTTGCTCGAGTAAACTTCATTGAAAAATCAATTCCTTCATGGAAGCAGTCTAATTCGATTGATGTTTGAGAAGTTGATGAAAGAATCCTTTTTGCTTTTTTCACAAACAAATCTCAACCTCCCAAATGCTCTTTGATTACCAGTCAAGTCCTTATCCCATTTCCTTTTGAATTCCCGAACACAAGGACTGACTATGTAGTTATCAAAATCCTCATCTCCCAAACGCGTGTCACCACTAATCGCCTTCACATTGAATGTACCCTTATCTTTAATGGTCATCAGATAGATATCAAAGGTACGTACCACCACCCAAATCAAAGACGAGCACATTTATCTTCCCATTTATGGCAAATTTATTGTCCAGACCATACGCGATTGCTACTGCTGTAGGCTCGTTAATCATACTCAAGATATTTAGGCCAGCAATAGTACATGCATCCTTTGTTGCTTGAGGTTGTGAATTATTAAAATAAGCTGGGACAGTTATCACCGCATTGCTTTACCAAGGTAAGCTTCAGCAATTTCTTTCATATTACTCTGTAGCATTGTAGAAATTTCTTCCGCCAAAAACTCCATTTCTTCACCTACGTAGGTGAGTGAAATCTTCGGTGTTTCCGCAGGCCCTTCAACGACCCTAAAAGGACAATACTTCAAGTCATCTTGCACTTTGGTATCACTAAACCTTCTTCCGATCAACCTTTTAGTTAAGTAATTGCCAAGTAATAAGTGACAGAATATAGATAGAAAAAAGAGATACAATAAATAAGTCGCAGAATACACAATATGATGTAGATATCTGAATACTTCACGATTTGCTTAGCATATGATGCAGCTCTTGTAGAAGCCAAAGCTACTGTTGTAGCAGCCCATCCAGTAGTTGAGGACGACATGCTAAATCTAACTTACGTTCGTTTAAATTTATTCCTTTTATGAACAGAGAATAGAAACAAACACAATCAAAGACCTATACGGGATGAACTATAGAACGAATTCTGCTGGTATATATAGAAAGAACCATATACATTTACACTTAAACATTATTAACATATATATACACAACATTCAAACATAACCGCACATCTAAAACCCTTATCGAAAAACAGGCCCTCATACGTTGCTCTACTTTTTAATCATTTTAAATAATAAGTAGACTGACCATATATGGTGTTAGCAGGTTTCATATCAACATCAACTAACAAAACATAAGACGGTGTTGTTCTGTCGCCTTGATCATTCGGTATTATCTTGATCCGACCATGCTTCCAAACAGCCACATATGAGTAAGTTGTTCCAAGATCAATCGCCGGTGTGTTGTTTTTATTATGGCCATATTATGGTCCGAAGTCAAAGTTAAGTTACTATGTTTACGAGTTTTACTATTTTATGTGACTTTATCCGAAGATAAACTTTTTCCAGATGATCAAGATCAAGATTTGAAATACAATGAAGTGATATGAGAGTTTTATTATTATACTTTGAGACGATTTTGTTATAGATATTATTTGTTCGAATATATACTTTTTGAGTTCCATTTATAACCATCATATATGTTTCTTTCCTACATGGTTTTGCTTATACAACCGGTCCCGTGAGAATGTATAAGATCAATATCTTTAGTTCATTAGAGAATATTAGTCGAGGAATAAAGATGATATAGAAAATGTCTAAGACCACTTCTTAAGGTAGTTTCTTACTAAGTTTATTCAAAAGGGTAGACAGATAAATCAATATTCAAATTCTTCTGTTCATACAATACACCAAGTAATCTGAATTGACTAATTCATGTAGCTAGAAGTTGAATTTTGATTGCATAAAAGTTTTCATATCATCAGATAATACAAATAAATGTATGTTCTATGTAATTAACAAACTAATATCTTAATGTAAGAGAATATTAGTATTTCATTAGGATTATAAAATGGAAAGAATAATACGGAGTACATGTACAGAAATTACTTACTAATTCCATTGAAGTTTTCATGTCTTAAAATAATGCAAATTGATGTATACATACAAATAATCAAGAGACGACTTTTTGTATTAAAAAACATTAGTGACTATAAAATGAAATCACCAACTTGTTCAGTTTAAATAGAAAAGGAAATGATATTAAAATTATCAAACATTGAGCATCTAACATAATGGAGAAAAAAGTAAACGAAGCTCCTGCAATCGGGATCGACCTAGGCACAACATATTCATGTGTCTCAGTTTGGAACCATAATCGAATAGAGATCATACCAAATGATCAAGGCAACAGAACCACACCTTCTACTGTTGCTTTTCGCGATACAGAACGTCTCATTGGGGATGGTGCCAAGAACCAAGTCGCCATAAACCCTGCTAACACCATATTTGGTCAGTGTCTAATTTTCTTACTTCGTAAAGTTTTATCATTTTCAGAAATCAAGGGTCAATACTTACTATTTATTTGTAAATTTGCAGATGCTAAAAGGTTGATTGGAAGGAGATTCAGTGATCCCATAGTGCAGGCGGATATGAAGTTATGGTCTTTTAGGATCATAAAAGGGCCATCGGATACACCAAAAATCGTTGTCACCTACAAAGGTCAAGAGAAGGAGTTTTTGGCCGAAGAAATATCCTCAATGATTCTTGGCAAGATGAAAGAAATTGCTGAGGCGTACCTTGGAAAACTTGTGAAGCATGCTGTCATAACAGTCCCAGCGTATTTTAATGATTCACAACGTCAAGCAACAAAAGATGCAGGCACTATTGCTGGTTTAAATGTCATACGTATGATCAATGAGCCTACAGCGGCTGCAATTGCGTATGGTCTGGACAATAAGTCTGAAATTATTGGCAAGATAAATGTGCTCATATTTGATTTGGGTGGTGGTACTTTTGATGTATCTCTATTGACCATTGAGGAAGGGGGTATCTTTGAGGTGAAAGCGGTTTCTGGAGACACTCATCTCGGAGGAGAGGATTTTGACAATCTCATGGTGGATTACTGTGTTCGGGAATTCAAGAGGAGGTGGAATATGGATTTGACGGGGAACCAAAGAGCACTCGGGAGATTGAGATCCGCTTGTGAGAAAGCAAAAAGGATTCTGTCATCCACCACTCAAACGTCTATTGAACTGGATTGCTTGCATGACGGAATTGATTTTTCGATGAGAGTTACTCGAGCTAAGTTTGAAGAGCTCAATACGAGCTTGTTCGATAAGTGCATCCAGACTCTTGATAAATGTTTAAAGGATGCAAAGATGGAGAAATCATGGGTAGATGAGATAATTCTTGTTGGTGGTTCAACTAGAATACCTAAGGTCCAAAATATGTTGCGGGAATTTTTTGGTGGAAAGGACTTGTGCAAGAGTGTGAACCCTGACGAGGCTGTTGCATATGGTGCAGCCGTTATGGCTGCAAAGTTAACCGGTATAAATGATAAGAGTGTTCAAGATGTGTTGCTGCTGGATGTCACACCTTTATCCCTTGGTGTAGAAGTTAAAGGAGAAGTATTTGACGTTGTGATCCCAAGGAACACTCGAATACCTGCGAAGAAAACCAAAAATTATTATACATCTAAAGACAACCAATCTTCGATATGTTTTAAGGTGTACCAAGGCGAACGTGCCAAATCAACTGATAACCATTTGTTGGGGAAGTTCTCATTTTACGGAATACCGCTTGCTCCTAAGGGGCATATAAAGTTTATGGATTGCTTTGACATTGATGCTGATGGTATTCTCACAGTCACGTCCGAAATAGAATCAACTGGTGAGACAAAGTCACTCACCATTAAGAATGATCAACGGAGACTATCCAAGGAAGAGATTCAAAAGATGATAAGAGATGCTGAAAAATACAAACTTGAGGACCAAGAATACAAGAAGAAAGTGAAAGCATACAATGCTTTAGAAGATTGCTTATACAACATGAGAAATAAGATCAAAGACTATAGGAACAACAAGAAGGTGCACTCCGAAAGCTTGCAGAAAATGGAGAATGCGATTTCTGAAGCGACTGAGTGGCTAGAAGACAACCAAGGTGCACCTATTGAGGAACTTCAGCGCAAGAAGGTATTTATAGAGTTTGCTTGCTCGCCACTAATCTAGTTCTCATGTTATCATACTAAAACATTGGATATTTCAACGTGTGTGATTATATATTGTTTTGCATTGGCCTTTTTGCTTGTAAGTGTTTAAATGTAAAAATATTGGATTTGTAAATTTAAGAAGTTATGACACAAAGATTGTATAACTTTTGTTTGTAATGATATTGGTGAAAGTTTATGGACGTTAAATCGATAGTCGTGTGATAGGTTCGAACTTGAGATCATGGGATTGCACACATTACGTGAAGAGTTAATTTATTTATTAAATATATTTATTATATTTATTAAATCAAACTGCAGCTAACGACCGTTAAGTAATTAAAGGTTAAGTTTTAAACGATCGTTATAGAATATTAAAGAAGCTAAAAGAAGGTGTCAGAAAGTTCTGAAAACCCCCTTTTAGCACATAATATATCCGGCCTAAATAGAGGAGACAAGAGAGAAGGGAAAAGATTTTGTTGCTTTATCTTGTTTAACCTTGGAAGAGAAGTTTTCCAAGGTGTATATAAACAAACCTAAAGCCTCATAATTTTTCACTCCATTCTCTCTTTTCTTAGCTTCTAACCGCCGGCCAAACACACCCTTATTAGGGTTCTTCTTTGATTTTCTATAAGCTATTTTAGATCTAGTCCTAGCCCCTCTCTAGGGTTGTTGGGTAGATCTTCCATAGACTTGGAAGGCTCGGTTCTGTTCGTGCTAGACTCACGATTAGCTCATCGTATCACGTGTGTACAAGATCGTGGTGTGATCTTATTTTAGATTACATCCTGGTGGTGTTCTTGATCTATTTTTACCGGTGATCATTCTGCTAAGGAAAAGGTATGTAACCCTAGCCTTGATTAATTATAATTGTGTTATTTAAAGATCTTGTTAATCTGCTTCCGCTGTATGCTCTTTGATCTATGTTAGGGTTTTTATAATTGTTATGATGATCTTAAACCTTCAGTGGCATCGAGAGCCGTTTTAACATGATTATAATTATCAAGATCTAAAGTTTTTTTTTAACTAATAATGATTTGTGTTAAAAATTGCATGTTGTTTTTTAGGTTTTATGAAAAATTAGGGTTTTGTTTTTTATTATTATTAAAATCGACTTATGTCGAATTTTTTATAAAAAAAAAATTTTTTTTTTTTGTAAACCCTAAAATTACATGGTAATTAACTTTAGATTTATGCATGAATTAATTGTTATGTCATGTGTGGTTACGATCCGTACTAGTTTTAATTGTTAAGAGAATATGGAAGATCCGTAATAAACATGCATGTTTTTACGGATCATATAATTTTGATTGCTATTTGATTCATTTGATTCAAAGTTTTAAAATTAGGGAAGACTTTTTATGTTAATAAAAACCCTAGATTTGATGTTCTTTGAATAAATTGTTTGCATGTGGCTATTTGATTTAGTTTTTTTTTGTACTACTTGTTTTCATGCGTTTTTTTTTTTGTATGTTGTAAACAAGGGTAATTTTTTTTTAAGAAAAATAATATGGACTAAATCTTATCAAAATTAATGAATTGTTCTGAGACCTAAATTACATATGATTTGTGTTGATTAGAATTGCAATAGCAACTTAACGGCCTACTCAATTTTGACAAACTATAAAGTGGGTATAACGCACCGCTGGTCAAGTACCCGGTTAAGGAAGGAGGTGCTATGCTTTTACGCTGACCAAATTCCCGGCTCGCCTGTGCGTCAAAATTGGAATTACCTACGGTTGTTATTAGTATAATTCTTTAAGGTTGTTTGGTTTAACCAATACCTCAACTTGCAAATATATGATGAACTTTTAGTCTCACCAAAAAGTTTACTAAACGTTTTATTAAACTTATGCTATGGAGATGTATGCATGCTTCTCCATACATGATTTTGACACTAAAATCTATACCCTAAAAATTTAAGTCATATGCCCTCTAATTGACGAACACTTGAAGTTACAATTGTCGTCATATAAGATATCGGACGATGTTGTAATGGAGAGAAAACTTCATGACTGAATAAGATTGCACATGAAGGTTTTACGTTCTTTAGATTAGTCGACTTAATTGAGTTACTCAGTGAGAACTGGAAACTTAAGGCATAAAGAAGGGATAAAACATGTTTACAATGCAAAAGTTTTTGGCAATGTAAATCCCTGACATATCTAGAAATTGCAATATGATTTGGCAATTATTGTTCGACAAGTTACTATGTTGAATACATTTGTCACTAGCAGATCAACTGATGTGATAAATCTATGTCAATATGGATTCTAGTTTTTTCAAGGAAATACTATGGTTTTATTACCGGGGTAATTTTATTTTCTTGAATTTTATTATCGAAAATACTAATGTTTGAACTTATTTCTGTAGAAATGGCTCAACCCGAAAACAATCTGACAATAAGCTCGGCGTTCAAAGCATTTTTTGAACGGCCTGAACTTACTGGTCCTAATTTCAATGATTGGTACCGCTCACTAAGAATTGTTCTGAGAGCAGCGGGTACCATCAATATCTTGGAAACTCCTTTTCCGGAGGATCTTGCTGAAGGAGCAACTGATGCGGAAAGGCTTCAACACGCTGCTAACATTAAGAAGCACCATGAGGTGGCTGCTGTAATGTTAGGAAGAATGGCTCCATCACTTCAAAGGAAGTATGAGCTATTTCATCCTAAGCAGATGCTTGATGAACTCAAGGCAGTGTATGAAACGCCACAAGCTGTAGAGATCTATGATCTGGTTGATGCTCTACATAGTTGCAAGCAAGCTCCTGGAAAGTCCGTAAGTGCACATTACATGGAGATGAGGGGTTATATGAAACAACTCATCGCACTAGGACAACCCTTCGATCATAATATGGCTATTAACTTGATCAACAGGTCCCTTAATAAGGACTTCGGTGATTTCGTTCGTAACTATAATATGCATTGCACGGGGAAGACAGTTAATGATTTGCATGCAATGCTCATTGACTTTGAAAAGGGTTTGAAAGATAAGACACCCACTGCTACTCCTCAAGTACTTTATGTACAAAAGGGTAGAGTGTCGAAACCAAAACCGCAAGGGAATAAGAAGCAGAAAGGCAAAGGCAAGGTTGATAAGAGCAAGCAAGTTGCGACTACATCAAAACCGAAGCATAACTTTGCTAAGAAATCTCTGAAAGATGAGACTTGTCACCACTGCAAGATGACTGGACACTGGAAGAGGAATTGCTCTCTCTATCTCCATGAAATGGCAGAACACAAGAAGAAGGCTGAGCAAGCTGCTGCAGCACCATCTTCTGGTAACTTATTTATGATAGAGTTATTTAATCTTTCATACAAATCAAACTCCTGGGTATATGATACGGGATGTGGTATTAATATTTGTAATACCCTGCAGGGATTTGAGTTGAAGAGGAGACTTACCTATGGGGAACAATTTCTGCAAGTGGGCAATGGCGCACAAGCAGCAGTTGAAGCTATAGGAATATTTAAATTAGTTTTACCTTCGGGTTTAATACTGTTTTTAAATAATTGTCATTATGCACCTACAATTGTTAGGGGTGTTATTTCCTTTTCTAGTATGTTGGATCTTGGATTTACTCACACGATTGATAATAATAGAATTTCTGTTTTCAAAAATGGTTTATTCTATTTTGATGCAATTTCTGTGAATGGTGTTTTTGAAATTAACATGCATGATATAAATCCCAAGAGGAAAAATAATTCTGTTTTTAGCATGAATAAGAAGAGTAAGTTAGACAAGAACTCTTCTTATCTTTGGCATTGTAGACTTGCCCACATTGGGAAGACTCGCATACAAAAGCTGCAACGTGATGGGCTTTTGGAAAGTATCAATGATGAATCATTTGATAAATGTGAATCTTGTATCTCTGGGAAGATGACCAAGAAACCTTTTAATAGCAATATTGAAAGGGCTACTGAACTACTTGGTTTGATACATACTGATGTGTGTGGACCACTTAGACATGTGTCAAGGAAAGGTGCTAGCTACTTCTTGACGTTTACGGATGATTATAGCCGTTATGGTTATGTTTATTTACTTAAACATAAACATGAGGTATTTGAAACATTCAAAACGTTTAAAGCCGAAGTAGAGTTACAACTGGGAAAGAAGATTAAAGCTCTTCGTTCTGACCGTGGTGGTGAATATTTAAGTCAAGAGTTTAAAGATTATTTAAGTGAAAATGGAATTGTTCAGAAACTTACTTCTCCGTATACTCCACAACAAAATGGTGTATCTGAAAGGAGAAATCGTACATTATTGGATATGGTACGATCTATGTTTAATCTTACAACTTTACCATTATCTTTTTGGGATTATGCTCTTGAAACTGCTGTTCGTATTCTAAATATGGTTCCCACAAAGAAGGTTGATAAGACACCATATGAACTATGGCATGGCAAGAAGCCATATTTGTCTTATTTGAAAGTCTGGGGTTGTGAGGCGTATGTGAAACGTGACTCTGGAGATAAACTCCAACAACGCTCAGTAAAATGTATCTTTGTAGGTTACCCTAAGGAAACTATGGGTTACTACTTTTATTATCCGGCTGCGAACAAGATAGTTGTGGCTCGGTATGGAAACTTCCTTGAAAATGATCTTGTAAATCAAGAATTCAGTGGGAGAAATTATGATCTTGAAGAAATTCAAGAAGATACATTGCCTTCTGAAAATACTAGCGATGAAATTCCTGTAGAACCAGAAAGTCTGAGTGTTCCACCGGAATTAATTCCTCCACGTAGGTCACAAAGGACTATACGTGCGCCAGACAAACTATGTCTTTACATAGAGGATGATGAGGAGGAAGTAGGGGATCTTGGTGAACCTGCTAACTATCGATCCGCAATGTCTGATCCAGAAAAGTCAAAATGGATGGTTGCAATGAATGAGGAAATGAAATCCATGGAAATCAATGATGTTTGGATTCTTGTAGACGCACCTAAAAATGCTAAAGTAGTGAAAAATAGGTGGATCTATAAGAAGAAAACTGACATGGATGGCGATGTACAATCCTACAAAGCACGTTTAGTGGCTAAAGGTTTTACTCAAACTTTTGGCATAGACTACGAGGAGACATTTTCTCCTGTAGCAGACTTACGAGCTATTAGGATTCTCATAGCTATAGCAGCATACTATGACTATGAGATATGGCAAATGGATGTTAAAACTGCCTTCTTGAACGGTCGCTTAGATGAAGACATCTATATGCAACAACCGGAAGGGTATGTTGATCCTAAATTTCCAAAACGCGTGTGCAAACTTCAAAGGTCTATTTATGGTTTAAAGCAAGCATCACGTCAATGGAATAAGCGATTTGATGAAGAAATCAAAAATTTTGGATTTATTCAAAATCGTGATGAGCCATGTGTATACCGCAAAGCTAGTGGGAGTAATGTAGTGTTCCTAATTCTATATGTCGATGACATATTGATCATGGGAAGTAACATTCCAAGACTTAAGGAAGTTAAGGATTATCTTGGTAAATGTTTTTCTATGAAAGATTTGGGAGATGCTGCATATATTCTGGGAATTAAAATCTATCGAGATAGGAGTAGACGGTTAATTGGTCTTAGCCAAGATGCTTATATTGATAAGATATTGAAGAAATATAACATGCATAACTCTAAGAAAGGTTTCTTACCGATGGAGGTTAAGCATGAGTTAAGTCATGAGAAAGATGCATCATCACCTGAAGAGGTGGCTTACATGAAGAAGGTGCCTTATGCTTCGGCTGTAGGATCTATTATGTATGCTGTAAGATGCACAAGGCCCGATGTGGCGTTTGCTCAGAACTTGGTCAGTAGATACCAACAGAATCCAGGGAAGTCCCACTGGACTGCTGTTAAGCATATTTTGAAGTATTTGAGAAGTACGAAAGATATGTTTTTGGTATTCGGGGGTAAACCAGACACAGAATTGAATGTCACAGGATTCTGTGATGCGTCCTGGCAATGTGATAAAGACGATACGAAGTCTCAGACGGGTTACGTGTTTGTCATCAATGGAGGAGCAGTTGACTGGAAGAGCAGTAAGCAGAAAACCATTGCTATGCATGCGACTCAATCTGAGTACATGGCCGCTTCAGAAGCTGCAATGGAAGCTGTTTGGATTAGGAAGTTTATTGGAGATCTTGGAGTGATGCCTTCAATTAAAGAACCTATTGGTATATATTGCGACAACTCTGCGGCAATAATATTCGCCAATGACCCTGGAGTCATGAAGGGCGCCAGACACTTTAAACGTAGAGATCACTACGTTCGAGAACAAGTGGAAGCTCGAGAAATAAAATTAATAAAAGTTCACACAGATGATAACGTAGCTGATCCTTTTACTAAGGCTTTGTCTAGGCCAAAGGTAGTTAAGCATGCCAAGGCAATTGGGCTGCAACTAGCTAGCGAATTCATGCAATAAATCTGTTGATTGGTATTTGGATAAAGGATGTAAGACATTATTAAATTGATGAAATAAAGAATGGATTTCGTTTATTTGTCTGTTATTTGATTTTGTATCCTATTTTACATGTTTTAATCCATGAGCATTTTGATGTTTCTAAATGTCCGTTGTCGATTAATAATATGGGAGTATTATTAAATTAAGACAATTCAAAATAGTGACAGAGTATACTTGAAAGTATATTGGTCAATTTTGGATGATATTTGATGGATCAAATATTGGACTTATCCCAACTATGTGATTTTACTTTATGGATCTTTGTCATTAAGTAAATCATAAATAGTTATCCTTAGACCTGAGATGCCAGAAAACTGCATTGAATATAGTGCATTTCTGTAAGGTAACCTAACGCTAAACGTAACTGGTAGTCATAAGGGTTATTTTCAGAAGTGTTGCGAAGTTCATGTGTTTTGCTTGTAGTCGAAATGGGATTCGTTTCCTTCAAATTATTATTTGAAGTATAAATACAACTGGGCCCCTCGGGGGAATAGTAAGATGTTTGTGTGGCCACACCCAAATGTGTTTTGGTAATCTTGCTATATCCGTAAACGAGAAACAGAATAGTTAATGAAGGAATGACTAAGATCCATATCCTTATTAACAATGTATTTGAAATGAGAGGATAATAATAATGATTATATATCATTAAAAGGTTTTGTCCAGGAAGCCTTACTCGAGTTGTACTAGTGACATTGTTAGTGTAACTAGACGCTAATCAATGTGATCACGACATTCGAATTTTGTCCAAGTGGGAGCTGAAAGTTTATGGACGTTAAATCGATAGTCGTGTGATAGGTTCGAACTTGAGATCACGGGATTGCACACATTACGTGAAGAGTTAATTTATTTATTAAATATATTTATTATATTTATTAAATCAAACCGCAGCTAACGACCGTTAAGTAATTAAAGGTTAAGTTTTAAACGATCGTTATAGAATATTAAAGAAGCTAAAAGAAGGTGTCAGAAAGTTCTGAAAACCCCCTTTTAGCACATAATATATCCGGCCTAAATAGAGGAGACAAGAGAGAAGGGAAAAGATTTTGTTGCTTTATCTTGTTTAACCTTGGAAGAGAAGTTTTCCAAGGTGTATATAAACAAACCTAAAGCCTCATAATTTTTCACTCCATTCTCTCTTTTCTTAGCTCCTAACCGCCGGCCAAACACACCCTTATTAGGGTTCTTCTTTGATTTTCTATAAGCTATTTTAGATCTAGTCCTAGCCCCTCTCTAGGGTTGTTGGGTAGATCTTCCATAGACTTGGAAGGCTCGGTTCTGTTCGTGCTAGACTCACGATTAGCTCATCGTATCACGTGTGTACAAGATCGTGGTGTGATCTTATTTTAGATTACATCCTGGTGGTGTTCTTGATCTATTTTTACCGGTGATCATTCTGCTAAGGAAAAGGTATGTAACCCTAGCCTTGATTAATTATAATTGTGTTATTTAAAGATCTTGTTAATCTGCTTCCGCTGTATGCTCTTTGATCTATGTTAGGGTTTTTATAATTGTTATGATGATCTTAAACCTTCAATTGGTGTATATTAAGAATATGAAAATTAACCAGACTTTCATAAAAACGAAAAAATGATATGATATAATTCAACCAACCATCCCTTAATGTTTTTTAAGTACTGCAGCATATCACTGGCAATACTGTATGACAAAATGTTTTGAGTTTAGAATTACAATGAAAAGCAGAACTACAATACACAGAGCTAGGGATCAGCACACTGTACAGAACTCGGATCGAATTGTTGGTGTCATTTATTCCTTGAGCACTAAAGGGGTGTACCATACCGTATAGGACAGGATTTCAGTACCGGGAAATACCTATCCAGCAGTTCCTGTTTTTGTTGAAACAAAAAACAATTCAAATTTTATGCTAGTAACTTTATGTGAGGACAAAAGAAACACAGGACAAAGCCTGCATTTGTGACTGATTTCGAACCAGAACTTGTCAAAACGCAACCAATGTTGGAACTAATGATATATCAGTAGTTTATTAATAAATATATATTTATAGCGTAACGATCCAGTGAGAAGAAACTTAAAATAAGATGTAACACTCTCATTTTTCGTATCGGTACAGCGGAAGGGTCTTTCAGAGTGTTACGGGATAGCACAATAACTCCAATCATAGACAACACATAAAAATGGTTGTACAAGGTTTAACAAACATTCATTCGATAAAAAGTTTCAAAAGTGTACAACAGGTCCCAAATTATACAGGTCATTAAGTTTACAAAACACAGATCGAATGAACATTTTTAATATTAAGTGTGGGCCATCAGAGTCGATCTCCATCCGGATTACCTTCAAGCACCTGAGATAGAAAACATGCAAAAATCATATCAGCGAATGCCGAGTGAATTCATAGAGTTTAATGAAAACCGTTATATAAAACAATCATTTACATTCATTTAAAATCAGAACACAAGTATAATATCGGAAGTAAGTCCACATATTGCTAGTCAGGCAATATATATCAAGCATACATCTGAAACCGTCCATGAGACCGTAGTCTCTATATTACCATGATAGGTAATATATTCATCGTAATAGCGTCATCATCGTTTATTATTTATGTCTTATATTGTATTAGGATTATTATTAGCCGCATGACATTGTTACCTTACTGTGAAAACAGCGGGCCGCGAACCCGACAAACAATTTGCCCATCTAAGTTAGCGTGTCGTCACAAAAATCACGCTATGGAATCTTCTCATACATAAATTCGCTTACCAATCAATGTGGTACGACGGGGATCAACCGTCAAGGCGCGAACTGGGGTGATCGTCCCCAAATAGTACTATCAAATGCATAAGCGTCTATCAAAACCCGGTAGTTCACAATTCATGCTAATGGGACTTGAAGTGACATAACCTAACTACTAATAATCCTTTTAGTCTCGAATATAGGGTCATAGCATCATTCGGGTCCATATCATTAAGCATACAATCGGGACTACTTGTGTTCTATTTTTATAAAAATCTAGCATGTTATCTCCCTCGCGGGTTTACAAATCATTTTATAAAACATTTAAAAGAGTGTGAGGCTATGAACTCACGTTGTTAATGAAAGGCGGATTATCGTCTACGGGCGTGCTTCGGTCACGGAAACCTATATAAATAATAATCGGTCTTAGACTCGGTCCAATGACTTTTATCAAAATAACAATATACATATGATGATTTTGTACATATGATGATGATCAAGTGGGTTTATAAATCCTCGTTTACTCATTTTAGTGTTTACGTTTTGGTAACGTCTTACTAGTTCACTAGTTTTATCGATTTTACCTATTTTAAGTCCATTAATTCTTTTATAAGTTCTTTTACTTGTTTTTACCCATTTTATACCTATATGATCAGTATATATATTTTTCATGTTGGGCCCAAATGGGTTAAGCCCAAATAATTCTTTTTACAAGTTTTTATCTTTTTAAGTCTAATTATTAGTCCAATAGGTTTAGTTAGCTCGTAAATGTCCGTAATTCTTATAGTTCGGGTTTTATCGGTTTTTACTTGTATTAGTTACTTATACATAAGTATACAACTTTTATAAACTTTACATTAGATGGGTTTGGTCGTCTAAGTTTTATTTGGCGAAAAACGTTAATTTTACGGCGATAGCCGAAAAAGTCGTAAAAATCAAGTTTATAGTTTTTATTACTTATAAATATTATTTTTACCACCATTTATCTAATTTACCCATTTAATTAACCTTTTATACATTTATATAAATAAGTTCTATAAGTTAGTGGGTTTATATTTTACATTTTATAAATTATAATGTGAGTGCTTATATAATAATAATAAACATTATTTCCAAAAATCTGATTTTTAACTTCATATTCACCATTTTTATCATATCTAGAGTTCTATAATGACTTAGAAGCTCATTTTTGGATGACAAATTCTTCATAATATGTGCTACATATAACTTAGTTATATCTACTGCCCATTTTGAGTCTAAGTTGCCTTAACAGTCCCTACAAAACTGCTTATTCAGATTACACCACCTAACTTGTTTTTATCATATCTCACTCATTATTTTGATTCCATTGCATGGCCAACTCTCACATGTGTATAACATCATCTACTTACTGTAAATGGATCAAACCATGCAATTTTATCAGTTCATCTTTTAGTTATCTACTGTTTTTATACAACCAACTAATTAGTCATGATTTTAGCTTCATTTCTTATGGTTATCATCATTTTTAAGCATATTTATCAACACTTGATCCCCACACAACATTTTTATCATCATATATACATCATATACATATATAAAATGAAAGAAAATACATGTGTTCTTTACAAAATAATAAGAGAAAAATGTAGAGGATGATCTTCTTTACCAATCCAAGTGGATTTCTTGTTTTAGGAAGGCAAGAACTTGATGAACACAACAAGTATCTCCAAGACCATCAAATATCAAGAACATAGGTTGGAAAATCAGCCCTAGGACACAAGCAAATCACCTCCAAAGTTGTTAATATGGCCACCAAATGATCAAGGCTTCAAGAGAACACCTTAATAGGACTAGTAAACATGTGGTTTATGGCTAGAAAAGATCAATGATGGTGTTTGTTGGCTTATTTGGGACGGAAAGGAGAGGAGAGTTGAGAGAGTTTTTGGTGTTGAATGCATGTGAGAAAATGGTATAATGAAACAAGTAGCTAGTTTGGAAGGTTAAGTGGTATGGTAAGCTTGAAAGTTAAGCTAAGGCTTACACATGGTATGTGTTAGCTAACATGATGCCACCTTGATGGTGTGGTGTCATGTTGGCCGTCCCATTTTGCTAGTGGGGTGGGGCAAAGTGTTTTGTCCCATCTCACTAGTTTACGGGTATTTCTCGATTCTAGTTTTCTCGATTTGCGTGCCCTCGGGTCGTTTTACGAAAAACGTTTTTATAAATTATGAATCACCGTCACAAAATGAATCCAATAAAAATTGTCTCATAAAAAACGGAGTTCAAAAACGTAAATACGTAATCCTAAGGTTTCCGGTTTAGTCGTAAAAGACGCCAAATTATGCACGTAAGCCCAAATTTAAATCCGTAAATTGTGAGTTCGTCAACCAACACAAAAATAAGTTTCAAAATATTATACGAGAAAATATTTCACTACCTGAAAATGTTAGATTTGTCACAGCTTTTCCTCCTAAAAGGGATCAACGTCCTCGTGATCCATTTCATTTGGATGTCCGTTTCTTATTGAAATCGAAGAGGTGCGGATATTTTTTCCACATTTCATCCTCTCGTTCCCAAGTATACTCCGGTCCATGCTTTGAATTCCATCGGATCTTGACAATAGGTATCCGACTTTGTTTCAGTTGCTTTACCTCACGGTCCATAACTTCTATGGGCTCTTCGATAAAATGCAACTTCCCATCTATTCGAACCTTACCTAACGGAATTTTCTCATCACTCACTGCTAGACATTTCTTCAGATTAGATACATGGAATGTGTTGTGAACACCATGAAGTTCTGGGGGTAACTCTAGTTTGTAAGCCACCGGACCTACTCTAGATAAAATCTTAAAGGGTCCAATATAACGGGGATTCAATTTTCCTCGTTTTCCAAATCTTATAACGCCTTTCCATGGCGATACCTTCAACATTACTCGGTCACCCACTTCAAACTCCATTGGCTTCCGCCGCACATCCGCGTAACTTTTCTGTCTACTACGGGCAGTCAACAACCTCTTCTTAATCTGAACTATCATCTCCGTAGTCTCCCGGATCAATTCCGGTCCCGTGAGCTGGGTATCCCCAACTTCACTCCAACATACAGGAGATCTACACTTCCTACCATACAAAGCTTCAAACGGTGCAGCCTTAATACTAGAATGGTAACTATTGTTATACGAAAACTCTGCTAACGACAAATGTTTATCCCAATTCTTACCAAAGTCTAACACACAAGCTCTCAACATATCTTCCAGTGTTTGTATCGTCCTTTCACTCTGCCCATCAGTCTGGGGGTGATAAGCAGTGCTCATGTCGAGATTCGTTCCCAAAGATCTTTGGAGAGATTTCCAAAAATTCGATGCGAATCTAGGATCTCGATCTGAAATGATCAATACAGGCACTCCATTCTTGCATACAACATTATCAAGGTATATTCGAGTCAGCTTCTCCAGTGAGAACTGCTCCTTAACCGGAATGAAGTGTGCTGATTTGGTCAGTCTATCGACAATAACCCAAATCGAATTGTTTCCAGATGATGTTCTAGGAAGCTTGGTGATAAAGTCCATTGTAATTCGCTCCCACTTCCATTCAAGAATCTTTGGTTGTTGAAGTAGTCCTGATGGCTTTTGATGTTCAGCTTTGACTCTAGCACAAGTCAAGCATTGAAGATCATACATAGCTATGTCAGCTTTCATATTCGGCCACCAGTACAACTTCTTCAAATCATGGTACATCTTATCAGATCCCGGATGAATGGAATACTTAGATTTACGGGATTCTAACATAATCAAATCTCTTAATCCTCCAAACTTAGGTATCCACATACGACCTCTTAAACATTTCACTCCATCAGCTCTAACCTCTAAAGGATCTCCTTCTCCTCGGAACCCTTCATTAACAAAATTCTCCTTCTTACAAGCTTCTATTTGCGCATTTCTAATTTGCTCAGGCAAATTATTGTGCACGGTCAAGACTAGAGAACGCACCCTGATAGGCTCTCTATCTTTCCTACTCAACGCATCAGCATCAACATTGGCTTTTCATGGGTGATATTTTATATCACAATCATAATCACTTAACAACTCTATCCATCTTCGTTGCCTCATGTTCAATTCCTTCTGGTCGAGAATATACTGTAGGCTTTTGTGATCGGTGAATACCGTACACTTGGTGCCATACAGATAATGTCTCCATAACCTAAGAGCAAAGACCACCGCTCCTAGCTCAAGATCATGAGTAGCATAATTCTCCTCATTCTTCCTTAATTGCCTAGAAGCATAAGCTATCACTTTCTCTCTCTGCATCAAAACAGCTCCATAACCTCTAATAGATGCATCACAATACACTACAAAATCTTCACTCCCGTCGGGTAATGATAAGATTGGCGCACTACATAATTTTTGCTTCAATGTCTGAAATGCTCCATCTTCATCACTTCCCCAAACGAAGGGTTTATTCGTCTGAGTAAGCTTAGTCAAGGTTTTAGCTATCAAAGAAAATTCTTTAATGAATCGCCTATAATAGCCAGCCAATCCTAAGAACTGTCGCACTTCCGTTGGCGTTGTCGGTGTAGACCAATTCTTAATAGCTTCAACCTTTACAGGATCAACATGAATTCCATCTCTGTTAATCACATGACCAAGAAATTGCACAGAATCTAACCAGAAATCACACTTCGAAAACTTAGCATACAACTTTTCATCCTTCAACAACTTCAAAACAATCCTCAAATGTTCTCTATGCTCATCTTCATTCTTAGAATAGATTAGAATATCGTCAATAAACACAATCACAAATTTATCCAAGTAGGGCTTGCACACTCGATTCATTAAATCCATGAAAACCGCAGGTGCGTTAGTTAACCCAAATGGCATTACTTGAAATTCATAGTGTCCATAACGAGTTCTAAATGCAGTTATAGGAATATCTTCTTCACGGACGCGAAGTTGGTGATATCCTGACCGCAAATCTATCTTAGAATACACACTAGATCCTTGCAGTTGATCAAACAAATCATCAATCCTAGGTAAAGGATATCGATTCTTAATTGTCAACTTATTCAGTTCCCTATAATCAATGCACATACGAAAAGATCCATCCTTCTTCTTAACAAACAAGACTGGAGCTCCCCAAGGCGACGAGCTCGGTCGAATAAAACCTTTATTAGACAACTCCTTAAGTTGCTCAGATAACTCCTTTAATTCAGAAGGGGCTAATCGGTAAGGCGCACGTGCCACCGGTGCAGCACCAGGAATTAAATCGATTCGAAACTCTACTTGCCTTATCGGTGGAAGTCCTGGTAAATCTTTAGGAAATACCTCAGGAAATTCACAAATAATAGGTACATCTTCCAATCGTTTCTCCCTAGACTCATTCCCGGCCACTTGAGCTAAAAATAACTCACAACCGTTCCTGATGTACTTTCGGACTTTAATACATGAAACGATTTTCAAACGGGATTCACCTCGACTACCATCAATTACTAACGTCCTATTCCTAAGAGGAATCTTAACCTTCTTCTCTCCACATAAAATAGTAGCATTATTCAACGACAACCAATCCATACCAATAATAATATCAAAACTACCTAATTCTATCAACATCAAATCAATCTGAAAGGAATGGTCAAAGAGATTTAGAGAGCATCCTTCTAATAGCTTATTAGTTTTCACTAATTTACCATCAGCCAATTCCACCTCGTAACTGGTACTTATCTCAACAGGTTCAATATCAATAAGGGCACTAAATTTAGTGGATACAAAGCTCCTATCAGCACCCGAATCGAATAAAGCAACAGCATAATGATTGTTGAGTAAAAACGTACCGGTAACGACATTCGGATCCTCTTTCTTCACCTCAATTGTTCCAAGTTGGTAGATACCACCCTGGGGGTTTCTTCCAGGTACAATCGCTTTCAACTTGAGGCATTCTGATTTCCTATGACCTTCTTCATTACAGTTGAAGCAAATGGTTCCCTTCTTACACCTTTCAACCTTGTGTCCAAGCTTTCCGCAATTTCGGCACTTCCAGCAGTCGCCAGCATGCCTCTTGTTGCCACACTTAGGACATCTATCATCGTTGCGCGGTGCATTGTTGGTAAGAGCATTTGCATTCCCCTTTCTCTTGTTCTGGCGGCGATTGAAATTCTTCCTATTATCACCTCTATCTACACGATCACCGTCACCCTTTCTTTTCTCACCTACACGGGCTTCATCTTCCTTATCCTGAATTATCTTTCCAATGAGTTGGTAGGCCATTCGAACAACATCATCAATGGTCAGTGGTTTCGATGATGTCACGTCCCCCCGGATATCCCTGGTTAACCCTTTCACATATTGCTCAATTCGGATCTCTTCGGGTTCAACCAATCGAGGACATAGCAAGGCCAACTCATGGAATCGATTCGTGTAACTATCAATGTCCACACCTTTCATTCTCAGATGAATCAACTCTTGTTCTAACCTAATAATCACACTACGAGGACAAAACTCCAAAGTCATCCACTTCTTGATTTCAGCCCAAGGAGTAGCATTAGCAGCATCAAGACCCATGAAAGCAATTCTCCCGTTCCACCAAGTCAACGCACGACCTTTAAGAGTAGCCATAGCAAAAGTCACCTTATCTTCCTCTTTACACTTACTAATCCTAAACACCGATTCAATCTTCTCGATCCACTGGCTTAGTCCTACAGCACCTTCAGTTCCATTAAAAGGTAGAGGTTCACACTTCATGAACGTCACATAAGTACAACCACCAACTTCAGGTGCATTCGTTCCAAGTCCTCCTACATTTCCTCCAGCATTAACATTCACATTATTAGCATTCACATTCACATTAGTACCGCCAATTCCACTACCGCCAGCTCCACTACCGCCAGCTCTACTACCGCCAGCTCCACTACCGCCAGCTCCACTACCGCCAGCTCCACTACCGCCAACTTCATTTCTAGCATTTGCCATAAATTCAGTCATAGATGCGGTAACTTGCTCCGTAATAATCCTACGTACATCATCCTCAGTCACAGCCTTCTTGGGCGACATAGTTCTATAATTTCACAATTTCAAAGTATTAAGCATTCATCCAACAAAGGATTCATATAATATGGATCGAATTCATAATCAAGATACAAATAAGGCACAATATGGAATTCAAGACAAGATACATATTTCATTTGATCTGAAACAAAAGTATTGTCTTAGTACATCCATATCAAAGTTCTAACACTATATACACTCAAAATTCGTGCCAAGTCTACTACTAACAAGTCGGTTCAGTCAAAGCTACAAACACAAAAGATATAAAGGTCACTACTAAATACAGACTGGTCTACTGAGAACCGCCAGATGGTCCATCATCCATCGTCTTCTGGATCTTCGCCGGACGATCACTAGACACATCTTCAGCTGGGCGCTTACGGATTACTCCTCTTTCAACCATGTCGGCATAAAATCTACTGTTCCAACCCACAGATATATTCAACTCCTTTTCAGCTTTCTCACGCATCGCACGAGCCACACTCAACTGAATCTCCACAGTATTCACCTTTTTCTTCATTGCAGCATACTCACCACTTTCCAAAACCGATAACCTCCTAAAAGCCTCATTCAACCCACGTTCTACATCACTCAAATCCAGACTAAGCAATTCTCGCTCTTTCTCGCCAACCTTTGTCTTCGACTCCAAATAAGCAACTTGAGTCTGAATAACACCCAATCCAACCTTTGTCACACAACTCTTAACACGGGAAGCATCTAGATCACGTCTCAAGGCCCATGGTGCAAGACCATCAATATGAGTAGCCTCTCGAGTACTAGACGACTCTCCTATCTCACGTCTACGAGTATCAATACCATCAGTACCGTCAGGTGCATCGTCATCCTCATCCTCCTCTGATTCAGAATCAGATTCAGACGATTCAGACATTTCATCCCTAGGTAACTCATCCTCAGAATCAGACAAACAAACTGGTGGGGGCAAAGGCTCGCCCTCTTCTACATCATACGGATAAATAAGCTCAGCTTCCTCATCGTCATCAACCTCAACATCTATACCTACGTCCTCCTCGACATCCTCGTCGTCAATCTCATCATCTAACTCATCTAACCCAATCTCATCCTCATTCTCAATATCAGCATTCTCAATCTCCACATTCTCATTACCCACATTCTCAATCTCATTCTCTACTAAGTCAACCTGAGGGGCAATCTGATCTCCTAGTCCTAACTCGGGCTCGGGATCCTCAAATGGTTCCTCTTCATCATCATTATCAAAATCTACTAAGTCTAAATAAGGATCATCTTCTATATTAGGTTCGGGAATAGCATGGTTTTCTACAGGAATATTAGGGTCAGCCATGACAATCTGCATTTATATATATTTATCTCGTATTAGGATAACATACTAGTTAAACAATTACATAATGAAATCACGATATATACATATATATAAATTAAATTATATATATCAAAATATATATCTTCTCAATAGGGCTTGTTGGTAACGTCGGAGATCTCTGGCACCGTTATAGTCAAAAGATTTTTTAAATATTTTCTCAAATGTTCATTGTCAAAAGATTTTGAAAAGTTTTGTTCAAAACCTTGGTTTTTAAAATCTTTTGTTCTCTACAACGAGAGCTCTGGTACCAAACTGTAACACTCTCATTTTTCGTATCGGTACAGCGGAAGGGTCTTTCAGAGTGTTACGGGATAGCACAATAACTCCAATCATAGACAACACATAAAAATGGTTGTACAAGGTTTAACAAACATTCATTCGATAAAAAGTTTCAAAAGTGTACAACAGGTCCCAAATTATACAGGTCATTAAGTTTACAAAACACAGATCGAATGAACATTTTTAATATTAAGTGTGGGCCATCAGAGTCGATCTCCATCCGGATTACCTTCAAGCACCTGAGATAGAAAACATGCAAAAATCATATCAGCGAATGCCGAGTGAATTCATAGAGTTTAATGAAAACCGTTATATAAAACAATCATTTACATTCATTTAAAATCAGAACACAAGTATAATATCGGAAGTAAGTCCAGATATTGCTAGTCAGGCAATATATATCAAGCATACATCTGAAACCGTCCATGAGACCGTAGTCTCTATATTACCATGATAGGTAATATATTCATCGTAATAGCGTCATCATCGTTTATTATTTATGTCTTATATTGTATTAGGATTATTATTAGCCGCATGACATTGTTACCTTACTGTGAAGACAGCGGGCCGCGAACCCGACAAACAATTTGCCCATCTAAGTTAGCGTGTCGTCACAAAAATCACGCTATGGAATCTTCTCATACATAAATTCGCTTACCAATCAATGTGGTACGACGGGGATCAACCGTCAAGGCGCGAACTGGGGTGATCGTCCCCAAATAGTACTATCAAATGCATAAGCGTCTACCAAAACCCGGTAGTTCACAATTCATGCTAATGGGACTTGAAGTGACATAACCTAACTACTAATAATCCTTTTAGTCTCGAATATAGGGTCATAGCATCATTCGGGTCCATATCATTAAGCATACAATCGGGACTACTTGTGTTCTATTTTTATAAAAATCTAGCATGTTATCTCCCTCGCGGGTTTACAAATCATTTTATAAAACATTTAAAAGAGTTCGAGGCTATGAACTCACGTTGTTAATGAAAGGCGGATTATCGTCTACGGGCGTGCTTCGGTCACGGAAACCTATATAAATAATAATCGGTCTTAGACTCGGTCCAATGACTTTTATCAAAATAACAATATACATATGATGATTTTGTACATATGATGATGATCAAGTGGGTTTATAAATCCTCGTTTACTCATTTTAGTGTTTACGTTTTGGTAACGTCTTACTAGTTCACTAGTTTTATCGATTTTACCTATTTTAAGTCCATTAATTCTTTTATAAGTTCTTTTACTTGTTTTTACCCATTTTATACCTATATGATCAGTATATATATTTTTCATGTTGGGCCCAAATGGGTTAAGCCCAAATAATTCTTTTTACAAGTTTTTATCTTTTTAAGTCTAATTATTAGTCCAATAGGTTTAGTTAGCTCGTAAATGTCCGTAATTCTTATAGTTCGGGTTTTATCGGTTTTTACTTGTATTAGTTACTTATACATCAGTATACAACTTTTATAAACTTTACATTAGACGGGTTTGGTCGTCTAAGTTTTAATTGGCGAAAAACGTTAATTTTACGGCGATAGCCGAAAAAGTCGTAAAAATCATGTTTATAGTTTTTATTACTTATAAATATTATTTTTACCACCATTTATCTAATTTACCCATTTAATTAACCTTTTATACATTTATATAAATAAGTTCTATAAGTTAGTGGGTTTATATTTTACATTTTATAAATTATAATGTGAGTGCTTATATAATAATAATAAACATTATTTCCAAAAATCTGATTTTTAACTTCATATTCACCATTTTTATCATATCTAGAGTTCTATAATGACTTAGAAGCTCATTTTTGGATGACAAATTCTTCATAATATGTGCTACATATAACTTAGTTATAGCTACTGCCCATTTTGAGTCTAAGTTGCCTTAACAGTCCCTACAAAACTGCTTATTCAGATTACACCACCTAACTTGTTTTTATCATATCTCACTCATTATTTTGATTCCATTGCATGGCCAACTCTCACATGTGTATAACATCATCTACTTACTGTAAATGGATCAAACCATGCAATTTTATCAGTTAATCTTTTAGTTATCTACTGTTTTTATACAGCCAACTAATTAGTCATGATTTTAGCTTCATTTCTTATGGTTATCATCATTTTTAAGCATATTTATCAACACTTGATCCCCACACAACATTTTTATCATCATATATACATCATATACATATATAAAATGAAAGAAAATACATTTGTTCTTTACAAAATAATAAGAGAAAATGTAGAGGATGATCTTCTTTACCAATCCAAGTGGATTTCTTGTTTTAGGAAGGCAAGAACTTGATGAACACAACAAGTATCTCCAAGACCATCAAATATCAAGAACATAGGTTGGAAAATCAGCCCTAGGACACAAGCAAATCACCTCCAAAGTTGTTAATATGGCCACCAAATGATCAAGGCTTCAAGAGAACACCTTAATAGGACTAGTAAACATGTGGTTTATGGCTAGAAAAGATCAATGATGGTGTTTGTTGGCTTATTTGGGACGGCAAGGAGAGGAGAGTTGAGAGAGTTTTTGGTGTTGAATGCATGTGAGAAAATGGTATAATGAAACAAGTAGCTAGTTTGGAAGGTTAAGTGGTATGGTAAGCTTGAAAGTTAAGCTAAGGCTTACACATGGTATGTGTTAGCTAACATGATGCCACCTTGATGGTGTGGTGTCATGTTGGCCGTCCCATTTTGCTAGTGGGGTGGGGCAAAGTGTTTTGTCCCATCTCACTATATATATATATATATATATATATATATATATATATATATATATATATATATATATATATATATATATATATATATATATATATATATATATATATATATATATATATATATATATATATATATATATATATATATATATATATATATATATATATATATATATATATATATATATATATATATATATATATATATATATATATATATATATATATATATAGTTTACGGGTATTTCTCGATTCTAGTTTTCTCGATTTGCGTGCCCTCGGGTCGTTTTACGAAAAACGTTTTTATAAATTATGAATCACCGTCATAAAACGAATCCAATAAAAATTGTCTCATCAAAACCGGAGTTCAAAAACGTAAATACGTAATCCTAAGGTTTCCGGTTTAGTCGTAAAAGACGCCAAATTATGCACGTAAGCCCAAATTTAAATCCGTAAATTGTGAGTTCGTCAACCAACACAAAAATAAGTTTCAAAATATTATACGAGAAAATATTTCACTACCTGAAAATGTTAGATTTGTCACATAAGAAGTGGTGAGAAGAAAGTAAAACCACACATTTGAGATGCAACGACTTGCATTAGATGCATTTCTATTCATGTAGATGCACCATCTTGAGTTTCGAAATGTATTTGATGTGTAGATGGTGCAAATGAATTTTCATGATTTTGGCACGTGCAGAGGAAGAAAAATATAGATAAATCATAAAATTCATCTAATATGTAAAACGTCTGATTTTACCTATTTGACTCTTCAACTATTTTACTCATCATTCCTGTAATCTACTTATTTCCAATTTTACATGATTATTGAGCATTATCTTTCATTTGTCATACTATCATTTTATATTTATTTTTAATATATATATGAACCTTTAGTCTCTTCCGACTACTCTGGCAATTGACTGGTCATAGATAAACAAGGACTCACCACCTCAGTACACATTTTGGAAACAAGATCTTACATACTTAATTTTACTAAGTACCTGGACTTACTAATATATATTTACATACCTCATACTATAAGAAACCATATGACCTCATAAAAACAACATGTGATACCTCACCTAGACATTTCATTTATTATAAACAAGTATAATATTTCTAATATTATATACATTGTATACTTTTACCAAATTATCTAAAACCTTAACCAAAATACCTAGAAACCTCACAAGTACCTACAATATATTACATAGACTTGTACTAACTCCCTAATTTAAACAAGTGAAACTAATTTCTACCCTAAAACATATGTTCTAGCCGTGTATATATATACATGAATAGCTATACTTGCCTTGTACAATTGGAAGTGACTTATGTTGTTAATAGTCAACCATTCCATACCACACACCATATTATTAAACTTTACATCATTTCTACACACGACAAACCAAGAGAAAAAGGAAGTAACCATGTTTTGCTAATTATGGGATAGTACATGCAAATCCTCCCTAAATCTTACATACCCTATGTAAGATATCTTAGTAATATGTTTGTTACACTAAATCTTCCATATATCTTGCTACAAACCGAATCTCATGCACACACTTCTCTCAAAACACACTAAAAACTCTCTCATACTCTCTCAAATCACGGCTAACATTTCTCTTGCACCAAGATCCACCAAAACCCACCAAAACCACATTTACTTCACCATTTACTACCTCAAATCTATGTCTTGAACACCATAAATACTAAGCATTTACTCCTCTACAAAAGCTTGATCTACAAGACAACTCCAAGAACCTATATGTACATTCAGGGTCACGGCTTGTTTTAATAAGCTAGGGTTTTCCATTGTTGATTTATAAGCTTAAGGTTCCCTTGGTTTACTTATCATCACCCTTATCATCTTAACAAGTAAATCATACAAACTTATACCTATCTCATATATATTCTTTTTACATTTACTTAATCATTCACATGAACTCATACTATGAACTTGTTAAAACTCAAAAGCTAGTGAATATATATATATATATATATATATATTGTAGAAACTAGAAGGGGGGGGGGTTGAATAGTTTCTCTTCGATTGGTGACCAAATTAAAATTACTTTCAATTTGGTTTGTATCAAAACTATCTTTTACTTGATGCTAAGTTGCATAATGATTAGGTTCAATTGAAATACACTAGCAAGGATAATAAGCAAATATAATGATAATGAAATAAGTAAAGAGCAAGGAATGAGACAACCTAGTGGGAAGACACCAAGATTTATAGTGGTTCGACAACGAGGCTCTATCCTCGTTTCTACTTCACTCCTCGAGTACACCTACTCGAGATTTCCACTATATCCATAAGCTCCCTTCTCGGCGGAGAAAACCTTACAACGTTGCTTACATTATTTTTCGACACTAAGCTAAATGTCGAGACCTAATCTTTATCTAGGACCAATCTACTCGACGTTGCCTACTTCACAATTTAACGACACAAGGCTAGATGTCGAGTTCTAATTCTTAAGGTAGAACCAATCTTCACGACGTTGCCTACTTCACAATTTAACGACACAAGGATAGATGTCGAGTTCTAATCGAAAGCTAGAACCAATCTTCACGACTCTTCACGTTGAAGCTAAGTGAGAACTTCACACAACACAACTACTAATCACTTTAAAGTTTAGTGAGAACTCACAAGACACAACCACATCACTTTATAGTTTAGTGAGAACTCCTAATCAAATCTATTACAACTCAACTAGACTTATCCAAGTACACACATGTAGCTTGGATTTACACAACACAAATCCAAGCAAACACATATGCAATGGATGTACACAACAAATCCAAGTATTCACAAATAACTTGGATGAACACAACTAGTCCAAGTATTCATAAATACATTGGATTGACCTAAAACACAAAGGTATAATGATGAATATGACTAGCTCATAAATTCATCTTTATCACTACACTAGTGAGTGAGTGATTTTCTCATTGGACATGGTAAAGGAGGGGATCAAGAGGAATCATATGTAAACATGCTTAACAAATTAAGTGATCATTTACTAATGATTATGCTATAGAAAATAGAAAGAGGGCTGAGAAAATCGTCCAAGAGGCTTGCTGGAAAATGAGATTTGACCCACTATTTAAAGGAGACAAAGTTACAACGGATCTATAACGGCTACTGTGCGCGGTACCTTATCTTACCCCGCGGTACCATATCGATAAGGTACCGCCTAGGTACTTAAGGTACCGCCACTAGACTCCGCTCCCTTTTTTGTCTTTTAGTGAGGTGGGAATATCTGAGGTATTTAAACCCTTCAAAGGATATTCTAACAGCATTTGGAATATGCCATTTTCAAATTTTCATTTTCCATTTTAATAAAACATTTTCTAAAAAAGAAAGTTTATTAAAAAGTCTTTTGTCTTATTAGAAAAAGTGAGTTTTAAGGATAATCATTTTGATGATCACTAAGTATGATTAAGAAAGGTTAGTGATATGATTATTACCTTGATGATAGTGTTAGTTAAATAATTCATTTGTGTTTCTACACTAAATGTGTTGTATGGTTTGTTGTGATCAAAACTAAGAAAGATTAGTTAACACTAATAAGGTTTTTAGGCATTACTTGCATTCACAATCTCCCCCTTTTTGATTACGACAAACGATAAATTCATTTACGTATAAACACAAACTATTGAATTATTAACTAGTTTATCACTATCATTTCTCCCCCTTTGTCGTAGCAAAAAGGTTAGCATAAGTCTTTGAAGTGCATCGAACTTTGCTAGTAGCTCCCCCTTGGTGGTTGCTCCCCCTTGCTTGGGGCACCAAGTTTGTGAGCTAAGGTGACATGCTACACAAAGGTTAGTAGAAAGGAAAGAAACACCAATGTATATATGATCACTACCTACTAAGTAACTTGAGAGGAAGAAAGAGAAGAAATCTCAAATTAGAAGCATGTATTTTGCTAGGTATGTCCAAAGAGGTAATTGACAAAATCAAACTTCAATAAAAATGAAGATGATAAGCTTGTCAATGGGTTAAAGCTTTAGAATTGATGGAATCACCTATAAGCAATTGTAAAAATTTAACCAAGATCAACTCAAAAATAGAACTAATTAGATAGCACACAAATAACACAAAAGTTACAAAAAATAATACAACAAAGAAGATAGTCATACACATAGTATGAGTATCTAAAAGCAATAAATATGGAAAATAAACCACTAAGCACAAGCTAGTCTAATAGTGATATTTTCCAAGATTGCTAAAAGTAAAATAAAACTAAAAAGACGACGATGCATCATTCGAAGTTTTGTCCACGGGAACGAAAACTTGAATAGGAGGTCGAGTGAGGAGGAATTCAAGAAAATTTAACTTCTCATACACATGAGCAAGTTCAATTTGTTGAAAATGGCAACAATCACACGAGGATCCATGATGCAACACAAAATCGTTTGATGAGGGTATGACATCAAACTTAGGGTTTGGTGGTGGTGGGGTAAAGGGTTTGGGAGTGTTTTCACAATGCCTTGTGAGGTTTGGGAAGGTGGAAAGGTCATTGAGTTGGGGGGTATTGAAGGATTGTGGTGGTGGTGGAACATGTTCTTTTGCTCCTGTGATGGGGTTTATGGTGTAAGTCTCATTCCAATACTTGATTGGAGAGAAGGTAGGGTTTTTGGGTGGTTTGGACGAAGATGGTTCATTCTTCTTAACCCAAACGGGTCGAACCGAGATTTTCGGTTTCTTTGAAAGCTTGGAAGAGGAAGCTTTGGGTGAGTGGGGTTGTGACAAAGAGATGTCAAGGTTAGGAATGTAGGAGTTAGGCATTGTGAGAGTGTGAGAATGATATCTCAAGGTAATGTGAGAATGAATTCTCAAGGTTGGGAAGGTGTGAGAATGAAATCTCAAGGTTGGGGTATAAGTAAAATGTAATCAAGGTAAGAATTTGAATACAAAATGTGTATTGTCAAGGAATGTTTAGTCAATTTGAGTAAACAAGGAATCTTGACTGGGAATAGGGTTTAAAGGTTTTGACCAAAAATTCGTCAAAAGTCACATTCTGGCCGCGGTACCTTATATGGGTCGGCGGTTCCATATCGCTAAGGAACCGCGGGTCCTTAAGGAACCACGTCCAGAGGACTTTAAACCAAGTTTTTCCTGGGTTTTGGGAAAACTAAGACTTGTTCAAAAAAATTGCAAATCTTGGATTTTTACCTCTATTAGAACCAAAATATGCTAGGGATGCACAAAGCAACACATTCACAAAGAATGTCTTGACAAAGGGTGACAAAATAATTAGATATCATTTTGAACCAATTTTAGTCAAGTTTTAGGGGTTGTGATAGATTTAGGTTCAATTTTAATTTCAAATTAAAGTTGATTAGTGTGCACAAAAAGATAGAATCACACAAAGCTAAATCCATAACTCAACAACATAAAACATTTATTAGTGAAACAAGTACAATGATAAATAAAACTAACTAATACATAGCTAGCTTATCATAAAATCTAGATAGGTGGTTTTCTTTGGCTTGTTGTTGAAAAACTTTATTAAAAGAACTCCATCATTCATCTCCTAGGAGGAGGCATGGAGAACAAAGCAAGCAAGAAGTTTTACAACCTCCTATGTAGTTCATACATGTCCATCCTAAGGTTTTGGATGAGGAAGTGGTTGTTGAGACAACATGGACATCTAGGACCATGAGTTTGTTGAAACCCAAAGTAAGGATCATCCAAGAGGAGGGAAAGAGGGACACCCAAAATTGGGATGTTTGAGTTGGGTGGAGGAGGAGGAGGCAAGTTCTCCAAGGGTGAAGTGGGTGAAAGTGGAGGCATGTTCCCCAAAGGGGAAATGGGAGAGTGTGGAGGTAAATCCTCCAAGGTTGGTGAAATGGGTGAGTTGTGAGGGGTAAATGGTGAAGTCACCAAAGTGTCATCAAAGTCATTCCTAAAAGGAATACTTTGGATTGGTTGAGGTTGTGTGGTCACTTCCAAGTGTGCACTTGGATTAAAGGGTGAAGAAAGCTCATTCATTCTAGAATTGAATGAAGAGGAGGTAGAACCAATGGAGTGGTTAGTACCATGGGTGGAGGAGGTCTTGCATGGTGCAAGAGGTGGGGAAGGTGATGAAGAAATGAGGATAGGAGCATTCTCATTCTTAGGTGTGAGGTAAGGTGAAGAGTTAGGCTTAGCTACCTTAACCCTTATTTTGAGTGTTTTTCTTGGGGTGGAGGTCTTGGAAGTGTTTGAGGTTTTGGTACACACCATGGTTGATTAGGGTGGTTTAAGGTTTAGGGAAGTATGTTTGATGTGTGAAGAACATGGCAAACAAGGTGGGTTTAAATGGTTGAGGGGATGATCCAAACTAGTAATGGGTTAAAATCATTTTAGGTGAATAATGAATTTAGATACCCTAGTTTAGGAAATGTGCAGTTTATTACTGAAAATCATGCAAGGTTTACACAAAATTAAGAAAACAGTGTAAAGCAAAGATGCTGTCGTGCACAGTGGCCGGCGGTTCCTTATCTAGGACCGGCGGTACCTTATCGATAAGGAACCGTGGGTCGATATGGAACCGCGTCCAAAAGGTTTTCAAAAATTTTCCATTCCAGTTTTTGATAAACCCAGATTTTTCCCAAAGGTTTTACAAGCCGAAGTTAACTACAGATCATAATCCAATAAGCTAACTATCAAAAGGCATGCACAAAGCTATGTAAAACACAAACATGAAGGCATAATAAACATTAAGGATCAAAATAAATTGTAATCCAAGCATGCAACACAAGTTAATAAACAACCAAACCAAAGTGTTAATAACCAAATGTTAAACCATCAAATCCAAACTTTGACACAACTTCAAAGTCTTCACCTCCTTTTCTTTCCTAAACCCTTGATCATCTTTCCCAAATACTTGAACCCTTTTCTTGACTCCACTCGGTGTTCATGTAATTCTCCCCGAGTTCTAAGATTCTCACGATAAAGATGCTCCATATTGAGATCTTCAGGAACATCACTAGAAGGGTGAGGAGGAGGAGCTAAGTCTTCAAAATCATCCTCGAATTGATTTGAGGATGGATGGGAGTTGCTCGAAGAGTCAAAATGAGAACTAGGACCGATGCCATCACCATCACTTGGTGGCATATCGGTGTCCTCCTCATCCGGCTCTTGATGGTCGGATTTTCTTGAACCACGGTCACTTCTTTGCTTTCGTTGATACGCCTCTTGAATAGGCAACATAACCCGTTGAACCGGGTGAAAGCGAGAAAGATCGAGTTGAGGAAAATCTTGACCAACCCTTCTAAAGAGGCGAGTAAGAAGCATAGCATAAGGGAGGTTTGTTTTGGGTTTGGAAAGAGTATAATTTATACGTCGAGCGATGTAATATGCAAGATTGTACTTGGTGGATGTAAATAGGCAAAACAACATATGCCCCATGCAAGCCGGGATATGATCCCGGTTCCCACCAAGACAAAACACATTTTCCCTAAGGATGTTTGCCCATTGGAGCATATAATCCTTAAGGTCGCTTGAGAGCACTTCATACCTATTCACATTTCGCACATTTGTATGAAGGCTTCTCACAACGTTTCCACTACGCTCTTTCGTGATGATTTCAAGGATGAAATTTAGATCAACTTCGGTGGTATCATTTGGAGGTTTGTCGTTTGACTCCAAGAGAGCATCTAGTATCCACTTATCCGTGAAACGACAAGTGCCTTCAAATGGCACACCAAGAATATCACCAAAGTCATCGAGGGAATATTGAATGATTTGACCATTCAACAAGAAACGGATAAAGATTTGGTCGTTGATTTCAAGCATGGAGTAAGTACTAAAGAACTCAAGAAGGAACAAGGGATAAATTACCTCGTCTATGTAAAGCAAACAATCAAACCCAATTAGCTCGAACATAGAGTTGATATAATTATCTCCCGCTATTCTTGAGTCTACAATCCTACCCTCATGGAAACAACGAGAGGAAAGGGATGGAAAGGCGTTTTGGAGTTGAGGGGAAACAAAGGTTTGAGAGATGTCGGGCATATATAATCTCTAGTGAATTGATGATCTTTGTGAAATTGAGAAGGCATGATTAAGTATCTAAATACAAACACAAGACAATATTTCTCCAATCACTCATATAAAAATCAAAAAGGAAAATGAAAAATGAAAATGTGTTATATCAATTTCTTGTCAAACATAGGATTGAATCCATATCATTTTCATGTTCACAATGTGTCTATTCCATCATTGACCAAGAACATATGATCTATGTTAGATCAACAATGGATTAGAACATTGGTTTTTCAAAACAAGGTTTTTAGGTAAGCATTAACAATGTCATTACCTACTTGTTCATGGGTTCATCTCAAATCCATAATTCAACCAAAATAATGTAGCCTAAATTCGGATTTGTTCTATAAGTGGGTTTTAGTGAAATCTTAATGAATATCAACCTATGGAATCATAGTAAGATTACCATGTCAACTCACATTCCTATTAAGGTTTTAATTCAATTTCAACTTTAAAAATCCCCAATTATGAAAGGATGAACCCTAGAACAAGATAGATGAAATTGAAAGAAAATACTTACAATTAATTGATGCTAGATGAAGGATGAGTGAATCCCACAACTTGGAATCAGTTAATTTGAGTGATTGAAGGTTTTGGAAGCTTCAACAATGGTGGAAAAGGTAAAACCCGTCGGCTGTGTGTTTTTGGGAGAGAGAGAGTTTGGTTTGAAAAAGAATAAAAAACACAAACTGGCGCTTTGACAAAAGTTACTTCCCGCGGTACCTTATCGATAAGGTACCGCGGGTTTTGAGCCGCGGAGATAAGGAACCGCCTACAGAGGCAGGTTTCTATCTCTGAAAAACGTGAAATTTTGAAAATCCAGTTTTTCTAAAATACTTAAAATTAAATCATGAGCCTTTTAGAATATCATTGGATCATCATAACACTAAGCAATATGCCTTAATGAAGGATTACGAGTTAAATCAAGATCGAAAAGAACCGAAACGGACAAACGACTACTCGTAGCAAAACGACTAAGTGGAGAGAAGTCAAGAGAAGTAAATCAAGACTAGGATCAATGCTCAAGGGATTAATGACAATCTTCAAGTAGTAGAAACGAAGAGCTTGTGTCATATATAGTGGTTTAAGACGCGCCTTTCCGGCGAAACGATAAACGGCTTTGGTAATGAATAAGCACAAAGCAATTATTCAAGTCTAAACTAAGATCACTTTCAATAATAGTCTTAGTCTAAACTAAAATATGAGCAAAGTGTTAATTCACTTTCTCTCCTACAAAGGGCCTACTAACCGTATGGGTGCAAACCATAGAAATCATGCTTGATACTTTAAGCTTCTACTAACTCACTCTACATCACCATAGTGAGTCAAGTATCCAAGCAATGAAGGTTTGAGAGGATAAAAGAAAAGAAACACAAACCACAAATAAATGTCAAGGCAAGGATGCCAAGAACAAGCACATAGTCAAGTAATGATCAAAAGAATGATCAAAGGGCGTGTGGAAGAACGAGAGCGTACCTTGGCCACAAAGAGCAATCCATGAGGGAATAAGTGCTATGCCCAATCAATGATTATGATGAGTACTAAGTCTTCAAGGACTTGTATCATTCCCAATCATCTTGGTATCATTATTCAAAGATGTTAAAGATCAATGAAAATGATTCTTCTACAAGTGCAAGTAACTCAATCCATAACCAATAAATTGATTGATCTTCATGAGTACCTACACAAAGCAAGATGCAAACTAGTAGATACATTTCAAGAGTATATCTAAAATGCATAAAGGCTACTAATCTTAAGTGGGATGCAATATTTTTAATTAAAAGACCTATTTTTCAAAGAAAACATAGTTTTGACCAAAGAGAAACTTTAGTACAACTAGACCTTCTAATTTGAGGAGACAATGGATCGATCCAAGTTTTAAAGTACAATATACTTTAAAGATCTTGAGTGACCATCGCTTTGATACCAATTGTAGAAACTAGAAGGGGGGGGGGGGGGGGGTTGAATAGTTTCTCTTCGATTGGTGACCAAATTAAAATTACTTTCAATTTGGTTTGTATCAAAACTATCTTTTACTTGATGCTAAGTTGCATAATGATTAGGTTCAATTGAAATACACTAGGAAGGATAATAAGCAAGTATAATGATAATGAAATAAGTAAAGAGCAAGGAAGGAGACAACCTAGTGGGAAGACACCAAGATTTATAGTGGTTCGACAACGAGGCTCTATCCTCGTTTCTACTCCACTCCTCGAGTACACCTACTCGAGATTTCCACTATATCCACAAGCTCCCTTCTCGGCGGAGAAAACCTTACAACGTTGCTTACATTATTTTCCGACACTAAGCTAAATGTCGAGACCTAATCTTTAGCTAGGACCAATCTACACGACGTTGCCTACTTCACAATTTAACGACACAAGGCTAGATGTCGAGTTCTAATTCTTAAGGTAGAACCAATCTTCACGACGTTGCCTACTTCACAATTTAACGACACAAGGCTAGATTTCGAGTTTTAATCGAAAGCTAGAACCAATCTTCACGACTCTTCACTTTGAAGCTAAGTGAGAACTTCACACAACACAACTACTAATCACTTTAAAGTTTAGTGAGAACTCACAAGACACAACCACATCACTTTATAGTTTAGTGAGAACTCCTAATCAAATCTATTACAACTCAACTAGACTTATCCAAGTACACACATGTAGCTTGGATTTACACAACACAAATCCAAGCAAACACATATGCAATGGATGTACACAACAAATCCAAGTATTCACAAATAACTTGGATGAACACAACTAGTCCAAGTATTCATAAATACATTGGATTGACCTAAAACACAAAGGTATAATGATGAATATGACTAGCTCATAAATTCATCTTTATCACTACACTAGTGAGTGAGTGATCTTCTCATTGGACATGATAAAGGATGGGATCAAGAGGATAATCATATGTAAACATCCTTAACAAATTAAGTGATCATTTACTAATGATTATGCTAGAGAAAATAGAAAGAGGGCTGAGAAAATCATCCAAGAGGCTTGCTGGAAAATGAGATTTGACCCACTATTTAAAGGAGACAAAGTTACAACGGATCTATAACGGCTAATGTGCGCGATACCTTATCTTACCCCGCGGTACCATATCGATAAGGTACCGCCTAGGTACTTAAGGTACCGCCACTAGACTCCGCTCCCTTTTTTGTCTTTTAGTGGGGTGGGAATATCTGGGTATTTAAACCCTTCAAAGGATATTCTAACAGCATTTGGAATATGCCATTTTCAAATTTTCATTTTCCATTTTAATAAAACATTTTCTAAAAAAGAAAGTTTATTAAAAAGTCTTTTGTCTTATTAGCAAAAGTGAGTTTTAAGGATAATCATTTTGATGATCACTAAGTATGATTAAGAAAGGTTAGTGATATGATTATTACCTTGATGATAGTGTTAGTTAAATAATTCATTTTGTGTTTCTACACTAAATGTGTTGTATGGTTTGTTGTGATCAAAACTAAGAAAGATTAGTTAACACTAATAATGTTTTTAGGCATTACTTGCATTAACATATATATATATATATATATATATATATATATATATATATATATATATATATATATATATATATATATATATATATATATATATATATATATATATATATATATATATATATATATATATATATATATATATATATATATATATATATATATATATATATATATATATATATATATATATATATATATATATATATATATATATATATATATATATATATGTGTGTGTGTGTGTGTGTGTATATATATATGTATAGGTCATGTCTATATATTGGTTTCATAAGAAATGATGTAAAGTTTACTTAGCTATACAACATATGAACATGTACTCATTATAAACCTAGATAAAATCATGAAAACCTCCTAAAAATGTTATATAGCCATGGGCTATAAGGCTCATTATGGAGCTTGTGGTTAACTTGGTTTAACTTGTAGTAAACTTAGTTGAAATCCTTAGATCTATGTAAATCCCTTGAATTCTTATTAATGGACTTATTAGGCCTAATGAATAGTAGCCAAGCCCATTAGAAACCCTTAATCCAATTAGAATTAATAAAATGGTTACGTGCCTTGTAAAGCCTAATAAGAAAATAGTAAGCCCATAAGCCTACTTGACTTATTTTATAGGCCCATTTAGTATTTTCAAACTCAAATAAACTTTTGATACTAGAAATATAACATATAAAAGTTTCCGGGCTAAAAATGTACTTATATAAAGCTTAGGGGTTAACACTGTGACTTTTGTAACTTATTATGACAAAATGCTAAACACAAGGACTGAAAGTGTAAATACCCGAAAGTTTAATGGCAATTTAATGCAATTCGTGACTTAGTTAAACCCTAAGGACCATTTTTGTAATTATTCGAAAGTTAAATAAATGTTTTATAACTCCAAGGACTAGTTGTGTAATTAGCCAAAACCTAATCTAGCTCTAGGGGCTGTTTTCGTAAATTACGCTTAATTTATAAACCCTAAATAACCCTAGGGACCAATAGTGTACATAACCGAATCCTATTCGAGCCCTAGGGGGCTGTTTTGCCTTGTTATAATAGTTCTAACACCTAATTAAAACCTAGGGACTAAACATGCAATACACCGAAAGTTATTTAAGCCCTAGAGGCTGTTTCGTAACTTAACATAGGTATAAAACCCTAATTCGAACTTAAAGGACTAATTGTGTCATTACTTGAAAGATATACGAGCACTAACCCTAAAATATAATGTGAGAGACTAGTTTTGCCAATTACAGAATCTTAAGGAAACCCTAGGGGCATATTATGTAAATACCGCGGGTATTAAATAATATTGAGGCACTTGAATTACAATTTCATGAAACTTAAATAATCCCTAAATCCTTATATGATTTTTGATATTAAAAGTATGACTAAACCCTAATTTATAAGGATTAAACCGTCATTACCTCAAACTTATAACTATGAACTATTTTGTAAATTATAGAAACTTCGGGGACTTTAATTTAAATTAAATAAAATGTTATACATTTTATAAAAATCATTTATATAAGTTATATAAATTAAACGCGAATAAATTATAAAAGTAAACATATTAAACATATTTATTATTTTTCCCATCCTTTTAAATATATTTAAACCATTCTTTTTATAAATTATTGAAACCAACTTACGAAAGTAAAAGTACGAGAATAATAAGTAAAGAATTAATTACTTAAACGATATTATTAACTACGTAATTAAAATGGATATTTTTACTACTTGTACAACGATTAATTAAAATTCAGAGATCATAATAAAATGCTTAAAACCAGTATAAACATGCACATATTTATTCAGAGACTTTTATGCATTATTTTATGCAAATACTAAGACTGTACAATTATTTAGGCATTTGACTGTGTCGTGAGCATTACATTGGATTACTTGTGATTTATTGTTGTACTACTATTGAGGTGAGTTCATGTCCCCCCACTATATATTGACAAACTTTTAAACCTTTTATGGGGAAGAAAACATGCAACATATTTTATGGACATAAACTGAACTACGTTAAACTTTGGTTACATTTTCCTATTTTAGAATGCCTCACTTACCCGTGAACTGAAACTGTTAAAATTATTGAATTGCCTGAATGTTATAAATAGATCTACTTGGGACTGACCATCCCCATTTTGGTGAGTAGCGCTCACTGTTCTTGAGCCAATATAACAGATGTTTAGTCGGAACATTGTATTGGGTGCATTTTATTAATGTGAAGGGTCCTCATTTGTTAAGGGCTTAATGAGTTAAGTGTTAGTTTCGAGAAATAAGAAATGTAGTTACCTTTAAGTATTGATGCTATGTACATTACTATTTCAGTGAATGTTTTACTATCCAAATTTCTTTTATTAAACCTGTGAATTCATCAACTTTATGTTGACTCTCAAAGCATGTTTTTCTCTGGAAACTGAAGCAGATATTTGATGTGCATGGAGTCAAGTATCATGATAGGCAACATTTATAGAGCTCATATGGGGTTTTATAAACTTGGGAATGAACAAACAGTTGAATAATGATCAAGACAATTTTTATAACATTTGTATTATGGTTCATGTAATATTTGATTTGATAATCTTTTATTTGTTGCTCTACATACTATCTGCTGTTGATCCACCTACGTGACACCCAATTATCATTTTCTCTGCATTTGACGTATTTGGGGGTGTCACAGAACGGTATCAGAGCAATAGTTATAGAGAACCAGACCAAAAATTAAATAAATATAAAAATAAATTTTTTATATAAACTGGACTATAAGTGCTTAAAATTTGTTTTGGGTTTTTCGGGACTAGAATATTTGAGCATGTAGAATGTAGAGCATAAATTTATTATGTGGACCAAGTGTTCAGTGATTATTAACATCCGCTTGACAAATCTTATAAGTATTAACCTAACCTTTAACTTGCGATGTTAAATGGAACTATTATATAATTTACAACTATGATTTCTAAAACTTTTTAAAATTGAGTAAGCCTATACTTACGACAATTTAAAATGATATTATTTTTAGATTCATCATGACTTCACCAGTTGCATCTCCCACTGCTTTATCACCGACTTCAGTACTACTAGGATGGTTGTCGGCCAATGAGTCTGATGAGAGTCAGCCTGTCGAAGATACAACACTTATTGATTCTCTTCTTGTCTCTCCACTTGCTACACCTGTATCCCCAACTAGGGAGGAGGATCAAATGACTTTTGCCCTGCTACTTTTACCACCAGATTCCTCTCTTCAGGGCTATGCTCCTGGGTCTCTGCCACCTAGTAAGAGGAGGTATGAGGCTCCTCCCGACTCTACTTTTGAGATCGGCGAGGGCTCCGGGGCGGGACGTGTTGACCCGGTCCAGGCCCAGATTGGTGCCTTGGCCGCACGCCAGGATCAGGACATGGCAGATGTCCACACTCTGCTATTGGCTGGACAGGCCGGACACTCTGTTCTGGAGGAGCGACATGACCTTCTTTCATGGATCGTTAGTGCTGAGGCTCACGCTGTTCGGGGGACATGGTCTACAGTCTACCACTCCCTACAGTGGCTGATGGAGGAGAATTATTTTTTCCGTCAGCGGGTGTATACCTCGGAGGGTCAGTAGTACGAGACCTATACCTCTCTCATGACCATAGAGCAGACGCTCGTGATTTTTCAGGGCTCAGATCTTGGAGGCACTTTAATCTGGAGGAGGTACTGCCCATCTCAGAGGAGCCAACAACACTTTCAGGGCTCAGATCTTGGAGGCACTCCGACTCCTTAAGGAGACATGAGTCGCCAAGATTTCGATGCAGGATGCCATGCAGGCACCGGTTGTTTCAGCAGCACCAGTCGCACCAGCCATTTCTGAGGAGTCTGTTAGGCATGAGTTGACTAGATGTACTAAATCTTTTGAACATCATGATAATATTTTGGGTTGCATCCGAGCTATCATGATATAGGACCTCATGTACTTTTATTCCTTTCATACTTTTTATCTTATTCTTGTACTGTATTCTCCTAGATAGGTGTTTGTAGATTATGTACTTTAGATTATGTGTACCAGTATCCCAGACAGGCGTGTTGTGCTTCTGTCTTGGATTGGTTGTGCATTATGTTATTGTTGTTCTTTCATAGAAATGATATGTACTCATCATCTTCTGTTATACTATGTGATGTATTATATTATGAACTCTTGACATGTTATCCAATTTGTTGTGAATTTTATGCATGGAGTTTCTCATGTATTTGAAGATAAAAATTGTACTAACACCGAAAACTAATGATCCAATTTTTGTGTATCACTATAGACAAATGGCAATCACTAGAAAGAACCCCAACAATGCCGATGCTACCTAAAATGTTACTTCCGCCCAACTAAGGGAAATGATTGATCAGGGCATCGCAACTGCTATGGCCTCTAGAGATGCTAGCAGGAACATGGATGATAACCAAAACTCCAATGCCCGCAGAGAAAACCGTACCACCAGGGGTTGCTCTTACCCTGACTTCCTAAAATGCAAGCCCTCATACTACTAGGGCAGGGAAGGCGTTGTGGAACTGATGCAATGGTTTGAAAGACTAGAAACCGTGTTCCGTATCAGTGATTGTGCTGATGAGAACAAGGTCAAGTTTTCCACCTGCACATTACTTGAGAGTGCTCTTACATGGTGGAACTCCGTAGTTGCTACCCTTGGACATGACGCTACCTATGCTCTCAACTGGACCAATTTGAAAGAGAGGATGACTGAAAAGTATTATCCAATAGGTGAGATGAAAAAGCTAGAAGTTGAACTATGGGATCTCAGATGCAAGAATAATGTCATTGTGTTGTACAACCAAATTCCAAGAGTCGGCCCTGATGTGTACCAGAATGTTCCCTGAGAAGGAAGAAAAGATTAAGAAGTATGTCAATGGACTCCCAGACGTCATTCATGACAGCGTGCTTGCATCTCGACCCACTATTGTCAAGAGTGCCATTGAGTTCGTTACTGAATTTGTAACACCCCATTTTGGTAAATGGTATGTCACGCGTGATTATGCAGTGTCAAAGAATACAAGGATAAATATCTTAAACATTACATGACCATAAATGAAATACCATAAACAAACATCGGTACCCCAAGGTAAAAGTTTATCACACACAAACATAAGTACTGTAAAGGAAAAGGACTAAACAATGTCCATGAAAATAAGTAGCAAAATGTATGATGAAATGCATAAAGTAATGAAGGCTAGTAAGCTTCCAATCCATATGCACCTACACTTAGAATCTAGGAGCGCCCTTGAGTACCTGCCGTTTTGGGAAACATGAAAGGAAAATGGCTAAGCATAACGCTCAGTGCGTGGATATACAAGCATAACATGAATAATATAAGCATATACAACATATAGCAGCAAAATTGATTAAGTCCTGGAAAACCTGGTACAACTTAGTAAAACTGGTTTTATAGTTTGAAGATCCTTATGTTTATCTTATGAAAACTGTTTAACATGTTAACCATTAAGCCAATATAGGTCATGAAATGTCAATGTGCATGAATACTTGGAGGGTGACCTTATCATGCAATTAGAGGAGTTGCCACTAATTAATATAAGTTTGGGTAGGAGGGATCCAACTCCTTGTGAAGGATGCAAGGCACACACCACATTCATTAGAATAATTTATTAAAAACATGTAACCTAGGATGCACCCATACACCCCACATGATAACATAATAATATGGCCAAAAGCTGAAAGGGACGCCACGAGTTATCACTCCGCCATGGTGAAGTCATAACACTGGTGCCTCCAGTGTTATGGTTATGGTACCTCCATAACTAGGTGAAACTAGTCATGCATGTATATGGCTTAGGCATTTAATTAAACATAAGCAAATCAAAACATATAAAACATATACTGGGAAAACAGTTGGCTGCATACGGGGAATCCTAATAAGGAAAGAATGTCCATACTGAAAGGACGGAGAATCCGTACCTTCTGTCCAGTGAACGAAGAAGATGAACGGAAGAGAGTCCTACTTCGATCTCACTAATGCTACATAAATAGTGTACGTGTATAAGCATTCTGATTACTGAGTACGTAACTGATTTTATATCATGTCTTAGCTTGTTTTATATGTTCATGTCTTGTTTTACTGATTTTAACGTTATGCTGTGTTTATCATGTATTCTAGGTATTCTGATTAAGTATTACTTGTATTTCTTGTATTATTATACTTGTTGTGTAATAATTAGTAACTTTCTAAAAACAGAAGGTTTCCTAAAATATAAAGTTTCCAAAAATAGAAAGTTTCCAAAAATAGAAAGTTTCCAAAAATAGATTAACTGCTTAACATAGATAAGTTTCTAAAAATAGAAAGTTTCCATAAATAGATTAACTGCTTAAAATAGATAAGTTTCTACAAATAGAAAGTTTCCATATTTAGAAATAAGCTGGATTATTACGCTAATAAAATAAGCTTAAGTTTTACTGATTAATATACTAAGTCATGTGGTTAATAGTATAGTTTATTAATTAATGCATGTAAATTAAATAAACTATATGTTATAAGATTTAATTAAACATATCATGATTTAACTAAATTAAAGTGTATATAATACTTAGGTTAAAACATGTATTAATATTTATATTAATATAACCTAAGTCATGATAAAATACTTAGGTTATAATCATGTATTATTATTAATAACAATAAACCTAAGTCATATTTTAATTAAATTAATTATATGACATGTCAAATTAATTTAATTAACTTATAAAATAAAATGCTTGTAAAAATAATAAACCGAACCCATGTATTATTTTTATTTAAAACATGTCGTGAACCGGACCCGTGAACCCATGAACGGCCCGAATCAAACCCCACCGAAAACAGTGGCAAACCGGCCCATGCCGGTTGCCCCTGCCTTCGGTTCATAGCCACCGGCTGTATGCCGGTGGTCTTGCCCTTGCTAGGCTAGCCGCTGACCCACGGGTTCCCACCGACTGTGTGTCGGTGGTTCCCACTGTTTGCCAAAAATAGCCACTGGCTGAAGCCGGTGGTTGGGGCTGTGGCTGCCACGACTCCAACCAAACACAAGACACCCCCGACGTGAGTCGGGGTGCCTTGACCATGCTGCCGACCGTGAACCAACACCACCGAGACATTAGTCTCGAGTGGTGGTGCGAACCAAGCTACACCGAGGGTCGTTGGACTCTCGGTTGTGTGGCGGCCGGACATCAAACCCGAAAACAACCCAAATAATTGACCCCATGATTATTAACATGTAATTAATCTTTTTTAATTTAAACCCCCATGATCATACATGCATAAAACATAAAAGAAAATAAAAAGAAGGGTTTTCGAATTACCAAAACACGTGGAATCAATAAGGAATGAACACACGAACACGTACTAATGATTTGTTAAGAAAAAGTCAAATGAACACCCCTTGTTCTTGTGGTAGCCTCCGACCAAGGAAGAAGAAATAGATATTAGGGTTTATAATTTTCTAAGATTTTTCCTGTGAATGAATATTGTTTCCCAAAATTATTATTTATTAAAAATTAAACATGGGCTAGGCCCCTCCTTCTTTGTGTGCCACGGCTACTAGGGCCCACCAAGGGGAAACCCATAGTTTTTCGTGTTCTAATTTATTATGCGTTCCCGTGCTCGTATTTACGCGATATTATTATTAAATATTCGTGTTATCTTATATACTTATACGTAGTCGTAATAATAATTACATAAATACATAATTATACGTTCGTGATTCTTACGTTCATAATTTCATGTTCGTGATTTAATTATTATCTATAATAATTATCGTGAACTATCACGTACTTAATATTTATCGTGTAATAATACGTACGTAATTCTTGTAATTAATATTCGTGAAACGTAAACATGTTATAAAAGGAAAGTTTTAATCATGTACGTACGATTATAAGTTTACTTTTCATGGTAAAAGCATGCGGTTTTTACAACTCTTCCCCCTAAAAAGAATAATTTGTCCCTGAATTATAGATAACGTAAAATGTAAAAAGAGGAACATACCCGAATTCAAAACTTGAAATGAGGGTAAGAAGTCTGGATAGACTCCTCGGTCTGCCAAGTGGCTTCCCGCTCGGTATGATCCCTCCAGAGGATTTTGATGAATGGAATCGTCTTCCTCCTCATGACTCGTTCTTGCCTGCCAAAAACTCGTTCGGGTTCCTCTATGAAGGTAAGATCTTCACGAATCTGTTCCAGTGGATGCTGAACCATGTGAAGGGGATGATACTTGTACCCTCTGAGTAAGGATACATGGAAAACATCAACGTGAGAAATCTGCGGAGGTAACGCTAAACGATAAGATACTTCACCGACTCGCTCAATGACATCAAACGGTCCGATGAATCGAGGACTGAGCTTCCCTTTGATTCCAAAACGCTTAACACCACGTGTCGGCGATACCTTAAGAAAGACGTGATCTCCTACATTAAAATGTAAGTCCCTACGATGCTTGTCGGCATAACTCTTCTGACATGATCGTGCCTCTTGTAATTTCTGCTTAGCTACAGCGACCTTCTCATTGGTCAACTCTATCATTTCTGGTCCTTCAAGTGTTCGCTCACTAACCTGATCCCAGCAGATTAGGGCGCGACACTTCCTACCATACAACATCTTGAATGGAGCACACTTTTGTTGTAACAAAAGTTTCTCTAAGTGTTCAACAGCAGATTGCGTGCCAACTGTTGTTGTATGCAAACTCTACCAGACAAATGTAATCGTCCCAATCTCCCATCCATTCCAACGCACATGACCTCAACATGTCTTCTAATGTCTGAATCGTTCGCTCTGATTTCCCGTCTATTTGAGGATGAAAAGTCGTGCTAAGCTTAAGTTTTGTACCCAAAGCTCTCTACAGACTCCTCCAAAATCGTGACGTGAAACGAGGATCTCTGTCCGAGACGATGCTGTATGGAGCACCATGGAGTCTCATGATCTCCTTCTTGTAAGTATCGACGAGTTTACTGACCGAATCTTCCTTGTGGATCGGTAAGAAATGAGCTGATTTAGTAAGTTGAACAACGATAACCCAAATCGCATCGTGCCTCCTCTTTGTCTGCGTAAGACCGGTAACAAAATCCATGGTGATCTTGTCCCACTTCCATTCTGGAATATCTAACAGTTGTAGAAGACCGCTAAATCACTGATGCTCGATCTTAACCTGCTGGCAGGTAAGACCTTTGGAGACGTAAGTCGCAACATCCTGTTTCATACCACTCCACCAAAAGTATTGCTTGATGTCGTGGTATATCTTGGTCGAACCAGGATGAATAGAAAATGGGGAGCTATGAGCCTCAGCTAACAATGCTTCCCGTAGTTCTTGATCATCAAGAACACAAAGTCTCGTGCCTTGCCATAAGATATCGTCTTTGTCTACACAAAATTCTGCCTGCTTCTCCAAATTCTGAATTATCGCCCAGATTTCACCATCATCTTTCTGAGCTTCCTTGATCCTAGAGAGTAACTCAGGTTCCACTCTAAGATTAGCCTAGTAACCGTGTTGTCCACGTACCAAAATATCAATGTCTAGTCTCTCTAAATCTCTTATAATTTCCTCCTCAATTTTAATGCCATTTATCATTCCAGACTTTCTGCTAAGTGCATCTGCCACTACATTTGCCTTGCCAGGATGATACTGCAGATTAATATCATAATCCATCAACAGCTCTAACCATCTCCTCTGTCTCATGTTCAGTTCACGTTGAGTGAAGATGTACTTCAAACTCTTGTGGTCCGTGAAGATGTCACATGATTCTACATACATATAGTTCCTCCATATCTTCAATGCAAAAACGAATGCTGCAAGTTCCAAGTCATGCGTAGGGTAATTTTCCTTATAAGGCTTAAGCTGTCGTGAAGCGAACGTGATCACTTTCCCATGTTGCATGAGAACACAACCAAGTCCCTTCCCTGAAGCATCACAGTAGATTTGAAATCCACCTGTACCCGATGGGAGAGTAAGAATCGGTGCAGATACTAACTTCTGCTTTAAGTCTTCAAAGCTCCTCTCTCTCTCTTCAGTCCAGACGAATTTCTCCCCATTCCGTATCAGTTTGGTCAATGGTAGTGCTAAACAGGAAAAGTTCTCTACGAACCTACGGTAGTAACCATCTAAGCCTAGGAAACTGCGAACCTCAGTCGCTGATGTCGGTCTTGGCCACTTGGTAATAGACTCAACCTTTGCTGGATCTAAGGTGATTCCTTCTGCTGATACAATGTGACCTAAGAACGCCACCTTGTCTAACCAGTACTCACACTTAGAGAATTTAGCATACAGCTGCTTCTGGCGAAGAATCTGTAACACTGTACGAAGATGGTCTTCGTGTTCCTCCTTGGACTTAGAGAATATCAGGATGTCGTCAATGAAGACAATGACGAACTTGTCCAGAAATTCATGGAAGATTCTTTTCATCAAATCCATAAACATAGCTGGAGCATTGGTAAGGCCGAATGGCATGACTACAAAATCGTAGTGCTCATAGCGTGTATGGAAAGCAGTCTTGGCGATATCCTTCTCCTTAACCCGTAGCTGATGATAGCCCAACCTTAGATCAATTTTGGAGAAATGTTTGGCCCCTTGGAGTTGGTCAAACAGATCGTCAATGCGTGGTAAAGGATACCTATTCTTGATGGTGATCTTGTTGATCTCGCGATAATCTATGCAAAGACGCATACTGTTGTCCTTATTCTTCATGAATAAGACCGGTGCGCCCCATGGAGATGCGCTCGGTCGAATGAAGCCTCGTTCCAGAAGTTCTTGTAATTGGTCCTTCAGCTCCTTCAACTCTATGAGATCCATGTGATAAGGATCCTTGGAAATCGGCTTAGCTTCTGGGATGAGCTCGATATTAAACTGTACTTCACGTGCAGGTGGTATGCGCAGAAGTTCTTTTGGAAATACATCTGGAAATTCTGACACTATAGGCTGATTCTGAATTGATGGAGATTTAGCATCCATGTCATGAACAATAGCTAGATAGCCCTCGCAACCATGTGAAAGTAGTGCACGTGCTTGCAGGGTTGATATGATTTGTACAGACCTTCTGGGTACGAACCCGTTGTGAATGTACTCTAGTGCATTAACATCACCGAAGATGACCCGATATGTATGGCAGTCTATGGTGGCATGATGTTTGGATAGCCAGTTAATGCCCAATATCATGTCAAAATCATTCATGTCTAACGGAAGTGCGTCAACAGGACGGATCTCGTCGTCAAACTCTAGGGGAAGGCTCTTGTACACATGGGTTATGCGTACAGAGTCTCTTAAAGGCGTGGAGATGTTTAGTACATTCTCTAATGGCATAGGGGATATCCTAACATTCTTAGCATAAGCAGTATAAATGACCGAATGAGTAGCACCCGTGTCAAATAAAACACATGTAGCTTGACCATACATATACAAGATTCCAGTGATGGTACCTGTAGACTTGTTGGCCTGATCGCGAGAAGTCGTGTAAACGCGTCCACTAGTAGGAGGCGGCTTGGAATCAGCATGTCCAGATGTGCCCTCCATCTCGCCCTTGCGGCAGTCCTTCATGCGATGACTAGTAAGGCCACACTTGTAGCATGCGTCGCTGTCGCGGTGACATGGACCTGGATGCCTACGGTTGCAGTTAGTGCAAAGAGGATTAGTATACCCTCCAGCAGGTGCTCTTGTTGGCTGGGAGCCTGTTAAGAACAGTATACATGAGACATGGTTATAGGTACAAAAGAAAATACGGAAAAATTGTAAGATGTAATACCAGTGATAGCTGGACGGTTAGGCTGTGAACCTCTTTGGTTTTGGTGCCTCTCGTTACCATGATTCCTGGTAGAAGATTACTAATGTGTCAGAATTGTGAACCATTGCATGTAACATAAGAAAATGAGTAAGTGTAAGGACCTGATGCCGTTGGAGTTTCCAGCATTGTTACGGTAATTATCATTACCGCCATGCCTATCCGTTGCAGAACGGTCTTGAGTCTGACCGTTTCCCTTGGGCTGAGTAGGCTATTGCTGAGTAGCCGGCTGAGACCGGTCCCCAGTCTTCTGCCTGGCAGATGTAGTTTAAAAGAAATATAAATATTGGAATATACTTAAAGAATTCGGAATGGTCACCGCTGAATAACGAATATTTACCTCTTCTTAGGTCTCTCTGCTTCCCCGAACTCTTCTCATTCTTGCAGCATCTCCAGCTTACGTGCTGCATCGGCAACTTGTGCCACTGTGTTGAACGTAGCACACACCAAGTTGTTGGCGACCAATGTACGAAGAGCCCACAAGAAGTGGTATTCTTGCTCTTCGGCAGTACCTGCTGCTGTGCCAAGAAAACCAGCCAAACAAAGAAAGCGTTGCATGAACTCGTTACTGTTCTCCCCAACTCTGTGCCTGATTCCATGGTACTCCCTCTTCAACTTGTTTTGCTCAGCCTTGGGGAAGAACTGTCCCATCACTAACTCCCTGAACTAAGCCCAAGTCAAACCAACCACCCAATTGTCAAATCCCTCAGACTGCTTGACTGCCTTCCACCGTCCCAACACATCTCCTTCGAACTTTTAACAGACCAACCTCGACTTGAAGACGGGGTCACAACCCATTGCATCGAATATCTTCTCAATATGAGCCAACAAGCTTTCAGCTTCACTGGGGCTATCAGTTCTCTCGAAGGATCGAGGGCGTTGCTTGTTAAATCTCTCCAGTCATGTGACCAATGTTGCTGGAGGAGGTATTGGGTGCTGTTGCTGATTGTTGGTAGCCTGCACCTCAGCCCTGATTTCGTTTCTCAGCTGAGGAAGCAACACTTGCATCACAGCTTGGACTGCTGCATTGAGTTGTTCCTGCTTGCGTGTGAGAACCATCTGACAGTATAACATAAAAATACATGATTAACTGATCAAAAAATAAAATATATACATGAAAAAAAAATTATACCAATAAATCATGAGAAAAATTTTATGCAGGAAAACTAGTACATGAATGCATGATGCAGTTTTTATCAAAACTTTTATATGTGCGAGAGTGAACGCCTATGGTCAGTTCACTCAAAACAAAAGACGAGGGGACGCCAATGGGTCGGTCCCAAAGTTAAAAGTTTTGATAAAAGCACATGCGACTAAATAGGGCCAGTCCTGTACTAACCATTACTTAGTCATAAGCCGGCAACAATGACATATATATGAATGCATGAAAACCGACTATCAGTTCTAGGAAGACCATAGTGACTACCCACTAATGACAAGTCATGTTTTGAGAGCCTACAGGTCGTAGCCTTGGCTCTGATACCATAATTGTAACACCTCATTTTGGTAAATGGAATGTCACGCGTGATTATGGCGTGTCATCAAAGCATACAAGGATAAATGTCATAAACATTACATGACCATATAGGAAATACCGGAAACAAACATCGGTACCCCAAAGTAAAAGCTCATCATACACAAACATAAGTACTGTAAAGGAAAAGGACTAAACAATGTCCAAGGAAATAAGTAGCGAAATGTATGATGAAATGCATTAAGTAATGAAGGCTAGTAAGCTTCCAATCCATATGCACCTACGCTTAGAATCTACGAACGCCCTTGAGTACCTGCCATTTAGGAAACATGAAAGGAAAACGACTGAGCATAACGCTCAGTGCGCGGATATACACGCATAACATGAATAATATAAGAATATACAACATATAGCAGCGGAATTGATTAAGTCCTGGAAAACCTGGTACAACTTAGTAAAACTTGTTTTATAGTTTGAAAATCCTTATGTTTATCTTATGAAAACAGTTTAACATGTTAACCATTAAGCCAATATAGGTGATGAAATGTCATCGTGCATGAATACTTGGAGGGGTGACCTCATCATGCAATTAGAGGGGTTGCCTCTAATTAATATAAGTTTGGGTAGGAGGGATCAGCTCCTTGTGAAGGATGCAATGCACATACCACATTTACCTGAATAATCTGTTAAAGACATGTAACCTAGGATGCACCCATACGCCCCACATGATAACATAAAAATATGGCCAAAAGCTGAAAGGGACGCCACGAGCTATCACTCCGCCGTGGTGAAGTCATAACACTGGTGCCTCCAGTGTTATGGTTATGGTACATCCATAACTAGGTGAAACTGGTCATGCATGTATATGTCTTAGGCATTTAATTAAACATAAGCAAATCAAAACATATAAAACATATACTAGGAAAATAGTTGGCTGCATACGGGGAATCCTAATAAGGAAAGAATGTCCATACTGAAAGGACGTAGAATCCGTACCTTGTGTCTAGTGAACGAAGAAGACGAACGGAAGAGAGTCCTACTTCGATCTCACTAATGCTACATAAATAATGTACGTGTATAAGTATTCTGATTACTGAGTACCACTACTAGAAAAAGGACTTTCAGCGACGGATTCTCCGACGGACAAATATTTGTCGCTAATTACCGACGAAGTTCTAGCATATTACCGACTGATATTTTGTCAAATTTTTTCGAAGATTTTCCGACCGATTTCTGACAGATTTCTGAGGGGAAATATTCTCGTCGGAAATCTATCGGTATTTTAGTACAAGAGAGCAAATAGTTTCCGTAATTTATTGTATATTATTAGTATCCAACTTATTCTTGTTTGACCGTTTCATAAAAAAACTTTTTAAAACTAAAATAAAATATTTTCAGATCTCATCTCATCACTGTCCCATCTTCATCACTGTTCCGTCACCACCGCCCGCAACCGACCGCCGTCGCCACTGTTCCGCCATCGCCAAGGTTGATTCGTACATCCAATTATCGATTTGATTTGATTTGATCAATTATCGATTTGTTAAGCTGATTTGATGCGATTTGTTAAGCTTATTAGATGTGATTTGTTAAGCTAATTTGATGTGATTTGTTAAGCTTATTTGATGTGATTTGGTAAGCTGATTTGATGTGATTTGTTAAGCTTATTTGATGTGATTTGTTAAGCTTATTTGATGTGATTTGGTAAGCTTATTGGTTAAGCTTATGTGTCGAAAGGTATTTGTTACTGATTTGTTAAGTATGTGTTATTAAGCTGATTTGGGAAGGAGTATAAGCTGAAGTCAATTGATATTGCTGTACATGTGATTGAAGCTGGTTGCTTAGACAACCGAGGTGAGCATTTTTATCTTTGTATCAAGTATATGTGCTAATAGGCCTGTAAACGGACCGAAATAATTAAAAAGATCAGAGTTTGTTCGATCTTGTTCGACTTCAAAACACACATTTTACTTGCTTGGTTGTTGTATTTATAAATTATAATCACTTTTATTATTGATTATATCTAATCACATCGTCAAAGCCTCAATAGTCATTATAGTAGTATTGTTGTATGCTGGTAGCTAATTACTCAAAGTTCTGAGTGAACTAGTAGTAATGGAGGGTCTAGTGTTCGGTAGGTAGAAGGTCGGAACGCATCTCCCATCCTACGAGTGTCGCCAAGAACCGTCTCGCCATCTTTTGGCTTGGTTGGGTCAGCCCGCCGACCGAATCATTTACGTGTTAGTGCTTTTTTGAGTTAGTTTTTGTGAGATGTGTTATTTTGTTGTGACTCTGGTCTAGTCTAGCGGGATTGCCGTTAAAATTGCAAGGTCAACTGTTACTACTAGTCTGAGAGCGTGTCGCGTGTTGAATTTGCATTTACCAATTAAGGGGTGTTTGGGATTGGTAACGGTCAACTGCTTATCTACGGAAAAGGTCTGAAGAACGTATAAGCAATCTAAATTGAATCACCCCTAATGGCGAAACCTAAAACTTAAGTATAACATCTTAGATGAAGTTTTAGTCTCTAAGTGATTTAACACGTGTCAATGTTTCTTGTAGTGGAATGCTAAAAAAGTTAGTAGATAAGAAAAATTGAGGGAGTGAAGGTACGTCTCTAACATTAGTAGATAAGAAAAATAGATTAGTCAATTTCTACTTAAATCTACTAACTGAATCTTATTGCAGAAATGCAACTAATGTCCAAATTAACATACCCGTGCCGTCTGATGCTATAAAACCAATTGTCCGAACATCAATGGGAAGTACTTCATATGATCCTGAACAAGATTCACTTATATGGAGAATCAAAACATTCCCTGGTGACAAGGTAAGAAGCTAATATTGAAATTTATGAATTTTACGTCGATGTAATTTCTTCTCTTTATTCTCATAACATCATTTGAGCATGAAAAATTGTAGGAGTATATGCTAGGGGCCAAATTTAGTCTCCTGAGTTTAACTAAAGAAGATGGAAGTCTTGATAAAAAAATCTTGTACGCGTGAAGTTCATATACAATATTTTATTGTATCCTGGGTTCAGGTATGCATATTATACCTACATACATTAGTTAATAAATTTATATCTTAAAGAATGCCTAAGGTTGCTACGGTTTACAAAATGACCCAAATAGGACAAACATCATCAAAAAGTGTTGGTGTGTAACTTGTTCAAATCAATGCAATATTAACTTATGATAGATGTTGGTGTGTAACTTGTAACATAATCAAAAAGTGCCATTCTTGTTTTTCTAATAAAAAAGTAAATAGATCACAACTTATACGACTAAAAAAAGCTTATAACTTATGTCTGTAGATACAAAGTCTCACGCAAAATTAACGTTCTATCTTGCATGTTTGATATAATTATTCTATATTCGCTGGACAACTTATAAGTTGTAGGGGCAAGAGGGTGATTCAGAGTCCTCGGCACCTCGCCACCTCGCCACCTTAGTTAGGTACACGAAGCTATTCTAGACTAGTAAAAAATTACGAAATAGATTGTTTTAGTTACAAAATTAGAGTGAACGTGTAGCAGATATTTATTCTTATATATGATCCAAATAACACCATTGTTGTAAATATTTGACAGTAAATCCCCATTTGTTTCTTGTTCATTTATTATATACAGGCAGTGGATAGTTCTTTTATCATACGGTAGCTGCAAACAAAGTTTCTCCTACGAATGCATCGGCTTCTGGTATGCAAAGTACTTTTTTTGTTTATCAAACAACTCTTGCTGTAGATGGGTATGTTCCATACACGAAATATGACTCCACGCCAACTTCCTGCATTACAGAACATGCATAAGTGGCCCAAGAAGAAGATCCAAGTTATACTTGTAATTGATGATGAGCGTACATTGAGGCTAGGTGACCTTGGCTGCTAGGTAAAATCTGCATAGCAAACATTGCATTATATTGTCTTAGCAGTCAACTTTTGTTGTGACTTTGTCTTCTTGTCTAACAATTATTATTTGCTTAAAACATAATAGGGGATGGGGACTCCTGATGGAAAACTTTCTCTGTATACAGCACAGGGAGGTGTTTGTCCCTCATTTGTACGTAACTTCGTACCATTTTATTGATTTCTATGTGTCGTAAAAATGCACCAAAAGAAAATCGCTTGCTATGAATTATCAAGATTTTGGTATATCTCTTGCAACTCGGGTGTTTGTGATGCTGAAAATGTTGCATTGTTCGCCTAAATGTTTTGCACAATGATATGGTCCAAGAATCTACGGATCTCCCTTCAAGACATTCTCCGTCTTATGTACTTGTGGCATCCATTGTCTCGTTTTTATTTGCTTACCATCTTGGGTTCGTTCTTATCTAGAAATCTCTTGTTACTGTATTAGTTAGTCTTTAAGTTTTAAATATGTTAAACCAGTTTCCATTATGTGCAGGGTAGTGAATGAACCGCTTGAAAGCATATGCCGTGATCTTGGTTTCAGTGGGAATAGCTTGGCCGAAGGTATCTTTTTGAACCTCTTGAAAGCATATGCCGTGATCTTGTTTTCACAAAATATATAGTTTTACATATGTCGCTTGTCTCTATATCACAGAGGTTAAGTAGCACTACTTCTAGTTCGGATATGGGTGTGCATATGGGTCTGGTAGGTTGGCAAACGGGTCAAAAATGGGTGCATCTTTGGCAAAAAATTATCCTAGAACACTTCGGCAAAAAAGTTTGTTTCTGACTTGCAGATAACCGTGTTCTAAATATGGATACAGAGTTCTTATTTTTATGATCGAATTATTGAAACATTTTTTCATAAAAATATGATTTCGGAGTTCTTATGCCGTAAAAACACATCTTGTTTCAAGTTTGACATTTTGCCCTGTTTCCTATTTAGTTAACCTTAGTTTTTCTGAATTCTACCCGTTTGACCCGTTAGATATGAAAACACAAACCAATCATTTGGTTTTGACAGAGATGAAAATAAGTTTATCGTGTTTCTTTGATTATATACTCTTTTTAGATCTTTTTTATCTAGTGTGTGGGTCATTTGGTTTTAACAGAGATGATATGTTTGAGCAAATGTTGCAAGAACCTTATGAAGTTTCTATAAAAAGAAAGTGCACACATGAGTTGCTGCGTGTTCCCCAGCAAGCTTTCCAGGTAAGTTTCCACTACTGACATCCATATATGAACTGTAGTGTACTACACTAGGTGGTTTGGTTAATTTGAGTTAGATTATTTAGTACTTTTTGCTGAATGTTTATAGACATTGGATGAACTACCACTGGAAGAAGAATAGTTAAAGGGGCTACAGTTTGACAAATAAAGATCCAACAGGTCTTCCATCATCATCAATGGACTCTTACTCCCCAACATAGCTGGCCCTATTTGAATCACCAAGACATGACAGTGCTAAGGAGACCGGTAGGACTCTTCTTCCTCAATAGTTGTTGATTAAATTTAACGATTCACGTCCCACTCAAGAGTTGGATAAAACGCAAATGGCGCAATTTCAGTGGACCTAATTCTAGCAAATGCACAAAACTGTACAAGCTTTGACCCAGATTTTATCTAGGATCATGGACTGTATGGCTTTATTATTTCATGCTTTTCGCCTTTACATAGTGTGATTTCTTTAGAGTTTATGTTATCAGGATCTCTTGTTCTAAAGCTGCCATGAAACTAAATGTTCATTATGATTTATCAATTATTAATTTGAGCTTTATCGTATTTAGTTATTTGAATTTTATGTCCAGTTATTTGAGTTTATGTTGTTTGGCATTTATGATAAGTTTGTTCGAGTTTTATTGGGAATTACATAAGTTTTAGCTTTATTAAGTCCGTTGGCCTCTTTTTATGATATCCCAGCAACTAATAGTGACAGAATTATGACGCTTTGCTTATATATTCCAATGGTTTTCCGACAGAAACTATACCGACGGATTTCCGAATGCAATTTACCGACAGATGTTTTCTGTCGCTGTTTGCGAGAGAATTCCGACGGATATCAATTTGCTACAAGGCATATAGCGACACACTTATTCTGTCACAAATCCGTCGGAAAAGACTTTTACCGACGGATTTTAGACAGATATGGCCGTCGCTATAGACCAGTTTTGTAGTAGTGTACGTAACTGATTTTATATCATGTCTTAGCTTGTTTTATATGTTCATGTCTTGTTTTACTGATTTTAGTTATGCTGTGTTTATCATGTGTTTTGGGTATTCTGATTAAGTATTACTTTTATTTCTTGTATTATTATACTTGTTGTGTAATAATAAGTAACTTTCTAAAAATAGAAGGTTTCCTAAAATAGAAAGTTTCAAAAAATAAAAAGTTTCCAAAAATAGATTAATTGCTTAACATAGATAAGTTTCTAAAAATAGAAAGTTTCCATAAATAGATTAACTGCTTAAAAAAGATAAGTTTTTAAAAATAGAAAGTTTCCATATTCAGAAATAAGCTCGATTATTAAGCTAATAAAATAAACTTAAGTTTTACTGATTAATATACTAAGTCATGTGGTTAATAGTATATTTTACTAATTAATGCATGTAAATTAAATAAACTATATGTTATAAGATTTAATTAAATATAACATGATTTAATTAAATTAAAGTGTATATAATACTTAGGTTAAAACATGTATTAATATTTATATTAATATAACCTAAGTCTTGAAAATTAATTAATTATATGTCATGTTTTAATAAATAATTAATTACTTTAGTCTAAATTTCCTAATAAAATACTAAGGTTATAATCATGTGTTATTAATAATAATAATAAACCTAAGTTATGTTTTAATTAAATTAATTATATGACATGTCAAATTAATTTAATTAACTTATAAAATAAAATGCTTGTAAAAATAATAAACCGAACCCATGTATTATTTTTATTAAAAACATGTCGTGAACCGGACCCGTGAACCCATGAACCGGCCCGAATCAAACCCCACCGAAAACAGTGGCAAACCGGCCCATGCCGGTTTCCCCTGCCTTCGGTTCACTGCCAACGGCTGTGTGATGGTGGTCTTGCCCTTGCTCGGCTAGCCACTGACCCACGGGTTCCCACCGACTGTGTGTCGGTGGTTCCCACTGCTTGCCAAAAATAGCCACCGGCTAAAGCCGGTGGTTGGGGCTATGGCTGCCGCGACTCAAACCAAACACAAGACACCCCCGACGTGAGTCTGGGTTCCTTGCCCATGCTGCCGACCGTGACCCAACACCACCAAGACATTAGTCTTGTGTGGTGGTGCGAACCAAGCTACACCGAGAGTCGTAGGACACTCGGTTGTGTGGCGGCCGAACATCAAACCCGAAAACAACCCAAATAATTTACCCCCATGATTATTAACATGTAATTAATCTTGTTTTATTTAAACCCCCATGATCATACATGCATAAAACATAAAAGAAAATAAAAAGAAGGGTTTTCGGATTACCAAAACACGTGGAATCAATAAGAAATGAACACACGAACACGTACTAATGATTTGTTAAGCCAAAATAAACCAACACCCCATGTTCTTGTGGTAGCCGCCGACCAAGGAAGAAGAAAGAGAGATTAGGGTTCTAAATTTTCTAAGATTTTTCCTACGAATGAATATTGTTTCCCAAAATTGTTATTTAGTAAAAATTAAACATGGGCTGGGTCCCTCCTTCTTTGTGTGCCATGGCTACTAGGGCCCACCAAGGGGAAACCCGTAGTTTTTCGTGTTCTAATTTATTACGTGATCCCGTGCTCGTATTTACGCGATATTATTATTAAATGTTCGTGTTATCATATATACTTATACGTAGTCGTAATAATAATTACGTAAATACATAATTATACTTTCGTGATTCTTACGTTCATAATTTCATGTTCGTAATTTAATTATTATCTATAATAATTATCGTGAACTATCACGTACTTAATATTTATCGTGTAATAACACGTACGTAATTAATATTCGTGAAACATAAACATGTTATAAAAGAAAAGTTTTAATCATGTACGTACGATTATAAGTGTACTGTTCATGGTAAAAGTATGCGGGTTTTACAGAATTGATCAACAAACGAGCCCATACTTTGTGTGAGAGGCAAACTGAAAGCAAACGGAAGGCAGATGAAAATTTCCGCAGTCAGCACCAATAGCCTCCCAGAAGGCAAAATGTTGGACAGGTATACAATGCTACCACCACAGGAGCTAGGCCATACGTAGGTGTAAAATCCTTGTCCCCAAAGTGCCACTATCATTATACTGTCGGTAGTCTATGTCAGTCATGCCACAAATGTGTACAGATTGTCCATTTTGCCCGTACTTGTTAAGTTAATGCTGTCACCCAGGTCCGACCCAACCACCATAATAGGAACAACAACAACAGGGGCGGATACAATGCTTGTGGGAACGAGAATGGACTGCAGGGAAACCGTAATACTGCCGGAGGAAATAGCAATTGACCAAAGAAAGGAGTTGTGTGTTATGAGTGTGGAGCACCAGGACATGTGAGACCAGGTTGTCCCAAGTTGGCCAACCAGAACAAGAGTGATGGAAGAGCTTCATCAAGGGTGTACGTGGTAGGAAATGCAAAAGCCAACCCATATTCTAATGTCGTTACTGGTATGTTTCTACTAAACAATCGCTATGCATCCGTTTTGTTTGATATTGCAGCAGATAGAAGTTTTATATCTATTGAATTTAGTAATGTATTAGAAGTCATCCCATCGATTCTAGACCACCGCTACTCCGTAGAATTAGCTGACGGTAAAACTGTAGGAGCCAATACTATCATTAGAGGTTGTACCTTAAGTCTCTCTAAACATCCATTCAACATTGACCTAATCCCCGTAAACCTTGGTAGTTTTGACGTTATTATTGGCATGGACTGGTTGGCAAGATACCAGGCAGTCATTGTTTGTGATGAAAAGCTAGTCCGTATACCATGGGGAAACGAAACTTTAATTATTCGAGGGGACGGTAACTCGAACCTTACTGACACTAGACTTAGTGTTATCTCTTGTACTAAAGCCCAGAAGTATTTGTTGATAGGATGCCCTATCTTCTTGGCTCATATTTCCTAGACTGATGAAGAAGACAAACCCGAGAAGAAGCAAATCAAGGACGTACCGATCGTACAAGATTTTCCTGATGAGCTTCCAGGCTTACCACCGACCCAACAACTAGAGTTTCAAATTGACTTGATTCCAGGAGCTGCACCTGTGGCTAAAGATCCATACCGGTTGGCACCATCAGAAATGAAAGAACTAGATGAACAACTTCAGGAATTATCTGACAAAGGATTCATCCGACCTAGTTCCTCTCCGTGGTGAGCTCCTATTTTATTTGTCAAAAAGAAAGATGGTTCTTTTCGAATGTGCATCGACTACAGGGAACTGAACAAGTTAACTGTGAAGAATCGTTATCCGCTTCCTCGCATTGACGACCTATTTGACCAACTACAAGGGTCAAGTGTGTAATCCAAGATTGATCTGAGATCTGGATACCATTAATTGAGGGTCAGGAAGGAAGATATTTCAAAAACAGCTTTCAGAACCTGTTACGTTCATTATGAATTCTAGGTTAGGCCATTTGGGTTGACTAATGCACCATCCATTTTCATGGACCTTATGAACCGTGTGTGTAGACCCTACCTGGATAAATTTGTGATAGTGTTCATTGATGATATACTCGTTTATTCCAAGAGCCAACAAGAACATGGGGAACACCTTGCACAAGTATTAAAGGTGCTCAAGGAGGAACAACTTTACGCCAAATTCTTGAAATGTGAATTCTAGATCTACAGAGTGCAATTCCTCGGTCACGTTATTGATAGTGAAGGTATTCACGTAGATCCAGCAAAGGTCAAATCTGTAAAACATTGGGTATCCCCTAAGTCACCGACAGAGATCCGCCAATTTCTAGGCCTTGCCGGGTACTATCGCAAATTTATCGAATATTTTGTAGGATTGTAAATCTATGCTTATGTTTTTAGAGAGAGAAAGAGATAGAGAGATGGTGGATTTCACACAAAGCTAGAGAGAGAAACTAAAAAGAACTATGTGTAAATTATGAAACCACACCACCCTCTCCATCAAAGGAGAGGGTTTATATACCCAAGCCCTTGTCATGGGTTTGGGCTTACTTTTGGGCCGGCCTACACATGTTGTAGGCTAGGCTTGTTCTTGTTTGATAAATAAAGAAAGTTAACTAAACTACGAGCTATTACATGGACTATCGTTGGAGTGACTGATCCTTCTTAATACGTAAAACGTATTTCCAACAATCTCCCCCTAAGGGAGGTCACTCCAAACAAGGGCGTTACCCGAGTTACAATAATGAAATAAACCTAGCATACTATGCTTGTCTTGAGCTCGTAGTCTTCGTCTTTCTTTTTCTTTTTCTTTTCTGGTGAACATGCTGATGTGATCTTTGATATCAATATTGAGCATTAATCTCTTGTCTTGATCTCGTGCATCCATCACTTGTGATCTTTGCCTCTTCGTGACACCATGTCCCACATACTTATTGTAAAACCCGCATGCTTTTACCATGAATAGTGCCCTTAAGATCGTACGTCCTAGATTAAAACTTACCTCATTTAGTATTGATCACATTCATGTGCTAACAATCAAGCAAGTGCATACGTGTATGACATGACAAGTATCGATTACGTACGAACTCATGATAAACAGTTAATAAATATATCACGTGAACATAATTAAATCATGGTCACCAATTAAAATACGAATTAGAATACATACGTAAATACATATAATATAATTACGAGCGTTAAGTTTACGATAAACGACACGATAGAATAAACAGAAACGCTTCAGACACGAACACGTTTAACCACGAACGAACACGAAACATCGGGACACGAGAAAGGTACGGGTACCCCATGTGGGGCCCCCATACCCACGGCACATATACAAGATGGGCTTAGCCCATGGACTTTTACAAGTTAAGGGGGGGTTATGTTAAAAACATGTTTTCATTTTTCACTTTCAAGAAATAAACAAAAAACCCTAAAAAGAGTTTTCTCCTCCTCCTTTTCTCCTCTTTGTGCTGCCACTTGAACATCACCATAGGAGGGTGATTGGTTGATTTTGATCTCAAAAACTATTGTTATAATCAGTGTTTGTTCATCCTTTTTCCAAGCTACAGAGTGGTATACCTTTCTAACCCTTCTTTTTAATTCTTTTTAATTCTTTTAATCTTTGATTATTTTCATGAACATGTTATTATTTTCTTATTTAAACATGATAATTAATCATTGATCTAACATGTTTTGGTATTAATTAAAATCAAAGAATGATTTAAAAGGGGTGTTTGTTTTTGGCCGCCTAGCAAACAAACCCGAGGGGGGTTTGGTTTGCTATTGCCGCCACCACCAAGACCATTTTTGGTCTTGGTTGGCTCATGTGGGACCCACGGCAGCAAGGAGACACATGTGCCCCGGGTTTGGCTCGGGGTACGGTGTCGAATTCATGCCCGATTCATGGTTCGTTGGTTAAATCATGATTTATGCTACATGTTAATTTTTATGAATTATGAACTTAGGATATAATTAATTAATAACATGAAATATTAATTAAATCATGACTTAGGTTATTTTAATTATTAGTTTATCATGACATTAATTTAACCTAAGTATTTTATGTTATAAGTTATAATTAATTAATTATTTAAAACATGCCTATAATTAATTAATTTAGACATGACTTAGGTTATATTATTAATAATAATAATACACATTTTAACCTAAGTATTTTCATTTCATTTTAATTAAAACATGGTATACTTTAATTAAAATGCTTAACCTATAGTTTAATTAAAATACATGAAATAATAATTAAACTATATACTATATCATATGACTTAAGAAACAAGCTTATAAACACTTAGACTTATATGTTAGCTTATGTAACCAGCTTAATTCTAAATATGGAAACTTCTATTTATAGAAACTTAATTAAATAAGGCAGCTAATCTAATCATGGAAACCTTCTATATATGGAAACTTATTTAATTAAGGCAGCTGATCTATTTTTGGAAACTTTCTATTTTTAGAAACTAATCTATTTTAAGCAGTAAATTCTATTTTAGGAAACTTTCTATTTTTGGAAACTTTCTATTTTTGGAAACTTTCTATTTTTGGAAACTTTCTATTTTTAGAAACTTTCTATTTTTGGTAACTTTCTATTTTTGGAAACTTTCTATTTTTGGAAACTTTCTATTTTTGGAAACTTTCTATTTTTGGAAACCTGCTATTTTTGGAAAGTTACTTATTATTACACAGTAAGTATAATAATACATGAAACACCAGTAATACTTAATCAGATAAATCAGAATACAAGATAAACACAGTTTAAGGCTTTAAACAGTGAACCATGACCTAAAACATACCAAATCAGCTAAAATGAGACATAAAACCCAGTACGTAATCAGTGAATCGATACTTATACACGTGTGTATTCATGTAGCGTTAGTGATCCAGAAGTAGGAGTCTTTCTTCCGTTCATTCACTGGACTTGAGGTACGGATTCCCGTCCTTTCAGTATGGACATTCTTTCCTTATTAGGATTTCCCCGTATGCAGCCAACTGTTTTCCCCAGTATTTGTTTTATTGTTTTGAACTGCTTATGTTAAATTAGCATAATCTATAGCCATATACAAGCATGACCAGTTTCACCTAGTTATGGAGGTACCATAACTATAGCATTGGAGGCACCGATGTTATGACTTCCCCACGGCGGAGTGATTGCTCGTGGCGTCCCTTTTCAGTTTTGGCCATATTATTATATCAGGTGGGGCGTATGGGTGCATCCTAGTTACATGTTTTTATTCAGTTTATCATGGTGAATGTGGTGTGTGCCTTGCACCCTTCACAAGGAGTTGATCCCTCCTACCCAAACCAGTATATTGATTAGAGGCATCCCCTCTAATCAGCATGATGAGGTCACCCCTCCAAGTATTCATGCACGTGACCTTTTCATGACCTATATGGGCTATGGTATATATATGTTAAAACAGTTTTCACAAGATAAACATAAGGCTTTTCAAACTATAAAACCAGTTTTCTTGATACTTAACTAGTTTACTCAGTACTTAGTCTTCCGCTGTTATATGTTACATGCTTATCCTATTTCATGCTATATTGTACATCCGTGCACTGAGCGTCTTGCTCAGCCGTTTTCCTTTCCATGTTCCCAAAACGGCAGGTACTCAGGGACGCTCGTAGATCTCAAACGTACGTGCATATGGATTGGAAGCTTTACTGTCTTTCTTTACTTTATGCATTTCCTTTACTTTGATACAGTTGCTATGGACATTGTTTCGTCCTTTCCTTTTACAGTATTTATGTTTGTGTGTGATGAGCTTTACTTTGGGGTACCGATGTTTGATTCCGGTATTTCCCTTTTATGGTTGAATAATGCTTAGACATTTATCCTTGTATGCTTTGATGACACGCCATGATTATGCGTAATATTCCATTTCCAAAATGGGGTGTTACAATTATGGTATCAGAGCCAAGGTTTCGACCTGTAGGCTCTCAAATATGACCTGTGATTAGTGGGTAGTCACTACGGTCTTCCTAGAACTGACAGTTGTTTTCATGCATTCATCATTTTAAGCATACATATACATGTCATTGTTACAGGGTTTTTGACTAAGTAATGGTTGGTACAGGACTGGCCCTATTTAGTCGCATGTGTTTTATCGAAACTTTTAGATTTGGGACCGACCCATAGGCGTCCCCTCGATATGTCTTTTATTTTGAGTGAACTGACCGGAGGCGTTCACTCTCGAGCATCAAAAGTTTTCATAAACTGCATCATGCATTCATACAAAGATTTTCTTGCATAAAATTTTTCTCAGGAAATTTTTGGTATAAATTTTTTTTTTATATTTTATGTTGGAACTGTTAATCATATGTTTATGTTATACTGTCAGATGGTTCTCACACGCGAGCAAGAGCAGCTCAATGCTGCAATTCAGGCTGCCATGCAAGCCTTACTTCCTCAACTGAGGAATGACATTCGTGCTGAAGTCCAGGCTGCCAACAATCAGCAGCAGCAGAATCAGGCACCTCCTCCTCCTCCCCCAGTGACACTAGCGGTATGGTTGGAAAGATTTAACAAGCTCCGTCCTAGAGCTTTCGAAAAGACTGATAGCCCCAGCGATGCTGAAAGCTGGTTGACTCACATTGAGAAAATCTTCAATCCTATGGGATGTGACCCCGCCTTCAAGGCAAGATTGGCATGCTACCGGTTTGAAGGCGATGTACTCAACTGGTGGCTAGCTTTGACGCAGTCAGAAGGAGGTGATGAATGGGTCGCTGGTTTGACATGGGCCCAATTCAAGGAGAGAGTGATGGAGCAGTTCTTTCCTAAGGCAGAGCAGGACAAACTCAAGCGAGAATACCATGGGATACGTCAGAGAGCGGGCGAGAATAGCAACGAATTCATGCAGCGCTTTCTTCGCTTGGCAGGTTTTCTGGGAGCAGCGGCTGGTACTCCTGAGGAGCAGGCACACCATTTTAGGTGGGCACTTCGTACCTCGGTCGCGAACAATCTGGTATGTGCTACGTTCAATACAGTAGCACAAGTGGCCGACGCAGCAAGGAAGCTTGAGATGTTGCAGGAACGCGATGAGTTCGGGGAAGCTGAAAGACCCGACAAGAGGTAAAACATTTCGTGTTCTAGCGTTAACCTGACCGCATCCTATCATTATATGTTCTATAATCATCTCTTAAACTGTATCTTCCAGGCAGAAAACTGGGGACCGGTCTCAGCCGGCTACTCAGCAGCAGCCAAATCAGCCCAAAGGAAACGGTCACACTAACGACCGTTCTGTTGTGGAAAGGCGCAACGGTAATGATAATTACCGTAACAATGTGGGACACTCCAACAACAGCAGGTCCTACTATTTACGCATCTTCTTATGATTTCATGTTATATTTCCCATGCTGACACTATATTAATCTCTACCAGGAACCACGGTAACGGAAGGGACCAGAACCACAGGGGTTCTCAGCCTAACCGTTCAGCTAACACTGGTAAGCATCTTATGACGCTTACGTCCTATACTCGTGCATATACTTTATTCGTAACACGTTTTGTCATCAGCAGGCCCTCAGCAAGCAAGGACTCCTGCTGGAGGATTCACTCATCCTCTATGCAGCACTTGCCATCGCAGACACCCTGGCCCATGTCGTCGTGATTCCGACGCGTGCTACAAGTGCGGCCTCCCTGGCCATCGTATGAGAGATTGCCGTAAGGGTGAAATGGAGGGTACTTCGGGTCATGCTGATACTAAACCGCCTCCTACCACTGGGCGCGTCTACACCACATCGCGCGATCAGGCAAACAAATCTACAGGTACCATTACTGGAATTTTGTATATGTACGGCCAGGCTGCATGTGTTATTTTCGACACGGGTGCCACTCATTCAGTTATTTCCACTACTTATGCTAAGAACATCAGGACACTTCCCTTGCCATTAGAAAATAAGCTTACCATTTCCACGCCTCTGAGGGACTCTGTATTAATAACTCATGTATACAAGAGTCTTCCTCTAGAGTTTGACGATAGAGTTCGTGCAGTAGATGCACTTCCCCTGGACATGATTGAGTTCGATATGATTCTTGGCATGGACTGGCTATCCAGGCACCATGCTACCATAGACTGCCACTCATATCGGGTGATCTTCGGCGACATTAATGCACCAGAGTACATTCATAACGGGTTCATACCCGGACGGTCTGTACAGGTCATATCTACCTTGCAAGCACGTGCATTACTGTCACATGGCTGCGAAGGTTATCTAGCTACGGTTCATGACATGGATGCTGAATCCCCATCGATTCAGGATCAACCAGTAGTTTCGGAATTTCAAGACGTCTTCCCAGATGAACTTCCAAGCATACCACCTGCAAGAGAAGTGGAGTTCAACATCGACCTTGTTCCAGGAGCTGAGCCAATCTCTAAGGCTCTGTATCGTATGGCTCGCATAGAGCTAAAAGAACTGAAGGACCAACTGCAGGAACTTCTTGAACGAGGGTTCATTAGACCAAGCGCATCTCCATGGGGCGCACCGGTCTTGTTCGTTAAGAAGAAGGACGGCAGCATGCGGCTTTGCATTGACTACCGTGAACTTAATAAGATTACCATCCGCAATAGATATCCACTGCCACGTATAGACGATCTGTTTGACCAACTTCAAGGAGCCAAACACTTCTCAAAGATCGATCTAAGGTCAGGCTACCACCAGCTAAGGGTTAAAGAGCAGGATATTGCCAAGACTGCTTTTCGTACCCGCTATGGCCATTATGAGTTTGTGGTCATGCCATTCGGCCTGACTAACGCTCCAACAGTATTCATGGATCTGATGAACAGAATCTTTCATGAATTCCTTGATAAATTTGTCATTGTATTCATCGATGATATCTTGATTTTCTCAAAGTCCACGGAGGAACACGAAGATCATCTCCGTACTGTACTACAGATTCTTCGTCAGAAGCAGCTGTATGCGAAATTCTCCAAGTGTGAGTTCTGGTTAAACAAGGTGGCATTCCTAGGTCACATCGTATCAGCTGAAGGGATCACTATGGACCCAGCGAAGGTTGAGGCTATCACTAAATGGCCAAGACCAACATCAGCGACAGAAGTCCGCAGTTTCTTAGGCTTAGCTGGATATTATCGAAGATTCGTGGAGAACTTTTCCCGCCTAGCATTGCCTCTCACCAAACTGATGCGAAAAGGAGAGAAATTCGTCTGGACGGAAGAACGAGAGAAGAGCTTCGAAGACCTAAAGCAGAAGTTAGTATCTGCACCTATTCTTACTCTCCCATCTGGTACAGGTGGATTTCAGATCTATAGCGATGCATCGGGGAAGGGACTGGGCTGTGTTCTCATGCAACATGGGAAAGTGATCGCGTATGCTTCACGGCAGCTTAAGCCCTATGAAGAAAACTACCCTACGCATGACCTGGAACTTGCTGCAGTGGTGTTCGCATTAAAGATATGGAGGCATTACTTATACGGAGAATCATGCGACATTTTCACGGATCACAAGAGCTTGAAGTATATCTTCACCCAGCGAGAATTGAACATGAGACAAAGGAGATGGTTGGAACTGTTGAAGGTTTATGATATTAACCTACAGTATCATCCCGGGAAGGCTAATGTAGTAGCAGATGCACTCAGCAGAAAGTCCGGAATGATCAACGGCATTGAGATCAAGGAACAAAACATAAGAGACTTGGAGCGGCTAGACATCGAAATCATGGTACGTGGGCAGCACGGATACTGGGCGAATCTTAGAGTAGAACCTGAGTTACTGACTAGGATTAAGGAAGCGCAGAAGGATGATGGAGAGATTTGGGCGATAATTCAGAATTTGGAGAAGCAGACAGAATTCCAAATGGACGCAGATGGTATCGTTTGGCAGGGCACGAGACTTTGTGTTCCTGACAATCCAGAACTCCGGGAAGCATTGTTAGCTGAAGCTCACAGCTCCCCAGTTTCTATACATCCTGGGTCGACAAAAATGTACCATGACATCAGACAGCACTTTTGGTGGAGTGGTATGAAACAGGATGTAGCCACGTATGTCTCCAAATGTCTTACCTGCCAGCAGGTTAAGATTGAACATCAGCGATCGGGCGGTCTCCTTCAACCGTTGGATATTCCAGAGTGGAAGTGGGACAAAATTACCATGGATTTTGTTACCGGTCTTCCGCCTACCAAGAAGAAGCACGATGCTATTTGGGTCATTGTTGATCGACTCACCAAATCAGCTCATTTCTTACCGATACGCAAGGAAGATCCGGTAAGTAAACTCGCAGATACTTACAGAAGGGAGATCATGAGACTCCACGGCACTCCCTCCAGCATCGTCTCAGACAGAGATCCTCGTTTCACGTCGTGATTCTGGAAAGGTCTGCAAAAAGCTTGGGGTACACAACTTAAGCTAAGCACAGCCTTCCATCCTCAAACGGACGGACAGTCAGAGCGAACAATTCAGACATTGGAAGATATGTTAAGGTCGTGTGCGTTGGAATGGACAGGTGATTGGGACGATTACATCTGTTTAGTCGAGTTTGCATACAACAACAGCTGGCACGCAAGTATCAAATGTGCTCCTTTCGAAATGTTGTATGGCAGAAAGTGTCGCGCTCCAACTTGCTGGGATCAAGTGGGAGAGCGAACACTCGAAGGACCAGAGATTATAGAAATGACCAACGAGAAGATCGAAGTAGCTAAGCAGAAACTGCAGGAAGCACGATCACGTCAGAAGAGTTACGCCGATAAGCATCGTAGGGACATACATTTTAATGTGGGAGATCACGTCTTCCTCAAGGTTTCGCCGGCACGTGGTGTTAAACGCTTCGGGATCAAAGGGAAACTCAGTCCTCGGTTCATCAGACCATTTGATATCGTTGAACGAATCGGCGAAGTATCTTACCGATTGGCGTTACCTCCTCAGCTTTCGCACGTGCATAACGTGTTCCATGTGTCCTTACTCAGAGGGTACAATTATCATCCCCTTCACATGGTTCAGTGTCCACTGGAACAGATACGTGAAGATCTCACCTTTATAGAAGAACCCGAACAAGTACTCGACAGGCAAGAACGAGTCATGAGAAGGAAGACGATTCCATTCGTCAAAATTCTTTGGAGGGACCATACCGAGCGGGAAGCCACTTGGGAAACAGAGGAGTCTATCCGGGCTTCTTACCCTCACTTCATATTTTGAGTTCGGGTATGTCACTTTTTTTCAGCTTACTTTATCTATAATTCGGGGACGAATTATTCTTTTTAGGGGGGAAGAATTGTAAAACCCGCATGCTTTTACCATGAATAGTGCCCTTAAGATCGTACGTCCTAGATTAAAACTTACCTCATTTAGTATTGATCACATTCATGTGCTAATAATCAAGCAAGTGCATACGTGTATGACATGACAAGTATCGATTACGTACGAACTCATGATAAACAGTTAATAAATATATCACGTGAACATAATTAAATCATGGTTACCAATTAAAATACGAATTAGAATACTTACGTAAATACATATAATATAATTACGAGCGTTAAGTTTACGATAAACGACACGATAGAATAAACAGAAACGCTTCAGACACGAACACGTTTAACCACGAACGAACACGAAACATCGGGACACGAGAAAGGTACGGGTACCCCATGTGGGGCCCCCATACCCACGGCACATATACAAGATGGGCTTAGCCCATGGACTTTTACAAGTTAAGGGGGGGTTATGTTAAAAACATGTTTTCATTTTTCACTTTCAAGAAATAAACAAAAAACCCTAAAAAGAGTTTTCTCCTCCTCCTTTTCTCCTCTTTGTGCCGCCACTTGAACATCACCATAGGAGGGTGATTGGTTGATTTTGATCTCAAAAACTATTGTTATAATCAGTGTTTGTTCATCTTTTTTCCAAGCTACATAGTGGTATACCTTTCTAACCCTTCTTTTTAATTCTTTTTAATTCTTTTAATCTTTGATTATTTTCATGAACATGTTATTATTTTCTTATTTAAACATGATAATTAATCATTGATCTAACATGTTTTGGTATTAATTAAAATCAAAGAATGATTTAAAAGGGGTGTTTGTTTTTGGCCGCCTAGCAAACAAACCCGAGGGGGGTTTGGTTTGCTATTGCCGCCACCACCAAGACCATTTTTGGTCTTGGTTGGCTCATGTGGGACCCACGGCAGCAAGGAGACACATGTGCCCCGGGTTTGGCTCGGGGTACGGTGTCGAATTCATGCCCGATTCATGGTTCGTTGGTTAAATCATGATTTATGCTACATGTTAATTTTTATGAATTATGAACTTAGGATATAATTAATTAATAACATGAAATATTAATTAAATCATGACTTAGGTTATTTTAATTATTAGTTTATCATGACATTAATTTAACCTAAGTATTTTATGTTATAAGTTATAATTAATTAATTATTTAAAACATGCCTATAATTAATTAATTTAGACATGACTTAGGTTATATTATTAATAATAATAATACACATTTTAACCTAAGTATTTTCATTTCATTTTAATTAAAACATGGTATACTTTAATTAAAATGCTTAACCTATAGTTTAATTAAAATACATGAAATAATTATTAAACTATATACTATATCATATGACTTAAGAAACAAGCTTATAAACACTTAGACTTATATGTTAGCTTATGTAACCAGCTTAATTCTAAATATGGAAACTTCTATTTATAGAAACTTAATTAAATAAGGCAGCTAATCTAATCATGGAAACCTTCTATATATGGAAACTTATTTAATTAAGGCAGCTGATCTATTTTTGGAAACTTTCTATTTTTAGAAACTAATCTATTTTAAGCAGTAAATTCTATTTTAGGAAACTTTCTATTTTTGGAAACTTTCTATTTTCGGAAACTTTCTATTTTTGGAAACTTTCTATTTTTGGTAACTTTCTATTTTTGGAAACTTTCTATTTTTGGAAACTTTCTATTTTTGGAAACCTGCTATTTTTGGAAAGTTACTTATTATTACACAGTAAGTATAATAATACATGAAACACCAGTAATACTTAATCAGATAAATCAGAATACAAGATAAACACAGTTTAAGGCTTTAAACAGTGAACCATGACCTAAAACATACCAAATCAGCTAAAATGAGACATAAAACCCAGTACGTAATCAGTGAATCGATACTTATACACGTGTGTATTCATGTAGCGTTAGTGATCCAGAAGTAGGAGTCTATCTTCCGTTCATTCACTGGACTTGAGGTACGGATTCTCGTCCTTTCAGTATGGACATTCTTTCCTTATTAGGATTTCCCCGTATGCAGCCAACTGTTTTCCCTAGTATTTGTTTTATTGTTTTGAACTGCTTATGTTTAATTAGCATAATCTATAGCCATATACAAGCATGACCAGTTTCACCTAGTTATGGAGGTACCATAACCATAGCATTGGAGGCACCGATGTTATGACTTCCCCACGGCGGAGTGATTGCTCGTGGCGTCCCTTTTCAGTTTTGGCCATATTATTATATCAGGTGGGGCGTATGGGTGCATCCTAGTTACATGTTTTTATTCAGTTTATCATGGTGAATGTGGTGTGTGCCTTGCACCCTTCACAAGGAGTTGATCCCTCCTACCCAAACCAGTATATTGATTAGAGGCATCCCCTCTAATCAGCATGATGAGGTCACCCCTCCAAGTATTCATGCACGTGACCTTTTCATGACCTATATGGGCTATGGTATATATATGTTAAAACAGTTTTCACAAGATAAACATAAGGCTTTTCAAACTATAAAACCAGTTTTCTTGATACTTAACCAGTTTACTCAGTACTTAGTCTTCCGCTGTTATATGTTACATGCTTATCCTATTTCATGCTATATTGTACATCCGTGCACTGAGCGTCTTGCTCAGCCGTTTTCCTTTCCATGTTCCCAAAACGGCAGGTACTCAGGGACGCTCGTAGATCTCAAACGTACGTGCATATGGATTGGAAGCTTTACTGTCTTTCTTTACTTTATGCATTTCCTTTACTTTGATACAGTTGCTATGGACATTGTTTCGTCCTTTCCTTTTACAGTATTTATGTTTGTGTGTGATGAGCTTTACTTTGGGGTACCGATGTTTGATTCCGGTATTTCCCTTTTATGGTTGAATAATGCTTAGACATTTATCCTTGTATGCTTTGATGACACGCCATGATTATGCGTAATATTCCATTTCCAAAATGGGGTGTTACACTTATACCTTTGTAATTCTTGAAAGCTTTAGAGTTTGATACAGCGGAAGACTTGACTTTTAGGCTTTCTTGAATTAGATAAGGTATGAAGTGCATAAAGTATAAGCATGCGGGGACGACTTCTTCTTGGATTCCACAACGCCACCGTCTTCAAATGCCGTAACATAAGTAGACACGAACGAAATGGATTTGAACATTTCATTCTAATTCGGTAGCATTTTACCTCCGGTCGATGAAGACCGTTGGACGATATTAGATATCGTACCCGTGACGGATAGTTTCAATTAAGTAACTTCCTGACAGGATTTCGCGGGTAAACCCGTTCTCTTTATTCGACCGTCCAAAGCTGACTGCGAACATAAAGAGTGAATCATTTGGATAATAATATCCGCATGATTTGAAGCCGTCAATTCATGTTACTGGAACAAGTGAAATTCAATTAAGAACCGCACCATCGTTGCTTTCCAGTTGTCACGAGCTTGATTCGTATAGAATCTTGCATGTTACCTACCAAGTGCTGTTTGAGGTTAACACTAGAAGGATTTCCACTCATCACTGTGAACACTAAGGTATCACTCTGAGTGTTCGGGCAAGATCACTAAGATATTGCGTAGAGGCCTGGAACGTGTTTAAATTCAGTTAAGAATTAAACAGATGTTGCTTTCCAGTTATCACAAGTTTGATTCATAAAGAATCGCACAAGTCACCTACCATGAGCTTTTTGATATTCGCTCATGAAGGATTTCCATCTTCATTGTATATACTTTCGTATTACTCGAATGTTCAGGCAAGATCATGAAGATTTTGCATAGGACTCTTAAGATCTTTCTTACTTTTCACAGTGTGTGAAGAAGCAAGGAAATATGAAAGTGTGTCCTAATGAGATATTTGATGATCTCAAATGGCTCTAGACTCGATCGTGCACTTTGGATTTTAGTGGTCGGAGGCTGGAGAGGAGTGCCACCTTTTCAATACCAATTTATTCGGAGTGAATAAATCAATAGATAACATGTTGTCTCCGTGTGATTAAAACAAATACCTTTTGAGAGATATCTGAGTTAGCTGGGATGGGTTGTGCATTGCATCACTGGGTCCATGATGTCTGTCTTCAATATCGAAAATCATAAAAATGATCTCAATAGCATATGTGTTGACCCGGTTTCTGCCTAAAGTTGTAAGGAGGGCTTCTTTCTTTACACCCTTTATCTTCACAATTCTTTTTCATTCTTCAACCCCTTCAATGCTTACCAATACGTCATAACTAGCACCTTGTTGTGATTGTTCCAGTGCTAACTTAAGTACTTGGTCGGCATTCAGATACGTTCACAATCTTTCTCCAACTTTCCTAAGGACTACTATTTCTAGCTATGTAATGTCCTTGGGAAGATTCCTCTGGTTCTGGAAGAATCATAGGACTTAACCTATCCTACCATCCTTATGTCACCACAATCTCCATCGTCGTGAAATAAATGGGTTTTGGGTAAGTATATGTCACCATGAAAATCCATTTTGATATGCAAATCCGTTTTGCTCCCCCTTAACATATGCCTCGATATTCGAAAACATTTCGCACATGTCGGGATGAGCCATCACATTAAGTCAAACCATTTGTGATAATATCCCATATTAAATCACATTTTCTCCCCCATATTAAAAATATTAACCCAATAGATGTTTTTTAATATCAATTGATTTAATGAAGTTTTAACAAAGGTTTTGGGAAGAAAAATGCAAGTCCATTTTATCTTCATGATATCAAACGTATGAGATATGATACCGATTTGTAACATGGTCACATATTTACCATATTAGAAAAGAATTGACAAGGTTGGACCTGATAGATGAGAACATCATATGATAGGATCAAATGGTTCTTGTCAGCATATGTTGGTCGCCTCGTCACGTCTGAAGTCATCTCTTGACACCACGTGTACGATTGGTATTGTTGTCTTGACACCAGTTAGTGAGCTTGGCACGTTCGGCATCGAAGATTCTGAATGCTTGACAATTGCTCCCCCTCAATTGTTGACCCGTGTTCTATCGAAAGAGCTGTAGTCGTTGGTTGAGTAGTCGCATCGTCGAGTATGTAGATACCAATTGTAGATGGCATGGTTGTAGAGATGATAGCTTCATAAAAACAAGACTTCTCTTGTTTTAACAAATAAATGCACTAAGGCGTACATATATTTGTGTTAGACCAAGTTATAAAGTAAACTTGATCCCTTACAAGGTTTTAAAGTAAACCTTGCCTGAGAAAATTAATTCCCGTTGTGAGTCAAAGCTTTCATAAGAAATACTTGACTTTAATGTGAAAACCGGGTTGCAGTCTGAAATAACTACAAGCCATTAGGGCATGTTTTATGAAATATTTACAACTTTTGTACGAACTCTATTTATGGCGCCGTGTCAATATTAAACAACATTTCTAAGGCCGTAAATATTATCGTACCAAAAGACATGCCTTTAAAAAAATAAAGTAAAAAATATTTGTGGATTTTTCTTGATTTTTCAATTTTTATGGTTTTTATATGGTTTTATATTTTTGTATTTTGCTTTTGTGGATAAAAATATAAACAATATATACAAATGATCACCAAGGATACGGAGAATAGTTTTACCAAGACTATTCTTTCGCTTCATCTGCTAGTTCCTTTAGAGTCTCAGGCGAGAAGGTTCTCATTCCTAGATTGTCGGCCAAAAATTCAATTCGAGCGCGATCTAAAGCCTTCGTGAAAATATCCGCCAATTGATACTCAGATCGGACAAAGTAAAGCTCGATTACTCCATTTTCCACTTGCTCCTTGATGAAGTGGTAGCGAATGTCAATATGCTTCGACCGGGAGAATTGAACATTGTTGCAGCATAAGGCAATTGCACTTTTGTTGTCGCAATACATCGGAATCTTGTTGAAACCTAGACCATAGTCGGTTAATTGCGATCTCATCCAAAGAATTTGAGCACAGCAACCGGACATAGCTATGTATTCTGCTTCCGTACTTGAAATTGCAGCGCTTTTCTGCCTTTTCGATGCCCAACTGATTAGTCTATCTCCTAGTAGTTGAAAAGTTCCACTCGTGCTACGCCTAGTATCTTGACAACCCGCGTGATCCGCATCTGCATATGCCATTAGTGCAATAGAAGAGTCCTTCTAATACCAAAGTCCCCGATTAATGGTTCCTTTAAGATATCAAAAGATCCTTTTAACAGTAGCTAAGTGTAACTCAGTAGGCCTAGTTTGATACTTAGCACACATACATATAGCAAACTGAAGATCAGGTCGATTGGCTGTGATATACAGAAGAGTACCGATCATTCCACGATAAAGTGTCGGATCAACGGCAACTCCATGTGGATCTGCATCAAGCTTAGTTCGTTCCACCATTGGAGTACCCACGCGGTCGCAAGATTCCATCTTATACTTCTTAAGCGATTCAAGGGCATACTTGGATTGATTGATAAAGATGCCTCTGGGACTCTGAGATATCTGAAGACCTAAGAAGAATGATACCTTGCCCATCATTGACATCTTAAACTTGGAAGACATGAGTGTCCCAAACTCGTCGGATAAGGTTTGGGTCGTGGCTGCAAATATAATATCATCAACATATATTTGTACCATAATCATATCTTTACCTCGTTTCTGAATGAACAGCGTGGGATCCACCTTGCCTTTAGCGAAGCCTTGCGTAATGAGGAATTGTGACAAAAGATCATACCATGCGCGAGGAGCTTGCTTCAACCCATAGAGAGCCTTCTTAAGCTTGTACACATGATTAGGATAATTAGAATTCACAAAACCATCCGGTTGTTGAACATAGACATCTTCCTTGAGTTCACCATTAAGAAATGTCGTCTTCACATCCATCTGATAGACGATCATATTCATATGGGCTGCATAAGCGAGGAATAGTCGAATAGATTCCAAACGGGCAACAGGTGCAAAGGATTCCATAAAGTCGATGCCCAATAATTGCTTGTATCCACGAGCTACTAGTCGAGCTTTGTTCTTCAATATTCCGCCTAACTCATCAAGTTTCACCTTGTAAACCCATTTCAAAGTGAGTAACTGCACTTGATCCGGGAATGGGACAAGTTCCCATACTTCAAGACGTATAAATTCATTAAGTTCTTCTTGCATAGCTTCTATCCAGCAGGATTGAGTAAAAGCTTCTTGCAATGTCTTAGGTTCAACTTCAGTGAGAAAAGCATCAAAATGACAGAACGTTGCATTTTCTTGTAACTGACTTCGTGTGGATACCGGACGATTAGGGTCACCAATAATAGAATCTATAGGATGATCCTTTGTCCACTTGTTGTCCTGTTCACGAATCCGTGGATTGGAGTAAACTGTAGTAGGAGCTTCCTCTGAAGTGGACGACCCGACTTGATTAGGGTCGGGAATTGGTACACCAAAGAAGGGAAGTTCACGCATTTGAGCGAATTCCAAATCGTGATCATCATCATCCTCTTCATCATCAATAGGCATGATATGGGTAGTTGAAACATGTGTTGGTTGAGAATTACATGTTGAAGGTATATCTTGACCAATTGTAGGTGCAGATGTATCTGATTGTGCAACGGTTGCTGGAGCGACAACTTTGGTTACCGGAGCTATTACCTTAGGTTCTGGAGAAACAACACTGGGAGTAGTAAAGAATTCATCAAAGAACGGTTGAAACAACGTATCCCATTCAGTCCTAGAAGGTGGTGTAAATGATGATGAAGTAGGGTTGTTTGGGACAAGACCAAAACTAATGTTACTGGGTCCCATTTCATGAAGTGCGGGTTCAGAGCTGCTTTGCTCAGAAGCCATTGCTGTCAGCTCATCAAAATCAACATTCATAGTTTCAAGAATTTTGCGAGAGTTACGGTTGTAGATTCGGTATGCCTTCTTTGCGGGTGCGTAACCAATGAAAATACCAATATCAGCCTTTGGTTGAAGTTTTCCCAAATTGTCACCATCATTATTTGGATAGCAAAGAGAACCAAATACATGAAGATATGATAAATCTGGTACTTTTCCATGAAGAAGATCATAAGGTGTTTTACCATGGCGTTTACGAATTAGTGACCGGTTTTGGGTGTACACTGCTGTAGATACTGCTTCTGCCCATAAAAACAAAGGAGCCTTTGCGTAAATTAACATCGTTCGAGCAGCTTTCATAAGTGTACGATTTCGCCTTTCAACGACACCGTTTTGTTGTGGAGTGCGAGCAACGGATGTTTCATGAGAAATGCCAACTTCTTCATAACAGTCACGCAAAATTTGATTCACAAATTCGGTTCCATTATCTGTACGAATGCGTCGGACAGTAGTGTTGAGACACACTTGAATCATCTTGAGAAATCCGATGATGAATTGAGGTGCCTCATTTTTTGCTTTAAGAAATTTCACCCATGTAAACCGAGAGTAATCATCAACAATGACGAGGATGTACTTTTTGCCACTAAGACTTTCAATACGCATTGGTCCACAAAGATCCATATGCAACAGATAAAGTTTCTCTTGGTTGGTGTCTTCCGTCTTGGGTTTGTAAGATTTCTTAGTGCTTTTCCCCATTGTACACGCGGAACACAAATGATCCTTGTGAAATGATAGTTTAAGAAGACCACGAACAAGTTCGTTTTTCGCCAAGTGATTAATAGCGTCAAAGTTAAGATGAGATAACCGTCGATGCCATAACCATGACTTAGTCTTCGATGCTTTGGAGAGAAGACATACGGGAGAAGCGGCCATCATGTCTTGTAGAGACAAAGTATACAAATTATTCCCTCGAGTACCTTTCAATAAATCAACCCCTTCCAAATTACGAATGAAGCAGGTATGCTCTCGAAAAGCAACTTCTAGGTTTGCATCACAAAATTGTCCCACATAAAATAAGTTGTGACCAAGACCTTCCACGTAATACACTCTTGAAATTATAACATTACCAATATGATATTCACCATAACCCATTATCTTTGCAATATGATCATTACCAAATCGAACCGTACCAAGAAACTTGGTGACGAAATTTCTGAGCTGAGAGCGATCTCCGGTCATATGCTTGGAGCAACCAGAGTCCAAATACCAGAGAACAATTTGGACCACCTGTTTTCAACAACAACAGTAGACAATGCATTGGAAACTATTGGTTCCGGAGTGTTAGCAGATACAGATATAGAATTATCAGAATTGCTAACATTTTTGAGACCCTTAGATTTCCTGCGTTTTCTAATGAGAGTTTTAGCACTAACAGGTTTTACTGTTCCAACTTTATGAGGTTTTGGATTATTCGCGGCCACTACAGTGGGAGTAGACCTATTTAAAGGGCACTTGGTTCCTACAGTAGTGTCAGTGTTCCTAGTTAAAGGACACGCTTGTGTTTTGGTAGCCTTGGTACTCCTAGTTAAAGGGCACGCTTTCTTCACTTCAGTGGGAGTGATCCTAGTTAAAGGGCACATATTTCCTACTATAGTGAAAGTTCTACAAGTGGGGAGCCACAACCAACCAACTTGGGTTAACACTTTCCCAGTCGGTTTCCATTCTAATCCATTTTTCCGGGCATGCATCTCATTCACATGGTCAATAAGGCAAGAATCATGACGACTAGAAAACATACATTCATTGCAATTCCAACATTTCAAATTAGAATTCACACTAGGCTTAGAACGCTACACAACCGCAGAGCCTTTAGGTTTAGCTACATGATTCTTTTTATTCAAAACAGAAATAACATTCCTAGGATGGGCTTCTACTTTCTTCTTCACTTGACTACTAGATGGGGGCAAGATCCTATCATTCTTCTTGTTTCTTTTAAGCTTAGATCTTTGAGCCTTAGTAGTGGCGCTTACTCATGTAGAAGGCAACACGGGAATATTAGAAGCTGGTTTTGATTCCGCCTTATCTTTAGTGACCAAAGTTTGAGATGGTTTATTCTTAGGGCCCTTGTTAAGTGGTGTGACGGCTATAAGGGTTCTTTTGATTGCACTAGAGGACGATGTTGAGATAGTGGCTGCGTTATCTACAACATTCTTACCTTTTAGAGTACGAAGTGTTTCCTTTAACTCAGCCAAGACCAGATTCTTATCACAAATTTGTTCCCTCAAATCAGATATTTCCACCGAATTTCGATTCAATTGTTCAATCAATGATTGATTCTGTGCAGTGGTATCAACACATGCGGGCTTTACTGAATCGAAGAGTCGTGTATTTTTCTGTTTTAAGTTATCAACTTTGGACAAAATCTTTGAAACTCGATTATCTAGATCAAGTTTAAGATTCTCAGCGGCCTCAAGTACGTTCACACAGTTAAGCTCCTTAGATTTCTCTATGTCTATCTACAAAGATTGAGCAACCTTGTCACTTGGTTGACGCTGTTTGGATTGTAAATTCAATCGAAAATTCTTTTCAAAGTTTGCATCATCGATATTAACACCTTCGAATGACGTTTTAAAGATTTCTTGAATAAATTGTTGCTTGCATTCAAGCGAAATACAATGTGTTTGAATCTCATCAAAACGTTTTGAAAGCGAAGAATATGAATCTCGAAGCTTTAAAAATTCAGCGTCAGATTCGTGACAAGTACTATCTACCACATTATCCACAGATTCAACATTATGCACTATAGAATCATTATCAACACTTGTATTCACACAGACAGAAAATATATCATGAGACATCACTTGATTCAGAAGCAGATCATTATTGCGTGAAACCCGTTCTATTTCAAGTAAACTGTTTTCATAAGCATCATTCATTTCATTGAAAACACGTCTAACTTCTTCTATTTCCAAAAGCAAATCTTGATCAAGATTACTAAGACAAGCCTTAACATTGTCTACAAACGGAACAATTTCATTTCGGAACGCAGCTCTAGTGTGCTCAAAGTTCCATTCACCTTCTGTTATGGCCGAAGCCGTCGTACGTTCCAAAATGACCTTGTCAAAATTGACTAAGTGTTGGTGAACCGCATTTAAGTTAACGGACGCCTTGCTTACCGGTGGAATTAACTTTGTTAAATCCGTTTTGACAAGTGTAGGAGATGTACTGAGAAGGTTTTCATTTGACAAACTTTGGGGCACAAGAACTGTTAATTCTGCTAATTCCTTTTGTAAGCAAATGCGTGTCTTTTTCGAAAATTGATCTTTGTTATGTTGATCATAATAAATTGTATGGAATTTTGAAAGCATTTTAGAATGAGTTTCATCCCTAAGTGATTGTGTCTCCTCAGTACTACGAACAAAAGGTGCTTCTTTCGATTTTCCAATTATGGTCATATCATATAGACCGGGAATATATTCCTGAGCTTGTTTTGCATAACCAGGATTAGGTGGTAAATCTTGAAGACGTTTAAGTTCGAGTTCTTTAAATGATTTAGTTAAAAGATGAACCTTTTCTGTGGAAGCGTATTGTTTTAAAAGCTGTTGTTCTTTGAATTTAAGAAGTTTGGTAGCATTAATTTCCGATTCAACCTTGTTAGACTCGAGAGTTTCAAAATCCATTTTAAGTTTCTGAAAATCATTGACAACCGACTCCTTTTCTTTTAATTCATTAGAAAGATTAGCTTTTAATGATTCCATTTCTTTCAAGTGTTCAATCTTTTCAAAACGAAATTGGTCAAATTCAGAACATGTTATTTTCTCTGCTTGAGGGACCATTTCAAAAGCTTTGACCTTTTCTTTATGCAACGCAAGCTCAGCAGTTAGGGTGGAATTGGTATCTACGGATTGTCTAAGGGCCATATGCATTTGATCAATAATATGTTTAGGTACCATTACCAAATCATGTTGAGCATAAGATTCCATACCCGTCGTAGCATTTGGTTGAGGTTCACTCAAATGTGTAGAATTGGGTACCACATCATTTGAGTTACTAGTTCCAGAATGCTGTTCGAGGTTGTCATTTTCATGCCCAACTTGATGTTGGTTATCATCAATATTATTAGATGTGGTTGGTACCTCACTGATGACATCAGAACCGTAGTGAGAGAGATTAGCAACGAGAGCAGCTTGGGCAGAGTGAATGCATCACAATCCGAATCGTATGCATCAAGATCGTCCGCTTGATAAGCTGCATTAGAAGTGGAAACAACTGCAATGCCTTCAGTATCTGCTGCCCCTGGGTCTGCAAGAAATGCTAACTCCTCTGAATCCAAAATCTTCCCCTTAGACTGAGCATCAACCAAATACATCTTCTCACAAAACCATGCATCATCCCTTCTCCTTTTCGGCTGAGTGCATTCCCTAGCCATATGACCTTGTCCTCGGCAATTGTAGCAAGTTACAACCTTTTTAGGACCAATGGGACTTCCATTTCCACTAGCTTGAGAATTCACAGCTTGATTGTTCACAGTCCTTGTAGGAGGTCCATATGAATTTTGCCTTCCCTGAATAGGTTGTACTGTTACTTGACCATCTTGAACAGTAGCTTGTTGTCGAGGATTTGAAGAGGTGCGGAGCTGATTGTTTGTTGGTGGAAATCCTCTAGTTGCAACAAGTTTTGACAAATAGGCTGTGAGATGGTTTAGAACATCAGTTGGCGTATCATTTGGAGTAAAGACCGGTGCTTGGATTGGTGGAAGTTCATTAGAGTAGAAAGCTTGTGCTGGTTGTGCTTCTATCGGAAAATATCCTTGCTGAGGAGTATAGCCCAATGGAGAAGTGTTGGCTTGTGATGGTGATGTTTGATATGGTGGTTGTTGTTGAAAAGATTGTTGATGAACACTTTGTTGATATTCTTGCTGTGGCATCATTGGTGGTTGATAAGATGGTTGTTGTGGTTGCTGATAGATGTGTGGTGGTTGCTGCTGCAAGTATGATGGTTGTTGATAAGTATAAGCCATGTTTTGTTGAGAAGCATACATTGCAAGTGGATCATGAACTTGAGGTGTAGACAACCGAGCCTCGATCACATGGCATTCGTGTTGTTGAAGAAAATCTTGAAGTTGATCCACATTGGTGTTATGCAAGTCCTTAACCAATTTAACATCCGTCACGTATTTTTTCCATTCTTGAGGAAGAGTGTTCAAATACTTGGTGTTCAACTGAAAGGTAGGGATTGCCATGCCATAGATATTAAGCTCATTCAACAATAGGGTAAATCTCAGATAGTAATCATTGAGAGTCTCCCCTGGCACATAGGCAAACTTATCAAAAGTATCATAAAGCTTACACTCTCGTTCTTGTTTAGTTAACGAGGTTCCTTGCATTAGAACCCGAATTCTATCCCATAACTCTTTGGCAACTTTATGTTTGCTGACGAGTTTGTAGACATCTGGAGGAAGGGCTTGGAGAATGATGTTTGTAGCATACTTATCACATTTATCTTGAATCTTCATATCTCTAGTCAACTCACCCGTTGTGCGAGGACGAGTAGTCGTACCTTCCGTCACTGTACCATAATCTAATGGTCCATTGAGCACCGATGCCCAAATTAGATGTCCATTCTCCTTGTTCAACATATAAAGTTCCATTCGGGAAGCCCATTCCTCATACATAGTCTTCACCAACATTGGTGGACGATTATCCGTACCCGAGAGGATGGACTTATCCGTAAGAGATGTGTACTCCATTTCAATAAGTTAAGATTTACAAACGTTGATCGATCAATGAAAGAAAGTAAATGTGTTTGTTGTTGTGAGTTGAAGTCGAGAAACAATGTTAAAATCCCCTAAAATATGTTCTCAATAAGCCAAAAATTCCAAGTCAAAATTACACACGATCCGAATTTTTTTTTATGGAAAAATTTTTGATTATCGGAATGTTGATCGGAATAGTGATCGGAATGCTGATCGGAATGTCTTATCGGAATACCTTGGTCGGAATACCAAAATGGAATACCTGATCGGAATGTCTTATCGGAATAAACCAAATCGGAATACCTTGATCGGAATGCCAAATCTGAATACCAAATCGGAATGTACCTAATCCGAATAAACCAAATAGGAATACCTTGATCGGAATACCAAATCTGAATACCTAATCGGAATACCTAATCGGAATACCTAATCGGAATACCTAATCGGAATGCCTAATCGGAATACCTGATCGGAATGTACCCAAAATCGGAATCCCTAAACCCTATTCCGATTACACTGATCGGAATGTCCTATAAACCCTTTTCCGATGACCTGATCAGAATAATTCCCACTTTTCTCGGACAAAACTCAACCAATTCGTGATTTTAAGCCAAAAAATGATCAAAACACCCAAAAATTTTGTGTTTTTAGCCAAAGTAACTATACAAAATCCCTACCACAACTATGTAGAAGATTTGTATCAAGAAAAAACCATCAAAAACACAAAAAAATTTCTGGACGTGTGAAAATGGATCAAAAATGGCGTATGAATCAAGAACACAAACACATGAACAATACAATCATCCCATGGCTCTGATACCATTTGTAGGATTGTAAATCTATGCTTATGTTTTTAGAGAGAGAAAGAGATAGAGAGATGGTGGATTTCACACAAAGCTAGAGAGAGAAACTAAAAAGAACTATGTGTAAATTATGAAACCACACCACCCTCTCCATCAAAGGAGAGGGTTTATATACCCAAGCCCTTGTCATGGGCTTGGGCTTACTTTTGGGTCGGCCTACACATGTTGTAGGCTAGGCTTGTTCTTGTTTGATAAATAAAGAAAGTTAACTAAACTACGAGCTATTACATGGACTATCGTTGGAGTGAATGATCCTTCTTAATACGTAAAACATATTTCCGACATATTTCTCCAAGATAGCCAAACCGATGACCAAACTCACTGAAAAATGAATAATGTTCGATTGGGGAGAAAAGGAAGAATCAGCCTTTCAACTGATCAAGCATAAGTTGTGTAGTGCACCCATTTTAGCCTTACCTGAGGGCAACAATGATTTTGTTGTGTATTGTGATGCTTCACACAAAGGTTTGGGTGCAGTATTGATGCAGTGAATGAAAGTAATCCCCTATGCTTCAAGAAAATTGAACAAACATGAGAAGAACTACACCACTAATGATCTAGAGCTTGGATCCGTTGTATTCGCTCTAAAAATCTAGAGACATTATCTTTACGAAACAAAGTGTACTGTGGATACTGACCACAAAAGTTTGCAACACATACTGGATCAAAAGAAGTTGAACATGACGCAACGCTGTTGGATTGAGTTGTTAAGTGACTACGATTGTGAGATCAAATACCTGGTAAAGCAAACGTGGTTCTCATGCTCTAAGTCGTAAGGAAACGGACCCTCCTATGAGAGTCCGAGCACTGGTTATGACAATCAGCTTGGACCTAACCAAGCAAATTTTGGAAGCTCAGACCCAAGCCCAGATACTAGAAAACCTCGTGAAGGAAGACGTCAAGGGAATGCTCAGAACCGTCCGTACCAAGGAGAAATTAGAACCAAGAACAGATGGAACCCTGTGCCTTCACGGGAGGAGTTAGTTACCTTGTTATGGAGACTTGAGAAACGTGATCATGCACTATCTCATAAGTCTATATATTCTATACATCCCGGATATGAAAGGATGTATCAGGTATGAAGAAGCTATATTGGTGGCCGAATATGAAAGCTGACATCGCCACCTATGTTTAGAAGTCCTTGACATGCTCACGTGTCAAAACCGAGCACCATAAACCATCGGGTTTACTTGTACAACCCGAGATACCAAAATGGAAGTGGGACAACATCACCATGGACTTTGTTACCAAACTCCCAAAGTCATCTCACGGTTACGATACTATCCAGGTAATCGTCGACCGACTCACCAAATCTCCTCATTTCCTACCAATTAGGGAAAATGATTCCCTGGCAAAGCTATCCAATGTGACCAAAAATGGAATACCAGTCTCAATAATCTACGATCAAGACGGTAGGTTCACATCAAAATTTTGGAAGGCTTTCCAACGAGCCTTAGGTACAAGCTTGGACATGAGAACTGCTTATCATCCACAGACCTTCGGTCAAAGTGAATGAACCATCCATACTCTAGAAGACATGCTACGAGCATGTGTGATTGACTTTGGAAATGGATGGGTTGACCACATCCCTTTAGTTAAATTCTCCTACAACAACAGCTATCACGCCAGCTTCAAGGCTGCCCCTTTTGAAACACTTTATGGACAAAAGTGTCGTTCACCTGTGTGTTGGGCATAAGTAGGTGAATTTCAGCTCACTAGACCCGAGTTAATCCAGGACACTACCGACAAGATCATCCTCACAAACCAAAGAGTTCAAGCTTCTCGCGATCGACAAAAGAGCTACGCGGACAAGAAATGTAAACCTATGCAATTTGAAGTAGGTGACCGCGTCATGCTCAAGGTATCACCTTGGAGGGTGTTGTACGTTTCGGTAAATGTAGAAAACTGAACCCACGTTATGTCGGCCCCTTCAAAGTGATAGCCAGGATTGGGGAGGTAGCGTATCGTTTAGAGTTACCACAACAATTGAGTCGGGTACACTCTACCTTCCCTGTGTCTAATCTGAAGAAGTGCTATGCTGAAGAACCATTGGCTATTCCATTGAAAGGAGTTCAGTTTGACGACAAACTCCAGTTCTTAGAAGAACCAGTAGAATTCATGGAGAGAGCGGTTAAGAAATTAAAATGCTACGTTGGAACTCAAGGAGAGGTCCCGAGTTCAACTGGGAAAGATAAGAATCATTCAAAACCAAGTACCCACATGTGTTCACCTGACCGGTGACGTCATCTTAAGCTTTGAGGACAAAGCTAAAATGACGGGAATGTACTGTAAAACCTCCGATTTTACCTATTTGATTTTGTCAACTATTGTACTCCTCGTTCCTGGAATTTACTTATCTCCACTTTTACATGATTATTGAGCATTATCTTTTATTTGTCATACTATCATTTCTAATTTATTTTTAATATATATATATGAACCTTTAGTCTCTTCTGACTACTCTGGCAATTGACTGGCTACATGATAAACAAGGACTCACCACCTTAGTACACATTTTGGAAACATGATCTTACATACTTAATTTTACTAAGTACCTGGACTTACTATTATATATATTTACATACCTCATACTATAAGAAACCATATGACCTCATAAAAACAACATGTGATACCTCACCTAGACATTTCATTTATTATAAAAAAGTATAATATTTTTAATATTATATACATTGTATACTTTCACCAAATTATCTAAAACCATAACCAAAATACCTAGAAACCTCACAAGTACCTACAATATATTACACAGACTTACAGTAACTCCCTAATTTAAACAAGTCAAACTCATTTCTACCCTAAAACATATGTTCTAACCGTGTATATATATACATGGATACCTATACTTGCCTTTTACAATTGGAAATGACTTATGTTGCTAATAGTAAACCATTCTATACCACACACCATATTATTAGACACTTAATACTATTTCATGTCATTTGTGCCTCCTTTGACTTCTCTACACATGGCAAACCAAGAGAAAAAGGAAGTAACCATGTTTTGCCAATTATGGGATAGTACTTGCAAATCCTGTAATCTTGCATATCCTATGTAAGATATCTTAGTACTATGTTTGATACACTAAATCTTCCATATATCTTGCTACAGATGGAATCTCATGCACACACTCTCTCCAAACACACTCAAAACTCTCTCATACTCTCTCAACTCATGGCTAACATTTCTCTTGCACTAAGATCCACCAAAAACACATTTACTTTACCATTTACTACCTCAAATCTATGCCTTGAACACCATAAATACTAAGCATTTACTCCTTTAAAAAAGCTTGATCTCCAAGACAACTCCAAGAACCTATATGTATATTGAGGGTCACGACTTGTTTTAATAAGCTAGGGTTTTCCATTTTTGATTTATAAGATTAAGGTTCCTTTGGTTTACTTATCATCACCCTTATCATCTTAACAAGTAAGTCATACAAACTTATACCTATCTCATATATATTCTTTTTACATTCACTTAATCATTCACATGAACTCATGCTATGAACTTGTTAAAACTCAAAAACTAGTGAATATATATATATATATATATATATATATATATATATATATATATATATATATATATATATATATATATATATATATATATATATATATATATATATATATATATATATATATATATATATATATATATATATATATATATATATATATATATATATATATATATATATATATATATATATATATATATATATATATATATATATATATATATATATATATGTATATATATATATATATATATGTATAGGTCACGTCTATATATTGGTTTCATAAGAAATGATGTAAAGTTTACTTAGCTATATAACAATGAACATGTACTCATTATAAACCTAGATAAAATCATGAAAACCTCCCAAAAATGTTATATAGCCATGGGTTATAAAGCTCATTATGGAGCTTGTGGTTAACTTGGTTAAACTTGTAGTAAACTTAGTCGAAATCCTTAGATCTATGTAAATCCCTTGAATACTTATTAATGGACTTATTAGGCCTAATGAATAGTAGCCAAGCCCATTAGGCCCATACTTGTTAGATAAGCCCATTAAGTTAGTCTTGTAATTATAGTGGACTTAAAAATTTAGTTAAGCCCATTAGAAACCCTTAGTCCATTTAGAATTAATAAAATGGTTAACGGGCCTTGTAAAGCAAATAAGAAAATAGTAAGCCCATAAGCCCATTTGACTTATTTAATAGGCCCATTTAGTATTTTTAAACTTAAATAAACTTTTGATACTAAAAATATAACTTATAAAAGTTTTGGGCTAAAAATGTAATTATATAAAGCTTAGGGGTTAAAACTGTGACTTTTGTAACTTATTATGACAAAATACTAAACACAAGGACTGAAAGTGTAATTACCCGAAAGTTTAATGGAAATTTAATGCAATTCGTGACTTAGTTAAACCCTAAGGACCATTTTTGTAATTATTCAAAAGTTAAATACACGTTTTACAACTCCAAGGACTAGTTGTGTAATTAGCCGAAACCTAATCTAGCCCTAAGGGCCGTTTTCATAAATTAGGCCTAAGTTTTATAACCTAAATAACCCTAGGGACCAATAGTATACATAACCGAATCCTATTCGAGCCCTAGGGGGCTGTTTGGCCATGTTATAATAGTTCTAACACCTAATTAAAACCTAGGGACTAAACATGCAATATACCAAAAGTTATTTAAGCCCTAGGGGTTGTTTCATAACTTAACATAGGTATTAAACCCTAATTCGAACTTAAGGGAATAATTGTGTCATTACTTGAAAGATATACGAGCCCTGACCCTAAAATATAATGCGAGGGACTAATTTTGCCAATTATCTAACCTTAAGGAAACCCTAGGGTCATATTAGGTAAATACCGCGGGCATTATATAATATGGAGGGACTTAAATTGCAATTTCATGACACTTAAATAAGCCCTAAATCCTTATATTATTTTCGATATTAAAATTATGACTAAACCCTAATTTATAAGGACTAAACCGTCATTACCTTAAACTTATAACCTAGGAACTATTTTGTAAATTATAGAAACTTCGGGGACATTAATTTAAATTAACTAAAATGTTATACATTTAATAAAAAATATTTATATAAGTTATATAAATTGAACGCGAATAAATTATAAAAGTAAACATATTATACATATTTATTATTTTCCCATCCTTTTAAATATATTTAAACCATTCTTTTTATAAATTATTGAAACCAACTTAAGAAAATAAAAGTACGAGAACAATAAGTAAAGAATTAATTAATTAAACGATATTATTAACTACGTAATTAAAATGGATATTTTTACTACTTGTACAACGATTAATTAAAATACAAAGATCATAATAAAATGCTTAAAACCAGTATAAGCATACACAGATTTATTCAGAGACTTTTATGCATTATTTTATGCAAATACTGAGACTGTTCAATTATTTAGGCATTTGACTGTGTCGTGAGCATTACTTTGGATTACTTGTGATTTATTGTTGTAATACTACTAAGGTGAGTTCATGGCCCCACACTATATATTGAAAAATGTTAGGACTCATGGATTTAGAAGTTACTCCTGGTGAGTTACAGTTCCTACTGGAGTACTTCGTTACTCCTGGTGTTACAGTTCCTACTGGTAGTATTCTTCGTTCCTCCTGGTGATACAGTTACTCCTGGTCGTATTATAAAGTTAATAGAAGATTGTAGAAGATAAGATCAAGGAAGATTATAGAAGATATGATCAAATATTTAGTCTTCCTATTCATATGGAAAGTATTAAAGATATTGATTATGATGAGGAGGTTACAAGATTATTTAGGAAATAATTAAATGGTATTAATGTATAATACTTTGGAAAGTATTAATTATGTTGTAACCACCTAGGACCCCTTTGCACTATAAAAGGAGGTCCTAGGGTGTAGAGATGAATACACTTCCACACACACATACATTCTCTACACATTTATCTCATTGTTTGTTATAGCTTCAAGGTTGTAAAACCCTATCACTATTAAGAGTGATCGTATTAATATATTGAGGCTTGGATGTTTGGTTATTTCTATTGTTCTTCTTATATATAAAGATTGGTTTCCGCACACTCTTTGTACTGTGATCAAGGCTTCAAAGATCCTTCAAGAAGTAAAACCCAACAAGTGGTATCAGAGCCTCGTTGAGAAGCTTTGATTGACAAGAACAAGATCTCTACATCCGTATTGCTGTGAAGTGAAGCTTCTGGTCAGAATTCGTGACAGTTTAGCAACAGATTAGCGACAGTTTGCCAGTTTTGTGACAGAAGACATGGCGTGCAGAACTTCAATTCCAGACAATGAGGTAATTCTTATGACTGAATCTGAAGTTAGAGAATATAATGCTAAATTAAAGAATAAAATGCATGTTTATAATAACTCTAACTTAGCAATTAGTTACGTAGAAACATATGAACAAAAACTTCTAGAACTTCAAAAACAATGTGCTGATCTGAATGCTGAAAATGATAAATATTATATAGAAGTTTAGTCATACAAAAGTTCTCTAAAAACATTAGAAGAACAGAAAAAGTGGTTTCAAAATACCCAATTAGAGTATGAAGATAAGATTAGGATATTAAGTATTGACTTAGAAAATACAACTAATCTATTGACATATTCTGAAAAGCTTAATACTGAGGTAAATAAAGAGAAGCAGGAGCTACAAACTAAATTAGATAATGCTTTGGCTAGGTTTGATAAATGGAAAAATTCATCTAAAAACTTAGTCAAATTAGTAGATAGCTCTATGTCTGGTAGAACCAAAATTGGCTTAGGATTTAAAAACTATATTGGGCCAAATGATGTTTTTGACTCCTCTTTGTCTAGTGTGTTTGATACTACCCCTGAAGATGTGGAAGGTAGGCATGTTTTCAATAGGTATAAACCAACTGCAGAGATGCATGCTGTTCCTCCACCTATCACTGGGGAATTCATGCCTATCTCGAACCACTCTGACTTTGATGAATCTCAAATCACATATGGTACAAGGTCCACTGGCTCAATTGAAACTATTTCTGTGTCTAATGACTTTGTCTCTTTTAACTCTAGTGACAAGTCTTTAGAACCTAACACCAATGACCTTGACTCTTGTGAGTCTGACTCTAGTGTTGGTACACTTGAGTCTGTGCCTGATCCTGTTATAACTGAACCCATCACTAGTAAAAATGCCTCATGCAATTCTACCTTAAGTGCTAAATCACCTAAGTTCTACCCTCAATCTGTTTGTGCTAAGAATGACAGTAAAAGGAAAACAGATAACCCTAGGAAAAACAATAAGAGTCCTAGAGGTAATCAAAGAGGTTGGAATGGCATGATGACTCAGAAATTAGGTGATAACTTTGAGTTCAAAAGTAAGGCTTGCTATGTGTGTGGTAGTTTTGATCACTTGCAATATACTTGTAAACACAAGAGAATGATTAATGATCAACAACAAGTTAAACTGGTATGGAATAACTCAAGACGGGTGAATCACAAGAACTTCGGTAGAGTTTTTCACCCCAATCCTAAAAATAACATTATTCCACAACCAAGATGTTTTAACAATGTTAAGGGTACACGGGTTGAGTCTGCACGGTCAAAAACAAAGGTTAATATTGTTAAGGCTTTAGCTAGGTGGGTTTGGAAACCTAAACAAGATGGTTTACAACATGTCTCTAAATCAAATAGTGCATCAAAAACCTTAACAAGATATGACTATGTTGATGTTTTTGGAAGATTCAAGTCTGTCTTAGCTTGGGACTTCCATAAACACTAATCTTTGTTTGGTTTATGTTTATTTCAGCAAGTGTGATTATAAATTACTATGTTTTGTATTTTATATATTTGTGTGAACTAACTTTTTGCAGGAAAAGAGAAGTTAAAAAAAAAAAAAAAAATTCCTTGATGGTGAATACTTTGCTCTGTTTGAGGGGAGGTTTTAGCTTAAGGGGAGGCTTGTTGTATGTATAACTGTGTATATTCTTGTGTTTTTCTGTCTAATCAATTTTGCAGATTGACATTGATGCTGGTGGATATGGTTCCTCCTAGTAGAACTAAGTTGCTCCTAGTCGACCAATGGTTCCTCCTGGTTGCACTCATTCTGCTTCTGGTGGACCATTGTTCTTCCTGATGCATTCAACGTTGCTGCTGTTTGACTCATAGTCTTTGTTTGGTTAAAAAAAAAGATACTTTTTATATAATATCTGCTTATACTTTTAACATAGTTTAGCTTTTATACTTGTGAATAATATCCCTTGGCTGCTTCACATTGTGGGTTCTGGTTACTGATTTGAGCTTATCCTGGTACTTGGCTTCACTTGGTGTTGGACGTGGTCCACACAACAAATGGTTCTCAACTTACCATGTCTGATCGACAAGAAAAAGTTGATTCACCTTGAGGGTACGGCTCCTGGTGCGATTCTCAAATCCGTTGATGGTTGCCAGGTTACCCAAAACTGGATGGTTTTCACTTGCCATAGTTTTGGACTGAAAAGTGGCTAATCCAAGGGGGTACGGCTCTTGGTAAAGATTTTATCAAATCCGTTGATAGCTATAATAGCTTGCTCAAAGCTATAGGGTTTTCAACTCACCGATGCTTCATTGCTAAGAGATGGCGAGTCCAGAAGGGTACGGCTTCTGGTAAAGACATATCAAATCCGTTGATGGCTGTGATGGTTTGCCAAAAATCATCAGGGTACTCCAACTCACCAATGATTCACGTTCCAAGAGTTGGACTGGGTACTAGTCTCCCAGGGTGATGTCATGATTCCACCAAAAGGCTGGCTAGCCCAAGAGTGAGCAGCTACTTGGTAAAGGCTTATCAAATCTGCTCATGTTGCTGTGAAGATCCAACATGTGCAGAAGTTTTCAAGCTTTAAAGAAGTTCAGCATTTTAGTACAGAGCATCACTTTGTGTTTCTTCTGGTGTTATCAAGTTAGATTGTTGCTGTTGTGGTTCATATTCCAATCCTCATGCTTATTGGTGACACATCTACTTGGAAACTTGAACTCAACAAAGTTAAATTCAAGTTTAGGGGAGGATTGTTAGGACTCATGGATTTAGAAGTTACTCCTGGTGAGTTACAGTTCCTACTGGAGTACTTCGTTACTCCTGGTGTTACAGTTCCTACTGGTAGTATTCTTCGTTCCTCCTGGTGATACAGTTACTCCTGGTCGTATAATAAAGTTAATAGAAGATTGTAGAAGATAAGATCAAGGAAGATTATAGAAGATATGATCAAATATTTAGTCTTCCTATTCATATGGAAAGTATTAAAGATATTGATTATGATGAGGAGGTTACAAGATTATTTAGGAAATAATTAAATGGTATTAATGTATAATACTTTGGAAAGTATTAATTATGTTGTAACCACCTAGGACCCCTTTGCACTATAAAAGGAGGTCCTATGGTGTAGAGATGAATACACTTCCACACACACATACATTCTCTACACATTTATCTCATTGTTTGTTATAGCTTCAAGGTTGTAAAACCCTATCACTATTAAGAGTGATCGTATTAATATATTGAGGCTTGGATGTTTGGTTATTTCTATTGTTCTTCTTATATATAAAGATTGGTTTCCGCACACTCTTTGTACTGTGATCAAGGCTTCAAAGATCCTTCAAGAAGTAAAACCCAACAAAAAACTTTTAAACCTTTTATGGGGAAGAAAACATGCAACATATTTTATGGACATAAACAGAACTACGTTAAACTTTGATTACATTTGCCGATTGTAGAATGCCTCACTTACCCGTGAACTGAAAATGTTAAAATTATTGAAGTGCCTGAATGTTATGAATATATCTATTTGGGAATGACCATCCCACTACTATAAAAAAATGCCCTAAAAACTGGTCAAAATAACATATGAAAAATGGTTTTAACCACTCTCGAAAGTAGGTATCTCCTTGATCGAGACATATAAAAACCAGTTATGCAACCGGTCTCTATTAGAAAAATCGACACTGGTTCTCTCTCTAAGAGTGGGTCTCCATAATACAAAAATACATATTTATAATTGAAAATGAACACCGATTCTCCCGCAACCTGTCTTTTTAGAAACATCTGCCTGTATTTATCATAGTAAAATATATGTTTTATCTTAAAAATAGCTTTTATTGATTTTTTAAAAACAAATATTTTTGAAACTCTTTTATAAAGTTCAAAATTTACAAATATGACCCACCAAAATAAAGAAATATAAATGCAAAATATATATAATGTGATTTAGATGGAACAAAATTGTCAAAACCAACAAATTAAAATGGATTACGTCAATACTTCAATTAGCTTAACGTTAATCACATTAAAAAATTCAAATCTAGAATTCAACAAATAACTATAAAGTAAACCACAAGAATTCAACATAATTATTTAGGTTTAATCTCGTCACATTGTAAACCATGCGCCAATAATCGCGTTCAACTCTTTGTTGTCTAAAAAACGCTCATTACTCCAAAATACCTGTAAGTAATTTAATAAAATGAAACCATCAGCAATTTAAAAAACAAGAACTCGCGCAGTGACTAAAGTACTGAACTAAACCATCTTGAACCAAACTGATAGCCAACTTAAGTTTGTGACAGTTTATGAAACCATATATTCAATCTTATACAATCAAAGATTAGTTAACAGTTTATGAAGCAGTATATTCAACCTTATACTATGCAAATCAAAGGAGAAATATAATGGCTTGCCTATTACTGTACTATATATAGTGACTGTATCATGAGAAAGGAGATAAATGGGAAACAACTTTACGAAATAAAGAAATTTCAAATTGTTTAGTCATGCTAACTTAGAAGGCTAAAAACACACATTCCAAATGAACAATAGATTCATGTGGCATATGTTAATTTCTTATATTAAAATGGTTTGAACTAATACCGATTCGCTCATTTAAGCGAGAATCAAATCTTATAGGTGCACATATTGAAGGTTTATGTTTATCATAACAATTATAAAAACCCTAATATGGATCAAAGAACACACAGCAGAAGCAAATTAACAAAATCTTTAATTAACACGATTATAATTAATCAAGGCTAGGGTTACATACCTTTATCCTAGCAAGATCTACAAGTTGACGGAACGGTCACCGGTAGAGATAGATCACGAACACCACCAGGATGTAATCTAAAGCAAGATTAGACCACGATCTTGTACACACGTGATACGGCGAGTTAATCGTGAGTCTAGCACGAACAAACCGAGCTTCCAAGTCTATGGAAGATCTACCCAACAACCCTAGAGAGGGGCTAGGACTAGATCTAGAATAGCTTAATAAAAATTAAATAAGAACCGTAATAGGGTGTTTGTTTGGCCGGTTTTTAGAACAAGAGAAAGAGAGATATGAGGTGAAAATTATGAGGCTTTTGGTTTGTTTATATACACCTTGGAAAACTTCTCTTCCAAGGTTAAACAAAATAAAGCCACAAAATTTTTTCCCCTTTTCTTTTGTCTCCCATTTAGGCCGGATATACATCACCTCCAAAAGAGGTTCCCGGAACTTTTCCGACTCCTTCTTTTAGCTTCTTTAACCTTCTATAACGATCGTTTAATACTTAACTTTTAATTACTTAACGATCGTTAGCTACGGTTTGATTTAATAAATATAATAAATATATTTAATAAACAAGTTAACCCTTCACGTAATATGTGCAATCCCGTGATCTCGAGTTCGATCCTATCACACGACAATCGATTTTTAAGTCCATAAACTTTCAGCTCCCACTTGGACAAAATTCGAATATCGTGATCACATTGATTAGCGTCTAGTTACACTAACAATGTCACTAGTACAACTCGAGTAAGGCCTCCTGGACAAGAACCTTTTAATGATTATATCATTATTATTATCCTTTCATTTCAAATACATCGTTAATAAGGATATGGATCTTAGTCATTCCTTCATTAACTATTCTGTTTCTCGTTTACGGATATAGCAAGATTAACAAAACAAATTTGGGTGTGGCCACACAAACATCTTACTATTCCCCGAGGGGCCCAGTTGTATTTATACTTCAAATAATAATTTGAAGGAAACGAATCCCATTTCGACTACAAGCAAAACATATGAACTTTGCAACACTTCTGAAAATAACCCTTATGACTACCAGTTACGTTTAGCGTTAGGTTACCTTACAAAAATGCACTATATTCAATTCAGTTTTCTGGCATCTCAGGTCTAAGGATAACTATTTATGATTTACTTAATGACAACGATCCATAAAGTAAAATCACATAGTTGGGATAAGTCCAATATTTGATCTATCAAATATCATCTAAAATTGACCAATATACTTTCAAGTATACTTTGTCACTATTTTGAATTGTCTTAGTTTAATAATACTCCCATATTATTAATCGACAATGGACATTTAGAAACATCATAATGCTCACGGATTAAAACATTTAAAATAGGATACAAAATCAAATAACAGAAAATAAACAAAATTCAACCTTTATTTCATCAATTCAATAATGCCTTACATCCTTTATCCAATACTAATCAACAGATTTATTGCATGAATTCGCTAGCTAGTTGCAGCCCAATTGCCTTGGCATGCTTAACTACCTTTGGCTTAGATAAAGCCTTAGTAAAAGGATCAGGTACTTTATCATCTGTGTGAACTTTTATCAATTTTATTTCTCGAGCTTCCACTTGTTCTCGAACGTAGTGATATCTACGTTTAAAGTGCCTGGCGCCTTTCATAACTCCAGGGTCATTGGCGAATATTATTGCAGCAGAATTGTCGCAATATATATCAATAGGTTCTTTAATTGAAGGCATCACTCCAAGATCTCCAATAAAGTTCCTAATCCAAACAGCTTCCATTGCAGCTTCTGAAGCGGCCATGTACTCGGATTGAGTCACATGCATAGCAATGTTTTTCTGCTTACTGCTCTTCCAGTCAACTGCTCCTCCATTGATGACAAACACGTAACCCGTCTGAGACTTCGTATCGTCTTTATCACATTGCCAGGACGCATCACAGAATCCTGTTACATTCAGTTCTGTGTCTGGTTTACCCCCGAATACCAAAAACACACTACTAGAATACTTGACAACAGAGACGGAAATTAGCGACCGAATTATTTTCTCGTAAAAAAATGATTCATAGCGACGAAATAGAGATAAATTAGCTTCGAAATTAGCTCTTATAAGTTAGTGTCAAATTAGCGACAAATTAGTAACAATACTAGTGATGGAACTCTCCACCAGTCAGTAATATATCGCTATATGTATTCATATTGAGACGAAGATAACGACGAACTTAAATTGCAACTATTAGCGACGAAATTCTGACAATATAACGATATATTTTTTGTACCGTCTTAAATATGTCACTAAAATATCTAATTAGATACTAGTATGAATTTAAGATGTACTTCGATATAATAAAAGAACACACACATCATGGTGGCCGTTGGATGAGGATGTTGTGCCTATCAACATTTAAAAAAGAAATGACGTACAAATAATGTTTAATCCGCAAGACAATTTTGTTGTGAAATAATGGTTATCAAGTAATATGTCTCGTGCAACATTAAGGAAGGTTCTCAAGTTTTAAAAAAAAATCATGCTTATAATGAATGACGTTTATTATAATTCATCTATAATTGGTCTATATATAAATTTTGAGTTTTATATGTCCACTTGTATATAAAATGATAATATTAGTTTATTATAAATCTATGAAAAAAATTATCGATGTGTCACGTCTTATGAAACGCCATTGCTTCACAAAAACTCCGAAAACTTGAGCCTTGGACGTGCCGCCGCGCCATGCCTCACGCTATCTGAAACCTTTCTTTTACCCATTCCTAAGAATATTTTTGAAAACAAAAGTTATCAAATAAACAATGTACAATAATTTCTCTTTTACATTAATAAAAATATAGATTAAATTGGTACCTCAAATAACGGTGATAAAGAAGTCTATCATGACACAACTCAGATCAAATAACCCACGAACCAATGAATGCGACGGTTGCTTCTCGTCCAAAAAAACAGTTACTTTGATTCAGTAAAACATGAAAACCCGCCAAAAAGAAATCGAAAGGACAATTATCATTTTGTATTGGTATAACTTCCTTGTTATGTAAATTCATTCTCACACCAAATAAACTTGGGATTAATCATCAAACTCGAAACTTGAGTGAGGTACTCGTTATATTTACCTTTTAGTTTTATTGTCCTGTACTTCTTTTGGTTACATTAATAAACCATTAAGCTTTGCCAAACACCCCTAGCCCATAGGTTCTTATTTGTATGTGTTTTTTTGTTTACGGCAGTCGAGCTTTCTTTTTTGTTTCTTACCCGTACTTGATGAATTATTGAATCGACATTTAGGATTTGTGAGTTTAGATGTCTAAAAAGCCAACAATGAGTTTGGACTATAATGAATGTTTATGAGATTCTATTGGATATGATTGATTAAAAAATCTGATGTGTTCACTTGGTGCAGACTTTGACCAAGCCATATACAGGTGGGTTTGATATAATAACTCATTTTTAAGTATGTAGTCACATTGTCTAAAGAGACACTAGAGAAAATTGTAAACCGTAAACATGACATATGTGATTTAAGTTGATTGTGCAACCTACATGGAATTAAAGCCCAGTAATATCTACTGATGTACTAGTATTAATTAATCTGAAGCACTTTTAAATATCTCGACATATGTCATAACCCATTGTTTGACCGTGTGTTGGGTTGTTACTATTGTGCGACAACTTTCCAGGAGCTTAGATTTGCAATTATTGAATGAATTGGAATTTTCTAAAAGATATGTTAGGTGCTTACATGTAAGTCGTATTTGTTGATTTTTTTTATAAATTTCTATTTGTCATTTTTGTCGCTTAATGTTGAATAATTTGCAACCCTATCATGTGCTAGATATCTGAGGTTCTCAATAGCATGAAAGGCTTGATGGATTTCAGGCGAGACACTAAAGATGGCCCTTTCAGTAATTAGTAGGGGACTGTAATTCCATTTGAGGTATAGTAATGAAGAAATGCCCTGTCGACATGCTCAGAAAGAATCAGAAGTGTAAGCTATAAGATTCAACTTTGATATTAGAGCTTCCTTGTTTCTTATGTCACTAATTAAAGCTATGTGTGATGTCTTTGATTGATCAGTCCTGCTAGTTAGGTAAAACCTGGTTACAACGGTATATACTATTGTTTAAGAGTTTGGGAGAATATTGTTACTGCATTAGGGCAGTGGATCATGATTCAATATATTGGTAACCACAAGAAACCCAAGTAACATTACCGGTAACACACGACCCTACTTCTACAGTCCTACTTTAATTTTCTTGTTCCTTAAATACACAATGTGGCCTGTCATACTCCTAGTATATCCTTTATAAATGTTTATTATATTAACGCCTTTACATATGACCTTAAAAGTATATTTAAAAAAGCTAATATTTTAATTTATGTTAAGGATCTATCTTGATAACATTAGTGGAGAGTTAAAGGAAAAATTGTCCGATGAAATGAAATTCGAGCTCAAGGAAGAAATGGAGAACGAGCTCAAGGAAGAAATGAGAGAAGAGCTAAAAGAAGAAATGCATGAAGTGCTCAAGAAAGAAATGCGTGAAGATATTCAAGCCTGTTGTGTATGGTATCAAGAGTCGTGTTACCCGTCATAGGAAAACAAAGCATGGTAATGCAAGTGGTGCCCATCTTCAACATCAACCATTACACTTTGAAGAGCTTTGAATCAATTTATTTCCTCTTAAATTTTATGTATGATAGAATCATTGGTTTAGATTTCCTTATATGTTTGTCGAAGATGAGATGTTAGATTTATTTGGATATGTTTATCGACTAATTATCAACATATTTTATTTTTCGAAACTTTTTAAATGGCAGTAACTTAGAAATGGATGTGTTCAAACATGCTATAAAATGGTGTAGATTTAAGCAACGGGTTTGAGACAACATTTTTATTGGCGGATGAATGACAAATATATCTGTCTCAAGTAGCGATGGTATAACAACAAAATGGTTGGCTGGTTATTAGAAATGGATTAGTGACTGTTTCACTGTTCTTTTAGTGACCGCATGTTTGTCGCTAAGCTGTCATTTAATGGTCGAATCAAATTTAATATAGGAAACTTTATAAAGGCGCTAGCGAGGGGGTGGAGACCGAAGATCCATCACTAATACATTAACACTTTTGTCACTAAAGTTGTCGCAGAAATTTTGCGAGGCCCTTTTTTGCGACGGAATGTATCCATCACCATTCCGTCGTTGAAGGGCTTTAGTGACAAAATAGCGATGCAAGTGTCCGTTGCTGATGCCAGATTTTCTAGTAGTGACATATCTTTCGTACTTCTCAAATACTTTAGAATATGCTTAAGAGCAGTCCAGTGAAACTTTCCTGGATTCGGTTGGTATCTACTGACCAAGTTCTGAGCAAACGCCTCATCAGGCCTTGTGCATCTTACAGCATACATAATAGATCCTACAGCCGAAGCATAAGGCACCTTCTTCATGTAAGCCACCTCTTCAGGTGTTGATGCATCTTTCTCATGACTTAACTCATGCTTAACCTCCATCGGTAGAAAAACTTTCTTATAGTTATGCATGTTATTCTTCTTCAATATCTTATCAATATAAGCATCTTGGCTAAGACCAATTAACCATCTACTCCTATCTCGATAGATTTTAATTCCCAGAATATACGCAGCATCTCCTAAATCCTTCATAGAAAAACATTTACCAAGATAATCCTTAGCTTCCTTAAGTCTTGGAATGTTACTTCCCATGATTAATATGTCATCGACATATAGAATTTGGAACACTACATTACTCACACTAGCTTTGCGGTATACACATGGCTCATCACGATTTTGAATAAATCCGAACTTTTTGATTTCTTCATCAAATCACTTATTCCATTGACGTGATGCTTGATTCAAACCATAAATAGATCTTTGAAGTTTGCACACGCGCTTTGGATATTTAGGATCAACATACCCTTCCGGTTGTTGCATATAGATGTCTTCATCTAAGAGACCGTTCAAGAAGGCAGTTTTAACATCCATTTGCCATATCTCATAGTCATAGTATGCTGCTATAGCTATGAGAATCCTAATAGCTCGTAAGTCTGCTAAAAGAGAAAATGTCTCCTCGTAGTCTATGCCAAAAGGTTGAGTAAAACCTTTAGCCACTAAACGCGCTTTATAAGATTGTACATCACCATCCATGTCAGTTTTCTTCTTATAGATCCACCTATTTTTCACTACTTTATCATTTTTAGGTGCGTCTACCAGAATCCAAACATCATTGATTTCCATGGATTTTATTTTCTCATTCATCGCAACTATCCATTTTAACTTTTCTGGATCAGACATTGCGGATTGATAGTTAGCAGGTTCACCAAGATCCCCTACTTCCTCCTCATCATCCTCTATGTAAAGACATAGTTTGTCCGGCGCACGTATGGTCCTTTGAGACCTACGTGGAGGAATTAATTCCGGTGGAACACTCAGACTTTCTGGTTCTTCAGGAATTTCTTCGCTAGTATTTTCAGAAGGCAATTTATCTTCTTGAATTTCTTCAAGATCATAATTTCTCCCACTGAATTCTTGATTTACAAGATCATTTTCAAGGAAGTCTCCATACCAAGCCACAACTATTTTGTTCTCATCCGGATAATAAAAGTAGTAACCCATAGTTTCCTTAGGGTAACCTACAATGATACATTTTACTGAGCGTTGTTGGAGTTTATCTCTAGAGTCACGTTTCACATACACCTCACAACCCTAGATTTTCAAATAAGACAAATATGGCTTCTTGCCATGCCATAGTTCATATGGTGTCTTATCAACCTTCTTTGTGGGAACCATATTCAGAATACGAACAACAGATTCAAGAGCATAATCCCAAAAGGATAATGGTAAAGTTGTAAGATTAAACATAGATCGTACCATATCCAATAATGTACGATTTCTCCTTTCAGATACACCATTTTGTTGTGGAGTATATGGAGAAGTAAGTTTCTGAACAATTCCATTCTCACTTAAATAATCTTTAAACTCTTGACTTAAATATTCACCACCACGATCAGAACGAAGAGCTTTAATCTTCTTTCCTAGTTGTAACTCTACTTCGGCTTTAAACGTTTTGAATGTTTCAAATACCTCATGTTTATGCTTAAGTAAATAAACATAACCATAACGGCTATAATCATCCGTAAACGTCAAGAAGTAGCTAGCACATTTCCTTAACACATGTCTAAGTAGTCCACACACATCAGTATGTATCAAACCAAGTAGTTCAGTATCCCTTTCAATATTGCTATTAAAAGGTTTCTTGCTCATCTTTCCAAAGATACAAGATTCACATTTATCAAATGATTCATCATTGATACTTTCCAAAAGCCCATCACGTTGAAGCTTTTGTATGCGAGTCTTCCCAATATAGGCAAGCCTACAATGCCAAAGATAAGAAGAGTTCTTGTCTAACTTACTCTTCTTATTCATGCTAAAAATAGAATTATTTTTCCTCTTAGGATTTTTATCATGCATGTTAATTTCAAAAACACCATTCACAGAAATTGCATCAAAATAGAATAAACCATCTTTGAAAACAGAAATTCTATTATTATCAATCGTGTGAGTAAATCCAATATCCAACATACAAGAAAAGGAAATGACACCTTTAACAATTGTAGGTGCATAATGACAATTATTTAAAAACAGTACTAAACCCGAAGGTAAAACTAATTTAAATATTCCTATAGCTTCAACCGCTGCTTGTGCGCCATTGCCCACTTGCAGAAATTGTTCCCCATAGGTAAGCCTCCTTTTCAACTCAAATCCCTGCAGGGTGTTACAAATATTAATACCACATCCCGTATCATATACCCAGGAGTTTGATTTGTATGAAAGATTAAATAACTCTATCATAAAAAAGTTACCAGAAGATGGTGCTGTAGCAGCTTGCTCAGACTTCTTCTTATGTTCTGCCATTTCATGGAGATAGAGAGAGCAATTCCTCTTCCAGTGTCCAGTCATCTTGTAGTAGTGACAAGTCTCATCTTTCAGAGATTTCTTAGCAAAGTTCTGCTTTGGTTTTGATGTAGTCGCAACTTGCTTGCTCTTATCAACCTTGCCTTTGCCTTTCTGCTTCTTATTTACTTGCGGTTTTGGTTTCGACACTCTACCCTTTTGTATATGAAGTACTTGAGGAGTAGCAGTGGATGCCTTATCTTTCAAACCCTTTTTGAAGTCAATGAGCATTGCATGCAAATCATTAACTGTCTTCCCCGTGCAATGCATATTATAGTTACGAACGAAATCATTGAAGTCCTTATTAAGGGACCTATTGATCAAGTTAATAGCCATATTATGATCAAAGGGTTGTCCTAGTGCTATGAGTTGTTCCATATAACCCCTCATCTCCATATAATGAGCACTTACGGACTTTCCAAGAGCTTGCTTGCAACTATGTAGAGCATCAACTAGATCATAGATCTCTACAGCTTGCGGCGTTTCATACACTGCCTTGAGTTCATCAAGCATTTGCTGAGGTGAAGCTAGCTCATACTTCCTTTGAAGTAATGGAGCCATTCTCCCTAACATTACAGCAGCCACCTCATGGTGCTTCTTAACGTTAGCAGCGTGTTGAAGCCTTTCCGCATAAGTTTCTCCTTCAGCAAGATCCTCCGGAAAAGGAGTTTCCAAGATATTGATAGTACCCGCTGCTCTCAGAACAATTCTTAGTGAGCGGTACCAGTCATTGAAATTAGGGCCAGTAAGTTCAGGCCGTTCAAAAAAAGCTTTGAACGCCGAGCTTATTGTCAGATTGTTTTCGGGTTGAGCCATTTCTACAGAAATAAGTTCAAACATTAGTATTTTCGATAATACAATTCAAGAAAATAAAATCACCCCGGTAATAAAACCATAGTATTTTCCTTGAAAAAACTAGAATCCATATTGACATAGATTTATCACATCAGTTGATCTGCTAGTGACAAATGTATTCAACACAGTAACTTGTCGAACAATAATTGACAAACAAATTTGCAATTTCTAGATATGTTAGGGATTTACATTGCCAAAATCATTTGCATTGTAAACATTTTTATCCCTATTCTATTCCTTAAGTTTCTAGTTCTCACTGAGTAACTCAATTAAGTCGACTAATCTAAAGAACGTAAAACCTTCATGTGCAATCTTATTCAGTCATGAAGTTTACTCTCCATTACAACATCGTCCGATATCTTATATGACGACAATTGTAACTTCAAGTGTTCGTCAATTAGAGGGCATATGACTTAAATTTTAGGATATAGATTTTGGTGTCAAAATCATGTATGGAGAAGCATGCATACATCTCCATAACATAATTTTAATAAAACGTTTAGTAAACTTTTTGGTGAGACTAGAAGTTCATCATATATTTGCAAGTTGAGGTATTGGTTAAACCAATTAAAGATTTTACACAAAACTAAATTCACACCGTACTTTTTCTAGAACGAAGCTAAAGCACAAAGCAATAACCTTATTCATTGTGTTTCGGATGTGAATTAATGTAGTTAAAATCAACCTTAAAGAATTATACCAATAACAACCGTAGGTAATTCCAATTTTGACGCACAGGCGAGCCGAGAATTTGGTCAGCGCTGAAGCATAACACCTCCTTCCTTAACCGGTTACTTGACCAGCGGTGCGTTATACCCACTTTATAGTTTGTAAAAATTGAGTAGGCCGTTAAGTTGCTATTGCAATTCTAATCAATACATATCATATGTAATTTAGATCTCAAAACAATTCATTAATTTTGATAGGATTTAGTCCATATTATTTTTCTTAAAAAAAGAACTACCCTTGTTTACAACATACAATAAAACGCATGAAAACAAGTTGTACAAAAAAAAAACTTAATCAAATAGCCACATGCATAACAATTTATTCAAAGAACATTAAATCTAGGGTTTTTATGAACATAAAAAGTTTTCCCTGATTTTAAAATTTTGAATCAAATAAAGCAAATAGCAATCAAAATTATATGATCCGTAAAAAACATGCATGTTTATTACGGATCTCCCACATTCTCTTAACAATTAAAAAACTACGGATCGTAACCATGCATGACATAACAATTAATTCATGCAAAATATCTAAAGTTTAATTACCATGTAATTTTAGGGTTTACTAAAAAAAAAATTTTATAAAAATTCGGCAGATCCAAATTTAAAAAACAAAAAACAAAAAAAACTTAATTTTTTTATAAAACCTAAAAAACAACATGTAATTATTAACACCAATCAATATTAGTTAAAAAACTTTATATCTTGATAATTAAAATCATGTTAAAACGGCTCTCGATGCCACTGAAGGTTTATGTTTATCATAACAATTATAAAAACCCTAATATGGATCAAAGAACACACAGCGGAAGCAAATTAACAAAATCTTTAATTAACACGATTATAATTAATCAAGGCTAGGGTTACATACCTTTATCCTAGCAAGATCTACAAGTTGACGGAACGGTCACCGGTAGAGATAGATCACGAACACCACCAGGATGTAATCTAAAGCAAGATTACACCACGATCTTGTACACACGTGATACGACGAGTTAATCGTGAGTCTAGCACGAACAAACCGAGCTTCCAAGTCTATGAAAGATCTACTCAACAACCCTAGAGAGGGGCTAGGACTAGTTCTAGAATAGCTTAATAAAAATTAAAGAACCCTAATAGGGTGTTTGTTTGGCTGGTTTTTAGAGCAAGAGAAAGAGAGATATGAGGTGAAAATTATGAGGCTTTTGGTTTGTTTATATACACCTTGGAAAACTTCTCTTCCAAGGTTAAACAAAATAAAGCCACAAAATCTTTTCCCCTTTTCTTTTGTCTCCCATTTAGGCCGGATATACATCACCTCCAAAAGAGGTTCCCGGAACTTTTCCGACTCCTTCTTTTAGCTTCTTTAACCTTCTATAACGGTCATTTAATACTTAACTTTTAATTACTTAACGATCGTTAGCTACGGTTTGATTTAATAAATATAATAAATATATTTAATAAACAAGTTAACCCTTCACGTAATATGTGCAATCCCGTGATCTCGAGTTCGATCCTATCACACGACAATCGATTTTTAAGTCCATAAACTTTCACATATACCATCCCAGAATCACAATTTAGGCTAAAACTGTCAACAAGTAGCAAATACGACATAGAGATGGTATCTATCATAATAGCAATCACGACTAGATTGTATCTATTAATTATGGTTGTCAGCTCATCTTACCCCCCTAAAGCAGGATTATATCCAAAGTTTAAACGGTCGACTTGATTTGTACGTGTGATAGCAATTAAAACAGATTCAAGACATGGTAGTTTGAATATGTAATGAAGCACTAATTAAATAAGGAGCAGCCCTAGATGACTAAAAGCAGACTATTGAAATTATATTAAAATTTTATGGTCACCTTTTTTGGTGTATATTATAATCAGATTAACAGTTTTAAAGGTTGTCTTGTACTCGTAGTGCTAAACTTAACTGAAAAACTTATTGGATCTTACCTTCCTGAAGTCATAATCTTTCATGGTTTCGACCAATTTAGACCCGAGGGCCAGGAATCCCCTGCCTATAGGACTGTAAGAGACAATCCCAATGCCAAGTTTTTAGCAAAAAGAAAGACAAAATGAAGCGCCACCAACAAAGGAAACTATAACTGTATAATCACATTATCCTAAAAACACAACCAAAGTTTGAAAATCACCTGCAAGTAGGGACAATTTCATACTCTATATCTCTTGATCATACGGACCACTCGTTTTGAACAGCTGTTATTGGATGAACGGCGTATAGAAAAACCAAATAGTTAATCCTGAACGTGTATAGGTGACTTCACTAAATATTTGAGAATTGTGTGGAATATACATTTTGTAAGAAGAACAGTGACAACTCATAAGCTTGGCTTACGAATCCAATTCCGACATGCATTATAAGAGCCCACAGGTTTGAAAAAGAGGTCACACAGAGCTAATGAGTAAACTGTGAGCATTTTCTCTTTCAGCATGTTGTGCGAGCCTTGCATCCGCAACATTATAATGGTACCTTATGATTAAAAGAGAAAATGAGTAATGTTATTATGTTGGCTATAATATGCGGAATGATTCATTTAAAAAACATTGATCCTATTATAAATAGGATAAATTGCAAATTGCAAAGAAAGGTCATATAAAGGTCATTTACTGGGTAGAAACCCTTTACCCAAAAAAATAATTTCCAAGAAAGACGGGTTATAGTACCAAATGCGACACTAAAAGACGGTTTAAAAAGTATATGCCAATATGGGCTATCCATTATTTTCTCGGTCATCAAAATGTATTTCAATATCAATTGTTGACAAAAATAAGAGTGAAAATTAACTTTCATTTACAAATTATAAAGCTTGGAAGATACGCGTAAATGTCAATAAAACTGAAAGTTTTACGTTACCTTTAATGGGAACTTGCTTTTATATGCATGCATACTATTATAAAGTCACAAGAAACATATATACCGGAGTATAATAATCTTTAAAACATGGTGTACCTCTCTTTCATAGGTTGTCTAGCATTGTAAACTGAAACCTACTGGAACACCTATTCGGACCTTCTTTTTGGGCTGTGCATCGTCATCCTCATCAAGATTAAATCTGCCCCGTTCTTGGCTGACCTGAAAAATAATATAAGAAAGATGGAAACAGTAAGTAGCTATTCCACAAAAGTTGGAAAATATACTTTGGCAATATGGATCACCTTTTCAGCTCCATCAGTATTAATTGGCGAGTTTTTTTACCAAATAGTAGTCTTTTGAATAAATAATTACCAATGTATGGCGTTTTTGAAAATATTAACTAATGTATGGCGAAATGGCATTTTCCATTCTCTTTCACCTTTTGTTTATTTATTATCCAAACATCTTTCATCCTTTCTCTAATGACTCTAACCTATATATATTACATGTATATAATAAAACGTTGATTTATGTTCTATATATTTTACGTTAACGCAATTGCTATTGTACATGACTGCATATTCCATTGTTTTGGTTAGATAGTGGTATTTTATTTGGTTCATATTGGCATCGAAAAATTTTATATCTTTTTTTCGAAATTTTATGTTCTTTTAAAAAAAATAGATTATTTTTTAGACTATTAGAATTTTTCCAATTTGTGTAAAATTCGAAATTTTTTATCAATACTGAAAATTTTCTTTCTAAATTTTGAATCTTTCTTAACCTGAACACTGTGAACCAATTTTAAATTTTTTAGATATGTTCTCAAATTTTCGAAAAACTTTTGATTTTCACAAAATCGAAAAAACTCAAAGGTTTTCGAAAAAATCTCTAAAATCTTTGGAAAAAAGTTCTAAAGTTTTCGAGATAATATAATATTTTTTTAAAAATTCCTAAAAGTTTCGAAAAAAAATCTAAAAGTTTCGGAAAAAATATAAATATTTCGAAAAAAATCAAATATTCTCGAAAAACAAATCTATAATTTTAGAATTTTTTTTAAAATGTCGCAAATTTTAGATATTTTTTAAAAAATTAAATACGGTGGGATGATAATAATTTTTTGTAAAAGGATAAATAAATATTATGGAATAAAACCGGTGGTGCCGATAACAAATTACAACTTGAGAACAAACTGATGTAGTCGGAACGAAATTTGAAAGTTCATTGTTGATGTCATTGAATAAAATAGTTCGTTTATCAAATCGGCACAAAATTAAAAATACGTAACTATATAACAGTTTTTATCTTTAAATTACCAATAATCTCTAAGTAGAATTACTAAACATAGAATAAATTAAAAAAAAAGTACTTTTAAGATGATTTTTTTTATTGCTTTGAATAGAGAACGAGCGGGTGACATGACACTTTGATGTCTTTTGTAATTTATGTTTAATGTCAAATGAAAAAATAGACATATCATTAAATTTAGTAAGTCAAACAATACAATGGAAAATACTTTTGAAGATACCATGAAATGGTAATTACTTTTTTAAAAAACAATGAGTTGGTAAAAAACTCGGCCGCCTTATGGCAGATTAGGTCCTAAAAGTCCATCAAACAAAGATATTAGCTTGGAATAATTAGATTCTTCGTCAAACTTCATGTTCACAACTATCTCAAGAAATTGCTTCAAGCTTCTTCCGATCACCCATCTTTTTGTTACAGATAAACACAAATACAAGTGTTTTGATAAACTAAATCTTTACCATGGAATAGAATTTCAAAATTGCCTAAAACATTAACTAAGCAGTCATTTGGCCAAATTATTTATAGTCCTACTCGTTGGTCTTTTTAAATAAGCAACCTCTAATGAACTTATACGCAATGGAATCTCAAACACCTTCAAAACTGCTTATTTTGATATATAAATACAGCCATAAGCATCTCAGACAAACTCAATACAATTTACGTACAATAAGTAAGCAGAATGAGCATACATCCTTAAGGTACTTACAAATAAGCAGATAAACAACTTTATCTAAACATTTAATCGAGCAGGTTAAAGTAGGCAGACAAACACTTATATAACTAATCCCACTTCCCAAAGACCTGATGTTCGTTTGCAAGTCTTAAATTTATATTACAATGTTTAGACAAAACAATGGATTAGAAGACAAACACGGGCAAGTATACCCTTTCGTTCGTAATATAGCTTTGTAGTGGTAAGGCAGGATCGTTCGCTGAGACTTAATTTCGTTTTGGTAATCAAGATAATATTTAAAGAAATAAATAGTTGAAATGATATCAATAGTAACAAGTATGAGTAATATGGGATAGTTCGTATAAGTTCATGATGATGATAATAATAATCGAGATATGTTTATGTAGGTAAAGAGTGATAATCCTTTTTCGTCAAAATGGCGTTTGCACAATTTATTTGGGTTTGATTCAAGACTTACGTTTAATTAAGAAACTAAGCTCAAAACAGTTGCCAACGAGTTTAATATTTTATCAAGTTTCTAAGTGGATCTCTCCAACCAAAGATTCATGACCATAGACAAGTTCTTGAAAACTTATTATAAAAATTTGCGTTTCTCAACACCAAACTATCGTAACAAATCAACTTAGATAAAATATGGTTTATAGAACTAGGTGGTAAAATGGTTCTACAATATTAGCTTGAAATCATTTATAAAGGATCATATCATAGCATCATCAATAATTATAGTCACATACCCATATAGTCACAAATAGATTAGCCTAACATAGTAATCAAAGTAACAATTGGAAAAGAGTAAGAGAACATCATAGTTAGATTGGATTGAATGAACGAGTACACAAGTGTCACGATTGTATCGTTCCTCCAAGAATCGAAGAGTGGAATACTCTCGTTACAAGTATTTCCCAGAAGTAGATAATACAATTAACTAAGAAAGCTAAAATACTCGAGCTATAGAGTATTGAGAGAGAGAGAGGTGTGTCTAAAATGAGTAGAAGTGGCCTCTATTTATAGTTTTGTCTGGGGTCAATTGTGCGCCGCACTTCTCCGAAAGTGCGCCGCACTTTGGAGACGGTAATGTGCGTTGCACTTCTGAGATTGTGCGCCGCACTTCTGGGCGTTCCAGAATCTTCTATCAATAACTTTGGCTTATTTACATATTGAGGACCCTTCTTTGTATGTCTTCACTTTTTTCCTTCAAACTTTATATCAGCATATAAAACACAACATATTAAGTATCGGAAGCTCTTATTTATACTACAAAGAGGCATTATAATGATAGATTGAATATTTATATTTAGGTCGTTATCAAATTCCTCCACACATAGATATTGCTTGCCTCAAGCAATCAAAGCTAGAAAACAAATTCAATTTTAAAAAGATTTTAAGTGTTGTGAAGTATGATAGGAAAATGATTTAATTTTTATGAATAGCAAAAGCAAATGACAAAATAATTTCATCACCTCACGTGGATAGTGATTGGATTTTAAGTTCACACAAATGTCACTCACAAAGGGTAAATGTAAGACAACACTCAAATAGCACGGACATAAAATAGATAGCTACCATAGGTTTGTACATGACACATAAACATAACCGTTGCGGCGTGAGCACCAGATAAATTTTCAAAGAACAAAACGTGACAAATGAAATGGGTGTAGGATCAAAAGTATACCTTTGTCAAAGTCGTAGAACAAACTATACTAGAATACTTGATTGTTTTTATTTCTTTTTCATTCATCATTTTTTAAGAGAACATCATAAACTTTACGTCTTGACAAATGGTTAGGCATAACATATAAGGATATTGGCACAATGGATAATATAACACATGCGTACAAGTGCCACATATTTTATTAAGCCAGTGTAGCTTAACTAAAATGATATAAGGGTGATTTTATTTTGCCTCTTTTCGAAAATATCTATAAATTAACCTCACTGCGGTTTAGTAAATAATGATCAAGCATAAATTCTAAAGAATACTAGATTATCGTCTTTCACACAAAACAGAGAAACATAAGGCTAAGTTTTTCTCACATGTTTGGGTGATGTTTTTTTTGTTTTTAATTATAATGTCAATCAATGAGATTTTTGCTTTGCTAAAAACTGATTTATTTACAAAATATATATATATATATATATATATATATATATATATATATATATATATATATATATATATATATATATATATATATATATATATATATATATATATATATATATATATATATATATATATATATATATATATATATATATTATTTCAAAAAGTTTTTCATGTGGAGAAATTTATTTAATTATTTATTTTTTCAATTTGTCACCTCCTCCAAACTTAAGTTGAACATCGTCCTTGAGGTGATAACTGATAAAAACATTAAAAGTAGGAAAAATGCAAAGGGAAACGAGAACTTCCCGGGGCTTAGTAGAAAATTGCGGGACTTCGAGAGATGAATCCAACTTAGAGCTCCAATTTGCTATTTTCCTGCATTAGATGATGAAACAAAAAACACATGCAAAATATATACAAGGACGGTTTTATTTATTTATAGATCCTCCTCCACACTTAAGTTAAAAGGTGAGGGATAAAATATGGATTGCCTTCCGAATAGCGCTAAGTTTAGAGTCTTCAGCCAGAATCGGCTACTCGGATCTATTTTAAGAAGAACGGAATTTCTTCTTCTTCGATTTCATTACAGTGTTCTTCTTCATGGTAGAGCTTAAGTCTATATCTATTAACTATAAAGGTGCTATTGTCTCTACCGTATAATTCAACATATCCGGATGGATATTGGTGTTTTACTGTATAGGGTCTAGACCATCTCGAAGTAAGCTTAGGTTGCTTGAATTTATATTTCGAGATAAAGAGAAGTACTTTTTCTCCTTTTTTGAATTCTTTTCTTTGTCGCAATTTGCGATCATGTCAAACTTTGGTTCGTTCTTTATATAATCGTGAATTTTCATAAGCTTGATGTCGAAATTCATCTAACTCATGAAGTTGGAAGATACGTTTTTCTCCGGCTGCAATAAGATCGGGGTTGCAGTTATTAAGTGCCCAATATGCACGGTGTTCAATTTCTATTGGAAGATGGCATATTTTTCCATACAAAAGTTTGTACGGTGTGGTTCCAGTTGGTGTTTTGAATGCGGTACGAAAGGCCCATAGAGCATCTTCTAATTTTTTAGACCAACAAGCAGGGTTATTTTGAACGGTCTTTTTAAGGATACGTTTAAGACCTCTATTAGTGTTTTAAATTTGACCACTCGTTTAAGGGTGGTAAGATGTGGAAAATCGGTGGTTCACTCCATATATTTTCATAATTTTTTCCATGAGTTTGTTACAAAAATGAGTTCCTCTGTCGCTTATTAATGCTTTTGGAATTCCAAAACGACAGAATAATTTCTTTAAGAATGCTATAACAACTCTTGCATCGTTTGTTTGCAAAGCTTGAGCTTCGGCCCATTTTGATACATAGTCGACGACGACTAAAATGTATTCACATTTGTAAGATTTAGGAAATGGTCCCATGAAGTCGATACCCCACACGTCAAAGATTTCCCAGACTTGGATGTTATTTAGAGGCATTTCGTCTCTTTTAGAAATATTTCCAGTCCTTTGACATGCTTCACATAGTCGTACTAAGGTATGAGCTTCACGATTAATTGTTGGCCAATAAAAGCCAGCGTCGAACACTTTTTTAGTGGTGGTGTTCGCTACATAATGTCCTTCAGTCGGTCCGTAGTGACATTCATCGAGAATTTTTCGAGATTCGAATCCGGAAATATAATGTCGGATTATTCCATTGGAACAGATTCTAAATAAGTAAGGATAGTCCCAAAAGTATTTTTTAAGTTCAGAGAAAAATATTTTCTTTTGTTGGTGCGTCATTCCCTTTCGTAAAATACCTACAGACAAATAGTTTGCAAAGTCTGCGAAGCATGGTGTATCGTTAGTACTTACTTGCATTATATGCTCATCAGAAAAATCATCGATTTCATCATCGCTAAAATCATCATTCACTATGCGAGACAAATGATCGGCAGCAACATTTTCAACTCCTTTTTTTATCTTTAATTTCCAAATCAAATTCTTTTAAAAGCAATATCCATCGTATTAGACGAGGTTTGGCGTCTTACTTTTTGAACAAGTACTTTAAAGCTGAGTGATCGGTTTAAACTATCGTTTTTGACAATACGAGGTATGATCAAAATTTGTCAAATGTGTAAACTACAGCCATGAGTTATTTTTCTGTAATTGTATAATTTTTTTCGGATGTGTTAAGAGTTCTACTTGCAAAATAGATGGGATGAAATTGTTTACCATCTTTTTGTCCAAGGACGGCTCTAAGGGAATGTTCACTTGCATCGCACATAAGCACAAATGGAAGGTTCCAATCAGGGCTTGTAATAATGGGTGTGCATGTAAGTTTTACTTTTAGTGTTTCGAATACTGAAAGACATTCGTCGTCAAAATCGAACGTTCTTTCTTTCTCTAGAAGTTGAGTTAAAGGTCTTGCGATCTTCGCAAAGTCTTTGATAAATCGTCGGTAAAAACCGGCATGACCTAAAAAACTTCTAATGCCTTTAACATTAGTAGGTGGTGGGAGTTTTGAGATTACATCTATTTTTGTCTTGTCAACTTCAAGGCCGGCTCTAGACACTTTGTGTCCAAGCACAATTCCTTCTTTAACCATAAAGTGAATTTTTTCCCAGTTAAGCATAAGATTTGCTTCTTTACATCGTGCTAACATTTTATCGAGATTGCTTAGACATGTGTCGAAAGAATTTCTAAAGACGGAGAAATCGTCCATGAAGACTTCGACTGATTCTTCAATCATATCGTGAAATATTGCAATTATACACCTCTGAAAAGTGGCAGGTGCATTGTATAGACCAAAAGGCATGCGCCTCTAAGCGTAAGTTCCAGATGGACAAGTAAACGTGGTTTTCTCTTGATCCATAGGGTCGATTGGGATTTGAAAGTATCTAGAAAAACCATCAAGGAAACAAAAGTATTCATTTCCTGTGAGTCTTTCTAACATTTGATGCATAAAGGGTAAAGGAAAATGATCTTTCGCGGTTGCGTCATTTAGTTTTTGATAATCAATACAAACTCTCCATCCGGTGATGGTTCGTGTTGGTACAAATTCGTTGTTTTCGTTAGTCACTACAGTGATACCTCCCTTTTTAGGTACACAATGAATAGGACTAACCCATGGGCTATCGACGATTGGGTAGATTATCCCAGAGTCTAAGAGTTTAAGGATTTCTGTATTAACAACGTCTTTCATGTTAGGATTTAATCTTCGTTGTTTTTCCATAATCGGTTTCTTGTTATCCAAAAGTTGGATTTTATGTTTGCAGAATGATGGACATATGCCAAGAATGTCAGAAGTTTTCTTAGCAAAAGCTTGTTTATGCTTCTTGAGAACGTTAGTGAAACCGTCTTTGTGTTCTTTCAAAAGTTGGGATGAAATAATTATTGGGAGTAATCTTTCTTCGTGAAGAAACGCATATTCCAGATGTCCAGGAAGAGGTTTAAGTTCTAAATCTGTAAGAGGTTCTTCAACAGATTTCTTAACTTTGAAATCGGTTTTGAAAGTTATGGTTTCAAAAGGTGTTTCGATTTCTACTTCGAATGTTTCGATTGGTTCATCAGTATGGTCGGCTATGAAGGCATCAAATTCAGCAAAAAGTTCTTCTTCGAGGATGGTTCCTTCGATAGAATACAAAATTTCGCTTCCTTCTTCAAGAAGAGCGTCGGAATCGGCTTCAACGATTTCTTCAATAACATCGATACTAAAACAAGTATCATCATTAGAGTACGAGTGTTTCATTGCTTCGTCGATGGAAAAAGAAATTTTATCTTCTCCAACTCCAAGGTTGAGTTGTTTTTGCTTTACTCTAATTTTAGCGTCAACTGTGTGTAAGAAAGGCCTACCAAGGATAATTGGTACCTTGCTATCTTCTTCCATTTCTAGGATTACAAAGTCAACGAGAAAAACAAATTTTCCGACTTCCACGAGCATGTTTTCGGCTATCCCCATTGGGTATTGAAAAGAACGGTCCGCGAGGCGAACACTCATTTTTGTGGATTTTAAAACATCTTTAGAGAGTTTAGCATACAAAGAGTATGGCATGAAGTTTATACTTGCGCCAAGATCGCCAAGGCGTTACAAGAGTATGAGTGATGGAAAGTACATGGGATTAGGAAACTTCCACGATCTCTTAGTTTTGGTGGTACTTTGTTTTGGACAATGGTAGAACATTCACCATTTAGAAAAGTTGAAGAATCTTTTTCAAACTTATACTTGCTCTTGATAAGTTCTTTGATAAATTTGCCATAATTTGGCATTCCAGCCAGAACATCGACTAAAGGCATGTTAATTCGAACTTCTTGTATTAAGTCGAGGAATTTACCATACTTAGCTTGCATCTGTTGCTTGCGTAAGCGTTGTGGGTATGGTACTTTTGGTTTACATGGTTTGGGTGTTGGGCTTTCAGTTGGTTTGGTATGGTTTGTTTGAGCTTCATCCTTATTATCACTATTGAGTAGAATTTTGGTTGGTGTATCTTGAGTAGGTTTGGTAGGTGATTCTTAAGATAAAACACTCCGCGTGAATACGACATTCATATTCTCTTTACGAGCTTGTGGGGTTGATATTTTCTATTGTTTTTGGGTTTTTGGTTGGTGTTGCTTGGTAAAGAACCAGAAGTGCGATTCGATTGTTTATCGGCCAAACGATCAAATTTAGCTTCACGGTTTTGTATGGAAGCTTGGTGGTTTTGTTCGTAGTTTCGAACTTTGTTTTGAAGTCAATGAATGTTTCTCGAACAAAAATGTTGGTTTTTCTTTGAGATTCAATAAAGTTGTCGAGCTTTGTTTCAAGGTTGGTTTTGTCTTCGGTTTGATTGTGTTTCTTTTCGTCTCGATCGTAACTTGGTTTATCATTTGATCTCCAATTATCGCGGTCGCGATTACGATAATCGTTATAAAATCGAATTCGACAAAAGGTATTCATGAAGTGGGCTTCTTCTTCCTTCGTGATGGGTGTGTCATCGTCATCACATTCACTAGAAGGATGGTTTCCTCCATAGTGTTTGCAGGTTTCACATTTCTTGTTTTTCATCTCTTTATATTGAGTATCAATTTTGAGAGACATGGCATCCATTTGAGCCATAGTTTTTTCGGTATCGGTGGGGTTGTTGCTTTCTTCGACAAAAGCTACGGTTTTTTGTGGGTTTTTGTTTTTGTGATTTTTGGATCAATCAAGCTTAAGTAGGACTTTTTCATCCAATAATTGGTAAGCTTGGTTAGGAGTTTGGTAAAAGAAAATTCCGCCTGCTGCGGCATTCAATGCATCTTGGGTAGCATCGTCAAGACCATGATAGAAAATCTTGATTATTCCTTGTTTTTTGAGTCCATGACCATGGCAGTTTCTGAGTAGTTCTTTCATTCTTAACCATGTGTCAGTGAGAGTTTCTCGATTTTGTTGAGAAAAGCTTTAGATTTCTCCGAGGAGTTTTTCAAATAGGGCAGGAGGAAAGAATCGGCTAATGAAAGCGGTTCTAAAGGACCTTCCCATGTTTGAATGGTTCCTTAGTTAAGTTCGTCGAGCCATGACTTGGCTTCTCGAGTAAGGGATGATGGAAACATCATGAGTTGGACGGCTTCGGCTTGTCCTTCTCCATAGTTAAACATTTTACAAATTCCGCTGAATTCGTGGATGTGTTTGTGAGGATCGGTTTTGATTCGACCATCAAATTGGTTATTTTTTACAAGTGTTAAGTGGTTCCCTTTGATTGCAAAATCGTTTGCAATTTCAGGTAAAACGATTGCGGAGACAAGAGTTGGTGCTACAACTCTATCGGCTGACCACATTGGTTCATCATCGGTGTCCGACACTGGATCGTAACGGTTGATGAGTTTGGTGAGAAATAGGATTTGAGAAAGATTGTCGAAAGGTTGGTTGATTATGCGAGGTTGAGTTTGCTCGTGTCGCCTAGCTAAAGGTACACGGTGATGAATTCTACGTAGCCTTCGGCTAAGGGTACGTTCAGGTTCTGGTAACGGTGATGTTGGTGGTGTTCCAGATGAACGGGTGTGAATCCAACAAGGTTTTTGGTGTTTACAGTAGGAAATGTGTTGCGCACATTTTGGTTTGTGCGGCGTACTTTCTGTACTGCAAAAAAATTTTGGTTTGAAAATGAGTGGCAAATGGTTCAGTTCTTCAAGGATTATATGAGTTTGGTTACAAAACAGGATTGTAAGTCCCCGACAGCGGCGCCAAAAACTTGATGTTCGTTTGCAAGTCTTAAATTTATATTACAAGGTTTATACAAAACAAGGGACTAGAAGACAAACACGGGCAAGTATACCCTTTCATTCGTAATATAGCTTTGTAATGGTAAGCCATGATCATTCGCTGAGACTTAATTTCGTTTTGGTAATCAAGATAATAATTGAAGAAAGAAATAGTTGAAATGAAATCAATAGTAACAAGTATGACTAATATGGGATAGTTCGTATAAGTTCGTGATGATGATAATAATGATCTAGATATGTTTATGTAGGTAAAGAGTGATGATCCTTTTTCAACAAAACGGCGTTTGCACAATTTACTTGGGTTTGATTCAAGACTTACGTTTAATTAAGCGACTAAGCTCAAAACAAGTTCCCAACGAGTTCAAGATTTTACTTAGATTACTTGGGTTTGATTCAAGACTTACGTTTAAATGATTAGCTTGAAATCATTTATAAAGGATCATATCATAGCATCATCACTAATTATAGTCACATACCCATATAGTCACAAATAGCTTAGCCTAACATAGTAATCTAAGTAACAATTGAAAAAGAGTAAGAGAACATCATACTTAGATTGGATTGAATGAACGAGTACACAAGTGTCACGATTGTATCGTTACTCCAAGAATCGAAGAATGGAATACTCTCGTTACAAGTATTTCCCAAAAGTGGATAATACTGAAATTTAACTAAGAAAGCTAAAATACTCGAGCTATGGAGTATTGAGAGAGAGAGAGGTGTGTCTAAAATGAGTAGATCTGGCCTCTATTTATAGTGTTGTCTAGGGTCAAATGTGCGTCACACTTCTCCGAAAGTGCGCCGCACTTTGGAGAAGGGAATGTGCGCCGCACTTCTGAGATTATGCGTCGCACTTCTGGGCGTTCCAGAATCTTCTATCAATAACTTTGGCTTATTTACATATTGAGGACCCTTCTTTGTATGTTTTCACTTTGCTCCTTCAAACTTTATATCTGCATATAAAACACAACATATTAAGTATCGGAAGCTCTTATTTATACTACAAAGTGGCATTATAATGATAGATTGTCTAACACCCCCAAATTACATTGCGCAGCGGAAATACACATTTGGGTGCTAAATACAAACATTGTTACACAAGATATTTTGAACAAACTCAAAATGATAAATTTGAAATATAATAGAATATAATTTAACCACTGTCTAAAACTTTCAATCCCAAGTAAAACAATTTTAGAAATATAAGAGTAATATTTAGGTCCCCCAAAGACTTTATCACATTCACAAACACTTTACCAAAGTACTCGGCCGTACATTATTATTTTTGTGACAAAAGGGAAAGAAATCCGTTTTAGACCAATCACCACGAAAGCAATCCCGCAATCCTTCTCCAGCAAGCTCCGCAATTCCTCAACTTCAATACCTGAAATACATGCTTAAAATCATCAACACAACGGTTGAGCGAGTCTATAGGTTTTCCAAATCAACATTTGAACACAAGAGAAAAATCAATCAAGATCATTTAATAGAATTGGCGTGCACACAATCTATTATTCTGGCATTCTGGTATATAACAACAGCTACTGAATTGTATTAAGCTCATGACACCGATCCTTTAACTTAGTCACCCACGCCTAAAGCCGGCATGACTATATGAAATTCCAGTGCCCCTACTAGGGTATCATTTGCAAGGATACCAATTCTCATTCTCGTAAAATTATCCTTCCTAGCGGGTTACTCATCGTAAAGTCCTGGTCTCGGATAGGGTCGTCAGCCCAATAGTACTATTATTAGAATAAGCGGCTATTCCCAACTCACAACATCAAGTCAGAAGATAGTTAACGGCTCATGAATTTAGGGTCTTTTACAAATAGGGTACTTATACAATTCATAACAACAAAGGCAACAAAGCAACATTCGGGTCCAAACAATCAATCATGACTTGTGTTCATTTTACTTTCAAATAGCATGTATCCCCCTCGCGGGTTTTAAAATCATTCAAAACAATTACAAAAGCGAGGCTATAGACTCACCTGGAGTAATAGCAGTAGTAAGATGATCTTCGACGATAGTTGATGCCCGATAAACACAAAAACCGCAACCTATCAAATAAGGCGTGTTCATCAATAATAAACTTGAAAAATAAATCATACCTAACAACATCAAACTCAAACTCATAAAGTCACGATAAACTCGAGAGAAAATGATATAAATAACTTCATTATACTTTACTACACATTTACTTAACCATTTTACACTTTTTACAAAGTCCGTCGGTGCATACTACATGTACTAGCTTATTTTACCCCTTTTAAACTTGTCAACCGTTTATGAAACGACTCGATAAACTAACTTACTATATATAGAAAGTCCTCTTACAAGTTTATCAAATGAAATTTACTTTTAATGTACTTTACCCAACTCATTTTCAAACTATAAAATCCGGACAGATTTACGTTAATTTTTCACACAACCGTTTTAACTTATTTAAACGACTCCGTTTACAAAACCGACACTCGTTTTTTAAAGTAAACTCAAACTATAAAATAAACACCTCATTATCAGTAGGTTACATTTTTCAAAACATCCATTTAGAGTCCCCGAGATTTGATCCAGATATCGACAACAACTACTTGTAGTGCCGATACTCGTCTCCCGGTACACGATCATTCAAAACATCATAACTTCGCGCTCGTTTGGAGCTAGAAGCTCTACCTTATATCAAATATGAAGCTAAGAAAATTATCTACAACCCCAGGCTATAAGTTAAGCCATTTTCAAAACATAAAAATTCGGATTTTACACTTTACTTACAGTTATAAAATGACTATAAAAATCTTGTACAAAATCAACTTTTTGATAAAAACCAATCATAGAAATGGTCATTTCTATACCCTAATATCATCATATATCAACCATAACATCAAAATCATAATCAAAATAAAAATCTTTAGATCAAAATGAAGTTTTAACAAGATCTTTAGCAAGAATCACCATGGATCATCATGAAAATGCCATGCATGATCATAGCTCCTACCTACCAACATCAAGAAAAAAATGTGCTTGCATGTAAGGAATTCTTACACCATAATGATCCTTGATCAAATATAAGATTGGGTCTATGCTTGGTTTAGTTGGATTCAACCTCAAAGTCAAGATAAAATTGAAAATGTGTGTGTTTTGGTGATGGTGGTGGGTTTCGGCATTCAAGAGAGAGAAAGGAGAAGATGAGTGAAATTTTTAGTGGTGAAAATGTGATGTGTGTTTTTGTTTTAAGTTTATATATAGTGGGGTAGGGACCAAAGTTGCAATTTAGCAATAGTTGTGGATAAAAATGTAAATAATTAGCTAAAAAGCGGGTAATAAGTATTAGTAAATTTTCAAAATATTTACGGGGCTCGGGATTCATAAAGATACTTTTAAAAATTTAAAACGTACCTTAAAAATAACAATGTCGACTCTCGACTCGACTTAATTCGAACTTAAAATAAAAACGTCAAAAATATAAACATCGAGACAACAATTGATAAAACATAAAATCTCGGGCATCCATCGATATCGTGGTCACTAATAATCCTCGCTATTAGTAAAAAGATAAAAATAAGACCTCCAACGTCGGTTTAAATAAAACCATCAATCGTCATTTCATTCAACTCATCAAAAATTTCAAAGTTATTAGTAAAAATAATATTATATAATATTAAATAAATGACCTCGGGTTTGGGTTGTCACATCCTACCCTCCTAAAAGAGAGCGACGTCCCGGCGCTCGGCCCCTCTTATATTCACATTCCTTACCTCCAGAACAAATGAGAACTCTTTTCCTTAAAGAAATCCTCATGCTTCCTTTACCATTTCAGATTCCACTTCTAGAATTCTTGTATCTTCACAATATAATCCTTACTATGTTTCGACCTCATAAGAACTCTTCACAGTCCTGTCTTTGAAAAGCAACTTATCTTCAAGTTGAATTCTTTCCTTGTTGTTATCAAAACAAATTTCACTCTTCATAACGACACCTTAAGCATAACCACGTTTCCCAATTTCAAACTCCATCGACTTCCTTCGATTGCCAACATAACTCTTTTGACAACTCCTTGTTACTAATAAACGGTCCTTAACCCATACAATCTTATCAATATTGCCAATATCACTTCTAGTTCAGTCATTCAATTCCACCTACATTTCTGCAATACACCGAAAAACTAATCTTATGTCCATAACTCACTATCTTTAACCTTCACAAGTTGAAGTTCTTTATGTACCATCAATAGTATAGCCTTATTACTACTACTAGCATGATAATTGTAAAACCCGTAAAAATAAGGTCATAATTCAATTCTACTTTCAATTATTTTGAAGTATTTTATAACGTTAAATACTATTATGCTTAACGGTTTAAGTTGAAACCGATATTAAATATTATCTTTTAATATTTTGATGAGTAACGAGGACTACTAGTGATCGCGATACCGACGGATGCCAAAATTTTATATTTTATTATCGATCGTTTCGATATTTAATATTTTTGACAATATCGTTTTAATTACGTATCGAGTCGTTATATTATTATTTTTCGTGTGCGTTTAAACTTTTTAGTATTTTTACGAAACCCGAGTCTCGTAAATATTTCAAAATTTATAATTTACATTTTCTACCCTCTTAAACTATTTTATTACATTTTGGACCAAAACTATCACAAATTGACAAAAACTACCCTAACCTTACACTATATAAATAAATTCCACTATCTCATTTTCATTATAAAAATTATTTAAACAAAAAAATCCATTTTCTTCCTCGCTTTCTCTTTGTTGGTCGTACACCACCACACAACAAATCATCAAAAATTTTGATGATCAACTTTGATCCATCCAAAAACAAAACAAGTCTCATCCTAGATTTTCAAAGGGCTATACATTGGTATAATTTTCTTCAACATGCACTAATTTTTCCAAAAATTTATTTTCTTGATGAACTATACTTGTTTGATTCATTTTGAAGGAATAAACGGGTGTTAATCTTATTATATTACATAGTGGGGTGTTTGCATGTTTGAATTTTTGAGTTTGATTTATTAGATTTGTACATGCAAGTGTATTAGAGGTTTGATCATAGTGTAGGAGTGATGGAATGTTCATATTAGTGGTATAGAAATGGGTAAAATGTGTTGAAAAATTGATTTTGTATGGTTTTTAAATGGCCAATTTTAGGCAGTAGGTTTGAGGCTAATTTCGGGGGTCTTAAGTCTGAAAAAGATTGATATTATGAGATTATGTCGTAGAGAATTTCGTTAGCTTCGATTTGATATAAAGTAGGCCTTCCAACTCCAAACGAGGTGGAAGATACACAAGTTTGATTTTCGTGTACCGGGAGACGAGTGTTGACACAATCCGAAAATTGTTGTCGATATTTGGATCGAATCTCGGGGACTATAAAATGAGTTTCAAAACGATTCAAGGGCTGTTCTCAGGCTCAAAGTTTAGCATTTTGAGTCTATTTTTATAATCAAGTGTCGGTTTTATAAATGGAGTTGTTTAGAATGGTCAAAATAGTTTCGTAAGTCAAGGTCGCTAAACTGTCCGGATTTTGTAATTCAAAGATGTGTCAGGCACGGAACTTTAGAAGTAAAATCTTTGATGAGCTCTTGGGAGGAATTTATACATATAGTAAGTAAGTTTTCTGAGTAGTATCATAAAAATTTGATATGTCTAAGTATGGGAAAACGGCTTGGACATTCGGTATGTTCCGACAGATTTTTATTAAAGGCGTAGAATAATAAAATGAACATATAGGAGAGTGTAATAGAATCACTTGTATCGTTTTCTCTTGAGTTGTCATGATTTTATAATTGAGTTTGATTTTATTATGTATCATTTATTTCTTGAGTCTATTATTAATGTATGCACCTTATTTGCTAGGTTGCGGTTGTCGTGTTTATCGGGCATCTACTATCGTCGGCGGTTGTCTTCAACTACTATAAGTACTAAGGTGAGTCTATAGCCTCGTTTGAGCTCATTCAAATATTTTTAAAACCCGCGAGGGGAATACATGTTTTATAAACTTAGAACACAAGTCTTTTATGGTATGCTTGTCCCTCTTTGAATGGACCCGTGGTTGCCTTTAAATTGCATTAAGTGATTTTCATTGTTAAAGCCTCAATTATGGACCGTTAATTAACCTATGATGGGTTAACCGCTAGTACAATTAATAGATCTATGGGGGAAGCCGCTCCAGTTCAGTTTTTGTGGACTTGTCACAGAAGCTTAGGCCCGACCTCCGCACTGTTTGAACATATTGTATTGAGAAGTCAGGTATACGACAATGTACCAATAATCTGGAGGTAACGACACTTAATAAATCTCTTGTCTTATTAGACCTAACGGAGTGTTTAAGGGCTCGGTTCCATGAGCTTATTGCAATTTATGCTATATATAATTATTATTGTTGATGCAAATTATTATTGATGCTTGTTAAGCATGCCACAAACTTATAATCTTTGCTTGTGTTCAAATTGATTACATAAACCTATAGATTCACTCGGCATTTTTGCTGATTGTTTTACTCACATGTATTTCAGGTAATCAAGAAGTGGAAGCTTGGAGGTCACGGGAATGAAGTTGTGCACTGCTTTTGTTGTTCAAACTCTTTGATTTATTTATCGTTCCATTTTTAAAACAAACTAATATGTTGTTTTAACTTATCTTTTGGTAAGGATTACTTGGGACTACGCTACTCTGATAAATGTTTTAGGAACGATAAATTTGAAACGTCTCTCTTCGAGTCGTTCTTTATAAATTGTGTGTTTTTATACCATTGTTTAGCACCCAAAGATATATTCCGCTGCGTGTAAATTTGGGGGTGTTAAAGATTGGTACCAGAGCCATGAGTTATAGAGAACTAGGTCTTTATTTTAAAAACCTAAACTATAACTGTCAGTTTTTATTTTTCAAAGAGTCATGTGCACCGGACTTCGCGTGACTTCAGGTTCAAGCTACTTCTGAGATTACAATTTTAGTATACGTTATTACGTATACCTTATTGCCAAGTATTTATAAATAAATACTATGATCCATTTATGGATATATATTTATATCTAAGATTTCTTTATCGATATATATTTATGTCGTTAAGATTTTCGATAAAAGTTTATCATTTATTAATGATTAACTTAAATAAATACAATGAATTTTCAAGATCTTTCTGTATTTATTTTTGAAGTATTTAAATTGCTTTTATTGCAATATTTTATATTATGACCTTACATACATTCATTTGCGTGTGCTATGTTCATTGTTTAACCCTTTGAGATATCTATATAGATATCCAAATCGTCTTCTGGCTGTTTGTGCTTGGACGTCTTGAAACGTAATCTCTAGACCATTGTGTAGCTCAATGTGTCCTTGGAATAGACTAACCGCTATCGTGTGAGTCACACATTTTGAAACACTTCCTATAATTGTGTTGAATAATATCATGGTTTTTTTTATAACATTTTGTTGACTTTTATCACCGTTTTGCACGGTATGTGAAGATTTAATTCGTTGACATTTATATGTATCGACTCCGAAGTGTATTTGTTGTCCCTAATATATGATGATTCTATACGATTAATGAAGAAAGAAAAATAGATATGAGATTAATTTTAGAGAGAGAAACTAGAGAGACAAAAGAGAGAGAAGTGTGTGAACTTGTGAAATATTAGATTAAGAGAAAATGAATGACTAACCAACACCCTTCCTAACATGCTAAGAAGGGTTTATATAGCCTTTGCTTAAATGTAGCTTAATGGCCTATATGATTATGGGCCGGGCTTTCCTTTAGGGTTTTGTTTACTTATGAATGAACCTTAGCTTAAAGTTAAGCCCGTTATACACGACTAATCTACTACCTATTACAACGTTCTAATATACGATACATAATAAACCTATGACTGATCATTCTTGTTTGACTCAATATTTTGAGGCTAACAATCTCCCCCAATGAGAGGTCATAAACATTGGTCATTTAGGAAATTTGTAGAGATTATTAATCTCGCCATAAATGAGTCTTGAACGTGTAATTGTAGTCTTGTTCCTTCATGCTGTGATCTTTGAGCCTTTGTCGTTATCTTTCGACTTTGTTTTTAATCTTGAGATCTTAAAATCATCCTTGACTTGACTTTGCCATCTTGTAATCTTGTGTCTTCATACACATGCTCACACTATTAATTGTTGAATATGTCTTTAGGCATGATTATGTGGTTTTGAATCTTTGACTTTACTAAGTACACCGTGACACCACCTTCTCGAGACAAAACATAGACACGGACTGAATGGCTTTGACATTCGTCCTAAATCGGTAGCGTTTTACCTCCGGTCGGTGAAGACCGTTATACGATATTAAATACCGTACCTGTGATAGGTAGATTCAATTAAGAATCTCCTTGACATGGTTTCGCGGCTGTACTAGCCTTCTCTTTACTCGACCGTCTCAAAGCAAGACTGCGAACATAAAGAGTGAATCAATTGGATAAATATCCGCTTGATTAAAGTCGTCAATTTAATTTCCTGGAACAAGTGTGATTCATAAAGAATCTTACCATTGTTTCTTTCTAGTTGACACAAGCTTGATTCATAAGAATCTCACAAGTCACCTACCGTAGCGCTGTTTGATGTTGACGCTAGAAGGATTTCCATTCGTCACTGTGAATATTAATGAATATCACTCTGAATGTTCTGGCAAGACCATAAAGATATTGCGTAGAAACCTGAAACGAGTTTGAATCAATTAAGAATCAAACCACTGTTGCTTTTCAGATTTACATATGTTCAATTCATGAAGAATCTTACATATGACCTACCACAGTGCTGTTAGATGTTAACACTGGAAGGATTTCAACTCATCATTGTGAATACTAAGTAGTATCACTCTGAGTGTTCTAGCAATATCACAAGGATATAGCGTAGGACTCTCTTGATCTTCATCCGTGTGTCCTAACGAGATTTGATTGATCTCTTGGCTCTAGACTCGATTTGTGCACTTTTAGTGGTCGGAGGCTGGAGCAGATGCCACCTATTCAATATCAACTATCTCGAAGTGAGAAAGTCAATAGAAGTCATGTTGTTCTCCGTGACAATAAAACAAACTTCTTTTGAGAGAAGCCTGAGTAGCTAGGAAAGGTTTGTGCATACATCACTGGGTCCATGATGAGTTTGTCTTCATGTTGTGTTAACCCGGTTTCTGCCTAAGTTGTATGGAGGGCTTCTTTCTTTAGACCCTTTATCCTTACATTTCTTTTTCATTCTTCAACCCCTTCAATACTTACCAAGACATCACTAATAGCACCTTGTTGTGATTGTTCCAGTGCTATCATCAGTACTTAGTCGGCATTCAGCTACGTTCACATTCTACTCCATCTTTCCTAAGGACTTCTAATAATCTATTGGATTGTCCTTGGGAAGATCCCTCCGGTTCTGGTTGGATCATAGGACTTAAACCTAACCACCCTTTTGGCACCAATAACGTCATGAATTAAAGATGTTGTGGGTATTTGATCGTCACCATAAAAACCACTTTAAATTCTAACAAAGTGTTTGAAAACATTTAACACCTTGCTAGTTTTGTCGTTTTAGAAAAGCTTCCCCTTCGCATGTGCATTAAAATGCGAAAGAATTTAAGTAGACATTTTGCACATGTGGGTAAGAGTTAAAGTGCTTTAGTCTATAGATCACATTTTAATCACATTTTCTCCCCTATCTCTAATATATAAAATCTTTTGATATTAGAGATACCAAATTTGATTAAAATATATTTTGAAAAATAGTCTTGAAAATCTTCGGGAGAACAATGTGTCAAACTTAGCATGAAATTTTGAAAGCTCCCCCTCAAAAATTGATCCAATTGAATTGTCATTGTGAGGATGTGATCCACATTTCTCTTTTTAAGGATGGGAGTTGTTGAACACACAATTTTTGAAAGATTTTAAATAATCATTGAAAAATTCTTGAAAAAATTATGTTCAACGCTTTTTGAAAAATCCTATTTCTTTTGTCGAAGAGGTTTTTCTAAAGCATAAACTTGAGTTCATAGACTTTGAATGTCTTGACGAATCCACTCAAGTGTAAGAAGATTTCTCTTCTTTTGCTGAAGGTAAGAGCACGAAATTGTACACTCCCCGTGAATATTGATCCGGGTTGCAATCTGAAAGTGATTACAAGCCATTGTGTTGAGCTCAAAACGTTGAATGTTTTGTGACAAGCTCAACCCGTGATAGATTGCTCTACCCGTTGTTGGGAATATTATCCAAATTAGACAATTTCCTTTTGAAAAAGTAGAAATGACATGTTTTGAAAAAATATTTACAACTTTCATTCGAGCTTTATGTACACACCCGTGTCGTTATTGAGCGATATTTCTAGGTACGTCCATATTATCGATACTGAAAGACATTTCGAGAAGAATATTTTTGGATTTTCAAAGATTTTTTTTATTTTGTATTTTTCTTTTTCATTAATATTACAGATAGATGTTTGATAGATGAATCAAGCAGGCTTCTTTGCCAGAATCTCCAGTTCTGCTGGAGTCAAACATCTCATACCAATTTGCCTAACTAGATACACAAACCTCTCTTTCGACAGAGCTTTCGTAAACAAGTCAGTTAATTGGTAATCCGTTCCAACAAAGTATAGTTCAACGATACCTCTTTCAACTTGTTCCTTTATGAAGTGGTATCTGACATCGATGTGCTTCGTGCGTGAATGCTGTACCGGGTTGTAGGAGATGGCTATGGCTGACTTTGAGTCATAGTACATAGGTACTTTATCAAAGTGGAAGCCATAATCCGTGAGTTGTGTTCTCATCCAAAGAACTTGAGCACAACACGCAGATAGAGACACATTCTCCGCTTCGGCTGATGAAAGTGACGCGCAATCTTGCTTCTTGGAAGACCATCCCACAAGCTTATCTTGTCCTAGAAATTGTGCACCACTAGAAGTACTTTTTCGTGTATCAAGACACCCTGCATGATCAGAATCTAAATAGGACGTTAGAAAGAAACCGGTTTCCCTCGGATACCAGAGTCCCAAATGAATGCTATTCTTTAGGTACCGAAAGATCCGTTTAACCTCCTTGAGGTGCTTTTCAATGGGTCGTGCTTGATATCGTGCACAATAACATGTAGCATGATGAATATCAGGTCTGCTTGCTGTCAAGTACATGAGGGACCCGATCATGGAACGATATCTCGTTTGATCTATGGGTAATCCCTCCAAATCAGCATCTAGGGATGTGGTTGATAACGGTGTCCCAACGGGGTCACATGAAGTCATACCATGCTTTTTGATTATCTCTTGACAATACTTAGCTTGGTTTAAAGATACCACTTGGGGATTGGTGAACTTGAATTCCTAGAAAGAATTTTAGTTCGCCCATCATTGACATTTCAAATTTGCTGTGCATTACTTTTTCAAACCATTTTGAAAGTTTTGGGTTTGTAGACTCGAAAATAATGTCATCAACATAAATTTGCACAAGCAAAATGTCATCCCCATATTTATAAGTGAAAGAGTTAGATCAATGGAACCTTTTGAGAAACCTTTGGATACCAGAAATTTCGAGAGCTCGTCGTACCACGCCCTTGGAGGTTGCTTTAGTCCATATAGTGCTTTGTGGAGACGATACACCTTGTCAAGATAATGAGGATTTACGAATCCTTCCGGCTGCGTGTCATAGACTTCTTCCTTCAAAGGACCGTTAAAAAATGTTGTCTTTACGTCCATTTGATAGACAGTGAATCCCTTATGTGCAGCATAAGCAAGGAAAATCCTGACCGCTTCCATACGAGCAACTGGTGCAAATGATTCTTCAAAATCAATTCCCTCTTTCTGGCCATACCCCTTAGCCACTAGCCTAGCTTTGTTCTTGATGATCGTATTCTCTTCATCCATATTGTTTTTCCAGATCCAACGAAGATTTAATGGAATCACATCGTATGGTCTGTCAACAAGTTCCCAGACTTTAAGTCTTTCAAATTGTTGAAGTTCATCCGTCATCGATTCAATCCAAGCATGATCAGCCATGGCTTCTTTGTTGTTTTTCGGTTCAGCTGTACTCACTGCGAGTGCGAACATACAAACATCGCAATCGGTTGCGAGTTGTCGTCTTGTACAAACAGGCTGTGAAGGGTTTCCAATTACGTGAACCAAAGGATGATCTCGTGTCCAATGATGTGTTGAAGGATGTCGTTGGTAGAACGTATGCATATTTGACGGATCAACATGGCAAGTAGAAGACTCTCCAATTTCGTGTACCGGTGTACCGAATGGGTTGATAAATTCGTCTTCGTCAGATAATGCATCGTCTGCTTGATTTGTGTTCTCTGGAGCAATGACAGTAGTTGTGGATGTTGTAGGATCGATTGTTGAAGTGATATTCTGAGGAGGTATATCTGCAGCAACCCGTGTGGAAGTAGATGAAGTTGTATCTGGTTGTTGACGATGATCGGTATCATCATTCTTATCATGAGTGACAGCGGAAGACTTCGATACAACTTGTTTCTCCCCCGTGAAATATTCATCATACATTGGTCCATATAACATTTCCAACTCTTCAATTGTCGTGTCGTCTGTCATATCAGCTCTAGGAACATTTTCTGGAACCAGCGTTGAACTTGACGGTTCATTGCTGTGGTCTTGAGTTCCGAGTTCCGTGCGGTTGTGAACAGAAGTCGTTTGTCGTCGTGGATCGGGACTTAAACTGTTTTGTTCAAGTGCCATTTCTTTTAATTCATAAAATCGTATGTGAATAGTCTCGACTATCAATTTTGTTCTCTTGTTGTACACTCTATATCCCTTAGACTGAGTTACATATCCCACTATAATGCATGCATCACCTTTCTCTTTCATCTTGTCCAGATTTTCACCATCTCGAATTATGTAGCACATACATCCAAAAACGTGAAGGTGTTTGAGTGAAGGTTTTCAATCATGAATTATGTGATATGGTGTCTTGACACGGCTTCGGCCCAAAAATATAGTGGTAGTTTTGAAGTGGATAATAATGTTAGAGCAGCCTCAACTAGAGTACGGTTTCGTCTTTCAACAACTCCGTTTTGTTCGGGTGTTCGAGCAATAGATGTTTCATGTTCAATTCCTTCGGCTTCAAAATAGTTTCTAAGATTTGAATTCAAAAACTCTGTACCTCTGTCAGTGCGAACCACTTTAACTTGAGCTTGAAGACCACGTTGTATCAGTTTAAGGAAGCTGATGAGAACTTCGGGTGTTTCATCCTTGGACCTCAAGAAGTGAGTCCATGTGTACCTTGAGTAATCATCGACAATTACCAGAATATATTTCTTCCCATTGATACTTTGAACACGCATGGGACCACATAGATCCATATGGAGAAGATCTAACCGTCCATTAGATCTTGGTGTGGTCTTTGTTTTGAAGCTACATCATTTAGCTTTACAAAGCTCACAAGAAGAACAAATATGATCTTTGATGAATTTTAAACTTGGAAGGCCTCTCACAATATCTTTCTTGGAAAGCAAGTTGATGGTATCAAAGTTAAGATGAGATTAACGTTAATGCCATAGCCATGCCTGAGTCGTTGAAGCTTTAGCCATGAAGCAGATTGGAGTTGATGAAGTTGTATCTTGAAGTGAAATAGTGTAGAGATCAGTACCTCGTGTACCGGTAAGTAAATCATTCCCATCATAATCACGAACAAAACATGTCTTATTCCTGAAAGCAACCTCCAAATCCGCATCACAGAATTGACCAACCGAGAAAAGATTGTGATTGAGCCCTTCGACGTAGTATACCCTTTTGATCTTAATATTCCCCTTAACCAAATCTCCATATCTTAGGATCGGTGCAAATTGATCATTTCCGAATCGGATCGTACCTAGGAACTTCTCCACGAAGTTAATTAAAAGCTTGAGATTCCCCGTCATGTGCTTCGTGCATCCGGAGTCCATTATGAAGAGAATTATTTGTATCACCTGCAGAAGAGTTAGAACACGATAGAGCATTTGCTAAATTGGATACCACAGTAGTTGTGATAGTAGAATCATTAGTGTCCTTATCAACATTTAAAGGCAAATTAACACTCGTTTTCACATTTTCTGTCCTAGCTTTCGGCATCCATTTATATCCTGGAGGACATTAATTAGCAAACCACCATTTCCAATACTTGCTAGCAGACTCATATAATTCCTTAATTTTGCTTCTAGGGTTCTTAGTGGTGGAGTCTGATGCATTACTTTTCATAGTGGGGGTTGCACCAGAATGGTTCACTTTGCGTTTGGGTTTTCTAGCACTAATAGGCATCGCAGTTTGCTTCTTAGTTCTAGTATCTACGCCTTTGACATTATTCGAAACACACATAGCATGATTAGCATTAGCACACTTTCCACATTTCACACAAACAAAGTTAACATTCAAAGTATTCAAAGTCGAATCATTCAAATCGTCATTACACGCGATTACAGACGTTTTATTCTTAGAAACATTGAAAATCCTAGGGTGGTCTTCTATTGTCTTCATCTTCCCTTGACTTTTGTTTTGCCAAGCCTTTTCATTCATGCGAGTGCTCTTAAGCTCAGACCGGCTAACACTATCAGTGGGGATTACTCCTGTAGTAAAAGACACACGCTATTAGTGTTTCTAGAAGTCTGAGGTGATTGACTTTCTTTGTTTTGTGTACTTTTAGTGGCCAATCTATACATCCCTTGTTTAATCACATTATTGTGCTTAACGCTTGGTGCTATGACATTTCTTATGGGTTGATTCGGTGGTAACCTTTCCTTTCCATCCATCTTGGGGGCAAACACATGTTTTGCAAACGAGGAATTTGATAAAGCAGATGGTTTTCCCAAGATAGAGGATCTATTCACTTTATAGGCATTGGGTTGTCTAACAACAGGTTTCTTAACACTAGGTTCCACAACTTTCCCACCCATCTTAGCAACGATTTTCTTCAACTCTGCTATCGCTATTTCCCTATCTTGTAACTGAGCTTTCAACCCTTTAATTTCCAAATCCAGTTCATTCATTTCTTGAAACGTTATGGAAAGTTTTTCTTGCAAGTTATTATCATGTGGAAAATGACCAACGTCTTTTTGCAAAGCAAGTTCAAGAGAATGACAATGTTTTTGAAGGAAATCAGTTTTGTGTTGAAGTAACTCAAAAGCCTTTTTATCAACATTTTCTTTATGTTTTGAAAGCTCAAGTTCAAGACGCTCACATTCTTTGATTTTATCAAGATATTTGCATGCAACATCAGAATATTCATCGATATCAGCACAAGATTGAAGAGTAAAACACAAAATATCTTTGGAGAGACATTCTTCTAAGAGTAAATCATATTCATCAGAAAAAACGGACTTGTCCATTTGAAGATCGTCAATTTCTTTCTCAATAGACTCAACATATTTTAAATCATCAAACATTCCAGACCGAATTAATCTTTCAAATTCAAGCATATTTTCTTTTAATGTGGTCGTGTTCGGTATTAAGAGTTGTTTGATAAGCACAGTTATATCTTGAGGAATTGGTTTTTTCCACTCGTCATTTTCTCGTTGTTTCCATTCATTGTCAATAATGGATTTAATATTATCAATGTAATTTTGTAGAAAACCAAATGTCTGCCTACTCTTCCTTTTAGAAGCATCAAGAGGCAAGTAGTTGATGAACTTAGAAACGTTTGTTTTCTTAGTAGCAAAAGCTTTCTTCCATTGAATTCTTCGTTGTTTGCATTCTAAAAACAACTCCTCACGAGACTTTTGTTTTTGTGTAGTGAAAAGACCATATAGACTATTCTCATAAGCATAAATGTATGGTTTCACAAACTCTTTATTGACAGGTGATCTACTCTCCTCTTCCCAAAGGGATGTCTCATCATAACCAAGAGGATATTCGGGATCGGTCCATTCGGACTCATCCATATAAATGCCCGGGTTCGCAACTTGAGCTTGGGCAAGATAATCAGGACTTGCAAAGCTAGCTTGACCCTTAAACATAGACGGAGGTGCTAACATTCTTAAGGTTTGAATAGAGTCATGCGTTTTATAAACAACTTTCTTCAAAAATTCGACTTGTTTTTCTAGTTCTGTTACTTTTTTCAGTATCTTTTTCATGTCGACTTTTGAAATATTGTTTTAACATTTCAACCTCTTGTTTCTTAACATCAAGAATTTTAGCAGACTCGGTGTTATCCATCGAAATCCGTTGTTCAAGTTCGTTAACTTTTGTGGTAGCAAGGTACGTTTTTTGACGTTCATCCATTAACAAAACATTAAATTGATGTTTCTCTTTGGTTAATAACTAAAGAGTTTCGTGGTATTTCTTTTCAAGATCGTCCTTTTGACTTTGTAACGCACTACCCTTGTACCCCTCAAGTTCTTTGTTTTTCTGAAGAAGCTCATCTTTATAGTGTTCAATGGTCTCACTAGATGTAATTAGTGCGGCTTTGCATTCTTCAAAATTTTGAGCGAGCGTTGCTATCAATTTATAGTGAAGGTTAGTTCAACCTCAAGCATCAGCACTTCGCACCACTAACCAATTCATACCTATAATCCATATCCAAAGATTCTAACTCTTTGAGCATCAAGTCGATATTAAACACCTACTTTCCTAAATTCAAGGAACACACTCTTAGTGTAAAACTAACACTAGCAACCTTTCCATCGGTTAACTCCACGTCATAGTTAATTGTCAATCTTATTGACTCTCCGTTGATAAAACAACTAAATCTTTACATTTCTACAGCTTCTACCCGATTTGAAACCAAACAACATACTGACATAAAGAATCTCAAGTAAGAATATACCATTTACAACATTCAGACCTTAAGGTTTGTCAGCATCACTCAAACGTAAACCAGAGTGGCAGCATTCCTATATTGTCAATTTCCTTTCCTTGGACAATTCCTTTGTTTGTATTCTTTTCTCGCCACGGCTAAATCATATCACAACTCCAGGGATACTAATTCCATTGACTAATCCTCTTGTTCTACACTTAGCAGCTTTATGACCAGGTTGTCCTAACTCTAGTCGCAATTGTGTAAAATTACCTACATGGTATAGAGTACAACAAACACACTCGAGATTTATCTTGTCACTTCTAGACACAGTGGCAGCACGAAACCCATCATTCCTTCCAGGGTTTAAATACTGATTTCGGTTCTGTCTTTGGTTATTGTTAGTATTGTAATTCTTACAATTCTGACCTTGATTCGGGTTAGACTGAGCAGATTCCCACTATCTCTTGTTATTTCAACAATGTTATCTTACCTAACTTGCACTTTCACGTCCATTAAATCAAACGTCCTCTGAAAAGCTTCATCTAAAGATTTAGGTTAAGAAGAAATAATCTCACTCTTGGTATCACTAGACAATCCTCTAATGTACTGCTTTGTTGTTTTACGGTCATTCATAAAAGTATCAGGACATAGCAAATATAGCTCAGAATATTTCCCAGTAAGCAGTAATATCATCGTCCCTTAGCACTAATTATCTCAATTCGGATTCCAACTGTCCTAGTTCCTTCTTGGGACAAATCCTAGCAGTCAATAGTCCTTTCATCACGGTCCATGCCTTACTATTAGTCACAACCAATCCTAAAGTAGTCACTTGGTATTCCACCATCTTAGTGTACCATCCTGAAATATAGCAGCAACATATTTCACCTTATTAGTTTCTGAACATCCAATAATCTCAAAGTACTCTCTATCTTATCAATCAAACTATGCAATTCTAATGCACCACTAATACCACAAAACTGCGCAGAACCACACTTCTGAAAACTAACATAAGTACATTCTCTGGAACTTGCAGAATAGCAGCAATACTATCATCTGGATCAGCAGCATCCTCATCATTGTTAGCAACATTGCCATTATTTTCAGCATCATCATCATTATTCTAAACAACATCACCATTATTCTCAGCAGCATCATCATTATCTCCAGCACAACTAACTCCAGCATCTTTTAATTCCTGGCAGCACGATCAGCTCCAAATTCTCTAGCAATAACTTGTTCGTTCAAAGTGTTCACAGTAGCAGTTGTTAGTTTTGGCAACATATTTCAAGAAACTTAGTCACGTAGCGATCTACTAATGACAGAAATATGATTCCCCTACTCCTTCTTCCATTATCACGGAGGAAAGAAACATGTTAAGTATACATATCAAGATAAAATAAGGAATTCTTTATCAGGACATCTCATAGATACTACATGCACGAACAACATAAACTACAATGGTTCATCGACCAAAACTCAAAAGAATCAACAAAGGCACATCATAGGTCATGAGGGTAATTCAGATTGCATTGAGAATTCAACAAGGCAGTGGCACTGTCTGTCACTACAATCATCTACCGAACAAACTTAAAGGATAATAAGTTCCATCACAATGCTACGACACAAGGTTTAAATAAGTACAATCACAAAAGAAAATAAGATACAAAGAAATCCATTACGCAATTAGTTCCTTAGACAATAACTCCTCATCCTCCTTAACATTGTTGTCAGCTACATCACGCTCGTCTATTTCCCTTTTCACACCTCAAGTTCAAATCCATAACCTGATGGCAGCTCATTCTCAAAATCCAAATACTCACTCATACACGACAGATTAATCACAAAGCAAATCTCAGTACGACTTTCAACATTCCTAAGCTTCTAAGCAATACTTAGAATCAATCTCACCTGAGGCTCCACTCACTCATCCTTTCAAAACATACATACTTCTCTTTAATTCATTCAATTCAAACACACCAATTCATCATAATCGACCCAGGACTAGCAATCTCATCCATCTTCCAAGTCCTAACAAACTCAAATTTCCACATACCAAATACAACCTTTAAAACCACCTTTCTTTCATATCAACCCTCTAATCACACCAATTTCAACCACATATATATCATACATCAACTAATCAAACTTCCTCATACCTGATATAAGTCGCAAGAAATTAGTTGTAAAATAGTTCATCATCTGGTCTACTGTCCCAGACCCTCGGCAATATATAAGGTCATTATTTAAAATTATATACATATGCATTACATAAAGAAAATTACGATAAGGAGTACTCAACGTACTTTCAACAACATCAATACATCATCAATACATCATTATATATCATCATAGTATTTACTTAATAAATACTGTAGAAATCATTTCAATTTTAAGGGATACATCAATTATAAAACAATACAAAACAATAATCTTACCGGAGCCTTGCGGAGAAGTTGCGTTGCTTTTGTAAAATATTTTCGACACCAATGTTATAGTTTAGGACATTTTTCAAAAATCGACCTAATTCGCTATAACTAAAATGTAAAACCCACAAAATAAGGTCATTACTTAATCTTACTTTTCAAATATTTTTTTGAAGTATTTTATAATATTAAATATTATTATGTTTAACGGTTTAAGTTGAAACCGATATTAAATATTTTATTTTAATATTTTGACGAGCAACGAGGACTACTAGTGATCGCGATACCGACGGATGCCCACAATTTTATATTTTATTATCAATCGTTTCGATATTTAATATTTTTGACGATATCGTTTTAATTACGTATCGAGTCGTTATATTATTATTTTTCGTGTGCGTTTAAACTTTTAAGTATTTTTACGAAACCCGAGTCCCGTAAATATTTGTAAAAATGACTTTTAGTCATTTCCCGCTTTTTAACTAATATTTACATTTTGGACCAAAACTATCTAATAAACAACACCCTACCTACACTATATAAATCTTTTCCACTAAAATTGTCTCATTTATTTTATACAAATAAAAACACACAATCCTCCCCTCCACTCTCTTGTACAAACCTTCCATCACCACCACCTTAAAACCATCATCAACATTTTTTCTAGCTTGAATCTTCCAAAACCAAGCAAAGTCCCATCCTTAGAATTCAAAGGGCTACATTTTGGTACAAATTTTAGCTACATGTATCATACTTTTTAATTTTATGAATTTTGATCATTTATATAGTTGTATGATCATCTTATCATATTGATTTTATATTGTATCCATAGACTTTTTAGTTTTTGTGGTTGAAAGAATTAAAATTTTTGTAAAAATGATCATGCATGTGTTAGTAGTAATCATCAAATGATGTTTATGCTAGTTTTTCACTAAAAACTTATTTTTAAATTTTTGGGTTTTTGATTTTGATGATGATTCAAGTGTTAGGGATGGTTTATGATGATATTAGGGGTGTAGGATGATGAGGAAAATTGTTAGAATTGATCAAAAACATGATTTTGTGGGAGATTTTGAAGGGTGATTTTGGGCAGTAGGTTTGAGGCTGTTTTTGGGGGTCTTACTGGATAATCACTTAACTAATAGGATAGTGTTGTAGAGAATTTTGTTAGCTTCGATTTCATATAAAGTAGGCCTTCCAACTCCAAACGAGGTGGAAGATACACTAGTTTGATTTTCGTGTACTGGGAGACGAGTGTCGACACAATCCGAAAATTGTTGTCGATATTTGGATCGAATCTCGGGGACTATAAAATGAGTTTCAAAATGATTCAATGGCTGTTCTCAGGCTCCAAGTTTAGAATTTTGAGTCTATTTTTAGAATCAAGTGGCGGTTTTACAAATGGAGTTGTTTAGAATGGTCAAAATGGTTTCGTAAGTCAAGGTCGCTAAACTGTCCGGATTTTGTGATTCAAAGATGAGTCGGGCAGGGAACTTTAGAAGTAAAATCTTTTAATGGGCTTTTGAGAGGACTTTCTATATATAGTAAGTAAGTTCTCTGAGTAGTATCATGAAAATTTGATATGTTTAAGTATGGGAAAACGGCTTGGACATTCGGTATGTTCCGGCAGATTTTTATTAAAGGCATATAATAATAAAATGAATATATAGGAGAGTATAATAGAACCACTTGCATCGTTTTCTCTCGAGTTGTCGTGATTTTATACTTGAGTTTGATTTTATTAAGTATCATTTATTTCTCGAGTCTTTTATTAATGTACGCACCTTATTTGCTAGGTTGCGGTTGTCGTGTTTTTCGGGCATCTACTATCGTCGGCGATCGTCTTCAACTACTATAAGTACTAAGGTGAGTCTATAGCCTCGTTTGCGCAATTATACGATTTTAAAAACCCGCGAGGGGGAATACATGTTTTGTAAACTTAGAACACAAGATTTTTATGGTATGCTTGTCCCTTTATGAATGGACCCGTGGTTGCCTTTAAATTGCATTAAGTGATTGCCTTAGTTAAAGCCTCAATTATGGACCGTTAATTAACCTATGATGGGTTAACCGCTAGTACAATTAATAGATCTATGGGGGAAGCCGCCCCGGTTCAGTTTTTGTGGACTTGTCATAGAAGCTTAGGCCCGACCTCCACACTGTTTGAGCATATTGTATTAAGAAGTCAGGTATACGGCAACGTACCAATAATCTGGAGGTAACCGACAATTAATAAATATCTCGTCTTATTAGACTGATATGGGAGTGTCTAAGGGCTCGGTTCCATGAGCTTATTGCAATTTATGCTAAATACAATTATTATTGTTGATGCAAATTATTAGATGCTTGTTGCCTTTAAGCATGCCACAAACTTATAATCTTTGCTTGTGTTCAAAATGATTATATAAACCTATAGATTCACTCGGCATTTTTGCTGATGATTTTCTCACATGTATTTCAGGTAATCAGGAAGGGTGAAGCTTGGAAGCCACGGGAATGAATGTTGTGCACTACTTTGCAATATAAACTCTTTGAATATTTGTCGTTCCTTTTGTTCAAAACAATTTAAATCTTTTGTTTTGGTTGTACTTTGGTTACGATGTCTTGGGACTACGCTACTCTGACAAATGTTTTAGGAACAATAAATTTGAAACGTCTCTTTTCGAGTCGTTCTTTATAAATTATGTGTTGTAGTATCATTGTTTAGCACCCAAAGATGTATTCCGCTGTGTGTAAATTTGGGGGTGTTAAAGATTGGTACCAGAGCCATGAGTTATAGAGAACTAGGTCTTTTTCTAAAAACCTAAACTATAACTGTCGGTTTTATTTTTCAAAGAGTCGGTGCACCTGATTTCGCGTGACTTCAGGTTCAAGCTACTTCTGGGATTACAACTTTAGTATACATTATTATGTATGCCTTATTGCTAAGTATTTCTAAATAAATACTATAATCCTTTATCGATATATATATTGATATCGTTAAACTTTTCGATAAGAGTTATCATTTATTAATGATTTACTTAAATAAATTTTGGGAATTTTTCCTGCAATTATTTTGAAGGATTCTCTACATTTATTTAAATTATTGGAAATTATCCTATTTCATTTTGTTATGACCTTATACCTATTTTGTGAAATTTACCACCGTCAAATTACGTCTTCGATGAGGAGGATGATTGATTTTGTACATGATATGACTATACCATGAATACAATTAACTCATTCATTTTATCTTCTCTTTGTGATGTGACAGAATCATGCCACCTAGGAGAATGACAAATGATGCCATTGCAAGGCTAGTTGCTGAAGAGGTTGCGAAAGCATTAGCTGCGGATAGAGCTGCGCGTGTTAACACTGAAGGAGCAGGTGGCTCTGGAGGTGCGGGTGCTGAAGGTGAAGGTGAACCTGCTGGACCAGAAGCTGCTGGGGCAGGTGTAGCTGAGAATCCTGTAGATGAGGTTGCTCCGGCTGCTACGGTTAAAAAGTGTACTTTTGCTGGATACATGAAATGTGGACCCACTACATTTCAAGGAACTGGAGGAGCACTAGAATTATTCAGGTGGATTGAGAAAACAGAAACAACATTTGAGATTAGTGATTGCTCAGAAAGGAACAAGGTTAAGTTCACAGTTGCTACTTTCAAGGATCGAGCTTTAAGCTGGTGGAAGACTCAAGTTGCTACAGTTGGTTTAGAAGCTGCAAACAGGAAACCTTGGGATGAAATTAAAAGGTTGCTAAAAGAAGAGTTCTGTCCAGAAGAAGAGTTATCTGCTTTGGAGGATGAGTTGAGGCACCTGAAGCTGAAAGACAATAACATTGCTGCATACACTAGCCGATTCAATGAGTTGGTTTTGTTGTGTCCAGATGCATTTGTTACTGAGAAAAAGAAGATGGATCAATACATCAAAGGGATGCCTGGGTACATTAAAGGTGAGACAACTTCATCTCGACCCAACAACTTTGTTGAGACTGTAAGAATGGCTCATACACTCATGGGGCAAAAAGTTCAAGACAGGGCTGAGAAAGCTGCCGAGGGTAATAAAAGGAAATGGGAGAATTCGCAGAGTGGTAATCAAGGTAGTAACCGCCATAGGCAGTACAATCAGAAGAGAAATGATGGGGTTAGAGCTGCAACTAACAAGAATGACAATGCTGACTATGGGGGACCAGCCCAAAAATGTAAGAGCTGTGGTGTTTGTCACTTTGGTAATTGTCCACCAAGGTGCACTAAATGTGGAAAGGTTGGGCATGCTGCGGAGAAGTGCAAGCCATGGATCCCTGCCACTGGAGCAAATGCTATTCCGATCAAGACTTGCTTTGAATGTGGAGAACGTGATCATGTTCGTCCCAAATGCCCGAAGTTGAAGAACAAGAAGGCAGGTGAAGCTGTTGGGGCAGTTTATGTTGTTAAGGATGCTGATCAGGCACAAGGTCCAAATGTGCTGACAGGTATGTTCTTACTCAACCATCGTTATGCTAGTGTGTTGTTTGACTCAGGATCTGATAGGAGCTTTATAAGCACTTCCTTTAGTCGTTTAATTAATGTTGAGCCAACAAGCCTAAATGCTAGTTATGAGGTCGAGTTAGCTGATGGACAGTTAGTTAGTACTACCACTATATTTAAGAAGTGTCCTTTGAAATTAGCAAATCATTTATTTGAAATTGATTTGATGCCGATTGAGTTGGGTTCGTTTGATGTGATTGTTGGTATGGATTGGTTGGTTGCTCATGATGCGGTAATTGTATGTGGGGAGAAAGTTGTCCACATACCAGTTAAGGGTAAGGTGTTAGTAGTTAAAGGTGATGTCGGTAGATCTCGTCTGTCGGTGATATCTTGTATCAAGGCGAGGAAATATGTAGAAAGATGTTGTCACATGTTCTTGGCTCAAGTAGTGGAGAAAGAACTACCGGTAAGGCGTGTGGAAGATGTTCCGGTTATTCGTGATTTTCCTGAAGTATTTCCCGATGACTTGCCAGGGCTTCCGCCTCAGCGAGAAGTCGAATTCAAGATTGATCTAGTGCCAGGAGCTGCACCGGTGGCGCGTGCACCTTATCGTTTGGCACCGTCTGAGATGAAGGAGTTGGCAGATCAGTTGAAGGAGTTAATGGAGAAGGGGTTCATTAGACCAAGTTCATCACCCTGGGGAGCTCCAGTATTGTTCGTGAAGAAGAAGGACGGATCGTTCAGAATGTGCATAGACTACCGAGAGTTGAACAAGTTAACTATTAAAAATCGTTATCCACTTCCTAGGATCGATGATTTGTTCGATCAACTTCAAGGTTCGTGTGTGTACTCGAAGATCGACTTGAGGTCGGGTTATCATCAACTTCGTGTTAAAGAGGAGGACATACCTATTACAGCTTTTCGGACGCGTTATGGACACTTTGAATTTCAAGTAATGCCGTTTGGGTTAACTAATGCACCTGCGGTATTCATGGACTTAATGAATCGTGTGTGTAAACCATACCTCGACAAGTTTGTGATTGTATTTATCGACGATATCCTGATTTATTCCAAAAGTCGGGAGGAGCATGAAGGTCATTTGAAGATTATTTTGGAGTTGTTGAAGAAGGAGAAGTTGTATGCAAAGTTCTCCAAGTGTGATTTTTGGTTGGATTCAGTCCAATTCCTTGGGCACGTGATCGATAGTAGCGGTGTTCATGTTGATCCTTCCAAAATTGAAGCTATTAGAGATTGGGCTAGGCCTACGACCCCGACTGAAGTTAGACAATTCCTGGGATTAGCTGGATACTACCGGCGATTTATTGAAGGGTTCTCTTTAATTTCTAAACCTCTAACTAAACTTACACAGAAAAACAAGAAGTATGAATGGGGTTCAGAAGAAGAAGAAGCATTCCAAACTTTGAAGCAGAAGCTGTGTTCTGCACCAATTTTGGCTTTGCCCGACGGAGTTGAAGACTTTGTGGTATATTGTGACGCATCACGTAAGGGTTTTGGTGTTGTGTTGATGCAAAGGGAGAAAGTGATCGCGTATGCATCTCGTCAATTGAGGAAGCATGAGGATAACTATACTACACATTATTTGGAATTAGGAGCCGTTGTCTTTGCTCTTAGACTTTGGAGACACTATCTCTACGGTACAAAGAGTGTGGTATATACCGATCATAAAAGCCTGCAACATATTTTAGATCAGAAGGAGCTCAATATGAGGCAGAGAAGATGGGTAGAATTGTTGAGTGATTACGACATTCAAATTTGCTACCATCCCGGCAAGGCGAATGTAGTTGCCGATGCACTTAGTAGGAAGGACAGAGAAATAACCAAAAGGGTTAGAGCTTTAGCCATGAAAACTTATTCTGATTTATCTAATCGAATACTTAAAGCTCAAACTAAGGCGATGGAGGAAGAGAATGTGAGAGATGAAGATTTGGGTAGAAGGATGACACCTATATTCGAAATTCGTGATGACGGAATTCGATATTTCGAGAATCGTGTGTGGTTACCGGTGTATGGAGGACTGAGAGATCTAATTATGCACGGGTAAAATGTACCAAGACTTGAAGAAATGTTATTGGTGGCCGAATATGAAGGCTAACATTGCTACTTATGTTAATAAATGCTTGACGTGTGCTAAGGTGAAGTTTGAGCACAAGAGACCTTCGGGTTTACTGCAACAACCTGAAATTCCAGAATGGAAATGGGAGAAGATCACTATGGACTTTGTTTCGGGACTTCCGAGGACTTCTAGTGGTTATGATACGATTTGGGTGATTGTTGATCGGTTGACTAAGTCGGCTCATTTCTTGCCGATAAAGAAAACTGATGACTTAGATAAACTTACTCGGTTGTATTTGAAGGAAGTTGTTTGTAGACATGGGGTTCCTTTGTCAATTATTTCTGATCGAGATAGTCGGTTCACATCTGAGTTTTGGAAATTGCTTCAGTGAGCTCTGGGGACTCAGTTGGATATGAGCACTGCGTATCATCCGGAAACGGACGGACAAAGTGAGAGGACTATTCAGACCTTGGAGGATATGTTACGAGCGTGTGTAATGGACTTTGGAGGTAGTTGGGATCGACACTTACCTTTGGTGGAATTCTCATACAACAACAGTTATCATGCAAGTATTAAGGTGCACCTTTTGAAGCACTTTACGGGCGAAAGTGTAGATCACCCGTTGGTTGGTGTGAGATTGGAGAAAGTCAGTTGACGGGTCCTGAATTGATTAGAGAAACGACTGAGAAGATCGTGCAAATCAAGAATCGTTTATTGACAACTCGTAGTAGACAGAAGAGCTATGCGGATAAGAGGAGAAAACCATTGGAGTTTGATATTGGCGACATGGTTATGCTGAAAGTATCACCTTGGAAAGGAGTAATTCGATTTGGCAAGCGAGGAAAGCTTAGTCCGCGCTATATAGGTCCATTCAAGATTATTGATCGAGTTGGTCCTGTGGCATATAAGTTGGAATTGCCAGAGAAGTTAAGTGCTATTCACAATACTTTTCACGTTTCTAATCTTAAGAGGTGTTTGGCGGACGAGAATTTGATAATTCCACTTGAGGAGATTCAACTGGACGACAAGCTGCATTTTATTGAAGAACCGGTGGAGATTATGGATCGAGAGGTGAAACGGCTTAAGCAAAGTCGGATCCCGATAGTGAAAGTGCGATGGAATTCCCGACGTGGACCCGAATACACTTGGGAGCGAGAGGACTACTTCAAGAGAAAGTATCCACATTTATTCGTAGACGAAACTAAGGAGAAGTAAGCCCCGGGACGGTGCTCTCCTAAGGTGGTGAGGATGTAAAACCCACAAAATAAGGTCATTACTTAATCTTACTTTTCAAATATTTTTTTGAAGTATTTTATAATATTAAATATTATTATGTTTAACGGTTTAAGTTGAAACCGATATTAAATATTTTATTTTAATATTTTGACGAGCAACGAGGACTACTAGTGATCGCGATACCGACGGATGCCCACAATTTTATATTTTATTATCAATCGTTTCGATATTTAATATTTTCGACGATATCGTTTTAATTACGTATCGAGTCGTTATATTATTATTTTTCGTGTGCGTTTAAACTTTTAAGTATTTTTACGAAACCCGAGTCACGTAAATATTTGTAAAATTGACTTTTAGTCATTTCCCGCTTTTTAACTAATATTTACATTTTGGACCAAAACTATCTAATATTTGCAAACAACACCCTACCTACACTATATAAATCTTTTCCACTAAAATTATCTCATTTATTTTATACAAATAAAAACACACAATCCTCCCCTCCACTCTCTTGTACAAACCTTCCATCACCACCACCTTAAAACCATCATCAACATTTTTTCTAGCTTGAATCTTCCAAAACCAAGCAAAGTCCCATCCTTAGAATTCAAAGGGCTACATTTTGGTACAAATTTTAGTTACATGCATCATACTTTTTAATTTAATGAATTTTGATCATTTATATAGATGTATGATCATCTTATCATATTGATTTTATATTGTATCCATGAACTTTTTAGTTTTTGTGGTTGAAAGAATTAAAATTTTTGTAAAAATGATCATGCATGTGTTAGTAGTAATCATCAAATGATGTTTATGCTAGTTTTTCACTAAAAACTTATTTTTAAATTTTTGGGTTTTTGATTTTGATGATGATGCAAGTGTTAGGGATGGTTTATGATGATATTAGGGGTGTAGGATGATGAGGAAAATTGTTAGAATTGATCAAAAACATGATTTTGTGGGAGATTTTGAAGGGTGATTTTGGGCAGTAGGTTTGAGGCTGTTTTTGGGGGTCTTACTGGATAATCACTTAACTAATAGGATAGTGTTGTAGAGAATTTTGTTAGCTTCGATTTCATATAAAGTAGGCCTTCCAACTCCAAACGAGGTGGAAGATACACTAGTTTGATTTTCGTGTACCGGGAGACGAGTGTCGACACAATACGAAAATTGTTGTCGATATTTGGATCGAATCTCAGGGATTATAAAATGAGTTTCAAAATGATTCAAGGGCTGTTCTCAGGCTCCAAGTTTAGAATTTTGAGTCTATTTTTAGAATCAAGTGGCGGTTTTACAAATGGAGTTGTTTAGAATGGTCAAAATGGTTTCGTAAGTCAAGGTCGCTAAACTGTCCGGATTTTGTGATTCAAAGATGAGTCGGGCAGGGAACTTTAGAAGTAAAATCTTTTAATGGGCTTTTGAGAGGACTTTTTATATATAGTAAGTAAGTTCTCTGAGTAGTATCATGAAAATTTGATATGTTTAAGTATGGGAAAACGGCTTGGACATTCGGTATGTTCCGGCAGATTTTTATTAAAGGCATATAATAATAAAATGAATATATAGGAGAGTATAATAGAACCACTTGCATCGTTTTCTCTCGAGTTGTCGTGATTTTATACTTGAGTTTGATTTTATTAAGTATCATTTATTTCTCGAGTCTATTATTAATGTACGCACCTTATTTGCTAGGTTGCGGTTGTCGTGTTTTTCGGGCATCTACTATCGTCGGCGATCGTCTTCAACTACTATAGGTACTAAGGTGAGTCTATAGTCTCGTTTGCGCAATTATACGATTTTAAACACCCGCGAGGGGGAATACATGTTTTGTAAACTTAGAACACAAGATTTTTATGGTATGCTTGTCCCTTTATGAATGGACCCGTGGTTGCCTTTAAATTGCATTAAGTGATTGCCTTAGTTAAAGCCTCAATTATGGACCGTTAATTAACCTATGATGGGTTAACCGCTAGTACAATTAATAGATCTATGGGGGAAGCCGCCCCGGTTCAGTTTTTGTGGACTTGTCATAGAAGCTTAGGCCCGACCTCCACACTGTTTGAGCATATTGTATTAAGAAGTCAGGTATACGACAATGTACCAATAATCTGGAGGTAACCGACAATTAATAAATCTCTCGTCTTATTAGACTGATATGGGAGTGTCTAAGGGCTCGGTTCCATGAGCTTATTGTAATTTATGCTAAATACAATTATTATTGTTGATGCAAATTATTAGATGCTTGTTGCCTTTAAGCATGCCACAAACTTATAATCTTTGCTTGTGTTCAAAATGATTATATAAACCTATAGATTCACTCGGCATTTTTGCTGATGATTTTCTCACATGTATTTCAGGTAATCAGGAAGGGTGAAGCTTGGAAGCCACGGGAATGAATGTTGTGCACTACTTTGCAATATAAACTCTTTGAATATTTGTCGTTCCTTTTGTTCAAAACAATTTAAATCTTTTGTTTTGGTTGTTCTTTGGTTACGATGTCTTGGGACTACGCTACTCTGACAAATGTTTTAGGAACGATAAATTTGAAACGTCTCTTTTCGAGTCGTTCTTTATAAATTATGTGTTGTAGTATCATTGTTTAGCACCCAAAGATGTATTCCGATGCGTGTAAATTTGGGGGTGTTAAATAAAATGCTCTGATTACCAATCTCTAACACCCCCAAATTACATTGCGCAGCGAAGATACACATTTGGGTGCTAAATACAAACATTGTTACACAAGACATTTTGAACAAACTCAAATGATAAATTTGAAATATAATATAATATAATTTAACCACTGTCTAAAACTTTCAATCCCATGTAAAACAATTTTAGAAATATAAGAGTAATATTTAGGTCCCCCAAAGACTTTATCACATTCACAAACAATTTACCAAAGTACTCGGCCGTACATTATTATTTTTATGACAAAAGGGAAAGAAATCCGTTTTAGACCAATCACCACAAAAGCAATCCCGAAATCCTTCTCCAGCAAGCTCCGCAATTCCTCAACTTCAATACCTGAAATAAATGCTTAAAATCATCAACACAACGGTTGAGCGAGTCTATAGGTTTTCCAAATCATCATTTGAACACAAGAGAAAAATCAATCAAGATCATTTAATAGAATTGTCGTGCACACAATCTATTAGTCAGGCATTCTGGTATATAACAACAGCTACTGAATTGTATTAAGCTCATGACACCGACCCCTTAACTTAGTCAGCCACGCCTAAAGCCGGCATGACTAGATGAAATTCCAGTGCCCCTACTAGGGTATCATTTGCAAGGATACCAATTCTCATTCTCGTAAAATTATCCTTCCCAGAGGGTTACTCAGCGTAAAGCCCTGGTCTCGGATAGGGTCGTCAGCCCAATAGTACTATTATTAGAATAAGCGGCTATTCCCAACTCACAACATCAAGTTAGAAGATAGTTAACGGCTCATGAATTTAGGGGTCTTTTGCAAATAGGGTACTTATACAATTCATAACAACAAAGGCAACAAAGCAACATTCGGGTCCAAACAATCAATCATGACTTGTGTTTATTTTACTTTCAAATAGCATGTATCCCCCTCGCGGGTTTTAAAATCATTCAAAACAATTACAAAAGTGAGGCTATAGACTCACCTGGAGTAATAGCAGTTGTAAGACGATCTTCGACGATAGTTGATGCCCGATAAACACAAAAACCGCAACCTATCAAATAAGGCGCGTTCATCAATAATAAACTTGAAAATTAATCATACCTAACAACATCAAACTCAAACTCATAAAGTCACGATAAGCTCGAGAGAAAACGATATAAATAACTTCATTATACTTTACTAAACATTTACTTAACCATTTTACACTTTTTACAAAGTCCGCCGGTGCATACTACATGTACTAGCTTATTTTACCCCCTTTTAAACTTGTCAACCGTTTATGAAACGACTCGATAAACTAACTTACTATATAAAGAAAGTCCTCTTACAAGTTTATCAAATGAAATTTAGTTTTAATGTACTTTACCCAACTCATTTTCAAACTATAAAATCCGGACAGATTTACGTTAGATTTTCATACAACCGTTTTAACTTATTTAAACGACTCCGTTTACAATACCGACACTCGGGTTTTAAAGTAAACTCAACCTATAAAATAAACACCTCATTATCAGTAGGTTAAATTTTTCAAAACAACCATTTAGATTCCCCGAGATTCGATCCAAATATCGACAACAACTACTTGTAGTGCCGATACTCGTCTCCCGGTACACGATTATTCAAAACATCATAACTTCACGCTCGTTCGGAGCTAGAAGCTCTACCTTATATCAAATCAAAGCTAAGAAAATTATTTACAACCCTAGACTATAAGTTAAGCCATTTTCAAAACATAAAAATTCGGATTTTACACTTTACTTACTGTTATAAAATGACTATAAAAATCTTGTACAAAATCAACTTTTTGATAAAAACCAACCATAGAAATGGTCATTTCTATACCCTAATATCATCATACATCAACCATAACATAAAAATCATAATCAAAATAAAAATCTTTAGATCAAAATGAAGTTTTAACAAGATCTTTAGCAAGAATCACCATGGATCATCATGAAATGCCATGCATGATCATAGCTCCTACCTACCAACATCAAGAAAAAAAAGTACTTGCATGTAAGTAATTCTTACTCCAAAATGATCCTTGATCAAATATAAGATTAGTTCTATGCTTGGTTTAGTTGGATTCAACCTCAAACTCAAGATAAAATTGAAAATGTGTGTGTTTTGGTGATGGTGGTGGGTTTCGGCATTCAAGAGAGACAAAGGAGAAGATGAGTGAAATTTTTAGTGGTGAAAATGTGATGTGTGTTGTTGTTTTAAGTTTATATATAGTGGGGTAGGGACCAAAGTTGCAATTTAGCAATAGTTGTGGCTAAAAATGTCAATAATTAGCTAAAAAGTTTGAAATAACTATTAGTAAATTTTCAAAATATTTACGGGGCTCGGGTTTCATAAAGATACTTTTAAAAATTTAAAACGTACCTCAAAAGTAACAATATCGACTCTCGACTCGACTTAATTCGAACTTAAAATAAAAACGTCAAAAATATAAACATCGAGACAACAATTGATAAAACATAAAATCTCGGGCATCCATCGATATCGTGGTCACTAATAATCCTCGCTATTAGTAAAAAGATAAAAATAAGACCTCCAACGTCGGTTTTAAATAAAACCATCAATCGTCATTTCATTCAACTCATCAAAAATTTCAAAGTTATTCGTAAAAATAATATTATATAATATTAAATAAATGACCTCGGGTTTAGGTTGTCACAGATTGAATATGTATATTTAGGTCGTTATCAAAGACCTTCGATCAAAATAAAAAAAATATTAACCGTAACTTCAGTAGGGACACGAATGTCACTCCGATGAACATAATACAAATCAATACAATCAACACCAAGTCTCTTCAAACTAGCTTCACAAGCTGACCGAACATACTCTGGATCACCACACACATCCAGCTTACCATCATCAATCCATCGGATTCAAATGTGGTAGCAACTTAAACTTTATCTCTGATTCTTTCTTATTTTAGAGCCTACACGTATTAGTTATAGTATTAAAGTTCTTAATAAAAACACAAAGGTGTAACCTCACTAATTTAAGTTTTTAACACAAACATCTCATCAAATATATTATGTTGATACACTTGCATTATCCGAAATCTTAATTACCACTAAAAATCATACCTAGCTGGACCAATAGATGTTGCAAACCTCAGCCTGTTATGTTGATGCACTTGCATTATCGAATATCTAAATCAATTTTTTATGCCCGTCTTAAAAAATTGAATATTCAAAAAATAACATGTGGTTTAGTTGTCTTGTGTAGAAACTTACATGAAACTGACAAATCGAGGGGATAGCCATGAAGATCATGGTGCACACTTCTCTGGAAATCCCATACTTATGATTTTGGTGCACCTAATGGTCCTTTTGTGGACCTAATGGTCCTATTTTGTGGTGTTTATATAGATAATGAGTTTACAGAGAAAGATATGGGAGGGTGAGAAGAATGCAGGTAAAGAGAGAGAGAGATGGCGGTGAGAAGAATCGAGTGAGAAAGAGAGATTTGTATATGGGACATACACGGAGGTTCCAGTCATACACAAATTAAAAACAAAATAGAGGGATAATTACCGCTTTATTTAATGAAAAGTGAATTAAATTTTTTGAGGTAAAATTTTAAGAAATTTTTATTTTTTTTAAAAGAAGTAACACCAGTTAGTTTAGAAGAACCGGTTTTCTACTATAGTATTAAGATAGGTTTTGGGTGACAAAACCAGTTTGTATGCGTTTTAGGTTATTAGGACCGGTTTACTCAAGAAAACCAATATTTATGCTTCTCATTCTTTTATATTTTTACAATAAGAACTAGTTATCTCAAAACTAGTTTCTTTCAAGAGTTTTAATGGCCTTTTGTGTAGTAGTGTCCCCATCTGGGTGAGTAGCGCTCACTGTGTCTGGGCCAGGACAACAGATGTTTATCATGTCGAATAATTGTATTGGGTGCATTTTTATTAATGCGAAGGGTCCTCATTTGTTGAGGTCTTAAGGAGTTAAGTGTCAGTTTCCGGAAATAGGAAATGTATTTACCTTTAAGTATTGATGCTATGTGCAATACTACTTCAGTGAATATTTTACTCTCCAAATTTCTTTTATTAAACTTCTGAATTCACCAACTTTATGTTGACTCAAAGCATGTTTTTTTAGGAAACTGAAGCATGTATTTGATGTACATGGAGTCAAGCATCATGATAAGCAACATTTATGGAGCTCATCTAGGGTTTTATAAACGTGGAATAAACAAACTGTTGAATAATGATTAAGACAATTTTTATAACATTTGTACTATGGTTCATGTAATATTTGATTTGATAATCTTTTATATGTTCCTCTACATACTATCTACTATTGATCCACCTACGTGACACCCAATTATTATTTACGCTACATTTGACCTATTTGGGGGTGTCACATAATATACATATACGAATCTAATTAAAATCTATACAACACGTTATGATGCATTATAATGCATCTAAGATTATAAAGATGCATCTAATTTAAGTGGATGCATCTCGAATATGGGGTTATAGTTTCTTCTTATCCTTCTTATTCTAAGGTTTCTTCTCATTTGATCCTAACTCTATATTTATATTTAAAGTTTGTAAACTTAAATTGTAATTGTTTTAGGCCAAAAAGAATTGTAAAACCGATTAGTAAAGGACTCTGTCATTTAGTTTTATAGAATCAGTCCTTCCCTTTGTGAATGCACCGATTCATTTAGTATATATAGGATTAAGAATCTGTAAACAAATTCAATTCATATCAATCAATAATGTTCAGTTTTATTATAAATATCTATGTTTCTTTCTGCTGCAAACTTCTGTCCCAAAATCATTCTGTTGTATACTGTTGTTATTATGGGATTCCATGTTGGTGAATCAAGTAATCAGGGGAGAAGGGGACGAATAGAAAAATAGTGGTATCAGAGCTAAAGGAATGATTAAAGGGACGATAAAGGCTCGTGGATCAAACGCAATTTAAACAAAATACGTTTCAAGAAATTACACGACATCAACAAGATTCGAATTCTAAAATCACAACAAGAATACCAAAACCAGGAAGAATTCAAGGCAAGAAGATTGATGAATGTAAGATGCTACAAGTGCAAAGAAAAGGGACACTTTGTCAATAATTGTCCGGTATGGCAGAAAAAGGGAAAAGCCAAAATATTTGAAGAAGAAGATAAAGAATCTGTTGCAGAAAATCACAAACCAACCATTGAAAAACTCAATCCACGTAAACCCTATACCTAAGTTTATTGAGAAAGAATCATGCTTTCTAAAGACTACTTGGTACTATGAACTTAAAATGGTTGTTGGAACGATTTCTGGTATGTTAATTCAACTATCTCTAAACACATGTGACCAACGAGATATCTTTTTTACAAAACGAAAGAATGTTTCTTTGTTGAAGAACACAAGTCCAATTTACTTTACACACATGTTATTGGTGGCATATAATTAAAAACCAAAGACATCAGTTACACAATTCCTTATGTCTCTTATGTACATGAAATAAATATAAATTTTTAAGTATGAAGCAATTAATACTTCAAGGTTTTGAAGTTGATTAACCGGTGAAAAGTGAAATGTCACTCATATGTTTGATCCAATAAATGGTAAAAAGGGTAAAAAGAGTCAAAGAGAATGAATGGAAGATGGTCAAAATGGCCAAGATCAGATTGAAGTTAATAGAAAAATGTTGTCTCTTGAAGTTCACAGGATTGAAGAATTCATACAATTCATGGAACTAATGAATACAAATAAGATATCATACAAACACAAGGAGGTGTTAACAAGTAAGTTCAATGATATACTCAAATGTTTTCACAAGTAAAAAGCAGGAAAAGCTTTGGAAGGAAACTTCCACGAATGATATCGAATATTGAAATCCGCTTATTTGATTTTTATAAATTTGTTAACAATTTTGGAGTCTAGAAAATATCACAAGCAGGTGATTGGATGGAAATAGCAAAGTATTATGGATTTCCAAGTTATTATGATGATGATCTTAAGATGCCCTTTGAAGATTACATGCTACTCCCGTATACCTACTACAATTTTTCTAAAGCCGGGATGCCAAAGAAGTACACCGATGGAGTGGGTGATTTTGAAGATCAAGGAGAAGGCGTGAAGCCGAACAAATACACCGAAAGAACGGGTACTTTTAAAGATCAAGCAAAAGGATTTGCTGATCATTTTAGCACAACTATTGGAGGTATGGATGCAACAAACAAGTATTTCTCCAACAACAAAGCTTTTAAGGAAATCAAAAAAGAAGATGGTGACTTTATCATCATTTAAAGTGAAGCCTCTCAAGTTTAAGAACCACCTGATTATATCATTAGGGGAGAAGTATTGGCACTAATGATATATTAGTAGTTTATTAATAAAAGTTAAAAGGGTTGTTAGTATATATTTATATTTAAAGTCTATAAACTTGAATTGTAATTGTGTTGGGCCAAAAGTAACTTTATAAACCGAGTAAATAGGATTGTGTCGTTTAGTTATATAGAATCGGTTCTTCCTTTTCTGAAGACACCGATTCATTCAGTATATGTAGAATTAAGAATCCGTAAACAAATTCAGTTCATATCAATCAATAATATTTAGTTCTTTATTTATATATGTGTTTCATTCTACTACAAACTCAATGTTGTTCTTATGGGATTCCATGTTGGTGAATCGAGTAATCAGAGGAGAAGGGGACGAAAGGAACAACATCTAACAATTAGATAAACATATTACCAAGATAATTAACAATTGATTTCGGATCAAAATGTGTATCTCTACGTAGAGCTTATAGGATAAACGAGAGAATGAGATTTTTAATGCAGCTAGGTATTAATGAGAGCTTCCATAACTTTTCATATTGTTAGAACTACGTTTTTATATATTTAGGAAGATTCGGTCACTCTGACAATATATTAAGTAGTAGCTTGTAGTCTAGTAACCTTATATTAAAGTAACAAGGAAAAGCCCGGTCCATGTCATGTATGGCTGGCCCAACAAGTAAGCCCAAGCCCATTATAAGGCTTGGGTATATAAACCCTCTCCTTTGATGGAGAGGGTGTGGTTCACTCTTATTTTGCATAGTAAAGTGTGTTTCTTCATACTTTCTCTCTCTAGGTGTGTGTGATTCTACCATATTTCTATCTATACCCTCTTTCTAGATTAAACAAGATTTACATAATCCTACAAATGGTATCAGAGAGCCATGGGATGATTGTCTTGTATATGTGTTTGTTTTATTGATTTCCTGCGTATTTTTGATCTAAAAGTCCTAATTTTTTTTTGGTTTTTCGTGGTTGGATCTTTACCAATATCATCTACATATTTGTGGTAGTGATTTGGTATATTTGTTTTGGTCAAAAGCACAAAATTTTTGGGCATTTGGATCATTTTTGGTGAAAAATCGTACTTGTAGCCTTTGATATCCGAGATCCACATTTTCAGGGTTAATTTCGCAATATTTGAAACATTGCAGAATTATTCATCTCCTTATTGCGGAATTACTCATTGCGGAATTATTCGTTTTAGTATTGCGGAATTATTCTTGTTACTATCGCAGAATTAATCATTCGTTTTAGTATTGCAGAATTATTCGTGTTACTATTGCGGAATTAATTATTCGTTTTAGTATAGCGGAATTATTTGTGTTAATATTGAGGAATTGAATGTTCTTCTTCACATTGCGGAATAGAATAATCTTGCACTTTGCGGAATTGAATATATTTCCCACATTGCGGAATCATATTCAAGTTTCACATTTCGAAATTGAATAATCTCACATTGCGGAATCATATTCAAGTTTCACATTGCGAAATTGAATGATCTGAACATTGCGGAATCATACTTGAATTTCATATTGCGAAATTGAATAACCTAAACATTGCGAAATCATTGGAAAATTTCAAGATTTTTGAAAAACGTGATTGAGTAGTTTTGCATTGGAATTTTTTGTTGCTCAAGAAGACATTATTAGGGGATTTCAACATAGTTTCTTGACTTCAACACAGGAAAACAAGCACATTTACTTTCTCTCATTTTTCGATCAACGTTTGTAAATCTTTACTTATTGAAATGGAGTACACAGAGTACACAACTCTTACGGATAAGTCCATCCTCGCGGGTACGGATAATCGTCCACCAATGTTGGTGAAGACAATGTATAAGGATTGGGCATCTTGATCGGAGAGATGAAGATTCAAGATAAGTTTGATAAGCAAGCCGCAAACATCATTCGCCAAGCCCTTCCCCCAGATGTCTACAAACTTGTAAGTCAACGTAAAACTGCCAAAGAGTTATGGGATAGAATTCGTGTTATAATGCAAGGCACCACGTTAACTCAACAAGAGCGAGTGTGTAAGCTATATGATTCGTTTGATAAGTTTGTCGATGTTCCTGGGGAGACTCTCAATAATTACTATTTGAGATACACTCTGCTGCTGAATGAGCTCAATATCTATGGCATGAAAATTCCGACGTTTCAATTAAACACCAAGTATGTGAATACTCTCCCTTCCAAATGGGGCAAATACGTGACCACTGTTAACTTGGCTAAGAATTTGCATCAAACCAACATGGATCAACTTCAAGCCTTTCTTCAACAACACGAATGTCATGTGATCGAGGCATGATTGTCAACTCCTCAAGTCCACGATCTAATTGCCATGTATGCTTCTCAAAAAATGACTCACCAACAACACTTGGCTTACACTTATCAACAACCATCATACTTGCAGCAACCACCACACACATATCAGCAACCACAACAACCATCTTATCAACCACTAATGATGCCACAACAAGCATTTCAAAAAAGGGTTTTTCAATAGCCTTATCCACCGCAACCAACACATCAGGCATCACCATCTCAATCACAAGCTATCACTTCTCAAATGGGCTATACTCCTCAGCAAGCATATTTTCTAATTAAAGCACAACAAGCACAAGCCTTTTATTCCAATGAACTTCCACCAATTCAAGCACCAATCTTTACTCCAAATGATACGCCAACTGATGTCTTGAACCATCTCACTGCCTACTTGTCAAAACTTGTTGCAACTAGAGGTTTTCCACCAACGAACAATCAGCTCGGCACTTCTTCAAATCCTCACCAACAAGCCTCTATTCAAGATGATCAAGTGACGGTGCAATCTATTCAAGGAAGGCAAGACTCATATGGGCCAACTACAAGGACCGTGAACGCTCAAGTTGTGAATTCTCAAGCTAGTGGAAATGGAAGTCATATTGGTCCTCAAAAGGTTGTGACTTGCTACAATTGTCGAGGACAAGGTCATATGTCTAGGCAATGCACTCAGCCGAAAAGGAAAAGGGATGCAACGTGGTTTCGGGAGAAGATGTATTTGGTTGACGCTCAATCCAAGGGAAAGATCTTGGATTCAGAGGAATTAGTATTTCTTGCAGACCCAGGGGCAACAGATAATGAAGGCATTGCAGTCGTCACTACTACTAATGCAACATATCAAGCGGACGATCTTGATGCATATGATTCAGATTGTGATGACATGCACTCAGCCCAAACTGCTCTCGTTGCTAATCTTTCTCACTACGGTTCCGATGTCGTCAGTGAGGTACCCACCACGCCAGATCTTGTTAATAATAACCCACATCAAGTTGGGCATGAAAATAACAACCTCGAACATCATTCAGGAAATAGTAACTCAAATGATGTGGTATCCAATCCTACACATTTGAGTGAACCTCAACCAAATGCTACGACGGGTATGGAATCTTATGCTCAACATGATTTGTTAATGGTGCCTAAACATATTATTGATAACATGAATGTGGATGTCCGACAAAACGTAGATATAAATGCCAATCTAACCGCTGAGCTTGCGTTGTATAAGGAAAAGGTCAAAACTTTTGAAATGGTCCCTCAAGAAGAGAAAATAACTATTTTTGAATTTGATCAATTTCGTTTTGAAAGGATAGAACACTTAAAGGAAATAGAATCATTAAGAGCTAATCTTTCCAATGAATTAAAAGAAAAAGAGTCGGTTGTAAATGATTTTTAGAAACTTAAAACAGATTTCAAAACTCTCGAGTCTAAAAAGTTCGAATCGGAAATTAACGCTACCAATCTTTTTAAATTCAAGGAACAACAGCTTTTAAAACAATATGCTTCCACAGAAAAGGTTCATCTTTTAACTAAATCGTTTAAAGAACTAGAACTTAAGCGTCTTCAAGAATTACCACCTAATCCCGGTTATGCAAAACAAGCTCAAGAATATATTCCTTGTCTCTATGATGTGACCCTAATGGGAAAATCGAAAGAAGCACCTTATGTTCGTGATGATGAGGAGACAATGTCACTTGCGGAAGAAAATCGATCAAAAATGCTTTTAAAATTCCTTATGTTTGATTATGTAAAGCATAATAAAGATCAACTTTATAATAAGACCCGCTTTAGATTACAAAATGAATTAGCTCAATTATCAGCTTGTGTGCCCTAAAGTTTGTCAAATGAAAACCTTTCTAGTACGTCTGCTACACTTGTCAAATGGATTTAACTAAGTTAATTCCACCGGTAAGAAAGGTGTCTAATAGATTAAATGCGTTGCACCAACACTTTGCCGATTTTGACAAGGTCATTAAGGAACGTATGACGGCTTCAGCCATAACGGAAGGTGAATGGAATTTTGAACACAATAGAGCTGCGTTTTGAGACGAAATTGTTCTGTTTGTAAACAACATTAAAGCGTGTTTTAGAAATATTGATCCAGATTTGGTTTTGGAATTAGATGAAGTTAAACGTGTTTTCAACGAAATGGGTATGCTTATGAAAACGATTTACTTGAAATAGAACGAATTTCACACCAAAATGATCAACTTCTTAAGCAAGTAATGTCGCATGATATCGTTTCCGTCTGTGTTAATAATAGTGTTAATAATGATTCTATTGTGCATAATGTGAATTTCTGGATAATGTGGTAGATAGTACTTGTCACAAATCTGACGCTGAATTTTTAAAGCTTAAAGATTCCTATAATTCACTTTCAAAACGTTTTGATGAAGTTTAAAAACATTGTATTTCGCTAGAATGTAAACAACAATTTATTCAAGAGATTTTTGAAACGTCATTTGAAAGTGTTAATATAGATGATCCAAATTTTCAAAAGAATTTAAGATTGAATTTACAATCAAAAAATCGTCCGCCAAGTGACAAGGTTGCAAAATCATTGCCAATTGACATAGAAACATCTAAGAAGATTAACCGCATGAACGTACTTGAGGCCGCTGAGACTTTTACACTTGATCTAGATAAACGAGTTTCCAAGGTTTTGTCCAAAGTTGACAACTAAAAATAGAAAAATACACAACTCTTCGATTCAGTAAAGCCCGCATGTGCTATTACCACTGCACATACTCAATCATTGATTGAATGATTGAATCCAAAGTCGGTGGAAATATCTAATTTGAGGGAACAAATTTGTGATAAAATTTAGCTTTGGTTGAGTGAAATGAAACACTTCGTACCTTAAAAGGTAAGAATGTTATGGATAACGCAGCCACTGTCTCAGCACTGTCCTCTAGTGCAATCAAAAGGAACCTCATCGCTGTCATACCATTTAACAAGGGCCCTAGGACTAAACCATCTCAATCATTGGTCACTAAGGATAAGGTAATATCAAAACCAGCTTCTAATATTCCCGTGTTGCCTTCTGTAGGAGTAAACACCACTACTAAGGCAAAAAGATCTAAGCTTAAAGGAAACACAAAGAATGATATGATCTTGCCCCCATCTAGTAGTCAAGTGAAAAATAAAGTAGAAGCCCACCCTAGGAATGTTATTTCTGTAATGAATGTATGTTTTCTAGTTGTCATGATTTTTGCCTTATTAACCATGTGAATGTTGGGAATAAAATATAGCCAGTCTACTTGAGCGCTGACAAGAGCAAAACAAGCGTTGATAGGAAGAAAACAAACGCTGACAGATCAAGCGTTAACAAGAAGAAGTCAAGCGTTGAAAGGTTGAAGACAAGCACTGATGGAAAGATTTAGTCTACGCGTATATTGTTTCTAGTTTGTTTCTAGTAAAGATAAGTTCAACATTGTATTTTCTATAATTATCTTTACCTAGAATAGTTGATACGTAGACTCTTGTACAAGGCTTTTTATGTCTATAAAAGAAGACCTTTAGGTTATTGTTCAATATAAGTTTTCATACGTAAAACACTTTCATTGTAAGCAAGTTTGTTATCATTAATCAAGTGAAAGTTTGTTTACATCTTTGTGTGTTCTTGTTTAAGTGTTAATTCCGCATAACACTTAGATTACTTTATACATATACAAAGGTTTCTCTACGTGTATAACTTGATCTAATCTCGTATACATAAAGCTAAATCGATCTAAGTTTGGGATCAACAAGTGGTATCAGAGCTTGTTGAGAAACTTTTGATCTTAAAGAACACAAGAACCCTAAAATCACCAAAACCCTAATTTTAACAAAACCCTAATAACATCATGTCAAATCCAGAAGTAACCTCCTCCTCCTCACCTTTACCAAACATCAAGATTCCCATGCTTGATGCAACAAACTTCGAGTTGTGGAAATTCAACTTTGAACAATATCTGGGGATCTATGACTACACTCTCTGGGAGATAATTGAATATGGAAACACATTCAATAAAGCTGAAAAGGTTGCTGCTGCCATTCTACAAGAACTGCTGTTGCTGGATGTCTAGAAGCAGATAAGAAAGAAAAACCTAGTGATGGTAGAGCTGTGTCTACTAAAGACATAGCAAAGAGAAGGGTTGATATGAAAACCCTAAACATTCTGAAACTCTCTTTGGGACAAGAGAACCAGCATAAATACAGAGGTTATGATTCTGCAAAAGGCCTTTGGGCAGCTCTTGAAGTTGCATATGGTGGCAATGATGATACTAGGGAAGAGAAGAAGAAGCAACTCATGCATGAGTATGCTGTTTTCAAGGCTCAACCTAATGAGAAGCTTAGCAGTGTGAGAAGCAGACTACTTGACATTACAAGCAAGCTGTCCTTCATGGGGACACAACTTGGTGATGTTGACATTAATGCGACTTTTCTTAAAAGTCTTGGTGATGCGTGGAAGATTGAGGCAAGATCTATACTTGCCAATAACACTCATAAAAGTTCTACTTTTGATGATATCTACAACAAACTAAGGCTGTTGGAGAATGAAACTCTTTTGGAGCATGGAAGTAAGTCTACCAATAGTAACATGGCCTTCTTCTCACGTAGTGAAGGTCAATTTGATCAGAAGGACTCTTACATGCACCCAGTTACTGGATCAACATGTGTCAACGCTGGATCATGTCCTGTCAATGCCTCATATTCAGACGCTGACACATACAAAAGTGATTCTCCAAGAGTTAAGCCTGTTGGTTTGGATCTGGATACTGTGTGTGCATACATTGCTTCTTTGCCCAATGGTTCAGTGATTACATATGAGGACCTCGAGCAAATATGTGATGAGCACTTGGAGGAGATGGATATTAAGTGGAACATGGCTCTTGCTACTATAAGAGCAAACAGGTGGAATAGAAGGTTTAAGAAGAAGATGACCTTTATTGCAAAGGACACTGCTGGATTTCACAAATCCAAGGTTGAATGCTACAATTGTCATCGTATGGGGCACTTCATGAGGGAATGCAAATCTCCTAGAAGATCTGATGCTGGCAAACCTTCAAGCCAAATTGTTAAGGGCTCAGGATCCTAAGGCCATGGTTGCAGTGCAAGAAATTGATGGTATGGGATGGGATTGGAGCTATTTGGCTAAGGATGGGGAAGAGGATAATGCTTTGGTTGCTGAGATAGAAAAAGAAGAGCATGTTCAATATGCTCTCATGGCACACTCCTCCTCTTCATCAGATAATGAGGTATACGATGATGCTTTTTGTAGTAAGGGCTGTAGGTTAAATACTGAGAAACTTAACAAAGAGGTGTTTAGGTTGTTTAATGATGTGAGTACTGAAAGATGCAAACTGTCTAACTATCAAATTGCTCTCACTCAAACTGAGAAGACAGTTTCTGAGTACAAGAAAATGGAATTTTACTTAAAAGATAAAATAAATATCTTAAAACATGAGTTAAATGCTAGTAATGATGTTAGGAACATCATGGAAAGGATTAATGGTGAGTTACAGGCTAAGTTAGATGAGGCCATTAAGAATAAGGATAATGTTGACCTTAAGATTCAGAGATTTGATAAGGCCACACAAAACCTAGGAGAATGTGTTAATAAACAAAGGGATCCTAAGGACATGACTGGGATTGGGTTGAAATACTATACTGTGGTTCCACCACCAGCTGGGGACTTCTATGGTGTCCAAAGAAAGGACTTGTCTTGGACTGGTTTACCAGAACTCCAAGAGGAGGAATTTATTCCTCCACCAAGAGTCATTACCCCAGTTGAAGAGTATAGACAAAAGCTGACTGACTTTAATGAATGGAAGAAAGCCAATCCTACCTTGTTTGTTAAGGGAGGCTTGTTATGTGAAAGTCCAAATGAGTCAACCCCTATTAAGGTAACTAACCCAATCAATGGTAAGACTGTTGACCTTGGCTCAAACACTGTTAGAAAACCTAGCATCAAGTATGCAGAAATGTATAGGAATACTCGGTCACCTAAAAGACAAGTTAGTAATGATGGAACAGACTTCTTCTCCTCTAGACCTAGGGTTGTGTCTAGAAAAGCCTGTTACACTTGTGGTAGCTTTTCACATTTAGCATATAAGTGTGTCAACACTTCCAAGGTCAATGCTGCTAAAAAGTCAAACGTTGTCAGACCCAAAACTTGTGTGGAGCAAAGTCCACAAGTTGTTAGACCAGCCCCTTTCTTCACTAGAGGGTCTAACACTCATGGACAAAGACCATTTCAAAATACCAATACTTGGTCTAATAGGCAATGGGTTTCTGTAGCAAACCCTAGGTTCAACGCTGAAAAGGGAAATTTCAGCGTTGACAAGACCAAATCCAACGCTGACAGAAACGTGACCGAACCTAAATATTTGCAACCACAGGGTAAAGGGTCTAAAGCTTCTTCAAGCTTGACATGGAGACCTAAGAAAGATCAAAACCCTAATGATAATGGGATTTCTATGACCTGCAATAGATTTAATTACATTTCAAAGGTCATTACAAAACCTATTGGGGTTAACTGGGTATTTCATCCAAAAAGGGATGAACAAGGGGTTGTTATGAGAACCAAGTCTGTTCTTGTTGAACAACCAGATGAATCCAAGTCTGCTAAGGCTTGGATTCCCAAAGAAAACTGATTTGTTTTCTTTATGTGCAGGGCATTCAAAAATAGGTCAATGATTATGGATATTGGGACAGTGGATGCTCTAGGCACATGACAGGGAAGGAATATTACTTAACTAACTTCACTCCCATTAAGGATGGTGATAAGGTTTACTTTGGAGGTGGATATGGAACTATCACAGGCAAAGGAACTCTTCTCACAAAGAAGTTGCGTTTTGAGAACATGTTTCTAGTAAAGGAACTTGATTATAATCTCTTTAGTGTATCACAAGTTTGTGATAACAAAAATAAAGTTCTGATTACTGATACTGAATGCTTGGTGTTAAGCAAGGATTATAAAATCCCAGATGAGAAATGTATTGACTATAGAACACCTAGACATAAAGACATTTATAATGTGAATCTTAATGGGATTAGGATGAATAATAATATGTCATGTTTTTATGATAAAGCTTCAGTAGATGAGAGTAATCTATGGCACAAGAGACTAGGGCATATAAACTTCAAGAATATAAACAGGCTTGTGAGACTAGGCTTGGTTGATGGTTTGCCTGAAAAGGCTTTCCACAATGACCACTCTTGTGTTGCATGTCTTAAAGGCAAGAAGCACAAGGTCTCATTTAAGTCTAAACAGGTGCACTCTAGTTCTAGACCACTTCACTTGCTGCATATGGACCTATTTGGTCCAACTAATATAGAGAGTTTGAATGGTAAATCATACTGCTTTGTCATCACATATGACTTTTCTAGGTTTACTTGGACTTTCTTTTTAGCTATAAAAAGTGACACTGCTGCCACTTTGATTGACTTTATTACTCAGATAGAAAAGAAAACAGGTAATGAAGTTAAAATGCTTAGAAGTGACAATGGTGGTGAGTTTAGAAATAAGATTTTGGATGATTTTTGTGCCAAGAAAGGGATTACTAGGCAGTTTAGTGTTGCCAGAACCCCATAGCAAAATGGGGTTGCTGAGAGAAAGAATAGAACCCTAATTGAAGCAGCCAAAACTATGTTGGCTGATGCTCACTTTCCCATAGCTTTTTGGGCTGAGGCTGTGAATACAGCTTGCTATGTTCAGAATAGAGCATTGGTTAACAAGATACAGAACAAAACACCTTATGAATTACTTTGGGGAAGAAAACCTAATATTGGTTTTCTTAAACCTTTTGGCTGTCATGTAGTTGTTCTTGAAACTAGTGATGCCTTAGGTAAATTTAGTGCAAAAGGTGATGAAGGTTACTTCATGGGTTATTCAGTGCAGAGTAAGGGATATAGGGTTTACCTTAAGAAGGAAAAACATATACTTGAAAGAGTACATGTTAGGTTTTTAGAGAGTAAACCTAGTGATCCTGAAAGTGGTCCAAACTGGTTGTTTGACTTGTAACCTCAATCTAGGACTTTAAATTATATGTCTGTTACTAATCCAGACATTGTGAAGGTAACTTCAAATGTTGTGGAAGAACAAGTTGTTGATGTTTCAGGTACACAGGTTAATGAAGAGGTTGGATCACAAGCAGAAAAGGCACCTCCAATACAAGAGTATGTCACAATTCCCATATGGACAGATGCTTTTGCTGCTGCTGCTGGAATGGATAATGGTGGTCCCCAAGTACCACCAGTTAACAACATGCATGGTCCTTCAGGCGCTGACAAAGGCAAATCTAGCACTGACAGGATAAATTCAGACGTTGATGGCTCAAACGTTGACACCAACATTTCAAGCGTTGATAACCCAAACGCTGACAACCAAAGTTCAGGCGTTGACAACACTTTTGAGCATCTTTTCTCTTCTAATTTTGAACAAGGTGAACCTTCCAATTTATATGAAGAGGTTCATCCTAATATTGATGAAAGAGAGTCTGAAGAAGAAGATATTGGCAACTTGGATAATGAGATTAAAGACAACAGACTTTTTGAAGGAGGAGTTCTCACTTCTACTATGAAGAATCATCCCTCTTCTCAGATTATTGGGGATGTTATGACTCCTTGTTGGGTCTACTAGATGTAGATCTTGTAGCCTGTCAGGAACGGTGAATGACTTCTGTAATCACAAGTCAATCCATAGAGAGACTCTATACATAATATGAATGCAGAATACAAATATAATAAAGAAGAACAGAATAACTATAAAGACTTGATCCTTTCTAAGGATTTCTAATATTGATAAATAACTAGAACTACGTTTTGTGAAGGTGTCTATAACCCTTCTGCCTAAGGTTCCTTTTATACTACAAGGAAACCCTAATACAGGATTAAACAAAACGTGTAAAACTGATATGCATATCCTTTCCTAACATATCTCATGTATATCCTAACAGAATAATAAATAAATAATAAAGCTTGACTTCGACTAGGACCAGGAGCACGACTTGCTCCTACTACTACTAGGACCAGGAGGAACTACATACCTCCTAGTCTACCTATTACATTTAACTATTACAATGGTCCTAACAATCCTCCCCTAAACTTGAATTTGACCTGTTGAGTTCAAGTTTCCTGGAAAACGTGCAAATAAAGGCCGAGGATTGAATCAGCAAAACCAATAGCAGCCTTAGCAAGATAAGAATCAGAGTAACCGCCGCAACATGAAACACTAGAAGCTTCTTCAAAGCTTGGAACAAATCAGCATCGTGTTGAATCTTTCAGCAACATGAGCAGATTTGATGAGCCTTTACCAAGTAGCTGCTCGCTCTTGGGCTAGCCAGCTTTTCTGGTGGAATAAGCATCACCCTGGGAGACTAGAACCTAGCCCAACTCTTAGAACATGAATCAATGGTGAGTGGGAGTACCCTGATGATTTTAAGCAAACCATCACAGCCGTCAACGGATTTGATATGTCTTTACCAGAAGCCGTACCCCTCTGGACTCGCCAACTCTCAGCAATGAAGCATCGGTGAGTTGAAAACCCTATAGCTTTAAGCAAGCTATTACAGCTATCAACGGATTTGATAAAATCTTTACCAAGAGCCGTACCCCCTTGGATTAGCCACTTTTCAGTCTAGGACCATGGCAAGTGAAAACCATCCAGTTTTGGGTAACCTGGCAACCATCAACGGATTTGAGAATCGCACCAAGAGCCGTACCCTCAAGGTGAATCAACTCTTTCTTGTCGATGAGACATGGTGAGTTGAGGACCATTTTTTGTGTGGACCAAGTCCAACACCAGGTGAAACCAGTAACCAGCACAATCACAAATCAGTAACCAGAACCCATAGTGTGAGGCAGCAAATTGTATCATATTCACAAGTATAAAATCCAAGATGTGTTAAAAGTATAAGCAGATATTATATAAAAAGTATATATATATATATATATATTTTTTAACTATAAAGAATGAAATTCACCAATCACTTTACATATTGGTGAAAAGAATGAAAATAAGAACAAATGAACAAAAAATACAAAAGAGAAACACTTACAACCCAACCAAATCACATACCAGAAGTAGCCTTCTTATCTGCTATCAAACGAGCCTGAATTCCTTCCACCAACGCAGTTGCCATAGAAGACTCATTCCCTGATGGAGCATTGGAAATTTGCAAGTGACTAGCCAACATAGCCTCCATCGAAGAAATCGTCAAAGGATAATCCACATCTGTGAGCATGAAAACCATATGACCAGATTCCAACTCCAACATATGCACACCACATCCCGCATATAACTTCCATCGCTGAATCACCCATTGCATCTGATCCTTCCATATACCAGAAACAGGAGCATGAGGAGGTGCATCAAGCATCAGCTTAAGATCAGCCCAAATGCGCAGACCAGGCCAGGAAGACACAGCCATGGGATCAAAAGGCATGCCAGAATCCACAAATCCATATAAAGCCATAAGATCCATACGATCAGCCCAAGACAAAACACCCTGCAAACCCGAAGCTAATCGCACAGACCCATCACTCAGAGTAATTCTATGGGATACCATACCAGGAAGAATTGTGGAACTCTCAACCGTCCAAACAGTAATATTTCCATTTCCCAAAGGCAAATCAGAATCACTGTCAGAAGCGGCATCAATCAAATTCTCAGGATCACATTTCTCATAAGGGACCGTCTTGCTATGTCGAACACGTCGAGCTAATTTCTGGCGAAGCGAACGTCTAGGTGTGGAATCACTTGGTGTGGGTTCAACCTTTACCTGTACCTCAGCAGCAACAGTGGGAGCAGGAGAAGTAGACTCATGAGTTTGCCCACCCAAGGGATCAATAGGAGCTGCACTAGAAGTTGGAATAGGTTGAGTTCCAGGAACTGGTGGTGATGGAGATGGCATATCAGGTGTAGCAGTGGTAGTTGTTGTGGTAGCAAAGGTGGTGGTGGTAGCATGTGTGGTGGTGGTAGCAGGACCGGAAGAAGAACCCAAAGGAGCAACCAAAGGAGAAGTAGTGGTACCAACTGAAGTAGCAACAAAAACTAATGGAGTAGCAGCAGAACCAGGAGTAGGATCAGATGAAGGACCAGTAGAAACAGCAGGCGAAGAAGAGGTCACCACACGAGGATGGTAGATAAATCGTTCCGGAATTGGTTGACTCTGACGCTTAACCATACGTTCATAAAGTGCCTTGAGCTCATCAAAAGTCAAAGCCCGAACCCTGTCCCACTTCCAAGGAGCATTAAAATGAGCAGCGGACTGATACTTCACATATCGCTGCATCTGCTTGCGCTCCTCAGTTCTTGATAAAGGTCTGTTCTTGCGCTTCCACAAAGGGCCAACTGTTGCTTGCGCATCAACACCATGGCTCTTGGAATACAGTTATGCTCATCCACATCGTCACCCAAAAGATCAGTGAAGTGGGCATAATCCCTGGTAAGAATAGTGAGTACCTGCATCCAATCACTATCACTCCAATGCATGGCATCGTGCTGAACTTGTTCACGCCTCCGCTGTTGAAGCGCCTCTTCTGCAGCCCTATCAGCTTCATCAATATCGGCTTAGATCCGTTGAGCAGCCTCTTCACCTAGCCTATCCTCCTCAAGCTGTCTGCGGGTACGTTTGCGAGGTGGTGAGGGAGAATCAGTCATTGGAGCCTTCCCCTTCGAATCATGGGATGGACCAGCATTGGAACCAGCAGCAGGACCAGAAGCACCATCCATAGGAGGAGAAACGCCAGCCGGAGAAGGAACACTGGAGGATGTCGGAGGAACAGGCAAATCATCATACAATTTATCAGCAAAGGCAGCCTTTTCCAACAATGTCAAACCATCCTCAACACGCTCTGTACCCTCCTCATCAGAATCAGAGTGGATCACATGCTTCTTTCGTCGTCTTTGCTGAGTCTCCAAAGCTTTGATGCGATCAGCCAGAGGAAGAACAAACTCCCTAGTAAGTTTCCGGTGTTGATTCAAATCAGCTTCCAATGAAATAATCCGCTCATGATACATGCGCATAAGATCAAGTAACGACATAAGTGTAGTAGGCTCCTCCGCCTGCCCACCAAGAGGACTTGGACCAGGGAAGGCGTCATTGGAGCCCGAAGCAACAGATGGGCCAACATGTGGAGTACTAGCACCAAAAGGCGTATCAAAAGAGGGTGGAGCAGGACTAGGAGGTGGAGTCTCCACAAATGGAGACTTTTGTGGTACTGAAGAAGGACCCGCCTTGGAAGGGGATGGTTGTTCAACCACCACCTCCTCAACCAGCTCCTCCTCAACCACATGAGAAGCACCACCAGTAGGAGCCTCCTCCTCCATAGGGTCATCATCAATCACAACAAACTCAGGAGCCTCCTCCTCCGCATCCATATGACCCTGAGCCAGCCCCAACATGACCTCAGTAAGGGGCCTCCACTCCCCGGTAAACCCATGGACCATATTATAATACACTTTTGCAGTAAGCTTAGACGGCACATGTTCAGTCCTATCACGAGGAATGCAAACCAGTATTTGTTGTAAAAACCTAGGATACATAAGAAACTTCTTTCTATAACCAGCAGTAGATAAATTACTAACCAATCCCTCAAACAGATAATGAGAGAAATTAAAAACTCTACCCTGAGCCAAGCAAATAAGACCAGTAACCAAAGGAGTAGGGAAAGCATCCCAACTCCCAGACTTGGGACTCAAACAATGAATCAAAAAATGCACCAGAAGCTTCCATTGGGGGGAAAACCTATTTTTCTGGAAGTTAAACTTCCCCCCATGATTGTACCCTATAGCAGCCATCCCCTCCAATACCTCCGAATTGGGGATGGACTCAACACCACCTTCATCTTGAAGATGAAGAGAAGATCGAATAGAAGCCTCAGTCACCACGTATGAACGTCCATCTATGGTAGCATGGAGTTCACGTGGACGACCAACCACTACCACAAGACGAGCAGATGCCCAAAATTGACGAATAACACTATCATAAATAGTGGGACATACAGTAAATGCATACCTTAGGTTGGAAGCTTCAATGAATTCCAGAATGTCAGCAAAATGTTCCCGATGTGGACCATCACCCAGATAGGCAACTTTGTTGTGAGCAGGTTGGTAAACTAGGACAGCCATGGATCTTGATTAATTGGATGAAGGAAGATTTTGGTTAGGGTTGAGAGAGTAGGATCGGTTTTGTGTGTGTGATGAATGGAATGATTGAGTCAAGGAGGTTAAGTTGACCATTAATAAGGAAAAGAGTAACTGTTCATTGACCCCTATTAATGGGGGGTTGCCCTTTCAAATTAGACATAATTGCATAGTAACCACTTGCCCCTTTTAACATAAATCCCAACTCCCAATTTACCATAGTTAATTAAACATGTAAATACCAGAATTGGGAGCGTTGACCAAAAGTCAAAGCACACAATGGTCAGACCAAAAGCAAAATGTGGTCAACAAAGGACAAAAGGAATGAACAGTGTCCCAGACCAGTACCAGAAGCCAATCACCACTTGACAAAGAAGGATTTCGAACCACCAGAAGCCAACCAATTATGACTAGAAGCTGACCAATGAGGACTAGAAGCCAGTCATCTAATACCATAACCACCAGAAGTGAGCAAAATCCTCCACCATAAGTAACACACACCACAAGAACCAATCTAAAATATTGTTAAAATCAATCAATACGTTAGTCTGTCCTAAGAATATGTACACGAAGCCTCCCCGTAGGCTTAGCCTCCCCTCAATCCTAGACCTCAAGGATTGACCATCCCAATGAGAACCACCAAGTGGTTAAACCGAGGACCATCAAAGGCTTTTGTCAACAAATCAGCAACATTATCATCCGTATGAACTTTAAGAACCTGTATCAACTTCTTCTCATTGGCATCCCGTATAAAATGGTGCCAAATTTCAATATGCTTTGTTCGCTGATGAAAAACAGGATTCTTCACAATGCAAATAGTGCTTTGATTGTCAATAAAAATTTTGGTGTTCATAAAATTGAAACCATAATCCAACATCTAATTTTGGATCTACAAAACTTGTCCACAACAACTAGCAGCAGCAACGTATTCAGCTTCTGTTAAAGAAGTAGCGACTATTATCTGTTTCTTGCATTGCCATGAAATAAGTCGACGACCCAAGAATTGACAACCACCAGTAGTAGACTTTCTGTCATTATTAGCACCTGCATAGTCACTATCACTATAGGCTTCTAGAACAAAAGGTGATTCTCTAGGATACCATAGGCCCAATTTAGGTTGAGCCTTGATATACTTGAAAATCTTCTTCACTGCATTTAAGTTCGAAACCGTTAGAGTCACCTGGTGTCTAGAACAAGCACTTACTGCAAACATGATATCAGGACGTGATGCAGTCAAATACATGAGGGAGCCAATCATAGACCTGTACATGTGAACATTGACCGGGGGGTCTGGCTCATTCTTAAGTTTGATTTTAGCAACTTCATAAGGAGTTGCTGCTGGTCTAAGAGGATCCATGTCAAACTTCTGAAGAATCTCATGGACATATTTATCTTGACTGATGAAAATCCCATCCGATTGTTGCTTGACCTGAAGACCAAGGAAGAAAGAGAGCTCTCCCATCGCACTCATCTAAAATTCGCCTTTCATTAAGTGTTCAAACTCATCACATCATTCCTTCCTAGTAGAACCAAAGATAATGTCGTCCACATAAACCTGAACAAGGATAATGTCCTTGGTATTCCTCCGAAGAAATAGTGTTTTGTCAATAGTACCCCTTCTATAGCCATTCTTTAACAAGAAAGTTGAAAGACGTTCATACCAAGCTCTAGGAGCCTGATGTAATCCATAAAGAGCCTTGACCACCTTGTAAACTTTCTTGGGATGAAGTGGATCTACAAAGCCCTTAGGTTGAGTGACATACACCTCCTCATCAATTTTGCCATAGAGAAATGTACTCTTGACATCCATATGAAACACCGTAAAGCCCACATAAGAAGCAAAAGCCAAAAACAGACAAATGGCCTCTATCCTTGCAACCGGAGCAAAAACTTCAGTGTAGTCAATGCCCTCAATTTTAGTGTGTCCTTGTGCGACAAGCCTAGCTTTATTCCTCACGACAATTCCCCGTGCATCCTTCTTGTTCTTGAGAATCCATTTGGTATTGATTGCTGTCTTTCCATCTGGTAAGTCAACCAGAACCCAAACATTCTGAAACAAGAATTGCTGCATTTCCTCCTGCATAGCCTCCACCCAACTTTGATCCTCAAGAGCATGAGAAACTTACCTAGGTTCCACCTGTGAAAGAAAACAAGCAAACAAATAGTGTTGAAAGTCCGTATGATTATTACGCTTTTGATCTTCAATATAGCTCACAAGAGCATGATGATCAGACGAGGCCTTCTTCTGCATTCTGCGTGTCTTGATAGTAGAACCAGGATCTCCAATGATTTAAGTGGTAGGATGATCTTTGTGTGATTGCAAGACTGGATTGGAAGAGACCTCCACTTCTGGTGCCAAGTTATTGAGATCCCCAACAAAGTCAGCATCATATGAAGCAGTGTTGAAAATCCCATCTACTGGTTGTTTATGAATATCATCCAGCTTGGTAGAAGATTTCTTTTGATGGTTCCCCAAATCAGAAGGACTGGAGAAACGAGTATTTGAAGCCGACTCACTAGCTGGAGTACCAATAGGTGATAAACTGGCACTAGGAGCAGAAGCTGGGGTACTAGGAGTAGCATTGTCAGTCAGCGTATTCAAGGGTAACTCAAAACCACGCTGATCAGCTGCTGTAGTAGCTTCTTGTTGTTGTTTGAGTAAAGTGTCAAGAGCTACTTGGGAATCCGGTACTTCCAATGGAGTTGCATCACTAGAAGAGGTAGGAGAGACGATGGTGGAGTAGGATGGAACCACAAAAATGTCATCCTCGTCATCTGAATCAGAAAGACTAGAAGGAACACCAGTACTAGAAGTTGCAAACACTTATGGGCCTGCATCATGGTTAGTTTTGAAGCGAACATATCCTAACGAATCACTAAGATAATCAAGATAAAAATACCATTCAGGACCCTTGCCTTGGATGTTTGACTTCTCTTCAAAATACCTGAGATTTATAGTTTCAATGATCCGCTTGGCTTGGAGATTGTAGACACGATAAGCTCGAGAGTGAGCTGAATATCCCACAATGTATCCTTCATCTGCCTTGCCATCAAACTTCCCCAAATAGTCACTAGTATTCAGAATGGTGACTGGACACCCAAAAGGCTTCAAATGAGCAATATTTGGAACTTTGCCCGTTAGAAGCTCATAAGGAGTCTTCTTGTGAGGATTGGTAATAGAAACCCTATTCAAAACGTAACTTGCAGTATTAACAGCTTCTGTCCAGAACATGGTTGGAAGCTTGGAATCGGCAAGCATAGTTCTTGCTGCTTCTATTAGTGTTCTGTTCTTTCTTTCTGCCACGCCATTCTGTTGAGGAGTCCGTGCTGCACTATAATCCCTTTTGATGCCCTTAGCATTACAAAGTGCTATGAGGTCTTTATTTTTGAACTCGGTTCCATTGTCGCAACGAATACCTTTAACCTTCTTGGTCAACTGGTTCTCAATAAGGGTAAGAAAATCTCTAAGAATTGAGTAGGTCTCACTCTTGGCAGCCATGAAGAACACCCACGAAAACCTGCTATATCCATCAGTTACCACCAGACAGAATTGTTTGTGGTCAATGCTCCTAATCGAAGTAGGACCAAATAAATCCATGTGTAGTAGCTGCAATGGTTCAGTAATAAGACTAAGAGCAGTAATGGCCTTGAAGGATGCTTTGTGCTATTTGCCTTTGCTGCAAGCAATACAATTTATATCATTTCTAAACGACTTGGGAGGTAAACCAGAGACCAAATTCAGATTCGCAAGTTTGTGAATGGTCTTGAAGTTCACATGCCCCATCCTTCTATGCCATTGAGTGGCTTCATCTTCTGAGGCTTTAGCAACTAGACATGCTAGCTGACCAGTAGGATTGACTTCATTCAGCTTGATGCAATAGAGATTGTGTCTTCTAGGGATTCTGAGGAGAACTTGTGAGTCATCCGGAAGCTGAAAGTCTTTGGAGAGCACAAGTGCATCAGTATCGGTGAAGAGAACAAACTGCTTCTTGTCACAAATCTGAGAGACAGATATCAAGTTGAAATGCTGAAGTGCTTCCACATAGTAGACCTGCTCAAAATTTAGATTTGGCGTCTTAATTGTTCCTTTGCCAGTGATCCTGCCTTCACCCCCACCAAAATAGACCTTGCCTCCATGAAATGGTACAAAGTTAGAGAGAAGACTTTTATTTCCTGTCATGCTCCTGGAGCAACCACTATCAACAATGCTTAGACTAGGATCTTGGTATGGAGAAACCTACAACAACAAGATAATAAAAATGTAAAAGTTAGTGTCTTAAGGGGACCCAAACCTTTTCAGGTTTGAGCCTGCCTTGTGGATCTTTAGAAGAGTGCCAAGAAGATTGATGAGATGCACCGTTGTTCCTTGGTTGCATATGCATCAGATGGGTATTATTATTTGACCAAGAACAACCTGCTGAGGGATTAACAACAGTTCCCAAACTTCCCAACCCAAGATACGTGTGGTCCAAATTATGTGGATATATTGGATTAAAATTTTGAAAATAATTACTGGCGGTTTGAAATCCAATGTTTCTCCAATGATCAGAAACTAAAGGAGAGGACCTTCTAGAAGAAGAAAACGATTGAGCACTAGGATTAAGTCTTCTAGAAGTATATGGGGCAGCTCCTGGTTGACCAGGAACAGGAAATGCATGATTAACAGAAGCATGGGTGTCATAAAAATTACAATCTTTAATTAAATGAAATGCACTTCCACAAACAAAACATGTTTTAATAGACCTTTTATTAGAATGATATTGTTTCATACTGCCAACATTATTACACAAAATTCTCGGAGAAACATTCTTCCTAGGACTCAATAAACTAGGACCAGACACACTTGACTTAACAGCAACTCTTTCTTCACACATCCTAGCACCAGTAGCAGCATGACATGGGACTGGATGCCAGTAGGAGCAGAAGTATGCTGAAAAGTATGTTGAGAGGACACAGTATTGCTTGGGCTACTAGCATATGACATGGGACTGGATGCCATAGAACTCACAAAGGCAGAATTAGCAGGAGTGGGAAAAGAGTCACTTGAAAATCCTCTCACATGAGGTTCAAAAGTTCTGAGCTTATGAAACAGATCATCAAAGTTGAGATAGTCAAGCCCACCTTTGGCTTTGAGAGAGATCACCACCTGATTCCATGAGTAGGGTAAGGCTTTAAGAAACCTTGCATTAATATCACCATCATCAGGCTTTGACCGAAGTTGATTCAATTGGCTCAATATCTTCCGAAACCTGTCATACCCTTGATGTAAACCTTCAGTTTCTGAGATTTTGAATTCTGCGAATTCATCTCTCAGCATGGATCTTCGCATTTTCTTTGACTCCTCATTCCCACCAAACCCTGCTTTTATACCATTCCAGATCTCTCTGGCATCATCCAAATGGTAGAAGTCACCCATGTGATCTTCAGGAAGAGATTGAAGCAAAATCGTTTTTTCTTTGACCTCCTTCTGAATAGCTATGATTTCTTCATGAGATTTAGGGTCAAGAAGAGTAATATTACCATTCTTGTCTCTTCCAGTTAGCTTCCTTCTGTTCCCATTCAGAATAATCTTCCAAAGATCTTGATCAGTATTGGTGATCCACCATTCCATCTTCATTGCCCAGCTATCATATTCATCCTTTTTCAGAAGAGGGAATTTACCATTCGTGTTGGAAACCGTAGCAACGATCTGCTGAGGTTGCACAATTTTAGGAGTGCTGTCTTCTCCTGTTTGAGTAGAAGTTGAGGCAGACATGATAAAACAAAATCGTCAGTAATAAGAAAACTTAATTCTTCTTGTATAGAGACCCTCCGAGGCTCTTATACCACTTGTTGGGTCTACTAGATGTAGATCTTGCAGCCTGTCAGGAACGGTGAATGACTTCTGTAATCATAAGTCAATCCACAGGGAGACTCTATACATAATATAAATGCATAATACAAATATAATAAAGAAGAACAGAATAACAATAAAGACTTGATCCTTTCTAAGGATTTCTAATATTGATAAATAACTAGAACTACGTTTTGTGAAGGTGTCTATAACCCTTCTGCCTAAGGTTCCTTTTATACTACAAGGAAACCCTAATACAGCATTAAACAAAACTTGTAAAACTGATATGCATATCCTTTCCTAACATATCTCATGCATATCCTAACAGAATAATAAATAAATAATAAAGTTTGACTTCGACTAGGACCAGGAGCACGACTTGCTCCTACTACTACTAGGACCAGGAGGAACTACATACCTCCTAGTCTACCTATTACATTTAACTATTACAATGGTCCTAACACTCCTGCTCAGACTAGAAGATCTCATCAGAATCTTGGTAGATTCATTGCCAATATACACAAGAAGGTTGATACCCCTCTTGTTTAATCATGCTTGTTTGCATGTTTTCTGTCACAACATGAACCCAAGAAGATCTTTGATGCTCTCAAAGAACCAAGTTGGGTGGAAGCAATGCAAGATGAGCTTCACCAATTTGCAATTCAGGATGTTTGGGAGCTGGTTGATTGTCCCAGATATGTCAGACCTATTGGGACAATATGGGTTCTAAGAAACAAGAGAGATGAAAGAGGCATTGTGGTCAGAAACAAGGCACGTTTAGTGGCTCAGGGATATATACAAGAGGAAGGGATAGACTATGAGGAGGTCTTTGCACCAGTTGCAAGGATTGAAGCTATAAGGATATTTCTAGCCTATGCCTCCTGCATGGGCTTCACTGTCTATCAAATGGATGTGAAGAGTGCCTTCCTCTATGGAACAATTGTTGAGGAGGTGTATGTGATGCAGCCTCCTGGTTTTGAAGATCCAGAGAATCCAGACAAGGTGTATAGAGTCAAAAAGGCTATGTATGGACTTCATCAAGCCCCAAGAGCATGGTATGGCACATTATCCACTTATTTGGTGGATAATGGATTCAAGAGAGGCACCATAGACAAGACATTATTTACCAAGAAGGCTGGTAAGGATGTCTTACTTGTTCAGGTTTATGTTGATGATATCATCTTTGGATCCACAAATCCAAAGATGAGTGAAGACTTCTCCAAGCTTATGATAGACAAATTCAAGATGAGTGTAATGGGGGAGATGAACTTCTTTCTAGGGTTACAAGTTCAGCAGAACGAAGATGGTATCTTCATCTCTCAGGATAAGTATGTAGCAGAGATCTTGAAGAAGTTTGGCTTTTCTCCACATGAAAAGAGGGCTACTACTCTTATGGATAGAGAACACCCTTGGGGAAAGATTGGAGATGGAAAAGGTGTGGATGTCAGGTACTATAGATCAATGATTGGTTCATTGATGTATCTCACAGCCTCCAGACCTGACATCATGTTTGCTAAGTGTGCATGTGCACGCCATCAAGTGACTCCCAAAGAATGTAACCTTTATGCTGTCAAGAGAATCTTTAGGTACCTAAGATGTTATCCCAGTCTTGGCTTGTGGTACCCAAAGGATTCACCTTTGGAGCTTATTGCATATTCAGACAGTGACTATGGAGGTGATAAGTTTGATAGAAAATCGACAACTAGTGGATGTCAGTTTCTTGGGAGCAGGTTGATATCTTGGCAATGCAAGAAACAAACAGTGGTGGCCAATTCTATAACTGAAGCAGAGTACGTTGCTGCAGCTGCTTGTTGTAGACAAGTCTTGTGGATTCAGAACCAGCTGTTGGATTATGGGTATAATTTCATGCATACCAAGATATTTGTTGACAATAACAGCACTTTATGCATTATTAAGAATCCTGTACATCATTCTAATACAAAACACATAGAAATTAGACACCATTTTATAAGGGATTGTTTTGAAAAGGGTTTAATACAACCAGATAGGGTTGACACAGAAGAAAATGTGTCAGATTTACTAACTAAACATTTTGATGCTGGAAGATTTCAATACTTGGTAGCAAGTATTGGAATGATCAATCTCTCATAATATGTGTTTTGGGGTCTTTTTGTAAAAATATGTACAGGATAATGCATTGTTATTGGTCTTTTTGAGGATTTAGATTTTCCACTATATTTTTCTAACACTGACAAAGGTTACTTTAACGCTGAAAAGTGTTATTGTGACGTTGTCAATAATATATTTGTTTAACGCTGGCAAAGGTTTCCTTAACGCTGACAAGTGTTATCGGGACGCTGCCAGCAACAATGTTAGTTTTGTGGTTTTTAATCTAAATGTGCAGGTTGTGTTAGCATTATACCATTGGATACAGAGTTGCTCATGGATCATTGGAGAATCATTTGAGCATGTTTTTATTTATGGATGATGGTTGGAATTTTCTATTCCTATCTTGACATAAAAAAAAAATTTATGTTCATGCATATTTTTGGCAACATATGTATCACAGTTTAAGGGGAGGTTTTAGGAACCTTTAGGACTTTTGGGTATCCTTATGATACTCTTATCACAATTCTAGATTGTGTCCACAAGTGAGTATGAGTTAGTTTTACTAAATCATGAGGCACTGTAGCATGCAAAGTTGATATACTATGCATGTTGCCAAGACATTTTTGGCCTAGAATTGGTTGTGATCTGTTGGGAGACTTGGGAATGCTTTGATCATGGGTTTTACCTGGGAGTAACAAGGAATTTTATGAGATAACTTAGTTGTTAAGAGTTTTGGTTAGCAAGGGACACTAGAGGACGGTTATGTCTATCTTGCATAAGCAAGTGTGCATAATTGGACAGTGCTTGCCGTCCTATAATAATTATCAACTTATAGGTTATCTTCTCTAGGATAAATTACTTTGTTAAGGTCATTTTTCATTGTTATAACTTTTTATTTTTGGACGCTGACAAGTATTTTTCCAAGCGTTGTTGTGACCAATTTAGACGCTGACATGGCTTTGGCAAACGTTGAAAAGAATATAGCAGTTGGGCGTTGATGGGTTATTTTTGACCGTTGGCACTCAATGGGACCTACCCAGTTGTTACTTTTTGACGAATTTTTGGGCCGTAATTTTGGGAGCAGATAACTTTCAATTAATGCATGAGATAAACTTATTTCTTTTCAATATTTTCATGATTGTATTTTGAATATAGTTGCCTAATTTTTGACCAATCACATGCATATTTCTCTCCTATATATTTGGCTCCTATTTTAAACAGGGTACCTATCATTCTTGTCTAACCATATTTTCTCCTATACTTCATCTTTATCAATCTTTCAAACAGCTTTCAACAATGGCACCAAAATTTAAACCAAGTGATTTGGAATTGGGATTCAGGAGTAAACACAACATAATAGCATATTTGGACGCTGATGATACTTTGTTTCCCCAATATACACAGATGGTGGCGTATTTGAATGCATCCCCAATTAGGTATGCTCTTTCTCATGCTCCTCTCATCCCTGTCACACATATTAAGCAGTTTTGGAACAGTGTTAGTTCCTCAACAGTTAATAGAGTGACTACATTATCATCTATTGTTCATGGGCGCACATGGGTGGTTACTAAAGCTTTGGTTAGCCAAGCTTTGCATCTTGATGACGCAGATGGTATAACCACCCTTCCCATTCATGAAATAGAACAAGGACTAAGGGCTTTGGGTTATCCTTTCCCTGATGAGGGAACTTTAAACAAATATCATAAACAGGAGTTTGCCCCAGCCTGGAAGTACCTTATACATGTCCTCTTGCAATGTTTGAGTCCCAAGTGTACTGACACATTAAATGTTGGCGTTGATACACCTAATCTAAACGTTGACATCAATCCTTCACAGATCCAAACACTCCTTAACCAACCCACATCCACCCAATCTACATCATCTTCTCCCCCAACACAATATAGGTTGCAAAAACGCCAAAGGACTACTGGAGTGTTCTCCTCTAGTGGTCCTAGCCATGTAGCAGAGAGAACCACCACCACAAGTGTGGTTGGTGCTATGGATGAGGTTGGGACTATTGGTTTTGGCTTAGATGCTTGCCAAGACAGTCCTAACATCTTTAAGACCTCATCCATGCCCCATGAATCTACATTGGGAGGTCAAATACCCATTTTAGAGGAGGGCAGATTGGAACCAATGACCTTAATGGAATTTACGGCTGTCTGCATTAGCTTGCAAAAGAAAAATGCAGACTTGGTACATATTGTCAGTACACAAGGCCTTGAACTCAAGCAATTGAGGGAGAGGATTGTTATTTTGGAGAATGCTAGTATAAGGCGTGGGATGGAGGAATCTTCCAAAGGGGAGGATGAGCAGATTAATGTGAGTGATAAGGGCTCACATGATGGTGAATCTTTGGGTGTTGCTGAGGCCCTAACTAGTTTGAAGAAACAACCAGGTTTTAATACGTCTCTAGTCACTCCTACAAACTTAAACTTGTCTGTTACAGCTATGTTGGAGGAAATTACAAGAGGCGCTGAGACAGGTAATTTGAGCGTTGACAGACCTGTAGATGAGGTTGATGTATTCCAGTCATCATCCATCATCAAAGAAGTTTCTTCACAGGTATTACCATCTTCCTTACCCATAATTGATCCATTAGATAAGGGTAAGGGAATCATGGTAGAAGTACATGTTCCAAAGGATGCAGCACAGGTTGAGTTTGATAGAAGGTTGGCTACACAAATTATGGAACAGGAAAGAAAGAAGATTGGTGAATCACCTTTTGTTGTCACTTCAGAAGAACAAGAAGGGAGTGATGAAGCTAGTTCGGACTCAAGTGTGATGATTATAGAACAACCAGAAAGACTTGAGTATGGTGATGAATTGTCAAGAGAGAAGCTGAATGAGTTGAAATTGCAGGTAGATTTTGACATGACAGAAGTTGTTCAGATGTACCATGCTTGGGAAGATAGGTGTATGGAAAATCCACATTTGACTATTTCAGACCAAATATGGGGTTTGGAGATTCTTCTTAGAGTAAAAAAGGACTGCAAGATAATTCTAAAACACAAAGCTAGCAATATTCTCTCATTGTTGAAAAGGGATAGAAGGGAGTTTGTTGGAAACTCACTTTATGTGACGACATTTAAGAATTCCCATTAGTTATCATAGTCACACGCATTTAGACTAGACTAGGTTCGTTGTAAAGTTTAGGTTGTGTGTGTGACTATAAATACCCCTCCTTAGCTTCCAAGGAGGGGTGTTGCTTGTCATTTTGTTCAATTCAATACACTTTCACTTTCACACATTCAACCTCTCCTCTCTCTCTCTAAACCAACAATGGCTTCCACCACCTATTTCCACCATGTTAGACCATCGGATCATATTTAGCATTTCTACATTTGGTATCAGAGCCTCAGTTCCATCCTTGGATCGTGTTCGTATATTCGATTTGGTGGTCTAATTTTTTCTTTGTGTCTCGTTATATCATTTTTTGGTCCATTTTGTCACAAATTTTTGTTGGTCACGTCTTATTTTTTTTCTCCAAACAGTCCAAACAGTTCAATCTTTGTCACAATGTTTCGTGTTTGTGGTATTCATTTATTGATCTGTTCTCCTTCTCGGTTTCATCAAATCTATATCCATTTTTTTCACACGTTTTTTGTTCCTTGCAACTTTAAGATCTAACTTATTGGGAAACGGTCAAAATACTAAACAAATGGGCAGATCCACCATTTTAGGTTTCTTCAAAACCCTTTTCCGATTAGATATTCAGATTGGACATTCCGATTAGACTAATTTTTTGGTCATTTAGATTGAACATTCAGATTGGGATTCAGATGGGGATTCAGATTAAGCCATTCCGATGGGGGTGTTTGTTTGATTCCGATAAGGCCATATTCTTAATCATTCTGATGAGACCAAATTAAAAGACATTCTGATGGAAGCTTAAACATTCCGATTGGACATTTTTTTTTTGACTTTCCGATGGCCATGTTTTGTTAAAACTTGTGAACCAAATTTTGTGACCAAAACCAAAAATCCATCACAACCGAGTCAACTCGGTAATTACCGAGTTGACCCAGTTAACTCACTGAGTTGACTCAGGTGACTAATAAACGTACCAACTCAAAATCATTCCATCCTTATACCTCCACAACACCACAATCTATCCTAATACCCATCGTCTCCTAATCCCATTTCATCTAAGACTCTAACTTAACATAAATTAAAATAGATCTCAGATTATGTTCAATTCCAAATTTTTTAAAGATAATTAAAGATCTTTATAGATCTTTTGAATCTGAATCATATATTCATCATAGACCCATGTTGGGTATGAACCCGTATCTTATTTTCGAATTATAAGGAATGATTCATAACAAGTTTTTTTATTATCATCTCTTTTATTCGATTAGACCAAAAACCGAACATGCATCCAAATCTAACATAGACCTTTAACAGATCTTTATTGGGTTAAACACGTTTGATTTTCGAAGTTCAAGAAATGGAATTAACAATTATATTAACTCCAAGTCTCTGTTTCGATTTAGTCACACTAAAACCAACATGCAATCACGAATAAGGACCTACCCAAGATCTTTTTATCAAGATCGTGAAGCAAGTTTCATTATTTGTTGTAGCTGTTTCACAAGATTTGAAGAGGTGGGATTTGGTTACGATGATCAGTATCTTCTTTATCTGTTGAGATTTGGTTTATCAGATGGAAACATATTTAGATGGATTCTTAGACATGGTTGAGATAAGATTGATTTTTTGTTTGCTGGGATATAGATGAAAAGGAGGGCGGATGGATCTGAGTTATGTGTTTAGGGTTAGATGGGAGATGAAGTTAGGTGTGCGAGTGTGTGTTATGGGACGGAGTTATCTAAGTGAAATTAGGGGTTGGAGTGTATTATATCATGGTTGTGATTGGACCGGGTTCCACAATTGGGCTTCATTTTTGTTTGGTTATAATCTCACATTGGGCCAGACGTAGGAATTATGTGATTTGGGCCATGAATTCACGGGCTGATAGATGTGATGGACTCACTTTTTGTTTCAAAAACATTGAAATGGGCCGTATGTGTTTAAACACACAATATAAACAAGTTTTCATTTCAAAATTAAGTATTTTGAATAAAATTTTGTGGATATTGACGGGATTTAAATGTGACATCGTGTCGTGACAAAGTTACGTGACAAATGTGACGAGAATTTATTTGAGACGAGACAAAGAAAAAATGGGCGATTTTTAGTGGCTACGGATTCGTTTGATCGGGTATTAATTACGTGACGTTGAAGACGGATTTTTCGAAGGCGTGTATTTATTTTATCTTTTAATAGATAACTTGTTCGTGCTTAATCTTAGAATGAAGACTTGGTTATCTGGTTTCCGGGTTCGGGGTGGATGGTTGATGACTCGGATAACTATCACTTAAAGGGGTTACATTGTTGTACTCAGTGTCACGCGCTTAGTCGACGTGGATAATTTCAAGAGGTGTTGTGCTTATAGACTTCTTCAGTGATGCATTGAGTACTTAGAGATTTCTCCACCGTTCTTCATTCAACAATAGTGCAAGCTTAAGTCACAAGATCGAAGGATTCTTATTCAGTTTCACGTTTGATGTATCCGGTTCATTCTTTCAGTGGTCACTTCAAATTGCTTTCACGTGGGATGGTAAAGGGGCCATGGAGAGTTTATGAGAAGAGATTTTCGATCAAAACCTGATTCTCACAAAATATATAATTCAGCTTATTTATTATTCTCACAAGATTTCAGGTTCATGTGCGTACAATTTATTGATGGTTCCGACTTTCGAAACCATCAAGGGGGAAGAAGAAGACACACTGAACGCACAACGAGTACACGTAATGAACTTCATACTTTCTTTTGATTTGAAGATATTCCGGGATGATATTTGTCATAGCCGTAGAGAAAATCAGTGTTTTAACTCGTGGCGTTATCAATCTCCAAACGGTACACTACTGATTCGAGGTTTAATTGTTTGATTGTTGCAATTAAACATCATCATTATCCTATATGCATTCCCGGGACTTAATTGACTCTGGTGCATCTCCGGAAGAAGATATGTGCATTTCCGGGACTTAATTGACTCTGGTGTTACGATGTCAACTTCATGAATGGGATAAAGTGTCCATTTCAGTATTTGAGCTTCATAATTGGGATTGATTTACCTTCTTCAACTATGTGGGGGAAGAAGTGTCTTGATTCTTTCTGGTATGCATAACTTGAACTCTCAGGGGGAAGAAAAATTAAGAAGAATTATTCAAGCGTGAGAAGAAAAGTTGTTGATCTACTTGGTGTGCCCCAAACTTTCAGTCCCTCTTAGCAACATTATCATGTTATATGATGGGATTTGCTAGTTAGATTCTGCTGTGCGCTTAATCATTCTAAGCTTTATTGAAAGCTTTGAAGTTGCTTACGAGGATTGTTGGTTTAGGGGGAAGCTATTTAAAAGCTTCTACATCAAGTTTATGTGGCATGAGTTAGGGGGAAGCTATTCAGAAGCTTCTCCTTAACCAGAAGTGTATGGGTTACTTAGCTCATGCCGTTACAGTATTTCTTCTACAAGTTACTTTAAAGATGAGTCGTTTTGAAGACGAAGGCCTCAGAAGACTTCATCAGCATTGGATGCTTCATGAAAGCTCTTGTTCTTAATCATTTTATACTTGTTAGGAAGAATATTGTAAGGAATTCTACACGTCGTCCCATGGGGGAAGATTGTTGGAAACTCACTTTATGTGACGACATTTAAGAATTCCCATTAGTTATCATAGTCACACGCATTTAGACTAGACTAGGTTCGTTGTAAAGTTTAGGTTGTGTGTGTGACTATATATAACCCTCCTTAGCTTCCAAGGAGGGGTGTTGCTTGTCATTTTGTTCAATTGAATACACTTTCACTTTCACACATTCAACCTCTCCTCTCTCTCTCTCTAAACCAACAATGGCTTCCACCACCTATTTCCACCATGTTAGACCACCGGATCATATTTAGCATTTCTACTGAGTTGTACTACATGCTACTCAGATGCCATGGGACAGGTTGGACTTACAAGAAATTTATTGGATTATCCTTTGAAGAGTTGGAGTTCAAAGCTTATCCCATTTAGGGAAGAGTGCAGGAAGAAAACACTCTAAGACTTCTTTCTGATGAAAGAAAAGAAGAACTTGCAGAAGAGATGGAGCTTAAGAAGGCAATGATTGTTCCCAGACCTTTGAAGAAGGGAGTCCCTCTTGAGTTTCCTAAAGATATGGATAGGTTGAATCCTAGTGAAGCTATTATAAGAAGGAGCATCAAGCTCTCACCATTAGAAGCTTCAGATATGGTACAAGTGTTACCTCTTGATTCCAGAAACCCTATTATAAGCTATGAAGAAGATGAATGTGGGTTTTGGAAGATTGGCAGGTATGGGAAAGAGGTTCACACTTTTACCACTCTTATATCTATGTTTGCAAGTTTTGATAGAGAAGACTTGGTAGACCTTTGGGGGTTGTTAGAGGCCAAGTATGAGACTGAAGCTCCAACTTCAGTCAATGCAATAAAACTGTGGTCAACATTCAAGAGATTGTGTGGACCAAGAGATGAAGATCCTGCTGTTTGGAAGGATCTTGAAGATGACCTCAGTGTTCTTCAATGGCGTTTGTATTCAGCTGCTGGTGTATATTACTTGAGTTCTATAAAGTTTGCTGAGTATCTACTTGTAGATGGTCAGTATTCCATGTCCAAGGAAGTCTTGGAGAGGATGAAGACAACACAGCTGGAGATTGATTATTCAAGTGACGTGGCCAAAGATTTGATCAGACATATTTATTACCAATATGAACAAGTTTGTAAGATTCCTCCTAGTTCTTAATGTTTATTCAGAAACTTGATTACTAGAGTAGATATCAAGTTTAGGGGAGGATTGTTGGGAATAAAATATAGCCAGTCTACTTGAGCGCTGACAAGAGCAAAACAAGCGTTGATAGGAAGAAAACAAACGCTGACAGATCAAGCGTTGACAAGAAGAAGTCAAGCGTTGATAGGTTGAAGACAAGCACTGATGGAAAGATTTAGTCTACGCGTATATTATTTCTAGTTTGTTTCTAGTAAAGATAAGTTCAACATTGTATTTTCTATAATTATCTTTACCTAGAATAGTTGATACGTAGACTCTTGTACAAGGCTTCTTATGTCTATAAAAGAAGACCTTTAGGTTATTGTTCAATATAAGTTTTCATACGTAAAACACTTTCATTGTAAGCATGTTTGTTATCATTAGTCAAGTGAAAGTTTGTTTACATCTTTGTGTGTTCTTGTTTAAGTGTTAATTCCGCATAACACTTAGATTACTTTATACATATACAAAGGTTTCTCTATGTCTATAACTTGATCTAATCTCGTATATATAAAGCTAAATCGATCTAAGTTTGGGATCAACAGTGAATGAGATGAATGCCCGTAAAACGGTTTAGAATGGAAACCGACTGGGAAAGTGTTAACCCAAGTTGGCTGGATGTGGCGCCCCACTGGTAGAACTTTCACTATAGTAGGAAATGCGTGTCCTTTAACTAGGATCACTCCCACTACAGCAAAGAAAGTGTGCCCTTTAATTAGGAGTACCAAGGCTACCAAAACACAAGCGTGCCCTTTAACTAGGAACACCAACACTACTATAGGAACCAAGTGCCCTTTAAATAGGTCTACTCCCACTGTAGTGCCTGCTAATAATCCAAAACCTCAGAAATTTGGAACAATAAAACCTGTTATTGGTAAAACTGACATTAGAAAACGCCTGAAATCTAACGGTAACACAAATGTTAGCAATTCTGATAATATTATATCTGTATCTGCTAGCACTCCGGAACCAATAGTTTCTAATGCATTGTCTACTGTTGTTGCTGAAAATAGGTTTTCCAAATTGTTCTCTGGTATTTGGACTCTTGTTGCTCCAAGCATATGACCGGCGATTGCTCTGAGCTCAGAAATTTTGTTAGAAAGTTTCTTGGCACGGTTCGATTAGGAAATGATCATATTACAAAAATAATGGGTTACGGTGAATATCATATTGGGAATGTTATTATTTCGAGAGTGTATTATGTGGAAGGACACGGTCACAACTTATTTTCTGTGGAACAATTTTCTGATGCAAACCTAGAAGTTGCTTTTCGTGAGCATACCTACTTCATTCGTAATTTGGAAGGGTTGATTTATTGAAAGGTACTCGAGGGAATAATTTGTATACTTTGTCTCTACAAGACATGATGGCCACTTTTCCCGTATGTCTTCTCTCTAAAACATCAAAGACTAAGTCATGGTTATGGCGTCGACGATTATCTCATCTCAACTTTGATGCTATCAATCATTTAGCGAAAAACGAACTTATTGGTGGTCTTCCTAAACTTAAATTTCACAAGGATCATTTGTGTTCCGCGTGTACAATGGGGAAGAGCACTAAGAAATCATACAAACCCAAGACCGAAGACACAAACCAAGTGAAACTTTATTTGTTGCATATGGATCCTTGTGGGCCAATGCGTGTTGAAAGTCTTAGTGGTAAAAAATACATCCTCGTCATTGTCGATGATTACTCTCATTTTATATGGGTGAAATTTATTGAAACAAAAAATGAGGCACCTAAATTCATCATCGGATTCCTCAAGATGATTCAAGTGCGTCTCAACACTAATGTCCGACGCATTCGTACAGATAATGGAACCGAATTTGTGAATCAAATCTTGCATAAATATTATGAAGAAGTTGGCATATCTCATGAAACATCCATTGCTCCCACTCGACAACAAAATAGTGTTGTTGAAAGTAAAAATCGCACACTTATGGAAGTTGCTCGCACGATGTTAATATATGGAAAGGTTCCATTGTTTCTATGGGTAGAAGTAGTATCTACAGCAGTTTACACCCAGAACCGGTCACTAATTCGAAAACGCAATGGTAAAACACCTTATTAGCTTCTACATGTAAAAGTACCAGATTTATCATATTTTCATGTATTTGGTTCTCTTTGCTATCCAAATAATGATGGTGACAATTTGGGAAAACATTAACTAACGGCTGATATTGGTATTTTCATTAGTTATGCACCCACAAAGATGGCATTCCGAATCTACAAACGTAATTCTCGCAAGATCCTCGAAACTATAAATGTTGATTTTGATGAGCTGAGGGAAATGGCTTTTGAGAAAAGCAGCTCTGAACCCGCACTTCATGAAATGGGACCCAGTAACATTAGATTTGGTATTGTCCCAAACAACCCTACTTCATCATCATTTACACCACCTTCTAGGAATGAATGGGATACGTTGTTTCAACCATTTTTTGATAAATTTTTTACTCCTCCAAGTATTTTTGCTCCAGAACTTGAAGTAATAGCTCCGGTCAACGAAGTTGTCGCTCCAGCAAACGAAGCACAGTCAGATACGTCTACACCTACAATTGGTCAAGAGACACCTTCATGCCTATTGATGATGAAAAGGAGGATGATGATGATGATCACGATTTGGAATTCGCTCAAATACGTGAACTTCCATTCTTAGGTGTACCAATTCCCAACCCTCATCAAGCCGGGTCGTCCACCTCAGAGGAAGCTCCTACAACGGTCTACTCGAATCCTCAAATTCGTAAACATGACAACAAGTGGACAAAGTATCATCCTATTGACTCTATTATTGGTGACCCTAATCGTCCGGTATCCACACGAACTCAGTTATAAGAAAGTGCATTGTTTTGTCATTTTGATGCCTTTCTCAGTGAAGTTGAACCTAAGACATGGCAACAAGCTTTTACTCAATCACATTGGATTGAAGCTATGCAAGAAGAACTTAATGAATGTGTATGTCTTGATGTATGGGAACTTGTCCCATGCCTGGATCAAGTGAAATTACTCACGTTGAAATGGGTCTACAAGGTGAAACTTGATGAGTTAGGTGGAATATTGAAGAACAAAGCTCGACTAGTAGCTCGTGGATACAAACAATTATTGGGCATCGACTTTATGGAATCCTTTGTACCGGTTGCCCGTTTCGAAGCTATATACTATTACTCGCTTATATAGCCCACATGAATATGATCGTCTATCAGATGGATGTAAAGACGACATTTCTCAATGGTGAATCAAGGAAGAGGTCTATGTTCAACAGCTGGATGGTTTTGTGAATTATAAATATCCTAATCACGTGTACAAGCTTAAGAAGGCTCTTTATGGGTTGAAGCAAGCTCCACGCGCGTGGTATGACCTATTGTCACAATTCCTCATTACGCAAGGCTTCGTTAAAGGCAAGGTAGATCCCACGCTGTTTATTCAAAAACGAGGTAAAGACATGATTATGGTATAAATATACGTAGATGATATTATATTTGTTACCTCGACCCAAACTTAACCCGATGAATTTAGGACACTCATGTCTTCCAATTTAAGATGTCAATGATTGGCAAGGTATCATTTTTCTTAGGTCATCAGATATCTCAGAGTCCCATAGGCATCTTTATCAATCAATCCAAGTATGCCCTTGAATCTCTAAAGAAATATAAGATGGAATCTTGCGACCCTGTGGATATTCTAATGTAGAAAGAATTAAGCTAGATGCAGATCCAAATGCACTTTATCGTGGAATGATTGGTACCCTTCTGTATATCACAGCTAGTCGACCTGATCTTCACTTTGCTATATGTATGTGTGGTCGGTATCAAACTAGGCCTACTGAGTTACACTTAGCTACTGTTAAAAGGATTCTTCAATATCTTAAAGGAACCGTTAATCGGGGACTTTTGTATTCGAAGGACTCCTCTATTGCACTAATGGCATATGCAGATGCAAACCACGCGGGATGTCAAGATACCAAGCGTAGCACGAGTAGAACTTTGCAACTACAAGGAGATTGACTAATTAGTTGGGCATCAAAAATGCAGAAAAGCACTGCAATTTCAAGTACGGAGGCAGAATACATAGCTATGTCCGGTTGTTGTGCTTAAATTCTTTGGATGAAATGGCAATTAACCGACTATATGGTCTACGTTTTAACAAAATTTCGATATACTGCGACAACAAAAGTGTAATTGCCTTATGCTGCAACAACGTTCAAATCTCCCGGTCGAAGCATATTGACATTCGCTACCACTTTATCACGGAGCAACTGGAAAATGGAGTGATCGAGCTTTACTTTTCAGATCTGGGTATCAATTGGCGGATATTTTCACGAAGGCTTTAGATCTTGCTCAAATTGAACTTTTAGCCGAGAAGCTAGGATTGAGAACTTTCTCGCCCGAGACTCTAAAGGAATTGGCAGATGAAGCGAAAGAATAGTGGTGGTAAACTATTTTCCGTACCCTTTGTGATCATCTGTATATATTGTGTATATTTTAATCAAAAAGAAAAACGCAAAAATATAACACTTATAAAAAAAACTTTGTTAAAACTTCATTAAATCAAATCAATGGATATCACAAATATCAGTTGGGTTAATATTTTTAATATGGGGGGGGGGGGGGGGAAATGTGATTTAATATGGGGAATTATTAATCACCGATGGTTTGACTTAACTTCAGACTCTACTCCCACATGTGCAAAACGTTTTCTTAATTTCTTTCGCATTTAGATGCACATGTGTAGGGGGAGCAAATGGATTTCATGTTCAAAACATTCATGGTACAAAATGCTTTGATTTTATAATCACAAGTGCCTTGAATGGGTTTCAAAGAAGTTTTCATGGTGACGATATACATACCCTCAACCCATTTATTTCACGACGATGAAGATTGTGGTGACATAAGGACGGTAGGATAGGTTAAGTCCAGTGATTCTTCCAAAACCGGAGGAGTCTTCCTAAGGATATTCCATAGCTAGAAATAGTAGTCCTTAGGAAATATGGGGAAAGATTGTAAACGTAGTTGAATGCCGACCAAGTACTTAAGTTAACACTGGAACAATCACAACAAGGTGCTAGTTATGACGTATTGGTAACCATTGAAGGGGTTGAAGAATGAAAAAGAATTGTAAAGATAAAGGGTGAAAACAAAGAAGCCCTCATTACAACCTTAGGCAGAAATCGGGTCAACTCATTAGCTATTAAGATCATTTTTAATGATGCTCGATATTGAAGATAGAAATCCTGGACCCAGTATCGCAATGCACAACCCATCCCAGCTAACTCATATATCTCTTAAAAGGTATTTGTTTTAATCATACGGAGATCAACATGTTATCTATCAATTTATTCACTCCGAATAATTTGGTATTGAAATGGTGGCACTCCTCTCCAGCCTCCGATCACTAAAAAATCCAAAATGCACGATCGAATCTAGAGCCATTTGAGATCGTTAAATATCTCATTAGGACACAATTCCATATTTCATTGCTTCTTCACACATTGTGAAAAGTAAGAAATATATTAAGATTCCTACGCAAAGTCTTCATGATCTTGCCTGAACATCCGAGTAATACGCAAGTATTTACAATGAGGATGGAAATCCTTCTTGAGCGAACATTAAAAAGCTCATGGTAGGTGGCTTGTGCGATTCTTTTATGAATCAAACTTGTGATAACTAGAAAGCAACAATGGTTTAATTATTAATTGAATTTAAACACGTTCCAGGCCTGTATGCAATATCTCAGTGATCTTGCCAGAACACTCAGAGTGACACCTTAGTGTTCACAGTGATGAGTGGAAATACTTCTAGTGTTAACGTCAAAAAGCACTTGGTAGGTAACTTCCCTGATTCAATATGAATCAAGCTCGTGACAACTGGAAAGCAACGATGGTGTGATTCTTTAATGAATCAAACTTGTTCTAGGAATCGGAATTGACGGCTTCAATCGTGCGGATAACTTTCTCCAAATGATTCACTCTTTACGTTCGCAGTCAGTTTTGTACGGTCGAGTAAAGAGAACGGGTTTACCCGCAAAATCTTGTCTAGGAGATTTTTAATTAAATCTACCTGTCACAAGTAAGATAGTTTATATATCGTTCAACAGTCTTCACCGACCGGAGGTAAAATGCTACCGAATTAGAATGAAGTGTTCAAAGCCATTTCGTTCGTGTCTACTTATGTTGCGGCATTTGAAGATGGTGGCATTGTAGAGGCCAAGATGAAGTCGTCCCCGCATGCTTATACTTTTTGCACTTAATACTCTAACAAAATTCAAGAAAGCCTAAAAATCAAGTCTTCCGCTGTATCAAACTTGAAGCTTCAAGAATTATAAATGTATAAGTATGTGGGACATGAAGTCACGAAGAGGCAAAACTCACAAGTGATGCACAAGATCCAAGCAAGAGACAAAGGCTCAAGATTGATATCAAAGATCACATCAACATATTCACCAAAAGAAAATGAAAGAAAGACAAAGACTACGAGCTCAAGACAAGCATAATATGCTAGGTTTATTTGTATTGTATTGTAACTCGGGTAACCCCCTTGTACTTTGGAGTGACCCCCCTTGGGGGAGATTGTTAGAAATACATTTTTACATATTTAGGAAGATTCGGTCACTCCGACAATATATTATGTAGTAGCTCGTAGTCTACACATATCTAGTCCTTCAAATGTGAACGCGGCTACATTTTAAACCTTGATCGTCCAAAACTATTGCACAAACTTATTAAATATTTATATTATTTTATAATAATAGAAAAAGTAGTTAATGAGATATCTTAAAATTTTGTGCAATTTAAAATGACTAATTATTGAGATAAAGGATGTATAAAATATTAATATTAGTTGATAGATATATATCCTTTTCAATAGGTAATCATTGTACTATTTCACATATTTAACTTTATTTGAGAGCATTTATTTCTTAAATGTATGTCTATAGATATGCCTAATAACAAGATCAAAATATGCATAAAAATAAAAAATGAAGATTAGAGAGAAAATATCTATAAAAAAATATTGATTGATAAACAAATTGGTTAGACATGAAATATATTTTAGTTTAATGAATTGTTGCTCTTAATCTTTACCATCACTCAAAACATAAATCGTATGAAAACTTTTAACTTTAAGACAAAAGCTAAAAACACGCATTTAGCTTAACACACAATAAACTTTGCAAAATATAATACATCAATTTTTTTTCAAATGTGGTCAAAACACCCGATATGACATGTTGATACCATTCAAACAACTAATCATCCTTGTAAGAAAAGTTTGTTATAAAGTTCACCCTTTTCATTAACACGCTCAATTTATTAAAATATTTTTCTAATATTTTTCAAAAGTTCGTATTATGACTTTATTACAAAAGAAAATATTAAAAAATTAATTTTTACTATAACTTATTAGGGAAAAAGTATTAAAATTGTAAAAAAAAGTTAGTCCATATTATAAATTTACTAGAAAAAATTATAGAAATATTTCAATTGTTACTCTATATATTTCTTTTAAAGAAAAATGTCAATAAAAATAGTTCGTATGGTAACTTTATTACAAAAAACATTTTTAATTTAAAAAAATTAACTCGTAATATAACTATTATAAAAAAGTTTTAAAATTTCTAAAAGAATTAGTTCAGTCTACAACTTAATTACAAAAAATTATAAAAAAATGCAAACTGGTACTCTGTAGATATTTCTTAAAAATGTCGTAAAAAATAGTTCGTATTATAAGTTCATTATAAAATAAATTTAAAATGTCTTAAAAAATGATCCGTATTATAACTTTATAATAAAAAAAGTTTTAGAAATAGTAAGAAAATAGTTCATGTTAGATCTTCATTACAAAAAATGTCAAATGTTACTTGGTAATTTAAATAAATTAATATAAAGAGGTGAGATCCTCATAGAATGTGCACCCAAAAAATAAGGAAGGAAGTAATCTGGGTCATTCAATTTCCCATCATCCAACCATCCATATTAAAAGCACATATCATATATAAAAATAAAAATAATAAAAAAACACACACCCCTCACACTTTCTATCTCTACACACACACCCACCCCCGATCTAACCAGATCCTCTCGTCGGAAAAAATAAAACCCTCATCAATGATAACAACAGATCCTCTCGCCGGAAACCATCACTATCACAGATCTATAACCTCTCGTCACAGATCTATAACCCTCGTCGGAAAAAAAACCTCGCCGGAAAAAAAACTTCGCCGGAACCTTAATCAAGCAGAAAAATAGATGAACCTGGTTTAGATGACGTTATGGTAGTGGTTTCTCAACTAGATTTGAATAAAAATGATACATCAGAACCATGTTTTTCTGAAAAAGCAAAAGAAAGGTTTTCAAGTAAATTTTCGTTTTCAGGTTGCTTTGTTAGTGTTAAATGCAAATCACATGTAATTCTGTGTGAATTACATGTGATTTTTGGAATAAAGTTGTTTATTAGTCTTGAATGGAAATCACATGTAATTCTTTGTGAATTACATGCGATTTTTGAAATAACATGGATTGTTAGTGTTGAATGCAAATCACATGTAATTCACAGCCACATTCTGTGTGAATTACATGTGATTTTTGGGATAAAATGCTTTGTTAGCAAGTTGAATGCAAAACACATGTAATTCTATGTGAATTACATGTGATTTTTGGGATAAAAATGCTTTGTTAGCAAATTGAATGAAAATCACATGTAATTCTTTGTGAATTACATGTGATTTTTCGGATAAAAATACTTTGTTAGCAAGTTGAATGCAAATCACATGTAATTCTGTTTGAATTACATGTGATTTTTGGGACAAAAATACTTTGTTAGCAAGTTGAATGAAAATCACATGTAATTCTGTGTGAATTACACGTGATTTTTGGGAAAAAATGCTTTGTTAGTAAGTTGAATGCAAATCACATGTAATTCTGTGTGAATTACATGTGATTTTTAGGATAAAAATGCTTTGTTAGCAAGTTAAATGCAAATCACATGTAATTATGTGTGAATTACATGTGTTTTTTGGGATAAAAATGCTTTGTTATTAAGTTGAATGCAAATCACATGTAATTCTGTGTGAATTACATGTGATTTTTGGGATAAAAATGCTTTGTTAGTAAGTTGAATGCAAATCACATGTAATTCTGTTTTTTAAATACAGGTATGAAAACCCCAAGAGCAACCGTTTTTGCCCAAGATGAAACACCTGGTGGATCAGTAAATTGGGAGCCTCGTGTACACGGAGTTCGTATACCAAGAGTGGGAGATACTTATGATACATTGGAAGAAGCTATTGATATGTATTCAAGTTATGCTGAAAAAGGAGGGTTTGAAATTAAAAAATCGGGACAAAGTAAAACTAAATCGAGAGTGGTAAAACACAAGTTCATTACTTGTAACAAAGGGGGAAAACCAACAAGTGTTGATTTTGACTCATTAGATCCAAAAAATAAAGGTAAATAAATTAGAAACACAACGCACCATGTGACTGGATGCAAAGCTCAGATAAAGTTACAATTGGATATTGTTTCTGGAAAATACAACTTGGTATAATTTTTAGCAAAACACAACCACACTCTTCTACCAGAATTGTACCAACACTATATAAAGAAACAACGAAAAATACCTCAAGCTGAAAAGATGTTTGTTGTAAAAGCTGCTGCAAATAAACTTGGTGCAATGCGTGCTCACAATTTCTTAAGTAGCATCAAATGTGGTTATGAATATGTTCATGGGACGACTGAAGACTTTAAGAATGCTCAAAGGGATGTTACTGAATTTATTGGGGAAAATGATGCACAAATGCTGATAAACAAAATGGAAAATAGAAAGTTGTATGTGCCGAACTTCACATTTGAATATTGGGTAAAAAATGATGAATTGGTCGCGATGTTTTGGGCGGATGAAGTTGCAAAGTGCTATTACAAAGAGTTTGGAGACATAGTATCTTTCGATGCAACCTTCAATAGCAAAATGTAAGTGAATTGTTTATAATTTTTTATATTTATACTTTTTAATTAATTAATAACAAGTAATTATGTATGAATCACATGTAATTCAATCTAGAATTACATGTAATTCAGATATGTAGATTTTAATACATTGATATGTTATATAGGTACAACATGAAGTTTATACCATTCACTGGTATCGACAATCACAGAAAGTGTGTCACACTTGGTTCGGGGATGATTTTACATGAAGATACGGAATCATATACGTGGTTGCTAACAGCATTTTTGTCCGCTGTTGGAAAAGAGCCAACAATGATTGTAACCGATCAGGATGGAGCCATGAAGAGAGCTATTGAAGCCGTTTTTAAAACAACAAAACATAGACTTTGCATGTGGCACATTTCCCAAAAGATCCCATCTAAGGTATTTTTGTTTAAGTTACAAACTGTTTTACATGAATCACATGTGATTCCTAATAGAATCACATGTGATTAATAATAGAATCACATGTGATTATACTTTATTCCTTCAAAACAATTTCACATTATCTAAGATTGTAAAGCTAATTACTGTTGAATGCAAATCACATGTAATTCTGTGTGAATTACATGTGATTTTTGGGATAAAAATGCTTCGTTCGTAAGTTGAATGCAAATCACATATAATTCTGTGTGAATTACGTGTTATTTTTGGAACAAAAATATTTTGTTAGTGCTAATTACTTTATATCTTTAAAACAGATTTATGAAGAAATATACAAAGAGGCTTTCAAAGAACGATTTGATAAGCTCATTTGGAATATGTTCATAGAACCAAAGAAATTTGAAGAGAGATGGGGATTATTGATAGATGAATCTGGTTTGAGAAAGAACAAGTGGATGACAAAAATGTTTGATCTTAGAAAAATGTGGATTCCCGCTTATTTTATCGACTCTCCTTTGTTTGGCTTGATGAGGACTACTTCAAGGTCCGAAAGTGAAAATTATTTTTTTAAAAGTTTCACAAGCCAAGTGTCAACACTTGTTGGTTTCATGATGTCATATGAATCAGTAATGGAAAGGCAAAGACACAGGCAAGAGAGTTTGGACTTCCAAACGCTTGATGCGGCTCCAACATATAAAATAATGTTGGATATTGAACGTAATGCTACAAGAATATATACAAAATAGATATTTTCGTATGTTCAACATGAAATAGATGCTGCTTGCTGGAATTGTACGATACAAGGTTTACAAAATAGTGAAGGATGTGAGACTTTCATCATAGGAGACAAAGCGGCAAATTCTTACAGAACTATTTACACCAAAAGTAGAAAAGAACCAGACAAGGAGATCGCAACAGAGAAAGAAACAGAAATACACTACAAGGTAATTATTAATTTCATTACGATAATAATTTACATGAATTACATGAGGTTTTATGAAGAAATAAATAGGCTTCTTAAAGGATCTACATGTAATTCATTCAGAATTACTTGTAATTCTGGTATAACTACATGTAATTGTTATCAAAATCACATGTAATTCTTCAATAATTACATGTGATTCTAAACCAGATCAGATCTGGTAAGATTGTTAATACTTCGCTTTTGGCTAGGTATAAAATCTTATCGTCCGAATCTTTTCGAACTGAAAACCGGTCTTAAGTGCGACTCAATCGTCTTTTGGTGAATCAAGAGAATGGTTTGGTTTGTTAGTCTATTTTAAACTATTTAGCAAGTAATTAAAATGTCGTTGAGTAAAATGGAAGAATAAAGATTAAACTTAAAGTTAATTTATGAAAATACTTAAAACTTAAAAACTTTGTAAAACTTGAAAACTTGAAAACTTAATCAATCGGAATAAAACAATTAATGTCCATCGGAATACACCAAAATTGCAACCATCGGAATGTCACCAGAATTACTCGTCGGAATAATTCAAACAAGAGTCCATCGGAATGTTAAACTTACTACCATCGGAATGTTGCAATGAGTATCTATCGGAATGATGCTGTCGCAATGTTCCTATCGAAAAATGGGCAGCACTTCGCCTTAACCAATGCCTTAAGACCCGTCGGAATATGCGATCGCAACCCAGATCGGAATAAGGGGTAATAACCAACCGATCGCAAAGTGGAACCCTATTGGGTTATTGCGATCAAATACCGAAAACTATCGGAATGTGTAGAAGCCGTCGGAATGTGTACAAAAACCCTTGTTTTGCGATGGATGGCAACAGTTACGAAATTGGTGGCAAGAGTGAATCTCAATAAGCAAATGCAATAAGCTATTCTAACCGGATCTTAATCACTTCAAAAAGCTTAAATTCGATAACTTTTCAAGATATGAAATCAAGAACTTTATGAAAGAGACTTTTAAAATAACTAATACCTTTATCAAACCCGAAAATCAATAAGCTAAAATTCGAATAAGCCAATAAGCATTACAAGCTTATGTCCTAAACGTGAAAGAACTTATGTGTAAACCAAGAAGATCAATCCTTCAACCACGAAATCATAAAATCATACTCATGAAGTATGATATTCGGATCAAAGGTAAAATAAATCAAGAAGTGAAGAATGAGACTTAAGATTTAAAAGCTTAAAATTGAACTTTGATTAATGAAAATAAGCAATACAAAGATTTTTTTATCTTGAAAGATTAAGAAAGAGGATGAAATTTAGTGAGAGAAAGTTTAAGACTTTCTCTCTCTAAAAACTAGAAAGAAACTTAAAAATAAAAACTAGCTAACTTCCCTCCTAATGTGATTAGGAGGGTATTTATAGGGAAGTGGGAGGCATGTGTGGTGCTTTCTTCTTTTTTTTTCTTCTCGACTCGACTTTAATTCTTCGTCTTTTCTCGATGTCGTCTCGGGATTTGAACTTGTCTTTTAATTTTCTTCTTCTATTAGACTTAAGTTCTTCAACTTCGTTAAACTTCCGTCTTTAGACTTTTTCTTCGATAAATCTTCAGAATAGGCCTTGGACTTCCGTTCTTTTTGCACTCTTGATCTTTTGACTTCGTTTTTTCCTGTTTTCTTTGATAGAAGCCCGTGAAAACCCGTGTTTTCTTCCTTTTTCATATTTTGGTCCTAAAACACAATAAAAACACAAACCACGCATAATTCCGACTTTTACGACATAAATCACACGTTTTGGTCTTGTTATTATTGGAAATAAGTGGTAAAAGGATAAGTGTTTTCACACTTATTAAATCCCCTACACTTGACCATTGCAATGCCCTCATGCAATGCATTATATTTAAAGCACGGTTTACATTTTCCATCATAAATAACCCACCTTGGCCTTTATTAAATACAAAACATAAAAAGATAGAACAAGTAAAGAAATTAAAAACTTACATTGGGTTTTGGCAGCCATAAACGTTTATCATCCTCAAGTTTCACGTTCCCCATACCAAGCTTAAAAACGAGATCATTGTTATTATAAGTTAGCAAACTATCACGAACTCATGTGGGCCAATTATTCACTTAGACTCCCTTATTCCTAGGTGTATCTCTTATATTTTATTTTTGTCTTGAATGATCACGAGGATGCATTGTTTGACTTATTTCGATAGTTATTTAGGCCGAAAATAAAGTGAATGATTTAATCAATAGTTAGCTAAAGGACCAAATCTTTTAAAACTGCTTCTCTGGACCTCATAAAGTTCATATCTTGGCATAACTCGCTTCGTGATTTGAGACCTTTCTCGGACCGATATTTGGCAGCGACTTCATACTTCGAATCTTGAGAGACTTTATTGAAATAATGGTCTTCTCTTCATAATAGGAATTTCTTCACTTGATGTTTTGAGAGATTCTTCATCTTTGGACCACGACTTCTTCATTTTTCTCCAATCTTTATTTTGGACTTTGATATACAACGATCCGCCTCCTTTTAGGACTTGGATCTATTTATCCTTATACCTTGTTAGGGTCTTTTCGGATAGAATTCTCCATGACTTTTGGGGAGTTCTTGCTTTTCGTCGTGTGTCTCGATCCTTCATATTGATTTTCGATAAATGATTATTCACATCACTTTTGGATCTTTAGCAACAAAATGTAGCCCTCATGCCTTGTTAGGGCCTTTTCGGACTCACCAATCTTCGCATCCCGCTTCAATAAGTTATGCCTTGGCTATGAACTCTAATCCGTACCGAGCAACTTTTAAACGATCTGGGGCTAGAAGCTAAGTAACCTTTTAAATCGTACAACCTTATTTATTGCAGATAAATTTATTAACAAGCGGAGGGAGAATAGGCTCATAATTAACTCACATAAATTCACGAAAGAATACCGAACTTATAATTGACTCTATCATCTCTCGTTCTCCACAGTTCAAAATCTCAAGGAATGAGACTCGTGGATGCTTAGCCTATTAAATCAAAGTTTTGGGTTTTCGAGTCATCTATAGGATCTTGCAAATTCTTAGACTCTTTCAAGTTTAGAAATCGCATTTTAAAGTTCCCTTGATAAACGACTCTCTAGGATCAATTATAGGAACTTGCGAAAAGTTCTTGTTCTTAACTCGTGAGAGTTAAGACTTTCGCGTTTTATAGCTCCCTATATAAAAGCCTAGCAAAACTTGACTTAAACATGTTAAGGATACTATCTAGAGTAAACTTAGGTAAGTAAACTCGGGTTGAGTCAAAATGTTCATGACTAAGAAAAATCTAAACCACTTTATTGAAAATTTATTCTAACAATGGAAAGAAACTAAAAAAAATGATAAAGGAAAATACAACTATACAACTAGGCCAAAATAGATTAAAAATTTTGAAAAATGTCGAAAAATCAAATTTTCCAGTTAAAATGAGGGCAAATTCATGGAAAAGACCACTTACTTCGATAGAAGTCCCCCCTACACTTGAGATAAACATTGTCCTCAATGTTTAAGCATGTGGGAGGAAACTCCCCTACACTTAGGACATTGTGCACTTAGTGTAAATCTTGCTAAGGAAAGGACAACTAAAGTGAATTCAATGTGAACATATCAAATATGAAGTATTGAATCACAAGAGTTTAGGATAGAACCGGGAAGATAGGAACACGGTATCACGGTTCGTCAAATGTCATCAAGATGCTCTCTGAAGTTGTAATCCCTGCACAGCACAAGAAACAAGACACAAACATATGCGGGGCTCCCCTACACTTATTATGAAAGCAGTAAAGGATAGAACACGGGTTGCCTCCCGAGAAGCGCTTGTTTTTGTTCACCGAGTCACGAGCCTGACTCGACCCAATTTTAGTTCATGGGGAACGTGGTGAGGGATGGAATCATCTCTTGAGAGATGTCCTCACCAAAATACAGCTTCAGACGCTGGCCATTCACCTTGAAGTTGGGCCCATTTGGCTGAGAAAGCTCAATGGTCCCATAAGGAAAGACTTTGGCGACGGTGAATGGACCAGACCAGCGGCTCTTCAACTTGCCAGAGAAGATCTTCAACAGAGAGTTAAAGAGTAGAACTTGATCACCAACGTGGAACTCTCGGTTCTTGATTTTTGCGTCATGAATGATCTTCGTCTTCTCCTTGTAGATCAGCGAGTTCTCATAAGCTTCATTCCGCAGTTCATTTAGCTCGTTGAGTTGAACCTTGCGATGATCACTGGCTTTGTCGATGTCGAAGTTAGCCCACTTCAAGGCCCAGTGTGCCTTGTGTTACAGCTCGATTGGGAGGTGACAGGCTTTCCCGTACACAAGACGATCAGGTGTACAACCGATCGAGGTCTTGTAAGCAGTACGGAAAGCCCACAGAGCATCATCTAACTTATCGGCCCACGCGGCGCGATGCTCTCCCACAGTTCGCTCCAGAATTCTCTTCAAGCCACGGTTGGATATCTCAGCTTGCCCATTCGTTTGGGGATGATAGGCGGTGGAAAGACGGTGAGTGACACCATACTTTTCCATGACTCTTGCAAATTGATCGTTGCAAAAGTGAGTCCCGCGGTCACTGATAATAGCACGAGGAACGCCAAATCGAGCGAAAAGCTGCTTCAAAAAGTTCACAACCACCCTCGCATCATTCGTAGGAAGAGCCTTAGCTTCAACCCATTTAGAAACGTAGTCGACGGCGACGAGTATGTACTTGTTCCCTTTGGATGATGGAAATGGCCCCATAAAGTCGATGCCCCATACATCAAAGATTTCACATTCCTGTATGAAATTTTGAGGCATCTCATCCTTCTGTGTGATCTTGCCTTGGCGTTGGCAAGCATCACGATGCTTAACCATTTCGTGAGCGTCACGATAAATGGTGGGCCAGTAGAATCAAGAATCAAACACTTTCTTAGCGGTGTAGTTCGGACCAACGTGACCACCGGTGGGTCCTTTGTGGCAAGCTTGGAGGATGTCAATAGCTGCCGGTCCGTCAACACATCGACGAATAATCAGATCAGCACACTGTTTGAATAGATAAGGGTCATCCCAAAAGTAAGTCTTAACATCATTCAAGAACTTCTTCTTTTGTTGGGATGTTAACCCTTTGATGAGAATACCACCCGCTAAGTAGTTTGCAATGTCCACAAACCACGGGGTGTCATCAAGATTGAGGTTTATAGACATTAAGGTCTCAAGGGGGAAAGAGTCATTGATCTCTTTATTCGGATGATCCCCTTGATATGGATCCTCAAGTCTGCTCAGGTGATCCGTGGCCAGGTTTTCGGCTCCCTTCTTGTCACGAATTTCAATGTTGAATTCTTGAAGGAGCAAAACCCAGCGAAGAAGTCTTGGCTTAGAATCATGCTTTGTCATCAAGTACTTCAACGCGGAATGGTCCGTGTTTACGATGGTGGGGGATAAAACAAGATAGGGGCGAAATTTCTCAAAAGCATAGACAACAGCTAAAAGCTCTTTTTCGGTTGTCGTATAATGCAATTGAGCCCCCGTCATTGTTTTGCTAGCATAGTGGATTGGTTGGAAGTGTTTATTCACTCGTTGGCCCAAAACCGCACCAATAGCAAAGTTGCTAGCATCGCACATCAATTCAAAAGGCAGCTCCCAAATAGGGGTAACCAAGACCGGTGCCTCAGTTAGCTTATCCTTAAGAAGATTGAAGGCTTCAAGACACTCTTTAGAAAAGATAAAAGGAGTATCTTTTTCCAAGAGGTGGGTCATCGGGCGAGCGATTTTAGAGAAATCCTGAATGAATCGACGATAGAAGCCCGCATGACCCAGAAAACTTCTCACACCCTTCACGGTTGAAGGTGGAGGTAATTTGGCTATGACATCTACTTTAGCACGGTCAACTTCAAGACCGGCTTTAGAGATTTTGTGTCCTAGCACAATGCCTTCTTTTACCATAAAATGGCATTTTTCCCAATTCAGAACAAGGCGAGTGTCTTCGCACCGCTTAAGCATACGCTCCAAATTGGCAAGGCAAGAAGAGAAGGAATCCCCGAAGACCGAGAAATCATCCATGAAGACTTCCATGGTTTGCTCAACCATGTCATGGAAGATAGCCAACATGCACCTTTGGAAAGTCCCGGGGGCATTGCATAAGCCAAAATGCATCCTTTTGTAAGCAAATGTGCCATAGGGACAAGTGAATGTTGTCTTCTCTTGATCTTGGGGATCGATGGGTATTTGAAAATAACACGAGAAACCATCAAGAAAGCAGTAATATTCATTACCCGCTAAACGTTCAAGCATTTGGTCCATAAAAGGTAGAGGGAAATGATCCTTTCTCGTGGCATCATTGAGTTTGCGGTAGTCTATACAAACTCTCCACCCAGTAACGAGATGGGTAGGAATCAACTCGTTGTTTGCATTGGGCACAACGGTGATTCCGCCTTTCTTAGGCACACAATGGACTGGACTAACCCATGGTGAATCCTAAATAGGGTAAATCATACCCGCATCAAGAAGTTTAATAACCTCTTTTTTGATGACTTCATGGATTTTAGGATTCACCCTTCGTTGGCTTTGAATGGTGGGCTTAAATTCGTCCTCCATGAGAATTTTATGTGTGCAGAAGTGAGGATCAATTCCACGGATGTCGGAGATTTTCCAAGCGATAGCTGTTTTATGCTTCTTCAACACAGCGACAAGTCGGGCTTTTTCGTCTTCTTCCAGATCCTTTGCGATGATGACCGGCAACTTCTCGTTATCTTCTAGGAAAACGTACTCAAGATGAGGAGGTAGGTCCTTAAGCTCAAGAGTGGGAGGATCCTCAATAGATGGTGAAACTAACGATGGGTCATCATTAGTCACCTCTTTAGGAGAAGGAGGAGACAACGGGTCCTCATTGAGAAGTCTCTCAATAGTACGAATGTCTTCATCCCAATTGGTGGACAAATTATCATACTTAATATCGAGAGGACCCAAGCTAGCTTCGAAATCATCCAAGTCACTTTCTCCGAAAGGAGTCAATGCTGGAGCAATTGAGGCAACGGTCTCAACATTGGGTAGAGAAGAGAGAGTACTTTTGCAAGCATCATGAAAATGTTCTTCACAAGCCTCATCGAGAACATCAATAGCATTAACACTCTCATATGAATAAGGTTGCTTAGAAATCTTACCCATGTTGAAGAAAATTTTATCGTCACAACTCTCATGATTATTTCGCCCGCGGCAACATCAATGAGAGTGCGACCGGTCCTCAGGAATGGACGTCCGACGATTAATGGAACACGGGGATCCATCTCGTAGTCAACGACAACAAAATCCGCCGGGAAGGTGAATTTGTCGACGCCAACAAAGACATCTTCGGCTATCCCCACTGGATAAGCAACCGTACGGTTGGCTAATTCCAAAGTCATTTTGGTGGGGACTAGCTCGGGGAGAGATAATTGCTTCCAAACACTTAAAGGCATTAAGTTTATACTGGCACCTAGATCGGCTAGGGCCATGCAATTTTCTACTCCCGGGAAGTTGCAAGGAATCAAGAAGCGACCCGGATCACCAAGTTTGGTGGGCAATTTCCTTAAGAGCACTGCGGAGCAGTTCTCATTAAGTTGGGTCTGAGCGATGTCAAGAAGCTTTTCCTTATCACTTAGAAGATCTTTAAACATCTTAGCGTATTTGGGCATGTGAGCGAGAGCCTCGGCAAAGGAGATGTTAAAATTCAATTGTTTAAACATTTTTAGAAAGTTTGAAACCTGAATATCATCCTTGCTCTTTTGCTTCTCTTTCCTCAACCTTGAAGGATAAGGTATATTGGATGAAGAAGAAGGCTTTAAGGGAATAGGCTCACTCACAACCACGGGTGGTGGGGAAATGGGGATAGAAGGTGAAGGAGGTGGGGAAAGTTGCTCTTTTTCCTTGTTCACTATCACGGGTGGAGGTGTAGGAAGCTCGGGTTCCATATAACCTTTTCCACTTCGAGTGGTGATTGCTTTCATCTCCCCTCTTGGATTCGCAACGGTATTACTCGGAAGAGTACCCAAAGAAGAGGATTGATTACCTTGGATGAGCGAACCAATCATATCACGAAGGTGAACAGCTTGATTATTAAAAGAGTTTTGCATGTTTGCATTAATTTCATTGTTGTGTTTGGCCATATCATTCCTTAGCTCGGCTCGAATATCGCTCCCTTGTTTCTCCATTTCTCCCTTCAAGTTGCGGACTTGACTCTAAAGATTCGTCACCAACTCCCGATTAGTTTTCATGAATGTCTCGACTTCTGGACTCACTGCCATCGGTTGATTGAGAGGTGGAGCTTGGTAGGCTTGGGAATTTCCCTGAGTTGTGTATGGGTTTCGTTGGGATTGATATTGATTGTTTGCACGCGGTTGGGATTGGTTGTAGCTTTGTTGTTGGTTTTGGTTTGCAGGAGGGAAACCAGGTGGAGCAAGATAATTGTTGGAACGATAACTTAGCAAGCCACGGTCTCCTTGAGGGCGGGCTTGATAGCCTCCCGTGGGATAAGTACCGTATGCTGCGTTAACGTCTTCAGAAAAATTTCCGTGAGTAGACGGACACTCATTGTAGGAATGAGGACCACCACATGTGTCACAAGAAATAGCAACGACTTTAGCTTGTTGAGTTTGGTTAGAAGTCAAAATTTGGAGACTTTTGTTAATATCAAGAATAGCACGTTCCACAACGGACATGTTGGTGGTGGAAGAAGTAGATGAAACATTGACTCTCTGATTAGATCTTGAGGATGCGGATGAATCCCAATTCTTGTGGTGAGTAGTCATGTTTTCAATCAACTCTAGACACTCCTCCGGTCTCCTTTTCATAAAGGTACCACCGGCGGCGGCATTGATCGTGTCACGATCACGAAAAGTGAGACCATTGTAGAAGGTGTCAATGAGAGTGACGGGGAGCATATTGTGATTTGGACATCGGTCGATCAAATCATTGTATCGTTCCCAAGCATCGAAAAGTGATTCATCATTCTCTTGCATGAATCCACTGATTTGGTTACGAAGGCTAGTGACCATGGATGGAGGAAAGTAGCGCGACAAAAAGCGTTGAGTCATGTCATTCCACGTATGAATAGAATTCTTAGGAAGACGGTCAAACCATTTTTCGGCATGGTGAGAAAGCGAGTGGGGAAAAAGTTGGAGGCGAAGGTCATCCATAGAAACACCGGAGCACTTCATGCTTTGGGTCATGGTAATAAATTTATCGAGGTGTTTGTTGGCATCATCATCCGGAATTCCGCAAAACGGGTTAGTTTTCACTTGTTGGATCATGTGATGCTTCAACGAAAACTCCTGAGCCGTGACGTGCATTGGCGCAATCGGGCCTCCGCGTCCGTTCATGGTGGGTTGACACAATTCCTCCATTGTCCGTAAATCAGGTAGGTGAACATTGTTGTTGTTGTTTTTGTTGTTATTAAAATTGGTTGAGGTGGGTGATTATTGTTGTTATTAACATCAGCCATATCTAAATCTTCACGAGTCTCGGGCTCAGAATAGTTCGAAGATCTAGTACGCATACACCTGCAGAAGAAAAATATACACAAAGAATATCTATATAATCTTTTTGGTGCAAAACCTTTTGAAAAGAATTGCTTTTAATGATTTTTCAATGTTTTTGTATTTTTGAAAATTTTATATTTTTTTAGGATTTTTGAAAAATTTTAAAGCAAGGAAAATAACGTTCAAAGAACGGATCCCAAAATTCAATGCGTCTCTCACTAAAAACCGTTTATCGTAACGAAAAGAGCCGTCAGCGGCGCCATTTAATACTTCGCTTTTGGCTAGGTATAAAATCTTATCGTCCGAATCTTTTCGAATTGAAAACCGGTCTTAAGTGCGACTCAATCGTCTTTTGGTGAATCAAGAGAATGGTTTGGTTTGTTTGTCTATTTTAAACTATTTAGCAAGTAATTAAAATGTCGTTGAGTAAAATGGAAGAATAAAGATTAAACTTAAAGTTAATTTCTGAAAATACTTAAAACTTAAAAACTTTGTAAAACTTGAAAACTTGAAAACTTAATCAATCGGAATAAAACAATTAATGTCCATCGGAATACACCAAAATTGCAACCATCGGAATGTCACCAGAATTACTCGTCGGAATAATTCAAACAAGAGTCCATCGGAATGTTAAACTTACTACCATCGGAATGTTGCAATGAGTATCTATCGGAATGATGCTGTCGCAATGTTCCTATCGAAAAATGGGCAGCATTTCGCCTTAACCAATGCCTTAAGACCCGTCGGAATATGCGATCGCAATAAGCGATCGCAACCCAGATCGGAATAAGGGGTAATAACCAACCGATCACAAAGTGGAACCCTATTGGGTTATTGCGATCAAATACCGAAAACTATCGGAATGTGTAGAAGCCGTCGGAATGTGTACAAAAACCCTTGTTTTGCGATGGATGGCAATAGTTCCGAAATTGGTGGCAAGAGTGAATCTCAATAAGCAAATGCAATAAGCTATTCTAACGGATCTTAATCACTTCAAAAAGCTTAAATTCGATAACTTTTCAAGATATGAAATCAAGAACTTTATGAAAGAGACTTTTAAAATAACTAATACCTTTATCAAACCCGAAAATCAATAAGCTAAAACTCGAATAAGCCAATAAGCATTACAAGCTTATGTCCTAAACGCGAAAGAACTTATGTGTAAACCAAGAAGATCAATCCTTCAACCACGAAATCATAAAATCATACTCATGAAGTATGATATTCGGATCAAAGGTAAAATAAATCAAGAAGTGAAGAATGAGACTTAAGATTTAAAAGCTTAAAATTGAACTTTGATTAATGAAAATAAGCAATACAAAGATTTTTTTATCTTGAAAGATTAAGAAAGAGGATGAAATTTAGTGAGAGAAAGTTTAAGACTTTCTCTCTCTAAAAACTAGAAAGAAACTTAAAAATAAAAACTAGCTAACTCCCCTCCTAATGTGATTAGGAGGATATTTATAGGGAAGTGGGAGGCATGTGTGGTGCTTTCTTCTTTCTTCTTTCTTTTTCTTCTCGACTCGACTTTAATTCTTCGTCTTTTCTCGATGTCGTCTCGGGATTTGAACTTGTCTTTTAATTTTCTTCTTCTATTAGACTTAAGTTCTTCGACTTCGTTAAACTTCCGTCTTTAGACTTTTTCTTCGATAAATCTTCAGAATAGGCCTTGGACTTCCGTTCTTTTTGCACTCTTGATCTTTTGACTTCGTCTTTTCCTGTTTTCTTTGATAAAAGCCCGTGAAAACCCGTGTTTTCTTCCTTTTTCATATTTTGGTCCTAAAACACAATAAAAACACAAACCACGCATAATTCCGACTTTTACGACATAAATCACACGTTTTGGTCTTGTTATTATTGCAAATAAGTGGTAAAAGGATAAGTGTTTTCACACTTATTAATTGTGTTGTTATCAGAATCACATGTAATTCACACAGAATTACATGTAATTTTCATTCTACTTAAAGGAATTCTTTAATAATTACATGTAATTCTTTAAAAATTACTAATGTAAATTCCTTGTGTTTTGGAAAAAGGTACTAAGAGTTATAGAAGATGGGTCAGTGGTTTGTTCTTGTAGGCATTTTATACGATATGGTTTTCTATGTCGACACATATTTTGCGTGTTCAAGAACCGTGATGTTAATGTTATTCCCAATCAATACATTTTGAGGAGATGGACAAGAGACATAATACCACCTGATCTTCGAAGGCAAATAAACAGATATGGGGAAAAGAATGTAACAATTGAAAAACTTTCAAACGAGGTGAATTTTGTCGTTGATGATTGTTTATTCCTATTGAGCAAAGATGAAGAAAGGTTGGCAGCTTATCTTGAAAAGTTGAAAGTGATTTATGAAGAAATAAAAGCTTATATGCCTAATCCTCCTTCAAGAAAAACGGCAGATGTTATTGGTGCTTTGTTTACAATTTCAGAGCCTGATCATCTAGATGTGAACAATCCAACGAAGGCTAGAAACAAAGGAGACCATCCAAATGATGGAAAAAAACTAAAAAAAGGAGAACGATTGAAAATTGGAAGAGAAAGAGCGCTTAAGGTTCGAAAGAAACCATTGAAGGTTTGTGGATATTGTAATGTGGAGACGCGTGAGTATACAAAAAGAACGTGCTCAAAGAACCCAAAGGCAAAGAAAAAGAAGGCGTCACCAATTATTGATGTTTGAACACTTTTGATATTTCATTTACTTCATTTTCCAGAACCTATTTTTAAGTTTCAAGAACCTATTTTTAAGTTTCCAGAATCTATGTTATAATGCATTGTAAAATTACTTGTGATTCTGTTTTCTCAACTGACATTTTGTTAAGAAATACATGTGTTTCCCTTTTGCATATTGATTTTGTTAAGAGTTATATGTGTTTCATTGGAAAATTACTTGTGATTCTATTGTATCAACTGACATGATCAGTCTACTTGAGAAGACTTAAATATGTGTGTTTATATATAAAATATGTGTGTCAAAACTTTTTCATCTTTTAGCCAAGTATCATTTAAATCTCCTTAATCCCATTTTTCTCCCCTTATCCAAAATGTTAACCATTAATAGTTGGGATATTGAATGGATTAACCGGTCTTTGGGTAAAAATGAAATCGATGTTTGGCCATAGAACATGTTCATGCTCCCCTTAAATTAATAAGGGATATTTGTAGTGCTTTAGTATGATATATTTTGAAAGATTTAGAATCTCGTGAGAAATTCTTGAAAAATTATCATACCTTAACACTACATCAAGCCGTACAAGCACAATATTCACAAATATACATATTCACAATTGAAAACCAATATAAAGTGGACCTGAAATGTACGACCCATTAGATGGATCGTTGGAGTAGCTTGTGGTGCACTAAATATGGTCTACCACCAACGAATCTTTCCAAACTCCTCATCAATCTACGTTCACGGAGCTTTTGATCAATCTTCTTGATCACATACTTCGCCATCTGCCGATAACCCTGATGCCAATCCTCAGTCATCTCTGGTAAAGTCCCACCCGAATTAAGATGCTCCAACTTTCCTCTGACGAATAGGAGAGTTCCATCACTGTACTTATAAAGCTCACCCACCCTCATAAACTTCATTAACCCTCGACTGTTCAAGTAGAAAATCCCACAATTCGGAACATAAATGCCGGTATAGGGACATCTGTTGACATGTTGAGGTAACACTTGATTCACTGGACGGGTTAGGTTAAGCTTCCTTTGGTAACTTTCGACTCCCAACTGAAGATCTTCAACTCGTTTCTTGATAACAACGCTTCGTGTAAACATACGAAGTGCTGTATTCAAGGCAATGAGGTCTTCACGAGGAATATGTGTGAGTTGATCACGGGTCATCAGAAGCAACATATCTTCGATATCCTCAAGGCGAATGATAGAAAAATCTCCCTGCTGGATTTTGTATTCTCTGTCATCCTCCCTTTTCAAACGAATCTCCGTCACATGATAATAGCCATTCTTGGCTTCAGTTTTCAGCCCTAAAATACTGGAGATGCGGATATCGGATCTAACGTTGCTTCCTGAGTTGACTAGGCAGCAACCCCTGTACGCCCTTCGGACTCGTTCGTCCCAATGAGATGCACCTATAACAGCATACATATCATAATTACGAGTTACCCTTGGGACCCAGAGTCGGTTTACCTTTTCCTCGATCCAGGGTATTGTCCCCCAGTTGGCAGCTTTCAGCAAAGTCAAGGAGGTGGCGTACTTTGATGAACCCTTCAGAAGATACTCAAGATCATAAGTGACGAAGAAGTCGAGAGCAATCTGATTATCTTGAGAAGGATCAAGTGGAGGTGGAGCTCTTTCTGATTCATGAAGACCTGGCCGTTGAACGGTATTCAGAGCTTTCAGGATCTCATCAGCATAGTACTCGAACTCCATTCGGGTTAACCGGGTTTTGGCGCGAATTCTCTTATCCTTCAGCGCTCTCTTCACCAAAGACGGAGTAACCGAAGTCTTATACTCATGAGCCAGAAATGCACATAATTCAATCGGACTGCGGATACGGAGATACAAAACATCTCTGTCAGCGTCTGTGATCGGATCATATTGCGCCGCTGCCGTGATCCAAGCCTGTGGTGGTGCAGTCTCGTCAATCTCCAACGTGTCTGCCCAATCCTGTGTGCTTGACTCAGGAACAGTAGATTGGGGTTCTTGTTGTAGAGGAGTGGAAACGTGAACATCTGCTGGTTCTGATTCAGGCATCTCGGCGGTGTCATGAACGGGTGAGTGTTGTGCAGCTTCAGGTTCAGTTACCGATTCTGCAATCACAGGAGCAACAACAACAGAACTAACAGGGTTAGTGGTAACAGGTATAGATACAGGGATAGATGTACCAGGAATCGATGACGCTGTAGTAGCATTCACATCGTGGCCCCACTTGGATCGTCTTGATTCCGTGGAAGTGGATTTTTCCTTTTCTGCAGCATCTTTCTTCGACTTGGTTCCAGACTTAGAAGGTTTCTTTGTGCTGGCTACCCTGTCCCCCTTTTTGGGCTGTGTACCATCATCATCCTCATCGTTATCCTCGTTGCTCCCCTTCGCACTCTCCTCATTACTATCACCACCATCATCACCCTCATCATCATCATCATCTTCATCATCATCACCATCATCGTCTTCGTCATCATCCTTTTCTTCTTCTTCTTATTCTTCACCTTCTTCTTCACCAGTACCCTCTTCTTCTTCACTTTCTTCCCTTTCTTCCTCAGGCAGAATGTGGTATGGTACCACACTTCCAAACGTTTTAAATAACCTATCATCCTCCATGATAGCGTCATTCAGGGATTCGTAGAGAGCCCGTTGAATCCTAGATTTATCAAACGATCCAAGTTCCCTCATTCGAGCTTTCAGGATCTTCTTCAATTCAAAATCCGTCAAGTCATAGGCAATTTTGTAGGCGGATTCAGAAGGATTGGATGGCTTGATCATCAACTTATCCGCCGCGAGTGTCTTCAACTCATCACGCAGTTTAGGCATAATGGATTCAACGGATTCTTTCACTCTCTCTTCAACAGAAGCTTAAAGTGCTTCTTTTTTATCCTTGTATTTATCCCTCATCGCTTGAAGTCTGGTTATACGTGTAGCATGCTTATCAGCTTCAGCCTGCTTAACCTGAGCTAGTTCTTCTGCATGAGCTTTTCGTGTTAACTCCATCTCTGCAGCGAACTTAGCAAGCATCTCTTCTTGGGCTTTCTTAGATGCTTCTTCACTTTGAGCTCGTCTTTGTAGCTCTTGGCGAAGTTCATCCATCTCTCTCTTGTGATTATCGGTATGTTTATCCAACATTTCGGCCATTACAAATACAGCCATTGAAGACGTTGCAGAGCTGCTCTGGGTTGAGTGAAGAGGCTCGGTTGTTACTACGGTACTAAGGATGGGAGTTATTGGTGGTGGAAGGAATGGTGTTGAAACCGGTCTGGTTGGTAAAGGTTGTATTGGTGGAGGTGGAGTTGCTAAGGGTTGAGTTACTAAAGGTTGAGTAGACACCATGATCGTAGGAGCAACGGACTCCTTTTCCACACTTGCTGAAATAGGAATGGATGTCTACTTCGAAGTAGAATACCGTTCAGGTGATCCAAACTCATCAATATCCTCTGGTTCCTCGTACTCTTCTTCAACATTTATCCTTGCACCTGAACCACTACCGCCCGTATCTTTCCTACTCCTTTGAATAGCTATCTTCATCATTTTTCTCTCCGCCTTGTCAAGAGTAGGATCAACAACATCTTCTTCGTCACGTAGAACTAACTCATCAGCCTTACCCTTTTCCCTTCTTAACCTCAGTATTCTTCTTCTTGGTTTCGGGTTCAGGTAAAGCAGCTGGTTGCTTGCGTTTACCTTTACTCTTGACCGTAGTAGACGAGTCTTCTCCAGTCTGAAGGCTTGCTTTTAGCTTCTTGATTTCTAGCTGCAGTAGCTTGTAATCAGCAGAACCTTTAATTCTATCCGTCAGAAGGTAATCGGGAATAGGACCAGGAATAACACCACCAGATGGTCCTTCATGCCTTAAATCCACAATATGATCAGCCACTTCAGTGTGATGACGACTTGCTGCACTCCTATCAATTGTAACATCATTCTTCATACAATAGTTAATGATAAGCTTGATAAACCGAGGGTAAGGAAAGAAATTAGACTTCAGCTTCTTGTTTTGGAAGAGTTGAAAGGTGAATTCTTCCCATAACAACAATGCATAATCTGCATTTGCGCCTTTATACATTCCATGGAAGATGTTCATAATAGGACTGCGCAAAGCATCATGCCCACTTGTTTTCGGTGTAAGACATCAACTGAGAATACCCAACATTGCTCTCCAAGGCTGACCTACTTTAGCAGTGGTAAACTCAGACGCAACTCGTATGTCAGGACATCCAAGAGCATCGAACAACTCCATGAGTTCGTCTTTAGTAGGATCCTTCGAAAATGCCATACCTTTGGGTGTATCCCGAATGCCAAATATTTTACGGAAGTCTGAAACATTAAGTGTCTGCTGCTTGTTGTCGAGAGTGAAGGTGATCTTGTTTGAAGTGCTTTCCTTGGTGGCCCAGAACTCATACATGTAATCATAAGGCACCGAGGCACTACTTCTTAAAGCATTCTTGAAATGGGATTGATCAAGGATTGCTATGGCGACTTTAAACCCATGGTGAGTGGATTTTGAAACTTGCTTCAGCCGGTAATTATTTGGTATGAACTTGAGGGTTCGTGCTTCAGCAATTGCGGCTTCTCTAGAGTCTTGGATTGCTTGAACTGTTGGATTAGTCATTGTATCTGCTTAAGATAAGACATGAAAGGTTGATGCACAAAAATATATAGATATGTATCATTCTTATTTCTAAGCATAACATATTTCAAGAAGTACTTAGAACATGCAAACAACTATCAATCAAACAACTCTTCATCCGGAACTTTCCTTCATTCGGAACTCTTCATTCGGAAGACCTTCATTCGGAACTTCTTCATACGGAAGTTCTTCATTCGGAACTTCTTCATTCGGAAGTTCTTCATTCGGAACTTCTTCATTCGGAACTTCTTCATTCGGAACTTCTTCATTCGGAACTTCTTCATTCGGAACTTCTTCATTCGGAAGTTCTTTATTCGGAACTTCTTCATTCGGAAGTCCTTCATTCGGAACTTCTTTCATTCGGAAGTCCTTCATTCGGAACTTCCTTCATTCAGAAGTCCTTCATTCGGAACTTCCTTCATTCGGAAGTCCTTCATTCGGAACTTCCTTCACTCGGAAGTTCTTCATTCGGAACTTCCTTCATTCGGAAGTTCGTCCGGAACTTCCTTCATTCGGAAGTTCATCCGGAACTTCCTTCGTTCGGAAGTTCGTTCGGAACTTCCTTCATTCGGAAGTTCGTTCGGAACTTCCTTCATTCGGAAGTTCGTTCGGAAGATTCCTTCATTCGGAACTTGTTATCCATGTTCATTCGGAAGTTCATAATAGCAGCCTATTGAAGATTAATCTAAACGCATTTGTGAGATTTAAAGCTATCTAAGGTAACCAACCACTTTCTAATGATATTCCGCATGAATCCCACCTAAAACCTTAATCAATTAATCCTAATTAGGCAAATAAACCCTAAATCTGATAAAGTTTACTACCCGAATCAATTAACCAGATTTAGATGAAGAATTTGACGAATTATAAGTTAAATATTGATGTAATTACCTTCTAAGATCGAATAAACAAATGGATTTGATTAACACGCGAATTTTGAGAGCTTGTGTATGTGTATAACAATGGCGGCAAGAAGATGAAACAGTGAATGAGATAAAGAAAAATAAGGGGCGGGGGGTTTGCATTTGACTTAGGTCAAAAGTTATTCAACTTTTCACTAATAACACCTTAAGTCCCTACTCTTTTCTTTTTTTTTCTTTTTGGTTCTTATCTTTTCACTTTTCCTTTTTCGTCTCCCTATCCATCAAAAAACTTAGCCAAGTTAACCTTGCTTAGCTAAACTAATCACGACAATCTCACACAACTTAAGTAACGCATCCAATAATCAAATCTCTAAGATCTAAAGCAATTCCTATCACAAGTCGTATTCTAAAGCAAAACCACTCATAAATCATTTAGCCATTAATTTTCCACAATCACTTTTGAAAATCAATTTATTGACAAAGATGATTTAATATTTTCTCCCCCTTAAACAATGACCCGTTTTCTATTTAAAGAGCTGTAGTCATTGTTTAAATAGTTAAATATTGATGAAAACATTTCCAATTAATGTCTTGAAAAAGATAGATTCGTGGTGTCAATAAGATTTCTCTTATTTTAACAAATTAATGCACTGAGACGTACAAAAATTCGTGTTAGACCAAGTTGTAAAGTAAACTTGATCCCTTTGCATGATTTGGCTTGTAAATCATGCCCGAGAAAATTAATTCCCATTGTGAGCCAACGTTTTCCAAGGAAATACGTGACTTTAATATGAAAACCGGGTTGCAGTCAGAAATAACTACAAGCCATTGATGGGCATGTTTTAAAAATGTACAACTTTTATACGGACTCTATTTATGGCACCGTGTCAATATTGATCGACATTTCTAAGGCCGTAAATATTACCGTACTAAAAGACATGCCTGATTTAAAAACGAAAAATATTTTTGGTTTTTCTTGATTTTATAATTTTTATGGTTTTTCTAGGTTTTATATTTTTTATTGGTTTTTCTAGGTTTTATATTTTTTTATGGTTTTTGTTGGTTTTATATTTTTGTATTTTTCTTTTGTGGTTTATATTTACTATAATATACATGATCACGAACAAAGGATACTCTGAATAGTTTACCACCACTATTCAGCTGATTCTTCTGCCAACTCTTTGAGAGTCGCTGGAGTGAATGATTTCATGCCAAGCTTGTCGATCAAAAACTCGATTCGTCCTCGATCTAAGGCTTTGGTGAACATATCCGCCAGCTGGTACTCAGTAGTGACAAAATACAGCTCGATCACTCCGTTCTCCACCTGCTCTTTAATGAAATGGTAGCGAATGTCTATGTGCTTGGCCCGGGAGTGTTGAACATAGTTGCAGCAAAGGGCAATGGCGCTCTTGTTGTCACAATACATCGGGATTTTGTTAAATCCCAAACCGTAGTCAGTTAATTGTGATCTCATCCAAAGGACTTGAGCACAACAACCGGACATGGCGATGTATTCAGCCTCCGTGCTAGAAATTGCAGCGCTTTTCTGCCTTTTTGAAGACCAACTCATCAATCTATCTCCAAGGAGTTGCACAGATCCAGAAGTACTACGCCTCGTGTCTTGACATCCAGCATGATCGGCATCTGCGTATGATATTAAAGCAATAGAGGAATCTTTCGGATACCATAGACCACGATGAAGTGTTCCTTTTAGATACCGAAAGATCCTTTTAACAACATGTAGGTGCTTTTCGGTAGGCCGAGCCTGATACTGGGCACACATGCATACAGCAAATTGCAAATCAGGCCTGCTAGCAGTCAGATACAGAAGGGTGCCGATCATCCCACGGTAAAGTTTTGGATCGACAATAGTCCCATTCCTATCTTCATCTAACTTGGATTTCTCCACCATTGGAGTGTCCACGGGGTCACAATTTTCAAAGTTATATTTCTTTAAAGATTCTAGAGCATATTTGGATTGATTAATAAAGATGCCTCGGGGATTTTGAGAAATTTGTAATCCTAAGAAAAATGAAAATTTTCCCATCATTGACATCTGAAAACGTGTGGACATTATCTTCTCAAAGCGATTAGACAATTCTATGTTAGTGGCAGCAAATATTATATCATCAACACAAATTTGTACCAGTATCATGTCGTTGCCCTCCTTGAGAGTGAATAGAGTGGGGTCCACCTTGCCTTTGGAGAAACCTTCCGAAATGAGATATGTTGAGAGGAGATCATACCACGCGCGTGGAGCTTGTTTCAACCCATAAAGAGCATTCTTAAGCTTGTACACATGATTAGGAAACTCCGTGCTAACGAACCCATCCGGCTGACTAACATAGACTTCTTCCCTTAGTTCACTGTTCAAAAATGCCGTCTTCACATCCATTTGATAGACGATCATGTTCATATGAGCAGCATACGCAAGGAATAGTCTAATAGCCTCCAATCTCGCAACAGGAGCAAAAGATTCTTCAAAGTCTATACCCAAGGCTTGTTTATATCCTCTAGCAACCAATCTAGCCTTATTCTTCAATACTGCACCCATCTCATCAAGTTTAACCTTATAAACCCATAACAAAGTAAGGATGTTAACCTTGTCAGGGAGAGGAACTAATTCCCATACTTCAAGTCGTTGGAATTCATTTAGTTCCTCCTGCATGGCCTCAATCCAAGATGACTAAGTCATAGCCTGTTGCCAATTTTTAGGTTCAACTTCGGAGAGAAATGCATCAAAGTAGCAATAAAGTGCACTCTCTTGTAATTGATGGCGTGTAGAGACTGGTCGATCGAGATTACCAATGACATTCCTAATTGGGTGATCTTTTGTCCATTTGGTGCTATGTTTTTCAATCCTAGGTGGTCTGGAGTGAACAATAGAAGGAGCTTCTTCTGAGGTAGACGCGGCTGAAGGGTTTTCAGGTATCGCTACACCAAAGAAAGGAAGCTCTTGCAGGTGAGCATATTCCAAATCGTGATCAATAGAATCCTCTTCCACATCATTAGGCACAAGTAGGGGTGACTATTCAGGTGTAGTTTGAGAATCACTTGGTGAAGGTGCATCCGGTTCAATGTGAATTGAAGATGCATTAGATAAAGCTTCATTTGCTTGAGCAACAACTTCAGGGATTGGAGCTATCACTACAGGTGCTGGAACTTCATCATTTGGGGGATCAAAGAATTCGTCAAACAACGGTTGAAACAGTTTATCCCACTCGGGCCTTGATGGTGGTAAAAATGATGTAGAAATAGGATTATTGGGAACTAATCCGGAACTAATAGCACCGGTTCCCATCTCATGAAGCGCGGGTTCAGAGCTGTGTTGCTCAGAAGCCATCGTTGTCAGCTCATCGAAATCTGCGTCCATAGTTTCTACAATCTTACCAAGACGACGGTTGTAAATTCGGTATGCTTTCTTGGAGGGTGAGTAACCAGTGAAAATACCTATATCGGCTTTCGGTTGAAGCTTGCCCAAGTTCTCACTATTAATGTTTGGATAACACAGAGCACCAAACACATGAAAAAATGAGACATCGGGTTGACGGTCATGTAGAAGCTCGTAAGGTGTTTTTCCATGGCGTTTCCGAATGATAGAACGGTTTTGGGTGAAATATGCAGTAGATATGGCTTCTGCCCACAAGAACAATGGAGCGTTCGCATAAATTAGCATAGTCCTAGCAGCTTCCATAAGCGTACGATTCCGTCTTTCAACGACACCGTTTTGTTGTGGAGTGCGTGCAGTGGATGTTTCATGTGAGATACCAACTCCTTCATAGTAATCACGAAGAGTCTGGTTGACGAACTCTGTTCCATTATCTGTACGAATACGGCGGACAGTAGTATTCAAACGTACCTGAATTAATTTCAGAAAGGTGATGATAGCCTTCGGTGCTTCATCCTTTGTACGTAGAAATCTAACCCATGTAAACCTGGAGAAATCATCCACAATAACCAGAATGAATTTCTTAACGCTCACACTTTCAGTTCTCATTGGCCCACAAAGATCCATATGCAAAAGATGAAGTTTTTCTTGATTGGTGTCTTCAGCTTTGGGCTTATATGATTTCTTGGTACTTTTTCCCACTTGAACACGCGGAACATAAATGATCCTTGTGAAATTTGAGCTTTGGAAGACCACGAACTAATTCGTTTTTAGCCAGATGATTGATAGTATCAAAATTAAGATGAGATAATCTGCGATGCCATAACCATGACTTGGTCTTAGATGCTTTAGAGAGAAGACATACTGGAGAGGCGGCCATCATGTCTTGTAGGGACAACGTATAAAGATTTGCACCACGAGATCCCTTCAATAAATCTTTTCCTTCCAAGTTGCGGATGAAACAAGTGTGTTGTCAAAAAGCAACCTCTAGGTTGGAATCACAAAACTGTCCTACTAAAAATAAGTTATAACCAAGACCTTCTACATAGTATACCCTTGAGATCGTAACGTTTCCAATCTGATATTCACCATACCCCATTATCTTTGCTATATGATCATTCCCAAATTTAACCGTACCAAGAAACTTGCTGACGAAATTTCGGAGCATCGAGCGATCTCTGGTCATATGCTTTGAACAACCGAAGTCCAAATACCAGAGGATGATTTGGACCACCTGAAAATATCACCACACGAAGACAATGTAGAGGTATCAGAATCTGAATGTTCCTTGTTATTAGCAGGTACAGATTGAATAATCTTAGATTTGCTAATTTTAGGTTTCTTAGATTTCCTAGCCTTCTTCTTCCTAGTTGGTGGTGTAGATTCTAGTTGGCTCAAATCCTGTGGTATTTCTTCACTGATAGGCACTACAGTGGGAGCTGACCTAATTAAAGGGCGCTGTTTCCATACTTGAGTGCTAGTGTGCCTAACTAAAGGACGCTCAGACCTAACCTCAATGGATGCATTCCTAGTTAAAGGGCACATTTTTCCATCTAATGTAAAGGTCCTACCAGTAGGACGCCATTGCCAGCCAACCTGGGCACGAGTTCTACCCGTTGGCTTCCATTCAAGACCATTCCTAATGGCATTCATTTCATTCACATGATCAATAAGACACAAATTATGACGTTGGGAAAACATACATTCATTACAATTCCAGCAATTTAAATTAGAATTCACGAATGGTTTAGGCTTCTGCACATGCGCATAGCTTTTAGTCTTAACATGATTCTTTTTATTTAAAACTGAACTAACATTCCTATGGTGAGCTTCTACTTTCTTCTTTTTGGCACTACTAGTGGAGGGCTTGATCTTATCTTTCTTGAGTGGCGATCCTTTAGCCTTAGTAGTCTCTTTTAATCCTGTAGAAGGCAAAGTGGGAACATTAGCAACAGATTTTAAAGGTGCCTTACTTGATTGTGCCAATGACGGTTTTTCTCCTGGAGTCTTATTGAATGGAGTTACAGCAATGGACCTATTAGTAAGTAGTGCAGAGCCTGGTTTACCTATGTATTGCAAATATGCTAAGCAATATTGAACTCGCTTAATATATTCATGAGCCGAATAATAGTAGCTACTTGAGGGATCTAAGGCATAAAGATCATCTAAAATATCCCTAACAAGATCTACATGCTTAATGGCATTCCTCATATAATCATCGTAGGTAACCGGGTTTCTCTTATGAAGCGGGTTCTTATAAAGCACTACTGACTTGGTTGTTGGAGCACTAGTGGACGGTGCAGAGTCGGTAGCTAAGTTATCAACAACTTCTTGTCGGGTGAGAAGAAGTGTCTCCTTTAACTCGGCCAAAACCATGTTTTTGTCAATGAGCAGAATGTTTAAGTCAGAGATTTCCTCACACTTTTGGTTCAGTTGTTCAACATAAGATTGTTGTTGTGCCGCATTAAAAGCGAAGCGTTCTTCTAGTGAACCATAAAGAGCGGATAGTCCCTGTCTTGTCTGATCCATCTCCCCTAGAACAGACGAAAGTCTAATTTCTAAGACCTGGTTTTTAGACTCTGCAACATCTAGTTCCAATTTTAGTGTTTCATTTGATGACACATCTCTCTTCAATCGCATAATCTCTTCCTCTAATGCCTTAACTATTGCAATCATCTTGTCACTCGTCTCAACACCGTTTTCACAACTATTTGTTATCAAAAAATCCTCATTTTGAGTTTGTTGTTTCAGTTCTAAAGATATACAATGTTGTTCTAGTTGATTAAAGCGTTTTGAAAGTAAATTGTAAGAATCTTGTATCTTTAAAAACTCAGCGTTAGATTCGTGACAAGAATGATTATCTACCTCATTTACAGTATCAGCAACATTTACAGAGAGATCACAAACATCATCCCAAATATTCACAGCATCACAATTAATCATAGCGGATGTAAGCTCATTCGAATAATTAACATTTACAGTAGTAAGCACATCACACGAGATTACTTCGGACAAGAATCGGTCATATTCGGATAAAATCTTTTCCTTTTCAATTAGTTGTAGTTCGTAAGCGGTGTCCATTTCATAAAACACTTTTTGAACTTCTCCAATTTCAAACTCAAGATTTTCCTTAAGAGATGCAAAACTTCCTTTTAGACTTTCGACAAATGGATTGATCTCGTTTTTAAACACCTCGTTCATGTGTTCGAAAGCCCATTCTCCGGCGTTTAGGCCATTTGAAGTCGTACATTCCAAAATGACCTTGTCAAAATTAGTAAAGTATTGATTAATCTCTTGCAAGTTTAACCATACAGTGCTAACAGGTGGAAGATCCTTTGGAATTTCCTTAGGACCTTCCATGTTGACAAGTGTAGGAAATGTACTAGGGTTTTCTTTATTCAACATGTAGGTTGGTGCTGTAATGAGATCTTTGTCCATATGGAAGCGAACTCTAAAATCCGTTTTAGCAAGCTCCTGATTCATTTTAAAATTATCACAATCTGGATATTTTGTAGAGTTGTATGACCGATTCTCATCAACTAGATCCTTATTGGTGCGATCATCGAAAATATTAATCGGGTCTAAGACCAATCCTAATTGGGTTGCATTATAAAGTCTAGGACTATGGATTAAAGCTTGTTTTGCATACCGTGGATTAGGGGGAAGGCCTTTTTGACGCGATAAGTTAAATTCTCTAAACGAAGCATCAAATAAGTGCACTAGTTGAGAGGCAGCGTATTGTCTTAAAAGCAGATAATCTAGACTTCTAATCTTATTAGCGGCATTAATCTCCATTTCATTCTTTTTAGATTCGAGTAACTCTAAATCTGTTTGAAGTTTTTGAAAATTAGTGACCACTAACTCTTTTTCGCTAAGTTCTTTAGAAAGATCTGCTCTTAAGGTTTCGATTTCTTGCAAGTGACCCATTTGTTTGTTTCTAAAATGATCATATTCGGGATTTGTTAGAACACTAGACGAAGGCACTAATTCCAAAGTGTGAACTTTCTCGTTGCTTAAGGCAAGCTCATCAGACAAATTCTTATTCTTAGTTAGGGTTTCTAAGAGTGCAGCATTCATTTGGCTAAGTAATGTAGCAGGAACCATGACCAAATCTTGTTGAGCAGGAGTAGGCGTATGCTAAATGGCTCCCGGTTGTGATTCACTCAAAGTCTGGGGACTCACATTGATATTACTATCATTGATTGTCTCCTCATTTGAAAGACTCACCACCGAAGACTCATTCAAATCAGCACTCTCTTGCACAACTTGATGTGGTTGAATACTAGCATCAGTGGTATTATTAGTGGTATTAATAAGTACTTCAGATCTCTTTTCTGGCCCTAAGCTGGAGATAGTTGCCATAAGAGCAGCCTTTGCAGATTGAAATTCATCACAGTCTGAGTCATACGCATCGAGATCATCTGCTTGGTATGCTGCATTCTGTGTGGTGACAGTGTCTTGTTCAGCAATCCCTGGATCAGCAAGAAATGCAAGCTCCTCTTCATCAAGTTCCCTTCCTTGTGCCTGAGCATTCACCAGATAGATCTTCTCTGCAAACCATTGACCATCCCTTCTCCTCTTGGGTTTCTTGCAATCCCTGGACATGTGTCCTTCTTCCTTGCAGTTGTAGCATGTAATCATTCTCAACTTGCCTGTAGAATTAGCCTGTGGAGGATTGTTGACCATTGGAGCAGGATTGACCGTGCGAGCATTGGTGGTTGATGTAGTAGGTCTCCCCTGATAAGGTTGAATAGGTTGAACCATTACCCTGCCATTCTCAATAGTAGCTTGTGGGCGAGAATTGGATGAATTCCTCAACTGATTGTTAGTCGGAGCTGATCCCCTAAATCCTCGTTTGCTTAAAGTCCTTGTGAGATAAGCAGACATAGTGGTTAACACTTCAACTGGGTCAGTTCCTTGTTTGAACACAGGAATGGGGACTTCATCATCATCATCACAATACATTGCTTGGTCATGTTGAGCTGCATAATCACTAGAAGGAATACTCATTTGATCAGGGTAGCTTGTTGGATATGCTGCATTCTCTTGATATGAAGATTGAGCATAAGGTGCAATACTTGCTGGGTGATGTTGTGAAGCATAGTGTGGTGAAGGTGCATTGAACCGATATTGTTGCTGATGTGAGGTGGGTGGTTGCGGTAGAATCGAGTATTGGGGGAGGGTTGGTGTCATGTAAGGTGATGGATGATAGGCTTGATGTCCCAAGATATAAGGAGTGTTGTTGTGTGACAAGCTTGGTTGATTCGCCATCAAAGCTAAGGAATCAGGGTACAGACCTCGAGGCGAACGGTGCATGATCACATGTTTCTCATGCTGCTGAAGGAAAGCATAGAGTTGATCCAAATTGCACTTATGTAAATCCCTGGTTAACTTAACATCGGTAATATACTCACCCCATTCAGCTTGAGGTAAAGTATTCAAGAATTTGGTGTTAACCTGGAATGGAGCAATCACGAGATTGTATACATTCAGATCATTCATGAGAGTGGTGAACCTGAAGTAATAATCGTGAAGCGTTTCCCCTGGGTTGTACGTGAATCTATCAAACAGATCATACAACTGACATTCCCTTTCCTGTTTGGTGAGAGACGTACCTTGTAGCAACACCTTTAGACGTTCCCATAAATCCTTTGCCACCGTATACTGATTTACCATCCGATAGATGTCATGTGGAAGAGCTTGGAGAATGGTTTGAAGAGCCTTTTCGTCTACATCGGCAACAAGTTGTTGAACTGGTGTAAGTTCTTCAAATTCTCTTGGTCGAGTCACATTGTTAAGCACGATGGTACCATAGTCAAGTGGACCATTTAGAATTGACTTGACCATAAGCCTCCCATATACCAGTTTTCCCTTAAGGTAAGACATCATCCGGCCTTGCCATGCTTCAAAAACTTCTTTGATGAGCATTGGCGGGCGATTATCCGTTCCCGTAATGACGGAAATATCCGTAAGTGATGTCATCTGAGGCATTACTGAATTCGGATTCATTTTGTTCACTTCAAAGAGACAAAGATTATCGGTTGATCGAGCAGTGAAGTAAAGCTTGTGAATTGTGTTGAGTTTTTGTTGTAAGAAACCAAGATTAAATCCTCTAAAAAATCGTCGAAAAAACAAGTAAAATAATCCTTGATTCGGAACTTTTTGTTGATTCGGAAGTTTGATTCGGAAGATTTGGCTTGGAATACCTTGATTCGGAACTTTTGGTTCGAAAGTCTTGATCCGGAACTTTCCCTTGATCCGGAACTTTTCCCTTGATCCGGAACTTTCCTTGATCCGAAACTTTCTCCTTGATCCGGAACTTTCCTTGATCCGGAACTTTTGGTTCGGAACTTCCTTGATCCGGAACTTTCCTTGATCAGGAACTTTTGGTTCGGAACTTCCTTGATCCAGAACTTTTGTTGATCCGGAACTTTTCGTTCGGAACTTTTGGTTCGGAACTTTTGTTGATCCGGAACTTTTCGTTCGGAACTTTTGATCCGGAACTTTGGTTGATCCGGAACTTTTTGGTCCGGAACTTTTTGGTTCGGAACTTTTTGGTCTTGGTTCGGAACTTTGCTGGGTAATCAGAAACTTTGTTCGAGTATGAACAGTCGATCAAAAAGAACATTTAAACCCAGATTTTTATCAAATAACCCAAAAAGTTTTGTGATTTCTACAATAATAAGTAAAAACTAATACTTATCTACTAATCCCAATCACAAAAACACCAAAAACACCAAGAATCAAGATGGGTCTTCTTAAAGAACACTAATACAATCAAAAACTAAGAAACCACACAAATCATTACCTTAAATCACCCCATAGCTCTCTGATACCAAATGTAGAATATTGATAACCTATGAATCTATGAAGTGGGTTGATGTTTTCTAGAGAAAGAAACTAGAGAGAGAAAGTGAGAGAAAACTATGTGATATTTTATTGAGTGGAAACACAAAGTGAACAACAACCAACCCCTTTCCAAGGAGGAAAGGGGTATTTATACTTCCAAGTCTTATGTGGACTTGGGCCGGCCCATGACAAGCCCATGGACCGGTTCTTACTTAACTAAATAAGTAACTATTAACTACGAGCTATTACAACATTAATAATATTGTGGAGTGACCGATACTTCTAATATACGTAAAAACGTATTTCTAACATGATTTGTTAAGAATTACATGTGTTTCCCTTCTCATTGATACTTGATCATATTTAAATGTGTGTTTATGTAATATATAAAATACTTGTGATTTGTTAAGAATTACATGTGTTTCCCTTCTCATTGATACTTGATCATATTTAAATATGTGTTTATGTAATATATAAAATTACATGTGTTTCCCTTGGAACGTTGTTTTCTGGGACAAAAGCTAGAGACATAGCACCAACTGACATTGAAATAACAACTGCTATTGATTCTAACAACTGTTATTGATCTAACATCTTAAAACAGAAATACATGATCAAAGTCTAGCAACTGCTATTGATCTAACATACCATACCATCTGAGTTAAGTGTCACAAAAGCTACAGATCAACTGAAATGATCAAAGTCTAACAAGTGCTATTTATCTAACATCTTGAAACATAAATACATAATCTAACTTTTTTCACGTAGCTCCCTGTTCTTCACAGCTTCACAAACCATTTCAAGTTTTTGTTGGTTATCAATATTATCAAACTCCATTGCTAATTCACGCATCTTTGCAGCATACTTATTGTGCTCGTGTAGGAGAATCTTTGTTGCATACTTGAAACGTAGATGTCGCAAACTGTCACGTTGCATCCTTGATTCAGCAACGAGCCCAACATCGTAAGAAGAAACTGCTTTACCAACATACAACTCCATATGCAGCATAGTGAACACACCATAATCTCGAGTATTTTCCTTCGTCTTCCATTTCAACTTGGGGACTTTACCTCTCACTTTCTTTATGGAAGCATGCTTCTTGTGTCCATACAACTTTAAATGATGAACAAACAACTCTTGCTGTAAAAAATAATAATAACAATAGTCACATGAATATCACTGTGAATAATTACATGTAAATCACATGTGATTCATAGATGACTTACATGCAGACTTGTGAATACTTTACATCATAAGATGCACCGGACCCACTGTTGTCAAGAATCGTGATAGCTGCTACAGAAAGATTGAAGACAACAACGTAAAAGTGCCCAAACATGCATATTGGAAAGAAAACCTGTTTTATAAAAACCAAAATTAGAAAAATAAAAAAAAATTCTAAAAAACAACGAAAACAATAACAAAAACAAAAATTACCAAATCAATGCCTTCAAATGTCAGACCAGCAACATCATCTCCAAAATGAGTTTCAACTTCCTTCTCAAAGCTCTTCCATATCTCATTATCCGTACGATTGAATCCATTAATCATTGATTATGTCTGTATAACAATAAGATAAAATAAAATTATAGAAAAAGTAATAAAATACTTGTATATCAAGTTTAAAAAAGTTAAATAACTTACCATACATCTAGTCGGTAAAAATACCCTTGACATCGTTCCAGGTTCACGAAACCTCTCTTCGTAGTTAAGAATTGAAGACCAACAGTCTATCACCTTTGCATCTAACCTTAAACTAGGAGTTAAAGTTTCCATATTCAACCGAATTGAAAACACTTTCGCACCAGAAGATGTTTCAAAAACAGTTTCACTACATGTAAACAAGTTAATGTAAGTAAATAGTTATGCTTGAATTACATGTAATTCATTATGAATTACATGTAATTCATTAAGAATTACATGTAATTTATCATGTAAGAATAATTATGTTTGAATTACATGTGTTTCTTATCTAAACACATGTAATTAAAAATGATAAATAATTGAATACATAAATAACTTACTCCGTGTTGCCCTGTATCGCGAACAGATAGTTACCAACTATAAATTCAGTCCTTGTAATTTTAGGTTGAACCTTTGTCTTCTTGTTCATGAAAGGAGATTGCAGGAACGAAGAAGGCTTCACCAATCTCTTAACAGCAGGACTAGGACTTCGATTAGTAACACGAACAGAACTTCTTTCGGGTGTAGACGGGCCTTGATCTAAAACATCAGCATTCAAACATTCTTCATCGAGTTGTTGACCCTAAATAAAGAAATTAGCAAAAAAAAAAAAGAATAACAAAAAAAACTTTATAAAACAAAAAAAGTGTTGAAAGTTACATATAAATACTCAGCTTCAACACAGTCAATCACCTCGAATACCGTCTCTACATTCTGATCTAACCAGAGTGAAAACGAGTCTGGAGTACTCAAAATATCCAAATCTTCATCGACAACTTCTTCTTGTGATACACCAGAACCAAGAAGTACTTGTTCTTCCAGATCCAGTTGATCAACTGCTTCTTCAAGAGGTTCATCAACAGCATTCGCAATAGGCTCTTCAACATTATCAATGCTAGCACAAACTTCATCATCATTCTTCTGCATGTTAATTTGACTATCAACTTCAGGACTCTTTAGTTCACCACTCCCGTCGCTAGAACCATCATCATCATTCCCTGCTTTATCAGTCCTATTGTTATCATCTCCACCACCCTCATTGTTATGATCTCCACCATTCTCATCACCGTCACTAACACTATCATCATCTTCGGAAGAACTCTCATCTCCATTATCCCACGCAAAAGTTTCTCTAAAAACACCAACATACTTCTTGTAAAGATTTACAAAATTTGAATCGCCATGATATTTTTGACTCGTTGACATTAGATAATTTTCAAGTAAACCCCTGTAATCAAGAATCTTAGTCAACGTTTCTTCAATCTTTTGGAGCAAGTCCTGTAGATAATGAAATGAAGTTAGTCAAATGATATTAAAATAGATAAAATACATATGCTGAATTACATGTAATTTATCTAAAATTACATGTAATTTAATGAAAAATACATGTGATTTTATCATTAAAAACATACCTTATAAACTGTATTATATAGAAATCACATGTAATTTACAACGAATTACATGTGATTATGCATAAACAAGATGTAATTTTATATAACTATTTCATAAAACTTATGTCTTTGATCTACTTGTAAGAATATTTAGTTGTATTTTTTACCACATGTGATTCATCTATGAATCACATGAAATTTATCTAAAATTACATGTACATGTGATGTTTTCATTAAAAACATACCTTATAAACTATATTATAGTAAAATCACATGTAATTTACAACCAATTACATGTGATTATGAAGAAACAAAATGTAACTTTATAAAAAAAGTAATATAATGAATCACATGTAAATGGTTGTAAATTACATGTGATTATGAAGTAATAAACTGTGATTTATAAAACTTAAAAAGAAACACAAACCTCTTTAGAGATAGAATCATTGGAAGATTCACAAATAAAACCTTCGGTGTTTTGAAACTCTTCCTCGGTCCATTCAGCATGAAGTTCTAACCGACCCAACACTCCATGTTGAAGTTCAAGCTCCTGTCTTTTCTTCATTAAATGTGATGTCCAGTCTCGGATCGTAGGACGAGATCGAACAACAACAAAGTCGTCAAACTTTGTTGAGTCCAAGTACAAAAGCTGATACAGAATAAAATTTACAATGTCTTAGATTTATAAAAGAGTTATGGATTTAAAATTAGATAAATATGAAAACTTACAATGAGGAAGAGATATGGACCATTGTACTGGACCGTTCGGGCTTTTGGGATTTCACTGTATTGAAAACAGTTATGGATGTAATCGCACCAATCAATTTTAGAAACGTCATAATCTATAGGTATACGTCTCACAACATCCAAACATAGCTCCCCGTTCATAGCATCAGCAACGCCCATGGTGTTTGTAAACAACGTAAGAAAGTTGACCTTGAACATAAAGTCAACCTTCCTAGTATCAACCAACTTGTCAACAATATGAGATACATGTAAATCTTTTAAACGCTTAGGAAACTGACTAAGCCAACTCTTGACAAAATCATCATCGTTTGATCTAGCATCCCATGTAAACAAGGACATACCTCCAAAAGGAATACCCAATATATCACGAACCTTCGAACGTGTAACCTCAATAGATTTCCCCGTATCCAAATAAAACTGATAAGTCTTTGGGTCAAATTTCGACACACAATACCTTCCAATCTTAGACGGTATTTTATCTATTGCCACATTATGAAATGAGCTAAAACCTATCTCTGTCAAACACTTTTACATATCGACTTTTGCCATTCTAATAGCAGAAAAAAGAGAATTAGCAACAGTCCTAACACGAAGAGTTAGAAACGATGACAAATACTCTTCATGTGCTGCTTCTTCAGGAGTTAATATTTTCTCCTCTTTTTCTTCGGCTTGGATACCTCATCACCAGTATCTTCTTTCTTGACCATTGTAAATGTCTCCATAAAAAGCCTAAACTGCTGCTCTAAATCAGTAACGGCCCCAATGGCACCATAACCACTATCCCTCTTCCCCTTAACCTCTTTCTTAACCTTCACCTTTTTCAAACTTTTATCGCTTTCAACATATGAAGAATCATATTCAACCATTTTTCTCTTGCCAGCCGCCTTGCCAGCCGCCTTGCCAACCGGCTTGACAACCGACTTGCCAGAACCCTTGCCAGAACCCTTGCCAGCCGGCTTACCAGAACCCTTACCAGCCGACTTACCAGCCACCTTACCAGTCGGCTTACCAGAACCCTTAACCAAATTAAAAGACCTTAAAACCGGCATTTCTGTTGCAACTTTTGCAACCGACTTCTCCTTATCAGAAACAACCAGATCCTTATCCGTAACAACAGGTTCCTTATCCGTCACAACAGGCTCCTTATCAGACCCCCCCCCCCCCCCCCCCCCTTCGCCAGCAACTTATCTGTCAGAACAGGCTCCTTATCAGATCCCCCCTCTGCCTTCTCCTTATCATCCACACTCGGCTCCTTACCAGACACACCCCCCCTCCGCCAGCTCCTTATCAGACCCCCCCCCCCTGTCGCCTTCTCCTTATCAGCCACAACAGACTCCTTACCATACACCCCCTCCTTACCAGACACACCCCCTCTGCCAGCTTCTTACCAGACACATCCCCATCCACATTACCTTTCACAAAGTCAGGTTGAATGCCCTTCAAAACATCATCTACAACACTTTTCACAAAATCAGAAGGCTTATTAACATCGCCAGTAATCGGATTAAACTGAGACAGAGGAGTGGCATTTAAAACACTTGGAAAGATATCAGGTGTACCCCATCTAATACTAGAAGAACCTCTACCTCTACCTGCATCAACCTCATTTCTACATATACCAGCAAACTTACTACCTCTATCTAGATGTAAACGAGATACTTTCCTCTTTGGAGTAAGTCTACTAATAGCCAAGGATGTTATTGTACAAGCACCTAAAAAAAATAAAAGATAGACAAAGATCAGTAACAAAAACACAAAAACAAAAGAAACTTTAAAAAGGACAGTCAAAATTACATGTGATTAATAACGAATTACATGTGATTTAAAATTTAACAATAAAAAATCCATGACTTAATCTAACCACAATAATAATCAACAAACACAGATTATCTATAACTTCAAAACCTAAAAAACACTAAAAAAACCTAAAAAAAAAGAAACCCTAAATAACATCAAAATCAATAAACCCTAAAACACCTAAAAAGCACAGATATCTATATGATTAAGCAAAATTACATGTGATTTATAATGATTAACATGTGATTTACAAATAAGCCATACTATATAACATCTAAAACTTAAAATATCAATAACAATGATCACAAAAAACATATTTAATAACAAAAAAAAATTAAAAACAAAGGAAAAAGTAGAAATATATACCTCTTGGGCCGGATCTGAATCGGAAACCGGTAACGGTTTAGGGTTTGATAGACTAATTTCATCACGAATATCAATTCCTATATCATCAGTTTGATGAAATTAAAAGATGGATTTCGATTGTAGTATGATTTTGAGTTTAAATAGGATAAATTTGGAAGTGTGTGTTGATAGTGTATGTTTTGGGAAAGAAACTGAATTTGGAAGTGTATGAAATAAGATCGGAATGAGAAAGAAACTAAATTTGGAAGTGTGTGGATTGTAGAATGAAAGTTACTAAAATGCCCCTGGAGATTAAATCTTAACCGTTAGACGTTTATAGGAATGGATGGTGGAGATTTTGTCCCACCTAGTTTTTTTGGAACCAATTCTACACCGAACTTTTTTCTTAATATAAAAACTAGTTTTTATTGTAACTTTATTACAAAATTTAAAAATATATTAGAAAAATGTTTAAGAAAATGATTCTTAACGGACGTTGTTGAAAAAGATGAACCGTATAATAAACTTTTGTTACAAGGATGAGTATGACCCGTTTGAATGGTAAACCAACAGGTCATATGACGTGTTTTTGATCATATTTGAAAGTAAGTTTGATATACTAGTACTTTGCAAAGTTTATTGCGTATTTCATTATTTTGAAAAGTTAATTGCATGTTTTTAGCTTTTGTCTTTAACTTTAAAGCAGTTTACACAACTTATTAAGTATTTTTTTCGTCTCAAATAAAGTGTTCTCATTTGACTTTTTAAGTCTTCTTTTAAAACATTGATTTTACATATTTTTATTTGTGCTATATATTATTTGATAAAAACTATATGAGTTGATTGGTTTTTAAACCTATTTTAATTAATATAATTTTCATCAAGTATAATATAAACAAAACAACTTATTTAAAGTTAATATCAAAGAAAAAAGTTTTAAAAGGGTAAACTGTAAATTTTGTCCCTCGATTTTGAAAAAACAAAAATTTTGCCACTGAGTGCAAATTTCCGGCAATTTTTCCACTATACTTGCAATTTCCATGCAAAACAGCCCCCGAGTTAAACTTCGCCCATTTTTCTCCGTTAACTCGCACACGTGAGGGTATTTTAGTCATTTCCCGTGCCTCACCATCTCGTCATAAAATCCAAGCTTTTCTTTATGCAACTTTCATCCCCGAACCATTTCCCACCCGACACGATTGCTTCCACCTTTCGTTTATGCAAATTACGTCATTGAAACCGTTTTCCCGCAAAAAAAATGACGGTACACATTCTGATGCAGTTTGAATGACGTAATTTGCACGGCCTTTGAGTTACTAAAACTTTTCAAGGACTTAAATTACACGAACTTTCGATGACTATATATTCTTATCATCGATTATTCATCGACATTCACCTATTTAATTATATATAACCCTAACAGTTTCCCAAACCCTTTAACTAATCAATTTATCTCACGTCAAATGACTGGAAGAACTCCAGTCCTTAATGAGCTGAAGGAAGTATGTGGAGATTTAGATCTCAACGCCTATATGGGTCTATACATTGGTAAAATGATGGCGACTGAACAAGCTTATGTGGATGTGTTGTGCGGTTAGTGTGACTAGGTGAAGAATACCCTAGAAAATATTGAAATACCCATCGACGAGATCGAGACAAAGTTTGATGAAAATGAAGATGGCTGGGTCGATTGTTTGAAGGAAATACGTGATAACGACACGCAAAAGTTGGTTGATATGACCAAGTTGATTGAGAAGGCTAATGGTGCTATAAACCAAAAGCAAGCTTATGTAGATGAGATGGAAGATAGTGATTAGGATATGTCCCATGTTTTTACTATTTATGATGTGCTTCTTTTAATTACCAGGTTTTGGTCGAGGTATGTTTGTAACCACCATTGTTTACTATTGAAAGAAGCCGAACCATCTAGCCCCCTTTATTTTAATAGCCAAAATTGCATAATGTTTCAACTTTCCAGTATATAGAACACATGACTCTATGCAAAAAAAAAATCTTCTAGCATACAATGGCAAACTTTCAATCTGTGTCTACTTCTAAGTCCATTAACTTGGTCGTACGCCTAATTGGGTTGATAGAGAAGGAATTGGAGAATGCGCTACAATTGGAGGAGAAATTCAAAAGTCTATGTTTTGAGGTGGAGGATACTGTCAGAAAGAGATCAAGGTTTATTGTGGAGATGAAAAGTTATCTACATGTTGAGGATAATGATGATACTTTCCAAAATGTACGAGTCTTGAAGCATGCTAAAAAGAGGTATAGGAGACGGTAGTTGATCTCCAAATTATGAAGGACCAATTCCATCTTGGTGCGCATGAGATGGTCAACCTTTTGAAGAGATTGAAGGACAGAATGGTAGGATAGTGTTCAGGTGCAACTAGTTTGTCTTGTGTGTTTTTGGATATCTTGATATACCCTTATTTTTCTAAGGTTTAATGGATAGAAAAATATTTTGTTTTTGGTAGTTTGACATAGAATTGGTAGGCTTCCATTGGTATCTGACTCTAGAATGTCAAATATCCTAACAGATTGATTTGATTTGCAAGAGCCAGTGACCAAAATTGTAAATGAATGATTGATATTTATTTGTAGTCACCATATAGATAGTTTGACATGGATTTTGGTAGGCTTTAAATGATGTTTGACTCTAGAAGGTCAAACATCCCAAGAGTTTGGTATGGAATTGCAAGAGCTAGTGACCAACATTGTAGTTTGACAGAGATTTTTATCACCATTTAGAAAATCTGCAAATGTAAGTCAAATCTACAAATGATATCCAAAGCCTATCTTAAGCTCATGCAAATTTATGTTTTAAATGGATTTGTAGTGATTGTTTGTGACAAATTGAAAAAGAATGACAAACTGGTCATACAAGTCCACTATTTTTAACAAATCAGTCAAACTGCCTTGTTTATTAATTGTCAATGTTAGGCTTCCTATTACATAGCCAAAAGTTAGATTATAACCTAACACCATATTCTTCTAAAACTTAGCTATAAATAAGATTATGGGTGCTTGAAACCATTCATTTAGCTTTATTTTTATCTTTCTTCTTACCCATTAATGCCATCACTCTTCTCATCTTGAGGCCTTCCACTAGCTCTTGTACAACAGCATCATCACCATCATTTATCTCTTTCTTTACCTCAACAACCTCTACTTTAACATCAACAGCGTTTGGTTTCACCTCAATAGCCTCTACTTTCAGTTCTTCATCTGCAATCAAAAAATCAACATATACTTCATCCATTTGTTGCTGATAATAAACAAAAATGTCATCCACATCTTCAGTTTGAGTTATTTGTTGAAGCTCATCCAGTGCTTGATCAATGTCAGCAAACATGACACTAATCTCTTCAGACTCATCATCAAAATGGTATGGATCATCATTCTATTCAAAATGCATGAATTCATCCAAATTTGCATCAGTGTCCCATGGTGGAAAATCCCTTGACTTACCACTGATGTTATCACTATTATTAGTCTCATACTGATGAATCTCCATCCCCATATCAAAATCAGCAAAGCATCAAAATCAACCTCACCAAAAGATACATCATCACAAGTGACATCGTTTGAAACTTGTTGTTCTTCCTATCTTGAATCATCAAACCCAAACACGCTGTCACAAGCGACATCATTTGAAACATAAGAATAGCAGAATATCCAAACTAAGCTTACATTATAGAAGACTTAAAGGAGACCGAAGCTTTCCATAAAGGAGACCTAAATCAGGATTGGTGGTACCGCGAGAGCGATATTGCCAAAACTTATACACTTTCTGATTGGTGTTCTTATGGTGAGATACGGATTGATGGAAGAAAATTAGATTATGTATTTATAACATAAATGATGGATACTTTAGATTGTAAATTCAGAACTCAACGTGAATTTTTTTTATCGGGACACAAATCGTGTCGGGTGGGAAAATGCTTTCGGAGACGTATTTTGCATGGACGAAAGGTGGGAATGGTTGCGGGACAAAAATTGCATAAAGGAAAGCTGAGGATTTGATGACGATATGATGAGGCACGAGAAATGACTAAAATACCCTCACGTGCGTAGACGTGTAGAAGTTAATGGAGAAAATTGGACGAAAGTTAAAAAAAGTTAACTGGCGGCCCTTTTGCACGGAAATTGCAAGTATAGTGGCAAAATTATCGGAAGTTTTGCACTCAGTGATAAAATCTCTGTTTTTGCAAAGTTAATTGAGGAAATTTTTTCTTTACCCATTTTAAAATGTTATATTGAACACTCATTTTGAGACGAATATAACATATCTTAACATGTATACTAAGGCTTCGTTTGTTTTTTAGAGCTTTTTCCTCTTCATCTACAAACCATGTCTACAAAAGAAGAGGTATATCTAATGTCTTCATCTACAAAAAGAAGACCATTTGCTTTTGAAGAGAAGAAGAGAAGAAAAGAGGTGATGTTAGGATAGTGATGATAGTGTTTGTGTTTTAAGAAGAGAAGAAAAGAGGAAGATGATAGTCTACATTGTGAAGAGGAAAAAAGAGTTTTTTTAGCTCTTTTGTCTGCAAAAAAACAAACAAAAAACCTCTTCCCACTTCAAAGAAAAGAGGCAAAAAGAGGTAAAAAGAGGTTTTTTCTAAAATACAAACAAGACCTAAGATCGCTTTTAATTAAACCATCTCTTTCTGCTTGTTGGTATGTTAGATAGCTGATTATTATTCAAAAGGATGGACAGATAAATCTATATTGCATGCAAATTCTTTTGTTGATACAATCGTTTGAGTAATCTGATTTGACTAACTCAGTTTTAACATGTAGCTAGAAGTTGCATATTAATTTCATAGAAATTTTCATATCTTCGGATAATGCAAATTGATGTGTATATTCTTTGTAATTTAACAAACTAGTATCTTAATGTAAAAGAAATATATTTTCATTAGGAGGATAAAATGAAAAGAATGATAAGGATATATTGATTCCTAGAGTAAAAGAAATTACTTGTAAATTTCATTGAAGTTTCATCTCTTTAAATAATGCAACTTGATGTGCATACTACATACATATATAATCAAGAGACGACTTTGTGTGGTTTACTTGTTCTTTCTGACCTTTGTATTAACATTTTTTTTAAACATAAACGTTCGCTATTATAAAATAGAGTCGTCATCTCCAACTCAATTTAAATACAAAATGAGCAGATGACTTGAGAATTATCTAACATTAAGCATAGAACATAATGGAGAAAAAAAATAATGAAGCTCCTGCAATCGGTATCGACCTAGGCACAACATATTCATGTGTGGCAGTTTGGAACCATAATCGAATAGAGATCATACCAAACGATCAAGGAAATAGAACCACGCCTTCTTCTGTTTCTTTTCGGGATACAGAACGTCTCATTGGTGATGGTGCAAAGAACCAAGTCGCCATGAACCCTGCTAACACCATATTTGGTAAGTCTCTAACTACAAATTTTCGTCCTTCGCGTTTTTTTTGTTTTTAGATGGATCACAAGATTTGAAAGCACAAAGATGTTTTTACGTTGTCAAGGATGTCTAGTAAATATTTTTTTTGTGGATTTTCAGATGCTAAAAGGTTGATAGGAAGGAGATTCAACGACCCCATAGTGCAGGCTGACATGAAATTGTGGCCTTTTAGGATCATAAAAGGTCCGTCAGAGACGCCAAAAATTGTTGTGAGCTACAAAGGTCAAGAGAAGGATTTTTTGGCCGAAGAAATATCCTCAATGGTTCTTGGCAAGATGAAAGAAATTGCTGAGGCATACCTTGGAAAAGTTGTGAAACATGCTGTGATAACAGTCCCGGCGTATTTTAATGATTCACAACGTCAAGCAACAAAGGACGCAGGCACTATTGCTGGTTTAAATGTCATACGTATTATCAATGAGCCTACAGCGGCTGCAATTGCGTATGGTCTGGACAATAAGTCCGAAATTATTGGCAAGATAAATGTACTCATATTTGATTTGGGTGGTGGTACTTTTGATGTATCTCTATTGACCATTGAGGAAGGGGGTATCTTTGAGGTGAAAGCGGTTTCCGGAGACACTCATCTCGGAGGAGAGGATTTTGACAATTGCATGGTGAATTACTGTGTTCAGGAATTCAAGAGGAAGTGGGATATGGATTTGAGGGGGAACCAAAGGGCGCTGGGGAGGATGAGATCGGCTTGTGAAAAGGCAAAAAGGATTCTCTCATCCACCACTCAGACGTCTATTGAACTGGATTGTTTGCATGAAGGGATTGATTTTTCTATGAGGTTTACTCGAGCTAAGTTTGAAGAGCTCAATATGAGCTTGTTCGATAAGTGCATCCAGACTCTTGATAAATGTTTAACAGATGCAAAGATGGAGAAATCATGGGTGGATGAGATAATTCTTGTAGGTGGTTCAACTAGAATACCAAAGGTCCAACATATGTTGCGGGAATTTTTTGATGGGAAGGACTTGTGCAAGAGTGTGAACCCTGACGAGGCTGTTGCATATGGGGCAGCTGTTATGGCTGCAAAGTTATGCGGTATAAGTGATAAGAGCGTTCAAGATGTGTTGCTGCTGGATGTCACACCATTATCCCTTGGTGTAGAAGTGATAGGAGAAGTATTTGATGTTGTGATCCCAAGGAACACTCGGATACCTGCGAAGAGATCCAAAGATTATTATACAACCAAAGACAACCAATCAACGGCATCGATCAAGGTGTATCAAGGTGAACGGGCGAAATCAACCGATAACCATTTGTTGGGGAACTTCTCATTTTCTGGAATACCGCTTGCTCCTAAGGGACATATAAAGTTTATTCATTGCTTTGATATTGATGCTGATGGTATTCTCACAGTCACGTCCGAGATAGAATCAACTGGCGAGACAAAGTCACTCACCATTAAGAATGAAAACAGGAGACTATCACAGAAAGAGATTGAAAAGATGATAAGATATGCTGAAAAATACAAACTTGAGGACCAAGAGTACAAGACGAAAGTAAATGCATACCATGCATTAGAGGATTGCTTGTACAACATGAGGAATAAGATCAAAGAGTATAGGATCAACAAGAAGGTGCACTCCGAAAGCTTGCAGAAAATGGAGAATGCAATTTCTGAAGCGACTGAGTGGCTAGAAGACAACCAAGGTGCACCTATTGAGGAACTTCAGCGCAAGAAGGTATTTATAGAGTTTGCTTGCTCGCCACTAATCTAGTTCTCATGTTAACATTGGATATTTCAACGTGTGTGATTATATATTGTTTTGCATTGGCCTTTTTGTTTGTAAGTGTTTGAATGTAAAATATTGGATTTGTAAATTTAAGAAGTTATGACACAAAGATTGTAAAACTTTTGTTTGTAATGATATTGGTGTAGAGTACACCGATTAAATAACTTCAATTCGTTACAACAACTGTTGACCCTTTTCTCACATATCTTTAATCACGATATACCAAAATATAAATTTGAATTGAAACGTATGAATTTACAAACTCTGTCATCATATTCTGATTGTTACATGTATTCCTATTTATACAAAACGAAAACGAAAGGGTACGAGTAAAAGATTGTGTTGGTTTGGTAGAACCAAGAGTCGTGTCCCTTCGTAAATAACTAGCTTATAATTACTTTTATAACTACTTGGAACTGCCTAATGTTCCAGCGGATTTTGATTAACCCAATATTACCCCCCTTTAATCACATTTGCTTTGTCGTAGATCTTTAAGTTAAATAAGTTGTCTCATTGCTAGTAATTAATCTTCGGTAGTGCTTTTATGAGTATGTCGGCCTTTTGATATTCTCCATTTACGAATTCAACTTGTATGTCTTCTCTTTCAACGCATTCTCTTATGAAGTGGTACTTTGTATCATTATCTTTACTTCTTTCATTAAATACGGGGTTCTTCATGAGTGCTAGTATTTATCCTTACATCCAGCAGTGGCGGACGCAGGAATTTAAAAGGTAGGGTGAAATTTTTTTTTTGGACAATGACATCAAAATACGAAAAAAAATAATATCGAAATGACAAAAATAGGGTATTTTTACTTAAAATGAGGGATGTCTAAGGTGTTAGAGAGTTGAATGTTGTGTTTTAATACGTATGTGGGGGGCAATTTGGTTTATGAATGGGGGCACGTTCGAAAAATGCTTAAAATCGAAAAAAAAATTACACTAAAATCTCATTTTATCGGGATAGCCATGGGGGGCGCCGCCACCCCAGTGCTAACATGTATGTCCGCCACTGCATCCAGGTAAGATCAAATTTTTTTGGCTAGTTCCACATTTACAATTGTGATCTTCCTTATGTCCGGGTTGATCATTACTTTCGGTTACTTTCACCTTGTCGTTGTGATATACCTTAAGTCCAGGTTGATCATTACTTTCAGCTACTTCCACCTTGTTCTTGTGATCCTTCATAAATCTTGATTTATCATGTTTCTTGTTGGTTATACCACCAACACTTTATCTTCCTATTAGAGTTCTTGCAGTGTATTTATCTTCCTTAATTTCAGGTTGATTCATGCTTTCAGTTGTCCCACCATACAAGATATTATTGTCAACTCGTTCAATGTTTGATATCGTTAAGTTGAAGTTGAATGGAATTTCCTTCTGTTCTTTATTCATGATTCTTCTTGGTTAATGAGCCATTCTAGTGCTTCTTCAACAATTGCCATAAATAATGTTGGTTTTATGTCTTCTTTAATCAGATTGGATTGTTCATCTTTCTTTGATGGACATTTGTTTGCAAAATGCCATACGCCTTGCATTTGAAGCAAAACACCTTACTCTTATCACGTGTAAATTTATTTGAATTGTTGTTTGTTTCTTTCTTGAAATTATTTTGTGACGATTCCCAATTCTTCCTTTCTGGTCTAAACGTGTTATTTCCTTGGCCTCGCGATTGGTTAAGTCTATCATGACCACGTCTTTTAAATTGTTGGTCTTGATCTTCATGTTGAGAAAACATTAGTCTATCTTGAATATTTTCGTGTTTTTTATTTACTGTTAGCCTCAAAATATTGAGTCAAACAAGAATGCTCGGTCATAGGTTATTATTGTAACATTAGTTAGAACGTTGTAATAGATAGTTAATTAGTCGTGATTTACGGGCTTGGATTTAAACTAATTAAAGTCCAAAAAGACAAGCCCGGCCCAATATATAGTCCATTAAAGCCCGCATGTGGGTGGACTATATATACTACCCTCCTAGCATGTTAGGAGGGTGGATGGTCATTTTGTAACAAATCTTTTCTTAATCTAATATTCACCAAGTTAATCATCTCCTCTCTACTTTCTCTCACTACTTTCTCTCTCTAGGAATTCATCTCTTCTTCATCTATTTTCTTTCTTTCTTCATTGCTTAATCAATCACAAATATAAGGGACAACAATTGGTATCAATCGCCATGGGGTAGTTTTGTGATTCGTTGTTGATTTTACTTGGTTAGTGTGATTTTCTCTTATAATCATCTCGAATTCAAGATTCTTTTGGTGTTTTCTATGTCTAAATCTTGATACAAATCTTCTACATAGCTGTGGTAGGGATTTGGTCGCATTTGGTTGGTTAAAAGCGCGGATTTTTTGTCGAAAAATTCATCTTTTTACCTCAAAATCTCGTAACCGTTCTTTTATTCCGATTGGTGTAATCGGAAAAGGTATTATAGATTCCGATTAGTGATTCCGATCACTAGCATCGGAAAAGGGTTTACACATTCCGACCAGCTTACCGATCATCATTCCGACTAGACAAAAACATTCCGATTTGCATTCCGATTGGGGTATTCCGATTAGGGGACATTCCGATTTGGGCATTCCGATTAGGACATTCCGACAAGTGTATTCCGATTAGGTCATTCCGACAAGGTGATTCCGACGACATTCCGATGATGTGTTTTTGCTAAATTTTGTTTGAGTAATTTTTAGATTTAGCCACCATCTAGACTAGTTTCGGAATATCGTTTACACGAAGATCATTTTTGGCGGGAAAACCCAAGTAAAATTTATTTTTTCCTAGACCATTTTTAGGCCATTTAAGCTTCAATTTCAAATTTTGGCGATGCGAAAAATTTTCCGACCAAAAATTCAAATTTTCGGACCAAAAATCAAATTTTTAGGCCATTTTTAGGTTTTATTTTTCGTTAAAATTTTCATTTTTCAAATTTTTTCCCTACTAGTTATTGGCTATGTCTAAATCGTTTTCAAAATTTGGTTATTCAAAAATTTTCGGTTTACCTTTTTAGTCGGACTGAGGAATTTATTGTCGGACTGAGGAAAAATTTCAAATTTTCGAAATTTCAACAACAACACAATCACAGCATATCTACTTAAGATCCAAAGTCACTTCATCCACAGAGAGAGACGATCATCGTGCCAACGAGTAATGCGGTTACTGAAAGTTCAGACGTGAAAGACCTTGAAATGGAACGACTACAACAACAGATATGTTTCTTAATAAAAAATGCCATGGACGGTTTTAGAGTACTTCAAGATTCTTTTCAGAACCTTTCAAAAGTCTTGTTCGACTTACGTGAATCCACTGGCACATTCAGCAAAACATTCACTCATGCCATGGATAAACTTCAAACACAACTTGTCAACGAAAGAATCATTGCTAGTGAATGCAAGATCACTTTCATTGATCTCAAGACATCACTTGAAACGATGTTTTCTTCTGACTTCATCAAGTCTTCGCTTACCAACGAGTGCTTCAAGCGATATCATGGAATGGATGCTTTATCATACAAAGATCGGATAACCCGCAACATCGACTTCATTGTAACCTATGTGAATCACACAATACAGATGCAAGAAACCATTGATGACAGACTTCATACCAGTTGTGGTATCGCATCAGATATTGAGAATACAAGCTGCAGATATGAGACTCCAACGCAGAGTTCAGGGAATGATGACAACATCTCTGGGAAAGACAACAGCAGCTCTGGCAAACAACACATCGACTCTGAGAATGTCATCAGCCATACACCTTCCTATGATAATGGTCCTGTTTACGATTCTGAACCATTGGAAGAGGTACACAATGCAGAATTTAATGTGTTTGCCAATGCCAATACGCAGGAGCATAGTGATCAAACAACAAACCTTATTGACACATGTATGAGGGAAAAGGTTGATAGCAATACCACACCCAATTCATCAGACATGTGCAATAATGAGTTTGAGGATAATCAACATGCAAATGAGTATGATGATGAGGAGCGTGTCGCGCTTGCTAATTTAATTGCTTGTTTACAAAAAGATATCAATGAAACTAGAAAGATTCAAAAGCAATTAAAGAAGGAAAACGCAGCGCTCACTCAAAACTTTGAAGAATGCAAAGCCGCTCTAACTAAATCTAATGAGACCCTTGAAAGTAATAGGGCTGAGCTTCTTCAAAAGACCAAAGAGCTTGAGGGGTACAAGGGCAGTACGTTACAAAGTCAAAAGGACGATTTTGAAAAAAAATATAATACAACTCTTGAGTTATTAGCCAAAGAGAAGCGTCAATATAATGTTTTCTTAATGGATGAACGTCAAAAAACGTACCTTGCCAATACAAAAGTTAATGAACTTGAACAAAAGCTCTCTATGACCACTACCGATTCTGCTAAAATTCTTGAGGATAAGAAACAAGAGGTAGATGCGTTAAAACAAGACTTCAAAAGTAGATATGATACAGAAACCAAAAAAGTAACGAAACTAGAAGAACAAGTCGAATTTTTGAAGAAAGTTGTTTATAAAACGCATGATTCTATTCAATCCGTAAGAATGCTAGCACCTCCTTCGATGTTTAAGGGTCAAGCTAGCTTTGCAAGTCCAGAGTACCTTGCCAAAGCTCAAGCTGCGAACCCGCATCTTTATCTTGATGAGACTGAAAGGACAGATCTTGATTGCATGCCTGTTAGTGCCAATAGTGAAGAGACTGCCCTTTGGGATGCTGATAGTCAACCACTTGTTAATAAGGAGTTTGTGAAACCATATAATTATGCTTATGAGAATAGTCTTTATAGCCTGTTCAACAAACAAACTCAGAAAACTCGTGAGAAAGTGTTCCTAGAATGCAAACAAAAGAGAATTCAATGGAAGAAAGCATTTGCCCCTAAGAAATCTAATGTTTACAAATACATAAACTACCCCCCTCTAGATGAATCTAAAAGCAAGAGTAGGAAAACATTAGGTATTCTTAAACACCACATAGATAATGTTAAATCTATTGTTGAAAGAGACTGGGCAAAACGTGAAAATGCTGAGTGGACACGTCCGATTCCTCAAGATATTACCTTGCTTGTGAAAGAACTATTAATTCCTAACACGGCGTTGATTAAAGAAACTGTTCTTCAACTTGAGAAGTTCATTCGAACTGAAATGTATGATGATTTAAAATATGTTGAATCTCTTGAGAAACACATTGAAGATCTTCAAATGGAGAAGACTGATTTTTCAGATGAATATGATTTACTATTGCAAGAATGTGTTTCTAACGATGTTATGTGTGCTTATTTTACATCTTGTGCTGATATTGATGAATATTCTAAATTTGCAAGCCAATATCTTGATAAAAGCAAAGAATGTGAACGTCTTGAAATTGAGCTTCGAAACGTAAATAAAATGTTGACAAAAAGGCTTTTGAGTTACTTCAACACAAAAATAATTTCCTTCAAAAACATTGTCATTCACTTGAACTTGCTTTGCAAAAAGACCTTGGTAGTTTTCCACACGATAATAAATTGCAAGAAAAACTTACCCAAACATTTCGAGAAATGAATGAACAGAATTTGGAAATTAAAGAGTTGAAAGCTCATTTACAAGACAGGGACAGAGCGATAGCAGAGTTGCAGAAACTCATTGCTAAAATGGGTGGGAAAATTGTGGAACCTAGCATTAAGAAAAATGTTGTTAGACAACCCAATGCCTCTAAAGAGAATAGATCCTCTATCTTGGGAAAACCATCTGCTTTATCTAATTCCTCGTTTGCAAAACCTGTGTTTGCCCCCAAGATGGATGGAAAGGAAAGGTTACCACAAGCTCAACCTATAAGGAATCCTATAGCACCAAGCCTTAAGCACAATAATGTGATTAAACCAGGGATGTATAGAATGTCCACAAAGCCCACAAACAAAGATACTCACTCGCCTCAGACTTCTAGAAACACTAATATTCGTGTGTCTTCTACTACAGGAATAGTCTCCACTACTAGTGTTAGCCGGCCTCAGCTTAAGCGCACTCAAGTGAATGATAAGGTCTGGAAACACAAGAATCAAGGGGAGATGCAGGAAGTAGAAGAACACCCTAGAAATTTGAACGTTTTTAAGAATAAAAAGTCTGTAATTGCGTGTAATGACGATTTGAATGTTGTGAATGATTTGAATGCTATGAATGTGAAATTTGTTTGTGTCAAATGTGGAAAGTGTGCTAATGCTAATCATTCTATGTGTGCTATAAATAAAGTCAAAGGCGTAGATACTAGAACTATGAAGCAAGTTGCAATGCCTAGTAGAGCTAGTAAACCCAAAAGCAAAGTGAACCATTCTGGTGCAACCCCCACTAAGAAAAGTAATGCATCAGACTCCACCACTAAGAATCCTAGAAGCAAAATTATGGAATTATATGAGTCTGCTAGTAAGTCTTGGAAATGGTGGTTTGCTAATCAATGTCCTCCCGGATATAAATGGATGCCTAAATTTAGGACAGAAAATGTGACTACGAGTGTTAGTATGCCTTTAAATGTTTCTAAGGACACTAATGATTCTATAATCACCAATACTGTGGTATCCAATTTAGCAAATGCTCCATCGTGTTCTAACTCTTCTGCAGGTGATACAAATAATTCTCTTCATACTCGACTCCGGATGCACGAAGCACATGACGGGGAATCTCAAGCTTCTAATTAACTTCGTGGAGAAGTTCCTGGGTACGGTCCGATTCGGAAATGATCAATTTGCACCGATCCTAGGATATGGAGATTTGGTTCAGGGGAATATCACGATTAAAAGGGTATACTACGTCGAAGGGCTCAATCACAATCTTTTCTCGGTTGGTCAATTCTGTGATGCAGATTTGGAAGTTGCTTTCAGAAAGAAGACATGTTTTGTTCGTGATTTTGATGGGAATGACTTACTTACCGGTACACGGGGTACTGATCTTTACACAATTTCACTTCAAGACACAACTTCATCAACTCCAATTTGCTTCATGGCTAAAGCTTCAACGACTCAGGCATGGTTATGGCATCAACGTCTTTCTCATCTCAACTTTGATACCATTAACTTGCTTTCCAAGAAAGATATTGTGAGAGGCCTTCCAAGCTTGAAATTCATCAAAGATCATCTTTGTTCTTCTTGTGAACTTTGTAAAGCTAAACGAAGTAGCTTCAAAACAAAGACCACACCAAGCTCTAAAGGACGGTTAGATCTTCTTCATATGGATCTGTGTGGTCCCATGCGTGTTCAGAGTATCAATGGAAAGAAATATATTCTAGTAATTGTCGATGATTACTCAAGGTACACATGGACTCACTTCTTGAGGTCCAAGGATGAAACACCCGACGTTCTCATCAGCTTCCTTAAATTGATACAACGTGGTATTCAAGCTCAAGTTAAAGTGGTTCGTACTGACAGAGGTACAGAATTTTTGACTTCAAATCTGATAAAGTATTTTGAAGCCGAAGGGATTGAACATGAAACATCTATTGCTCGAACACCCGAACAAAACGGCGTTGTTGAAAGACGAAACCGTACTTTGGTTGAAGTTGATCGAACATTATTATCCGCTTCAAAACTTCCACTATATTTTTGGGCCGAAGCCGTGTCAACCGCATGCTACACACAAAACCGATCCTTAATTATCCCAAGACACGAAAAGACACCATATCACATAATTCATGATCGAAAACCTTCACTCAAACACCTTCATGTTTTTGGATGTACTTGTTACATCATTCGAGATGGTGAAAACTTGGATAAGATGAAAGAAAAAGGTGATGCATGTATTCTTGTGGGATATGCAACTCAGTCTAAGGGATATACAGTGTACAACAAGAGAACAAAATTGATAGTCGAGACCATTCACATCCGATTTGATGAATTACAAGAAATGGCACTTGAACAAAACAGTTTAAGTCCTGATCCACAACGACAAACGACTTCCGTTCACAACCGCACGGAACTCGGAACTCAAGACCACAGCAATGAACCGTCAAGTTCAGCGCTGGTTCCAGAAAATGTTCCTAGAGCTGATATGACAGTCGACACGACCATTGAAGAGTTGGAAATGTTATATGGACCAATGTATGATGAATATTTCACGGGGGAGAAACAAGTTGTATCGAAGTCTTCCGCTGATACTCATGATAAGAATGATGATACCGATCATCGTCAACAACCGGATACAACTTCATCTACTTCAACACGGGTTGCAGCAGATTTACCTCCTCAGAATATCACTTCAACAATCAATCCTACAACATCCACAACTACTGTCATTGCTCCAGAGAACACAAATCAAGCAGACAATGCATTATCTGACGAAGACGAATTCATCAACCCATTCGGTACACCGGTACACGAAACTGGAGAGTCTTTTACTCGCCATGTTGATCCGTCAAATATGCACACGTTCTACCAACGACATCCTTCAACACATCATTGGACCCGAGATCATCCTTTGGTTCATGTCATTGGAAACCCTTCACAGCCCGTTCGCACAAGACGACAGCTTAACACCGATGCTGATGTTTGTATGTTCGCACTCGCCGTGAGTTCAGCTGAACCGAAAAACATCAAAGAAGCATTAGATGATCATGCTCGGATTGAATCGATGACGGATGAACTTCAAAAATTTGAAAGACTTAAAGTCTGGGAACTTGTTGACAGACCATACGATGTAACACCATTAAATCTTCGATGGATCTGGAAAAACAAGATGGATGAAGAGAACACGATCATCAAGAATAAATCTAGGCTAGTGGCTAAAGGGTATGGACAAAAAGAGGGTATTGATTTCGAAGAATCATTTGCACCAGTAGCTCGAATGGAAGCGGTCAGGATTTTTCTTGCTTATGCTGCACATAAGGGATTCATCGTTTATCAAATGGACGTAAAGACGGCGTTTCTTAATGGTCCTTTGAAGGAAGAAGTTTATGTCACGCAGCCGGAAGGATTCGTCAATCCTCATTATCCTGACAAGGTGTATCGTCTCCACAAAGCACTATATGGACTCAAGCAAGCTCCAAGGGCGTGGTACGACGAGCTCTCGAAATTTCTGGTCTCCAAAGGTTTCTAAAAAGGTTCCATTGATTTAACTTTGTTTACTTATAAATATGGGGATGACATTTTGCTTGTGCAAATTTATGTTGATGACATTATTTTCGGGTCTACAAACTTAAAACTTTCAAAATGGTTTGAAAAAGTAATGCACAGCAGATTTAAAATGTCTATGATAGGCGAACTAAAATTCTTTCTAGGAATTCAAGTTCACCAATCCCCAAGTGGTATCTTCATTAACCAAGCTAAGTATTGTCAAGAGATAATCAATAAGCATGGTATGACATCATGTGACCCCGTTGGGACACCATTATCAACCACATCCCTAGATGCTGACTTGGAGGGATTACCCATAGATCAAACGAGATATCGTTCCATTATCGGGTCCCTCATGTACTTGACAGCAAGCAGACTAGATATTCATCATGCTACATGCTATTGTGCACGATATCAAGCACGACCCACTGAAAAGCACCTCAAGGAGGTTAAACGGATCTTTCGGTACCTCAAGAATACCATTCATTTGGGACTCTGGTATCCGAGGGAAACCGGTTTCTTTCTAACGGCCTATTCAGATTCTGATCATGCAGGGTGTCTTGATACACGAAAAAGTACTTCTGGTGGTGCACATTTTCTAGGTCAAGATAAGCTTGTGGGATGGTCTTCCAAGAAGCAGGATTGCACGTCACTTTCATCAGCCGAAGCGGAGTATGTGTCTCTATCTGCATGTTGTGCTCAAGTTCTTTGGATGAGAACACAACTCACGGATTATGGCTTCCACTTTGATAAAGTACCTATGTACTGTGACTCAAAGTCGGCCATAGCCATCTCCTGCAATCCGATACAGCATTCCCGCACGAAGCACATCGATGTCAGATACCACTTCATAAAGGAACAAGTTGAAAGAGGTATCGTTGAATTATACTTTGTTGGAACGGATTACCAATTAGCCGACTTGTTTACAAAAGCTCTTTCGAAAGAGAGGTTTGCGTATCTAGTTAGGCAAATTGGTATGAGATGTTTGACTCCAGCAGAACTGGATGTTCTGGCAAAGAAGCCTGCTCGATTCATCTATCAAACATCTACCTGTAAATATTAATCAAAAAGCAAAATCCAAAATTAAAAAATCTTTGATAATCCAAAAATATTCTTCTCGACATGTCTTTCAGTATCGATAATATGGACGTACCTAGAAATGTCACTCAATAACGACACGGGTGTGTACATAAAGCTCGAATGAAAGTTGTAAATATTTTTCAAAACATGTCATTTCTATCTTTTCAAAAGGAAATTGTCTATTTTGGACAATACTTCCAACAACGGGTAGAGCAATCTATCTTGGGTTGAGCTTGTCACAAAACATTCAACGTTTTGAGCTCAACACAATGGCTTGTAATCACTTTCAAATTGCAACCCGGATCTAAATTCACGGGGGAGTGTACGCTTTTGTACTCTTACCCTTAGCAAAAGAAGTTAAATCTTCTTACACTTGAGTGGATTCGTCAAGACATTCAAAGTCTATGAACTCAAGTTTATGCTTTAGAAAAACCTTTTCGACAAAAAGAATTGATTTTTCAAAAAGCGTTGAACACAATTTTTTCAAGAATTTCTCAATGATATTCAAAATCTTTCAAAAATTGTGTGTTCAACAACTCCTATTCTCAAAAGTTTAATGTGGATCAAATCCTCGAAATGACAATTCCATTGGATCAATTTTTGAGGGGGGGCATTTTAACTTCATGCAAAAGATTAACACATCTTTCTCCCAGAGATTTCAAGACTATTTTTTCAAAATATATTTTAATCAAATTTGGTATCTCTAATATCAAAAGATTTTATATATTAGAGATAGGTGGAGAAATGTGATTAAAATGTGATCTAATATAAGACTAAAGCACTTTAACTCTTACCTACATGTGCGAAACACTTTCGATTATCGATGCACATGTGAAAGGGGAGCATTTCTGAAACAACAAACTAGCAAGGTGTTAAATGTTTTTCAAACACTTTGTTACAATTTAAAGTGGTTTTCATGGTTACGATTAAATACCCACAACATCTTTAATTCACGACGTTATTGGTGTCAAAAGGGTGGTTAGGTTTAAGTCCTATGATCCAACCAGAACCGGAGGGATCTTCCCTGGGACAATCTAATAGATTATTAGAAGTCGTTAGGAAAGATGGAGTAGAATGTGAACGTAGCTGAATGCCGACTAAGTACTGATGCTAGCACTGGAACAATCACAACAAGTTGCTAGTAATGAAGTATTGGTAAGCATTGAAGGGGTTGAAGAATGAAAAAGAAATGTAAGGATAAAGGGTGTAAAGAAAGAAGCCCTCCATACAACTTAGGCAGAAACCGGGTCAACTCATCATGAAGACAAACTCATCATGGACCCAGTGATGTGAAGCACAACCCTTTCCTAGCTACTCAGGCTTCTCTCAAAAGAAGTTTGTTTTATTGTCACGGAGATCAACACGACTTCTATTGAATTTCTCACTCCAAGATAGTTGATATTGAATAGGTGGCATCTGCTCCAGCCTCAGACCACTAAAAGTGCACAAATCGAGTCTAGAGCCAAGAGATCAATCAAATCTCGTTAGGACACACGGATGAAGATCAAGAGAGTCCTACGCTATATCCTTGTGATATTGCTAGAACACTCAGAGTGATACTACTTAGTATTCACAATGATGAGTGGAAATCCTTCCAGTGTTAACATCAAACAGCACTGCGGTAGGTTATATGCAAGATTCTTTATGAATTCAACATATGTAAAACTGAAAAGCAACAGTGGTTTGATTCTGAATTGATTCAAACTCGTTTCAGGTTTCTACGCAATATCTTTATGGTCTTGCCAGAACATTCAGAGTGATATTCATTAATACTCACAATGACGAATGGAAATCCTTCTAGCGTCAACATCAAACAGCGCTACGGTAGGTGACTTGTGAGATTCTTATGAATCAAACTTGTGTCAACTGGAAAGCAACAATGGTAAGATTCTTAATGAATCAAACTTATTCCAGGAATTTGAATTGACGACTTTAATCAAGCGGATATTTATCCAATTGATTCACTCTTTATGTTCGCAGTCTTGCTTTCAGACGGTCGAGTAAAGAGAACGGCTAGTACAGCCGCGAAACCCTGTCAAGGAGATTATTAATTGAATCTACCTAATCACAGGTACGGTATTTAATAATCGTATAACAGTCTTCACCGACCGGAGGTAAAACGCTACCGATTTAGGACGAATGTCAAAGCCATTCAGTCCGTGTCTATGTTTTGTCTCGAGAAGGTGGCGTCACGGTGTACTCAGCAAAGTCAAAGATTCACAACCACATATTCATGCCCAAAGACTTATCCAACAATTGATAGTGTGAGCATGTGGATAAAGACACAAGATCGCAAGATGGCAATGACAAGTCAAGGATGATTTAAAGATCTCAAGACTAAAAGACAAAGTCGAAAGACAACGACAAAGGCTCAAAGATCATAGCATGAAGGAACAAAACTATTGTTACACGTTCAAGGCTCATTTATGACGAGATTCGTAATCTCTTTTGATCTCCAAATATCAAAAGGGTATGACCTCACATTGGGGGAGATTGTTAGCCTCAAAATATTGAGTCAAACAAGAATGCTCGGTCATAGGTTACTATTGTAACATTAGTTAGAACGTTGTAATAGATAGTTAATTAGTCGTGGTTTACGGGCTTGGATTTAAACTAATTTAAGTCCAAAAAGACAAGCCCGACCCAATATATAGTCCATTAAAGCCCGCATGTGGGTGGACTATATATACTACCCTCCTAGCATGTTAGGAGGGTGGATGGTCATTTTGTAACAAATCTTTTCTTAATCTAATATTCACCAAGTTAATCATCTCCTCTCTACTTTCTCTCACTACTTTCTCTCTCTAGGAATTCATCTCTTCTTCATCTATTTTCTTTCTTTCTTCATTGCTTAATCAATCACAAATATAAGGGACAACATTTACACTTAATTCTTTCCTCAAAAGGCTTTAGTCATCCAATTGCTTCGTCGAGTGACATCATGTCTAAATCTGAGTATTGTTCAATGGATGCAACAATCTAAAGAAATCTATTAGGAACGACATTTAATAGCTTTCGTACTAAGGTTTGATCTTCAATTGTGTGCCTTAGACTAGCATCTTTGTTCACTAGTGTTGAAGGTGTCAGTTGCCTCGTCTTCCTTCATATGTAACATTATGAAAATCGAATTTGAGTGTTTGTAGTCTTGCTTGTTGAATTCGTTGATCACCAATTTAGTTTTAAAAAGCATCCCATAGCTTTTGCGGTTTTGTGCTTTGTTATTTGAAGCAAATGTTCCTCGGGTAAGGCTTGGTAAAGAAATGTGATAGCAGTCTTATCTTTCTTGTTTTCGGCTTGAGTTGTATCTATTGGGTCTATCATTTCTCATAAACCATTCATTTTGATAATTACTTGCATTCGAATTGTCCATAATGAGTAATTCAAGGGTTATAGCATCGGAAATTGGAATTGGGGTGTACTAGTAGTACTTACTTCTTTCCCTGAAGTATCTCCACTATCTTTTTTCATATCTCTAGAATATTGTCTAAACATCCAAATAAAATATCTAACATTAAATGTGTCAAAAATTTCTATTTATGGTGAGCTCTCTTGTTTTATGCCTTACAGGCTATGAATAACTTATGAGGGGACTAATTTCATTTAAAAACTATCCCTGGAGATTTTATTTTAACGCTAAATAACCTAAGGTTAATTACTCCTTATTTTATCATTTATAATAAATAAGAAGTGTAATCACCAGGTTATTATATTTATTTATAGACCTCGAAAATATACTAACTTACACTAAAGGGAGTAACTTCTCCTAAAAAAATCAATCCATTCCCTCACTCCCACTAAAAGAAAACTCAATGTAAAACCGCTCGGGACTCATCCTCCACTAGGGCCCTTCTCTCAATTGTCGATCCTAACAGGGAGTCATATTTCTTTTTTTTATATATATAAAAGACAAAAGTTGAAGGGGTAAATGTTTTTATAAAACTTGCGCCTCTTTCTTCTTTCTTTGGGGGGAGACGCGTCTCTTCTTGAGACTAGTGCTTCTTCATTTTCTTCCTTTAGTGCTTAACCGCTGATTAAAATATCTGGTTTAACCCTTCTATTCTTCTTCGGTTGTGATCTTCTTGATTGACTTGATTCCCTTTGATTGTTGTGCGACATTAGGGTTTTGCAAATTTTGGGATCTTGGAAACCGTCTAAGAATTGTGGGCCTTTGTGGGATATTCAAGAAACAAGTGTGTTAGTTCCCTTTTTTTATGATTTTGATTACTGCCCTTTCATGATAACTTAATGTTATACTTTCGATGTTGTTTTTTGTTTTGAATCTTGGTTTTAGATTTTTAACCGGGCCTAACCCATGATTTTTTGCCATCCTTGGTTATGGTTTTTCGGTTTGATGTTTTTGAAAATGAACTTTGCAAAAAGTGCAACCCTTTTGATGTCGGTTGAATTAATCACAAACGTGATTGATCCCTTGGCGACAGAGAGTTGGATTCTCTTTTGATACAACTGTTTGATAGCCACACGAATATGATTTTTTAATTTGTGTGTTCAATCGAATTTTGCAAAGTTTTGGCCGAACAAAAAAATTTTCTTGATTCAAAACACGGACAAAAAATCTGGTATATGATGATTTGATTAACAACCAAGCCAAGCTCTGATGCCAAATGTTGGCCCTTTTCTCACGGATCTTTAATTACGATATACCAAAATATAATTTTGAATTGACACGTTGTATGAATTTACAATTTTTTTCATCATATTCTGATTGTTACATGTATTCCAATTTATACAAAACGAAAGGGTACGAGCGAAGGTTGTTTTGGTTTGTTAGAACCAAGAGTCGTGTCCCTTCGTAATTAACTAACTTATAAATACTTTTATAACTACTTGTAACTCTCTAATGTTCCAGCAGATTGGGATTAACCCAATAACAACTACATTTACACGTTCACAACAACGACACAATTATATGATATAATTCAAAAAACAATCCCTTAATGTTTTTAGTATTGCACATCATTGGTTGTACTCCTTACCTGGTTTGAGTCTATGTGGCGGTGGGCTCAAACCCCGTGGATTAGTCGGCCAATGAGTCGGAAATCACAATTACCAAAAAAAAATCATTGGTTGTACTCTATGACAATATGATTTGAATTTAGAATTACAATGAAAAGAAAAACTACAATACACAGAGCTATGTATCGGCACGCTGTACAAAATTCAGACCGAATTGGTGGTGCCATTTTTTCCTTGAGCCTTAAAGGGTGTACCATACCGTATAGGAAAAGGGATTCCAGTCTCGGAAAATCTATCTGATTGTTCCTGTTTTTTGTTAAAACTAAAAGGAATTCAAACTTTATATGACGACAAAAGAAATCCCTAACAAAGCGTGTATTTTTTAGTGATTTTAAACCAGAACTTCTCAAAAAAGCGCTACCAACAATTAAATAAACACATCGCCAACATAATTGTGAGTTATAAAATTTCACCAAAATTAAATTAAATTGTTTATGATAAACAAACTACGAACCGGGCTTAATTAGAAACTGGAATTCGGGTCAAAATGTTAGAACTTACGGGATAAACAAGAGATTGATATCTTTTATAACTAGGTATTGAGAGGTTCCATCAGTGTGCATATCTAGTCCTTCAACTAAAAACGCGGCTATAAATTAAACCTTAATCTTCCAAAACTATTACACTCTCCACCCTATACTTGGTTAATATTGATACTATTTTAGAAAAATAGAAAAATAGTTATTGAGATAACTTAAAAATTTGTGCAATTTAATTGAACATGTAATTTGATTACAACGAAAGTATAAAAGATAAATTCCAGTTTATTAGATAAATCCCCAACAGGCAATCACTATTTCACATATTTAACTTTATTTCACTCTACTCGTGTCAAAATGTTTAATGATACACGTAACAAGAAGATCAAAATTTGTGTCATGAAATTAGGAGTGAGAAATATTGATATAAATATGAGTTATTAAATTGGTTAGACATGAAATTAGGCATATATATTAGCTTTATGAGTCATTTCACTTAAGCTTTAATATCGCCCACACACCAAATGAAAACTTTTAATTCTAGGACAAAAGATAAAAACACGCAATTAACTTTTCCCAAAATAACGACACACGCAATAAACTTTGCAAAAAAATATTACATCAAACTTACTTTCAAATTTGCATTGGTAAAAGCACATAATATGACATGTTGGTTTACCATTCAACAAGTCTGCATACTTGAAACTAAAATTTGTTACACGGTTCATCCTTCTAACTAACACCCGTTAAGGCTTATTTTAAAAAATATATTATCCTAATATTTTTTTAGAGTTTTTATTATAACTTTATTACAAAAAGATTTATAAATATAAAAAAATTAGTTTATGTTATAGCATTAGGAAAAAAGTTTTCAAAATGAAAAATAGCGCGCATTATAACCTTGCTAGAAAAAAATATAAAAAATGTCAAATATTACTCGGTTTTTTTAATATCATAAAAATAGTTCACATTATAAGTTCATTACAAAAATACAATGTTAAAAAAATTAACTTGTAATATAAATTTATTATAAAAAGATGTTTTTAAAATTTCAAAAAAAGTTAGTTCATATTACAACTTTATTACAAAAAATTATAAAAATGCAGTCACTACTCGGTAAAATTTTCTTAAAAACGATATTAAAAATAGTTTATATTATAACTTTATTACTAAAAAAATATAATGTTAAAAAATTAATTCGAATTATAACTTTACTATAAAAAAGTTTTAGAAATATATATAAATTAGTTCATGTTATATCTTTATTGCAATTTTTTTTTTAAATGTCAAATGTTACTCGATAATTTAAAAAAAAATTAAAAATTTAGTTTGTATAGAAACTTTATTACGAAACTTTAAAAATATTTTAAAAAATGTGTTTTAACGTGAGTTGTTGAAAACAATGAATCGTGTAACAAACCTGTTGGGATTTATGAATACTAGTTGAACCATTAACTACGAGTGCGCAGCGGAATGAATCTAGTATAACTTACATGATTAAGCACATAAGAAAAACAATTTAAAAACAACCTTTAATTAATTGAATAAATCAATTAATACGTCTTGATCTTGATCTTGAAATTTAAAGGTTAAATTAACGTCTCCATCGTTTGCTCACACGACACGTCAAACGAACATCACTACGATGCTGGTAGTAACTTTAATTCTCAAACAACAAGTGTATAATCTTGTAACTAGAAACCCTAGATCCAAAACCCTAAGTGGTATTACGTAAGGATGGGTTTAAAGAACATTACAAGATTGATTAACCCAAAATCACATAAACCCTAATTAGGGTTTATGTATGTCGAACCACCAATGGGAACCAAAAACCTAAATCTAGTGATTTAGGGTTTAGTTAAAAAGCTTAAGACTTTATAAGAAAAACACCAAAAAAATGATTGATCTTATAAAGGTTTAACCTTTATGTGATTTTAGGGTTAAAGGGAAAAACCATATGGTTTTGGTGTGGTGTTTAATGCGATCGGACGAAACAAAGAAAACAAGGGAGAGACATAAAATTATGAGCTAGGTGTTTGTGTATTTATACACATTCTCCACCTCCTCAAAACTTAAGGCCCAATCCAAGAAACCTAATTAAGGAAAATATTTCTTTAATCAAAAATTCTTATCTATTAACATACCAAAAACCAATAACCAAAAATCTCCTAGAACCCACCTAATAAGTGTGAAAACACTTATCCTTTTACCACTTATTTCCAATAATAACAAGACCAAAACGTGTATTTTATGTCGTAAAAGTCGGAATTATGCATGGTTTGTGTTTTTATTGTGTTTCAGGATAAAAATATAAAAAAGGTAGAAAACAAGGGTTATCACGGGCTTTTATCAAAGAAAAGGAGAAAAGAGGAAGTCAAAAGACCAAGAGTACAAAAAGAACGAAAGTCCAAGGTCTATTCTGAAGATTTATCGAAGAAAAAGTCTAAAGACGGAAGTTTAATGAAGTCGAAGAACTCAAGTCTAATAGAAGAAGAAAATTATAAGACAAGTTCAATTTATATCGACAAATCCCGAGACGACGTCGAGAAAGACAAAGAATTTAAATCGAGTCGAGACGAAAAGAAAGAAAAAGGAAGCAACACATGCACCTCCCCACCTCCTATATATACCCTCCTAATGACACATTAGGAGGGTGTTAGTTAATTTAGCTAGTTTATTTTTCTTTCTTTAGTTTTATTTTTAGAGAGAGAAAGTGTTTAACTTTCTCTCACTAGAACTTCATCTTTTTATTCCTTTCTTGTTTGAAACAAATCTTTACTTTTGAGAGTTTAATCTTGTTTTGATCTTAATCTTCTTCTACCTTCCTTGTTTTTGATTTTGATCTTGATTAGTGATAATCTTTGATTTTGTTTAATCTTGATGTTTATGTAATTAAAAAGTTTATCTTTTTATTAATCTCTAAGTTTTATACGGAATAAGCTTTGAGCTTATCATGCTTTTTGGCTTATTTTGTATTTAGCTTATTACTTTTAAGTTTTCTAAAAAGTTCGTCTTTTTAATAAGTTTGTTTTAAAAGGTTGCTTATTTGGAGTTTTGAAAGTTCTTATTTGTGCTTATTTAGTTATTTTCTTTAAAATTTGGTTAAGTTTTGGATTGTGCTTATTCAGAAAAGGGAGCTTATTGGTGGCTTATTACGTTTTTCAAAGCTGTCGGAAAAGGGTTTCACTTTCCGACAGATATTCCGATCAGACCATCAGAAAAGGGTTTGTGATTCCGACGCTACATTCCGATTGCAGACCATCAGAATAGGGTTTGTGATTCCGGCCAGGATTCCGACCAACATTCCGACGGGTGTGTTTATCCTCATTCCGATAACTTTACTTGCCACTTTCCGATCATATTCCGACGGGATTCCGATGGGATTCCGACCAAGGGTATTCTGACAAGTTTAAGTTTTTGTTTTTACAAATTTTTCCAGTTTTAAATTCACTTTTAAGTTTTTAAGTTTTTAATCATTTATTTTTAACTAGTAATTCTTAGTTTAATCTTCAAAGCTTTTATTTATACTCAACGACATTTTCATATTTGCTTTTAGTTTAAGATAGATAATCAAACCATTTTATTTTCCACCAAGAAAAACTGAGTCGCACTAATAACTAGTAATCAATTCGAAAAGACTGGATTCAACGAACTTTCATACGAGGTAAACCCTTGTATTAAATGGCGCCGTTGCCGGCTCTTTTCGTTAAGATTAACGGTTTTTAGTGAGAGATGCGTTGTATTTTGGGATCCGTTCACTTTTGAACGTTATTTTTCGTGTTAAAAGTTTTTCAAAAATCCATAAAAAGTAAAAATTTTCAAAAATCCAAAAAATAGAAAAATACTTGTCGGAATTCCCTTGGTCGGAATCCCGTCGGAATATAATCGGAATGTGGCAAGTAAAGCTATCAGAATGAGGATAAACACACCCGTCGGAATAATCCGTCGGAATACAAGACAACACAATCAGAATAATGGAAATCAAGGCCAATCGGAATATCCAATAAACTCCTCATTCGGAATGTTGTTCGGAATCCTGCCTGGAATCACAAACCCTATTCCGTTGGTTTGCAATCGGAATGTAGCGTCGGAATCACAAATCATTTTCCGATGGTCTGATCGGAATGTCTGTCGGAAAGTGAAACCCTTTTCCGACAGCTTTGAAAAACGTAATAAGCCACCAATAAGCTCCCTTTTCTAAATAAGCACAATCCAAAACTTAACCAAATTTTTAAGGAAAATAACTAAATAAGCACAAATAAGAACTTTCAAAACTCCAAATAAGCAACCTTTTAAAGCAAACTTATTAAAAAGACGAACTTTTTAGAAAACTTAAAAGTAATAAGCTAAATACAAAATAAGCCAAAAAGCATGATAAGCTCAAAGCTTATTCCATATAAAATTTAGAGATGAATAAAAAGATAAACTTTTTAATCACATAAACATCAAGATTAAACAAAATCAAAGATTATCACTAATCAAGATCAAAATCAAAAACAAGAAAGATAGAAGAAGATTAAGATCAAAACAAGATTAAACTCTCAAAAGTAAAGATTTGATTCAAACAAGAAAGGAATAAAAAGATGAAGTTCTAGTGAGAGAAAGTTAAACACTTTCTCGCTCTAAAAATAAAACTAAAGAAAGAAAAATAAACTAGCTAAATTAACTAACACCCTCCTAATGTGTCATTAGGAGGGTATATATAGGAGATGGGGAGGTGCATGTGTTGCATCCTTTCTCTTTCTTTTCGTCTCGACTCGATTTAAATTATTTGTCTTTCTCGACGTCGTCTCGGGATTTGTCGATATTAATTGAACTTGTCTTATAATTTTCTTCTTCTATTAGACTTGAGTTCTTCGACTTCATTAAACTTCCGTCTTTAGACTTTTTCTTCGATAAATCTTCAGAATAGGCCTTGGACTTCCGTTCTTTTTGCACTCTTGGTCTTTTGACTTCGTCTTTTCTCGTTTTCTTCGATAAAAGCCCGTGATAGCCCGTGTTTTCTCCCTTTTCATATTTTTATCCTGAAACACAATAAAAACACAAACCACGCATAATTATGCCTTTTACGACATAAAATACACGTTTTGGTATTGTTATTATTGGAAATAAGTTGTAAAGGATAAGTGTTTTCACACTTATTAAAGCCCCTACACTTGACCATTGCAATGCCCTCATGCAATCCATTAAAAGCACGGTTTACATTTTTCATCATAAATAACCCACCTTGGCCTTTATTAAATACTAAACATTAAGGAAACTAAAAAGATAGAAATATGTACAAAACAAATAAAGAAATCGAAGACTTACATTGGGGTTTTCGCCGTCATGAATGTTTATCATCCTCAAGTTTCACGTTCCCCGTACCAAGCTTAAAAACGAGATCATTGTTATTATAAGTTAGCAAACTAACACGAACTCATGTGGCCCAATTATTTACTTAGACTTCGTTATTCCTAGGTGTATTTCTTATATTTTAATATTGTCTTGAATGATCACGAGGATACATTGTTTGAATTATTACGAAGTTATTTAGGCCGAAAATAAAGTTGGATGATTTAAGCAATAGTTAGTTAAAGGACAAAATCTTTTAAAACTGCTTCTCGGGACCTCTTAAATTTCATATCTTGGCATAACTCGCTTCGCAATTTGAGACCTTTCTCGGACCGATATTTGGCAGCGACTTCATACTTCGAATCTTGAGGGATGTTCCTGAACTTATGGTCTTCTCTTCATAATAGGAATTTCTTCACTTGAAGTTTTGAGAGATTCTTCATACTTGGACCACGACTTCTTCAGTTTTTCTCCAATCTTTATTTTGGACTTTGATATACAACGATCCACCTCCTTTTAGGACTTGGATCTATTTATCCTCATACCTTGCTAGGGTCTTTTTGGATAGACTTCACCATGATCTTTAGGGGAGTTTTTGCTTTTCGTCGTATGTCTCGATCCTTCATATTGATTTTTGATCAATGATTCTTCATATCACTTGGGATCTTTAGCAACAAAATGTAGTCCTCATGCCTTGTTAGGGCCTTTTCAGACTCGCCAATCTTCGCATCCCGCTTCAATAAGTTATGCCTTGGCTATGAACTCTAATTAAATCCGAGCAACTTTTAAACGATCTTGTGCTAGAAGCTAAGTAACTTTTCAAATCGTACAACCTTATTTATTGCAATTAAATTTATTAGCAAGCGATGGGAGAAAAAGCTTATAATCAACTCACATAAATTCATGAAAGAACACCAAACTTATAATTGACTCTATCATCTCTGTAGGGTCTACTAGATGTAGATCTTGCAGCCTGTCAGGACCGGTGAATGACTTCTGTAATTACAAGTCAAATCACAAAGAGACTCTATACACAATATGAATGTAAAATATAAATATAATCAAGGAGAACAGAATAACTATAAAGACTTGATCCTTTCTAAGGATTTCTAATATTGATAATGACTAGAACTACGTTTGGTGAAGGTGTCCATAACCCTTCTGCCTAAGGTTCCTTTTATACTACAAGGAAACCCTAATACATCATTAAAGAAAACGTGTAAAATTGATATGCATATCCTTTCCTATCATATCTCATGCATATCCTAACAGAATATTAAGTAAATAATAAAGTTTGACTTCGACTAGGACCAGTAGCAGGACTTGCTCCTACTACTACTAGGACCAGGAGGAACTACATACCCCCTAGCCTACCTATTACATTTAACTATTACAATGGTCCTAACAATCCTCCCCTAAACTTGAATTTGACCTGTTGAGTTCAAGTTTCCTGGAAAACGTGCAAATAAGCCCGAGGATTGTATCAGCAAAACAAATAGCAGCATCAGAAAGATAAGAATCAGAGTAACCGCCACAACATGAAACACTAGAAGCTTCTCCAAAGCTTGGAACAAATCAGCATCGTGTTGAATCTTTTCAGCAACATGAGCAGATTTGATGAGCCTTTACCAAGTAGCTGCTCGCTCTTGGGGTAGCCCGTCTTTCTGGTGGAATAAACATCACCCTGGGAGACTAGAACCCAGCCCAACTCTTAGAACGTGAATCAATGGTGAGTGGGAGTACCCTGATGATTTTAGGCAAACCATCACAGCCGTCAACGGATTTGATGCGTCTTTACCAGAAGCCGTACCCCTCTAGACTCGCCAACTCTTAGCAATGAAGCATCGGTGAGTTGAACACCCTATAGCTTTAAGCAAGCTATTACAGCTATGAACGGATTTGATAAGATCTTTACCAAGAGCCGTACCCCCTTGGATTAGCCACTTTTCCGTCCAAGACTATGGCAAGTGAAAACCATCCAGTTTTGGGTAACCTGGAAACCATCAACGGATTTGAGAATCGCACCAGGAGCCGTACCCTCAAGGTGAATCAACTTTTTCTTGTCGATTAGACATGGTAAGTTGAGAACCATTCGTTGTGTGGACCATAGTCCACAATGTGAAGCAGCCAAGGGGTATCATATTCACAAGTATAAAATCCAATATGTGGTAAAAGTATAAGCAGATATTATATAAAAAGTATGTTTTGTTTTTGTTTTTTTTTATTATTATGATGTTTTTTTTTCAACTATAAAGAATTAAATTCACCAATCACTTTACATATTGGTGAAAAGAATGATAATATGAACAAATGAACAAAAGAAAATACAAAATATAAACACTTACAACCCAATCACATCAAAAACCAGAAGCAGCCTTCTTATCTGCTATCAAACGCGCCTGAATACCTTCCACCAACGCCGTGGCCATAGAGGACTCATTTCCTGATGGAGCATTGGAAATTTGAAAATGACTAGCCAACATCGCCTCCATCGAAGAAATTGTCAAAGGATAATCCACATCAGTCAGCATAAAAACCATATGACCAGATTCTAATTCCAACATATGAACACCACATCCTGCATATAACTTCCAGCGCTGAATCACCCATTGCATTTGATCCTTCCATATGCCCGAAACAGGAGCATTAGGAGGGGCATCCAACATCAGCTTAAGATCAGCCCAGATACGCAGACCAGGCCATGAAGACACAACCATGGGGTCAAAAGGCATGCTAGAATCCACAAGTCCATACAATGCCATAAGATCCATACGGTCAGCCCAAGACAACACACCCTGCAAACCCGAAGCCAAACGCACAGACCCATCACTCAAAGTAATTTTATGGGATACCACACCAGGAAGAGTTGTGGAACGCTCAACCGTATAACCAGTAATGTTCCCATTGCCCAAAGGTAAGTCAGAAACACTGTCAGAAGCTGCATCAATCAAATTCTCAGGATCACGCTTCTCATAAGGGACTGTCTTACCACGGCGAACACGGTGAGCTTGTTTCTGACGAAGCGAACGTCTAGGTGTGGGATCACTAGGTGTGGATTCAACCTTTACCGTAACCTCAACAGCAGCAGTGGGAGCAGGAGAAGTAGACTCATGAGTTTGCCCACCCAATGGATCACTAGGAGCTGCAGCAGAAGTAGGAATTGGTTGAGTTCCAGTAACTGGTGGTGATGGAGATGACAGATCAGGTGTAGCAACAGTAGTTGTGGTGGTAGCAAAGGTGGTGGTTGGAACATGTGTGGTGGTAGTGATAACAGGTGTGGTGGTAGAAGCATGAGTGGTGGTGGTAGCAACAAAGGTGGTGGTAGCATGACCAGCAGTAGAACCCAAAGGAGCAACCAAAGGAGAAGTAGAGGTACCAACGGAAGCAGCAACAAAACCGGATGGACTAGCAGCAGAACCAGGAGTGGGAGCAGATGAAGGACCAGTAGAAGCAGCAGGCGAAGAAGAGGTCACACCATGAGGATGGTAAATAAATCTTTCCGGAATAGGTTGACTCTGACGCTTAACCATACTTTCATAAAGTGCCTTGAGCTCATCAAAAGTCAAAGCCCGAACCCGGTCCCACTTCCAAGGAGCATTAAAATGAGCAGCAGGCTGATATTTCACATAGTGTTGCATCTGCTTGCGCTCCTCAGTTCTAGATAAAGGTTTGTTCTTTCTCTTTTCCCTAAGTTGTGCAGCAAGGGCCAACTGGTGCTTACGCATCAATACCATAGCTCTCGGAATACAATTGTGCTCATCAACATCGTCACCCAAAACATCTGTAAACTGAGCATAATCTCGGGTGAGAACAGTCAAAACTTGCATCCATTCACTATCACTCCAATGCATGGCATCGTGCTGAATTTGTTCACGCCTCCGCTTTCGAAGCTCTTCTTCAGCAGCCCTATCCGCTTCATCAATCTCGGCTTGAATCCGACGCGCAGCCTCCTCACCTAGCCTTTCCTCTTCAAGCTGTCGACAGGTACGCTTGCGAGATGGTGATGGAGCATCAGTCATTGGGGCCTTGCCCTTCGAATCATGGGAGGGACCAGCATTGGAACCACCATCCATAGGAGTGGGAATAGGACCAGGAGAAGGAACACTCGAGGATGTCGGAGGAACCAGCAAATCATCATAAACTTTATCAGCAAAGGCAGCCTTTGCCAATAATGTCAAACCATCCTCAACATGCTCCGTACCCTCCTCATCAGAATCCGAATGGATCACATGCTTCTTGCGGCGCCGTTGCTGAGTTTCCAAAGCTTTGATGCGATCAGCCAGAGGAAGAACAAACTCCCTAGTAAGTTTCCGATGCTGGTTCAAATCAGCTTCTAATGAAATCATCCGCTCATGATACCTGCGCATAAGATCAAGCAAAGACATAAGTGTAGTAGGCTCCTCCGCCTGCCCACCAAGAGAACTTGGGTCAGGGAAAGCGTCATTGGAGCCCGATGCAACAGACGGGTCAATCTGTGGAGTACTAGCACCAAACGGTTTATCAGTCGAGTGTGGAGCAGGACTAGGAGGTGGAGTCTCCACAAATGGTGACTTTTGTGGGACTGAAGAAGGACCAGCCTTGGAAGGGGATGGTTTGTCAACAACCACCTCCTCAACCAGATCCTCCTCAACCACATGAGTGGCACCATCAGTAGGAGCCTCATCCTCCATGGGGTCATCGTCAATCACAACAAACTCAGGAGCCTCCTCCTCCTCACCCATAGGACCCTGAGCCAGTCCCAACATGGCCTCAGTCAGGGGCCTCCATTCCCCAGTAAACCCATTGACCATATTGTAATACACTTTTGCTGTAAGCTTAGACGGCACATGCTCAGTCCTATCACGAGGAATGCAAACCAATATTTGCTGAAGAAACCTAGGGTACATAAGAAACTTCTTTCTCGAACCAGCATTAGACAGATTACTAACCATCCCCTCAAATAGATAATGAGAAAAACTAAAAACTCTACCCTGGGCTAAGCAAATAAGACCAGTAGCCAAGGGAGTAGGGAAAGCATCCCAACTCCCAGACTTGGGACTCATACAATGGATTAGAAAGTGGACCAGAAGCTTCCATTGGGGGGAAAACCTATTTTTCTGGAAGTTAAACTTCCCCCATGTTCGTATCCTAAAGCAGCCATCCCCTCCAATACTTCCGAATTGGGGATGGATTCAACACCACCCTCATCCTGAAGATGAAGAGAAGAGCGAATAGAAGACTCAATCACCACATATGCACGTCCATCTATGGTAGCATGGAGTGCACGTGGACGACCAACCACATCCACAAGTCGAGCAGACACCCAAAATTGACGAATAGCACTATCATATATGGTGGGACATACAGTAAATGCAAACCTGAGGTTGGAAGCCTCAATGAAATCCAGAATGTCAGCAAAATGTTCACGATGTGGACCATCACCCAGATAAGCAACGCAGTTATGAGCAGGTTCGTAAGCAAGAGCAGCCATGGATCTTGATTAATTGATGAAAGAAGGATTGTGATTAGGGTGGAGATAGTAGGAGCAGTTTTGTGTGTGTGTTGATTGTAATGAGTGAGTCAAGGGTGTAGTTTGACCATAAATAAGGAAAATGGTAACTGTTCATTGACCCCTATTAATGGGGGGTTGCCCTTTCAAATGTATACATAATTGCATAGTAACCACTTGCCCTTTTTAATATAATTACCATCTCCCAATTTACCATACTTAAATAAAAATGTAAATACCAGGAATGGGAGCGTTGACCATAAGTCAAAGCACATAATGGTCAGAGCAGGAGCAAAACGTGATTAACAAAGGACAAAAGGAATGAACAGTGTCCCAGACCAGTACCAGAAGCCAATTACCACTTGACAAGGAAGGATTTTGAACCACCAAAAGCCAACCAATTATAACTAGAAGCTGACCAAAGAGGACCAGAAGCCAGTCATGTAAGACCATATCCACCAGAAGTGAGCAAAATCCTCCACCAGAAGTACCACACACTACCAGAACCAATAAAATATGTTGTTAAAATCTATCAATACGTTAGTCTGTCGTAAGAATATGTACACAAAGCCTCCCCTTAGGCTTTGCCTCCCCTCAATCCTAGACCTCAAGGATTGACCATCCCAATATGAACCACCAAGTGGTTAAACCGAGGACCATCAAAAGCTTTAGTCAGCAAATCAGCAACATTATCATTCGTATGAACTATAAGAACCTGTATCAGCTTCTTCTCATTGGCATCCCGTATAAAATGATGCCGAATTTCAATATGCTTCGTCCGCTGATGAAAAATAGGATTCTTCACAATGCAAATAGTGCTTTGATTGTCAATAAAAAATTTGGTATTCATAAAATTGAAACCATAATCCAACATCTGATTTTGGATCCACAAAACTTGTCCACAACAACTAGCAGCGGCAACGTATTCAGCTTCTGTTGAAGAAGTAGCTACTATTGTCTGTTTCTTGCATTGCCATGAAATAAGTCGACGACCCAAAAACTGACAACCACCAGTAGTAGACTTCCTGTCATTATTAGCACCAGCATAGTCACTATCACTATAGGCTTCTAGAACAAAAGGTGATTCTCTAGGATACCATAGACCCAATTTAGGTTGAGCCTTGATATACTTGAAAATCTTCTTCACTGCATTTAAGTTCGAAACCGTTGGAGTCACCTGGTGTCTAGAACAAGCACTTACTGCAAACATGATGTCCGGACGTGATGCAGTCAAATACATGAGGGAGCCTATCATAGACCTGTACATGTGAACATTGACCGGGGGTCTGGCTCATTCTTAAGTTTGATTTTAGCAACCTCATAAGGAGTCGCTGCTGGACGAAGAGGATCCATGTCAAACTTCTGAAGAATCTCATGAACATATTTATCTTGACTGATGAAAATCCCATCCGATTGTTGCTTTACCTGAAGACCAAGGAAGAAAGAAAGTTCTCCCATCGCACTCATCTGAAATTCGCCTTTCATCAAGTGTTCAAACTCATCACACCATTCCTTCCGTGTAGAACCAAAGATAATGTCGTCCACATAAACCTGAACAAGGATAATGTCCTTGGTATTCCTCCGAAGAAATAGTGTTTTGTCAATAGTACCCCTTCTATAGCCATTCTTTAACAAGAAAGTGGAAAGACGCTCATACCAAGCTCTAGGAGCCTGATGTAATCCATAAAGAGCCTTGACCACCTTGTAAACTTTCTTGGGATGAAGTGGATCTATAAAGCCCTTAGGTTGAGTGACATACACCTCCTCGTCAATTTTGCCATAGATAAATGCACTCTTGACATCCATCTGAAACACCGTAAAGCCCACATAAGAAGCAAAAGCCAAAAACAGACGAATGGCCTCTATCCTTGCAACCAGAGCAAAAACTTCAGTGTAGTCAATGCCCTCAATTTGAGTGTGGCCTTGTGCGACAAGCCTAGCTTTATTCTTTACGACAATTCCCCGTGCATCCTTCTTGTTCTTGAGAATCCATTTGGTATTGATAGCTGTCTTTCCATCTGGTAAGTCAACCAGAACCCAAACATTCTGAAACAAGAATTGCTGCATTTCCTCCTGCATAGCCTCCACCCAACTTTGATCCTCAAGAGCATGAGAAACTGACCTAGGTTCCACATGTAAAAGAAAACAAGCAAACAAACAGTGTTGAAAGTCCGTATGATTATTACGCTGTTGATCTTCAATATAGCTCACAAGAGCATGATGATCAGACGAGGCCTTCTTCTGCATTCTGCGTGTCTTGACAGTAGAACCATGATCTCCAATGATTTGAGTGCTAGGATGATCCTTGTGTGATTGCAAGACTGGATTGGATGAGACATCCACTTCTGGTGCCAAGTTATTAAGATCACCAACAAAATTAGCATCATATGAGGCCGTGTTGAAAATCCCATCTACTGGTTGTTTATGAATATCATCCAACTTGGTAGAAGACTTCTTTTGATGGTTCCCCAAATCAGAAGGACTGGAGAAACGAGTATTGGAAGCAGACTCACTAGCCGGAGTACTAGTAGGTGATAAGCTAGCACTAGGAGCAGAAGCTGGAGTACCAGGAGCAGCTTTGTCAGTAGGCTCAACCAAGGGAAACTCAAAACCACCTTGAGCAGCTGCTGTCGTAGCTTCTTGTTGGTGTTTGATTAGAGTGTCAAGAGCTACTTGGGAGTCCTGTATATCCAATGGAGTTGCATCACTAGGAGGAGTAGGAGAAACTGTGGTGGAATAGGATGGAACCACAAAAATGTCATCCTCATCATCTGAATCAGAAAGACTAGAAGGAACACCAGTACTAGAAGTTGCAAACACTTGTGGTCCTGCATCATGGTTAGTTTTGAAACGAAAATATCCTAATGAATCACTAAGATAATCAAGATCAAAATACCATTCTGGACCCTTGCCTTGGATGTTTGACTCTCTTCAAAATACCTGAGATTAATAGTTTCAATGATCTGCTTGGCTTGGAGATTGTAGACACGATATGCCCGAGAGTGAGCTGAATATCCCACAATGTATCCTTCATCTGCCTTGCCATCAAACTTCCCCAAATAGTCACTAGTATTCAGAATGGTGACTGGACACCCAAAAGGCTTCAAATGAGCAATATTTGGAACTTTGCCTGTTAGAAGCTCATAAGGAGTCTTCTTGTGAGGATTGGTAATAGAAACCCTATTCAAAACGTAACTTGCAGTATTAACAGCTTCTGTCCAGAACATGGTTGGAAGCTTGGAATCGGCAAGCATAGTTCGTGCTGCTTCTATTAGTGTCCTATTCTTTCGTTCTGCCACACCATTCTGTTGAGGAGTCCTTGCTGCACTATAATCTCTTTTGATGCCCTTAGCATTGCAAAGTGCGATGAGGTCTTTATTTTTAAACTCGGTTCCATTGTCGCAATGAATACCTTTAACTGTCTTGGACAACTGGTTCTTTATCAAGGTTAGAAAATCTCTAAGAATTGAGTAGGTCTCACTTTTGGCAGCCATGAAGAACACCCACGTAAACCTGTTATATCCATCAGTTACCACCAGACAGAATTGCTTGTGGTCAATGCTTCTAATGGAAGTAGGACCAAATAAGTCCATGTGTAGTAGCTGCAATGGTTCAGTAATAAGACTAAGAGCAGTAATGGCTTTGAAGGATGCTTTGTGTTGTTTGCCTTTACTGCAGGCAATACAATTTATATCATTTCTAAACGACTTGGGAGGTAAACCAGAGACCAGATTCAGATTTGCAAGTTTGTGAATGGTCTTGAAGTTCACATGCCCCATCCTTCGGTGCCATTGAGTGGCTTCATCTTCTGAGGCTTTAGCAACTAGACATGCTAGTTGACCAGTAGGGTTGACTTCATTCAACTTGATGCTACAGAGATTGTGTCTTCTAGGGATTCTGAGTAGAACTTGTGAGTCATCCGGAAGCTGAAAGTCTTTGGAAAGCACAAGTTCATCAGTATCGGTGAAGAGAACAAACTGGTTCTTGTCACAAATCTGAGAGACCGATATCAAGTTGAAGTGCTGAAGTGCTTCCACATAGTAGACCTGCTCAAAATTTAGATTTGGCGTTTTAATTGTTCCTTTGCCAGTGATTCTGCCTTCACCCCCACCAAAATAGACCTTGCCTCCATGAAATGGTACAAAGTTAGAGAGAAGACTTTTATTGTCAGTCATGCTCCTGGAGCAACCACTATCAACAATGCCTAGACTAGGATCCTGGTATGGAGTAACCTACAACAACAAGATAATACAATGCAAAAGTTAGTGTCTTAAGGGGACCCAAACCTTTTCAGGTTTGAGCCTGCCTTGTGGATCTTTAGAAGAGTGCCAAGAAGATTGATGAGATCCACCGTTGTTCCTTGGTTGCCTATGCATCATATGGGTATTATTATTTGACCAAGAACAACCTGCTGAGGGCTTAACAGCAGTTCCCAGATTTCCCAAACCAAAATACGTGTGGTCCAAATTATGTGGATAAACTGGATTAAAATTTTGAAAATAATTACTAGAGGTTTTTAATCCAATGTTTCTCCAATGATCAGACACGAAAGGAGAGGACCTTCTAGAAAAAAAAACCAATTGAGCACCAGGATTAAGCCTTCTAGAAGCATATGGGGCAGCTCTTGGTGGACTAGGAGCAGGAAAAGCATGATTAAAAGAAGCATGTGTGTCATAATAATCACAATCTTTAATTAAATGAAAGGCACTGCCACAGACAAAACATGTTTTGAAAGACCTTTTATTAGAATGAGATTGTTTCATACTGCCTACTTTATTACACACAATTCTAGGAGAAACATTCTTCCTAGGACTCAATAAACTAGGACCAGACACACTTGACATAACAGCAACTCTTTCTTCACACTTCCTAGCACCAGTAGCAGCATGTTCATTCAACTTGGAACTTGTAGGTCTTGACTCTTCACTTGAACCACTAGATGCAGAGTCACCAGCTTTGTCACTGAAAGTACATGAGACAAAGTCATTAGTATTATTAGAACTTGTTGGGGACTCAAGCATCTGTGATCCATCCAAGTCATTATGCCATGAAGTGGGCATAAAAGTTCCAATAAGAGGAGGAGGGACAGCATGCATTTCTGCTGCTGGTTTAAACCTATTGTAACTAAGTTTTCCCTCATCCTCTTTGTCGGCATCAAAGACACTTGAAAAAGATAAATCAAATACATCTTCTGAATCAATATATTTTTCAAATCCTAAGCCTCTTTTAGTTCTACCAGACATGCTACTATCAATTAATTTTGAAAGATTTTTAGGTGCCTTTTGCCATTTTTCAAATCTTAGCATTGTAGCATCTAATTTTCCTTGCATCTCCTCTTTTTCTTTGATACTAGCATCTCTTACTGTTTCTGTATATTTAAGCATATTTGTCGTGTTTTCTAAATCGATGCTTAGTATCCTGATTTTATCCTCATACGCACGTTGAGTATCTTGTAACCACCTCTTTTGTTGTTCCAATGTGTTTAATGAAGCCTTATAGGCTTGAACCTCTAAAAAATACTTATCATTTTGATCATTTACTTCATTAATTTGGGACAACAATTCTGAGTATTTATCATAACAACCAAGAGGACAATGTTGTACCTAAGGTGAGATGCCCATAAGGGCAAACTCGTCTGCTTCTTCTGCATCAGAGAGATTCCCAGCAATCATTGCAAACACGTCAGTCGTGGACTCAGCTGAGTCCAGAGTAGAAGCCTGATGATCATTCCAGTTGACCATAGAGTCAACAGATACCAATGCCTTCTTGTCATCTTTTATCTCCTGAACCTTGAAAGCGGAGTACCTGCTCTTCTCCTGATCATTCTTGCTAGGGCATTCCCTTACAAAGTGACCTTGTTGCTGGCAGTTATAGCATCAAACCTTGCTTTTGTCGAATCTTGCTGGCTCCCGAGGGTTGTAATTAAATTTCCTTCCTGCTTTCTTCTCAAACTTGTGAGCCCTAAGAGTAAGCATGGCCATCTGCCATTTAAGATCCATCTCATCCAGGTCAAGTTTATCAACCTGTTTGAAGTCATCAAAAGCAAGTTGTTGTTCAGCATTAACATCAGCCACAAAAGAATGAAGAACGGCTTCTACCATACTACCAGACTTGGCAGTAGGATCAGGAGCAGAAGTATGCTGAACAGTATGCTGAGAGGAGACAGTATTGCTTGGGCTACTTGCATATGACATGGGGCTAGATGCCATAGAACTCACAAAGGCAGAATTAGCAGGAGTGGGGAAAGAGTCACTCGAAAATCCTCTCACATGAGGTTCGAAAGTTCTGAGCCTATGAAACAGATCATCAAAGTTGAGATAGTCAAGCCCACCTTTGGCTTTGAGAGATATCACCACCTTATTCCATGAGTAGGGTAAGGATTTAAGAAACCTTGCATTAATGTCACCATCATCAGGCTTTGACCGAAGTTGATTCAACTGGCTCAATATCTTCTGGAACCTATCATACCCTTGATGTAGACCTTCAGTTTCTGAGATTTTGAATTCTGTGAATTCATCTCTCAGCATGGATCTTCGCATTTTCTTTGACTCCTCATTCCCACCGAACCTTGCTTTTATGTCATTCCAGATCTCTCTGGCATCATCCAAATGGTAGAAGTCACCCATGTGATCTTCAGGAAGGGATTGAAGCAAAATCGTCTTTGCTTTGACCTCCTTCTGAATAGCTATGATTTCTTCATGAGACTTAGGGTCAAGAAGAGTAACATTACCATTCTTGTCTCTTCCAGTAAGCTTCCTGCTGTTCCCATTTAGAATTATCTTCCAAAGATCTTGATCAGTATTGGTGATCCACCATTCCATCTTCATTGCCCAGTTTTCATATTCACCCTTTTTCAGAAGAGGGAATTTACCATTCGTGTTTGAGACTGTAGCAAGGATCTGCTGAGGTTGCACAATTTTAGGAGTGCTGTCTTCTCCTGTTTGAGTAGAAGTTGAGGCACACATGATAAAAAAAATGTCAGAATTAAGAAAACTCGATTCTTCTTGTATAGAGACCCTCCCAGGCTCTGATACTACTTGTAGGGTCTACTAGATGTAGATCTTGCAGCCTGTCAGGACCGGTGAATGACTTCTGTAATCACAAGTCAAATCACAAAGAGACTCTATACACAATATGAATGTAAAATATAAATATAATCAAGGAGAACAGAATAACTATAAAGACTTGATCCTTTCTAAGGATTTCTAATATTGATAATGACTAGAACTACGTTTGGTGAAGGTGTCCATAACCCTTCTGCCTAAGGTTCCTTTTATACTACTAGGAAACCCTAATACAACATTAAAGAAAACGTGTAAAATTGATATGCATATCCTTTCCTAACATATCTCATGCATATCCTAACAGAATATTAAGTAAATAATAAAGTTTGACTTCGACTAGGACCAGGAGCAGGACTTGCTCCTACTACTACTAGGACCAGGAGGAACTACATACCTCCTAGCCTACCTATTACATTTAACTATTACAATGGTCCTAACAATCTCTCATTCTCCACAATTAAAATCTCAAGGAATGAGACTCGTGCATGCTTAGCCAATTAAATCACAATTTTGGGTTTTCAAGTCATCTATAGGATCTTGCAAACTCTTAGACTTCTTCCAGTTTATAATTCGCATCTTAAAGTTCCCTTGATAAACGACTTTCTAGGATCAATTATAGGAACTTGCGAAAATTTCTTGTTCTTAACCCGTAAGGGTTAAGACTTTCGCGTTTTAAAGCTCCCTATATAAAAGCCTAGCAAAACATGACTTAAACACGTTAAGGATACTAGCTAGAGTAAACTTAGATAAGTAAACTCGGGTTGAGTCAAAAGATTCACAACGTTGAAAATTTTAAAATCACTTTATTAAAAATTTTATTTTAGCAAGGAAAGTAAATAACGATAACAAAGGAAAATACTACTATACAACTAGGCCAAAGTAGATTAAAAATTTTGAAAAATGTAGAAAAATCAAATTTTCCGGTTAAAATAAGGACAAATTCAAGGAAAAGCCCACTTACTTCAATAGAAGTCCCCCTACACTTGATATAAACATTGTCCTTAATGTTTAAGCATGTGGGAGTAAACTCCCCTACACTTTGGGCATTGTGCACGTTGTTTAAATCTTGCTAAGGAAAGGACGACTATAGTGATTTCAATGTGAACATATAAGATATGAAATATTGAATCACGACAGTTTAGGATAGAACCAGGAAGACGGGTACACGGGATCACGGTTCGTCAAATGTCATCAAAAGTGCTCTTTGAAGCTTTAATCCCTGCACGTCATAAGAAACAAGACAACAAACACATACGGGGCTCCCCCTACACTTATTATGAAAACGGTAAAGGATAGATCAACGGGTTGCCTCCTGAGAAGCTCTTGTTTTTGTTAACCGAGTCACGAGCCTGACTCAACCCAGAACTAATTCAAGGGAAACGTGGTGAGGGATGGAATCATCTCATGAGATATGTCCTCACCAAAGTACAACATCACACGCTGGCCATTCACTTTAAAATTAGGCCCATTTGGCTGAGAAAGCTCAATGGTGCCATAAGGGAAAACTTTGGCGACGGTGAATGGACCAGACCAACGGCTCTTCAGCTTGCCCGAGAAGATCTTCAACCGAGAGTTAAAGAGTAAGACTTGATCACCGATGTGGAACTCTCAGTTCTTAATCCTTGCATCATGAATGATCTTGGTCTTCTCCTTGTAGATCAATGAATTCTCATAAGCTTGAATCCTCAGTTCATTTAGCTCGTTGAGTTGAATCTTCCGAAGATCACCGGCTTTGTTGATGTAAAAATTGGCCCACTTCAAGGCCCAGTACGCCTTATGTTCCAGCTCAATAGGGAGGTGGCATGCCTTCCCGTACACAAGACGATATGGAGTACAACCAATCTGCGTCTTATATGCGGTACGGAAAGCCCACAAAGCATAATCTAACTTATCGGCTCATGAGGCACGATGCTCTCCCACAGTTCGCTCTAATATTCTCTTCAATCCACGGTTAGAAATCTCGGCTTGACCATTTGTTAGGGGATGATAAGCGGTGGAAAGACGGTGATTGACACCGTACTTAGCCATGACTCGAGAAAATTGATCATTGCAAAAATGAGTCCCGCGGTCACTGATGATAGCACGAGGAACACCGAATCGAGCAAAAAGTTTCTTCAAAAAGTTCACAACCACCCTCGCATCGTTCGTAGAGAGAGCCTTTGCTTCAACCCATTTAGATACGTAGTCAACGGCTACGAGGATGTACTTGTTCCCTTTAGATGATGGAAATGGCCCCATAAAGTCGATGCCCCATACGTCAAAGATTTCACATTCTTGTATGAAATTTTAAGGCATCTCATCTTTATGTGTGATCTTGCCCTATCTTTGGCAAGTATCACAATGTTTAACCATTTCATGAGCGTCATGATAAATGGTGGGCCAATAAAATCCCGAGTCAAACACTTTCTTCGCGGTGTAGTTGGGACAAAAATGACCACCGGTGGGTCCTTTATGGCAAGCTTCGAGAATGTCTAAAGCTGCGGGTCCATCAACACACCGACGAATAATCAGATCAGCACATTGTTTGAAGAGATAAGGGTCATCCCAAAAGTAATTCTTAACATCCTTAAAGAACTTCTTCTTTTGTTAGGATGTTAACCCTTCGATGAGAATACCACCCGCTAAGTAGTTTGCAATGTCCACAAACCACGAGGTGTCATCAAGATTGGAATTGATAAACATTAAGGCCTCAAGGGGAAAAGAGTCGTTGATCTCTTGATTCTGGTGATCCCTTGATAAGGATCCTCAAGTCTACTTAGATGATCCGCGGCTAGGTTTTCGGCTTCCTTCTTGTCACGAATTTGAATTTTAAATTCTTGAAGGAGTAAAACCCAACGAAGAAGTCTTGGCTTAGAATCTTGATTAGTTAACAAGTACTTCAACACGGAATGATCGGTGTACACGATTGTGGTGGAAAGAACAAGATAGGGGCGGAATTTCACAAAAGCATGCACTACAGCTAAAAGCTCTTTTTCGGTAGTGGTATAATGCAATTGAGCCCCCGTCATTGTCTTGCTAGCGTAATGGATTGGTTGGAAGTGTTTGTTTACTCTTTGGACCAAAACCGCTCCAATGACAAAGTCGCTAGCATCACACATCAATTCAAAAGGTAGCTCCCAATTAGGGGTAACCAAGACCAGTGCCTTAGTTAGCTTGTCCTTAAGAAGATTGAAGGATTCAATACACTCTTTAGAAAAGATAAAAGGAGTATCTTTTTCCAAGAGGTGGGTCATCGAGCGAGCGATTTTAGAAAAATCTTGAATGAATCGACAATAGAAGCCCGCATGACAAAAGAAACTTCTCACACCCTTCACGGTTGAAGGTGGAGGCAATTTAGCAATAACATCGACTTTAGCACGGTCGACTTCAAGACCGGCTTTGGAGATTTTATGTCCAAGAACAATGCCTTCTTTTACCATGAAATGGCATTTTTCCCAATTTAGAACAAGGTGAGTGTCTTCACACCGCTTAAGCATGCGTTCCAAATTGGCAAGGCAAGAATAGAAGGAGTCACCATAGACCGAGAAATCATCCATGAAGACTTCCATAGTTTCTTCTACCATGTCATGGAGGATAGCCATCATACACCTTTAGAAAGTCCCAGGAGCATTGCATAAGCCGAAAGGCATTCTTTTATAAGCAAATGTTCCATAAGGACAAGTGAATGTGGTTTTCTCTTGGTCTTTAGGATCGATAGGAATTTGAAAATACCCAGAGAAACCGTCTAAGAAGCAATAATTGTCATTACCCGCTAGACGTTCGAGTATTTGGTCCATAAAAGGAAGGGGAAAATGATCCTTTATCGTAGCATCATTGAGTTTGCGATAGTCTATACAAACTCTCCACCCTATAACGAGACGAGTAGGAACCAACTCGTTGTTTTCATTGAGCACAACGGTGATTCCGCCTTTCTTAGGCACACAATGGACCGGACTAACCCATGGTGAATCCGAGATAGGGTAGATCATTCCCGCATCAAGAAGTTTGATAACCTCTTTTTTTATAACGTCATGGATCTTGGGATTCACCCTTCTTTAGTTTTTAATAGTGGGTTTAAAGTCTTTCTCCATGAGAATTTTATGTGTGCAAAAGTGAGGATCAACACCACGAATATCAGAGATTTTCCAAGCAATCGCTTTCTTATGATTCTTCAGCACGTCGATAAGTCGAGATTTTTCTTCCTCTTTCAAGTCCTTAGCGATGATGACGGGTAACTTGTTATTGTCTTCAAGGAAAACGTACTCGAGATGAGACGGCAGATCCTTAAGCTCTAAATCTGGAGGATTTTCGATGGAAGGCGTAGTCAAATTCGGATCATCGATAGAGATTTCCTTAGGAGATGATGGAGAAATATGGTCCTCATTGAGAAGTTTCTCAATGGTACGAATGTCTTCATCCCAATTGGAGGGAGAATCTTCATATTGTAAGTCCACATCCCCCAAAGTTGCTTCAAATTCTTTCAAAAGGAAATCACTTTCTCCAAATGGAGTTAGTGATGGAGCAATAGAGGCAACGGTCTCAATAATGGGTAGAGAGGAAGAACCACTTTTACAAGCATCTTTGAAATGCTCTTCACAAGGCTCATCAATAACACCAATGAAATTAACACTCTCGTTTTCATAAAGCTGATTAGAAATTTACCCATGTTGAAGACGATTTTATCGTCACCAACTCTCATGAGAGTGCGACTACGATTAATGGAACATGGGGATCCATCTCGCCCGCGGCTACATAAATGAGAGTGCGACCGGTCCTCAAGAATAGACGTCCAACGATTAATGGAAAATGGGGATCCATCTCGTATTCAACGACAACAAAATCCGTCGGAAAGGTGAATTTGTCGACATCGACGAAGACATCTTCGGCTATCCCCACCGGATAAGCAACCGTACGATTAGCTAATTCCAAAGTCATTCGTGTGGGGACTAGCTCGGGTAGAGATAATTGTTTCCAAACACTTAATGGCATTAAGTTTATACTATCACCTAGATCGGCTAGGGCCATACAATTCTCTACCCTGGGGAAGTTGCAAGGAATGAGAAAGCGACCCGGATCACCAAGTTTTGTGGGTAATTTCCTTAAGAGCACTGTGGAGAAATTCTTATTAAGTTGGGTCTGAGCGATATCAAGGAGTTTCTCCTTGTCACTGAGAAGATCTTTTAACATTTTAGCATACTTCAGCATGTGAGCGAGAGCCTCGGCAAAGGAGATATTGAAATTCAGTTGTTTAAACATTTTAAGAAAGTTAGAAACCTGAATATCATCCTTGTTCTTCAACTTCTCTTTCCTCAACCTTGTGGGATAAGGTATATTGGGTTGAGATGATGGATTTTGAATGGAATTCTCACTCACATTCTTGGGCGGTGGAGGGGTGGAAGTAGAAGGTGGAGGAATTGGAGAAGGGGACTCGTTTTCCTTTGTCACAATCGCCGGTGTAGGTGTAGGAAGCTCGGGTTCCTTTAAACCTTTTCCAGTGCGAGTGGTGATTGCTTTCATCTCCCCTCTTGGATTAGCATCGGTGTTACTCAGAAGAGAACCCGAACCAGAGGCTTGATTACTTTGGAAGAAACTAGCCATCATATCCCTTAAGTCATTCGTTTGACTGCTCAAAGAGTTTTGCATATCGGCTCGAAGATCATTCCCTTGTTTCGCCATATCTTCTTTCAAGTTGATGATTTGCCGCTGAAGATTCTGCACTATCGCATTATTAGTCCTCATGTAAGTGTCAACCTCTTGATTAAATACGGTTGGTTGGGTGGGAGGAAGAGCATGGTAGGTTGGTGGTTGATAATCGGGTGGTTGGTGAACTTGATTGTGTCCTTGAGGTGGATATGGGTTTCTTTGGGTTTGATATTGATTTGGAGCTCGAGGTTGGTTTTGATTGTTGCGATTGAGGTTGTTTTGGTTTTAAGGTGGAAAACCGGGTGGTGAAAGGAAATTGTTTGAACGATAGCTGGGCAGATTTCGGTCACCTTGAGGACGTGCTTGATAGCCTACCGTAGAAAAGTTACCGTTGGCAGCATACACATTTTCCGGATTGTCATGAGTCGAAGGACAATTCGGTGTATGGATGAGATCCCCCGCATATTTCACATGACTGACTCATAGCATTAACTTGTGCATTGATGCTTTTGGTATTGTTAGCGGTTTGTAGAGCAAGTGTTTCAACAATCGAAGTAAGCTTATCAATTCTCTTGTCGGCGTCACTAGTACTAGCACTAGCCACATTAGTCCGAACACTCTTGGTTTGCACTCTAGACTTATTTTCAATAATATCCCATGCGGCATTAGAAGACTTAACCAAAATGTTACCCCCCCCCCCCCCCCCCCCCGAGGCACTATTTAATGAGTCTTGGTCATTCATGCTTAAACCATTGTAAAAAGTATTAATTTGATGTACTTTTGTGAAACCATGTTGTGGACACTTTCTTAAAAGTTCCTTAAAACGGTCCCAAGATTCACTAAATGTCTCACCGTACTTTTGTTCAAAGTTAATGATTTCATTCCGCAAAGCGGTAGTACGTGAGGGTGGCAAAAAGTAGTTGATGAATTTGGTCTCTAAATCCGACCACGTAAGAATACTTTGTGGCGGTTCCTTATCAAGCCAATGGCGGGCTTGTCCCTCTAAGGAGAAAGGAAAAAGTTGCAAGGGAATCACCTCTTGTGAAACCCCATTATACTTGACCGTATTAGTGAGTTGAAGGAACCTTTTGATATGGTCGTGAAGATCATCAAGTGTATGCCCTAAGAATGGTTGAGTAGAGACCATTTGAATGAAGCCGGATTTGAGCTCTTACTACCACATTTATCCCTCCTAATGTGTCATAGTTGTATTTGTCCTCATTTTAACCGGAAAATTGATTCTTCGACATTTTTCAAAATTTTTGATCTATTTTGGCCTAGTTGTATTTACCTTTGTTATAGTTATTTTGTTTCTTTGCTAGAATAAATTTTAATAAAGTGGTTTTAATTTTTAAACGTTGTGAATCTTTTGACTCAACCCGAGTTTACTTATCTAAGTTTACTCTAGCTAGTATCCTTAACGTGTTTAAGTCAAGTTTTGCTAGGCTTTTATTTAGGGAACATTAAAACGCGAAAGTCTTAACTCTCACGGGTTAAGAACAAGAACTTTTCGCAAGTTCCTATAATTGATCCTAGAAAGTCGTTTATCAAGGGAACATTAAAATGCGAATTCTAAACTTGAAAGAGTCTAAGAAGTTGCAAGATCCTACAGATGACTTGAAAACCCAAAACTTTGATTTAATTGGCTAAGCATCCACGAGTCTCATTCCTTGAGATTTTAAATTGTGGAGAACGACAGATGATAGAGTCAATTATAAGTTTGGTATTCTTTCATGAATTTATGTGAGTTAATTGTGAGCTTTTTCTCCCATCGCTTGTTAATAAATTTATTTGCAATAAATATGGTTGTACGATTTGAAAAGTTACTTAGCTTCTAGCACAAGATCGTTTAAAAGTTGCTCGGTATTAATTAGAGTTCATAGCCAAGGCATAACTTATTGAAGCGGGATGCGAAGATTGACGAGTCCGAAAAGGCCCTAACAAGGCATGAGGGCTACATTTTGTTGCTAAAGATCCCAAGTGATGTGAAGAATCATTTATCAAAAATCAATATGAAGGATCGAGACACACGACGAAAAGCAAATACTCCCCTAAAGATCATGGAGAAGTCTGTCCAAAAAGGCCCTAACAAGGTATGAGGATAAATAGATCCAAGTCCTAAAAGGAGGCGGATCGTTGTATATCAAGATCCCAAATAAAGATTCGAGAAAAATGAAGAAGTCGTGGTCCAAGTATGAAGAATCTCTCTAAACTTCAAGTGAAGAAATTCCTATTATGAAGAGATGACCATTATTTCAAGAACGTCTCTCAAGATTCGAAGTATGAAGTCGCTTCCAAATATCGGTCCGATAAAGGTCTCAAATCGTGAAGCGAGTTATGCCAAGATATGAACTTTAAGAGGTCCCGAGAAGCAGTTTTAAAAGATCCTGTCCTCTAGCTAACTATTAAGTAAATCGTCCTACTTTATTTTCATCCTAATAACCTATCGAAATAAGTCAAACAATGCATCCTCGTGATCATTCAAGACAACAATAAAATATAAGAGATACACCTAGGAATAAGTGAGTCTAATTGAATAATTGGCCCACATGAGTTTGTGTAAGTTTGCTAACTTATAATAACAATGATCTCTTTTTTAAGCTTGGTATGGGAAACGTGAAACTTGAGGGTGATATTCCTTCATCACATTCCAAACCCCAATGTAAGTCTTTTATCTCTTTACTTGTTTTCTTCCTTTAAATATTTTATATTTTTTCTATCTCTTTAATGTCTTGTGTTTAATAAAGGCCAAGGTGGGTTAATCATGATGAAAAATGTAAAATGTTCTTTGTAAATAATGCATTGCATGAGGACATTGCAATGGTCAAGTGTAGGGGATTTGATAGGTGTGAAAACACCCATCCTTTTACCACTTAATTATAATAATAACCAAGCCAAAACGTGTATTTTATGTCGTAAATGTCAGAATTATGCGTGGTTTGTGTTTTTATTGTGTTTTAGGACCAAAAGATGATAAAGGAAGAAAACACGGGCTTTCACGGACTTTTATCGAAGAAAAAGACAAAAGACGAAGTCAAAAGATCAAGAGTGCAAAAAGAACGGAAGTCCAAGACCTATTCTGAAGATTTATCGAAGAAAAAGTCTAAAGACGGAAGTTTAATGAAGTCAAAGAACCAAGTCTAATTAAAGAAGAAAATTATAAGACGAGTTCAATTTATATCGACAAATCCCGAGACGACGTCGAGAAAGACAAAGAATTTATATCGAGTCGAGACAAGAAGAAAGAATGAAGAAAGCATCAACGTTTTACTCCTCCTATAAATACCCTCCTAATGTGTCATTAGGAGATGGTTAGCTAGGACTAGATTTTAGTTTTATTTTTGTAAGGTAAGTAGGAGTAGATTAATATACTTTCTCTCTCTAGTTTTTCTTAATGTTTTTCAAGCTTTCTCTTTAATCTTATGTCAAATCTTTGATCTTTAATCTTTTACATTCAAGTTTTTAATCATTCTCATTCTTCCCTTCTTGTTTTAAATAATCTTTTGTTGATTTGTTTGATCTTCAAGTTTTAATCTTTATGTTTATTTCAATTTTAAATGTCTTATTAAGTTTAATCTTTTTCTTGTAGTTTATCTTATAAATCTTGTTTATTTAGTGTTTGAAAGTTTCTTATTCGAGCTTATTTAGTTCTTTCTATTATTCATTTGGGCAAGTTTCTATTTGTGCTTATTAAATCATTGCGATTTGGTTTGCTTATTGTGTATTACAGCTATCGGAAAAGGGATTTTGATTCCAACAACCTTCACTTTTATTCTGATCGTTGTATCGGATTAGGGTTTTGGCTTCCGACGCCTTATTCCGATCGTTGTATCGGAAAAGGGTTTTGGGGATTCCGACCAGCATTCCGATTGGGATTCCAATGCTAGTGATTGTTTGACATTCTGACAGTTTCTAGTGTTTTCATATTCGATAGTTTGATTTGTAGTTATTCCGATACTTTCGTTGTTACTACATTCCGATAGATTGGTTTTAGATTATTCCGATTGCTTTCCGACGTGTTTATTCCGACACCATTCCGATAGGATTCCGACTAAAAGCATTCCGATGGGTTTAAGTTCTATTTTTATCTTTTATTTTAATTTCTAATTTTATTTTTCCCGCCATTTTTGCTTAGTGTTATTTTAATTGTCTTAAATTAGATTTATTTTGAAGTTTTCATTTTTATTAAGTTTTAAAAAATTTACTTTTTAAAGTTTTAATTTTTCGTCATTTATTTTTAAGTATTAATTTTTAGTTTTAAATTTCAATCTTCCACTTTTACTTAACGACATTTTCATTTTCATTCTACTTTTAGTTTAAAATAGATAACCTTTTCCCTTTATATTCCACCAAGAACGACTGAGTCGCACAATTAACTGGTAGTCAATTCGAAAAGACCGAGACGATAACTTTTTACATACAAAATATCTTGTATTAAATGGCGCCGCTGCCGGAATGCTGGTCAATCGGAATATCCAAGAGATTACCAGTTAATTGTGCGACTCAGTCGTTCTTGGTGGAATATAAAAGGAAAAGGTTATCTATTTTAAACTAAAAGTAGAATGAAAATGAAAATGTTAGTAAAAGTGGAAGATTGAAATTCAGAACTAAAAATTAATACTTAAAAATAAATGACGAAAAATTAAAACTTTAAAAAGTAAGTTTTTGAAAACATAATAAAAATGAAAACTTCAAAATAAATCTAATTTAAGACAATTAAAATAACACTAAGCAAAAATGGCAGGAAAAATAAAATTGGAAATTAAAATAAAAGATACAAATAGAACTTAAACCCATCGGAATGCTTTTAGTCGGAATCCTATCGGAATGGTTTCGGAATAAACACGTCGGAAAGAAATCGGAATAAGCTAAAACCAATATATCGGAATGTAGTAAAAACGAAAGTATCGGAATAACTACAAATCAAACTATCGAATATGAAAACACTAGAAACTGTCGGAATGTCAAACCATCACTAGCATCGGAATCCCAATCGGAATGCTGGTCGGAATCCCCAAAACCCTTTTCCGATACAACGATCGGAATAAGGCGTCGGAATCCAAAACCCTAATCCGATACAACGATCGGAATAAAAGTGAAGGATGTCGGAATCAAAAGCCCTTTTCCAATAGCTGTAATACGCAATAAGCAAACCAAATAAGCAATGATCTAATAAGCACAAATAGAAACATGCCCAAATGAATAATAGAAATAACTAAATAAGCTCGAATAAGAAACTTTCAAAACACTATATAAACAAGATTTATAAGATAAACTACAAGAAAATGATTAAACTTATGAAGACATTTAAAATTCAAATAAACATAAAGATTAAAACTTGAAGATCAAACAAATCAACAAAAGATTATTTAAAACAAGAAGGGAAGAATGAGAATGATTAAAAACTTGAATGTAAAAGATTAAAGATCAAAGATTTGACATAAGATTAAAGAGAAAGCTTGAAAAACATTAAGAAAAACTAGAGAGAGAAAGTATATTAATCTACTCCTACTTACCTTACAAAAATAAAACTAAAATCTACTCCTAGCTAACACCCTCCTAATGACACATTAGGAGGGTATATATAGGAGGTGGGGAGTGCATGTGTTGATTCCTTCTTTCTTTCTTCTCGTCTCGACTCGATTTAAATTCTTTGTCTTTCTCGACGTCGTCTTGGGATTTGTCGATATAAATTGAACTCGTCTTATATTTTTCTTCTATAATTAGACTTGAGTTCTTCGTCTTCATTAAACTTTCGTCGTTAGACTTTTTCTTCGATAAATCTTCAGAATAGGCCTTGGACTTCCGTTCTTTTTCCACTCTTGATCTTTTGACTTCGTCTTTTCTCGTTTTCATCGATAAAACCCCGTGAAAGCCCGTGTTTTCTTCCTTTTTCATCTTTTGGTCCTAAAACACAATAAAAACACAAACCACGCATAATTCCGACATTTACGACATAAAATACACGTTTTGGCTCGTTTATTATTATAATTAAGTGGTAACAGGATGGGTGTTTTCACACCTATCAAATCCCCTACACTTGACGATTGCAATGTCCTCATGTAATGCATTAATTACAAAGCAAGTTTTAAATTTTCATCATAATCAATCCATCTTGGCCTTTATTAAAGACATAGAAAATTACAAATTACTTAATAGAAGAAAACAAGTAAAGAAATCAAACACTTACCTTAGGGTTTTGGAATGTCATGAATGATTATCATCCTCAAGTTTCACGTTCCCCATACCAAGCTTAAAAACGAGATCATTGTTATTATAAGTTAGCAAACTAACACAAACTCATGTGGCCCAATTATTCACTTAGACTCCCTTATTCCTATGTGTATCTCTTATATTTTATTGTTGTCTTTAATGATCACGAGGATGCATTGTTGACTTATTTCGATAGTTAATTAGGCTGAAAATAAAGTGGGCCGATTTAATCAATAGTTAGCTAAAGGACAAAATCTTTTAAAACTGCTTCTCGGGACCTCATAAAGTTCATATCTTGGCGTAACTTGCTTCACGATTTGAGACCTTTCTCGGACCGATATTTGGCATTGACTTTATACTTCAAATCTTGAGAGACGTTCATGAAATAATGGTCTTCTCTTCATAATAGGAATTTCTTCACTTGAACTTTTTGAGAGATTCTTCATATTTGGACCACGACTTCTTCATTTTTCTCCAATCCTTATTTGGGATTTTGATATACAACGATCCGCCTCCTTTTAGGACTTGGATCTATTTATCCTCTTACCTTGTTAGGGTCTTTTCGGATAGACTTCTCCATGATCTTTACGGGAGTATTTGCTTTTTGTGGTGTGTCTCGATCCTTCATATTGATTTTTGATAAATGATTCTTCACATCACTTTGGATCTTTAGCAACAAAATGTAGCCGTCATGCCTTGTTAGGGCCTTTTCGGACTCGCCAATCTTCACATCCCGCTTCAATAAGTTATGCCTTGGCTATGAACTCTAATTAATACCGAGCAACTTTTAAACGATCTTGGGCTACAAGCTAAGTAACTTTTCAAATCGTACGACCTTATTTATTGCAAATAAATTTTTAACAAGCGATGGGAGAAAAAGCTCATAATTAACTCACATAAATTTATGAAAGAATACCAAACTTATAATTGACTCTATCATCTCTCGTTCTCCACAATTTAAAATCTCAAGGAATGAGACTCGTGGATGCTTAGCCTATTAAATCAAAGTTTTGGGTTTTCAAGTCATCTATAGGATCTTGCAAATTTTTAGACTTTTTCAAGTTTATAATTCACATTTTAAAGTTCCCTTGATAAACGACTTTCTAGGATCAATTATAGGAACTTGCGAAAAGTTCTTGTTCTTAACCCGTAAGAGTTAAGACTTTCGCGTTTTAAAGTTCCCTATATAAAAGCCTAGCAAAACTTGACTTAAACACGTTAAGGATACTAGCTAGAGTAAACTTAGATAAGTAAACTCGGGTTGAGTCAAAAGATTCACAATGTTTAAAAATTAAAACCACTTTATTAAAATTTATTCTAGCAAAGAAAGAAAATAACTATAACAAAGGTAAATACAACTAGGCCAAAATAGATCAAAAATTTTGAAAAATGTCGAAAAATCAATTTTCCGTTTAAAATGAGGACAAATACTAGGAAAAGCCCACATAACTTCGATAGAAGTCCCCCTACACTTAATATAAACATTGTCCTCAATGTTTATGCATGTGGGAGTAAACTCCCCTACACTTAGGACATTGTGCACGTTGTTTAAATCTTGCTAAGGAAGAGACAACTAAAGTGATTCTTATTTTAATATTGGAAAGTATAAAATAGAGAATCAAAAGAGTTTAGGATAAAACCGGGAAGACGGGTACACGGGATCACGGTTTGTCAAAAGTCATCAAGAATGGATCTTTGAAAGCTCGAATCCCAGCACCTGATAAGAAAGGAAACAACAAACACATACTAGGGTCTCCCCCTACACTTATTATAAAAAAACAGATAAAAAGGATAGATACTATGGGTTGCCTCCCGAGAAGCGCTTGTTTTTGTTAACCGAGTCGTGAGCCTGACTCGACCTTGATTAGCATAGGAAGAAGCTTAAAGAACATCCACCGGGATCAAATACATGGTTTTCATCCATCAAATAGAAAAGGCTTAAGGCGAACAAGGCAAGCCAAATAAGAGTAGGCAAGGTTCCCTTAAGCAAAGATTGAGCACGGTGGTAGACAGTATGATGCAGTGCAAGCATATCTCCATTGTTTCCAAAAATCTTTCATTTTATTTCATCAGATGGATACTGAGATGGCTTAAAAATTGCAATACTAGGATCGAACACCTTTTCCTTTAGGGGAAAATAACACTCAGTCTCAGTAGACCTTGAAGAGGATCCGCTCATAAATCTTACAATCTCATCCTCAAAAGGTGGATAAAGAGGTGTCAAGACATAAGTACTGCGAATATCGGTGTCTTCCGGCTTCTTCTCCTCTGAAACGGGTTTCTTCATATCCAAAGGAGGAGAAAGAGCATCATCAAAGTCCAAAGGAGGAGAATCATTCTCATTTGGGAAGTAAGTGTTGAGAAAAGTTTCAAAATCTTCCTCAAATGAGTAGTCATCCAAAGTAGGATCAAGCATTGTTGGTGGAGGATCTTCATCAAAAGTAGGTACAAGGTCATCATGTGAAGAATCACTCGAAAGAGTATCGACATCATCAAAGTCATCATAAGTTGGCATGTCTGGATACTCTGAAACAAAATTACCATAATCGTCCCCATCGGAACTAGAATTATCGTCATAGTCATCATAAATTGGTGGAGACTCATGAATTGGTGGAGGATCTAAATTGGAGAGAGAATAATCCACATCATCTTTGAACAGTAGATTATCATAGCAAGAATCGAAAAGAGGATTGTTGTAGACGACAAAATCATCAAGAACATTAATCATATTCGCTAATTCTCTTCCATTTGATTTGGTTGTGATCTTCCCCATTTTAAAAACTTGAGCATCATTCCCGACACTTAAAATTAATTCACCTTCGGCAACATCGAATAAAGATTTTCCGGTTCTAAAAAATGGCCGTCCAAGTATTAACGGAATACGAGGGTCCATTTCATAATCAACAACAACAAAATCGACCGGAAAAGTAAAGGTACCAACTTTAATAAATACATCTTCAGCAATACCAACGGGGTAAGCGAGAGTTTGATTTGCTAGCTCCAGAGTCATCTTTGTCGGTGTAAGGTCGGGTAATGATAGCTTTTTCCAAACACTTAATGGCATCAAATTAATACTTGCCCCGAGATCGCCTAAGGCAGTATAATTCTTCATCTTTGTTAAAAATGCAAGGCAACACAAAACAACCGGGATCTCCAAGTTTTTCCGAAAGTTCTTTAATAATAACTACAGAACAGTTTTCATTTAGGCGTGTGCTGACAAACTCAACCATCTTTTCCTTCTTGTTAAGCAATTCCTTGAATGCTTTGACGAATTTCGGCATCTGGACAAGTGCTTCCACAAGGCTGATGTTGAAGTTCATTTGAGAGATCATCTTCATAAAAGAAGTGACTTGAGCATCTTCTTTAGTAAGCAATTTGCTCTTGTCTAACGGAGAAGGATAAGGGATATTAGGTTTAGGTGGTGTGGTTGTAGCAGGTAAAGGTTGAGATGTTGAAGGTTGAGAAGTAGAAGGTTTAGAGGTGGTAGGTGGGGTTGGTGGAGGGTTTTGCTTGGGTACTTCTTCATTAAGAGGTGGAGACGGTAATGGAGAACTAGTACTAGATGTGGTAGTAGGAGGTATAAATGGGGGGTGGAGGAGGTGTAGATGGAGTAACGGGAGGAGGGGTCGAAGGTCCTACTAGAGTTGCTCCACTTCGAGTAGTAATATCACTCACATTCGCTCTAGGGTTTGTTTCGGTTGTAGAAGGAAGAGCACCTTGGGGGCGAAGGGTTTGTAATATTTGAACGAATTTCCTATCCGTGGACTCTTGAATTTGTCTAGTAGATTCTTGTATTGCTTGCATGATTTCCTCATGTTCATTCAACTTTTTCAAAACCAAGTCCATTGGTGGATGAGGTAAATTGAACACTTGTTGTTGAAAAACTTGGTTTGGGATTGGTTGTGAGGTGGAAAACCTTGAGGATTGAAGCCTTGGTGTTGAAAACCTTGGTTTTGCATGTGATAGTTTCCCTGGTTTTCGTTGGGGCCCCTCACATTAGCATTTTGTGGAACATTGCTCTTAGTGGCCCTTGGTTGTTATGGGGGTGGTGGTGGTCTTTGCTGAAAACCCGGTGGAGCCAAGTAATTTGTCGAGTTGTAAGACAAGTGATTAACATCGACATTAGGCTTGAAATGAACTCTCTCGGTGTTGTTGTAAGCATGCACATCCCCGTGAGATTAATCATAAGCTTTATCACAATTAGCATAAGAGTGTGGCCCACCACAAGTTTCATAAGTTACATTAATAGCATTGTTGTTTTTGGCATTGTTAACGGTTTGTAAAGCAAGTGCTTCAACAACCGTAGTAAGCTTATCAAGTCTCCTTTCGGTGTCACTAGTGCTAGCACTAGTCACATTATGTGACAACCCTAAATTTTGAATTTGTCACTTTTGACTGTTTGACTTTGATTATGTGCTTAGTGTGCGTTTACGTGCATTCTGTTTATATTTGAGCCTTGGATTTGATGTTAGTCATCGTTCGTGTATTGTGTGGTACATTATATAATGTTATGATGGGGTTAGTTCGTGCTTATTAGTTCACTTGGATGTAACTATGATAGAATGCGGTGCTATTTTAGGATTTTATGTGTACGTATATGTATTATAGTTAATCGTAATTTTTACGATTTAGGGTTTAGCACTTTGAGGTCTCGGATGAGGTATTTAGTCACGGGAATAATATACGGGATGGTTTTAAGTCATTTATGACTTAGTTATAAAGTTTATTTCATATTTTAAGAGTTTTTATAAAACTGTATATTTTACGTATTTTACGGTAATCGCGTAAAATTGACTAGTTAAAAGGTTTAGGTGTAATTAATTAATTAAGGGATTAATAAAAAAATCTATAATTATGGAAACAATTATTAAAAAACGAATTTAATAATAAAATATAAAAAAATATTATTTTTGGTAAAAAATTTATAAGGGACGGTGGAAAAAAGAAAAAGGAAAAAAAGGAAAAAAGAAAATTACTATTGGGCTAAGATTTGTTTACTTAATTTTTATAAGGATTTTATTAATAACAAAAACACATAAAAAAAACTCCAAGGAATAAAATTCACGGTTCATCAAAGATTTTAGGGTTTTCATTAAATTGCTTGATTCAAGGTAAGTGATCAATTAAAACCTTAATTTAATTCATGTTTTATTAATTAATCATGTTTACAATGTTAATTAACTATTATTGAGATGATTAGGGTTTTGTTAATTTTCTGGGAATTATAGTTATTTAGATCCACTAATGATTTTAGGGTTCTTTTTAATAATTTAGGGGTAATTAATGATGTTTAGAGGGTTAGTGCATAAAGGCGTAAAATAGTCTGATTTTTAGGGCTGTCTTGTGCCGACTGTTCCGAGCAGTAGGTAGCACCTTTGGTCGAGTTTCTTTTTTTTTTAAATAATTTCAGAGAGTCTACTTTTTAAAAATGTAAGGTTGGTAGAAAATGGAGTTGGGAAGGTCGTCAAACAATTTTTACAAAAACTGTGCGCTGTTTAGGAATAAATTTAGATTTCGGTAATTTGAGTCAAAACCTAACCAAACGGATGATATAGCCAAATATTTTTTATTTGAGAACTCTTTATAATGTATATAAAAGTACTGGATGTTTTCAATAAAAGTTGTGGTTTTTAGGTCGGGCTTTTGATGTCGAACATTTAGCATGTACAGAAAATCAGTTATGGTGAAAACGGCTTTTGGCGTAGAGACTAAACGGAAGGGTTAAATATGTAAGTAGGAAGTAAAATTGGTTTTTGGAGTTCTTAGATCATATAAAAACATAACTCCAGTAGGTTAGGAACCAAGTGTGGTGTTAAGTTCACTTCATGTGATCGTTTAGTGACTAGTAAATTGTACGGGGGGAAAACTGGATTTTTACATACTGAATAGCTTGTAGTGGGAGAAACAAATAGTGGGAATTGGGGGATTAGATTCATCTCCTTGATTGTTACTTAACTTGGGTGTTAAGAACTGAGCTAAGGGTGCCGTGTATGATTTTATAGGTTTGTAGGAGTGCTAGCTTGTTGTGCTATCAGGTGAGTTCATAGTCCCATTTTGCTAAGTTTTTAAATGTTTTTTCCAGTATGGGATGGAGATGTGTAACACCCCATTTTGATAATGGAATATCACGCGTAATTATTGCGTGTCATCAAAGCATACAAGGATAAATGTCTAAAACATTACATGACCATAGGGATAACCGGAATCAAACATCGGTTCCCAAACATAAGCCCAAAACATAAAAAAGCAAAAGAAATGAATGAAAGACTAAACAAGCATAAGTATATGAAGGCAAAAAGGAAAAGAAGTCTCTAGCAGCTTCCATCCTATGCACGTCCTCCAAATGCTCGAGTCTTTCCTAGGGTACCTGCCGTTTTGGGACATGGAAAGGAAGGTAACGGCTGAGCAAAACGCTCAGTGCACGGATATAGAAATAGTATAAATGACTAAAACATAATCAAGACTTAATATCAGCGGAAATGTATAAGTCCTGGAAAACCTGGAACATGTTCATAAAACTGGTTTTATAGTTTGAAAGCCTTATGTTTATCTTATGAAAACTGTTTAACATATTTTACCATTAGCCAATATAGGTCATGAAAATCCACCGTGCATGAATACTTGGAGGGGTGACCTCATCATGCAAATTAGAGGGGCTGCCTCTAATTTAATATCCTGGTTTGGGTTAGGAGGGATCAGCTCCTTGTGAAGGATGCAAGGCACACACCACATTCACACTGAGTAATCTGCTGAAAAACATGTAACTAGGATGCACCCATACGCCCCACATGATAATAATAATAATATGACCAAAAGCTGAAGGGACGCCACGAGCAATCACTCCGCCGTGGTGAAGTCATAACACCAGTGCCTCTAGTGTTATAGTTATGGTACCTCCATAACTAGGTGAAACGGGTCATTCATGTATATGGCTATAGGTATTCTAAATTAAACATATGCAATTCAAACATATAAACTTATACTACGGGAAAACAGTTGGCTGCATACGGGGAATCCTAATAAGGAAAGAATGTCCATATTGAAAGGACGGGAATCCGTACCTTATGTCCAGTGAACGAAGAAGACGAACGGAAGAGAGCCCTACTTCGGTATCACTAATTCTATATAAATACATACGTGAATAAGTATCTGATTACTAAATACGTAACTGGTTTTATGTCATGTCTTAGCTTATTTTATACGTTCATGTCATGTTTTACTATTTTAAGCTTTAAACCGTGTTTATCTTATATTCTGTCTATTCTGATTAAGTATTACTTGTATTTCATGTATTATTATACTTACTGTGTAATAATAAGTAACTTTCTAAAAATAGCAGGTTTCCTAAAATAGAAAGTTTCCAAAAATAGAAAGTTACCAAAAATAGAATTACTGCTTAAAATAGATAAGTTTCTAAAAATAGAAAGTTTCCATAATTAGATATAAGCTGGTTAAATAAGCTAGTTATATAAGCTTTAAGTGTTCTCTAATTATTATCCTAAGTCATGTAGTTATAAGGTATAGTTTATTAATTATTACATGTAAATTTGATAAACTATAGGTTAAAAGTATTTAATTAAATATAATGTGATTAAATTAAATAAAGATATAAATACTTAGGTTAAAACATGTATTATTAATTATATAGCATGTTAAACTAAATTTAATTAATCTTGTAATAAGAAATCATGATTTATTAGTCTAATTGTCTCGTAATTAATATACACGTTAAGCTAATTAAACTCGTAAAAATAATAACCCGTACCCATGTATTTAATTTATGAAAACGTGTCGAAAACCAAACCGTGAAAACCCGTGTTATTTTAAATATAACCCGAACCAAACAGCCCTTAAATTGTGTTTATAAAACTGACAGCCAAACGCACCCTTAGTCTGTTTTAAACCCAAAAACAAACAATCCCTTAACTGCCAGTTCCCCCTGGCAGTTTTGTGTTCCCCCTTCTAGTTTAGACCCCCGATTCCCACTGACAGGCTAACACCACCACTGGCCACAACTAGTGGTTCCCCCTGCTAGGTCGTGGATGCCACTGTTAGCCCCAAAAAGGACCACAGCCTTGCGGCTGCTGGGAATAAAGTACCACCGAGAGTCTCTTGACTATCGGTTTGTGTGCCAAACAACCACAGCGACACCAAAAACGACACCCTTCCATTATTCACCATTTGAACATGTTTTTAATACCCTTCAAAAATCGGATTCAAGATCAATTTAAAAGAAAGAAAAAGAAAACGAATTAGGGTTTTACCTTGTGTTTCATGTTAGGGCTTAAGGAAAGACACGAATCATTCTTGATTCCTAGAACAACACTCGATTTGGTTTCTTGGTTCTTGGTGAGGAGTCTTCGGCTAAAGATGAAAAGAGGGAGAGAGAGTGACGGCTTGTTGAATATTTCTAGGGTTTGGGATGTTTTGTCTAAATGGAAATATACTCCCCCCGTTCTTTTGTTTACACGGCCAAAACAAGACACTTGGGCCTTGAGCCCAAGTCCTACTTCTTTTCTTGTTGTCTAAAACAGCCCTTATACTTCCTCCCTATTCGTTTGTATTAATTGACTAACACAACGTATGCGTTTAATTACATACGTATTCGGTTTCGTGTATTTTAATATTCGTGTAGTTCGTAATTAATATATATCGTGTTTTAATGTGTGTATGTGATTCAATGATCGTGTTTTAGATGTTCGTAAGTATAACTATAATCATTAATAATTATCGTTTATTACCACGTACGTACTTATTATTGTGCATTAACACGTACGGAATACTTATAAATAATATTCGTGAAACGTAACATGCTATAAAAGGAAAGTTCTAATCATGTACGTACGATTATAGGTGTACTGTTCATGGTAAAAGCATGCGGATTTTACAACTCTTCCCCCCTAAAAAGAATAATTCGTCCCCGAATTATAGATAACGTAACTGAAAGCGTAACATACTCGACTCAAACTGGAAATGTATGTATGATAACGGAATATGAAGGTGACGTGGAACGTGACATGTCTTGAAAGGACATGGAACGTGATGTCACTGAAAGGACATATTTAATATAATCGATAAGAGAAAACGGATAAGAAGTCCGGATGAACTTGTCCGTTTCCGAGTGGCTTCCCTCTTGGAACGGTTTCTTCTCAAGGTTTGGACGTCATGATAAGTCTTGGTCCTCCTGACCTTGACTTGAAAAATACGAAAACAAGTTGTTGGTTATCAACGTAAGATGAATCCCCTGACTTTGATCGAGAGAAAAAGAATTAACGTATAAGAGTAACTGAAACGTTATTGTGCAAAACACTTCTAACTTAACTGATAATTAGCAACGATGCGCGAGACATAAGGAAACGTAGTACGTGAAAAATTTTGAACGTAATAACTGAAAAATTTTGAACGTGATACGTGGAGTTATGATGAGTGTAATATGAGTAAACATATCGTGATCCATGATACGTGTAACATATCTTGATCATGATATGAGGAACGTGGAGTGAACATGACATGTGAAACATATCGTGAACATAGAATATAATGGCGGTAATGCCAAACGCTACAAGGTGAGACATAGAATATGACGAGAAACGTCTATTTGAGGATAGGGAGTTATACTAAACTTGGGTCTGGTCTCTCAAGTTCTTGCAAAACTTCCCAGAATGAGAAAAATGAACCTAAAATCGTAAGCCGAGATGCCATCATGAACGTGAATAGTGTCATGAACGCGAGCGCGAAATAAAGTCGTTAAATTAAAACAAGGACGTGAAGTAAATAAGGAGCATAATTATGAATATTTGTTTGACTCGATGACTGAGGAATTGCCAAGTGATTGGATGAGCCTTGGCTGGAACATGTCCGATCAATCTGTTGGTTCTGAAATCCTTGCGGATGTAAGGATTCTGCAGACTTGATCAAACTGTTTGCAATAAACCAGATAGCATCATGCTTCTTCTGAGTTTGCGTTAAACTGGTAACCAAAATCCGTGGAGATCTTGTCCCATTTCAATTCACAATTTCAGATGATGAAAACATCCCAGTCTGTTGGTGTCCTATCTTAACCTATTGGTATGTCAGGTACTTAGATATGAACGTAACTGTATCTTGCTTCGTAGAAGTTGATACATAGGAGTTTGCGAAACACTGAGTCTCTGAATCTAGACTTCTCATAGCGTAGGATTTTCTAGAACACCTAATGTAGTGTAGGGTTCTCTCCTTTACGCATAAGCTGAGTCATGGTAAGATTAACCGTAGAAACCCATGTGATTCAGCGTGTCGCTGTAATCAAACAGAATTGATATTGGAAAATTTTCTAGGGTAAAATTTCTCTTGTCATGGAATTTGCAACATAGTGCAGATATGGTCTTCCTGTTCTTCTCTATGCTTAAAGTAAATCAGGTTATCCTCAATGAAAACACTGATGAATTTGCTATGAGTTCATGGAAACTCATTCTTATAATGTTGTTGGAGCATTGATGAGACTAGTTCAAAATCATAAATATAGCATGACCGAGTCGTGTACGAATAGCAGTCATGGACATGTCCTGCTCTTTTACTCTTCACTATTGGCAGCTTGATCATGAGTTTGACTTTTGGAAAAGTGATTAACACTATAAGGTCGATTGGACATGTTGTCAATACGTGGAGGAGAATAACGATCATGAATGGTGATTTGTTTAAATCGACGGTAGTCGACACATAATCTCATGGTACCGTCCTTCTCCTTGTAGGTTTTTTTGGAACGTATGGGAAGATTTTGGAATAATCAATTGGCTATGCGTAAAAGGACTTAAGTAGTCGTGTCTTAGTGACAGCTAGAAAATTTCAGCGACCATGGCTAACAACGCACATGCTTGTAAGCATAGATAATTTGTACAGATTTTCCTGATGAAAAATCAAGCTGAATGTATTCAGGAGCCTGAACATTACTGTACATAATTATAAATCGTAGCATGGTGTGTTGTTCATAGTCCATAATTAGGATAAAATTCATCTCGTGTCTGTCCGAGGAATTGTGTTAGCAGCTTGGATCTCATCATTAAGCTGAAGGAAAACCTTCGTATACGTGGGAATACGAAAGCCGTCCTTCATGGTCATGAATATGTGAAATATGGTGAAAGAATTGAAAGTGACATCGGCAACGTGACAGTTCTCACTGATGCGCCGGTAATGGTATTGAAATTCTTGTGGCCTGATTAATACATGGCACAACAAAATGGATATACCCTTGGAGGGTACCCTGAATTTCTTAGAAATGTTCCATAGTTCGACGTGAGTCATGTGTCTTGACTCGTGTCTTGGAACTATAAGCATGACATATGTCTTGACTGGTGTCTTGACATGTGTCTTTAGAAAGTATACGTGAGACATGTGTCTTGACTGATGTCTTGACATGTGTCTCCAGAAAGTATATGTGAGACTTGTGTCTTGACTGATGTCTTGACATGTGTCTTCAGAAAGTATACGTGAGACATGTGTCTTGACTGATGTCTTGACATGTGTCTTCAGAAAGTATACGTGAGACATGTGTCTTGACTGATGTCTTGACATGTGTCTCGAGACGTAAAATAATAGAACTACAATATTAGGTTATTATGCCAGACTTGGCGGATCGGTTGGACTACTGATCCTTTGTATGTCTGATCACGCCCGCGGCCGAAGCCTCGGTTTCGATTTCTAGGATAGTTTCTGTCATAGTAGTGGTTACTATCGTCCTGCCTGTCAGTTCCATGACGGTCATTCTCATGGCCGTGATTCATGTAACTATTCAGCTGAGTGGCCGGCTTGTACCGGTTTGCACTCATATGGCTGAAATGACAGCCGAATGACGTGTGACATGTAACTATGAATTAGGGACAATGATTGATGGAAATCGTCTGATGGTGAAGCATCTTCTCGTCCAATTGCTTTGCTCTGACGCCTTTGTCTTCGTCTTGTAGGATCTCCAGGTTGTGAACAGCATCCGCATCTCGTAGCGTCTCCGAACGTCAGCAGCATCAACCTTTAGTAACATCTCCAAGTTATGAGCGGCATCAACAATCTTGTATAATATCAGCAATTGAAAATACGCCTCAGATGATTTAGAATCGACTAGCGAATACTCGTGAAGTATTGCAAGTGAAATACACATGGATTAAGGTATGTAAAATACACCTGGAATACGGTACATGGAGTACACACGGAATGCACATGAAATGATCGGTATGGGGTTGATCATTTGTCATGATTTAAAGAAAGGTATATCGGTTAAACGGTTAGGAAAAACCATCATGATAACCTGGCCGTGTTAGCATAGACATCATTCTGGTTATATCGAGAAACGTTTAAAGTGTGGTTACACAAAATTCAACGATGATTTTCCTGACAGCATGGTCAATGAAAACCAACCATGACTATCATGAAAGCAGGATTCAATGAAATACAACAGTGTCTTACATGAAAGCATAAATAACAAAAGAGGCGTAAGACGTAATCAACATGAAGACGGAATTATCATGAAGATGCATGAAACAATCTATCATGAAGGAGTGTATAACATAAGCAGCATGAAACTGAAGTTAACCATGACAATATGAAAACATACTTGACATAAAAACATAGTAACTTATGAGGGGACATGAAAAATTTATGCCAATAAATCATGAGAAAAATTTTATGCATGAAAAACAGTGCATGAATGCGTAATGTAGTTTATAAAAACATTTATATGTGCGAGGGGACGCCTATGGGTCGGTCCCAAAACAAAAGACATGGCGAGGGGACGCCTATGGGTCGGTCCCAAAGTTAAAAGTTTCGATAAAAGCACATGCGACTAAATAGGGCCAGTCCTGTACCAACCATTACTTAGTCATAATCCCTGCAGCAATGATACATGAAACATAAATAAATGAAACTCATATGTCAAACTTATCAGAAAAAAATTTATTTGACTAATTATGAACTACTAGGGTTCAGCCCACATAGTCACAGTTCACGGGGAACATTATGCATGAAACAATGACACATTACTAAATATGAATGACGGTTGTCCATCCATATTAGTAAAACAATATCTATGAAAACATCAAGGTTAAAACCTCAAGGTGCTGAAAACATCATGGTTAAAACAACAATGCGCTGAAAACATCACTACGTGAAATAACAAACGTTGGCTTAGGAAGCTCCTTGTGACTACCCACTAGTTGTAACACCCTATTTTGATAATGGAATGTCACGCGTAATTATGGCGTGTCATCAAAGCATACAAGGATAAATGTCTAAAACATTACATGACCATAGCGATAACCGGAATCAAACATCGGTTCCCAAACATAAGCCCAAAACATAATAAAACAAAAGAAATTAATGAAAGACTAAACAAGCATAAGTATATGAAGGCAAAAAGGAAAAGAAGTCTCTAGCAGCTTCCATCCTATGCACGTCCTCCAAATGCTCGAGTCTTTCCTAGGGTACCTGCCGTTTTGGGACATGGAAAGGAAGGTAACGGCTGAGCAAAACGCTCAGTGCACGGATATAGACATAGTATAAATGACTAAAACATAATAAAGACTTAATAGCAGCGGAAATGTATAAGCCCTGGAAAACCTGGAACATGTTCATAAAACTGGTTTTATAGTTTGAAAGCCTTATGTTTATCTTATGAAAACTGTTTAACATATTTTACCATTAGCCAATATAGGTCATGAAAATCCATCGTGCATGAATACTTGGAGGGGTGACCTCATCATGCAAATTAGAGGGGCTGCCTCTAATTTAATATACTGGTTTGGGTTAGGAGGGATCAGCTCCTTGTGAAGGATGCAAGGCACACACCACATTCACACTGAGTAATCTACTGAAAAACATGTAACTAGGATGCACCCATACGTCCAACATGATAATAATAATAATATGGCCAAAAGCTGAAGGGACGCGACGAGCAATCACTCTGTCGTGGTGAAGTCATAACACCAGTGCCTCTAGTGTTATGGTTATAGTACCTCCATAACTAGGTGAAACTAGTCATGCATGTATATGGCTATAGGTATTCGAAATTAAACATATGCAATTCAAACATATAAACTTATACTACGGGAAAACAGTTGGCTGCATACGGGGAATCCTAATAAGGAAAGAATGTCCATATTGAAAGGACGGGAATACGTACCTTATGTCCAGTGAACGAAGAAGACGAACGGAAGAGAGTCCTACTTCGGTATCACTAATGCTACATAAATACATACGTGAATAAGTATCTGATTACTAAATACGTAACTGGTTTTATGTCATGTCTTAGCTTATTTTATACGTTCATGTCATGTTTTACTGTTTTAAGCTTTAAACCGTGTTTATCTTATATTCTGTCTATTCTGATTAAGTATTACTTGTATTTCATGTATTATTATACTTACTGTGTAATAATAAGTAACTTTCTAAAAATAGCAGGTTTCCAAAAATAGAAAGTTACCAAAAATAGAAAGTTACCAAAAATAGAAAGTTTCCAAAAATAGAAAGTTTCCAAAAATAGAAAGTTCCAAAAATAGAATTATTGCTTAAAATAGATAAGTTTCTAAAAATAGAAAGTTTCCAAAATAAGATATAAGCTGGTTAAATAAGCTAATTATATAAGCTTTAAGTGTTCTCTGATTATTATCCTAAGTCATGTAGTTATAAGGTATAGTTTATTAATATTACATGTAAATTAGATAAACTATAGGTTAAAAGTATTTAATTAAATATAATGTGATTTAATTAAATAAAGATATAAATACTTAGGTTAAAAAATGTATTATTAATTATATAGCATGTTAAACTAAATTTAATTAATCTTGTAATAATAAATCATGATTTATTAGTCTAATTGTCTCGTAATTAATATACATGTTAAGATAATTAAACTCGTAAAAATAATCCCATGTATTATTTTATGAAAACGTGTCGAAAACCAAACCGTGAAAACCCGTGTGGTTTTAAATATAACCCGAACCAAACAACCCTTAAATTGTGTTTATAAAACTGACAGCCAAACGCACCCTTAATTCTGTTTTAAACCCAAAAACAAACAATCCCTTAACTGCCAGTTCCCCCTGGCAGTTTTGTGTTCCCCCTGCTAGTTTAGACCCCCGGTTCCCACTGACAGGCTAACACCACCACTGGCCGCAACCAGTGGTTCCCCCTGCTAGGCCGTGGATGCCAATGTTTGCCCAAAAAGGACCACAGCCTTGCGGCTGTGTGCCAAGCAACCACATCGACACCAAAAAGACACCCTTCCATTATTCACCATTTGAACATGTTTTTAATACCCTTCAAAAATCGGATTCAAGATCAATTTAAAAGAAAGAAAAAGAAAACGAATTAGGGTTTTACCTTGTGTTTCGTGTTAGGGCTTAAGGAAAGACACGAATCATTCTTGATTCCTAAAACAGCACTCGATTAGGTTTCTTGGTACTTGGTGAGGAGTCGTCGGCTGAAGATCAAAAGAGGAGAGAGAGTGACAGCCTGTTGAATATTTCTAGGGTTTGGATTGTTTTGTCTAAATGGAAATATACTCCCCTCGTTCTTTTGTTTACACGGCCAAAACAAGACACTTGGGCCTTGAGCCCAAGTCCTACTTCTTTTCTTGTTGTCTAAAACAACCCTTATACTTCCTCCCTATTCGTTTGTATTAATTGATTAATAATTAAATACGTATTCGGTTTCGTGTATTTTAATATTCGTGTAGTTCGTAATTAATATTTATCGTGTTTTAATGTGTGTATGTGATTCAATGATCGTGCTTTAGATGTTCGTAAGTATAACTATAATCATTAACAATTATCGTGTATTACCACGTACGTACTTATTATTGTGCATTAACACGTACGGAATACTTATAAATAATATTCGTGAAATGTAACATGCTATAAAAGGAAAGTTCTAATCATGTACGTACGATTATAGGTGTACTATTCATGGTAAAAGCATGCGGGTTTACAAGATGACACTTGCAATATTATTTAACATGATTTAGTACTATGTTTTAAAATGTGTGGACATAAATGTGCTATTATGTGACTTACGTGCTTATGTGTTCTCATATGTGCTTTGATATGTGTTCTGATATGTGAATCTTGATTGTGTTATGATTGGGATTGGTATATAGATGTATGGGCGTCTATGAGACTAGTTGTGATGTGTGTGGAGCGTGGGACACGATCCGTCCTGAGTTCTTGGTTCAGAGTTCTTGGTTCGTAGGGCACGATCCGTCCTGAGTTCTTGGTGATGAGTACTTGTGCATCGTCTCTTCGGAGGCAAGATATCTCGACGGGGATATAGTTCATCTTCCACAGGTTGTGTGGGAAAGATCCGGATAGTGTGGTGTGTGTTCTTATGTGTGTGACGGGATACTTCTTGATTGTTATAGTGTGCTTTATGAATTGTAGATGTGATCCGTACTTGGTTTAAGTTTTTTGTGGATGCATGTGACATGATTATCACATTATGGTCCATTACTATAAATTGTTTTTCTTCAACTTATTTACATCAGATGTCAAGGTTTCTTATGATGTTCTTGATAACTTAAACCTATGTCTCACCAACTTTATGTTGACAGATTTTAGTGCCATTTTCAGGTGAGGTAGTTGTGCAAGATGATGTTAGAAGTGGCTAGAGTATAGAGGCTGCTAGGATTGCATTAGGAGGAATCCCTTTCCTCTTAGATTTTATTTTGTCTTTTGATTGAGTAAATTGTTTGATACCGATATGCTTGATGTGTGTTATTTGAATGTCTTTGGCAAGAGGTGGGCCTGTTACCTACTTACCTAGACGCCTACATTATTTGAGATATTGTCATGACATTGTGTCACCTTTTTATGACATTTCTATTTCATTTAGTTAACTCTATAGACACGTTATTGTTGTGATGATATCCATACGTCACGCCCCATATTCCGCCATGGTGGGGTGTGACACATTAGCCCGAACACTTTTGGTTTGCACTTTAGATTTATTCTCAATAATATCCCATGCGGCATTAGAAGACTTAACCCAAATATTACCCACCGAGGCACTATTTAGTGAATCTTGGTCCATGCTTAAACCATTGTAAAAAGTATTAATTTGATGCACTTTTGTAAAATCATGTTGTGGACACTTCCTTAAAAGTTCCTTAAAACGGTCCCAAGATTCACTAAATGTCTCACCGTACTTTTGTTCAAAGTTAATGATTTCATTCCGCAAAGCGGTAGTACGTGAGGGTGGGAAAAAGTAGTTGATGAATTTGGTTTCTAAATCCGACCACGTAAGAATACTTTGTGGCGGTTCCTTATCAAGCCAATGCCGGGGTTGTCCCTCTAAGGAGAAAGGAAAAAGTTTCAAGCGAATTACCTCTTGTGAAACCCCATTAAACTTGACCGTATCAGTGAGTTGAAGAAACCTTTTGATATGGTCATGAGGATCATCAAGTGTACGCCCCAAGAATGGTTGAGCAGAGACCATTTGAATGAAGCCGGATTTGAGCTCAAAGTTGTTGGCTCCAATCTCGGGTATGACAATAGCATCGGTGTTGCCCTCTACGTGCGATTGCAAAAGCTCGATCATTGGTCGATTGTCCATGGTGACAATAGGTTGAGTTTCAACTTCGGTTTGAGTTGCTTTCTTCTTACGAGCACGGGTACGCATACACACCTACAAAAGGAAAAGAAAGATAGACAAGAAATATTTTTGGTTTTTTTAGTTTTTCTATTTTTTGTATTTTTAAAAATTTTTGAAAATTAAACAAGAAAAATAACGTTCAAGAGTGAACGGTTCCCAAAATCCAACGCGTCTCTCACAATAAACCGTTAATCTTCACGAAAAGAGCCAGCGGCGACGCCATTTACATAAAAATCGGCCGAATGGCCTAGGGGTGTTCTAGAAGTCGTTTTCCTTCCATATTTAAATAACGAACTCGTATTAAATTAATTAAATCCCGTTAATTAATTTAACCACCGTTAATTAAATAATAAGTGAAGTTTTTATTAAACGAATAATTATAAATAATAAAAGGTATAATAAAAGTGTGTTCTCCGCATTGAGTGTGTGCCCTCGATAGGCTCACTTATTTCTGATGGCTAAACGATCGCATATCCCAACAGCTCCCACTTGTGAGAGTTTAGTCATACATCGTCCATAATGAAGTATCTAGCAACACTTCATTATAACCGGAAATGACTGAGGTATAGTTTCAAGAAGAATATCTCAAAAGTATTAATGGTATATGATTATGTGACTTGCTAATAATCATCCCTTTGTTACTAGTACCGTTTAAACCATGGATATGAATCCTAACTCATTCCATGAAGTTTAAATTTTAGTTTCTCATTATAGAAGTTAATTCATATATACCAAATGTAAACAAGTATCATCTTGACTTACTCTTTGGGTGCGGCCACACAATTATCTGATTAATTTTAGAGATTGCCCAGTGGTACTAATCTGCACTATATCAAGTGGAGGAACAAATTCTATATTGACTGCAAGTGTCTGTGGATGCTGCTTCACAACACTTCCAATTAAAGTCTTTATAACTAGGTCTGGCGAACTAGCGTTGGACATAGAATCAAGAAGTGATATTCACACATGCACAAACTTGTTTGCATCTCAAGTCTAAGGATGATGACTTAATCACCATTTTCAAAATCTTACTCATAACAAGGATCCAAAAGTAACGATTCAAAAGTTCGGGGTGTCCAATATGCATCCCTTATGAATAACACATGAGTTTGGCGGGAACCGTCCATATATTCAAAGAATATAACCGACACTCACATTTGTCTTAGTGTAGACAATATCCCCATATTGCTAACCGACAATGGACATATTTAGAATAATCAAATAATCAAGGATTAGACATACAAATACAGGACAACAATAATTATATGAATGAATAACAAATACCAAGTATCTTTATTTATCAGAAAATAATAATTGTCTTACCATCCCAATTATCCAAATACTAAAATAGATATGCATGAAACTAATTCAACAAGTTGAATTCAAATGTTTCCAACATTCTCAACCATTCTTTAACAAGAAAGCTAAATAGTTATCTAAGTAAAGTTTTCGAATACTTGTTTCAAATTTCTCAATTGTGAAAGATTTGGAAAACAAGATGAGTGTCTTTTCTTATATGTTCATACTATTGCAAGTATCATAGTAGGGGATATCGTCAAACCTTGTATAAGGTATTTAAAATCAACGATATTCTAACAGTCATCTTTACAGTTTCTTAAAATGTAAAGTATTCTTATTCCTTAATATGTATGCAACAATGCTCATTGTGAGCATATCTAGCTAGTAGATTTATCATAAATGATAACATCTCACTTTACTATATTGATTATCCTCTAGCATCAGTGTACACATACATCACTATGCTCTATAATTCGTAAACATTTGTATTAACAGTAATCTAAATACTCTCAATCAGATATTGTTGTTATCATCTCAATTTGCTCTTATATGTGACAATTCGTCAATTTATGGTTGATATTTTATTCTCAATATTTATTTGAAAACATTATTTTAATGTTATAATATGAACTCACTTATTTTTGGGAAGTAATTTGGATTTACGTCTTGAAGTAGCGTCGACTACGTCTAAACCGGAGGATTCAACGTTACGTGCTTACGTTTACATACACCGTCTTTGGTGTCAGTCTGACATTTCAGAAAATAAATTTATCCGTGAATATTATTTTGGAGTTTTAAATTTGTGTTGGTTCATAAACTCACAAATTTACGAGAAGAGATTAGGACTTACGATTTTATTTTAATGTCCTTTACGACTAAACCGGAAACCTTAGGATTACGTATTTACGTTTTCGAACTCCGTTTTTGATGAGACAATTTTTATTAGATTCGTTTTGTGTCGTTGATTCATAATTTATAAAAACGTTTTTTTGTAAAACGACCCGAAGGCACGCAAATCGAGGAAACTAGGATCGAGGAGTACCCGTAAATTAGTGGGATGAGACAAGTTTACACTTGCCTCACCCCACCATGGGATGGATAAAGCTTGTCAAACACACTTGAAGTGTGTCAAGTTTCTAGCTAAAGACTAGGACACTTGTCCTAAGTCTTCCACCACAAAACCATCTACACTTTAAAACAACTAAACATAAACAACAATACTCATTTCTTACATGCAAAACTAATAAAACTCTCTCTTGTTCTCTCTCTATGAACGTCCACCATGCTCCCAAAACACCCCATTTGATCAAAAATTCAACCATGAATCATGTGTTTAACTTGCACAAGTTGAATACCCTTTGAAGATATGAAGATTGGAGGTGATCCTAACCTATGAAAAGGAGTTTTCAAGGGAGTTTGGGGCTGATTTCTCAAGGAGTTTTCATGAAGAACAAGGGCTGATTTTTGGAGGAATCTACAAATACTTGGTGATCCTAGAAGTGGTGTTGATATCTCATAAGATTGGTTACCCAAAACCAAGTCTTGTTCATCCAAAAACTCATCATTTCATCACCTTGGTGGTATAAAGATTGTTCTTCCCATCCTCTTGTTATTTTTGGTTATGTAATCATGTATTTTATTTCCTATTGTATATGTATATGATGATTATATGATGATAAAAGTATTGTGTGGGGATTTGGTGTTGATAAACATGATTAAAAAGGTGAAAAACTATAAAGAACAAGGCTAAAATCTTGCTTAAAAATGTTGGCTGTATAAAACAGTAAAGAAACATGTCATGAACTGATAAAATGATGAAGTAGAATCCATTTACAGTAAGATATATGTCTTGTACACATGTGAGAGTTGGCCATGCAATGGAATCATTGTAATGAGTGAGATATGATCAAAACAAGTTTAAGGTACAAATCTGAGTTCACTGTTTTGGACGATTTTTAGAAAATACTTAGAGGATGATTCAACAGTAGCTATAGAAGAGTTAAATGGAGCACATATCATGTAGTTTATGTGATAAAAATTTGAGCTTCTATCTCCATATAGAACTCTAGATATGGCAGTTTTGGTGAAAGTGAAGATAAAAATCAGATTTTGGAAATTAAAGTATAATACTATTATATAAGCACTCAAAATTTAATAGTATAAAATATAAATTAAAACCCACTAACTTATATAATACATTTATATAAATATGTAAAATGTTAAATAAGTGGACATTTTATAAAAATGGTAACTTGTTAAGTTTTATAAGTTATAAAACTATAAACATGATTTTACGACTTTTTCGACTATTACCGTAAAATTTACGTTTTTGTTAAATAAAACTTAGACGGTTGGACCCGTCTAATGTAAACTTTTATAAACACATATACTGATATATAGACATGTATAACAAGTAAAAACCAATAAAAACCCGAACTATAGGACATACGGACATTACCGAGCTAAGTAAACAAATTGGACTAATAAATGGACTAAATAAGTTAAACTCTTATAAAAAGAACTTATTGGGCTTAAACCATTTGGGCCCAACTTGTAAAGTTTAAATACTGATAATATAAGTATAAAATGGATTAAAACAAGTTAAAGAACTTATAATAAGTTTATTGGACTTAAAACACGTAAATAGGTGAAACTAGTAAACTAGTATAAACGTTACCGACACATAACACTAAAATAAGTAAACGAGAATATGTAAACCCACTTGATCATCATATATAAATAATCATCATATGTATACATAATTGTTATTTTTATAAAGTCATTGGACATGAGTCTAAGACGATTATTATTTGTCTAGGTTTCCGTGATTGAAGCACGTACCGTACGTCCGAATCGCCGATAACCGCCTTCCCACATCAACGTGAGTTCATAGCCTCGCACTCTTTTAAATGTTTTTATAAATGTTTTATAAACCCGCGAGGGAGATAGCATGTTAGTTTTTATAAAATAGGACACCACTTGTCCCGATTGTTTGTTTATTGATTTTGGACCCGAATGATTGAATGACCCGATTGTATGACCCGATGAATGATTAATGGACCCGATAGATGAAAAAAATGGATTATTAAAGTTAGGTTATGTCACTAAAAGTCTCATTAGCATGAATTGTGAACTACCGGGAGTTGGTAGACGCTTATGCATATACTAGTACTATTTGGGGACGATCACCCCAGTTCGCGCCTTGACGGTTGATCCCCGTCGTGCCACATTGAATGGTAAGCGAATTTATGTATGAGAAGATTTCCATAGCGTGACCTTTGTGACGACACGCTACTTTAGATGGGCAAATTGAGTATCGGGTTAGCTACCCGTTGTTGGTTTAGTAAGGTAACAATGTCATGCGGCTTATAATAATCCAAATTAACGAAATACTACTAGACGCTCCGAATTACGATGTATTGCCTGAGTAGCAATACAGGGTCATACTATTGATATTATGTTCGTGTTTTGGTTTTCATAACCATATTCATATAACGGTTTTTATTTAACTTTATACAACTTCGTAAGACGTATTGTATGATGTTTTTACGACATTGGCTCGTATAATGATTTTTAAGGCAAATGCCTATATTATGATTTTCGTAAAGGATTTGTATAAAAATGACTTTGGCTATTTTATGCCCGATTACAATGATTTGTACGAAATGATTTTTGGTAATAATTTATACCAAAGTTATATTGATGGAATTTATTAAACTCTATGAATTCACTCGGCGTTATCGCTGACCTTTTCTTTTAACATGTTTTGTCTCAGGTACTTGAAGGTAATTCTCGGGAAGACAACAAGAATTCATGGCCCGCACTTAAACAACAATTTCCATTCAAATGTTTTGTAAAATTTGTATGAAATAATATGACGTGGGACCTATGTAAATTTGATATTTATGAATGGAAATGCTTTATTATTAAACGACGCAATTTTTAAGCGTTGTCTATGATGTGAGTAATGTGCTATCCCGTAACACCAACTAGTCTTCCGCTGAATTGAATCGTATAAATTTGGGGGTGTTACATTATACAAAAGTGATAACAAGTCGTATACACAATATAATATATACATAATGAATCCTTAGTTAAAAACATAAGATTTCCATTCATGTTATAAATTATGTCAAGTGAAATATATCAATCAAGACTCGCTTCAATGATGTATTGCATTGTGTTGGACTCAATTACCGCGTATACTTATTTCAATAAACATTTATTCCAAAGTCATTTGCTTTATTCCATAAATTCTCAAATGAAGTTTCATTCCAATCTTAAGGATTATAATCTAGCTTAAATGGAATGATGTCTTCAATATGTTTATACAACATATGAATTTAAAAGAAAACATATAGTACTCCCACTTAATGTCAAGTGTACTCAAAACTATCTAAATTTAAACAAAATCATATTGAATTAAATTCCCGATTCAGCTTCCAGATGCATGATTTAATCCATACTTGGATTATTTAACATGTATACTCAATAAAGATTTTATAGACTCATAAACCTTTTGATTATACACCATCCATACTAAAGGTAATTATAAAGGAGAACTATAAAATTTAATTAACATATTCCATATACATAGAAACATATATGACAATCAATTATCTTTATTTAATCAATGCCTGTATGGAAGAACGATTTAATCATAGTCAATTTCTTGAGTATAATTAAAAGCTTCCTACTATTAGCCATGCATTAATTATGTATACCATTTTGTCATTGTGAGTCTTTCTTCAAAAGAAACTCCTTCCAACCTCATAGGTTTATAATTAGAAGAAATATCAATCAAGTTTAAAATGATTGATTTTCCCTTTAAGGACTGCATCTTATCATTCATATTTCTAAGACATTTATCAAATTCAAGATATGATAATATTCATTAGCAGTTAGTAGATTACAAAGATCTCCTAACTTATATTCCTCAGCATTGATATTAAAACATCAATCAAGTGATGAGGTATCTTTGCAGATTTATGAATGAGAGTAACATTTACTTTGGTTTGACATTTCCATGCTTAACCAAAATATGACGTCAACAAGTGGATTTTAAAGGTTATGTATTTTGCTCTTGAATATCTTCAAGATTTGTTATAACTCCTACTTACTTTTGTAAGTAGAGATAATTCTCTAAATACTAAGTAATTAAGAAACAATAAGTTGTTCTTAATAGAGAGACTACAAAACACATTTTAAATTCTTATCTCAAGTTTGTTAACACCTTCAAAAGATATTAACAAATTAAAGAAATTTTAACCAAGACATATTGGGATTTCTCCCAAGAACCCCAATTAGGGTTTGTAGTATAAACCCTAATTCTTGCATCACTTTTAACCAATAACCTTCGGAAAGGTTTGTGTTACGTCAAGCAAGGATGAACACCAACACTACAACCATCAAGCTAGGAAGTGTAGAAAATTGAAAAGCCTAAAAGGTTTTAGGATTTGATTGGTTTGAGTGGAACAACCGAAAGTCCCTAATGGCTTAGGGTTTCCAGTTATGGGTTGTCTTGAATACCTTCTAGGTTTGAACTATATTGAGTGTATCAATGACACACGCAATTTTCTAACCTTGATAGATCATGGAGGTAGAGTAATTAAAGTTATCATGAATCAAACTATACGAATATCGTTTATTCAACTCTATGAGTATTGGAATTGTGAGACTACATCAGAATTCCATAGATAACTTAATTCTATCTGGATTAAATACTTTGTCAATTGAATCATTTACCAAATTACAATATCAGTATTTTTAAAATCCAAGTGCATGCTATAATGTATATTTGAACAATGCGAGAACCATGTGTTTACAAGAAGAAATAGCAGTTCAAGAATTATAGGTTCATGCGTTTACAAGAAAACAGAACATATCAAGTATACATTATTAGTCTTTGAATAATTCAAAGATCTTATGTTTATGTGTTTACAAGAAGACATAACTATTTACTACATACTTTATGTTATAAGTCGATGAGTAATTCAAGGACTTTATAATTATGTGTTATCAAGAAAAACATAATTATACTAACTAAAGTAATCATGAACGCAAAATCTTGAGTTCAATAGTAATTTCAAGTTAATTTTTATACTTCAAATTTATGATTATTATATCTTAACCATAACTGTATTTACTAAACATATAGTAAAAATGTTGAAGTAGCTTTTCACTATATCATGATATTTGCATGTAGTAGGGCAACAAACATCTTGTGTGTTCAAGTCCTAGTAGAATTACTAGCTTCCTTACCTTTTAGGCAAATGAAACTAATCATATGTTGTTCCTTGCACACACATTGCAATTTCTCCCACTTGTGTAAGGCACAACATCATATTATGAAGACAAGCAATACAACATGTGGTTGATTGTGTAAATAATATGATAATGTCATTGATATTATAAGTAGATTTAGAACCATAAATTTAGACAAGGAATTGTGGATTATTATTCTATAGATAACGTTTCAAAAAGCGACACGAAAAGGCAACGTGTTATCATATAAAATAAAATGCAATTTTCCTTATAGAAATGGTCGTTCATATTTGGAAGTGATAAATTATTTCAAAGCAAGTTCGAAATAATATGGATGACTAAGCAAGAAAATAAATCTTGTAGCTCGCACTGAAAATGACAATATTACATGGATATTATTTCAGTAATAAACTGCAACACTCCCACTGGATTTGTCAACATCAGAGATGTTACATCACCAGTAAAAAGTGAATAGCAATTTATTGACTTCCTTATCTCTGAAAATGCCTACAAGTATACATTTACTTAGGTATTGAAAAAAGTATATGAAATTCTACTTGTGTAGATAAGGGACTAGCCGTCCATGCATTCAATTAACTTGAATATTTAGCATGCAATTCATCCTTTATCGTCTACATAGCCACAAGGGTATTTAGCACTTTAAGGAATAACAAGAGTCCAAGAAAGATACATAGCGAAGTGCTAGTAAATTCTTTACTCTTTGCAGTTTAAACTCATACATCGTGACAAGTGCAAGATGTCATTTATTTTTGTAGCTATAGACTTTAGATACACAAAATATGTTATCTTTCAATGATTTCAGAACCGTGTTAGGATAATAAAATATTAAAAGTGAGTTTAAATACAATCGATCATTATTCGATTATGATCCTATTTTATTCTTGACAACGAATGAGAAGAGATAGGAGTAAGTCTCATTTTTCTTACCATGAAAAGAGATTGTGTTGGTTTTCTATAAGAAAACAACTTTAGTTTACGAATTATGTTGCAATAACACAATTAATCGGAACATTAGAAATTTCAATTTAGTATTTTCGATAATTAAATTCCTAATAGAATTAACTACCCAATTAATTACTAATAAGACTAAGATCCTTACTTGCACTCCCACTTAATATTAGAGGTCCGACCGTCTAATATCAAGTAGGGCAAGAGGTAAGCGTCGAGCGTTAATTGCATTACAAGTGCAACTCTTAGATTTATGAGACGATTCATGAATATTATTGTTGTAGAGTGTTTGGTTGGGATTTCTCACATCTCTTTCGAGTACCAATGAACATCTCAAACAAACTTGTTCTACATCTAATAAAGTCATGAGTATGTTTCATCTCATCTTATGCCTCGGGTTCCGAATCTGAGCGGGAACTCGACTTAAGTCGTACCAATTTAAAGCATGCAATAATTGGCAATGGTCTGACCAGTGACAAAAATTGCCTTGGGTGCATGATTCGCCCTAGGTCTGACCAGATGACGAAAAAAGACTACAAGTGCTACTATATTGGATGGCATAGACTTAAAAATAAAAATAGGTATCACATAAGTTTTAGAAAACAAATGTCAAAAACGTGTAAAAGATGCATGTAGTCATCTTTTAGCACAAGTTAAGAAAAACCTTTTGTTAACTTTGATTTAGGCGTGTTTACCGCGGGAAAAGATTAAAGAAGGATCAAACCCTAGATAGCTTGACTAGAGCACGTAATGCAATAGCAAGTCCACCATTAGTAAAGCACAAAAAAGTTGTTTTTAAGTATTATAAACCAATTAATTTTGCAAATCACGTCGTTGAGAAGATAGTTTATAAGCCATCATTACGGTATGTAAGCCCAACTCGAGTGACAATATGATTTCGCAAAACAATTTAGATTATAATAAAAAAAAGTTTCATAGATCTTATGTCCATATTAATATTTGTTCCAAAAAATGATTTTTAACAAATAACACATAGCCGATTCACAAGGAAAATATGTTGTATTAATATGACATACTTTTAAAGCTAGTTTCGATATAACTAGAGATCCATTTTTATGATTCCTAGAATCTTGAATTAATATGTTTTGCAATTCATGATGGAAAACAAATAAACACATAAAACAGACTAGAAGGGGGTAGAAGCAGAAGATAGACTCTATATGAAAGCAATAAATCATATATGATCCATGTCTCGAATGAGTCTTCCCCAAATTAAGGACCAAAGACCCTAATCAAGTTTTCGAGCAAGGTACTTGATGACGTGCAAAGTATCACAAGAGTGAGATGCAAAGGTCTTTGACGGATAATAAAAACAATCGTACTTATTAACCGGTTCAACATAACCTACCTAATTTTAACCATTATCTAGATCAAGATTAAAACTTTATGACAAATATGCATGTAATTGTCATAAAAACATAAATAAAAGAGATTTTAAAGCGAAGCAAGCGTGTTTTATTATATGTGTAACCCATGAATGCCATACAAATTGACTCGTGATGCCACATTTGGGATTTATGAATACTAGTTAAACCATTAACTACGAGTGCGCAGCGGAATGGATCTAGTATAACATACATGATTAAGCACATAAGAAAAACTATTTAAAACCAACCTTTAATTAATTGAATAAATCAATTAATACGTCTTGATCTTGATCTTGAACTTTAACGGTTAAATTACCGTCTCCATCGTTTGCTCACACGACACGTCAAACGAACATCACTACGATGCTAGTAGTAACTTCACTTCTCAAACAACAAGTGTATAATCTTGTAACTAGAAACCCTAGATCCAAAACCCAAAGTGGTATTACGTAAGGATCGGTTTAAAGAACATTACAAGATTGATTAACCCAAAATCACATAAACCCTAATTAGGGTTCATGTATGTCGAACCACCAATGGGAACCAAAAACCTAAATCTAGTGATTTAGGGTTTAGTTGAAAAGCTTAAGACTTTATAAGAAAACCAACAAAAAAAGGATTGATCTTATAAAGGTTTAACCTTTATGTGATTTTAGGGTTAAAGGGAAAAACCATATGGTTTTGGTGTGGTGTTTGTTGCGATCGGACGGAACAAAGAAAACAAGGGAGAGACATAAAATTATGAGCTAGGTGTTTGTGTATTTATACACATTCTCCACCTCCTCAAAACTTAAAGCCCAATCCAAGAAACCTAATTAAGGAAAAGATTTCCTTAATCAAATATTCTTGTATATTAACATACCAAAAACCAATAACCAAAAATCTTCTAGAACCCCCATAAATAAAAATCGGCCGAATGGCCTGGGTGTTCTAGAAGTCGTTTTCCTTCCAAATTTAAATAACGCACTCGTATTAAATTAATTAAATCTCGTTAATTAATTTAACCACCGTTAATTAAATAATAAATGAAGTTTTTATTAAACGTTTAATTATAAATAATAAAACGTATAATAAAAGTGTGTTCTCCGCATTGAGTGTGTGCCCCCGATAGGCTCACGTATTTCCGATGGCTAGACGATCGCATATCCCAACAAAACCTTCATTGTATAATTAGAGTAATAAATATGACTTGTTTGACTAGCAAACCCATAGGTTATATTACGTGGTGGTACGAAATTTGAAAGTTAGTTTGATGTACTAGTATTTTGCGAAGTTTTGCCTGTTTTGTTATTTTGGAAAAAGTTAATTGAGTGTTTTTTTGCTTTTATCCTTAACTTTAAAGCGGTTTATTATTTTGAGAAAAGTTAATCGCGTGTTTTTACCTTTTTCCTTAACTTTAACATGTATATACTTAGATCACTTTTTAATGAAATGATACTTTTTATGTCCAATACAAAATAAATGACATTTACTTACTAACAGTTTTACTTACTAATAAAATTTACAATTATTAAAGTAGTTCTAATTTTTCTTTATTAAAAAAACAATCAATATAAAAGTAAGGAAAAGAAACGCACAACTTTTTTTTATTCTTTTTCTACTAAAAAAGAGTCGTTAATAATTTTACACTTTTACTAACTTTTTTTTAGTAAGAATACATTTTTAATGTCGCCTTTAATACTTACTCTTTTTCTTAAAAATATGAGTTGATAATAATAACTTATGGTGACTCTTTTTATTAGTAATTGATAGAAAAATACTTTTAACGTTCTTTTATTGTTTACTCTTATCATATTTAATTTAGTAAATAAATGTTATAAATTTTGTAATGGCTTCTTGATATCTTAAAGTAGCTTCAAATTATCCAAGAGCATTAGATAGATAATATGATTTGACTAACTCAGTTTTAACATGTAGCTAGAAGTTGCATCTTAATTTCGTTTAAATTTTCATATCTTCAGATAATGCAAACTGATGTGTAAATTCTTTGTAATTTAACAAACTAATATCTTAATGTAAAAGAGATATATTTTCATTGAGAGGATAATTGATGTGGGGGATTCATAAAATAAATATATCATTTATTTATTTGTATTATTTTGTTTTCTTATTTTGGTTTAGGAAAATAGTTATAAGTATAAAATATTAATTTAGGTTATTTTACTATTAAGTATAGTTTTTTTTTTTAACTTTTTTTAATCACTGAATAATTTCCAATAAAACGTACTCCAGCTTTAGTTTTATAAAAAACACCAAACTTGGAGAAAAAGTTAACAGATTATTCAAGAAACATAAAATAAGGCAAATAAATAAAATACGGAAACTAAATAAAATACGGACATAAACTAAAAAGACTGATACCAACTGATGTAGTTTGACCAAGGATAATGACCAATTGAATCTGTTGATTCCCAGGAAATACCAGAAACAAATTGGGTCTATTGATTCTAATGAATACTAGAAACAATTTCTTACAACAATCGTTGATTCAACGAATGTCCGATTATTAAGAGAAAATTGAACATTAAACCCTAACATGGATTCAAGTCAATTAACAAAGATTAAAAATCTGTTTTTTTATTTACAATAGTAAAATAACCTAAATAAATATTAGATACTTATAAATATTTTCCAAACAAAAATAAGAAAACAAAATAATACAAATAAATAAAATGATATATTTATTTTATGAATCCCCACATCAGTAATGGTAAGGAGTACATGTATTTGAGTAATAGAAATTACTTAATCATGAGACCACTTTCTGTAGTTTTACTTGTTCTTCTTTGTATTACATGTTAATATTTAAAAACTTAACATTAGCTATTATAAAAATAGAGTTTTCATGCCCAACTCGATTAAAATACAAAATGAGCCAATGACTTGAAAATCGTATAAGATTAAGCATATAACATAATGGAGAAAAAAGTAAAAGAAGCTTCAGCCATCGGTATCGACCTAGGCACAACATATTCATGTGTCGCAGTTTGGCACCATAATCAAATAGAGATCATACCAAATGATCAAGGCAACAGAACCACACCTTCTACCGTTGCTTTCCGCGATACAGAACGTCTCATTGGTGATGGTGCCAAAAATCAAATCGCTATGAACCCTGCTAACACCATATTTGGTCAGTCTCTAACTACTAATTTTTGTGCTTTGCGTTTTTTTATTGTAGTTATGGATAATAAGATTTGTATCCGAAGAGATTTGTTTATGTTGTCACGGATGTCTAGTAAAATATTGTTTGTGGATATTCAGATGCTAAAAGGTTGATAGGAAGGAGATTCAGTGACCCCATAGTGCAGGCTGACATGAAATTGTGGCCTTTTAGGACCATAAAAGGAACGGCAGACACGGCAAAGATTGTTGTGAGCTATAAAGAACAAGAGAAGGATTTTTTGGCCGAAGAAATATCCTCAATGGTTCTTGGCAAGATGAAAGAAATTGCCGAGGCGTACCTTGGAAAAGTTGTGAAACATGCTGTGATAACAGTCCCAGCGTATTTTAATGATTCACAGCGTCAAGCAACAAAGGATGCAGGTACTATTGCTGGTTTAAACGTCATCCGTATGATCAATGAGCCTACAGCAGCTGCAATTGCGTATGGTTTGGACAATAAGTCTGAAATCATTGGCAAGATAAATGTGCTCATATTTGATTTGGGCGGTGGTACTTTTGACGTATCTTTATTGACCATTGAGGAAGGGGGTATCTTTGAGGTGAAAGCTGTTTCTGGAGACACTCATCTCGGAGGAGAGGATTTTGACAACTGCATGGTGGATTACTGTGTTCGGGAATTCAAGAGGAGGTGGGATATGGATTTGACGGGGAACCAAAGAGCATTGGGGAGGTTGAGATCCGCTTGTGAGAAAACGAAAAGGATCCTCTCATTCACCACTCAGACATTTATTGAACTGGATTGCTTGCATGACGGAATTGATTTTTCTATGCGATTTACTCGAGCTAAGTTTGAAGAGCTCAATATGAGCTTGTTCGATAAGTGCATCCAGACTCTTGATAAATGTTTAAGCGATGCAAAGATGGAGAAATCATGGGTGGAGGAGATAATTCTTGTAGGTGGTTCAACTAGAATACCTAAGGTCCAACATATGTTGCGGGAATTTTTTGACGGGAAGGACTTGTGCAAAAGTGTGAACCCTGACGAGGCAGTTGCATATGGTGCAGCTGTTACGGCTGCAAAGTCATGCGGTATAAATGATAAGAACGTTCAAGATGTGTTGCTGCTGGATGTCACACCTCTATCCCTTGGTGTAGGAGTGAAAGGACAAGTATTTGATGTTGTGATCCCAAGGAACACTCGGATACCTGCGAAGAGATCCAAAAAGTATAATACACATAAAGACAACCAATCAACGGCATTGGTCAAGGTGTATCAAGGGGAACGGACCAAATCAACTGATAACCATTTGCTGGGGAAGTTCTCATTTTCTGGAATACCGCTTGCTCCTAAGGGACATATAATGTTTATTCATTGCTTTGACATTGATGCTGATGGTATTCTCACAGTCACGTCCGAGATAGAATCAACTGGCGAGACAAAGTCACTGACCATTACGAATGAAAACGGAAGACCATCCAAGGAAGAGATTGGAAAGATGATAAGAGATGCTGAAGAATACAAACTTAAGGACCAACAGTACAAGACGAAAGTGAAAGCATACAATGCTTTAGAGGATTGCTTGTACAACAAGAGGAATAAGATCGAAGAGTATAGGATCAACAAGAAGGTGCACTCCGAAAGCTTGCAGAAAATGGAGAGTGCGATTTCTGAAACGACTGAGTGGCTAGAAGACAACCAAGGTGCACCTGTTGAGGAATTTCAGCGCAAGAAGGAATTCATAGAGTTTGCTTGCTCGCCACTAATCTAATTCTCATGTTATCATACTAAAACATTGGATATTACAACGTGTGTGATTTCATATTGTTTTGAATTGCCCTTTTTGCGTGTAAAAGTTTGAATGTAAAAATATTGGACTTGTAAATTCATGAAGTTACGACACAAAGATCGTATAATTTTTGTAATGATACTGATGTAACAGACCTTTAGCAATTGAGATGATAAATTGGTGTGGTAGAACTAAAAATCAAACAACGACTATCTTGGAGTGTTAGGGCAAATCATATCCACTCATGATTTGTGTTTGACTTTGGGTACCCGTTTTTTCCTTCATCAATTGGGAGCCGATCATAAAGCCTAAAAGAGACAAACAGTAAGTCCATTTTGTAGAAAACATGATGTAGTAACACACAATATATTAAAACTTTTGAATCAAAAGATTTGAGTACAAAAACAACATTTGAACAATAAAACTTAGGGCAAATAGTATAAACATGTACCTATCTTATGTTAAAATTCAATTAAATATACTTAATTTTTAATTTTCAAATTAAGGTATCGATCTTTTTTCTTATTCCAATTTTGGGACAATTAACAAATTTAAGTGTTATATATTAACGACCGTTTACTTTATTATTTCATTGTTAGTCCTTTATATTAACGACACTTTATAATAAACTAAAAATTCATTTTTTGTACAGTTTTAGACCGTTTTCTATCTTTTTCGTCAGATTTTTACCGTATTCATTCAGCTTTTAATCGTTTGTCCAATTTTGTCGTTTTATCAATTTCCACTGTTTTTTTTTTACTGTTTTCGTCCGTTTCTTTCCATTATCGCCTATTTTTTTACGGAAGGAAAAAAATAGAAAAAACGAATAAAAACTATCATAAATGTTAAAAAAAAGTCGAAAACGGAAAAAACAGCCGAAAACAGTTAAAAGCGGTAAAATGGAAACAAACGGTCGGAAGGGCTCGAAAACGTAAAAAATGGACTTTCGTCCCTATTTCAAAATAAGTGCACCAATCGTCCCTATCGTTTACAACTTGGATCAAATATGGTCCCTATCTTGGATGGGAGTTAGTTTTTAACGTTAAGACATGTAAATGGAAGGGTATTTTGGTCATTTTCTTCTTTTCGTTTCATTTAATGCAAAGCCATCCAAAAAATACAAATCAAAACGAATGAAAAAAAACAATCCACCCACCAGCCATTTTGTTGTTTATCAAACAGATAAAAAAAACCAAAACAAAGAACACCATTCTTTTTTCATGGTGATATTAAGCCGCCTCAAATCCTTGTTCCCTTTCATAAACTTTGATTCTATTAATCTAATCTACTTCCTGATCTATCTAACGTGGCTCAATCCAATCGGATTCACTTTTCTCTTTTTTGGGTTTTAGATCGATTCTCTTGGTAGGATTGATCTTGACATCCTATTAAGATCAGTGAATCTTGTATTTGTTCTTGTTGGGAATCTAAACTTGTTAGATTCCCTGATCATAGATTTAAACATAATTAGGCTGTTAGATAGTCCCTTGCCTGTGCCTAGGAGGCAGGCAAGTTTCGCAAGACTCACAGAGATCCATGTCTCTGTGAGCAACCTCAGAGGAGTCCATGTCAGAGACATTGTCAAGGAAGTCAAAGATTACTTGAAGACATACTCATTGGCTGTGATGGATAGCAGCCAAGATGTATCAGGGACTCTGAGGGGTTGAGGGTTAACAGGGGTGGCAATACCCTGTTAACACTCAGCACACTTTGGACATGCCATTTGTGTGTTCGAGACTATGAAGAAAAAGGAAATTGTTTTGACAACTGTTTCCTTAAAGCATAATGGAAGACTAACAAGAATAGAAGAACATCATGTGACTGATGTGGGAACTTGTGAAAGCTTGTGTAGTCACCATCAAGTACTATTTAGGTCAATCTCGTAACACTATAAATAGGATGTGTATCCATGCATTAATGTTTAACACTTTGAGATATTCATAACATTATTGCATAGAACTTAGTGAATCAAACAGCTACGACTGTATTCATAAGTTAGGGTTTATAGTTGTTCAAAGTGTGCACAACACATTGTCATCAAACGGTGTTATCCATAACACTTGTAATTCTTTATTATACAATAATAAGATTACGTTTGAAAAGCAATACCTTGTGTTGATTAAGTTAAGATTAGGGTTTCTAGCATTGATTAGGGAATTTCAATTGGTATTAGAGCGGTGTTTGATATTAAAACCTTCAAGAAACATCGTTCTCAGTTTTATAATCAAGATCCACCATGCCAGAAACTTCTAACCCACCACAATCACCTTCCACAACACCATCTTCACTAATACAAGGCTTTTGACACCCCGTATAAAAATTAAGTTCGTTTATGTATGTCCTGTCTAATCGAATTGATCTAGGTTTTCTATGTGACTCAGTTTTATTTTGGTGAAAAAGAATATTTTTGGTTGGTTTTAAATTAAAATGTGCAAAACTTAAAAGTAAATGTCGTTAAAGTAAAGGGATAGTATTAATAGAGCGTGAAAAATAAATCTAAGTCTAATTAAAAGAAAGTGTGCAATATTTAAAAACGTGACAAAAAGTAAATTAATTAAATGACTAAAAATAAAGCGTGACGGAAATTAAAATTAGACAAGTATAGAAAATGATAACCTAAAAATAAAACAAGTCATAGTACTAAAAGTAACTCCCAATCGGAATATATTCCAATCACACCGATCGGAATATCAAAACCAAACCTATCGGAATGTCAATTTACACCTGATCGGAATATCAAGAAGAAGACCAATCGGAATACTGTCACTTACCTCCAATCGGAATATTCAGAAAACCCCAATCGGAATGTAGACCAACCTCTGATCGGAATATGGCTAGATGCTGGTCGGAATGATGCTCGGATCCTTTGATCGGAATACTGTCACTATTTCCAATCGGAATACCAAACATGCACCTCAATCGGAATGAGGAGTGAAGAACCAATCGGAATGTTGTCACTTGCACACCAATCGGAATAACCACTTACCTGTTCTGATCGGAATACCAAAACACCCTCCAATCGGAATAATGAAACCCTTTTCAGATTGAACCAATCTGAATGTAAAACCCCTTTCCGATTGGACCCCAATCGGAATACATAAAGGAAAACTAAAAATAAGCTAAGTAAATAAGCTATAATCCTAATAAGCACTAGACGAAAATCTTAGCTAAAACCGTGTAAAAATAAGCTATAAAACTGAAAGTTAACAACTTTTAAGACACGAAAAAGATAGACTTTAAGAAAAACAACTTTTATATAAAAATAACTTTTATAAAAACTATATAACTTAAAAACAAATCAAATAAGCTATGAAAATAAGAGATTTAAAACAATCAAAAGCATAAAAATGAAATCTTTAAACAACTTAACAAGATGAAAACGTGTAAATCAAAGATTAAAGAAGGGTAGAAGAAGATTAACAAGATAAAGTAAAGGTGCAAGTAATTAAAAAGAAACACTTACTTAAAATTAAAAGTAATTAAAGGTGCAAAACATGTATTTAAATGTGCAAGTAATTAAATGTGCATAAAATAAAGATGGAAGAACTAGTTTGTAAATCTAGCCAACCATGGAAGAACTAATTGTCACGATTAGTCAACAAAATGAAAAGTAATTAGCTAATGACTATATATAGGGGATTAGGGAGGAGGTTAGAGGAAGCTTCCTCCTCTCCTTCTTTTCTTCCTTAATTGCATGCTTAGGTCCCTCCTCTTCTTTAATCTTTTTGTTAATTGCGCCATTAGTCCTTAAGCCTTCAAATCTTCTATAATCTTGGACTTTAACATCTTTTGGCTCGGGATTTCTTTGGACTCGTCTTTTAATTCTTCAATAAGTAAGACTTGAGTTCCTCGGCTTTAAGTAAACTTCCGTCTTTTGACTTTTTCTTCGATAAATCTTCAGAATTGGTCTTGGACTTCCGTTCTTTTTGCACTCTTGACTTCTTGGCTTCGTCTTTCATCCTTTTCTTCAATAAAAGTCCGTAAATACCCGTGAATGTCCGTGTTTTCTCCACTTTTCATAATTTCATCCTAAATTACAACAAAAACACAAACCACGCATAATTCCGACATAAAAGACATAAAATACACGTTTAGGTCCGGTTATTCTTGTATTTAAGTGGTAGAAAAGATGGGTGTTTACACACCTATCAAATCCCCTATACTTGACCATTGCAATGTCCTCATGCAATGCATTAGTTACAAAGCAAGTTTACACTTTTCATCTTAATCAATCCACATTGGCCTTTATTAAAGAGATAGAAAATTATAAAAATGTAAAGCAAAGAAATTAAAAGCATACCTTGGGTTTTGAAAATGTCATGAATAATCATCATACTCAACTTTTCACTTTCTCCAAACCAAGCTTAAAAACGAGATCATTGTTATTATAAGTTAGTAGACTATCACGAACTCATGTGGGCCAATTACTCACTTAGACTCCCTTATTCCTATGGGTATCTCTTATATTTTATTATTTGTCTTGAATGCTCACGAAGATGCATTGTTTGACTTATTTCGATAATTATTTAGTCTGAAAATAAAGTGCACGATTTAATCAATAGTTAGCTAAAGGACCAAATCTTTTAAAACTGCTTCTCGGGATATCAGAAAGTTCATATCTTGGCATAACTTGGTTCGCGATTTGAGACCTTTCTCGGGCCGATATTTGGCAGCGACTTCATACTTCAAATCTTGAGAGACGTTCATGAAATAATGGTCTTCTCTTCATAATTGGAATTTCTTCACTTGGAATTTTTGAGAGATTCTTCATATATGGACCACGACTTCTTCATTTTTCTCCAATCTTTATTTTGGATTTTGATATACAACGATCCGCCTCCTTTATTGACTTGGATCTATTTATCCTCATACCTTGTTAGGGTCTTTTCGGATACACTTCTCCATGACTTTTTGGGAGTTTTTGCTTTTCGTCGTGTGTCTCGATCCTTCATATTGATTTTCGATAAATGATTCTTCACCTCACTTTAGGATCTTTAGCAACAAAACATAGCCCTCATGCCTTGTTAGGGCCTTTTTGGACTCGCCAATCTTCGCGCCCCGCTTCATAAGTTATGACTTGGCTATGAACTCTCGTCATTACCGAGCAACTTTTAAACGATCTGGGGCTAGAAGCTAAGTAACTTTTCAAATCGTAAAACCTTATTTATTAGCAAATAAATTATTAGCAAGCGATGGGAGAATAGGCTCATAATTAACTCACATAAATTCACGAAAGAATACCGACTTATAATTGGCTCTATCATCTCTCGTTCTCCACAGTTTAAAATCTCAAGTAATGAGACTCGTGGATGCTTAGCCTATTAAATCAAAGTTTTGGGTTTTCGAGTCGCCTATAGGATCTTGCAAATTCTTAGACTCTTTCAAGTTTAGAAATCACATCTTAAAGTTCCCTTGATAAACGACTCTCTAGGATCAATTATAGGAACTTGCGAAAAGTTCTTGTTCTTAACCCGTGAGAGTTAAGACTTTCGCGTTTTATAGCTCCCTATATAAAAGCCTAGCAAAACTTGACTTAAACACGATAAGGATACTAGCTAGAGTAAACTCGGATTGAGTCAAAAGATTCACAACGTTTAAAAATTAAAACCACTTATTAAACATTTATTCTAGCAAAGAAAGAAAATAACTATACAAAGGGGAAAAACTAATAGGCCAAAATAGATCAAAAATTTTGAAAAATGTCGAAAAATTGATTTTCCGGTTAAAATGAGGACAAATACAAGGAAAAGACCACTTAACTTCGATAGAAGTCCCCCCTACACTTAAGATAAACATTGTCCTCAATGTTTAAGCATGTGGGAGTAAACTCCCCTACACTTAGGACATTGTGCACGTTGTTTAACTCTTGCTAAGGAAAAGACAACTAAAGGGATTCCTATTTTAATATTGAGAAAATATAAAATAGTGAATCGAAAAGAGTTTAGGATAGAACCGGGAAGAAGTAGAACACGGAATCACGGGTCGTCAAGAATCATCAAGAGTGGATCATTGAAGCTCGAATCCCTGATTAAGAAGTGAGGAGAGGAAATAGCAATCCAAAGGGTCCCCCCTACACTTATGGTAAAGAAAGCGAAAAGATAGATGCATGGGTTGCCTCCCAAGAAGCGCTTGGTTTTTGTTAACCGAGTCGTGAGCCTGACTCGACCTTGATCATCAACGGAAGTAGCATGAAACGTATCCACCAGGATCAAAGACATAGTTTTCATCCATCAATAAGCAAGAGCTTAAGGCGAACAAGGCAAGCCAAAAGAGAAATGGCAAGGTTCCCTTAAGCAGCGATGGAGCACGGTGGAAGCAAAGTTGAAGTGGAGCAAGCATGTCTTCAAAATTTCCAAAGATATTTCCTTTTATTTCATCAGGTGGATACTGAGATGGCTTAAAGACTTCAATACCGGGGTCGAACACCTTTTCCTTTAGGGGAAAATAGCACTCAGGCTCAGCCGAGTGGGAAGAAGATCCGCAAAGAAGCACAACCTCGTCCTCAGAAGTGGGACAAAGAGGTGTCAAATCATACGTGCAACGGATTTCGGTGTCGACCGGTTTCTTCTCCTTAGACAAAATGCTCTTCAAATCCAAAGTAGGATCAAGGCGATAATCTTCAAAGTCAAAAGGAGGAGCATCACTCTCATGAGGGAAGTATGTGTTGAGAAATTCAGAGAAATCTTCCTCAAATGAATAATCGTCCAAAGTAGGATCGAGTGATGGTGGAGGATCTTCATCATGTGAAGAATCGCTCGATAGAGTATCAGCCTCATCGAAATCATCGAAAGTGGGCAGCTCGGGATACTCAGAAGTACAATCAAAATCATCCGAGTCTGAGCTAGAATCATCATCATCATAAGCATCGAAGACCGGTGGAGAATCAAAAATGGGAGAAGCGTCCAAAGTAGAGTGAGAATCATCCACATTATCTTCAAAAAGTGGATTATCGATGCAAGAGTCGAATAGAGGATTTTCGTAGACGGTAAAGTCATCTAGCACATTAATCATATTCACTGATTCTCGGCCTCCAAAAGTTAAACTAGTAAGCTTCCCCATTTTGAAAACTTTTGCATCATCCCCGACTCGTAAGATTAACTCACCTTCGGCCACATCTACTAAAGCACGTCCGGTTCTCAAGAATGGCCGACCAAGTATTAAAGGAATACGAGGGTCCATTTCATAATCAACTACGACAAAGTCAACCGGGAAAGTAAATGTGCCAACTTTAATAAACACGTCTTCGGCTATACCAACGGGGTAAGCGAGAGTGCGGTTTGCAAGTTCGAGAGTCATCTTTGTTGGAATGAGATCGGGCAATGATAGTGTTTTCCAAACACTGAGTGGCATCAAATTAATACTAGCCCCGAGATCAGCAAGGGCAGTAAATTCTTCAGTTTTGTTGAACACGTAAGGCAACACAAAACGACCGGGATCTCCAAGTTTTTCCGGAAGTTCTTTAAGAATAACTGCAGAGCAGTTTTCATTTAAGCGTGTGTTGGCGAGTTCAATCAGCTTCTCCTTCTTGTTAAGCAATTCCTTAAATGCTTTAACAAATTTGGGCATGTGGACAAGTGCTTCAAGAAAGCTAATGTTGAAGTTCATTTGAGAAATCATCTTGATATAGCTAGTCACTTGAGCGTCCTCCTTGTTTAGCATTTTGTTCTTGCCCAAGCGAGAGGGATAAGGGATATTAGGTTTGGGTGGTGAGGGTGCAGGTGTAGGTAAAGGTTGAGATGTTGAAGGATCATTGGTGGTGTTGTCCCATAATTTGTGATGATTAAGCAATGAAGAGAGAAAGAAAATAGATGAAGAAGAGATGAATTCCTAGAGAGAGAAAGTAGTGAGAGAAAGTAGAGAGGAGATGATTAACTTGGTGAGATTAGATTAAGAAAAAGAAGTTACAAATGACCATCCACCCTCCTAACATGCTAGGAGGGTAGTATATATATAGTCCACCCACATGCGGGCTTTAATGGACTATATATTGGGCCGGGCTTGTCTTTATGGACTTTAGTTAGTTTAAATCCAAGCCCGTAAACCACGACTAAATAACTACTTATTACAACGTTCTAATAAATATTACAATAGAAACCTATGACCGAACATTCTTGTTTGACTCAGTATTTTGAGGCTAACAATCTCCCCCAATGTGAGGTCATTCCTCTTTGATATTTGGATTCCAATGGAGTTTTATGAATTTCGTCATAAATGAGTCTTGAACGTGTAAAAGTAGTTTTGTTCCTTCATGCTGTGATCTTTGAGCCTTTGTCGTTGTCTTTCGACTTTGTCTTTAAGTCTTGAGATCTTTAAATCATTCTTGACTTGTCTTTGCCATCTTGTGATCTTGTGTCTTTATCCACATGCTCACACTATCAATTGTTGGATAATTCTTTGGGCATGAATATGTGGTTGTGAATCTTTGACTTTGCTGAGTACACCGCGACGCCACCTTCTCGAGACAAAACATAGACACGGACTGAATGGCTTTGACATTCGTCCTAAATCGGTAGCGTTTTACCTCCGGTCGGTGAAGACCGTTATACGATATAAAATATCGTACCTGTGATCAGGTAGATTCAATTAAGAATCTCCTTGACAGGGTTTCGCGGCAGTACTAGCCGTTCTCTTTACTCGACCGTCTCAAAGCAAGACTGCGAACATAAAGAGTGAATCAATTGGATAAATATCCGCTTGATTAAAGTCGTCAATTCAAATTCCTGGAACAAGTTTGATTCATTAAGAATCTTACCATTGTTGCTTTCCAGTTGACACAAGTTTGATTCATAAGAATCTCACAAGTCACCTACCGTAGCGCTGTTTGATGTTGACGCTAGAAGGATTTCCATTCGTCACTGTGAATATTAATGAATATCACTCTGAATGTTCTGGCAAGACCATAAAGATATTGCATAGAAACCTGAAACGAGTTTGAATCAATTCAGAATCAAACCACTGTTGCTTTTCAGTTTTACATATGTTCAATTCATAAAGAATCTTGCATATGACCTACCGCAGTGCTGTTTGATGTTAACACTGGAAGGATTTCCACTCATCATTGTGAACACTAAGTAGTATCACTCTGAGTGTTCTAGCAATATCGCAAGGATATAGCGTAGGACTCTCTTGATCTTCATCCGTGTGTCCTAACGAGATTTGATTGATCTCTTGGCTCTAGACTCGATTTGTGCACTTTTAGTGGTCGGAGGCTGGAGCAGATGCCACCTATTCAATATCAACTATCTCGGAGTGAGAAAGTCAATAGAAGTCGTGTTGATCTCCGTGACAATAAAACAAACTTCTTTTGAGAGAAGTCTGAGTAGCTAGGAAAGGGTTGTGCTTCACATCACTGGGTCCATGATGAGTTTGTCTTCATGATGAGTTGACCCGGTTTTTGCCTAAGTTGTATGGAGGGCTTCTTTCTTTACACCCTTTATCCTTACATTTCTTTTTCATTCTTCAACCCCTTCAATGCTTACCAAGACATCATTACTAACACCTTGTTGTGATTGTTCCAGTGCTAGCATCAGTACTTAGTCGGCATTCAGCTACGTTCACATTCTACTTCATCTTTCCTAAGGACTTCTAATAATCTATTGGATTGTCCCTGGGAAGATCCCTCCGGTTCTGGTTGGATCATAGGACTTAAACCTAACCACCCTTTTGACACCAATAACGTCGTGAAATTAAAGATGTTGTGGGTATTTGATCGTAACCATGAAAACCACTTTAAATTCTAACAAAGTGTTTAAAAAACATTTAACACCTTGCTAGTTTTGTCGTTTCAGAAAAGCTCCCCCTTCACATGTGCATCGATAATCGAAAGTGTTTCGCACATGTGGGTAAGAGTTAAAGTGCTTGAGTCTTATATATGATCACATTTTAATCACATTTTCTCCCCCTATCTCTAATATATAAAATCTTTTGATATTAGAGATACCAAATTTGATTAAAATATATTTTGAAAAATAGTCTTGAAACTCTTCGGGAGAAAGATGTGTCAATCTATGCATGAAGTTGAAATGCTCCCCCTCAAAAATTGATCCAATGGAATTGTCATTACGAGGATGTGATCCACATTAAACTTTTGAGGATAGGAGTTGTTGAACACACAATTTTTGAAAGATTTTGAATATCATTGAGAAATTCTTGAAAAAATTGTGTTCAACGCTTTTTGAAAAATCAATTCTTTTTGACGAAAAGGTTTTTCTAAAGCATAAACTTGAGTTCATAGACTTCGAATGTCTTGACGAATCCACTCAAGTGTAAGAAGATTTAACTTCTTTTGCTAAGGGTAAGAGTACAAAAGCGTACACTCCCCCGTGAATTTAGATTCGGGTTGCAATCTGAAAGTGATTACAAGCCATTGTGTTGAGCTCAAAACGTTGAATGTTTTGTGACAAGCTCAACCCAAGATAGATTGCTCTACCCGTTGTTGGAAATATTGTCCAAAATAGACAATTTCCTTTTGAAAAGATAGAAATGACATGTTTTGAAAAATATTTACAACTTTCATTCGAGCTTTATGTACGCACCCGTGTCGTTATTGAGCGACATTTCTAGGTACGTCCATATTATCGATACTGAAAGACATGTCGAGAAGAATATTTTTGGTATTTTGAAAGTTTTTCCATTTTTTATTTTGTTTTTCTATGGATATTTACATTTTATTATATTTTTGTGTTTTCTCAAGTTTTTCGAAAATAATCCAAAATAGACTTTTGTACAGCAGAAGAAGGTGATATAGAATGTACAGAAATGGAACCCTTTGAAGAAGGAGAAGTGGGTTCAGAATCCGCTGTTGTACCTGCAATCACAGAAGAGGAGTTTGCACAAATACTAGAATTAGGAGTAACAAATTCCTTTTCAGCGTGTAGAACAGTAGCATTAGTGCTGGTGCAGGTGTCATCACTCTTCTCTATTGGAATCCACTTAAGACCAACTTCTGTGAAGATCCGACCCGTTGGTTTCCACTGAAGACTAGATTTAGGAGTAGCTTTCTCTTGCACAGCGGAAGACTTCTTTGGAGAAAAACTATGTCCTTTTTGAATCCACGTCTCAGATTTGGTGTGGTTGCTTTTCTTTACGACGGGTTTGTATCTCCTTGTTGTCTTATGGGATTCTGTATTCGATCTCCGTTCAAAGGAACGAGATTTGACCTCATAGAGGTATTGCAAAATGCAATGGTCATGATTTCCATTTTGAATGCCCTTTTTGCAAGTGGGACATACAGGGAATTTGGGATTCACGAAAGTACTTGTATTCCTTTGTTTTCCAAATCGTTCAGGCGTAGTGTTTGAAACACGACTATTCATGGATGGTCTCCAATTCCTAGATTGCTGAAGAGGGATCCTAAGTTTTGGTTGACTACCATTAGGAGTGTGTAGAACTCTAGCGGGATTTGGTGAACTAGGTTTTTCATACACTGGTTTGTCTTTCTGAATCTTCCCTTTTTGTTTCGCATCCTCTAGGTTGTGGGTATGAACGAGGTCATTTGAACCTATAGATTCCTTTGTGGACGTGAATGTCACACGTTTTGGAGGAGTCCTAGAAGTGCTAGGTGCATTCACATGGTCGGGTTTAGCAACAGTGTGCTTTCTAAATGGAGGAACATAGGGTGATATGGATGGTTTTGGAACACTTGGTTGCACATCAGTCTTAGGGGGTAACCTAGATTTCATATGAGAAGAATTGGAGAACGGAGTCGGTTTTCCTAAGATAGACAGCTTTGGATCCTTGTAGGCATTGGGTTGTCGAACAACAGGTTTCACAAGTTTAGGTTCCACAATTTTCCCACCCATTTTAGCAATGAGTTTCTGCAACTCTGCTATCGCTCTGTCCCTGTCTTGTAATTGAGCTTTCAACCCTTTAATTTCCAAATTCTGTTCATTCATTTCTCGAAATGTTTGCGAAAGTTTTTCTTGCAATTTATTATCATGTGGAAAACGACCAACGTCTTTTTGCAAAGCAAGTTCAAGTGAATGACAATGTTTTTGAAGGAAATCAGTTTTGTGTTGAAGTAACTCAAAAGCCTTTTTGTCAACATTTTCTTTCCGTTTCGAAAGCTCAATTTCAAGACGTTCACATTCTTTGAGCTTATCAAGATATTGGCATGCAACTTCAGAATATTCATCAATATCAGCACAAGATGTAAAATAAGCACACATAATATCTTTAGAAACACATTCTTGCAAGAGTAAATCATATTCATCAGAGAAAACGGACTTGTCCATTTGAAGATCATCAATTGCTTTCTCAAGAGACTCAACATATTGTAAATCATCAAACATTTCAGACCGAATTAAGCTTTCGAATTTAAGAACATTTTCTTTTAGTGTGGCCGCGTTCGGTATTAAGATTTGTTTGACAAGCACAGTTATGTCTTGAGGAATTGGTTTCTTCCACTCGTCATTTTGTCGTTGTTTCCAATCATTATCAATAATGGACTTAATATTATCGATGTAATGAGTAAGAAACCCAAATATCTGCCTACTCTTGCTTTTAGAAGCATCTAGGGGCAAGTAGTTGATGAACTTAGAAACGTTTGTTTTCTTAGTGGCAAACGCTTTCTTCCATTGAATTCTCTTTTGCCTGCATTCTAAAAAAACTTCCTCACGAGATTTCTGAGTTTGTTTGTGGAATAGACCATAAAGACTATTCTCATAAGCATAATTATATGGTTTCACAAACTCCTTATTAACTGATGGTTGACTATCAGCATCCCAAAGGGCAGTCTCTTCACTATTGGCACTTAGAGGCATGCAATCAAGATCTGTCCTTTCAGTCTCATCAAGATAAAGATGCGGGTTCGCAGCTTGAGCTTTGGCAAGGTACTCAGGACTTGCAGGACTTGCAAAGCTAGCTTGACCCTTAAACATTGATGGAGGTGCTAGCATTCTTACGGATTGAATAGAATCATGCGTTTTATAAACAACGTTCTTCAAAAAGTCGACTTGTGCTTCTAGTTTCGTAACTTTTTCGGTTTCTTTATCATATCTACTTTTGAAGTCTTGTTTTAACGCATCTACCTCTTGTTTCTTATCCTCTAGAATTTTAGCAGAATCAGTAGTGGTCATAGAGAGCTTTTGTTCAAGTTCATTAACTTTGGTATTGGCAAGGTACGTTTTTTGACGTTCATCCATTAAGAAAACATTATATTGACGCTTCTCTTTAGCTAATAACTCAAGAGTGGTATTATATTTGTTTTCAAAATCGTCCTTTTGAATTTTTAACGCACTTCCCTTGTACCCCTCAAGCTCTTTGGTTTTCTGAAGAAGCTCAGCCCTATTACTTTCAAGGTTCTCATTAGATTTAATTAGAGCGGCTTTACATTCTTCAAAGTTTTGAGTGAGCGTTGAGTTTGCCTTCTTTAATTGCTTTTGACTCTTTCTAGTTTCATTAACATCTTTTTGTAAACTAGCAATTAAATTAGCAAGCGCGACACGCTCCTCATCATCATACTCATTTGCATGTTGATCATTGTCAGACGAATTATTGCACGTGTCTAATGGATCTGGTATGGTATTGCTATCAACCTTTTCCATTATACATGTGGGAATAATGGTTTGAGTTTGATCACTATGCTCATGCGTATTAGCATTTCCAAACACATTATATTCATCATAGTGTACCTCTTCCAATGGCTCAGAATCGAAAACAGGACCATTATCATAGGAAGGTGTATTGCTGATGACATTCTCATTCTCAGAGTCGATGTGTTGTTTGTCAGAGCTGCTATTGTCTTTCCCAGAGCTGTTATGATCATTTTGCTCACCATGCGTTGTTTTCCCTGTTCTGCAGCTGTCAGTTGCATTACTCGATATTGTCTCGTTACTTACAGTTGAGACTGGACTCGTGTCCACTACATGAATCTTTGCAACCGTGCACTCTTTCATTTTCAACCTTTTATCATTCATCTTCTTGATCATGTCTTTTGCATGAAGTAGGCGTTCATCCAAAAGCCTTTCAATTGATTCCATGTTTCCAAAAATCAAGTCTCTGAATGATTTTGCTTCCATTGTAGTGTAGTCTTTGAAGTGTTGTTTTGCATCTCGAACTTCTGACTCAAAATTGGGATTCGTGAATAGCTTTGAAGCAAAGAATGGTTGAAACGGTGTTCTGAGTGTTTTGAAGGCTTTCTTGGAATTCGTCTCATGGATGTTTTTGTTGAGTAATTCATTCTCAAGATTCTTCAAGTGGTCTCTTAAGTCATAAGTGAACGTGCGATGATCATTTCCGAAGAAGGAATGAAAGGCACGCATATACAAAGGATTGTACGAGAAGGTCTCTCTTTCCAGACGTTTTAGATTCGTTTTAAGATCACTGAAAGCTTGCATACATCGTTGTTTAAGGACTTGTTCTTGTAGTTGCATCTCTCGTTCTTCTCTGTCTGAACTCGCATTGCTCGTTTCCATGATGATGGTGTCTCAGTTGATGAAGTGACTTTGGATCTTAAGTAGATATGGTGTGATTGTGTTGTTGTTGAAATTCCGAAAATTTGAAATTTTTTCTCAGTCCGACAATAAATTCCTCAGTCCGACTAAAACGGTAAACCGAAAAATTTTGAATAACCAAATTTTGAAATCAAGTCCGAAATAGCCAAAAACTAATAGGGAAAAAATTTGAAAAATGAAAAATTTTGACAAAAAATAAAACCTAAAAATGGCCTAAAAATTTGAATTTTGGTCCGAAAATTTGAATTTTTGGTCGAAAAATTTTTCGCATCGCCAAAATTTGAAATTGAAGCTTAAATGGCCTAAAAATGGTCTAGGAAAAAATAAATTTTGCTAAATCGCTCGATAAAGTATCAGCCTCATCGAAATCATCGAAAGTGGGCAGCTCGGGATACTCAGAAGTACAATCAAAATCATCCGAGTCTGAGCTAGAATCATCATCATCATAAGCATCGAAGACCGGTGGAGAATCAAAAATGGGAGAAGCGTCCAAAGTAGAGTGAGAATCATCCACATTATCTTCAAAAAGTGGATTATCGATGCAAGAGTCGAATAGAGGATTTTCGTAGACGGTAAAGTCATCTAGCACATTAATCATATTCACTGATTCTCGGCCTCCAAAAGTTAAACTAGTAAGCTTCCCCATTTTGAAAACTTTTGCATCATCCCCGACTCGTAAGATTAACTCACCTTCGGCCACATCTACTAAAGCACGTCCGGTTCTCAAGAATGGCCGACCAAGTATTAAAGGAATACGAGGGTCCATTTCATAATCAACTACGACAAAGTCAACCGGGAAAGTAAATGTGCCAACTTTAATAAACACGTCTTCGGCTATACCAACGGGGTAAGCGAGAGTGCGGTTTGCAAGTTCGAGAGTCATCTTTGTTGGAATGAGATCGGGCAATGATAGTGTTTTCCAAACACTGAGTGGCATCAAATTAATACTAGCCCCGAGATCAGCAAGGGCAGTAAATTCTTCAGTTTTGTTGAACACGCAAGGCAACACAAAACGACCGGGATCTCCACGTTTTTCCGGAAGTTCTTTAAGAATAACTGCAGAGCAGTTTTCATTTAAGCGTGTGTTGGCGAGTTCAATCAGCTTCTCCTTCTTGTTAAGCAATTCCTTAAATGCTTTAACAAATTTGGGCATGTGGACAAGTGCTTCAAGAAAGCTAATGTTGAAGTTCATTTGAGAAATCATCTTGATATAGCTAGTCACTTGAGCGTCCTCCTTGTTTAGCATTTTGTTCTTGCCCAAGCGAGAGGGATAAGGGATATTAGGTTTGGGTGGTGAGGGTGCAGGTGTAGGTAAAGGTTGAGATGTTGAAGGATCATTGGTGGTGTTGTCCCATAATTTGTGATGATTAAGCAATGAAGAGAGAAAGAAAATAGATGAAGAAGAGATGAATTCCTAGAGAGAGAAAGTAGTGAGAGAAAGTAGAGAGGAGATGATTAACTTGGTGAGATTAGATTAAGAAAAAGAAGTTACAAATGACCATCCACCCTCCTAACATGCTAGGAGGGTAGTATATATATAGTCCACCCACATGCGGGCTTTAATGGACTATATATTGGGCCGGGCTTGTCTTTATGGACTTTAGTTAGTTTAAATCCAAGCCCGTAAACCACGACTAAATAACTACTTATTACAACGTTCTAATAAATATTACAATAGAAACCTATGACCGAACATTCTTGTTTGACTCAGTATTTTGAGGCTAACAGGTGGGAACTTCATCACGTCGAGGCGGAGACGGTAATGGTGCACTAATACTAGGTGTAGGAGGAGTAGGGATACATGGTGGTGGAGGAGGTGTAGATGATGGGGGTGGGATTGGTGGTCCTACAATGGTGACTCCACTACGAGTAGTAATAGCACTCACATTGGCTCGCGGATTGGTGACGGTGTTTGAAGGTAGAGAACTTGAAGAAGAAGGTTGAGCAGGGGGCAAGAAACTAGCAAGCATATTCTTCAAATCATTGGTTTGATTGCTGAAGGAGGATTTAATATCATTTCGAAGCTCGGATCTTATCTCATTTCCTTGCTTTGTGATATCCCCTTTAAGATTGATAATTTGGCTCTGCAAGTTCTTGATTTTCTCACCTTGGGTTCTCATGATGGCCTCAACATCCGGATTACTGGGTGGGGTTTGTTGGGCGGGTGGGTGATAAGGATTAGAAGCTCTTGGTGGGATTTGGTTGCTTCTAGTGTAGTTGTTGGCGGGGTTTTGGTTTTGAGGAGAAAAACCGGGTGAAAGGTAATTGCTGGATCGGTAGCTCAGCAGATTTCTATCCCCTTGAGGTCGAGCTTGGTAATTTTCCGGTGAATAATTACCATAAGCTGCATACACATTTTCCGGATTTCCTTGTGTTGAAGGACAATCGGTGTATGAGTGAGGACCGCCACATGTTTCACAAGGATTAGCAACCGCTTTAACTTGTTGTTGTTGTTGATTTGAAGCGAGAAGCGTAATACTTTTGCTCATTTCAGTCATCATGCGGGTGAGTTCGGTCATCTCAGGGTTTGCTGAGGTTGAGGAAACATTGACTCTCGGGTTGTTCCTAGAAGATGCAGAGGAATCCCAGTTCTTGTGGTGAGTAGTCATGTTCTCAATTAACTCTCTACACTCCTCGGGTCTCCTTTTCATGAATGTGCCACCGGCGGCTGCATTAATCGTATCACGATCTCGAAAAGTCAATCCGTTGTAGAAAGTATCGATCAAGGTGACCGGAAGCATGTTGTGGTTTGGACAACGGTCGATCAAGACATTATATCTCTCCCATGCATCAAAAAGAGATTCATCGGGATCTTGCATGAAACCGCTGATCTGATTGCGAAGGCTTGTGACCATGGATGGTGGAAAGTAGCGCGACAAAAAGCGTTGAGTCATGTCATCCCAAGTGTGAATAGAATTCTTCGGGAGACGATCAAACCATTTCTCGGCATGATGTAATAGAGTGTGTGGAAAGAGTTGTAGGCGAAGTTCATCCATTGTGGCACCAGCCAACTTCATGCTCTGGGTGATAGTAATGAACTTGTCGAGGTGTTTGTTGGCATCATCATCAGGCAATCCTCTAAATGGGTTTGTTTGTACTTGCTGAATCATGTGGTGCTTCAACGAAAACTCAGGAGCGTTGATTTGCATCGGCGCAATCGGTCCTCCTCGTCGAAACATTGTTGGTTGACAAAGTTCCTCCATGGTCCGAAGATCGGGCTGTGGAAGAGCATTGTTGTTATTATTATTATTCAGGTTCGGTGGAATGTTGTTGTTAACACCTGCCATATCTAAATCTTCTTGAGGCTCGGGCTCTTGATAATTAGAAGATCTAGTACGCATACACCTGAAAAGGCAAAAGAAAACAAAACCAAAAACAAAGACAATATATATACACAAGAAAGATAAAATCTTTTTGGATTTTTGAAATTTATAATTTTTATGGTTTTTTATCAATTTTTAATTTTTATGATTTTTTATTTTTTATGCAAGAAAAATAACGTTCACAAGTGAACGGATCCCAAAAAGCAACGTGTCTCTCACAGAAAACTATTGATCTTAACGAAAAGAGCCGGCAGCGGCGCCATTTAATACAAGGCTTTTGACACCCCGTATAAAAATTAAGTTCGTTTATGTATGTCCTGTCTAATCGAATTGATCTAGGTTTTCTATGTGACTCAGTTTTATTTTGGTGAAAAAGAATATTTTTGGTTGGTTTTAAATTAAAATGTGCAAAACTTAAAAGTAAATGTCGTTAAAGTAAAGGGATAGTATTAATAGAGCGTGAAAAATAAATCTAAGTCTAATTAAAAGAAAGTGTGCAATATTTAAAAACGTGACAAAAAGTAAATTAATTAAATGACTAAAAATAAAGCGTGACGGAAATTAAAATTAGACAAGTATAGAAAATGATAACCTAAAAATAAAACAAGTCATAGTACTAAAAGTAACTCCCAATCGGAATATATTCCAATCACACCGATCGGAATATCAAAACCAAACCTATCGGAATGTCAATTTACACCTGATCGGAATATCAAGAAGAAGACCAATCGGAATACTGTCACTTACCTCCAATCGGAATATTCAGAAAACCCCAATCGGAATGTAGACCAACCTCTGATCGGAATATGGCTAGATGCTGGTCGGAATGATGCTCGGATCCTTTGATCGGAATACTGTCACTATTTCCAATCGGAATACCAAACATGCACCTCAATTGGAATGAGGAGTGAAGAACCAATCGGAATGTTGTCACTTGCACACCAATCGGAATAACCACTTACCTGTTCTGATCGGAATACCAAAACACCCTCCAATCGGAATAATGAAACCCTTTTCAGATTGAACCAATCTGAATGTAAAACCCCTTTCCGATTGGACCCCAATCGGAATACAGAAAGGAAAACTAAAAATAAGCTAAGTAAATAAGCTATAATCCTAATAAGCACTAGACGAAAATCTTAGCTAAAACCGTGTGAAAATAAGCTATAAAACTGAAAGTTAACAACTTTTAAGACACGAAAAAGGTAGACTTTAAGAAAAACAGCTTTTATATAAAAATAACTTTTATAAAAACTATATAAACTTAAAAACAAATCAAATAAGCTATGAAAATAAGAGATTTAAAACAATCAAAAGCATAAAAATGAAATCTTTAAACAACTTAACAAGATGAAAACGTGTAAATCAAAGATTAAAGAAGGGTAGAAGAAGATTAACAAGATAAAGTAAAGGTGCAAGTAATTAAAAAGAAACACTTACTTAAAATTAAAAGTAATTAAAGGTGCAAAACATGTATTTAAATGTGCAAGTAATTAAATGTGCATAAAATAAAGATGGAAGAACTAGTTTGTCAATCTAGCCAACCATGGAAGAACTAATTGTCACGATTAGTCAACAAAATGAAAAGTAATTAGCTAATGACTATATATAGGGGATTAGGGAGGAGGTTAGAGGAAGCTTCCTCCTCTCCTTCCTTTCTTCCTTAATTGCATGCTTAGGTCCCTCCTCTTCTTTAATCTTTTTGTTAATTGCGACATTAGTCCTTAAGCCTTCAAATCTTCTATAATCTTGGACTTTAACGTCTTTTGGCTCGGGATTTCTTGGGACTCGTCTTTTAATTCTTCAATAAGTAAGACTTGAGTTCCTCGGCTTTAAGTAAACTTCCGTCTTTTGACTTTTTCTTCGATAAATCTTCAGAATTGGTCTTGGACTTCCGTTCTTTTTGCACTCTTGACTTCTTGGCTTCGTCTTTCATCCTTTTCTTCAATAAAAGTCCGTAAATACCCGTGAATGTCCGTGTTTTCTCCACTTTTCATAATTTCATCCTAAATTACAACAAAAACACAAACCACGCATAATTCCGACATAAAAGACATAAAATACACGTTTAGGTCCGGTTATTCTTGTATTTAAGTGGTAGAAAAGATGGGTGTTTACACACCTATCATTCACCAAGACTCAACCCTCCTGCCAATGACGATGATCTACCCCAACTTCTTGACTTAAGAGGTGGATCACACGTCACAAGTGTACCAGTCTTTGATGAAGAAGATTTTGCCAGTTGGAAGAGTCAATTTCTTGTGTATCTCGATGGACTTGAACCTTTTCTTCTAGAAATTTTAGAAAATGGTCCTTATATTTCCATGGCGCTTACATCCACTGAAGAAAACCCTCTTCCCAAACCTCTCAAACAATGGACTCCAGCTGATAGAAAATTGGCAAACCAAGACAAACGTCTCAAAAGCATCATAATATCCTGTCTTCCCAAACATATCATGAAGTCTGTCATTCAGTGTCCCACAGCCAAATAAATGTGGACAGACCTCATCCTTGGCCATGAAGGACCCTCTGAAACAAGAGAGACAAAGATTCAGGCACTCAGACTTCAGTTCAATGCCTTCAAGTCACTTGAAGGTGAAAAGGTTCAGCAAACCTATACAAGGCTGAAGATTCTTCTCAATGACCTAGCAATGAATGACGTCACTATTGGTCAAGATGAGATCAATGCCACATTTGTCAACAGCCTTCCAAGAAAGTGGCTGAGTATGAATCAGACTCAGAGAGCTAACAACTCAATCAAAAATGACACCCTTGCTCAGCTTTATGGAAAGTATAATTATGAAGAAGGGCTGATTGATACTATTTACAAGTCAAAGACTGAAAGATTTGTGGTCCAAGGAGCATCTTCCAAAGCCTTGATCTCTGCAACACATCCTCATGACAGCGATTCTGATGTTGAAGAAGACACCCGCAGCAGCCAAGAGTTCTTGACAGACCTTAATGCAGAGTTTCATGAAAGAGCCTTGCTAGCCAACCAAAGAAGATTCTTCAAAAGATCAAGAAGAATTTGATCAGCTAGTAAACCAACTGACAGTTCAAAAGAAACTTGCTTTGCCTGTGGAAAGCTTGGACATTTCCAAAAAGACTGTCCTTCCACCAAGATATCCTCACCCTCTTATCCATCATCTTCATCCAAACCTTACAAGTTCAAACAACATAACAACTCATCTCACCAATCCAATTCATCAGACACTGAAAAGAAGGATTACAAAAACAAGTACAAGGCACTTAAAGCTGAGTTAGAACAAATGAACTTGAAGCTTGAAGCTCTGTCCAAGAAGAAGGGTGGTGATAAAAAGACAGAGAAAGGGTTGGTCGCTGAATCTTATGATTAGAATGATGAGCCACTGACTTCAGATGAAGAAGATACCACCAGAGTCAGGGCTTTCATGGCGATAGCTGAGGATGAACCAGCTGTTGGAAAAGGTGATGCAAGATCAGGACCATGGGTTGACATCACAATGAAAAAGGTACACAGGCTTTTGTCTATGTCTGATAGTGATGAACGTAAGCATGTCCTTGATTACACCATTGTTGATTTACACTTTGTTGAGGAACAAAGAAAGAACCTACTTGATAAGTTTCACTCTGTTAAATCTGAATTGCTAAATGCTAAATCTGAATGTGAAACTCTCAGGCGGGTTAATTTAGAGAAAATATCCCTGCAAAATGAAGTAGCTAGATTGACCTTGAAAAACATTGCTTTAAATGATCAAGTCTCTGAATTAAACAAGGTTATTGAAAAATGGATGTGTGCTAGGTTCACTATAGATCAATTGCTTAATGATGAAGTGCCTGTTGACATTAAAAGGGATATATCTGCTAAGAAAAATAAGCTGAGAATTCTCACCAAACCCAAAGACATTGTCTTCAAATCTACAGAGACAATTCATATGTCAGATACCACTTTGACTAATGACCCTGTCTCTGAATATGTGGCTGAGTTACCACCTTTGACCAAACTCTCTAGAGTTGAACCTAGCAGTTCCTCTCGAGCTGCTAAGGGTGAACTTAGAACAGATATTGAGAAACCTCCAGCTAAAGTTTTTCATGTGCCTGCTAAAATAACTGGTAAACAAGTAGCTTTTAAGCCTATTGCTACTAAAGCTGTGAATAAGGTTGACCCTACCACTGAAGATCGCCTGTTGTCTCTAATGAAAGAAGTAGAACTCTTGAAACAACACATTAAGCCTTCTGCTGAATGCTCTACTTCACATGAACCTAAGTCAGTCCTAGGTGAACCCAAAGGGGAAAGGTTAATCAAACCTTATTGCAATGTATGTAAAAACTCTCACCACATGACTTTAGATCATGACAGACCCATGGCAGCTAAAAGAGCTCAGACACCCTCTAGGGATAGACCAAAGAGTTCCAAAAGACAACAAGGAAATTACAAACCTTATCCTCCCTATAAATTCTGTGGGTTCACAGACCATCACTCAGACGAGTGTGGTGACTTCCCTGGGTGTGATATCTGTGGAAGTTATAACTATGAAACAGTGAATTGTCCCTCCCAACGCCAGAAGTTCTACAGGAACACAAGAGTTGCTAATCAGCAATTCAGGGAACCCACTGGAAAGTGGGTTCACCATAGGAACTAACCTGTTTCTATGTATCTGTGTAGAAATATCTCAAGGAATCGGTACGGTATCTAGACAGTGGTTGTTCTAGACACATGACAGGGATTCAACAATACCTGCACAGATACTCAAAGGAGCCAGGTCCTAAAGTGGTGTTTGGAGATAACTCTTCAGGTGACACAGAAGGATATGGCTCCGTGAACTGCAATGGGATTACATTTACCAGGGTTGCATATGTTAATGGTCTTAAACACAATCTTATTAGCATCAGCCAATTGTGTGATGCTAACTATAAGGTTTTGTTTACTAAGACTCAGGGAACCATATTCAACAAAAACAATGATGTTGTGCTTATTGCACCTAGAAGAAGAGATGTTTATGTCATCAACATGGCTGTTTGCTCTGAAGACAGCTCAAATTGTTTTCTTGCTAAAGCCTCTGAAAGTGTCAATTGGTTGTGGCACAAAAGACTGTCTCATCTCAACTTCAAGAACATCAACAAGATAGCCACTCAAAACCTGGTTGCTGGTCTACCTTCAGTAATGTTTTCTAAACACAAGACTTGTTCTGCCTGTGTCAAAGGAAAGCATCACAGGTCTTCATTCAAGACTAGGCAATCATTCTCTATTGACAAGTGCTTACATCTCCTTCACATGGATTTGTTTGGGCCTGTCAAACCTCAGACCATTAATCACAACAAATACACCTTGATCATAGTTGATGAATTTTCAAGATACACATGGGTGTTCTTCCTCAGAAGGAAAAGTGATGCAACTGAAACCATCATGTCCTTCATCAGACAGGTTGAAAATATGAATGATGTTAGAGTCAAAGCTCTAAGAAGTGATAATGGTACTGAATTCAAGAATCATCAACTTGAATCTTTTTGTGATGAAAAAGGGATTTCACAGAACTTCTCTTCACCTGGCAACCCTGAACAAAATGGTGTGGCTGAAAGAAGAAACAGGACTTTGATTGAAGCAGCCAGAACTATGTTGAATGGTGCAGCCTTACCAAAGAAATTTTGGGGAGAAGCTGTTCACACTGCCTGCTACACAAAAAACAGATCAATCATTGTCAAAAGACATGGTAAAACTTCCTATGAAGTTTTCAGAAAAAGATCTCCAGATGTCAGCTATTTTCATGTGTTTGGATGCCCTGTGTTCATTTATAACTACAGGATAAACTTGGAAAGTTTGATGAAAAGGCTGATGATGGTTTCTTCTTGGGATACTCTCCAACAGCCAAAGCCTTCAGAGTATTCAACATCAGAAGACAAGAAGTAGAAGAAACCTTCCATGTTAGATTCAATGAAGATGAGGAAGTCATACAGAGAACAGGAACAGAGGGTGATGAAATTGATTTTAATGAAAATGTATCTTTCCCAAGTGATGAGTTCACATAACCAAGACCTACCAGTCATCATCACTCCAACACTCTCACTCCTTATGTCCCTGCCTTTGACCCTCTGTCTACTCACAACATAGAAGTTCCTACCTCTCAAGAACTTGATGAAGAAGAACCACAAACTTCTGGTAGTCCCTCTCTTCTAATGCTATTGATGACTCACCAATTCTTCAAATCCCTGAAGACTCTCCTGCTGATAATGAAGTTGTACCTCTTGATATGGCTGAAGAAGACTCTGACACTGAAGTAGTCTTTGAAGAAAGCCCTCCTAGTCAGCAGGATGAAACACAAATTGTACCAGCTGTGCCCACAGGTGTTCCTGTCCTTGAGTCCCCAGCTCCTCAAAATAAGTGGTCAAGAGATCAACACATTCTTCTTGTCAACATTATTGGGGAACCTAATGCAGGGGTCATAACTAGACAGCGAATCCATGACTCAGAGTCTGCCTCAGCCAATGAATGTCTCTTTGCTGAGTTTCTCTCACAAATTGAACCTAAAAGAGTAGTTGAGGCTCTGGTAGAAGAAGAATGGGTAGCTGCTATGCAAGAAGAAATCAATCAGTTCAAAAGGAACAAAGTATGGACACTAGTGCCAGCTCCACCTGGAAAGAATATCACAGGCACTAGATGGATCTATAGAAATAAGATGGATGAAATTGGGAACATCATCAGAAACAAGGCCAGACTGGTGGCACAGGGGTTTTCTCAGACTGAAGGAATTGATTATGATGAAACATTTGCTCCAGTTGCAAGACTTGAAGCCATCAGAATCTTCCTTGCTTATGCTGCCTATATGAACATCACTGTGTATCAGATGGATGTAAAGAGTGCATTCCTCAATGGTGATTTGGCTGAGGAAGTGTATGTTGCACAACTTGAAGGATTTGAGAACAGCGAGTTTCCCAACCATGTGTACAGACTTCACAAGGCCATGTATGGACTGAAACAAGCTCCAAGAGCAAGGTATGAAACTCTTTCCAATTTTTTAACTGAAAATAAATTTTTCAGGGGTTCTATTGATAAAACACTCTTTACCTTCAAGGATAAGAGTGATTTCATCATTGTGCAGATTTATGTGGTAGAACTAAAAATCAAACAACGACTATCTTTAAGTGTTAGGGCAAATCATATCCACTCATGATTTGTGTTTGACTTTGGGTACCCGTTTTTTCCATCATCAATTGGGAGCCGATCATAAAGCCTAAAAGAGACAAACAGTAAGTCCATTTTGTAGAAAACATGATGTAGTAACACACAATATATTAAAACTTTTGAATCAAAAGATTTGAGTACAAAAACAACATTTGAACAATAAAACTTAGGGCAAATAGTATAAACATGTACCTATCTTATGTCAAAATTCAATTAAATATACTTAATTTTTAATTTTCAAATTAAGGTATCAATCTTTTTTCTTATTCCAATTTTGGGACAATTAACAAATTTAAGTGTTATATATTAATGACCGTTTACTTTATTATTGCATCGTTAGTCCTTTATATTAACGACACTTTATAATAAACTAAAAATTCATTTTTTTTATAGTTTTAGACCGTTTTCTATCTTTTTCGTCAGATTTTTACCGTATTCATTCAGATTTTAATCGTTTGTCCAATTTTGTCGTTTTATCTGTTTTATCTGTTTTACCTTTTTTACCTTCTTTAATGTGTTTGATATCAATTTTCACTGTTTTTTTACTGTTTTCGTCCGTTTCTTTCCATTATCGCCTATTTTTTTTACGGAACGAAAAAATAGAAAAAACGAATAAAAACTGTCATAAATGTTAAAAAAAGTCGAAAACGGAAAAAAAACAGCCGAAAACAGTTAAAAGCGGTAAATTGGAAACAAACGGTCAGAAGGGCTTGAAAACATAAAAAATGAACGAAACGGCTGAAAACAGTAAAAGAACGACGAATGTTGTAAAATGGACCAAAACGATTAAAAACCACAGGAAAACGGTAAAAATCAGACGAAAAAGGAAGAAAACGGTCTAAAACTGTAAAAGATGAATTTTGAGTTTATTATAAAGTGTCATTAATATAAAGGACTAACGATGAAATAATAAAGTAAACTGTCGTTAATATATAACTTTTAAATTTGTTAATTGTCCAACATTGCAACAAGAAAAAAGATCGATACCTTAAATTGAGAAAAAAAGTTGAGTACCTTTAATTGTGTTTTGACTAAAAATGGATACCTTTTTATGATATTTACCCTAAAACTTATACTCTACTATTACTAATTAGGTGTAGAGCTATTATCTATATTGATAGTAGTTTATACAAGATTAAAAACAAACCAAACTTTAGGGTTTACATGTTATCGAAGAACAATGCTAAAGACAAAAAGTAATATATGAACAATTCTCATATAACGCAAAGTGTGTGTGTGGGTTAAGGTTATAAACCCTGAGTAAATCCGTTGGCAACATGCGCTTCCATTGGGCTGGATTATAGGCTTGAATATAGCTTTGGAGAAATGGCAATAATAGTACTTAATCTTCAGTAAGGGCTTCCACTACAAGTTCATAGGGTTAGAACTAAAGATCAAACATACTAAGTTAGTCCCTCTGGTTAGAATGGGTTAGCAGATTCGGTCCTAAATTTAACATTCCCTTTTAATCTGACAACCCATACAAGTTTATCATGTCCAGTTTTTTCACAAGGTCACAATGTTGAACTGTATCTAATCCGTTAGTAAGGATCTCTACAATTTCATTTGCAGATCCCACTTTCTCAGTTTTCACAACACCATTCAAGATTTTCTCTCTTACAAAATGTAAGTCAAGTTCTAAGTATTTGGTTCTTTATTGAAAAACAGGATTCGTAGCTATCTTAATAGTTGAATTGTGTCACAATAAAGTGTTACATGTAAAAGGTTTTCACATTGTAAGTCTTTTAAGATTTTAAGAATCTAAATCATTTCATTTGTTCTAGAAGCAAGAGCTTTATACTCTGCTTCTATAGATGACTTTGAGAGAGTATTTTGCTTTTTACTCTTCCAAGAAACAAGATTATCATTTATAAGGACACAATATCCAGTTACATATTTTCTAGTAACAATGCACTTTACCCAATCAACACCCGAAAAAGATTTAAGTGACATATAAGATAGCCTATAACAGTGAATGCCCAAACCTGGAAAACTCTTGAGATATCTCAATACCTTGAATGCAATCTTAAGATGATATTTCAAAGGAGAATGCATGAATTGACTTAAGCAATGCACAACATAAAAAATGTTAGGTCTAGTATTAGTCAAATAAATTAATTTTTATAAGTTCATGATAATCAACAACGTTATCAAGAAAGGGATCACTTTCACTTGGCTCATTAGAAATAACAAGCTTAGGCAACAAAGGAGTCTTAGCAGGTTTACAAGCAAGCATACCATACTCATAAAGCAATTCAAGAATATATTTTCTTTGATTTAAGAAAATGCCATAATCAGTATCAACAACTTCAATGCCAAGGAAATACTTCAACTTATCTAAGTCTTTAATCATGAACTTGCTTTTCAAAAAAACCTTAAACTTCTCAGTCTCAAAAACATTGTTTCTAGTAATGATAATATCATCAACATACATAAGTAAAGCAAGAAATACACCCTAGACTTAGTGTAGAGAGAATAATCAGATTTGCTTTGGTTGAACCCATTTTCAATGAGTACAGACGTAAGTTTTGCATTCCACTGCCTTGGTGCCTGCTTAAGGCCATACACATATCTTTTAGTCTACATACTATGTTATCACCACCAAGATACAATCCTTAGGGTGGTTTCATATACACAATTTCTTCTAAGTCACCATATAAAAAGGCATTGTTAATGTCAAGTTGAAACACAGACCAAGACAGAGTAATATTTAAGTTAAGCAAGCACCTAATAGTAACCATTTTCACAATAGAGCAAAAGTCTCCTCATAATCTATTTCCTCTTTCTAGGAAAATCCCTTAGAAACAAATCTAGCTTTATATCTCTCAATCTCAACATTAGATTTGAATTTCAGTTTCCAAATCCATTTGTAATCTAAGGCTTTTCTGGCTTTAGGTAATTCAACAACTTCCCAGGTATCATTCTCAAGTAAAGTAGATATCTCACTATCCATAGCATCAACCCAAAGAGGACTTGAGATGCTTCAAAGAAACTTTTTAGGTTCACTATTTTATTAAATTAGGTGACAAAACACAAGTTTTTTTATTAAGCTTAGAATATCCAACAAAGTTTTAAAGACCACACTTCACCTTAGATTTAACAACAAAATCATTATAGTTTTTTTTAAAAAAAACAGAAGTTCTAGAAGACTTTCTTAGGTTTTGAGTACCCTGAGCTGAGGTATTTAGATTTTGATCCAAATTTCCTTTATACATATTGTTGTCATCAAGTGTGGAAGCCTCCTCAACCAACCTAGCATCAATGTCTTCACTGTTATGAGCATCATCCCCAATGATTGAGGAATCAACATTGTTCATTGTCCTCAAGGTTGAAAGAGTGACCACTATCACTTTGTGACTCATGGTCACTATTATGATTCGGTGTTACTCTTTCATCATCATTAGGAAGCTCAGGGTCATCTAAATAAAAAAAAAACATGTTTTCTTCTTGAATCACATTAGACATCTAAATTATCATGATTGTTTTTTGAAACAAAATCCTTAAAAGAAAAAAAAGATTCAAAAAGATCAGCATCTCTTGAAACCACGAATTGATGTATATCAAGACAGTAAAGCCTATAGCCCTTTTTTAAGTTAGAATAACCCATCATAACACATTTCTCATACTTATTAGATAGTTTATCATGACTATTTAATATATTAGCAAAGAATAAACAATCAAATTTTTTGATAAGAAAGAGATTAGAACAAGTATTATATATGTCATTTCATAAGGAGATTTTCTATTCAGCATAGAAGAAGGCAATCTGTTAATAAGAAACGTGGTAGTTAGAATGCACCCAGACCAAAATCTCAATGAAATTCCCCTTAAAACATAAGACACCTGGCAATATTCAAAAGGTGTATATGTTTCTTTTCAAGAACCCTATTTTTTGTGGAGCATATGCACAAGATGTTTGGTGTAGTATCCTTCTATCATCACCAAACTTATTGAAATTTAAATTAACAAATTCAGTCCCACTGTCACTTTTAAAGATTTTTAATAATTCTTTTAAATTGATTTTTAATCATGTTATAAAAGATATCAATGAAAATAACAACTTCATCTTTAGACTTAATGAGATGCACCCACACATCTCTAGTATAATCATCCACAATTTTAGATATAATAGCCTCAGATTCTTTAGGTGAGCAACCTTAATCTTAAGGTTAGAGATCGCATGAACATTGTTCAAGTCTTTATCCGAATTAGTCATATGTTGGTTGGCCCCAGAATTAATTACCTTCCCATTATAAACCATTTTATCCTGGAGGTATTAGTATAGAAAGATCTTTAAAAGTTGTCATGAAATATCTTACTTGAATTCAGTTAAGTACTTTCCATATTGTCTTGCACACTACTACCAGAACCATTGTTATCTTTGATGAGAGAGAGCAGAGTAGCAAGTTTTTCATCAGTAAAACCAGATGATGAAGAAGAAGAACCAACATAATTATAAGTAACACCTTTTTCCTTTAAAATCTTGACTAGTTTTCTTTTTTTCCAAAATTAGCAGGGTAACCAATAATATTAAAACATTTGTCAATAGTATGTACATTATAACCAATATTATCACAAACCAATTTAAAATACATATTAGGTTTAGTATTGCTAACATTGTTGGGTCTAAAGGTGTTGGTATTACCAAAACCTACATTAGGTCTGAAATTAGAAGTGTTAGGTTTGATGTTATTAGTATTAGAAGTCTGGTTTCTTTGAAAGTTTATGGCATATCCATTAGACAAGAAGGAAGAGGTCTGAGTCCTTTGAGAGGTCCCAAAACTATTTCCAAATGCTAACCTATGAGATTCCTCACTAGATATGATGGAATAAACATCTTTACCATTAGGTCATGTCTCCCTAGACAAAATAGAACTCCTAATACTCGTATAAGAATCATCAAGACCAATAAAAATTGCATCAATTTTAACAGCTGATTATGTTTTTTGAAATCATTAAAAGCATTACAAACACAATTAGGTAATTCAATCATGGCATCATAGTGTTTCCATAGAGCATTCAACTTATGATAGTACTCAGACAAGTTAGACCCATTTTAACTTAAGGTATTAATTTTGTTACGTAGATTAAAAATCACATAACCATCAACTTTATGATAAGTTTCTTTTAATTATTTTCAAACATGTTTAGCCTTTTTTGAAAAAAAACTGAACAAGAAATAACTCTTCAAATAGAGTTTAAAATCCATCCAAGCACAACAGCATTAACCCTGTCGCATTGGCTTCCCAAAACATCATTCACAACAGAACTTTTACAAGTACCATAAATAAACCCGGTTTTATTTTTACCCTCTAGAGCAAGTAACATAGCATTAGCCCACACTTGGTAGTTTTCAGTTCTTTTTAATTTAATAGAAACAACAACCAAAGTTACAGAGTCATTTGGGTGTAAGTTCAAAGGGTCACTAGCATCAAGCTTGCTAATTTAAGTAATAAAATTAGAGGTATTATCCTCAATCTCACGTCCACCTTGGTTAAACATAATGTCAAACAATCAAAAAAAGAAACTCAGTAAATATCAACAAAGTTCTTAGGCTTCTAACTTCTCAAGGTGTCAGGTCAAGAGCAAGACAAAAGGCTGAGGGTCCAGATAATCACAAAAATATAAAGAACACAAATAACAAACAATCAAAATCAAATGATATAAATTAGGAGAGAGTGTGAGAGGTGTTACACTGCAAGCAAAGCACAATTGAACTATTTCTCCTAGATTCCCTTAGTCTGGGAGTCAATAGAACCGCCAATCGGATAGAATGAACAAACCATAATAAATCAAAATTAGGTCAACCTCAAAATTACCAAATATACCAATAAAAGTGGTAGAAATAAAGCCACTGTTTGACTAAACACCAAGATACCCAAAATAAAATGTAAAACCTAATTTTTCAAAAAAAGGTATAAACCGAAAAAAATTTCAATCTAACAATCTCAATAAACTCGATTTGAAAAACCCCTAATATTTTTCAAGCCCTAAAAACTTTTGATGATTTCAGAAACCAGTTTATGATACCATGTAGAAAACATGATTTAATGACACACGCAATATATTAAAACCTTTAAATCAAAAGATCAGAGTACAAAACCAAGATTTGAACAATAAAACTTATACTCTACCACTGCTAATCAGGCGTAGAGCTATTATCTATGTTGATAATAGTTTATACACGATTAAAACAAATCAAACTTTAGGGCTTAAATTTATCAAAGAACAATGAAAATAACATATGAACAATTCCTAGATAACACAAAGTGTGTGTGGGCGTTAGGGTTATAAACCCTGGATAGATCCGTTGGCAACATGGGCTTCCATTGGGATGGATCATGAGCTTGAAAGTAGTTTTATATAAATGGAAATAGTAGTCCTTAGTCTTCAGTAAGGGCTTCCACTGTAAGTCCATAAGGTTAGAACTGAAACATCAAACATACCCAAGTTAGTCCTCTGGTTAGAACGGGTTAAGAGATTAGGTCATAAATTTTAACACATTTAGACCATTATATTTAAAAAAAATGAAACATTTGACTCAAATTTTTGCTAGCTGTGAGAACAACTATATTAAAAATTCAAAAGTAACTATAGTTTCAAAACAACACAATTATATAATTATACCAACCATCTCTTAATGGTTTGTTTATTGTAAGTTTATGGACTTTAATTTTAATAGTCGTGTTTTAGGATCGAACTCGAGATTACGGGATTGCACAAAATACGTAAAGAGTTAATTAAGTTAATAAATATTTTATATGTTTATTAATTGAACCGAGATTTAAACATTTAACCGGTCGTTAAGTTTAAGAGTTAAGGACTAACAATTAAAGTTGAATAAACTAAAAGAGGAAAAGAAAGATCTGGAACACCCCTTGGGTGGGCTTGACAGGCGGTGGAGACAAAGAAGGGAGAAAATATTTTCTTGCCTTATTTGTTTTGTCTTGGGCTACAAGTTTAGGTACCCTATAAACACATAGAGGGCTTCATAATTCATGTGCTAAAATCACTTCCTCCTCTCTTTCTCCTATGATCAACCCAAAGGAAAATCACCTTTTTTAGGGTTCCTTTTATTCTTTGATTGATTTCTTGAATCAAGCCCTACCCCTCTCTAGGGTTGTTAGGTTGATTTTCCACTATACGTTTAAGCTCGTTTTATAGGTACTAGTATTACGGTTAACTCGTTATTATACGTGTATACACGGACGTGATACAATCTCATTATAGATTGAATCTTGGATCGATTAACAAAATGATAAGTGGTTAATCATTGATCCGTTATAAACCCTAATTGGAGATTCGTTCTTGCCTTATGGAATCGCATTAGCTAAAAGGTATGTAACCCTAATACGATTAATTATGAATGTGTTATTATTATGATCTTGTTAAATCGCTTTCGCTATTACGTGCTTTGATATTTGCTTATGTTTTTATAATTGTTATGAGCTTCATAACCCTTCAGTGGTATCAGAGTCGTTTTAACATGTTATAATTATCGATATCAAAAGATCTTTAACTTTGTTTTGCGTTAAAACTACATGTTTTTTTATATAAAAAATGTAAGAATTTAGGGTTTTGTTCTAATCGTTTTTTAAAATCCGATTATAGAAAAAATTAGGGTTTGTTTTGTCGGTTTTTTAAGCCAGTTTATGAAAAAACTTAAAAAAAAGTGAAACCCTAAAATGTTGTATGATCTTTAGATAAATTGCATGATTAATTTTTATGTCATGTAGATTAATGGTTACGATCCATAGATATTTAATTGTTAAGAGTTTTGGGTGGATCCATGATGAGCATGCATGTTTTTTCATGGATCATATGATTTTATGTGCTATTTATGTTATTTGATTTAATATATCTAAAATTAGGGAAGACTTTTATATGTTTATACAAAAACATAGATTAAATGCTTTATTGAATAAATCGTATGCAAGTAGCTAATTGATTTATTTATTGCACGTATAAATTGTTATTTTGTGTTTATGATTTAGTTTTTTTACCTTATTGTTTTCATGCGTTTTTTTGTATGTTGTAAACAAGGATAACTTTTTAAGAAAAATAATATGGACAAAATCATATTTAAATTAACATTTGTTTTGAAACACAGTGAATAAGGTTATTGGTTTGTGCTTTAGCCGGGTTCTAGAAAAAGTACGTTGTGAATTTTATTGTGGGCAAATTTTTAATTGGTTTAACCAATACCTCAACAATAATTTATGAAGAAATTTAGTCTCGCCGAAAAAGTTTACTAAAGGTTTATTAAACTTATGTTATGGAGATGTATGCACGCTTCTCCATACATTGATTTGACATCAAATGCCATCTAATTGACGAACACTTGAAGTTACAAATGTCGTCATGTGAGATCTTGGACGATGTTGTAATGGAAAGAAAACTTTAATGACTAAACGAGATTGCACATGAATGGTTTTGAGTTCTTTAAATTAGTCAACTTAATTAAGTTACTTAGTAAGATCTAGAAACTTAAGGCATTAAGAGGGGATGAAACATGTTTTACAATGTAAAATGTTTTTTTGGCAATATAAATCCCTAAAGAATCTAGAAATTACAAATTGTTCTATCAATCATTGTTCAACAAGTTACCGTCTTGAATACTTTCATTGTTAGCAGATCAACTAATGTGATGAAATTATGTCAATTTGGATTCTAGTTTTCAAGGAAATACTATGGTTATATGAATATTACATGGGTAGTTTTATTTTCATGAATGTATATTATTGAAAATACTAAAATTCATTTTTGTAAATTCTTTTACAATGTATTAATGCAACGTTACATCGTAAACTTGGTTTATTCATTTATTTATTGATCTACCACCATAAGGTGCGAGGTTAGAGTCAATTTACAATAAAAGATAAACCTAAACTCTTTTCTAAGAGTGAAGAAGGAGTAATAAGGATTTTTGAAATGTCTAATTTTAAATACATAACTAATAGCAAACTTTAATGAACAAAATTTGGAAGTCCAAGGACTAAAAGAGCCAATTACATAACCCTAAACCCGCTTCAAACCCACTAGATAACCCAAAAGCCCACCATACTATACCTAAACCAACCTATAATAGGCCCAAAACCTACACCCACTAACCCTTTCACTCAGACTTTTAATTAATTATTAATTCGTTTGACTTAATATTAATTAGTCCTGATTTTCCCTCTAAACACTCTTCTCTTTCCTAAAACGAATCAAACACACACATAAGAACTTTAAACACTAATCTAGTTCTCATATTAAAGTAAGGGGAAAAGCTTCTATTAACTGCATATCATTAATTAACACCACCCTAATCATACCCCAACCCCCAAAAATTGGTCTCCTTTAGCCAGTTGGCCTCCCCACGTTGCCTTGCCACGCCAAAATGGCAACATTTGAATCTTAGAAGAAAATCAACGTTCCCTGGCTCTTTCTTGTTCCCAAAGGCATTTTGGACGAAGGAGATTCAATCCAACAGTTGTACACTTCTACACAATCACATGGGACTGCTTTTGACTAACTTTCAAAATCTGTGATCAAAGGCATATGAGGAATTCGACACACTAGGGTTTAGTATCATTCTTGTTCTCTAGAATGATCATGTAGCCAGTATATAAGGCATAAGAGTTTATCTTTTTATCTTGTCTCAGAATTTTTCAAAAAACTTTGTGATGCCTTTTTATTGAATATAAAAGTTACTTCTTGTTTTTTGTAAAAAACTTATGAGTTCCAATATATTGTTATGATTTGAGTTACTGTATCACATATAATTCCTTTTTCAAAACTTTTTGAAAAGCTGGTATTGTGGGGATCTATTTTTGGGTTTGCTTAAGATTGTTGCGGTGCTATTTAATCTGTGTTATTTTAATCTTGGTTCAAGTGTCATAAAGGTGTTTTGGTTCAAGATTGTAAACTGAGTATAAGTTTTTAAAAGGAATTGAGAATAATAAATAAATAGAGAGAAAAAAATTCTTTTGGTTATTATTCTGCTAATACTAAATGTTTCAAGATCTTAGATCTTGAAAATAATTGTGACTTATAAAATTTCATCAAACTTAAATTAAATTATTTATGATAAACAAACTACGAACAGGGCTTACTTAGCAACTGGAATTCGGGTCAAAATGTTTGAACTTATGGGATAAACGAGAGATTGGTATCTTTTATAGCTATGTATTGAGAGGTTCCATCAATGTGCACATCTAGTCCTTCAACTAAAAACTCGGCTATAATTTAAACCTTGATCTTCTAAAACTATTGCACTTTCCACCCTATACTTGGCTAATATTGATACTATTTTAGAAAAATAGAAAAATAGTTAATGAGATAACTTAAAATTTTGTGCAATTTAAATTGAACATGTATATTGAGACAACGAAAGTATAAAAGATAAATTCCAGTTTATTAGATATATCCCCTTTCCAACAGGCAATCACTATTTCACATATTTAACTTTATTTCACTCTACGCCTATCTAAATGTTTAAAGATACACCTAACAACAAGATCAACATTTGTGTCAAAATCAAAAGAGGAGATTAGGAGTGAGAAATATTGATATAAATATAAGTTACTAAATTGGTTAGACATAAAATTAGGCATATATATTAGCTTTATGAATCATTTCACTTAAGCTTTAATATCGCCCACACACCAAATAAAAACTTTTAATTCTAGGACAAAAGTTAAAAACACGCAATTAACTTTTCCCAAAATAATGGCACACACAATAAACTTTGCAAAAAATTATTACATCAAACTTACTTTTAAATTTGCATTGGTAAAAGCACGTAATATGACATGTTGGGTTACCATTCAACAAGTCAGCATCCATGTATGTAAAATTTGGTACACCGTTCATCCTTTTCACTAACACTCGTTAAGGCTAACTAGCAGGGTACCCGCGCGATGCGGCGTCGGGTACCCTGTGACAAAATTTTCTGGCGAACAAAAGTTTTTTGGTTATTCATTTTTAACAATCGTTAAGCCCCAGAAAAATCTATCATTGTCTTCTCAGAAAACCACATCACAAGAACCACAACAATCATAAATTACTTATTGACATGAGGTATTTTAAAGGTATGAGTTTTTAAGTTTGTTAAAAAAATGATCGTATTTATTTCTCATGTTAATAAGGTTTTTATATAGATTGGTGTTCGCGTCGCCGACTCTGCCGATATGTCACAGAATCTTGGTGTTGCCGCTACTTTTCAGGTTTTGTTTATAGATCTATGTATTTATCATGTTTTAAAGGTGAAACATATCTAACTTATTGTTGTCAATTTATGATAGTTATGTGAACATTGTTTGGAAAAGAAAAAGTTGGTGATTGAGTTGTACATTATATTCTTTATGTTGTAATAGAAGGGATTGGGGTGTATTTATGTTATCATTAATTGCTTTTTTTAGAAAATATTTGGATTGTACATCATGTTGTTGTAAATTATGTAACTATGCATTATGTAATGGGGCATATTAAATATGTGTATTAATTATACTAATTATGTATTTAATATGTATATAAGCTTTTTATTTTTGTAAAGTGTGTAATAATAGTTGTACATTTAGGTAATAAGGTATATTAATTATTTTAATTATGAGTTTTAATTATTCTTATGTAGTATACTTGTGCAACTTGTACATATGCATTAGTATCTTGTATTACTTAAATATGATTTTTTTATGCATTAATATCTTGTAAATTGTGCTTGGATGATTATACCTCTTAAAAATTGAGCATTTAATAAGGAGAGAGATACTAATTCTTTTTATATGTAGTATAGATTTTTTTAAAAATATTATCCTAATATTTTTTAAAGTTTTTATTAAAAAAATTATTAAATATATAAAATTTATTAAATATAAAAAATTAATTTATGTTATATTATTAGGAAAAAAGTTTTCAAAATGAAAAAAATAGCTCGTATTATAACTTTGCTAGAAAAATATTATAAAAAATGTCAAATATTACTCGGGTTTTTTAATGGCATAAAAATAGTTCATATTATAAGTTCATTACAAAAAAACAATGTTAAAAAAATTAACATGTAATATAACTTTATTATAAAAAGAAGTTTTTAAAATTTCAAAAAAAGTTAGTTCATATTATAACTTTATTACAAAAAAATAAAAAAAATGCGTGTAGTCACTCAGTAAAGTTTTCTTAAAAATGATATTAAAAAAAGTTTATATTATAACTTTACTATACAAAAGTTAAAGAAATATTTAAAATTTAGTTCATGGTATATATTTATTACAAACATTATAAAAAATGTCAAATATTATTCGGTAAATTAAAAAAAAATTAAAAAATTAGTTTGTATAGAAAGTTTATTACAAAACTTTAAAAATATTTAAAAAATGAGTTTTAATGGGAGTTGCTGAAAGACTAAAAGAATGAATTGTGTAACAAACTTTCAAGATAAATTGTGTAATTAATAATAAATATCACTTGTTTGACTAGTAAATCCACGGGTTATAGTTACATGGTTTTACAAAATTTGAAAGTTAGTTTGATGTACTAGTATTTTGCAAAGTTTTGCTTGCTTTGTTCTTCTGGGAAAAGTTAATTGCGTGTTTTTCGCTTTTGTTCTCAACTTTAACGCTCTGTTCTCGAGTTTATTTTTAAAAGAATGGAAGGGGAGAGGATGGGAAGGGATGGGAAGGGATCATATGAGGAAGAAAGACAAATATAATAATTCATGTTCTCTAGTTTACATTTTTAGTTAAGAGGAATGGAAAAGGAACCTAACATAATTACTAAATAACCCTCAAATTATCCCCTAGCTGGTAGTGAATTATGCGTTTGCCTTTGTAGTTTCTTATCGTAAATGTTGAATTGTCCACATCAGTATGTCTTTGCCTTTGTTGTTTCATAAATGCATACAAGTTCACACATACACATTCAGTTTATGGTTAAGCAAACACCAAGATATATCATATCTAATAGAAACAGCCTTTGTTGTTGTTAACAAGATGCATTGTTTAGTGTGTGTTTTCATCACGACATATGAAACTTGTTTGTAAATCCATGGTAACCCTTCAAATTGGAAGAGTAGCAGACCTTACCAGGTCGGACATTATTCCGTACTGCTAATGAGATTGAACATGACGTCGTTTTTCCTTTTATTTTTTTCATATCTAATATGGTTCAGGTGATACATATCTATACTATTTATGATGTAACGTAACTAATTGCCATGCATGAAAAGAAACCGAAATTTCGAGTTGTTGTACCAATATATATCTTTATAACGATAATGCGAAACATAACTACTCCGTATATGAAGTTGTCAGTTCGGTATTATAAAAGATGACAAATTAGAGTTGAACAAAATTCAAATTAACAAAATATCAAATGAAAATACGCAAGTTATAAGTGTTTGAAATTGGTTGAAAAAACTGTAGATAATGTGGTCATGCCGTCATTGTGTGGAACTAGGTTACAGTAAGTTAATATAAAAAATGAGGGTACAAGTGTAATTTAACAAAATCTCATTGTGTTAACTATCTGCTTCCTCTCCTAATCATCCCAAAATTGGAGGGATCAGGATTACACATAAAAGTTCATTCCTTCCCTTCCTATCCCCTTCCCGTCCTCTTCCATCCCTTCTTAAAAAAAACTTGAGAACACAAAATATTTGTGATTTCCTTCCCCTTCCTCTTCCATTCTTTTAAAAAAAAACTCGAGAACAGAGTGTAAAGCAGTTTATGATGATGCCACCACTTAGTTAGTACTCCTCCGTCCTAAAATTATTGTCCCGCGAAAAAAAACATACATTTTAAGAAAAATACCACCTTTTTAGTTTTCTTTTATTTTTTGCAGAAAGACAGTTTTACCCATAACCAATTAATTTAAAACTTTATTAAAGTTTGTAATTATAATTTCAATTAAGGGTAATCTAGTAATCTCGATCTAAAATTTCTACCTATTTTTAAAAGTTTTAAAAGTGGACAATTAATTTGGGACAATCCGAAAAGGAAATATAGACTATAATTTTAGGACGGAGGGAGTATATCTTAACCTGTATACTAATAAGATCACTTTTAATGAAATTATACCTTTTTGCTTCTTGATATCTTAAATTTTTATTCGTTTTAGTAATCTGATTTTACCAACTCAGTTTTAACATGTAGCCAGAAGTTGCATCTTAATTTCGTTTAAATTTTCATATCTTCAGATAATGCAAATTGATGTGTATATTCTTTGTAATTTAACAAACTAATATATTAATATAAAAGAAATATATTTTCATTAAGAGGATAAATGAAAAGAATGATATGTATTTAAGTAATAGAAATTACTTGTTAATTACATTAAAGTCTTCATGTATTTAAATAATGCAAGTTGATGACATACATATCATCAAGAGACGACTTTTTGTAGTTTTACTTGTTCTTTCATGCCCAACTCAATTTAAATACAAAATGAGCAAATGACTTGAAAGCGTCTAAGGTTAGCATATAACATAATGGAGAAAAAAGTAAAAGAAGCTCCTGCAATCGGTATCGACCTAGGCACAACATATTCATGTGTCGCAGTTTGGCACCATAATCGTATTGAGATCATACCAAATGATCAAGGCAACAGAACCACACCTTCTATCGTTGCTTTTCGGGATACAGAACGGCTCATTGGTGATGGTGCCAAGAATCAAGTCGCTATGAACCCTGCTAACACCATATTTGGTCAGTCTCTAACTACTAGTTTTCGTACTTTGCGTTTTTTATTGTTTTTATGGATAACAAGATTTGTATCCGAAGAGATTTGTTTATGCTGTCACAGATGCTAAAAGGTTGATAGGAAGGAGATTCAGTGACCCCATAGTGCAGGCTGACATGAAATTGTGGCCTTTTAGGACCATAAAAGGCCCGGCAGACACGGCGAAGATTGTTGTGAGCTACAAAGAACAAGAGAAGGATTTTTTGGCCGAAGAAATATCCTCAATGGTTCTTGGCAAGATGAAAGAAATTGCCGAGGCGTACCTTGGAAAAGTTGTGAAACATGCTGTGATAACAGTCCCAGCGTATTTTAATGATTCACAGCGTCAAGCAACAAAGGATGCAGGGACTATTGCTGGTTTAAATGTCATCCGTATGATCAATGAGCCTACAGCGGCTGCAATTGCGTATGGTTTGGACAATAAGTCTGAAATCATTGGCAAGATAAATGTGCTCATATTTGATTTGGGCGGTGGTACTTTTGACGTATCTTTATTGACCATTGAGGAAGGGGGTATCTTTGAGGTGAAAGCGGTCTCTGGAGACACTCATCTTGGAGGAGTGGATTTTGACAACTGCATGGTAGATTACTGTGTTCGGGAATTCAAGAGGAAGTGGGATATGGATTTGACAGGGAACCAAAGAGCACTGGGGAGGTTGAGATCCGCTTGTGAAAAAGTTAAAAGGATTCTCTCATCCACCACGCAGACGTCTATTGAACTGGATTGTTTGCATGAAGGAGTTGATTTTTCAATGAGATTTACTCGAGCTAAGTTTGAAGAGCTCAACATGAGCTTGTTCGATAAGTGCATACAAACTCTTGATAACTGTTTAAGTGATGCAAAGGTGGAGAAATCATGGGTGGATGAGATAATTCTTGTAGGTGGTTCAACTAGAATACCTAAGGTCCAACATATGTTGCGGGATTTTTTTGATGGGAAGGACTTGTGCAAGAGTTTGAACCCAGATGAGGCTGTTGCATATGGTGCAGCCATTATGGCATCAAAGTTAAGCGGTATAAATGAAAAGAGCATTCAAGATGTGTTGCTGCTAGATGTCACACCTTTATCCCTTGGTGTAGAAATGCAAGGAGAAGTATTTGATGTTGTGATCCCAAGGAACACTCGAATACCTACGAAGAGATCCAAAAATTATTATACAACTACAGACAACCAATCAAAGGCATCTGTCAAGGTGTTCCAAGGTGAAAGGTCCAAAACAACTGATAACCATTTCTTGGGAAAGTTCTCTTTTTACGGAATACCGCCTGCTCCTAAGGGATTTATAAAGTTTACGGATTGCTTTGACATTGATGCTGATGGTATCCTCACAGTCACGTCGGAGATAGAATCAACTGGTCAAACAAAGTCACTCACCATCACAAATGAAAAAGGCAGACTATCCAAGGAAAAGATTGAAAAGATGATAAAAGATGCTCAAAAATACAAACTTGAGGACCAAGAATACAAGAACAAAGTGAATGCATACAATGCTTTAGAGGATTGCTTATACAACATGAGGAATAAGGTCAAAGAGTATAGGATCAACGAGAAGGTGAACTCCGAAAGCTTGCAGAAAATGGAGCATGCGATTTCTGAAACGACTGAGTGGCTAGAAGAAAACCAAGGTGCACCTATTGAGGAACTTCAGCGCAAGAAGGTATTCATAGAGTTTGCGTGCACGCCACTAATCTAATTCTCATTTTATGATACTCAAACTTTGGAAATTACTATGTGCGTGATTACATATTGTTTTAAATTGTTTTTTTTTTTGTAATAAAGTTTGAATGGATAAATATATTGGATCTGTAAATTAAAAAGTTATAACACACTGAATGTAAAATTTTTGTGATGATACTGATGTAGAGTACTACAATCGTGTTTTGGTGTGGGTGTACCTATACACGCCGTAACTATAAACTAAGATAGACGAGCTAAGTTCAAATTACAACAGCAATTTAGATGATTCTAATTTGGTATAATTCTTTACAAGATACAACAAAGGCTCTATGTTCATGATTATACAGATCCACGAAATAACAAAGGCACCTTCTCAAAATGAAAGAAATGCTTTCTAACGCGATATATATGTACACTATACATAACCGCAGCAATTGTCACCAACCCATACGACAACAAGTTCAACTTCCAGAACTCCTAAGAGACCACAAATGCAAATAAAAAAGATGTTAGAGATGAGAAACCAAAGAAAAATAATGATGGCCTCAAGTCTTCATTAATATGAGCGAAAAAAGATCACCTGAGGATTGGAAATGATTAAACCCATAATATATGTCATCAAGTCCCAGAAAGACTGGATTGAGTTCTGAACACCTCCAACGACAGCTCGATCAGATTCAGAAACTTGATCCTGTTTCAGAAATGAAGCTAAAGTTAGAAAACTCAAATTAGTCATTTTCTTAAAATTTCAGGATTTGAAGTCACCTGCATTTGTTGGATGACTGATAGATCAAACACCCATAGTCCCAGACGTGACACTGCTACACCGCCCATCAACAAATACGCGGATGTGGTGTGGTTTTCTACCCATATTGAGCCAACACAAATCAAGAGGCAAGTCCACTACATATAAAGAACACATACCTTTAGCTTGCATTTCAACATCTTTAAAAGAAAAAAAAAAAAACTATGATTACCTGTGACCAGATTGACCAAAGTCCTGTTCGAAGTGTTGATATTCGTGACTCCATAAAAGGGTACAAAAATGTAGCCGAGATACCAATGATCGCGCTTATTCCTCTGCCTGTTCCAATTATGTACGCTGGTATTCCATCCCATTGCAATGTAGCAGTCATCAAAGTCCCAAAACTGTCACGAAAACAATGCTAAATAAATCAAGAAACGGGCTCTCATCTTTTAGGACTGTATTTATTTTTTCATTGCAAAAAAAGTTGTTCTATCAAAATCACATCTACCTGAGGACTGTAAAGTAGAGTAAAGCTAGAGATAGTCCAGGTAGAACGACATCTTGTTGAAGGTACACACGCCAAGCACGAATAAACGTACTTTCAGATACCTTTTTGACCAGTTTTCTGACCATTAGGTTACCTGAAGATACACCTTCAGTATGATCAAATTTGTTGTGATGTCTGTTACCTTGTTCCCGAGAAGTACAATGGGCTTGTTCTTGATCATTTAGTATGGTGCCTTTTAGGGCTCTTTTTTTGCTACTCTCTGATAAAGCAGGGATCCCTTTATATACTGAGTGTAAGAGCCAATACTGCAAAAAAACCGAGAATATGTTCCAAATTGCTAAACTGACTGCAGAGGCAATCATTGACACAAAACTGATGATGAATCCAGTGACAACAGGCGCAAATAGTTTGCTTATTAGATCGATTCTCCGTATTCTTGAATTCATCTTTGTTAGAAAGTTTGAAGAATGCCCTTCGGATATCACCACAATCCTGTCAAGATATACATAATCTATTTCACTCTCTGGCTAGAAAATCGAATAGATAGTTTGTTTGAGTTTTGAGGTCAGACACGACATGTCAGCATCTCATCGGTGAACGCATTTCTCGATTAGGGTCATCATGAAAACTTTCAAGATCTTAACAGAACTAGATTGAGTTATGAACGTTTGAACAAGATGGTTTGACCTCAAAAGTCCAACTAACAGTTGGACTATGGTCTACAACATGAAATGACAATGGAGTTTGACTTTTTTGGTCAAAACAAAATTTTAGGTTAACATATTTCTAGATTAGGGTAGTAATCAAAATTTCTACACGCTATAAGAACTTCTAATTTATGAAGATTGACCTCAAAAGTCCACTCAACTAGACTGTTTTTTTTGTTACCCAGACTAGTTTATGAATTTACCATTCTCTTTCGATCAAAATGGTGCCAGCAAGAGTTGAAAGAACAGCAATAGCTCCCGAAAGATTTGTCAGCACAACAAGTAAAGTAAATGTAGTAAGATTGGTTACACGTAAGTCTGGAGAGATTAAAAGTGCCACCACTGTAACTCCGGCAACCATGAATGAGAGGTTTTGTGTTAACAGCCAAGTTCTTAGAACCTATCAAATAAAAAAGCTGCAAGATTAAGCACTAAAACGTATTCAAGTATCCAGGGATGGATTTAGGAATTCTGTAACAATAATATGTTCTACACAATGCCCAACTTTCACTTCTTAATGTTTGAGTTATATTGTGTTAAATTTCCTATCTTTTCGATGTTAGTCTTTAATTTAGTGGCTTTGGCCTTTACGATTTTCTAGCCGATCACTTGTATTTTAGCAGTTTTCTTATCGATGTATGTCCAATAGTCTAGCTCGTAGTTGTCGTTACAGTGACTTTTTGACCCGGTGTATTTGGTTTTAGGCTATATTTTTTTCTTGATTACTATTGGGTTACTTGAGTTCTTTTTAACTTGTGTTAACGAGTCTCTTTTATTCCCTTCTTTTTCGAAAAAAAGAACATAACTTTCACACTTTTAAATGTGAGGATTCACGAACATATATGTTCAGGCTTAGTGACTAAACGTACTTATAAGAGATTTAACTTGTAAATTAATAATCTGGTTTTTCACAAGCTTAGCTGCTTAGAGAATATGCTCTACAAACAAAGTGGTTTTTCACAAGCATACAAATAGATAGAGGAGTTGGTACTATCATGTCCACCTCATGTTTTTGGCCCTGCCCTGAAAAGGTTTTACCTACATGTAAAAAGTTTGGTCGATTTAACGCTGTATTAACAAATAGTAGTATATAGTTTCTGATATCTAGATTCATTTTAATGTGCCCAACAATCAGATATGCATTTTAACATAGCAATAAGCAATAATAGTTAGCTTTGAAACGCTTCTTTATCCAAGTGACATATATTGTTAAAACTTTTATTTACCGGTAATGACAATCTTGACAGATGACCCTTGTAAACATGCTAAAGAAGTAAATACGTAAGGCGGCGTGCGTGCATTTTGTCTCAATGTTATGTTTTTGTATCGTTTTCTGGGTATACAATAAGAAATCAAACACGTAATAATGACTGAACCTTTGGATAAGTAGATTTGTCGATCCATTGGCCTACGAGGGGACCAAATATGGTGGTTGACGCCGACTCAACCACCCCATAAGCTGCAGCCATAAGCAAAGAATCCGGCCAAACGTTTATCATATACAACCCTACAGAAAACTCCCACATCCTATTTAAATCCATAAAAATGTGCTTTAGAATCATTTCAACAGAACTTACACTCAAACCAAAATGTTAAAACAATAAATCCTAGACAGAAGAAAACGATATGGATCGATACCACGATTACTTAAAGAATTTTGCAAATATGACTAATAAATATATCGATCTATGTATGATCAACAAGAAGTTCAATAAATGCTGAAATCAAACTAATTCGCCTTGTTTTGTAACATAAGCAGTTTCACTAGTTTTGTCGACAAACAGTTCTTTATTTGAAATCATATTGTGCTTAGAAGTATTCCGTACATAATGTAAGAGGACATAGCATTTCTCACATATATTTAGCTCTTTTTACCAGATACTACAAACATATACTCGTATTCGCATGTATGTATTTCTGTAGAAAGAGGTTGATAGAAAGATATATGAACCTGGCACCCCATCTGGCTAAGAAGTGACCTGCATATAGATAAATCAAAAGAGATGTAGGGATATGATCTTCATGATTTTGATGATAATAAGGAAGGTGATGTTCATCCTCCAATTTTACATAATATCCCTCGTCCATATCCCTCTTGATCTATATGTATCTTTATGTAATTATTATGTGTTTATTGTAATCTCCTTTGATCTACAAGTCTTTGCATGTGAATATATATTCTGAGCAAGAGATGAAGAGAGGGTGATCTGAAATTACTATTACACCCTTGCATATGTGGCCAACATGTTATATGACAATGTAGTTGGTATAAATGTATAATGTTTTAATAAAAACTAACAAGTTATCCACGCGTTGCGACGGCGGGTACCTTGAAACTAAAATTATTCATATATAATGTTTTACTATTATAGAGTTAGGATCAAATAAGAAGATTAAGTAAAATAAGAAGAATGAGAAGAAACCACAGCCACACATTTCAGATGCACCTACAAAGTCAGATGCATCTCCCCTTAAAATTCTCCTTCCTTTGTGGAATTTGTGGTCAGGATTTCTTCTTATTCTTCTCATTTTATTTTTTCTTCATACTGGATCCCTACTCATTATACTATTATATATCGTGAATAATGATAATAGTTTTAAGTTGTAATAACTTTAGGCAATAATGAATCATATCATATAATATAGTATAACGATATTGTAATGATTAATGTTGAAAGGTATTTGCTAATCTGTGTAACGTTCATCAGAATATTATATAACATATAAATATCGGTAATTTTCGTAATTTATATGTTTACACGTCTTCATACATTACAATAACCTTCAAATCTTCCTAATTTGATATATACAATTCAATGAAATTAATTAGAAAAAATGATTAGTATTTCACTAAATTTATTCTATAATAGATACATAGTTGATGTATGTTTTCGAATATACAAATTTAAAAATAAATAAATGTTCATAACCAAATAGAAATATGATATTAAACTTACATTAAAGAATAATTTAAATAATTATATGTAAAGAATATATTGTTTATAGCATTAATCACTTATACATATCGCATATTAATTTTATTTATTTTATCATATAATGGTGTATTGCTCACAAACTAAAACAAAAATACATTTTGTTCAAAAAAAAAACATAAATGCGTTTATAAAGTTTTGTTGTTATAAAAGTTCGTACCAAAAACTTGTAAGGTTATATTGCTTAATTTTTTTGAGAAAGAGTGCAATCTTTTTTATAAGTAGTATATATATGTATGTAATTGGGTCATTTTTATCAGTTTTGATGGGTCCTCTTCAGTTTGTTCTTGAACGGCTTTTATTGGCTAGTCGAGTCGATGGTGACTCTTGTTCCCGGTTGAACCTGTTGGACTGGTTCTGTTTTTAAAACTATGTACACTATCAATTTAGTTAGACAACTTTTATAGATATATATTTTTAATTTTTATATAATATTAATATATAATTGTAATTTTAAGTAATTGGATATATTAATCATATATTAATTAGTATTAATATTTTTTATTTTCAAATGTGTATTAATTAATATGTATTAATTAGTTTTAATACGAGTATTAATTTTTTTTGTGCTTTAAATTCATTTTTACGTCTATCATAATTATTATACTATTAATTACATATGTAAGGTTGTTTTATTACTTGTACTATTTGTTCTTTTAGTTATAAAATAGGGTGAGAGGGTGTTTTAATTAAAAAATCAATATAATATGTTTTAAGTTTTAATTATAGAATTTGATGTGATATATTTTTAAGTTTTCTACTATTATTATACATACTTGTTTTGCTTGTACAAACTGAATTATACATTGTAACTTGAAAATTTCAACTATTCTAAAAATAAAAGAGCAAAACGCTTAAGAGCATCCACTATGTTGTTTCAAGAAGAGGTTTAAAATTTTATAAAGAGGTCTAAAACTTTTTTTGCCATGGTGAGAAACCATTTCATGCCTAGGTGTCATGAAGAGGTATAAGATCTTGAAGAGGTCTAAAACTTTATGTGCATTTAATTCATGTTATAAACTAAACAATTTATAAACCTCAAAAAGTTTAATCCATAGTGAGAATGAGTTCATGATGTAAAAATGTTTAAGAATTAATGACATTATATGATGTGACAATTTTATAAACCTATACAAAAGTTTATCATAGTGGATAGCAAGGTACCCGCGCGATGCAGCGGCGGGTGCCCGGTTCATAACTGGAGAAAAACAAAAATGAGCATGATCTCGATCAGACTCGATTCGCTCGTTTTTATAGGTTTTGGTCACTTGATTTTTGGATACTTTTTATTTGCTAGCCGAGTCGGTGGCTAATCATGTTTTCTGGTTGAACAGCTTTTTCTATATCTATGCTTTTAATTGTTGTACAATATGAATATATAATTGTATTTATAAATAATGTGGTATATTAATTAGTATTAATTATTTTTATTTTAAAGTGTGTATTAATTATTATGTATTAATTCGTATTAATGAGTAATTTGTTTGTATGATTTAATTAAAACTTTCTAATAATATTTTTATGGTTGTATATTATGTATAAATGAATGTAAGTTGAAAATTCAAGTATACTAAAAATAAAAGGTTAATATACTTTATAAGTAAATATAGATAGCAGAGTACCCGCGCGTTATGGCTGCAGGTACCCTTTAACATAATTTTCGTCGAATTGTACTTTAATTATATGTTTTTCTTACAAACACATATCATAAAATGACAATTTGAGGTTTTGGGTAACTGTATGTAAATGGCTAGCCTAACCGATGGTGACTCCGGTCCCCGGTTGAACTCGTTGGCTTGATCCGATTTTCAAAACTAGATACACTATCATTTTCGATAGAATATAATTTTATTTGCTGTACAATGTGAATATATATAATTATATTTTTAAATAATGAGGTGCTTTAATTATATATTAAGTAGTATTAATTATTTTTATTTCAGACGTATTAATTATAATGTATTGCTAGTAATTAGTTATAATGAGTATCAAATTATGCTTGTATTAATAAGGTGTTAAAAAATGCTATTTTAGTTTTCTAAGCTTCTTTTAGTTATACATAATGCATTAGTAGTTGTAAGTTGAATTTTCAAGTATTTTATAATTAAAAGGCCTAAATGCTTTATATGTAGTATAGATATAGATACTAATGTAGTAAATACAAACATTGTGTTTTTATTTGATTTATCAGTCATTTAAAAACCTAGATGACCCGTTTAGTAACAAAAGAACAATGTCATCTGCTACATATTTTTTAACGGCGAGTTAAGATAGTTACTAAGTTAGTTTTCGATTTTACAATACTTAAGACCTCTCGCATGTGATAACAACCTCCCTAAAGACACCCTTGATAGTCAACTAAGCTAATTTATACGCATATTGTAATTTTTAATTATTGATTCATACATGTTATTTGGGTATGTGCAGTTAAACATAATATGTTTAATAAAGTAAAAGTTAAATATACTCTATGCATTTTTCTTGCCAACTTTATTGGCATTGTGCATATCATATTTTTATTTAGGTATCCTTATGTATTAGCATGTCTATGTGAATTTGTTTCCATCTTTATTACATAAAAACATACATAAACATCCCTTTTGTCAGGATATACGATCGTTTAGCCATCAAAAATGCATGATTCTATCGGAGGCACAGACTCAATACAGAGAAGACATTTTTATTGTAACGTCTATTTTTTTATAATTAAACATTTAATAGAACTTCACTATTTATTTAAATAATGGTTGTTAAATTTTTACGTGTTTTAATTAATTTATCGTGAGTACGTTTAATTAAATTGAGGGACTAAAAATCGATTCTAGAAAACCTATAGGCGTAGTCGGCCGATTATTTGCTATAATGTATTCTAGAAGTTTTTTGTTTATTAATTAAGCTAATATATTTACCTTAATTATTTTTCATGGTTTAGGGACCAAGTAATTTGAGGAGGTGGAGAATAGTATAAATACACATCTTCATAGCTCATAATTTGTGTCCCTCTCCTCTTTTCTTTGTGCGTCCAATCTAACCAAGAAAAGAAAGAAACCAAACAAATGTTCCCTTAAACCCTAAAATCACCTAAGTGTAAACATTTGCAAGATCGACTACCTTTTTGTAATCTCTTGTCAAGTTTCTAAGCCTTTAACTAAACCTTTGATCCTCGTGTCAAGGTTTTGGTTGTTCTTGTTTCCCTTTGTAGTTCGACATACTCTAAACCCTAACTAGGGTTTCGGGTGATTTTTCCAAGTATCTTGTAACACTTTATAAACCGGTCCTTAGGTAATCCCAATTAGGGTTTTGGATCTATGGTTTGTAGTTACAAGATAATCGAAGTGAAGTTACTACTAGCATCGTAGTGATTGTTTGTTTGACGTGTCGTGTGAGCAAATGATAGAGGCAGTTATTTAACCGTTTAGTTCAAGATCAAGATTCATTAATTGATTGCTTCAACTAGTTCACGGTTGGTTTTAAATTATTTTTCTTATGCGATTAATTGTGTATGATATACTAGATCCATTCCGTTGCGTACTCGTAGTTAATTGTTTAACTAGTTCTTAAATCCCAACAGTGGCATCACGAGTCAACTCGTATGGCATTCATGGGTTACAATAGAATGAACACGCTTGATCCGCTCAAAACCTCTTTTATTTATGTTTCTATTACAATAACATACATTCTTGCCATAAATTTTAATCTTGATCTATTAAAACTGGGTAGGTTAATTGAATTGGCTAATAAATTATGAGTGTTTTTATTATCCGTCAAAGACTTTAGAATATCACTTTTGTAATTCATGCAAGTCATCAAGTACCTTGCTCGAAAACTTGATGAGTGTCTTTGGTCCTCAATTTGGGGAAGACTCATTCAAGACTTAAATCTTATATGTTATTGCTTTCATATAGAGTATATCTTCACCTCTACCCCATTTTCTAGTATGTTTTTATGTGCTAATTTGTTTTCCATTATGAATTGCAAAACTTAATAATATAAGATTCTAGGAATCATAAAAACGGATCTCTACTTATATCGAAACTCGCTTTAAAAGTATGTCATATTAATACACTTATTTTTCCTTGCAAATCAGCTATGTGTTTTTTGTGAAAATTTGTTTTTTAAACAAAACTTAATATTGACATAAGATCTATGAAACTTGTTTTTATTATATTCTAATTGTTTTGCGAAATCATATTGTCACTCGAGTTGAGCTTCATACCGTAATGATGTCTTATAAACTCTCTTCTAACGACGTGATTTGCAAGACTAATTGGTTTATAATACTTAAAATTACAACACCGTTCTTTGTTTCACTAATGATGGACTTGATATTGGACTACGTGTTCTAGTCAATCCATCTAGGGTTTGAACGATTTTTAATGCTTTCCCATGTCATATAGATGTTTCGAAATTTATATGACAATTATCCCAAGCACTTGCACCTTCTGGCGCATGAAGAGTACGATATAGGGTTTGATCATTCTTTAATGCTTTCCCGCGGTAAATACGCCTAAAACAAAGTTAATAAAAGGTTTTTCTTAACTTGTTCTAAAAAGATGATTGCATGCATCTTTTTACACGATTTTGACATCTGTTTTCTAAACTTATGTGATACCTATTTGAATTTTTAAGTCTATGCCCTCCAATCTAAAAGCACGTGTAGTTGTTTTTCTTCATCTAGCCAGACCTAGGGCGAATTACATACCCGAGGCAATTTTTATCATAGGTCAGATCTATGCCAATTATTGCATGTTTTACATTGGTACGATTTAAGTTAAGTTCCTGGTCTAATTCGGAACTCGAGGCATAAGATGAGATGAAACATACTCATGATTTTATTACATGTAGAACAAGTTTGTTTGAGATGTTCATTGGTACTCGAAAAGGTTGTGAGAACATCCCATTCAAATTGTTGGGAATTATTTGTTAAGTGTCAAGTACCATTAGTGTATTTGAAGTACTGTTAGTGTTATGTAAGTACCGTTAGTGTTAACGCGGTACATAGTAAGTACTACTACTTATAAAGTAAGTACTGCTATGAAGATTAGGACGAATATATCTTTGTATAAGATATGTCATAGTTATAGTTAGATTATATCTTATGTGATACACCTAATTAGTTAGAATATTGATAATATATCTTCTGTGATATAGTTATCTTTATAGAATATTCTAAGGTTTCTAGGGTTCCTTACTCTATAAAAGGAACATAGGTACAATGTCTTTCATGTACCTCATACAAGTCGATTAATAAGAGAATCGAATAGTTAAAAGTAATTTTGTTCTTCTGTGCTTTATAAGTTAGATTCCGCATAACTTATTTGGTGTTTAGTAAGAGTGCTCAAAGTGTTTTAGTTTGATTACAAACTATTATACTAATTCTTAACAGAATATAGATCCAACCAAAGGGATCAACAAGTGGTATAAGAGCTTGTTGAGAAACTCTGAAAAAGAAGAACACGAACCCATACACTCCTCACATACCAAATCTCAATGTCTCAACCAGATGGTGTTAATGCTCATGTGGATGATGTTCAGAACACTGATCCTGTTCTACCTCAAGGACAACCACAAGTTGTGCATCCTGCACCAACACAAGGAGCTCAAGTCGTGAATAATGTAGCTACCTCTACATCAACACCTTCTCATACTCTCTCTGCTATTAAACTCCCAGTTCTCAAAGGTGACAATTATGAGACTTGGGCTATGCAGATGGAACACTACTTAAATCACACAGATCATACTGTGTGGCAAGTTATCAAGAATGGGAACACACCAAAGAAGCTTCACTGGTTGCCAGACGATACATGCTATGTTCTACCTGCTGTGACTGCTGATGAGGTACAAGCAGAGATCAGAGAAAGAAAAGCTAGAACTGCTTTGGCTATGGCTCTTTCTGTAGACATTCTACCAAGCTTTCATCACTATAAAGATGCCAAAGCTATGTGGGATGATTTAAAACTTAGATTTGGAGGCAATGACAAATCTAAGAAAATTAAGAAGATTGTTCTTAAGCAATAATTTGATAACTTCTCCATTACCAGTGTAGAGGGAATACATGGTGGATATCGAAGGTTCAGCAAATTGCTTATTCAGTTAGCAGTTTATGGACAAGTAATTCCTAATGAAGAAGCAAATCTAAAATTCTTAAGAAGTGTTCCACCAGAGTGGAAAGCAATGGCTATGCACTTCATCACAAGAGATGATTTGGAAACAATTCCATTTGATCATCTTTACAACAATCTTAGAGCATATGAGATGGATGTGAAAGGCACTAAAGTAAAGACAACAACTACTTCAAAGTCTAACTTGGCTTTTGTGTCAGATGGGAACAACGGTACTTACTTTCAAAATACCGCTAGTGGATCTAGCAGCGGTACTTAATTCACAAATACCTCTGAAGGACTTACAAGCAGTACTTACCCACAAAGTATTGAAAGAAGTCCTATGATCTCTCAAAATCCACATGGAAGGTCTTCACCAATGATGCCTTCTCATTCTTTGCTGGACAAGACAACAGGCCAAGATTAACTCTCAATGACTTGTTTCAAATGGATGATGCTGATGTTGAAGAGATGGATCTTAAATGGCAAGCTGCAATGGTGTCAGTAAGATCTAATAGGTTCTTCAAGAAGACTGGAAGAAAAATGACTGTTGATCCTAATGAGCCATTGGGATATGACAAGTCTAAAGTTGAATGCTATAACTGTAGAAGGAATGGACACTTTGCAAGAGAATGCAATAGAGATAAAGCTGAGACAAGCAATCTGAAGTCCAAGAACAGCTATAGAACCAGTCCAAGAATAACTGAAACCTCTCCAAGTGGAAACAGCAGAAGTCCTAAAGGAACCAAAGCATTGGTTACTGTAGATGGAGTGGTGAATTGGGCGGAAGAAGAAGAAAAAGAGCTTGGATTAATGGCTCTCTCTCATGAAGATACTGAGGTACACCCTTGTTCTAAAGATTGTATTCTTAAATTTAATAGTTTAAAAGTAGAACTAGAGGAACAGTATCAAAAGGTTAACACATGCACTGTAGAAGTAAAAGCTTTCAAACAGGGTGTTGTTAAACTAGAAGATAATTTAGTTTGTATAAAAAGGCTCAACAAAACTATGAAGAGAAAATTAGGATTTTGACTCTTCAAATGAGGGAAAAAGATGTGGAAATAAAAGCTTTTGAAAGACAACTTTTAAAAATAAATATTGAAAATGAAGCTTTAAAAACTAGTCTTTGTAAAGAGAGGGAAGTAATTAGTCAATGGCAACAATCCTCTAAGGGATTGGGAAAGTTGATTAATTCACAAATGGGGTATTATGATAAAACAGGCCTAGGATATATTAAGGATCAACCTGGGATAACCTTAACTAACAAGGACTTATCAAAATGGATTTTTGATAGTTCTGGTGAGGTAGATGATACACCTGAAAATGATAGATATGCTGAAGGAATGAAGGCAGTTCCTCCACCAGTATCTGGAATTTTCATGCCCCCTTGTAATGATATCAGTATAGAGTTAGAAGATCCTAAGATTAATAATGTCTTTAACTCTAGTACTGTGTCTCAAGAAAATACTGATGTGACCAAGCATATTGTTTATCCACCTCTAATGAATAAATTTGTTTCTGAGGAATCTAAGACTAGTTCTGCTCCCAAGCAGGTAAAAACTCCTAGCAAGATATTGGAAAACAATAAACAACATACTAAAAACCAAAGGGCTGGGCTAGGTTTTGAAAATGTAAAGTCAAAACAACCTTTTGGGTCTTCTTTAAGAAGAAAAGGATGTTATGTTTGTGGTAGTCAAAGTCATTTTATCAAAGACTGTACATTACATGAAGATAAAATTGTGAAACAAAAGACTACACAAAGGGTCATGAAAAACAGTAATAGGAAAAATGCACAGGGTGATAGGAAACAGAAACTTAAAGATGACAAACCTAAGTTTTATCACACAAGGGTAGTAAAACAGGTTAAAAATAATCCTACCAAAAGTTTTGTTCCTAGGGCAGTACTTACGAAGCGAGGACTTGTATCCTTAAAGTCTGGTAAACCAAGTACCGGCAAGCATAAATCTACAAGTACTGCTAGACCAAACTCAAGTACTGTTGGTTTAAAGTATGTAAAACCAATGTTCTCCAAGACTTCTAAGAAGGTTTTTGAAAAAGTTAAAGCACCTAGAAGTAAGGACAAGAACAAATCAGTACAAATGTGGGTTCCCAAAAGAGTTATACCATGTGTTAAAGCAAGTACCGCTCAAGCAGTACTTAAGTCAAAGAAGTCAAAGCACATAGAGTCACCCTATGAATTTGACTACATAAATGAAACCATGAAGTATAAGAGTAAAAGTAGCATTACTGGGAATGCTTCAGTACAAACTCTGAAATGTGTAGGTCCTACAAGATCCGAGCCAAATGTGGCTTGGGTCCCTGTTAAAAACTAATAAGTTTTATTTGTGTGCAGGGGCATCTCATTGATGAATTAAAAGATAAAGGAATTGTAGATAGTGGATGCTCAAGACACATGACAGGGAACAAAGATTTTCTTGCTGAATTTAAAGAATTCAGAGGAGGACCAGTAGCCTTTGGGGGTAGCAAAGGTAGAATCACTGGCAAAGGGAAATCAACACAGGAAAGTTGGAATTTGAAGATGTCTTCTTTGTGAAAGAATTGAATGAGTTCAATCTCTTTTCAGTATCACAAATGTGTGATAAGAAGAACAAGGTGCTATTCACAGACAAAGACTGCTTTTTGTCCAAAGACTTTGAGATGCCCAAGGAATCTCAAATACTTCTTAAAGTACCCAGGCAACAAAATATGTACACCTTTAATCTTAATACTATTACTCCAACAGGTGGTATTACATGTTTGCTAGCTAAGGCTTCTTTAGATGAGTCAAATTTATGGCATAGAAGGTTAGGTCATGTGAATTTTAAGAATCTTAATAGATTGGTAAAAAGGAATTTAGTTAGAGGTTTACCTAACAAATCTTTTCAAAACGATTTCACATGTGCTGCTTGTCAAAAAGGAAAACAACATAGAGCCTCTTGTAAGACCAAGACTGTAAATACTGTGACAAAACCTTTGCATCTTTTGCATATGGATTTATTTGGTCCAGTTTCTATAAGAAGCATTAGCCATAAGACCTTTTGTCTAGTCATAACTGATGATTATAGTAGATTCAGTTGGGTTTTCTTTTTAGCCCTTAAAAGTGAAACAACTGAATTACTAAAGGATTTTATCACTTTAGTTGAAAAGCAGTTCACTAAACAGGATTTAATCATTAGGACTGATAATGGAACAGAATTTAAGAATGTTGATTTTGATGAATTATGTAGGTCTAAAGGAATTAAGAGGAAATTTAGTAATCCTAGAACTCCTCAACAGAATGGAGTAGCTGAAAGGAAGAATAGGACATTAATTGAGGTTGCTAGAACCATGCTGGCTGATTCACTTTTGCCAAATACCTTTTGGGCTGAAGCAATCAATACGGCATGTTATGTGTTAAATAGAGTCCTAGTAACTAAGCCTCAAAACAAAATACCTTATGAACTTTTGACTAATGTAAAGCCTAACATAAGTCATTTAAAACCTTTTGGGTGTCATGTGTCCATACTAAATACTCTTGATTACTTGGGAAAGTTTGATGGAAAGTCTGATCCCGGATATCTTGTAGGATATTCATTGCAAAGTAAAGCATATAGGGTTTACAATTTGGCAACTAAAGAAGTTGAAGAAAATGCTCCTGTCAATTTCTTAGAAAATAAACCCAATGTTCCAGGAATAGGTTATGCTTGGATGTTTGATTTAGATTATCTAACTAACTCTTTGCAAAAAGATTGTAAAACTAACAATGTAGGTGAGGAGTCAAGTGCAATTAATACAGGTACTCAAGAAGATGTTTCTTCATCAGATGAAGATGTTCACATCTATGTGCCAAATATGCCTACTGTTACTCCTATATCTGCAACTCCTAAGAAGCAAACCATGCCATCAAGTGATGATCAAGCCTCCCATGAGCTTCAGAGGCTTCAAGATCAAGAAAAGAATGCTACATCTGCTAATAAGCATTCAGGAGAAGAATCTTTTGAGTCACAACACTCAGCAATACATACTATACCTAGCGGTACTTCATCTACAAGTACTGCTAAGTCAAAATCTGCTAGATCTGCTGACTCCCTAGAAGAGATTTTGCAAGCATTGGACGATGAAGACTTATATGCTAGTCCAGCTAAAGGAATCTTCTCCAAAGCTTCCTATGATGAGCAGGGTGCAGTAACTGACTTCAACAATTTGGAAACTGAAATTCCAATCAGTTCTATTCCCACTCATAAAGTCAACAACAACCATCCTGCTACTCAGATTATTGGTGATCCAAAATCTGTTGTACAAACCAGGAGACAACTGCAAACCAATATTGAAACTCATGCACTAGTGAGTTATGTCAAACAACAGCAGAGAACAAATCATAAAGATACTCAGCATTGTTTGTTTGCCTGTTTCTTATCTCAAGTAGAGCCCAAAAATATCTCTCAGGCTCTTGATGAAGAAAGTTGGGTGGATGCCATGCAAGAAGAATTAACACAATTTGAGCTACAAAAAGTATGGATTCTTGTGGATCTTCCCTCAGGAAAAAGAGTAATTGGTACAAGATGGGTCTTCAGGAACAAGAAGGATGAAAGAGGGGTTGTTGTGAGGAACAAGGCAAGACTTGTTGCTCAAGGCTACAAACAGGAAGAAGGGATAGACTATGATGAGGTTTTTGCACCAGTGGCAAGGATAGAAGCCATTAGGTTATTTTTGGCCTTTGCATCATATATGGGATTTATAGTCTATCAAATGGATGTGAAAAGTGCCTTTCTATATGGTACTATTTCAGAGGAGGTATATGTCTCACAACCTCCAGGTTTTGTAGATCCTAAATTCCCTAATAGAGTCTACAAAGTTATCAAAGCACTTTATGGTCTGCATCAAGCTCCGAGAGCTTGGTATGCAACTTTATCCAACTTTCTGCTAGAACATGGATATAGGAGAGGAACCATTGACAAAACTCTGTTCATCAAGAAAAATGCCAAAGACATTATTCTGGTTCAAGTCTATGTTGATGACATTATTTTTGGTTCTACCAAGAAGACATGGTGTGAAGAGTTTGAAGCTTTGATGAAAGGAAGATTTCAAATGAGTTCTATGGGAGAACTACCTTTTTTTTGGGACTACAAGTCAAACAAAGGAAAGATGGAATATTTATCAGCCAAGATAAATATGTTGTTGAAATCTTAAAGAAATTTTCATGTATGGATACAAGGAGTACAAGAACACCTTTTGAAGCCAAGAAATTCTTATCAAAAGATGAACATGGAGAGGATGTTGACATTCATCTCTATAGGTCAATGATTGGTTCATTGATGTATCTTACTGTTTCAAGACCAGATATAATGTTTGCTGTGTGTGCATGTTCAAGATTTCAAGTTCATTCAAAGGTGTCACATCTTTATTGTAACACCCCCAATTTCGTTCATAACAGCGGAAGGGTCATTGGGTGTTACTATCATGGTTCAATCTCATAATCATAGAAAACGGCTCAAAACGAGTCGTTTTAATAAACATCCATTCAATTCCATTTAATCAAGATAAAATTTCATACATGGTCCCGGATGATTCAAAAGTTTACAAACTATTATAAAAGATAAAAGTTATTTGAATGGATATGTTTTAGAAAAGCGGGCCAAAACATTTCAAATATGCAAGCTTCACGAAACCGCCTTCCTCGAGTGCCTTCAATATGGACCTGAGATAAAACATGCTTAAAAAGTCAGCAAAATTTGCCGAGTGAATCTATAGAGTTTTAATTTAAATAAAGTGAACACATGTATGAAAAATAACCTTCCATGGTTAATAATTCACTAAAAGACAATAACGTTGTACGGACAGAATTATCGTTGTTATTTCTATAAGTCTCGTGAAATTGAACGTTAACATATATTATTTCAGCCCAACACACCTAGCCAAGTGCGTATATTTCTCTTATACAATTGCATCCGATGTTTCATTACTGGTGCATCACAACACCACGCGATAGCTAGTCGCGACCGGACTGGGCGTCACCCCGATAGATCTATCCATAGTATTAGCGTTCTTTTTGATTAACAATTCACGATTCATGGGTCTTTAAGGCTAAACAAACTTATATAACAACCTTCATCTAAACATACAATCGGGTCCTTTGTGTTCAATTTTTAAAAGAAAGAGGGTTTACCACAACTTCTCGTTGTACCCTTCCTTTATATCAAATACTTTTCCAATAATAAGGGTTTCCACAACTTATCGTTGTACCCTTAAAAGTTCAATAATTACTTTTCAAGTAAAATAGGGTTTCCACAACTTCTCGTTGCCCCCTTTATTTTAGTAAAACAAGCATGTTATCCCCCTCGCGGGTTTTATAAAACAAGTAAACATGTTAAGAGCGAGGCTATAGACTCACCTTAGCCAATAGTGGTAATGAGACGATCGCCGACGATTAGTGATGCCCGTTAAAACACGAAAACCGCAACCTACCGAATAAGGCGCGTTCGTTAATAATCGACTTAAGTATAAATCATACTTAAATAATATAAAAATCAAAATTACAAAACCAAGACAATCCCGAAAAATATAACGATACAAGTGTTATTCTATACCCTTTTTATTCGACACTATTCTTTTAAACACTTGCACTCCCGATATTGACCCGTCATACGACGCCAAGTCAACGCAAGTCAACTTATCGTTTTACTTCCCTCGGACCAGTAGCCAAGTCATTTATATAATGACTCAACACTTGAGTAAATTACCATGTCCAATGGCGAATACTCAACTCACGCCATACAAGTATTGGACTACGTGTCCCAAAATACCACTCAGCATGTACACTCCAAATGTACACACCAATCTACCCTATCTACACTTGTCCGATTTCGACGAAACTTGGTGACAAACTCACACATAATATGAATAAGACTCAGTAAAAGTTTCATTCAAAAATATTACTTCTAAGACCTTCTGCCCGACACATCTTCGTGTTATAAAAACCGGACAGTTTTACGTCTTTTACTTGTAAAACCATTTCGACTTATCTAACAATTCCGTTTATAAAACCGACACTCGGGTTTAAAAATAGACTCATGACCTGAGGTTTAGCAACTTACATCAGTCCTTGAACATTTTTAAAACTCATTCTATAGTCCCCGAGATTCGATCCAAATATCGACAACAATTTTTCGGATTGTGCCGATACCCGTCTCCCGGTACACGAATACTAAAAGTAGCATAACTTTTCGCTCGAAATGAGTTAGAAGCTCATTCAAGCGGCAAATCGAAGCTAAAAGAATCCTCTACAAGCCTATCCTATTAGTTTTATCATTTTCAAACAGTAAGATTTTCAAAAATCACGTTTTACCTACTGGTCTAAAATGCCTTTCTAAAAATCATACTAAAACAATTTTTCAACCCATTTTAACAATTTGTATACTCCTAATATTACCCCAATATCATCCTAACACATCTAACTAACCTATATCATCCTCAAATTCAATCAACCAAAAATCAAATATATAAAAACCATGCATGCAAGCACTCAAAATAAAGAATTAATATAATAATAATAACATAAACAAGGAATCTTACAACAATCCAAATGGATCAAACTCATGTTCATCTTCAAAATCTTTTGGAAAAATAAAGTTCTTGCATGTGGGATTTTCTTAGATCAAAATGATCACAAGAAGATTTGCAACATGGGTCTTTTCTTAGTTTTTCATGATTCAAAGTAATTTTTGAAAATCAAATGGGTTTATGTGGGTGGTTTTGTGCCGTGGGTTTCAAAGGGAGAGAGAGAGGGAGGATGTGAAAAATTTTTTAATAAATAAAATAAGATGTGTGTGTGAGTGGGGGATTTTTATATAGTGGGGTGAGGGTAGTTTTTGCCAATAAGGTATAGTTTTGGTTCAAAAAGTAATTAAATGGTTATAAGGGTAAAAAATGTAAATATTACATTTTAAAAATATTTACACGACTCGGGTTTCGTAAAAATACTTTTTAAAAGTTAAAACGCTCCAAGAATAAATTAATATAACTTCGACACGACTTAAAACGTAATTAAATCGAAAACGTCGAAAATATTAAATATCGAGACAATCGATAATAAAACGTAAATTTTTGGGCATCCGTCGGTATCGCGATCATTCGTAGTTCTCGTCATTCGTTAAAACGTAAAATACGAGAAATAAAAATAAATATAATAAAATCATTCATATGATAACTTTGAGAATATATTATCGATACTTAATGTTCTTCTTGTCGGTCTTCATCGAAACGACATTCTTATGTTAAGTTTCAAGCCATAACCTTCTCGGTTAATCGATAATTTAAAATTCTCATTAAAATAAATTTATAATACGTAATAGTCGAGATTAAAATAACGACCCGAAATTGACGGGTTGTCACATCATCCCCACCAAATTGGGATCTTCGTCCCGAAGATCAACTTGCGTTCTTCCCCGATCGCTCGTTGAAATCAAAGAGTTAAACGTATTTTGGTCCGCGTCTAGAGTTCCATCACACATGACAATAAAAATTCGAATTCGTTTCTGTTGCCTAACTTCCTTATCGATAATATCAACAAGTACTTTGATGAAATGCAACTTACTGTCGATTCATACTTCATCAAGAGAGATAATAAGATCTTCGACGAGAAGAAATTTCTTTAGGTTCGACATATGAAAAGTATCGTGAATTCCCTGCGGCTTTCGAGGTAATTTAAGTTTTCATGCCATCGGACCTTCCATCGATATCATCTCGAATGGTCCAAACTAACGGGGACTTAACTTCCCACGTTTTCCAAAATACATAACACCTTTTCATGGTGATAACTTGGCATAACTTTTCCTAGAAAGTGACGTCCCGGCGCTTAATTCGCATACGATAGTCTTCAGTGTAACAGTGAAGAGTGAAAAAACAGGAAAGTCATCGTCTAAGTTCCAAAGAAAGTCAAAAGATATTATATGGTACATGTTCTCCATGATCGGACGTCATTGGACAATGCCGCCTCAAGTTCTCACAACTTACGATCACTCAACTCGATCACATACCACATAAGTACCTAAAAACAAAGGTCAAACATAAACATCAAATGTAAATCTCCGTCGTTGATCATCGATAAAACCTTGGACTAGCCCTTGATAATACAACTCGATCTCTAAAGTCTTTCCACTTGTAGTGTCGGCAACAACCTACTCTTCGAAGTGAAAACGAATTTGTTAATTCCAGTCATTAAGAAATTCGGTCCATTGGCGAGAATTCACAACACATCGGGCATACCATTAAGTTCTACTCCAGTGTTCAACGTACAAAAGCGTCCCACTAATTTTTGCTTCAGCGTTCATCGTACAAAGGCGTCCCAATAATTTCGACTTTAGTGCTCAAGGTGCTGCATCATATTCCTCGTTTTTAGTTCGTCATACTAGCCCCAAGAGTTTCGTCATCAAGAAAAGTCTTCGGTGACCCTTCGGTAGTAGCAAGTAAAATTACAAAATCTTCACGTCCACGATAAGTTGTCGTTGATAACTGATCCTCAGTCAATCCGCAAGTACACACATAAATCATGGTGACGCTTAAGTGAGTCGCCTATTCTCGGAACGGTCAACGGTTCTTAACAATCTGTTTATAAAGCTCACGATCATCGAGACACATTAGAAATGGTCTATTAAAACAAATCATAACTCGAGAGAAGTCCAACGGGTTACTTGTACATAGATGATAATCGATGATCATCATAATGACGACAGCATCGAACGATTCTTACCAACGAAATACGAGTCGAAGGAAGACGTACGTACACCAAAAATCCACAAATCGAGCCAGACATACTTGGGCCCACTCATTTATAACTCCTTGTCTACATCAAAAGGCGTCCCTCTCCATGTATACAAGAGTTTATAAATTTACGGTTCGGGAACTTATAACTTTCTTGTTCAAATGAAAAGGCGTCCCATTCCAATTCAACAAAACGATTACAAGTCAACCTACTCAAGTATTACTACCTCTCAGCATGATCATATCAAAATACCATGATAAATACAAGGTGTCAATAAACTTACATCATGATTTCCGTATTCAAACGTCCCATTCCATCTGAATAAGGAAAACACAACAATCTAAGGTCCAGTCGTTTAAAATTTTCTTATTCAAATGTCCTAATCCATTTAAGTAAGACAACATTAAACGACTCTTAGTTGGGTGAGTTAAAATCTATATATCTAAATGTCCCATTCCAATTAGATACAAGGCATTAAGCCACTCAACCGAATGACTACTACGAGCATATCTTTGTTGTACCCAAACTATATATATTTGATTAGGATATATATATCTTAGGTCCAACATTGGCATCCTCCTTTTCGCCAGTAAAACATGGTCATATAAACTCAAATCACACGTCGCATTACATAGAAGATGTCGCCTCAGATAAATGATTCTTCAAAATCATAAGTAGTAACGAAAACACGAACATCGCATTTATTAATTACGTTTCGAAAGGAGATGTCCAAAAATGGCACATCACGATACGATGATAACAATCGAATTTAAACAAGTCGATATGCGATAGGTTACAAAACCATGACAATCTGCGTCATAATAATACCTCGTATCAATATAAAACTATTATTTATAATTTAAAAAAAATGAAAACATACCTTGTAATTCACAAGTACAAATAATCGATAAAGATTACAGCAACATATATAATGACATATATATATAAATACTATCATTCTCGTCCATTGGCAACTCGGAGGTTTCGCTTGCAACAGTTATAGTTAAAAGATTTCAAAAATTCATTTTTGGAAAATCTTTTCGTTCTCTATAACTTGAGCTCTGATGCCAATCTGTAACACCCCCAATTTCGTTCATAACAGCGGAAGGGTCATTGGGTGTTACTATCATGGTTCAATCTCATAATCATAGAAAACGGCTCAAAACGAGTCGTTTTAATAAACATCCATTCAATTCCATTTAATCAAGATAAAATTTCATACATGGTCCCGGATGATTCAAAAGTTTACAAACTATTATAAAAGATAAAAGTTATTTGAATGGATATGTTTTAGAAAAGCGGGCCAAAACATTTCAAATATGCAAGCTTCACGAAACCGCCTTCCTCGAGTGCCTTCAATATGGACCTGAGATAAAACATGCTTAAAAAGTCAGCAAAATTTGCCGAGTGAATCTATAGAGTTTTAATTTAAATAAAGTGAACACATGTATGAAAAATAACCTTCCATGGTTAATAATTCACTAAAAGACAATAACGTTGTACGGACAGAATTATCGTTGTTATTTCTATAAGTCTCGTGAAATTGAACGTTAACATATATTATTTCAGCCCAACACACCTAGCCAAGTGCGTATATTTCTCTTATACAATTGCATCCGATGTTTCATTACTGGTGCATCACAACACCACGCGATAGCTAGTCGCGACCGGACTGGGCGTCACCCCGATAGATCTATCCATAGTATTAGCGTTCTTTTCGATTAACAATTCACGATTCATGGGTCTTTAAGGCTAAACAAACTTATATAACAACCTTCATCTAAACATACAATCGGGTCCTTTGTGTTCAATTTTTAAAAGAAAGAGGGTTTACCACAACTTCTCGTTGTACCCTTCCTTTATATCAAATACTTTTCCAATAATAAGGGTTTCCACAACTTATCGTTGTACCCTTAAAAGTTCAATAATTACTTTTCAAGTAAAATAGGGTTTCCACAACTTCTCGTTGCCCCCTTTATTTTAGTAAAACAAGCATGTTATCCCCCTCGCGGGTTTTATAAAACAAGTAAACATGTTAAGAGCGAGGCTATAGACTCACCTTAGCCAATAGTGGTAATGAGACGATCGCCGACGATTAGTGATGCCCGTTAAAACACGAAAACCGCAACCTACCGAATAAGGCGCGTTCGTTAATAATCGACTTAAGTATAAATCATACTTAAATAATATAAAAATCAAAATTACAAAACCAAGACAATCCCGAAAAATATAACGATACAAGTGTTATTCTATACCCTTTTTATTCGACACTATTCTTTTAAACACTTGCACTCCCGATATTGACCCGTCATACGACGCCAAGTCAACGCAAGTCAACTTATCGTTTTACTTCCCTCGGACCAGTAGCCAAGTCATTTATATAATGACTCAACACTTGAGTAAATTACCATGTCCAATGGCGAATACTCAACTCACGCCATACAAGTATTGGACTACGTGTCCCAAAATACCACTCAGCATGTACACTCCAAATGTACACACCAATCTACCCTATCTACACTTGTCCGATTTCGACGAAACTTGGTGACAAACTCACACATAATATGAATAAGACTCAGTAAAAGTTTCATTCAAAAATATTACTTCTAAGACCTTCTGCCCGACACATCTTCGTGTTATAAAAACCGGACAGTTTTACGTCTTTTACTTGTAAAACCATTTCGACTTATCTAACAATTCCGTTTATAAAACCGACACTCGGGTTTGAAAATAGACTCATGACCTGAGGTTTAGCAACTTACATCAGTCCTTGAACATTTTTAAAACTCATTCTATAGTCCCCGAGATTCGATCCAAATATCGACAACAATTTTTCGGATTGTGCCGATACCCGTCTCCCGGTACACGAATACTAAAAGTAGCATAACTTTTCGCTCGAAATGAGTTAGAAGCTCATTCAAGCGGCAAATCGAAGCTAAAAGAATCCTCTACAAGCCTATCCTATTAGTTTTATCATTTTCAAACAGTAAGATTTTCAAAAATCACGTTTTACCTACTGGTCTAAAATGCCTTTCTAAAAATCATACTAAAACAATTTTTCAACCCATTTTAACAATTTGTATACTCCTAATATTACCCCAATATCATCCTAACACATCTAACTAACCTATATCATCCTCAAATTCAATCAACCAAAAATCAAATATATAAAAACCATGCATGCAAGCACTCAAAATAAAGAATTAATATAATAATAATAACATAAACAAGGAATCTTACAACAATCCAAATGGATCAAACTCATGTTCATCTTCAAAATCTTTTGGAAAAATAAAGTTCTTGCATGTGGGATTTTCTTAGATCAAAATGATCACAAGAAGATTTGCAACATGGGTCTTTTCTTAGTTTTTCATGATTCAAAGTAATTTTTGAAAATCAAATGGGTTTATGTGGGTGGTTTTGTGCCGTGGGTTTCAAAGGGAGAGAGAGGGAGGATGTGAAAAAATTTTTAATAAATAAAATAAGATGTGTGTGTGAGTGGGGGATTTTTATATAGTGGGGTGAGGGTAGTTTTTGCCAATAAGGTATAGTTTTGGTCCAAAAAGTAATTAAATGGTTATAAGGGTAGAAAATGTAAATATTACATTTTAAAAATATTTACACGACTCGGGTTTCGTAAAAATACTTTTTAAAAGTTAAAACGCTCCAAGAATAAATTAATATAACTTCGACACGACTTAAAACGTAATTAAATCGAAAACGTCGAAAATATTAAATATCGAGACAATCGATAATAAAACGTAAATTTTTGGGCATCCGTCGGTATCGCGATCATTCGTAGTTCTCGTCATTCGTTAAAACGTAAAATACGAGAAATAAAAATAAATATAATAAAATCATTCATATGATAACTTTGAGAATATATTATCGATACTTAATGTTCTTCTTGTCGGTCTTCATCGAAACGACATTCTTATGTTAAGTTTCAAGCCATAACCTTCTCGGTTAATCGATAATTTAAAATTCTCATTAAAATAAATTTATAATACGTAATAGTCGAGATTAAAATAACGACCCGAAATTGACGGGTTGTCACATCATCCCCACCAAATTGGGATCTTCGTCCCGAAGATCAACTTGCGTTCTTCCCCGATCGCTCGTTGAAATCAAAGAGTTAAACGTATTTTGGTCCGCGTCTAGAGTTCCATCACACATGACAATAAAAATTCGAATTCGTTTCTGTTGCCTAACTTCCTTATCGATAATATCAACAAGTACTTTGATGAAATGCAACTTACTGTCGATTCATACTTCATCAAGAGAGATAATAAGATCTTCGACGAGAAGAAATTTCTTTAGGTTCGACATATGAAAAGTATCGTGAATTCCCTGCGGCTTTCGAGGTAATTTAAGTTTTCATGCCATCGGACCTTCCATCGATATCATCTCGAATGGTCCAAACTAACGGGGACTTAACTTCCCACGTTTTCCAAAATACATAACACCTTTTCATGGTGATAACTTGGCATAACTTTTCCTAGAAAGTGACGTCCCGGCGCTTAATTCGCATACGATAGTCTTCAGTGTAACAGTGAAGAGTGAAAAAACAGGAAAGTCATCGTCTAAGTTCCAAAGAAAGTCAAAAGATATTATATGGTACATGTTCTCCATGATCGGACGTCATTGGACAATGCCGCCTCAAGTTCTCACAACTTACGATCACTCAACTCGATCACATACCACATAAGTACCTAAAAACAAAGGTCAAACATAAACATCAAATGTAAATCTCCGTCGTTGATCATCGATAAAACCTTGGACTAGCCCTTGATAATACAACTCGATCTCTAAAGTCTTTCCACTTGTAGTGTCGGCAACAACCTACTCTTCGAAGTGAAAACGAATTTGTTAATTCCAGTCATTAAGAAATTCGGTCCATTGGCGAGAATTCACAACACATCGGGCATACCATTAAGTTCTACTCCAGTGTTCAACGTACAAAAGCGTCCCACTAATTTTTGCTTCAGCGTTCATCGTACAAAGGCGTCCCAATAATTTCGACTTTAGTGCTCAAGGTGCTGCATCATATTCCTCGTTTTTAGTTCGTCATACTAGCCCCAAGAGTTTCGTCATCAAGAAAAGTCTTCGGTGACCCTTCGGTAGTAGCAAGTAAAATTACAAAATCTTCACGTCCACGATAAGTTGTCGTTGATAACTGATCCTCAGTCAATCCGCAAGTACACACATAAATCATGGTGACGCTTAAGTGAGTCGCCTATTCTCGGAACGGTCAACGGTTCTTAACAATCTGTTTATAAAGCTCACGATCATCGAGACACATTAGAAATGGTCTATTAAAACAAATCATAACTCGAGAGAAGTCCAACGGGTTACTTGTACATAGATGATAATCGATGATCATCATAATGACGACAGCATCGAACGATTCTTACCAACGAAATACGAGTCGAAGGAAGACGTACGTACACCAAAAATCCACAAATCGAGCCAGACATACTTGGGCCCACTCATTTATAACTCCTTGTCTACATCAAAAGGCGTCCCTCTCCATGTATACAAGAGTTTATAAATTTACGGTTCGGGAACTTATAACTTTCTTGTTCAAATGAAAAGGCGTCCCATTCCAATTCAACAAAACGATTACAAGTCAACCTACTCAAGTATTACTACCTCTCAGCATGATCATATCAAAATACCATGATAAATACAAGGTGTCAATAAACTTACATCATGATTTCCGTATTCAAACGTCCCATTCCATCTGAATAAGGAAAACACAACAATCTAAGGTCCAGTCGTTTAAAATTTTCTTATTCAAATGTCCTAATCCATTTAAGTAAGACAACATTAAACGACTCTTAGTTGGGTGAGTTAAAATCTATATATCTAAATGTCCCATTCCAATTAGATACAAGGCATTAAGCCACTCAACCGAATGACTACTACGAGCATATCTTTGTTGTACCCAAACTATATATATTTGATTAGGATATATATATCTTAGGTCCAACATTGGCATCCTCCTTTTCGCCAGTAAAACGTGGTCATATAAACTCAAATCACACGTCGCATTACATAGAAGATGTCGCCTCAGATAAATGATTCTTCAAAATCATAAGTAGTAACGAAAACACGAACATCGCATTTATTAATTACGTTTCGAAAGGAGATGTCCAAAAATGGCACATCACGATACGATGATAACAATCGAATTTAAACAAGTCGATATGCGATAGGTTACAAAACCATGACAATCTGCGTCATAATAATACCTCGTATCAATATAAAACTATTATTTATAATTTAAAAAAAATGAAAACATACCTTGTAATTCACAAGTACAAATAATCGATAAAGATTACAGCAACATATATAATGACATATATATATAAATACTATCATTCTCGTCCATTGGCAACTCGGAGGTTTCGCTTGCAACAGTTATAGTTAAAAGATTTCAAAAATTCATTTTTGGAAAATCTTTTCGTTCTCTATAACTTGAGCTCTGATGCCAATCTGTAACACCCCCAATTTCGTTCATAACAGCGGAAGGGTCATTGGGTGTTACTATCATGGTTCAATCTCATAATCATAGAAAACGGCTCAAAACGAGTCGTTTTAATAAACATCCATTCAATTCCATTTAATCAAGATAAAATTTCATACATGGTCCCGGATGATTCAAAAGTTTACAAACTATTATAAAAGATAAAAGTTATTTGAATGGATATGTTTTAGAAAAGCGGGCCAAAACATTTCAAATATGCAAGCTTCACGAAACCGCCTTCCTCGAGTGCCTTCAATATGGACCTGAGATAAAACATGCTTAAAAAGTCAGCAAAATTTGCCGAGTGAATCTATAGAGTTTTAATTTAAATAAAGTGAACACATGTATGAAAAATAACCTTCCATGGTTAATAATTCACTAAAAGACAATAACGTTGTACGGACAGAATTATCGTTGTTATTTCTATAAGTCTCGTGAAATTGAACGTTAACATATATTATTTCAGCCCAACACACCTAGCCAAGTGCGTATATTTCTCTTATACAATTGCATCCGATGTTTCATTACTGGTGCATCACAACACCACGCGATAGCTAGTCGCGACCGGACTGGGCGTCACCCCGATAGATCTATCCATAGTATTAGCGTTCTTTTCGATTAACAATTCACGATTCATGGGTCTTTAAGGCTAAACAAACTTATATAACAACCTTCATCTAAACATACAATCGGGTCCTTTGTGTTCAATTTTTAAAAGAAAGAGGGTTTACCACAACTTCTCGTTGTACCCTTCCTTTATATCAAATACTTTTCCAATAATAAGGGTTTCCACAACTTATCGTTGTACCCTTAAAAGTTCAATAATTACTTTTCAAGTAAAATAGGGTTTCCACAACTTCTCGTTGCCCCCTTTATTTTAGTAAAACAAGCATGTTATCCCCCTCGCGGGTTTTATAAAACAAGTAAACATGTTAAGAGCGAGGCTATAGACTCACCTTAGCCAATAGTGGTAATGAGACGATCGCCGACGATTAGTGATGCCCGTTAAAACACGAAAACCGCAACCTACCGAATAAGGCGCGTTCGTTAATAATCGACTTAAGTATAAATCATACTTAAATAATATAAAAATCAAAATTACAAAACCAAGACAATCCCGAAAAATATAACGATACAAGTGTTATTCTATACCCTTTTTATTCGACACTATTCTTTTAAACACTTGCACTCCCGATATTGACCCGTCATACGACGCCAAGTCAACGCAAGTCAACTTATCGTTTTACTTCCCTCGGACCAGTAGCCAAGTCATTTATATAATGACTCAACACTTGAGTAAATTACCATGTCCAATGGCGAATACTCAACTCACGCCATACAAGTATTGGACTACGTGTCCCAAAATACCACTCAGCATGTACACTCCAAATGTACACACCAATCTACCCTATCTACACTTGTCCGATTTCGACGAAACTTGGTGACAAACTCACACATAATATGAATAAGACTCAGTAAAAGTTTCATTCAAAAATATTACTTCTAAGACCTTCTGCCCGACACATCTTCGTGTTATAAAAACCGGACAGTTTTACGTCTTTTACTTGTAAAACCATTTCGACTTATCTAACAATTCCGTTTATAAAACCGACACTCGGGTTTGAAAATAGACTCATGACCTGAGGTTTAGCAACTTACATCAGTCCTTGAACATTTTTAAAACTCATTCTATAGTCCCCGAGATTCGATCCAAATATCGACAACAATTTTTCGGATTGTGCCGATACCCGTCTCCCGGTACACGAATACTAAAAGTAGCATAACTTTTCACTCGAAATGAGTTAGAAGCTCATTCAAGCGGCAAATCGAAGCTAAAAGAATCCTCTACAAGCCTATCCTATTAGTTTTATCATTTTCAAACAGTAAGATTTTCAAAAATCACGTTTTACCTACTGGTCTAAAATGCCTTTCTAAAAATCATACTAAAACAATTTTTCAACCCATTTTAACAATTTGTATACTCCTAATATTACCCCAATATCATCCTAACACATCTAACTAACCTATATCATCCTCAAATTCAATCAACCAAAAATCAAATATATAAAAACCATGCATGCAAGCACTCAAAATAAAGAATTAATATAATAATAATAACATAAACAAGGAATCTTACAACAATCCAAATGGATCAAACTCATGTTCATCTTCAAAATCTTTTGGAAAAATAAAGTTCTTGCATGTGGGATTTTCTTAGATCAAAATGATCACAAGAAGATTTGCAACATGGGTCTTTTCTTAGTTTTTCATGATTCAAAGTAATTTTTGAAAATCAAATGGGTTTATGTGGGTGGTTTTGTGCCGTGGGTTTCAAAGGGAGAGAGAGGGAGGATGTGAAAAATTTTTTAATAAATAAAATAAGATGTGTGTGTGAGTGGGGGATTTTTATATAGTGGGGTGAGGGTAGTTTTTGCCAATAAGGTATAGTTTTGGTCCAAAAAGTAATTAAATGGTTATAAGGGTAGAAAATGTAAATATTACATTTTAAAAATATTTACACGACTCGGGTTTCGTAAAAATACTTTTTAAAAGTTAAAACGCTCCAAGAATAAATTAATATAACTTCGACACGACTTAAAACGTAATTAAATCGAAAACGTCGAAAATATTAAATATCGAGACAATCGATAATAAAACGTAAATTTTTGGGCATCCGTCGGTATCGCGATCATTCGTAGTTCTCGTCATTCGTTAAAACGTAAAATACGAGAAATAAAAATAAATATAATAAAATCATTCATATGATAACTTTGAGAATATATTATCGATACTTAATGTTCTTCTTGTCGGTCTTCATCGAAACGACATTCTTATGTTAAGTTTCAAGCCATAACCTTCTCGGTTAATCGATAATTTAAAATTCTCATTAAAATAAATTTATAATACGTAATAGTCGAGATTAAAATAACGACCCGAAATTGACGGGTTGTCACATTTATGCTGTGAAGAAGATTTTTAAATATCTTAAAAGTCAACCTAATTTAGGATTATGGTATCCTAGAGACTCCACCTTTGAATTGGAAGCTTACTCAGATAGTGACTGTGCTGGAGTAAATCATGATAGGAAATCTAAAACAGGAGGTTGTCAATTCCTAGGCAGAAGACTCATATCATGGCAGTGTAAGAAGCAAACCATTGTTGTTACTTCTACAACTGAAGCTGAATATGTAGCTGATGCTCATTGCTGTGGACAAGTACTATGGATTCAAAATCAATTATTGGACTATGGGTTCAATCTCATGAACACCAAGATTTACATTGATAATGAAAGTACTATATGCATTGTCAAGAATCCAGTATTTCACTCCAAGACTAAGCATATTGAAATAAGACATCACTTTATAAGAGATGCTTATGACAAAAAGCTTATTCAAGTATTGAAGATTCATACAGACAACAATGTAGCTAATTTGTTGACCAAGGCATTTGATGCAAAGAGATTCGAATTCCTGGTGACACACATTGGTATGTTCAACCAATAATATGCTGCATATGTTGAGGGGAGGTAATAGCTGTACAAGTTTTATATAAATTTTATTGTATAGTCTATGCTTTGTGTTTTTGATGTTATTGCAGGTTTATAGAAGAAGATAAAAGAGGTTACATGTCTAGTGTAAAGCATGAACTGGTCAAAATTGTGAGGTACCGTTGTCACTCCAAGTACCGCTAGCACAAAACCATGTACCGCTTATGTTCCATGTACCGTTACATGTCCGTTGTACCGTTAAGGGTCTCTTTTGTAAATTTGGCGGTTTCTTCGCGCTTGGGTTTGTTATTTACTTAAATACTTACCCTAATTACACAATTGATTCACCTAATCTTTTATTTTTCTCTCTTGATTCTATAACCCTCTCTCTAATCATTCGATCATCAAAAATACTAATGGCTGCCTTACAAGTAATCTCTAAGCATAATTTAGTTGCGAATCTTGCTACGAATTATGACTCACTTGGTTTCCATGAGATGCTTGGTTTCCTTTCTTAAAGTCATATTCGCTTCGCACTCACTGTAAGTCCAGTTATCTCTATACCCATTGTTGAACAATTTTAGGATACTGCTGTTTTAGGTACACGTTTTGATCAACCTTGCATTAAGGCTAAGGTAAATCATAGGAATATATATGTCACTGAGGTACTGCTAAGAGCAAGTTTGAGACTTAATGATGAAAATGGACTTAGTATGCTTAATAATACAGAGATTCATGATGGCCTTGCAGCCATGGGCTATGGGGGTGGTAGGGAAAGTCTTACTTTCTTTAAAGCATTATTTTCACCTCAATGGAAATTGCTTTTTAATGCTATTATTCACTGTTTAAGTTCAAAAATTACATCTTTTGATCAACTACCTGCTGCATTGGCATCTGTTGGTATTTGTCTAGCAAATAACAGGGTATTTTAATTTTTCAAAATTAATTTTTGAAGGCATGACTAGGAATTTAGAAGGGACTAAGAAGTTTTTAATGTATCCTAGATTCATTCAGGCTTTACTTAGTGACCAAATACCTAACCTACCAGCATTAACTAATACATGGGATGTTCCTTCATTCACAAAGAGAACTTTCTCTTTCTTGAACAAACAAGGCAATGCCTTTTCAGGAACTGTCACACCATTGTTTACCCATATGTTAGCCCAACCTGCCAATCAAGAAGGTGAGGAACCTAGCAATGCTAGTGCTTCTCAGCAAACTCCTTCTCACCAGAGCTCTCACTCTCTAGAAGATTCACAATTTTCTTCTCACAATGTTGGTATTCCACCAAACACTGATGAGATGATCCACACACCTGCTGCTTCTATTGCTGCTAGTGGTTCACCACAAGCACAAGCACCAGAGGTGGTGGATGTTACAAATTTAACTTCTTTATGTACAAGTTTGTCCCAACAGGTACATGTACTGCAGAAAGATAAGCTTGTTCAAGACAAGAAAATTGCTGAATTAGAAGCTAGCCTACTCAAGTTAAGGACAAAAGTGTCATTTAGGATGAAGTAATATAGATCTGTTCAGACATCTGCAATCAGGAAGCAAAGGTTCAGGAACCTCAAGAAAAGGCAACTGAATGCAACCAAACAGAGGAGGAATATTGAAGAATAGGGAAGGAATAATGAAGAGCAACCACCTTCTTCTAATAATCAAACAAGGATCTCTTGAAATGACATCAATTTTGAATTGGATGAAGATGTCATGGGGACTTTTATAGATGGAACTGGTTTAGAGACTGGTGTAGATGAACCTTCAGACATGGAGATTCAACAGCAAGACCCACAACCTACTCCAGATGAGCCACAAGTTGCAGAAACATTGGCAACTCAGCCAGAACCATCAGTTCAATCACCACCTCAAGCAAATTGGAATGCTTTCTATGAGAAGTTGGAGGAAATTTCTAATCAGTTTCCTAATCCATCACCACAAAGCAATAAGTCAAAAAAGACTGAAGAAGTCTAAATTGATATGATGGCTTCTATGGAAGATAAAGCATCTGGGGAAACTCAAGTGATTGAAGATACAAGTGTGTCTAATACTGGTGAAGTCAAGTTTGTTGAAGATCCAAGTACTTCTAAGCCAACTGCAAGTACTGCTGACAATGTTGAAGACCCAAGTACTGCTAAGCCAATTGCAAGTACTGCTAAGCCAATTGCAAGTACCGCTAGTGATCATCCTTCACTGGAAAGTCAAAGTTCATTTGGAGAAAATGAGACTTTAGCCAAATTGCTGCTTGATCTAAAGAAGAGTTTAGTTGAGAAGGCTAAACAAGCAGAAGTGGAGAAAAAGACACAACAAGAAGTTCTTGCCTCAAAGGATCAAATTCAAGGTAAGAAAGTACAAGCTTCACACCCTACAAAAGGTATAGGCATTCAACAGTTAGCTAATGAAGAAGTAGCTGCCAAATTGAAGAAGAAGCTACCTAAGATAAATCCAAAGGATAAGGGGAAGAAGCAATTATTGTCAGAATCTGAAGATGAAAGTGATTCGGATGATGATATAAACAGAGTCATGTACAGATTTAATCAAATTGACCATGATGAGGAATTTGCTTATAGAATGCAAGCACAAATTCGTGTAGATGAATTGCAGGAAGAACTTGCAGCAAAGCAAAAATTGTTAGAAGCTAAAAGGATACAGCAAGAATGGAACATACAAGAGTATGATAGGATTCAAGATGAGATACATGCAAGTGAGCTTCTTGCAGACTCATTGATAGCTGAAGAAAAAGATGCATATGATGAAGAAGAAAAATCAAGATTGAGTGATGATCTGGTAAGGGAGCAACAAAGATTCTTTGCTGAAAAAAGAAGGAAAGAAAAGATTAAGCCTCCAACAACTATGCAGATTAGAAGTCAAATGATGAATTTCTAAAGAAAGTAAAAGGATTCACTCATATTCAGCTGGTCAAGAAAACATTTGAAGAAATCAAGACTTTGTATGAGCAAAGTAAGAAGACTGAATTGAATTTTGTTGAGATTGGATCTGAAGCAGACAAGAAAGCTGTTGAAGAATTCAAGAAACGTCTACAACAACAAAGACAATTTGGTAGTACTCCTAGAATTGAGCCAAGTACTGCTGAACCTACAAGTACATCTCCACCTATCAAAACCACTTATGTAAGGAAGAATAGAAAGGAGAAAGTAAGTTCAAGAGAGGAAGAGACTGCTCAAAGGATGAATACAGGAGTTGAAACTCAAGGAATTGCTCAGACTAAAAATGTACAAGCAGTACATACACAGTCAACAGTACATATAACAGTACATACTGAGGAAACGGTACATACAAGCTTGGAAGAGGGTTCAACAGAACTTGAAGGAATTTCTAAGAGTGTTAAAAGGAAAAGATCAACAAAGCTAAAGAAGAAAGCTAAGAGAGCTAAAACTACAGCAGAAGATAGTGATGAGAGCTTAAGGAAGTACTTTAAGATTGTAAACTTTGAAGATCAATGTTTTGATACAGAGATTTTTGGAAAAAGAGCATCCATTGTTAAGTGGATTTACTCTATAGATCAAGACTTGAAGCTCATGGAATTCAGAGATCTGATGGCAAAAAAAGGATATTAAGACTTTTGGAAGATATCCTTCATATACTTGACAGAAAAGATATCCAAGATCTTGTAAGGTTAGTTGAAGATGCCAGTACAGGTAAAACTGAAGTATCACTATTATATAGGGAGTTTATCTTTATGTATGAGCCATACAAATGTGATCAAGAAATGTTGAAGGAATTAGAGAATCAGGTTCCTAGTTACTGGAGATATTACAGGTCATGCGGATTGCATATTTTGGATGTAGATGATGTTACATATTATATGCTGCAAGAGAAGACTTATCCCTTCAAAAGAAAATTGTTGGAAAGGATGTTAGAGCAACAATTGGAAGTTACAGAAGAATCTGTTGATGCTTTGGAGTTGATCAGAATGGTTAAACAACAAATCAAGGATTTGAAAGATGAGGAAGAAGCTGAGAAAGAATCCTAAGTGTTTGACTTTCAGTCACACTTCATAAATGGTTCTCAGTTCACCATGTCTAACACACATAAGAACTGTCTAGTCCATAAGCAAACGGTTTGTGGTAAAGACTTATCAAATCCGTTGAAAGCTAATAGTTTGCTAAAAACTATATGGTTCTAACTCACCTTGTTTCGAGACAACGAGTTAGCTAGTCCTAGACAAACGGTACTAGGTAAAGACATCATTAAATCCGTTGATGGTTGACAATTTACCAAAAATTGTAAGGTTTTCATTACACCTTATTCTTTGTGAATAAAGTATTGGCTATTCCAGAGTGTACGGATAATTGGTAAAGAATTTATCAAATCCGTTGATAGCTGGTGATTTGCTAAAAATCATGAAGCCAATATAGATTGGTGTTTTGTTGTTAACTGTTTTATTTCAGGTATGAAGATTGCAGACAAAGAAGTATTAGAAGATATAATACTTAGAAGGTTTTGTTATCATCAAATAAAGTGGAAGATTTATGATCAAGAGTTCAAGGACTAAACTCAAGAAAACAAAAACTGATGCTGCAAAGATGAATGAATGTATAGAAGACACAAGAAGATCATATTTTGAAGACAAAGATGATGCTCATAATGTTTGAAGATTATCTTATCAGAAGAAGATCTACATATGAAGTGTTTGGCTACATTTAGTTGGATGCAAATACAAATTACCAAGTTCAATCCAAGGATGAAGGAAAGACTAAAGACATGTATTTCTAATACATCCAGTACAAAAGAAACAAGAAGACAACAAGTTATTATTTCTTGTTTAGGGGAGGATTGTTGGGAATTATTTGTTAAGTGTCAAGTACCATTAGTTTATTTGAAGTACTGTTAGTGTTATGTAAGTACCGTTAGTGTTAACGCGGTACATAGTAAGTATTGCTACTTATAAAGTAAGTACTGCTATGAAGATTAGGACGAATATATCTTTGTATAAGATATGTCATAGTTATAGTTAGAGTATATCTCATGTGATATACCTAAATAGTTAGAATATTGATAATATATCGTCTGTGATATAGTTATCTTTATAGAATATTCTAAGGTTTCTAGGGTTCCTTACTCTATAAAAGGAACATAGGTACAATGTCTTTCATGTACCTCATACAAGTCGATTAATAAGAGAATCGAATAGTTAAAAGTAATTATGTTCTTCTGTGCTTTATAAGTTAGATTCCGCATAACTTATTTGGTGTTTAGTAAGTGTGCTCAAAGTGTTTTAGTTTGATTACAAACTATTATACTAATTCTTAGCAGAATATAGATCCAACCAAAGGGATCAACACAAACACTCTACAACAATAAACTTCATGAATCGTCTCATAATTCTAAGAGTTACACTAGTAATTCAACTAACGCTAGACGCTTACCTCTTGCCCTACTTATTATTAGTTGGACAGACCTCTAATATTAGGTGGAGTACAAGCAAGGATCTTAGTCTCATAATGATTAATTGAATAGTTAATTCTTTTGAGAATGTGATTATCAAAAATACTAATCGTTGAACTATTATTTTGTAAATGAATAATTCTACCTCTTGCTTAACAGTACAGTTGTTGAGTCGTTCCTTGAAAAAATGAAGTTGGCTAAAAGCAACTTTGTCGATTGGCACTGCTCCTATAGGATCGCACTGGAAACCAACGATTGTTGCAAATACATTGAGCAACCTATTCCTGATCTCCCATTTTCCCTCCTGGCCACCAGGTGCCTGAACCAAACCCAGATGATCAAACTCTTTGGGTTAAAAGGTCTAGGGAAATTGCTAGTCTTATGCTTATGATTATGTCCCCTGAACTCCAGAAGCTTCTAGAGGGTCATTGTGCATGGTCAATGATGGAGAGTTGAAAACTATGTTCACTGAACAAGAAGATCAAGAACTCCTTGATGTTACACGTGCCTTTCACACGTGTAAACATGAGGATGAGCAAACTGTAAGCTCTTATGTCTTAAAGAAAGAATGGCTACATAGAGAATTTGGAACGTCTCGGTCACCCCGTATCAACTAAATTTGCAGTCTGCCTAATTTTGGTCTCACTGAACAAGGATTATGATAGGTTCGTGCAAGATTACAATATACATGTCCTGGGGAAGACAATACCTGAGTTGCATTCCATTCTAAAGCTACATGAGAAGACGTTACCAAATTTCACCTGCCAACGCCAATACCATTAATGTCATTAGGGCAGGAAAGATCCAAAAGCATAATAAGGCTAAACCGTCTAATGCTTAGAAGGGGAAGAATCAAGGCAAAGGGAAGAAAGTAGCAAACTTTACTCCTAGAGCTAAGATTCTCCCTCCACCAAAGAGAGAGAATCCTACTAAGGACGCTACTTGTCACCAAAGCGGTGACATTGGTCATGGGAAGAGAAACTGTCCAGAGTATCTCATTGAGTTGTGGAGGAAGAAGAAGCTATCTCAAGGAGCTTGTACTTTAGGTATCTTCACTATAGAACTCTTTATTTTTCCTAATAAATCTTAGGTTTATGACACTGGTTGTGGTACTCACATCTAGAATACTACTCAGGGACCAAGGATAAGTAGGAAGCTGAAGCCAGGAGCTTTGAATCTGTAGTGGGCAATGGTCGTCGTGCAACTATCGAATCCATTGGAGTTTTTCAATTATTTCTCCTTAGCGGACTAGTTGTTAGTTAAATAATGTCATTATGCGCCTACTATTTCTAGAGGGATTATTTAAGTTTTTCGTTTGTACGACAATTGTTGTGTTAATCGTTTTGAGAATAATGCAAGTATATCAGTTTCTAAAGATAATATGCTTTATTTTAGTTCTATTCCTGGTGAGGGTATATTTGAAACTAATATGTGTGATTTTAATGCAAACAATAGTTCTATTTATGTTGTAAGTAACAAAAGGGCCAAATCTAATTTGGAATCTACATTGTTATGGCATGGTGGCCTTGGCCACATAAGCAAAAAGCGCATTAAGCAATTACAAATTGATGGATTGCTAAAGTCAAACGATGATGATTCCTTTGACAAGTGTGTTTCGTGTTTATCTGGAAAGATGGCACGTAAACCTTATTCACGTCAAGTGGAGAGGGATAAAGATCTGCTTGGACTTATACACACCGATGTATGTGGCCCATTCAGAACCGGGTCAAGACAAGGTGCAAGTTAAATCGTTATTTTTACTAACGACTTTAGTCTCTATGGTTATGTTTACTTGCTAAAGCATAAACACGAATTGTTTGAAATATTTAAAGTCTTTCAAAAGGAAGTAGAAAATCAACTTGGTAAAACCATAAAGGCACTACTTTCTGATCGTGGATGTGAATTTATGGGTTATGAGTTTTTGGATCATCTTAAGGAGCATGAGATTATTGCCCATAGAACTCCTCCATATACACCATAGCATAATGGTGTGTCTGAGAGGAGAAATAGAACCCTACTCGATATGGTTCGCTCCATGATAGCACAAACAACTCTTCCAAAGTCCTTTTGTGATTATGCTCTTGAGTCTGACGCACGCATTCTCAATATGGTTCTAACTAAGAAGGTTGAAAATACTCCATACGAAGTATGGCATGGGCAAGCCCCTAAGTTGTCTTACTTAAAGGTCTGGGGAGGTGAGGCTCTTGTTAAGCATGATACGCTTAATAAGCCTGACAAACTTGAACCCAAATCGGTTAAGTGTATCTTTGTAGGATATCCAAAGGAAACGATGGGTTACTTTTTCTATTACCCACCCGAGAACAAATTAATGTTACTCGTAATGCTGAATTCCTAGAGAGTAATCTTATGAATCAAGAAGCAAGTGAGACTTTAGAAGATCTTGAAGTAACTCAAGATGAAGATATACAACCTTCTGAAAAAACTAGCGATCATGAAGAGGATGATCAAGAAATTGATGACCTATAAGTGATATTGCTCCTATTCAAAAGTGTACAAGGACTAGGCGTGCTTCTGACCGTATGTGCTTATACATTGACGCTGATGAAGATGATTTAGGGGATCATAGTGAACCTACTAACTGTAGAAACTAGAAGAGCGGGGGGGGGGGGGGGGGTTCGAATAGTATATCTTGTTATGGTCCTAATTAAAAATTCTTTCAATTCTGTTTGTCTCAAAATTAACTTTTACTAGAAAACTATTCAATTCTAATAGATTAACAATATCTAGTTACAATAGTTTTCGATGCAAAATGTAAGACGATATAGTATTTGTAACATATATTTAGCTCTTTTTACCAGATACTAAAAACATATACTCATATTCGTCGCATGTATTTATCTCTGTATATAGAAAGAGGTTGATAGAAAAATTTATTGAACCTGGCCCCCATCTGGCTAAGAAGTGGCCTGCATATAGATAAATCAAAAGAGATGTAGGGATATGATCTTCTTGATTTTGATGATAATATGGAAGGTGGTGTTCATCCTCCAATTTTAAATAATATTCCTCATCCATCTCTCTCTTGATCTATATGTATCTTTTATGTAACTATTATGTGTTTATTGTAATCTCCTTTGATCTATAAGTCTTTGCATGTGATTATATATTATGAGCAAGAGATGAAGAGAGGGTGATCTGAAATTACTATTACAACCTTGCATATGTTGCCAACATGTTATATGAACTTTTCATACTAACTTTATTGTAATTATGCATATCATAGTTTTATTCTAGTTGTCCTTATGTATTTACAATCTACATGTCTATGTGAATTTGTTTTTGCCTGACACATCATCTTCCATCTGCATCACATAACAACACACACAAATATCCCTTTTCAACTCCCCTCACTCATGTGAAACCACTAACAAACATTTTCATCTTAGGAGTAAACCAAGAAGGTACATCTTATGTGGCCACACCAACCTCGTGAAAAGGGAGTTCTTTACCTGGTTTATTTGATCCTGTGTGACGATGGGTTCAAACCCCCTGAATTCGTAGGCTAATGCGTCAGAAATCATGCTTACCCAAAAAAAGGTACATCATTCAATCAATATATCTTGAAATTTGAACTTCGGAGACTTAGAGGTTCAAGACCATAGATGATAATAGTAAGCAAGAAGTTACATAATGCAGCTTTGAGAATACATTTAGAGGGAGATGTATACACTTTCACTGCCGATATGTCACACAGTTTTAGATAAGTACGAATATTGTTCTTCTCAACCAAATTTCAGTATAAAAAATGATTCAACTGTTAAGACAAATATGTTACAGTATTTGTTTTCGCTCTTTTAAGACCATTAGCAAATACCATGGTTCGTCTCAACTCTCAAGCTACAATGACACCAACATAAATCAACTATTTAAGACCAAACTAATCCAGTAGCAACGAAACTAGCTAGCATCTTGTGCCATGGTGAACATAACCTGAGTGCACCAAAATCACGGAAAATAACCGTACATCACTAGACCTTCATCGATAACTTAGTCTCTAGATACGAGTCTATTATTATGTGTCAAAACCTCAAAGTTCTATTAAATGGTGAGGTATATATCAAGGCCAAAAGTATAAAAAAAGACTTAACAAGAAACTAAACAAGGTGCATGTAAGTATAATGTCAAAACCACTTATGTAAGGAAGAATAGAAAGGAGAAAGTAAGTTTAAGAGAGGAAGAGACTGCTCAAAGGATGAATATAGGAGTTGAAACTCAAGGAATTGCTCAGACTGAAAATGTACAAGCAGTACATACACAGTCAACAGTACATATAACAGTACATACTGAGGAAACGGTACATACAAGCTTGGAAGAGGGTTCAACAGAACTTGAAGGAATTTCTAAGAGTGTTAAAAGGAAAAGATCAACAAAGCTAAAGAAGAAAGCTAAGAGAGCTAAAACTACAGCAGAAGATAGTGATGAGAGCTTAAGGAAGTACTTGAAGATTGTAAACTTTGAAGATCAATGTTTTGATACAGAGATTTTTGGAAAAAGAGCATCCATTGTTAAGTGGATTTACTCTATAGATCAAGGACTTGAAGCTCATGGAATTCAGAGATCTGATGGCAAAAAAAGGATATTCAGACTTTTGGAAGATATCCTTTATATACTTGACAGACAAGATATCCAAGATCTTGTAAGGTTAGTTGAAGATGCCAGTACATGTAAAACTGAAGTATCACTATTATATAGGGAGTTTATATTTATGTATGAGCCACACAAATGTGATCAAGAAATGTTGAAGGAATTAGAGAATCAGGTTCCTAGTTACTGGAGATATTACAGGTCATGCGGATTGCATATTTTGGATGTAGATGATGTTACATATTATATGCTGCAAGAGAAGACTTATCCCTTCAAAAGAAAATTGTTGGAAAGGATGTTAGAGCAACAATTAGAAGTTACAGAAGAATCTGCTGATGCTTTGGAGTTGATCAGAATGGTTAAACAACAAATCAAGGATTTGAAAGATGAGGAAGAAGCTGAGAAAGAATCCTAAGTGTTTGACTTTCAGTCACACTTCATAAATGGTTCTCAGTTCACCATGTCTAACACACATAAGAACTGGCTAGTCCATAAGCAAACGGTTTGTGGTAAAGACTTATCAAATCCGTTGAAAGCTAATAGTTTGCTAAAAACTATATGGTTCTAACTCACCTTGTTTCGAGACAACGAGTTAGCTAGTCCTAGACAAACGGTACTAGGTAAAGACTTCATTAAATCCGTTGATGGTTGACAATTTACCAAAAATTGTAAGGTTTTCATTACACCTTATTCTTTGTGAATAAAGTATTGGCTATTCCAGAGTGTACGGCTAACTGGTAAAGAATTTATCAAATCCGTTGATAGCTGGTGATTTGCTAAAAATCATGAAGCCAATACAGATTGATGTTTTGTTGTTAACTATTTTATTTCAGGTATGAAGATTGCAAACAAAGAAGTATTAGAAGATATAATACTTAGAAGGTTTTGTTATCATCAAATCAAGTGGAAGATTTATGATCAAGAGTTCAAGGACTAAACTCAAGAAAACAAAAACTGATGTTGCAAAGATGAATGAATGTATAGAAGACACAAGAAGTTCATATTTTGAAGACAAAGATGATGCTCATAATGTTTGAAGATTATCATATCAGAAGAAGATCTACATATGAAGTGTTTGGCTACATTCAGTTGGATGCAAATACAAATTACCAAGTTCAATCCAAGGATGAAGGAAAGAATGAAGACATGTATTTCTAATACATCCAATACAAAAGAAACAAGAAGACAACAAGTTATCATTTCTTGTTTAGGAGAGGATTGTTGGGAATTATTTGTTAAGTGTCAAGTACCGTTAGTTTATTTGAAGTACTGTTAGTGTTATGTAAGTAGCGTTAGTGTTAACGCGGTACATAGTAAGTACTGCTACTTATAAAGTAAGTACTGCTATGAAGATTAGGACGAATATATCTTTGTATAAGATATGTCATAGTTATAGTTAGAGTATATCTCATGTGATATACCTAAATAGTTAGAATATTGATAATATATCGTCTGTGATATAGTTATCTTTATAGAATATTCTAAGGTTTCTAGGGTTCCTTACTCTATAAAAGGAACATAGGTACAATGTCTTTCATGTACCACATACAAGTCGATTAATAAGAGAATCGAATAGTTAAAAGTAATTCTGTTCTTCTGTGCTTTATAAGTTAGATTCCGCATAACTTATTTGGTGTTTAGTAAGAGTGCTCAAACTATTTTAGTTTGATTACAAAATATTATACTAATTCTTAACAGAATATAGATCCAACCAAAGGGATCAACACAAACACTCTACAACAATAAACTTCATGAATCGTCTCATAATTCTAAGAGTTACACTAGTAATTCAACTAACGCTAGACGCTTACCTCTTGCCCTACTTATTATTAGTTGGACAGACCTCTAATATTAGGTGGAGTACAAGCAAGGATCTTAGTCTCATAATGATTAATTGAATAGTTAATTCTTTTGAGAATGTGATTATCAAAAATACTAATCGTTGAACTATTATTTTGTAAATGAATAATTCTACCTCTTGCTTAACAGTACAGTTGTTGAGTCGTTCCTTGAAAAAATGAAGTTGGCTAAAAGCAACTTTATCAATTGGCACTGCTCCTATAGGATCGCGCTGGAAACCAACGATTGTTGCAAATACATTGAGCAACCTATTCCTGATCTCCCATTTTCCCTCCTGGCCACCAGGTGCCTGAACCAAACCCAGATGATCATACTCTTTGGGTTAAAAGGTCTAGGGAAATTCCTAGTCTTATGCTTATGATTATGTCCCCTGAACTCCAGAAGCTTCTAGAGGGTCATTGTGCATGGTCAATGATGGAGAGTTGAAAACTATGTTCACTAAACAAGAAGATCAAGAACTCCTTGATGTTACACGTGCCTTTCACACGTTTAAACATGAGGATGAGCAAACTGTAAGCTCTTATGTCTTAAAGATGAATGGCTACATAGAGAATTTGGAACGTCTCGGTCACCCCGTATCAACTAAATTTGTAGTCAGCCTAATTTTGGTCTCACTGAACAAGGATTATGATAGGTTCGTGCAAGATTACAATATACATGTCCTGGGGAAGACAATACCTGAGTTGCATTCCATTATAAAGCTACATGAGAAGACGTTACCAAATTTCACCTGCCAACACCAATACCATTAATGTCATTAGGGCAGGAAAGATCCAAAAGCATAATAAGGCTAAACCGTCTAATGCTTAAAAGGGGAAGAATCAAGGCAAAGGGAAGAAAGTAGCAAACTTTACTCCTAGAGCTAAGATTCTCCCTCCACCAAAGAGAGAGAATCCTACTAAGGACGCTACTTGTCACCAAAGCGGTGACATTGGTCATGGGAAGAGAAACTGCCCAGAGTATCTTGTTGAGTTGTGGAGGAAGAAGAAGCTATCTCAAGGAGCTTGTACTTTAGGTATCTTCACTATAGAACTCTTTATTTTTCCTAATAAATCTTAGGTTTATGACACTGGTTGTGGTACTCACATCTAGAATACTACTCAGGGACCAAGGATAAGTAGGAAGCTGAAGCCAGGAGCTTTGAATCTGTACGTGGGCAATGGTCGTCGTGCAACTGTCGAATCCATTGGAGTTTTTCAATTATTTCTCCTTAGCGGACTAGTTGTTTGTTAAATAATTGTCATTATGCGCCTATTATTTCTAGAGGGATTATTTAAGTTTTTCGTTTGTACGACAATTGTTGTGTTAATCGTTTTGAGAATAATGCAAGTATATCAGTTTCTAAAGATAATATGCTTTATTTTAGTTCTATTCCTGGTGTGGGTATATTTGAAACTAATATGTGTGATTTTAATGCAAACAATAGTTCTATTTATGTTGTAAGTAACAAAAGGGCCAAATCTAATTTGGAATCTACATTGTTATGGCATGGTGGCCTTGGCCACATAAGCAAAAAGCGCATTAAGTAATTACAAATTGATGGATTACTAAAGTCAAACGATGATGATTCCTTTGACAAGTGTGTTTCGTGTTTATCTGGAAAGAAGGCACGTAAACCTTATTCACCTCAAGTGGAGAGGGATAAAGATCTGTTTGGACTTATACACACCGATGTATGTGGCCCATTCAGAACCGTGTCAAGACAAGGTGCAAGTTAAATCGTTATTTTTACTAACGACTTTAGTCTCTATGGTTATGTTTACTTGCTAGAGCATAAACACGAATTGTTTGAAATATTTAAAGTCTTTCAAAAGGAAGTAGAAAATCAACTTGGTAAAACCAAAAAGGCACTACTTTCTCATCGTGGATGTGAATTTATGAGTTATGAGTTTTTGGATCATCTTAAGGAGCATGGGATTATTGCCCATAGAACTCCTCCATATACACCATAGCGTAATGTTGTGTCTGAGAGGAGAAATCGAACCCTACGCGATATGGTTCGCTCCATGATAGCACAAACAACTCTTTCAAAGTCCTTTTGTGATTATGCTCTTGAGTCTGACGCACGCATTCTCAATATGGTTCTAACTAAGAAGGTTGAAAAGACTCCATACGAAGTATGGCATGGGCAAGCCCCTAAGTTGTCTTACTTAAAGGTCTGGGGAGGTGAGGCTCTTGTTAAGAATGATACGCTTAATAAGCCTGACAAACTTGAACCCAAATCGGTTAAGTGTATCTTTGTAGGATACCCAAAGGAAGCGATGGGTTACTTTTTCTATTACCCACCCGAGAACAAATTATTGTTACTCGTAATGCTGAATTCCTAGAGAGTAATCTTATGAATCAAGAAGCAAGTGAGATTTTAGAAGATCTTGAAGTAACTCAAGATGAAGATATACAACCTTCTGAAAACACTAGCGATCATGAAGAGGATGATCAAGAAATTGATGACCTATAAGTGATATTGCTCCCATTCGAAAGTGTACAAGGACTAGGCGTGCTCTTGACCGTATGTGCTTATACATTGACGCTGATGAAGATGATTTAGGGGATCATAGTGAACCTACTAAGTGTAGAAACTAGAAGAGCGGGGGGGGGGGGGGGGGGGGGGGTGGTTCGAATAGTATATCTTGTTATGGTCCTAATTAAAAATTCTTTCAATTCTGTTTGTCTCAAAATTAACTTTTACTAGAAAACTATTCAATTCTAATAGATTAACAATATCTAGTTACAATAGTTTTCGGTGCAAAATGTAAGACGATATAGTATTTGTAACATATATTTAGCTCTTTTTACCAGATACTAAAAACATATACTCATATTCGTCGCATGTATTTATCTCTTTATATAGAAAGAGGTTGATAGAAAAATTTATTGAACCTGGCCCCCATCTGGCTAAGAAGTGGCCTGCATATAGATAAATCAAAAGAGATGTAGGGATATGATCTTCTTGATTTTGATGATAATAAGGAAGGTGGTGTTCATCCTCCAATTTTAAATAATATTCCTCATCCATCTCCCTCTTGATCTATATGTATCTTTTATGTAACTATTATGTGTTTATTGTAATCTCCTTTGATCTATAAGTCTTTGCATGTGATTATATATTCTGAGCAAGAGATGAAGAGAGGGTGATCTGAAATTACTATTACACCCTTGCATATGTTGCCAACATGTTATATGAACTTTTCATACTAACTTTATTGTCATTATGCATATCGTAGTTTTATTCTAGTTGTCCTTATGTATTTACAATTTACATGTTTATGTGAATTTGTTTTTGCCTGACACATCATCTTCCATCTGCATCACATAACAACACACACAAATATCCCTTTTCATCTCCCCTCACTCATGTGAAACCACTAACAAACATTTTCATCTTAGGAGTAAACCAAGAAGGTACATCATATGTGGCCACACCAACCTCGTGAAAAGGGAGTTCTTTACCTAGTTTATTTGATCGTGTGTGACGATGGGTTCAAACCCCCTGAATTCGTAGGCTAATGCGTCGGAAATCATGCTTACCCAAAAAAAAAGGTACATCATTCCATCAATATATCTAGAAATTTGAACTTCGGAGACTTAGAGGTTCAAGACCATAGATGATAATAGCAAGCAAGAAGTTACATAATGCATCTTTGAGAATACATTTAGAGGGAGATGTATACACTTTCACTGCCGATATGTCACACAGTTTTAGATAAATACGAATATTGTTCTTCTCAACCAAATTTCAGTATAAAAAATGATTCAACTGTTAAGACAAATATGTTACAGTATTTGTTTTCGCTCTTTTAAGACCATTAGCAAATACCATGGTTCGTCTCAACTCTTAAGCTACAATGACACCAACATAAATCAACTATTTAAGACCAAACTAATCCAGTAGCAACGAAACTAGCTAGCATCTTGTGCCATGGTGAACATAACCTGAGTGCACCAAAATCACGGAAAATAACCGTACGTCACTAGACCTTCATCGATAACTTAGTCTCTAGATACGAGTCTATTATTATGTGTCAAAACCTCAAAGTTCTATTAAATGGTGAGGTATATATCAAGGCCAAAAGTATAAAAAAAAGACTTAACAAGAAACTAAACAAGGTGCATGTAAGTATAATGTCAAAAATATTTTTTTACCAATCTATTTCATCTTAATCACCTCAAAGAGTTAAAAGTTCAAAAAGGTATCTTTAAAAATAACCTTTCGTTCAACAAAAAAAAAAACCAATAAGCCCCAAGCCATAAAAAAAATTAGAGTCGGTTTTCGATTTAAAAGATACCCTGAAAGAAAGAAATAAGAGTCGGTTTAAAACATACCCTTAAAAAATTAGAGTCGGTTTGGAAAGGCCCATGTTTTATATATAAATAAAGTAATATACCCTGAAAGAAAGAAGATCCCCTAATTGAAAGAAACGAAACCCTAGAGACGATAGGAAGATGTTTTCATCGGCGAGATCATTCTATGCTCCACCGGGGGAAAGATTGATAGAAATAGAAGAAGAGAAAGCTACAGATGAGGAAAAGGAGGCGAGCGCTGCTTGGAAAACCATCTTGAATCGAAAAGGGTTGCCTTTGACCACTCCTTATCGATATGTTCCAAGATGGCCCAAAGATGTCGATGAGTCTCATTGTGACATGTTATTCGTCAAGGCTAAACAGAAACGAGAAGCTGATTCCTTCGCAGCATTCATAGCAGCTATACCAGAAGATGATTTTGATACCAAAACACCTCCAGAAAATCAACCACTTCCCATTACCGTTCCCATTCGCATTTCCAAAACAACAACAGACTCGCTTTATGCTGTTTATGAAACTTGTTTTCTTAATGATCTCAATGACAGGAAGCACGGAAGGAGGCACACAAGCGTTAATGGTATTGTTTACAAAGATCCTCAACTTCAGGACAAGAAGAAGTTGCTCACTCGTCAGACCATCCAGGCCAGGCCAGGGACAGGGAAGCTCAGGCTGCTAAAAAACAAGCCGCTGCTGCATCAGCTGTTTATTATTATTATTAGTCTAGTATGTATCCTAACGTTGTATGTTGCGACTCGACTCGACCTTCTTATTAATTACTACTAATGTTATATCATTATTCTTATTATTTGTAAGTGACTTGAATTGTTGTGTGAGTGTGGCTTTGATAGTTATCATTCTTCACCATTCCTACAGACCACCCCTATTACCGGCGCGCAGCAATGCGCAGAATGTTGAACAATGCCCCCCGACTCATTAAGGTTTTTAAATTTAGCTAAGTGGTTGTTTGTCAGCACATGTAAAGTAAATGTAGCAAGTTTGGTGACACACTTAAGTCTGGAGAGATTAAAAGGACGACCATTGTAACTCCGGCAACCATGAATCAGAGATTTTGCGTTAACTGCCAAGTTCGTAGAACCCTATCACATACAAAAACTTGTTCATGATGTCTAAAGCAATATATAGCATGTGCTTAACTGCCCATCTTTCACATATTCGCATACTAGTTTATTGACCCGTGAAATCACGGAGCCTTAAGAAACAGATCATTGCACTTTTATAGGAGCTGAGTTTTGTGTGAGAAAACTTAGGGTAAACAAATGAAAAGCGATTAAATTTTATTATACTGTATTTAAATTATATATAAGAAGTTGATTGCAATCTAACGCATACAACTAGTTGCATATGAACATATAATGTCACGGATAAAAGTAGTAATATTGTCTCGTTAAACTACAGACTTGTAGTATTTTACTATTTTTACGGTAATAATTTTTAGTATAAAACAATTTATATTTTGAAAAAAATGTTAATACTTTATTTTGTAATACATATCAATAATATCTATAAAAAACCACATTTTATGTTAAAAAATAAAAGTTATATTAAAAATTAAAGATTATTATATTTGGTCTTATCTCTTACCATAAACATTTGTGACCTTCAACCAAAAAATTTAGGAAACGCTTGGAGGTAGAATGTCCTTTCATTGAAAGGAGTTACTTTTGACAAGCAAATTAGAGCCTATCGATGCTCATTTGATTGAACGCAAATGTTTTGTTCACTCATTTTTCAATTACACTAGACTTCATCATGTTGGTCCGTATGATTATTTTTCTCGTTTCGAGTACCAGATTGGCAGTGGAACGTTAGAGCCTGACCAAGTCGATGTGTATGTTTTCTTCGCACCTTTGTTCTTGATACTAGATAGATGGATAGGTTAAATCATTTCCTTTTTTTTGAGATTTTTGCTCATTTTTATGATGAAGGTTTTGGTATGTCGTGTTCTTCCTTTGGTTTGGCTCTTACTTAATAATATTCAGTTTCGTAGACTGGTTCATATCGTTCTTTCGTGTATCTGCAGGTATCACCCTGCTTGCATAAATATGACAGATGATGAGGCTAAGCAAGTAGTTAGCTTCACATGTGACGAATGCCGCTCTTTAGATATTAACCAGGCCTCTTCCTCTGCTGATCCTGATATTGTAAGAGACCGCCAAATGCTAAACGCTTTACTTGTCTATTTATTGTTCATGTTTCAACACTGACTATTATATCATGCATGATTTTGGTTCAGGTTTCATACTTCATACATCGTGTAAATGTTTATAATCTGGTTATTTATGTAGCTTGAAGCTTAGTCGAAGAGGTTGCTAACAAGATGATAATACTAAAAGTACCACCTCCACCACCTCAAAGTTAGTTATTGATAATCTTAAAATTTGGATGCTTGAAACACCATTGAATTCGAATCTTTTAAATAAATATGACAGAAGATGATGCTAAGCAAATAGATAGCTTCAGAAGTGACGAGTGCCGCTCCTTAAACGTTAACCAAGCCTTTGTGTCTGCCTCTGCTGATCCTGATATGGTAAGAGACAGCCTAATCCTAAACGCTTTTACTTGTCTAGTTTACTGCATTTTGGATGAAGTTGTAAGGGTACCCGATAATTCACATTGTTTGATAGTCTGTTGATTACTCATGTATTGCTTTATGTTAGGGTTCAAGAGCATTAGCATGTGACTTTGGAGGCCAATAAGGCACCCTACAACATTATAATGTAGTTGCAATCTGTGTACACCATGTCTTGAAAACAACTGATTAGCGGTTTTTGTATTTTTTTTCAGGTGCAACCCGATAAGCGGGCAAAATGGTGATTTCAGTAGTTGTGCTCTAATAGGCCCGTACCCTATGTGGTCTACTGGTCTTGGCCGTTCTACTGTCAATATAATCTCTTTTTATGGAACCGTTAGTGATTAGAACTCGTAATTTAGAGCGTAATCAAAGTTTCTAACTCCTTATCTTGTATCTATACATCTTTGATAGTACTTCATTTTGTTAGGTTCTATTATCAACCATTAAGGTCTTAGTCATGTGAATTTTGCTGAAAGTAATTACGGTCCACTCTCACGATGCACCATATACTATACGTGTGAGCTTTGAGTTCGAACATGAATTTCAAGAGTCTTAAACATTCTAAATGTTTACGGAATTTAGCTATGTGGGTTAAAATGGGCCAGGGTTGACATCAGAAATCATACTACTAGTAGTAGTCTACTACTAGTTACTGACCCTTCTATCTGAAGTTCATAAATTACACCTCAATGTTTCTAAGTTCATAAGTCTTAACAGATATAACACTGTGGTATCAAAAGGTTTGGCCATTGCTATAATTAAGATAGGTTCTTGTCGAGTTATATAGATCCTTACAGACCTTATATCAATCCTCAAAGGTTTAAGTTTAATTGCTGACGTCAAAGCTCAAACCAAATTCGTTTATATCGTAAATAGTAATGTCTGTATCAGAATTATACCAATCTTTTTAGAACTGATTTGGATGGTTTGGTATAATTCAAAATGGTTCCAGCTAGAGGAGAAAAAAAAAACCCCGCAACAGCTCAATAGAGGATCGATCCCCACCTTTGAAAGATCTGCAATTGGTAGCAAAAAAACTAGGAAGAAGTTTTGCAGATGACGGATCCTTTCATTTTAGATTATAAATATAGATATGTTTCAGGGATGCAACTTCATGGAGAATGAAGTAGTTGCACGGCTTCAACAAACCATGAGTGGACTCAATAAGCTGATATGTTCTTTTTGCTAAATATAAACTGATATGTTGTTATGTATTCATGTTTGAACTCAAGCTCATAGACATAGCATCTGGTGTCATCATGAGAGTGAACCTTAATTTTTTAATATGTGCAGGATAGACAATTTAACTAGAGGTTCGGTCGCCAGACCCAAATAGAATCAGATTCTTGTGTGATTTGAAATAAATAATCAGTTTGATGTTGTTGGTCTTATCTGGTGAGGATAAGAAACAAATACATATGATTTGTTGGTCTGATGTGCATGCTCGAATATATATCTAATCAACTAGGCAGAGATAAGCAGAGCTAGTAAGTTGCAGTTGTTGCCGTCAACAAACCGAGCTGCTGATATGTTTCGGCTTATATAGCCGATTTATGGCTTTTTTGATTTTCGGATTATGTTTCGTAAGCTCTCTTTTTGTGGCTTATTTTGAAACTTTTCAGCTTGTAAGCCACAAAAAGTGAGCTTACGAAACATAAGCCGAAAACCAAATAATCCAAACAAACAACCACTTATCTAAATTTAAAAAGCTTAATGAGGCAGGGGCATTGTTCAACTGATAAATACTAGAAAATTAAGTAGTCAATTGACTTGGATTAAGGCCAAGCCAAATTCGAGATGACAAGTCTCCTTGACAAAGGGAGTTACAATAACTTTATTCTTCACTAACTGCTAAAGAAAACATAGACTGCTACTAATATATTAGATCCTAGAAACTGATGCTAACTGCTCCTCAAATGAGGGATCTAAACTGATCCTTTACTAGCTGGTCTTTTTGACCCAGTGGGTCCACCCAATATCATTAATTTGAACCAGGTCCAGTGTCTTTTTCCTAGTGTACACCCTAAGGTTCGTATCATTACTTCCCACTCGGTAAAACGCCTTGTCCTCAAGGCGAAAATGTGGGAATTGCTCAGCTAGCATGTCATATGTCTCCCAGGTAGCTTCTTACAGAGGTCTTGGATTCCAAGATACTAGTAACTCCAGTACCGGTTGACCCGATTTTAGATCCCAGCGATGGTCTACAATAGAGGCCGGCTGGACATCACTTTCCCAATCCTTTCTGATCGGTAATGAAGTGCCCGGTTGAACAGCCAAATATTGAAAACTGGATGACCCTTGCGAATCAGTTGTAATACCCTGCCATTTGTAACTTTTGCCATCTACATTGAAAATCATGAACATCTCTTTCCAATTAGCTTGTACCGTATTAAGTGTTTCTAACCATTGAATACCCAAAACGAGATCCGCTCCACCTAACGAGAAGGGATAGAAATCCTGAACAATTGTAAGTTCATCGATTTGTATTGGGAGGTTTTTGCATATGTGGCCACACCTAATAAAATCTCCATTCCCAATTTGAACACGAAAAGGTGCCACTGCTGAAGTGAAAAGTTGCAGGTCCTTTACCAACACATCGGAGATAAAATTATGTGTAGATCCCCCATCAATTAAGATAATTACTTCCTTAGAATAAAGCACACCTTGAACCTTCATGGTTTTGGCCTGGGGTTTTCGAAGTATGGCATGTAGACTTATCTCAGCAACGCCATTAGTATACTCTGCCATATGTTCAATTTCGCTGGTAGGATGCTCTTCGGGCTCTTCCACCACTTCCAACACCTTAAAAGTACCTGTTTTACACCTATGACCAGACCCGTATTTTTTCCCACATCGATAACATTCACCCTTAAGGTAACGAGATTGTCTTTCAACGTCAGAAATTTGTAGGGGTGGTCTGAAGTTGTTAGATGAATTTGATGTAGCGGTTATAGCCACGGACTCGGGTTGGGTTGACTTTGAAGGTGCTATCCAAGTCGGCTCTCTCCCGGAACGAGTATGGCTAATTTTTGACTCGAATTCTAAAGCGATACTCACCGCTTTGTACACTGTTCTCGGTTTCTGAATTCTCACATCCGCTTTTAGTTCTTCTTTGAGGCCATTGAGGAACACCCCTAAGAGGCAATGTTCAGGCCAGTTAGAAACTCGGGAAGAACGTTTAGCGAATTCCTGTCGGTACTCTTGCACCGTTCCTGTTTGTTTTAAACTGCACAAATATTCATCCGGATTTTGGAACTCAGTAGGCCCAAAATTTTTCTGCAAGGCACGAACCAGGTCTTCCCAATACTCCACCGTCTGATTTGTTGAAACCCAAGAATAAAAATCCAGTGCATCTCCTTCTAAGTGCATCGAAGCAACATCTACTTTTTCTTCATCTGGTATGTCATAGTAACGGAAGTACTTCTCCGCCTTAAGGATCCAACCTCGCGGGTCTCCATCACTAAAGGTGGGAAAAACAATCTTATTATGTGGACGATACCTTTGATGATGCCAAGATGAGTCCCCTTCATCTTGCCTTCCAGAACCATTACCCGATCTGTCCTTGTTGTGCGATTGAGATTTAAGGGCTGCCACATCTTTCTGTAACGCATCTATGGATTCCAACTTCTTAGCTATAGCGGCTAACTGTACTGCTACGGGATCTGATGGTTGATTGCCTGTGTCTGAGATGCTCCGGGTGTTTACCATGTTTTCGTTTCCCGGCAATGGAACCAATGATAAAGACTAGAAATTTAAGTAGTCAATTGACTTGGATTAAGGCCAAGCCAAATTCGAGATGACAAGTCTCCTAACAAAGAAAATTACAATAACTTTATTCTTCACTAACTGCTAAAGAAAACATAGACTGCTACTAATATATTAGATCCTAGAAACTGATGCTAACTGCTCCTCAAATGAGGGATCTAAACTGCTCCTTTACTAGTTGGTCTTTTTGACCCAGTGGGTCCACCCAATAGCATTAATTTGAACCAGGTCCAGTGTCTTTTTCCTAGTGTACACCCTAAGGTTCGTATCATTACTTCCCCCTCGGTAAAACGCCTTGTCCTCAAGGCGAAAATGTGGGAATTGCTCAGCTAGCATGTCATATGTCTCCCAGGTAGCTTCTTCCAGAGGTCTTGGATTCCAAGATACTAGTAACTCCAGCACCGGTTGACCCGCTTTTAGATCCCAGTGATGGTCTACAATAGAGGCCGGCTGGACATCACTTTCCCAATCCTTTCTGATCGGTAATGAAGTGCCCGGTTGAACAGCCAAATATTGAAAACTGGATGACCCTTGCGAATCAGTTGTAATACCCTGCCATTTGTAACTTTTGCCATCTACATTGAAAATCATGAACATCTCTTTCCAATTAGCTTGTACTGTATTAAGTGTTTCTAACCATTGAATACCCAAAACGAGATCCGCTCCACCTAACGAGAAGGGATAGAAATCCTGAACAATTGTAAGTTCATCGATTTGTATTGGGAGGTTTTTGCATATGTGGCCACACCTAATAAAATCTCCATTTCCAATTTGAACACGAAAAGGTGCCACTGCTGAAGTGAAAAGTTGCAGGTCCTTTACCAACACATCGGAGATAAAATTATGTGTAGATCCCCCATCAATTAAGATAATTACTTTCTTAGAATAAAGCATACCTTGAACCTTCATGGTTTTGGGGTGGGGTTTTCGAAGTATGGCATGTAGACTTATCTCAGCAACGCCATTAGTATCCCCTGCCATATGTTCAACTTCGCTGGTAGGATGCTCTTCGGGCTCTTCCACCACTTCCAACACCTTAAAAGTACCTGTTTTACACCTATGACCAGGCCCGTATTTTTCCCCACACCGATAACATTCACCCTTAAGGTAACGAGATTGTCTTTCAACGTCAGAAATTTGTAGGGGTGGTCTGAAGTTGTTAGATGAATTTGATGTAGCAGTTATAGCCTCGGACTGGGTTGGGTTGACTTTGAAGGTGCTATCCAAGTCGGCTCTCTCCCGGAACGAGTATGGCTAATTTTTGACTCGAATTCTAAAGCGATACTCACCGCTTTGTACACTGTTCTCGGTTTCTGAATTCTCACATTCGCTTTTAGTTCTTCTTTGAGGCCATTGAGGAACACCCCTAAGAGGCAATGTTCAGGCCAGTTAGAAACTCGGGAAGAACGTTTAGCGAATTCCTGTCGGTACTCTTGCACCGTTCCTGTTTGTTTTAAACTGAACAAATATTCATCCGGATTTTGGAACTCAGTAGGCCCAAAATTTTTCTGCAAGGCACGAACCAGGTCTTCCCAATACTCCACCGTCTGATTTGTTGAAACCCAAGAATAAAAATCCAGTGCATCTCCTTCTAAGTGCATCGAAGCAACATCTACTTTTTCTTCATCTGGTATGTCATAGCAACGGAAGTACTTCTACGCCTTAAGGATCCAACCTCGCGGGTCTCCATCACTAAAGGTGGGAAAAACAATCTTATTATGTGGACGATACCTTTGATGATGCCAAGATGAGTCCCCTTCATCTTGCCTTCCAGAACCATTACCCGATCTGTCCTTGTTGTGCGATTGAGATTTAAGGGCTGCCACATCTTTCTGTAACGCATCTATGGATTCCAACTTCTTAGCTATAGCGGCTAACTGTACTGCTACGGGATCTGATGGTTGATTGCCTGTGTCTGAGATGCTCTGGGTGTTTACCATGTTTTCGTTTCCCGGCATCGGAACCAAATGATAAATACTAGAAAATTAAGTAGTCAATTGACTTGGATTAAGGCCAAGCCAAATTCGAGATGACAAGTCTCCTTGACAAAGGGAGTTACAATAACTTTATTCTTCACAAACTGCTAAGGAAAACATAGACTGCTACTAATATATTAGATCCTAGAAACTGATGCTAACTGCTCCTCAAATGAGGGATCTAAACTGCTCCTTTACTAGCTGGTCTTTTTGACCCAGTGGGTCCACCCAATAGCATTAATTTGAACCAGGTCCATTGTCTTTTTCCTAGTGTACACCCTAAGGTTCGTATCATCAACATTCGGCGCATAGTAGTAATTAATAAAGATCCATTAATACTAGTAGATAGTAATTAATAAGGTCAGGTCAGGTAACACTAACAAGTCCCTGAATTGACCCATTTCTGATTTGGGTTCGGATCCATCGGGCATGGGCTGTGGGTTGGTGCCTTCCTATCAATCTAAACTAGATAACATATTCCCTTTACAAAGACTACAAACTTCTCCATAATCAACATTGGTAATTGCTACACATATTCGAACATTCAAGCAATTACGGACTTTAATTTCTAAATAGCAAAGTAGATTTTCAACAATTCAATAAAAAGAGAAATTCAACTAATCAAACTGACAAGATTAAATAATTAAAGGAACAAGTCTCAAAACCTAACTGGATCCATAACATTAAAAACCCTTAACTAGTACTCATGCCAAAAGGATGAATCACAACTATTGAATACTGACCTCTTGGTCTTCGATTTTCCATTGTGTTTCTTTCTTCTATACCTAAAACAAAGCCAAAAGTGTATAAAGATGTACGACTATCAGATTTGCCTCATTAAACAGAAAATACAAGTATAATGTGTGTATTACCTGCTTAACACGTATTGACCCAACAACACAACACCACCCCTTGTGACACTGAAGAGTGACACCCTTCAGACTGTGGAAAAACCCGCAACTCTCTAGCCTCTCTCCAAATGTTAAAAAGATTGAAATATCAGGAACCACAACTTCATTCTGTGCGAAGTCGACATGAACAGTTTTATGGGCCTGTGGATTATTTTTTCATATCAGAACATTAATTTTTACATAACAGAACTGAAATTAAAATAAAAGAAAATAAACAAATAAGCGACACATATGGGAGACCTTTAGGAAGGCAACAAAGTTGGTTCCATTATTCATGATGGATGCATGGGCGATTAAACAATCCAACTGCATAAAAAGGAGCGTAAGTAACGAATTTAGGCTACACATTTTTAAGATGTCATGAAAAAGAAACACAAAGAAAAGGTAGCACGAAAGCAAGCAAACCTGGTCAAGATTTCCACCATCAGAGAACAAAACATCAATTTTCTTCCCTAACTGGTCAATGAGGTTCTTACAAGCCACTGCTGAATCTTGAAATTTAGTGTCGTCAACGGAAATAAATCGAACATTGGATCTGATATCCAATAGCCTAAAGTCATTGTCACCTCGTATGACGTCTTCTCTGCCAGCCACGAATACGGTTCCCTCCTAACAAAAAATTTGGTTTAAAAACTGATAAGAAAATTATGCAAGAAAAAAAAAGGTACCTCGCCAATAATATCTGAAATGTAAGATATCGTGAAAACAACAGAAGAAGCATCATCCCCAGGTAGATACAGAACATTTGATCCATGCCTCTGGAAAGAAAACAAAAGAGGAATATGTAACGAAATATACTTTGTATAAGCTTTAAAGTTAACAAGTACAATATTACTGTTAATTTACCACATATATGTTATCGATTTTTCCGGACGCAATGGGAACAACAAGATTGGGTTCATTACTGTGTACTCCACATTGTCCTAATAAGCAAGACCATAAGAGTAGATTTCACAAACTAAACAATAATAAGTAACTACCGCGTTTATATTAGCTGAAACAAAAGTATATACCTGTATAACAACGACATCCTCGTCATGGTCGAAATGTTGACCTGGTACTAATTGCCGAGTGTACCATGTGGCCTCCTCGTCTGTGCCAGGTACAAGTGTTCCCCTCTTAAACACCCCCATCAAACGTGGTTGGAATTATTCGTCCTTCCATTTCCGGCCTTTAACAACACAATTGAAAAATAAATATCTATATATACTACTATATAAAGCATTTGGGACATTCTTAAAATAGAAAGCTGAAAATTCAGTCTGTTTTTCCTATTAAATAAGGCAAGTTGTTGATATTTTTATCAACATTATATACTAAAACTTTTTCTAACAACCTTTTGTAAAAAAAATTTGTAACAACCTACTTAAGTAACATTTTTTCTTTTAAATTGAATTTTTTTTTATCAATTTGTTATTTTTATAATCTAATTTCACCATATTTTCTAAAATTTTATGCTTTTTTATTCAATATCATTTTGCAATATTTTTATTAACTGTTAATTTTTATAAAATTTAGAGGTTTTTTTCGATTTTTTTACAATATTAATAATACAAACTTAATGAATAAGAGATTAATATTTGTTAGCTTCAAAAATGATTATGAGTACTCATCGCCGCATAGGGCGGGTTTATGCTAGTATTTTATAATATCATCCAAACATCACACGAGTATCAGGGTTCTAAATAGCGCGCTATAGCGCGCCTTATAGCGGGCTATAGCGTGAAGCGTGGCCTCCACGTTACGAAACAGACTAAGACGGCGTCTTAAGGCGTAGCGTGCTAAAAAGCGTCATAAAGCGTGATATAGCGCGCTATAGCGCGTAACGTGACGCCTTTTTTCGAATCTTTTTGCTGATTTACAAGAATTTTGCTCGTTTACTAATTTTTGGCTATTTAGTTGACTTGGGCTTAGTAATTTTACTATGAAAATAAATCCTTGAATAACTAATAGCCGGTTTTGTTTTCAACTAAAATTAAAATATTGCTCCATTTTACAAACTCGCTATACAAATACTAATTTATAATATTTTGTGCCGCTATATGTCACGCTTCAGAAAACGCCATAGCTTCGCTATAGCTTCTGTAGCTTGTAACTTGGCAATAACGCTACGCCATGCTTCACGCTATTTACAACCTTGACGAGTATTGATTCAAGAATGGATGATTAAGCTATACAGGAACATGTTCCAAGCATTTAAAACAAGTTTCAATGAAACCCTTTGATTCATTACACATAAATCATCAAAATGTCAAGATTCGTTTGTTTTTATTCAAAACAAGATAAGCAAAATTATTAACATATACTAGCAAGCAAAAGCCCTATGTTTAATTGGACTAATAAACACTTTGAAAATTTGAAACCCTAAACCCTTAAATCATCACGATTTTGAACAAATCATGGAGTTTGAGAACGATTCCTTTTAGAAATGTGTAAGCAACTTTCGTGATTACCTTTTCGATGAAAACGATTCTTTTAGAAAAATGTAGCCGGAGAGTGTAGTAGTGGAGTAGAGGAAATTACTTTGAATTTCTCTTTAAAATGTGGGTGGTTTCAAAATACATAGTTTGTGGTTTAAATCAATTTAATGTTCTGAAACTACTTTTCCCTCAGTTAGTATTCCATTTAAACATTTATTTTTATTTATTACTAGAAAGTTCTATTTCCGGAAAAAAAATTCGCGTCTTTTAACGAGGCGTTTGTTGTGGGGTTATTAGATTTTTGAAATGGATTGATAGGCATAAAGCAATGTTTGGTAGCTATTTGTTGAGTTCAAGTAATGGGTTTATCACTCAAAACCCTTACTATATACTCCCTTCGTCCTTAATTAAATATTCATTTTTGACTTTCAGAGTCATTTTATGTAAATTTTAAATTTAAATTATTTTATTTGTGTTATATAATATTTCATGAAAGTTATACTAATGAAAATATATTTAAAACTCAATTCATCTCAGTATTAATATAATTTTTACCCGATATTATATAACATGAACAAGATAATTTAAAGTAAAAGTTGAAAACGATTGACTCTAAAAGTTAACAGTAGACATTTATTTAGAGACGGAGGGAATAATATTTAGGGTCCATTTGTTTAGCTCATTTTGGTAATAAAGTAACGGATTCATTATGAATTAAGTTGTTTGGTTAAAATATTTGAAAATCAAACTATAAAACTATACGGATCGAACTATACCTTATTAGAGCATCTACAATGTTACCAAGTCTTTGAGGACTTGGTACATTTAATGCATAGATTTTTACTAGTTATTTTGTTTTACAATTAATACTTTGCCTATTTGATGCCAAAAGCTTTTTACATTTTATGTCAAAGACTTGGTAGATTACAATTCTTTGCCAGCAAGTCATTTGTAAAGTCTTTGCTACAATGCATAAAAACACACTAATGACTAATTCAAATAATAAAAAGTCATTTAAAAACCATCCCATTGTGGATGCTCTTAGAAAGGTTAGTATTGTCCCTCATTCATGTGGATTCATAATATCTTTTTATATATGGCATAACTTTATAACTAACACACAATTTCTTTTTTTTATTACAGCTATCTTCTTCCTTTCTCTTTGATCAAAAAAGTTATCCATCCTCACCATCCATCCTCAAACTACATTATACATTTTTCTAGATCTATAATCTATTATATGCATTTTTGTAACTAAAATTTAGAAGTAATCATGATTCTTTTGAAGTAACATCATTTTTTGTTCCTTTTCTTCTCAAGCTTTCCATTTTATTTTTTCTTCCTGATTACTATATATAATGCAATGTGTGTAACTTTTTTTGTTAATAGTGTTGTTATAGAAAGTGTAAAAAAGTTTCAAAAAATGAAGATCATGATGTTGTTGGCCTGTTGTTTCTTACCCATTGATTACAAACTCGATTTACAATGCAAACAATTTTTTTGAATTAATGATACCTATTTTGATTTCATTCTATTATTAGATTGATACCGGTTGTGATTCCTATGTACAAACCAAACGCACCCTTAGCTTGACAAAATTGTTTTCAATCACATGATTTTCTTGTAACCATCATCTCGTATATTTCTTTTTTATTATTTATATAAATTTTCTAATAATATACTTATAATAAGAGGTATGTTATAATATAACGAGAGAAGTACACAATACATTCATGTGGTTTACAAAAAGTGTGGATTAAATCATTTGTCAGTAGTTCGGACATAATAATCCAACCGTTACATACTTTGGGCACGATACATCCTTTGGACGGATGATGAAAATATTTTTTTCGTTAAGTACAGACGAGAGTTTATAAAGAATGATATTTTTACATTTTCTATTATAAAGGGATGTATTTTGCACTAAAAAATTGAAATTTTTTTTAGTAAAAAAGTAATTTTAATTTTTTTTTCAAATAAAAGTTTAACTTTTTTCGAAAAAAAGAAGTTCAATTTTTTCGAAACAATTTTGATTGAAAAAATTTAAGATTACACTTTCTTCAAAAAAAATTCAAATTTTCCAAAAAATTAATAATTTTCGAAAAAAGTTTAAAAAAATTATTAGGCTTTTTTACTATATAAAAATGTCAAAAAAATAATTTTAATTTTTTCCAAACATTTTTTATTTTTGGAAAATGTAAAAAATATGGTTATAAAAATTATTAAACATTTTTATGAATCAAAATTAGATTACACTTTTTCTAAAAAAAATCCCTTACGTTGTAAACTTTTTTCGAAGAAAATATAATTTTATTTTTTCTCAAAAAAAAAAGCTTCGAAAAATTAAATTTCTTATTTAAAAAAAAAATATTTTTTTCGAAGAAAGTGTAATTTTAATTTTTTTTTAAAGGTTTCGAAAAAATTAAATTTCCTTTTTTCGAAAAAAATTACTTTTTTAATTAAAATTTTACCTTTTAAAAAACTTTTTTCCGAAAAATAATTAATTTTTTGGAAAATTTAAAATTTTTTCAAAGAAAGTGTAATTTTAAAGTTTTTCAAAAAAAATATTCCGAACAAATTAAATTTCTTTTTTCGAAAAAAATTAAACTTTTTTTTGAAAAAAGATTAAAATTACTTTATTTAATAAAAAAATTTCATATATTTTTTTTAGTTTAGTGCAAAATACATCCCTATATAATAGAAAAGGTAAAAATATCATTCTTTATAAACTCTCGTTATTACTTAACGAAAAAAAATATTTGCATCATCCGTCCAAGGGATGTATCGTGCCCAAAGTATGTAACGGTTGGATGTATTATGTCCGAAATACTGACGAGGGATGTAATCCACAATTTTTGTAAACCACAGGGATGTATTTTGTACTTTTCTCTAATATAACAAATGTCATTTTTGAAATTTAAGCACTTTAAGGAGATTAAAACATTGATTTAAGTTCATTTAAATACTAAATTTTATTTGGATATCAAGGGACCAATATCCACCTTTCATATTCATTTTAATCTAATAGTTGAATTAAACACAAAATCCGTTTTCACCATCTTTTTTCAACATTAATATCTCTTAAACCATTAACCGTTATGCGGAAAAAAATATGCTGATACGAAGAGCATTTAATTATCTTTATATACATATGTTATATGATACGCTTTCGACAAAAAGAATCATTTTTTTTTCATTGTCGAAAATTATCATATATGATATAACTTATCATATATGATATAAACCAATATCATATATGATTTATCAATGATATCATATATGATATTTCACGTAAATTTTAACAACAATAAAAAAACAATTTTTTCTTCAAAAGTATATTATAATGCATATTGATAAAAAGACAATTAAATGCTCGTAGCGATGGTATATTTTTTTTGTTTAACACATAACAGTTTAAGAGATATTTAAATTATAAAAAATAGGTAAAAAATAAAATATATTTAATCATATTCATTAGATGGAAATGAGATGGATGGGAGGATTAGTCCCCTCATATCCAAAAAATGTATGATATTCAAAATAACTCTCCTCTAAGACAGTTGCTAATTATCTAAGAACAAGAAGTAAATTTTGAGGGAGGTAGAATAGATGAATAATACTTATGTATGTATGTATCTAAGAATAGATTAATTAATTTATAAGTATGTCATAATTATTATACTATTAATTACATATGTAAGGTTGTTTTATTACTTGTACTATGTGTTCTTTTAGTTGTAAAATAGGGTGAGAGGGTGTTTTAATTAAAAAACTAATATAATATATTTTAAGTTTTAATTATAGAATTTGATGTGATATATTTTCAAGTTTTCTACTTTTAGTATACATACTTGCTTTGCTTGTACAAACTGAATTATACATTGTAACTTGAAAATTTCAATTATTCTAAAAATAAAATAGCAAAACGCTTAAGAGCATCCACTATGGTGTTTCAAGAAGAGGTTTAAAATTTTATAAAGAGGTCTAAAGCTTTTTTTTGCCATAGTGAGAAACCATTTCACGCCTAGGTATCATGAAAAGATTTAGTATCTTGAAGAGGTCTAAAACTTTATGTGTAGTTAATTCATGTCATAAAATAAACACTTTATAAACCTCAAAAAGTTTAATCCATAGTGAGAATGAGTTCATGATGTAAAAAAGTTTAAAAATTAATGACATTATATGATGTGCCAATTTTATAAACCTATACAAAAAGTTTATCATAGTGGATGCCCTAATAAGATATTAGCAAGGTACCCGCGCGATGCAGCGGCGGGTACCCGGTTCTTAACTGGAGAAAACAAAAAAGAACATGATCTCGATCAGACTCGATTCGCTCGTTTTTAAAGGTTTCCGTCACTTGAATTTTGGATACTTTTTATTTGCTAGCCGAGCTGGTGGCCAGTCATGTTTTCTTGTTGAACAGCTTTTTCTATATCTATGCTTTTAATTGTTGTACAATATGAATATATAATTGAATTTATAAATAATGTGGTATATTAATTAGTATTAATTATTTTTATTTTAAAGTGTGCGTTAATTATTATGTATTAATTAATATTAATGAGTAATTTGTTTGTATGATTTAATTAAAACTTTCTAATAATATTTGTATGGTTGTACATTATGTATAAATGAATGTAAGTTGAAAATTCAAGTATACTAAAAATAAAAGGTTAATATACTTTATAAGTAAATATAGATAGCAGAGTACCCGCGCGTTATGGCTGCGGGTTACCCTTTAACATAATTTTCACCGAATTGTACTTTAATTATATGTTTTTCTTACAAACACATATCAAAATATGACAATTTGAGGTTTTGGGTAACTGTATGTAAATGGCTAACCTAACCGCTTGTGACTCCGGTCCCCGGTTGAACTTGTTGGCTTGATCCGATTTTCAAAACTATATACACTATCATTTTCGATAGAATATAATTTTATTTGTTGTACAATGTGAATATATATAATTTTATTTTTAATTAATGAGGTGTTTTAATTATATATTAAGTAGTATTAATTATTTTTATTTTCAGACGTATTAATTATAATGTATTAGTAGTAATTAGTTATAATGAGTATTAAATTATGCTTGTATTAATAATGTAACAACTGATTTGTTAAGATAGAATGCTACAGTATTTTATGGCTTGTCATCAAATCATGCAAGGTAATATGTCACAAAACATACATGACCAAAGGGATAACCGGAATCAAACATCGGTTCCCAAACATAAGCCCAAAACATAAATGAAATAAATGAACTAAAGAAAGACTAAACAAGCATAAATATATGAAGGCAAGAGGAGAAGAAGTATAATGTAGCTCCCATCCTATGCATGTCCTCCAAATGCTCTAGTCTAACCATAGGTACCTGCCGTTTTGGGACATGGAAAGAAAGTAACAGCTGAGCAACACGCTCAGTGCACGGATATATAACATAGCACGAATGACATAATATAGAAAAGAAATGTAAAGCATGAATAGCAGCGGAAATGAATAAGTCCTGGGAAAACCTAGACATATAACATGATTAACTGATTTTAGTTCTGAAAATATAGCTTATGTTTACTTGTAAAATATGTATTAGTTTACTGTATCAAAATAGCCAATATAGGTAATGAGGTCAACAACGTGCACGAATACTTGGAGGGGTGACCTCGTCGTGCAAATTAGAGTGGATGCCTCTAATTAATTGGCAATAGGTAGGAGGGATCAGCTCCTTGTGAAGGATGCAAGGCATACACCACATTCACCATGAAATCCTGACTGAAACATGTAACTAGGATGCACCCATACGCCCCACATGATAATATAATAAATAATATGGCCAAATAACTGGAAGGGACGCCAGGAGCTATCACTCCGCCATGATGAAGTCATAACACTAGTGCCTCTAGTGTTATGGTTATAGAACCTCCATAACTAGGTGAAACTAATCATGCATGTATATGGCTAAGGTAACTAATAAAACATAAGCATTTAATCTGTAACTACTGGGAAAAACAATTGCCTGCATACAGGAAATCCTAATGGAGGAAGAGATTATCCTTACTGAAGGACGGGAAATCCGTACCTCTAATCCAGCAAGAGCTAACGGAAAATGAAGAAATAAGCTACTCCGCCTTGACGGATAATACTACATAAGAATAGGGATCTCAATAAGTTATCTGAAGTACATGTGTTTTACTGGTTCTATGTATTATTAGCTTGTTATACTTATTCTGACATGTTTTACTGTTTTACTGTATATGTTGTAGTTATTCTGATGTTCTGCTAAGTATTGATCATGTACTAGTGTATTATAATACTTGTATTGTAATACTACACAACTTTCTAAAAATAGCAGTTTTCCTAAAATAGAAAGTTTCCGAAAGTAGTAAATTTCCAAAATAGAAATAAGCTGAACTATTAAGCAAGGAAAAATATAAGTTAACTTATTGTCAAATTATTAGTCATGGTTATAAGGTTACAAGTTATTAAATATTTACTTGGTTATATCTAATAAACTATATATTATACAATTTAATTAAAATGTTAGTTTAATTAAATTAATAACTTAGTTCAAAACATGAATTAATTAAAATAATTAATTAAGCTTAAGTCTAGTATTTACATGATTAATAACTGATTTTATAGGGTTTCCGAATCCCGAACCCGTTTACATATAAGCCGAAACAATAAGCCCAAACCCCAACAGCCTGTCAGTGGCTACCCGGCCTAGCCGGTTGCCACTGACTGCCCTGATTTACCACCGGCTGTAGCCGGTGGTTCCCACTGGTTAGCCTTCCGGCTAGCCACTGCTAGCCAAACAGTCAAACCGACTCAGGCCGGTTCCCCCTGCTTGTTACCGGTCCCACTGTTTTTGTTATTTGGTCGAACCAAAGTCCCAAACTAACCTTTTAACATACTAATAACAAGATTTTTACTCGTTTGAAAGTTCGTTTTCTCGGTGTCTTCTCGAATTGATCTCCGGTTAATTGTGCGAGATTAGTTGTTCTTGGTGAAACAAATATTTTTGGTTTTGGAAAATAAATGAGCAAGATTTAATGATAAATGACAAGAAATTAAGTCAAGTTAAAATGTAAACGGTGCGAAATTTAAAACTTTTAAAATTAAATTACGAAAAATGAAAGGACGTAAAATTAAAACTTAACAAAAAGTAAATGATGCATATAAAAACTTAAACTAAAAGAAAAGTGAATAAAAATTCAAATAAATAAAAAGGCGGGAAGAATCAAACTTGAAATTAAAAGAAGGAAACTTAAAATTAAAAACAGAAAGAAGACTTGACAGATCATTTGATTCGGAAGTTAAAAACTTCCGAATGAAGGACAAAACTTCCGAATGAAGCACCAACTTCCGAATGAAGGATAAACTTCCGGATGAAGGCCCAAACTTCCGGATGAAGCCCAACTTCCGGATGAAGCCTAATTTCCGGATGAAAGACAAACTTCCGGATGAAGAATAACTTCCGGATGAAGAATAACTTCCGGATGAAGAATAACTTCCGGATGAAGAATAACTTCCGGATGAAGAATAACTTCCGAATAAAGGACAATCTTCCGAATGAAGCTTGCTTCATTCGGAACTTTTCAAGTTCCGGATGAAGCTTACCTGGGAATGATGGAATACAGTAACAACCAAACGAAGAACAGGGGAAGTACAGTAACAATAATCGATCCTTAAATTAATCAGATTTAAACAAAAGATTAAACCAAAACAACCAATAAGCATCAACAAACAATAATCAATCAAAACAAATCATCAAAACTAACAAACATAACCAAATTAATCAAAACCCATTTGATCAAAAGCATAAAAATTCAAGAACATGAACAATGAAGATAAAGAACAAATCAAACAAGAAGGGTAGAAGGAGATTGGCAATAAGATAAAGATTAACAACAATTAAAGGTAAACTTACTTGGAATTAAAAGAGAATCAAGGGTGCTTACATGAAAATTAAAGTGTATAAAATCAAGGAACAAGAAAAATGAAAATGGGGAAGAGAGGCTTGTCAAGCCTCCAACAACTCAACAAAATGGCTAGTAATGTGTATTTAAAGGGGAGGAAGGGATTAGTGGAAGGAAGCTTCCTCCCCTCTTTCCTCTTTTCCTTAATTGCGTCATTAGGTCCCTCCTTTCTTTAATCTTCTTAAATCTTGGACTATAATGACTTTGGCTCGGGATTTCTTTGAACTCGTCTTGTAATTCTTCAATAAATTATACTTGAGTTCTTCGGCTTTTGGTAAACTTCCGTCTTTTGACTTTTTCTTCGATAAATCTTCAGAATTGGTCTTGGACTTCCGTTCTTTTTCCACTCTTGATCTTTCGACTTCGTCTTTTGTCTTTTACTTCAATAAAAGCCCGTGAAAGCCGTGTTTTCTCCACTTTTCACCTTCTCGACCCTGAAACACAATAAAAACACAAACCACGCATAATTCCGCCATTTACGACATAAAATATACGTTTAGGTCCCGTTTTAATGTAATTAAGTGGTAGAAAAGATGGGTGTTTTCACACCTATCAAATCCCCTACACTTAACCATTGCAATGCCCTCATGCAATGCTTAGTGATAAAGCAAGGTTTACACTTTTCATCATAATCAACCTACCTTGGCTTTTATTAAACAACTAAGGAAAATCAAAAAGATAGAAAATAACAAGATACAATCAAGGAAGAAACATGTAAAGAAATCTAAGACTTACATTAGGGCTTGTATGTCATGAATGTTTATCACCCTCAAGTTTCACGTTCCCCATGCCAAGCTTAAAAAAACAAGATCATTGTTAGTACAAGTTAGCATAACAAACATTTACTCATGCGGTTCAATTAATCACTTACACCCCCTTATTCCTATGGGTATCTCTTATATTATATTGATGTCTTGAATGATCACGAGGATACATTGTTGACTTATTTTGATAATTTATTTAAGCTGAAAGCAAAGTAGGATGATTTGATCAATAGTTAGCTAAAGGACAAAATCTCTTAAAACTGCTTCTCGGGATATCAAAAAGTTCATATCTTGGCATAACTCGGTTCGCGATTTGAGACCTTTCTCGGGCCGATATTTGGCATGTACTTCATACTTCATATCTTCGAGAGACGTTTTTGAGATAATGGTCTTCTCTTCGTTATAGAGTTTCTTCACTTGGAGACTTTTGAGGGGTACTCCAGCTTTGTTGACCACGACTTCATGATTATTTCTTCAATCTCTAATTGGGATTTTGAGATACAACGATCCGCCTCCTTTTCGGACTTGGATCTATTTATCCTCATACCTTGTTAGGGTCTTTTCGGATAGACTTCTCCATGATCTTTATGGGAGTTGATTGCTTTTCGTCGTGAGTCTTGATCCTTCATATCGATTTTGGGAATAATGCTTTTCACATCACCTTGGATCTTCAGCAATAAAATCGAATCCTCATGCCTTGTCAGGGCCTTTTCGGACTCGCCAATCTTCGCGCCCCGCTTCATAAGTTATGCCTTGGCTATGAACTCTCGTCATTACCGAGCAACTTTTAAACGATCTTGTGCTAGAAGCTAAGTAACTTTTCAAATCGTACGACCTTACTTATTGCAGATAATTTATTAGCAAGTGATGGGAGAGAAAGATCATAATTAACTCACATAAGTTAATGAGAGAATACCAAACTTGTAACCAACTTTATCATTTCTCGTTCTCCACAATTTAAAATCTCAAGGAATGAGACTCGTGGATGCTTAGCCTAATAAACCAATTAAGGTCTACATGGTTAAGGATACTAGCTATAGTGAACTTGGATAAGTAAACTCGGGTTGAGTCAAAATATTCACAACGGGCCTAATATATCTAAGATATCTAAACTTGCTAAAACCATTTTATTAAAATAAGAGAAAAGTAGCAAAAATAAAGGGAACTACAACTAGGCCAAAATAGATTAAAAATTTTGAAAAATGTCGAAAAATCGATTTTCCAGTTAAAATGAGGGTAAATACAAGGAAAAGACCACCTAACTTCGATAGAAGTCCCCCCTACACTTAATATAAACATTGTCCTCAATGTTTAAGCATGTGGGAGTAAACTCCCCTACACTTAGGACATTGGGCACGTTGTTTAGATCTCGCTAAGGAAGAGACAACTAAAGAGATTCCTATTTTAATATTGAAAAATATAAAATAGTGAATCGAAAAGAGTTTAGGATAGAACCGGGAAGAAGGGAACACGGAATCACGGTTCGTCAAAGTCATCAAGAGTGTGTCTTTGAAGCTCTAATCCCTGCATATGATAAGAAAGAGAACAAGAAACACCAACGGGGCTCCCCCTACACTTATGATGAAAATAGATAGATAATTGGGTTGCCTCCCAAAAAGCGCTTGTTTTTGTTGACCGAGTCACGAGCCTGACTCGTCCCCGAATTAATGGTCCATGGGGAAACCTCGAATGTGATACCAGGATCAAAGACCTTGTCCTCGTTCCCGGTTGACATCAACAAAGGAGAGGCGGGGGAATAAGTCTTGAAAGGGAGAAAGGTTCTTTCAACATACGTAGTGTATGTGAATTCAAGATCCACGGGAGGTGGGTTGGGTATGGTAAGCACGTTGTCATCCCCCAAAGACAATAGATGCTGAGCAAGCGGCAAAGCCGTATTGTTATCAATTAAAGCATAATCAATGTCACCTCCCGGGTCAAAGCACTCATCCTCCGTGATGGTGGCTAAAGGGGAGGATGAAATGTGCTCGGGAGGGGGACTTGGGTCAATACTTTCCTGCAGCAAATTATCAAAAATAATGTCCCCCTCCGTGTGAGAGTCATCAATACCTGGAGGAATGGAGTGGATATCGATTTCTTCCTACAATGGGTCATTATCTTCAACGGGAGGAATAGATGGAGGTAAAGACTTGGAAGGAGAAGTTAACGCTTCGATTTGAGCAATAAGAAGGTGCACTTTCCGTAATCCATCGCGAAGAAGCACGTCTTCCACCTCATCCACAAGATCATGTTCATCAGTGAACTGCTCGTAAACCGGAGAGAATAAATCGTCATCGTCTGCATCTCTCGGTGGAGATTGAGAAATTTCAAAAGTGAAATTCTCATAGCAGAGAGAAGAATCGTCATCACTAGGATCGACCTCTTCTTTAAGAGCAACGTCGTCCTCAGGCTCCATAGCAGGTAAGTCACAAACCTCGTCATCCAATACGTTGTCGAGACCAACATCACTAAGCTCATTAAACGAATCTAGATCCTTAGATGTAGTAGGAACATCGAGAGTAAGAGCAGCAACTTCAGAAGATGAGTTGAAAGTGCATACAGCATCATCGTCATCATCATAATAGTATTGATGCACAAGAGGAGGGGTATAATCACTAAGATTAGATATTTGCTCTTGTTGCAGTCGCTTTTCCTCGTCCCTAAATTCTTTAACCAAAACAACGACCTCTTGAAGTTGCAAAACAATGGAGTGTGTTTCTTCATTCAAGGTAGTGAGTTGTGGGTCAAGATGAATTTGCTGAGAGGATTGATGATTGAGGGTGTGATTGGGGGCTCAAAGTGTTGAAAACCTGAATTTTAGCAAGGTTGTGGCTCATAGTTGTTCATTGGTGGAGAATAATTAGAAACCGGGTTTGGTTCATAATAATCCATAGGTGAAGAAAACTGAGGAACCGGAGTTTGCTCATAATAATTTATTGGTTGACAATAATAGGTATCGTGAGGACCCCCACAGTTGTTGCAAACCGGGTATGGAGAAAAATCAAGTGCGTCTTGTGGATAGCTATTATCATTGTCATAATTGTACCCCGGTTCTTGCCCGTGACCAGACGGGTATCGAACCGGGCACGAAACATGCCAATGAGAATCGCTTCCACAATAGATGCACGGGGGAACAGGAGGTAGGTTCAAAAAGTACGAATTAGTCGAGTTGCACAAAGGACAAAATCCGGATTGTGTGTAGTCGATATCGTTTCCGCACCGCTCACATGTACACCATTGACAAGAGTTGTTCCCAGATAATTGTTTCTCACACCGGACGCAATGGACATAAAAATCCATAAAGAAAGATAGATAAGCAAGAAGAATATTTTTGGTGCAAAACTTTGAAAAAGAAATGCTTTTTATGATTTTTCAAATGTTTTTGGATTTTTGAAAATTTTTGACAAGAAAAATAACGTTCACAAGTGAACGGATCCCAAAAGCCAACGCGTCACTCACAAAAAACCTTCGATCTTCACGAAAAGAGCCGGCAGCAGCGCCATTTTAATAACAAGATTTTTACTCGTTTGAAAGTTCGTTTTCTCGGTGTCTTCTCGAATTGATCTTCGGTTAATTGTGTGAGATTAGTTGTTCTTGGTGAAACAAATATTTTTGGTTTTGGAAAATAAATGAGCAAGATTTAATGATAAATGACAAGAAATTAAGTCAAGTTAAAATGTAAACGGTACGAAATTTAAAACTTTTAAAATTAAATTACGAAAAATGAAAGGACGTAAAATTAAAACTTAACAAAAAGTAAATGATGCAAATAAAAACTTAAACTAAAAGAAAAGTGAATAAAAATTCAAATAAATAAAAAGGCGGGAAGAATCAAACTTGAAATTAAAAGAAGGAAACTTAAAATTAAAAACAGAAAGAAGACTTGACAGATCATTTGATTCGGAAGTTAAAAACTTCCGAATGAAGGACAAAACTTCCGAATGAAGCACCAACTTCCGAATGAAGGATAAACTTCCGGATGAAGGCCCAAACTTCCGGATGAAGCCCAACTTCTGGATGAAGCCTAACTTCCGGATGAAAGACAAACTTCCGGATGAAGAATAACTTCCGGATGAAGAATAACTTCCGGATGAAGAATAACTTCCGGATGAAGAATAACTTCCGGATGAAGAATAACTTCCGGATGAAGAATAACTTCCGAATAAAGGACAATCTTCCGAATGAAGCTTGCTTCATTCGGAACTTTTCAAGTTCCGGATGAAGCTTACCTGGGAATGATGGAATACAGTAACAACCAAACGAAGAACAGGGGAAGTACAGTAACAATAATCGATCCTTAAAGTAATCAGATTTAAACAAAATATTAAACCAAAACAACCAATAAGCATCAACAAACAATAATCAATCAAAACAAATCATCAAAACTAACAAACATAACCAAATTAATCAAAACCCATTTGATCAAAAGCATAAAAATTCAAGAACATGAACAATGAAGATAAAGAACAAATCAAACAAGAAGGGTAGAAGGAGATTGGCAATAAGATAAAGATTAACAACAATTAAAGGTAAAATTACTTGGAATTAAAAGAGAATCAAGGGTGCGTTACATGAAAATTAAAGTGTATAAAATCAAGGAACAAGAAAAATGAAAATGGGGAAGAGAGGCTTGTCAAGCCTCCAACCACTCAACAAAATGGCTAGTAATGTGTATTTAAAGGGGAGGAAGGGATTAGTGGAAGGAAGCTTCCTCCCCTCTTTCCTCTTTTCCTTAATTGCGTCATTAGGTCCCTCCGTTCTTTAATCTTCTTAAATCTTGGACTATAATGACTTTGGCTCGGGATTTCTTTGAACTCGTCTTGTAATTCTTCAATAAATTATACTTGAGTTCTTCGGCTTTTGGTAAACTTCCGTCTTTTGACTTTTTCTTCGATAAATCGTCAGAATTGGTCTTGGACTTCCGTTCTTTTTCCACTCTTGATCTTTCGACTTCGTCTTTTGTCTTTTACTTCAATAAAAGCCCGTGAAAGCCGTGTTTTCTCCACTTTTCACCTTCTCGACCCTGCAACACAATAAAAACACAAACCACGCATAATTCCGCCATTTACGACATAAAATATACGTTTAGGTCCCGTTTTAATGTAATTAAGTGGTAGAAAATATGGGTGTTTTCACACCTATCACATACCCTGACCTAGTGTTGGGGTCCCTTGGTCTTGCGTCCGAATTAGAGACGTGGTACTGTTAACGGGTATTACAGTTCTTCCCCTCTAAAAGGATCATTCGTTCGAGGTAAAGGTAAGATAACTGAAAAAGTTATCAGTATTGAAGGTACCAGAAAACTAAAAAGACATATAAGCCGAAAGGACATGGATATGATAACACTGGAAAGGACATGGAACATGACATAAGTAAAATGTATTTAACTCATAGACCCAAAAGAGGGTAAGAATCCAGATGGACTCCTTCGTTTCCAAGTAAAAATCCTGTCTTGACTAGAAGTAAAAATCCTGCTCTTCATGACCCTGTCTTGAGGATACATAAATTTTCTGGTTCACCACGTGAGATGGGTTCTCATGAACTTGATCGAGTGGCTAAGAAAGAAAACGTGGAAAGATAACAAAACATTGCGATGCGAAGTAATCTGGAATAAATGACCTAAGAAACGTCTTAGTAATGATGTACGAGACATACTGAAACGTAGTACGTGAACAATTGTGAACGTGATACGTTAGCAATTGTGAACGTGATACGTGAGCAATTGTGAACGTGATACGTAGGAATGTGTTAAATTCAGCATTGAAAACTTATGATAGACGTGTCGCGTGCAACATATCGTGAACGTGATATGAGCAACTCGGAAATAAGTTATGACATGTGAAACATATCGTGATCATGGAATAACTGAGACGGTAACGCCAACCGGTAAGAGGTAAGACGTGGAATGTGACGTGAACGTCAGCCTGAAGATGAAAAGTTTATTGGACTTGGGTCTGGTCTCCCAATCTTGCCGTAAACTTTCTAGAACACAAGCGAAATTTAAATCGTAAGCTAGAATATGATCATAAACGTGAATACCGTCATGAATGTAAATGCGAAAACAACACGTAAAATTTAACAAGGACGTGGACGTAATGATAAATGCATGCGTACGCGAGTCTTCCTCTGAGTTGATAGCTGAAAGAGTGTCCAGTGATCATACGCTCTTTAGATGGGAAATGTCTGAAAATTTGCTAGCTGTGAAATCCTTACGGATGGAAGGATTTTGCAGACTTGTTCAAATGGTTGAGAACAACTAGATAGCATCACGTTTCATCTGCGTGCGGTGGTCCAAGAACAGAACCCATGGAGATCCTATCCGTTGGTGTTCCATCTTAGCCTGCCGGTATGACAGATACTTAGATATGAACTTAACTGCATCCTGCTTCATAGAAATGGATACCTAGAAGTTTGGAAAAACTATGAGTCTCTGCAATTAGACTACTCTTAGCGTGAGATTCCTTGGAACACATAACTTAGTGTAGGATTATCTCATTTACGCATAAGCTGAGTCATGGTAAGATTAACCGTGAGAATCAATGTGATTCAGCGTGTCACTGTAATCAACCAGGATTATTACAGAAATTTTGAGGTGAAATTTATGCGGTCATAAAATTGGCAACATAGTGCGATTATGGTCTTCATACCCTTCTCTAGACTTAGCAAAACAAAAAAATCGGATTGTAAATGATAAAACAATAATGAATTCGTTTATGAGTTCATGGGAAACTCTATTTAAAATCTATAATGCTGCTGAAACATTCGAGAGACTAAAACAAAATCATGAATTTAGCATGACCAAATCATGTGCGAAGAGCAGTCATGGACATGTCATGCTCTTTCACTCGCCACTGTTGTCAGCATGATTGTAAATTGATCTTGTAAGAGTGTATTAGCACCCTACAGTTAATGGTATACATCATCAATGCGTGGAGGGAGATAACGGTCATGAACGGTGATTTGTTCACATCAACGGTAGTGGACACATAATCTCATACTACCGTTCTTCTCTTTACTTAAACAATACCGGTGCACATCAAGGTGATGCACCTGATGGATGAACCCTGTTCAGACATCTCTACAGATGAACCTTTAACTCCTTAGCTCCAGAAGACAATGCTATGAAGAGTCTTGAAAATTGGTTATGCTCCCTAACCTGCTTGATGTTATGTTCCACCTTGCAAAGAGGAAGTAAATTCGGAGGCTTTTATGGAATTACATCTAGGAATTTAGAAATATCCGGCTGATTCTGGGTAAAAGGAGTTTTAGAAGTCGTGTCATAAATGTTAGCTAGGAAATCTTCACAGCCATGAAATGACGATCATATGCTTGTAAAACATAAATGACTTGTATATATTTTCCTGATGGAAAACCATGCTGAATGTATTCAGGAGCCTGAACATCGCTGTACATAATCTGATATAAATGACGTCTTATCGCATCCTGGGTTGCTATTCATAGTCCATAGATGAAGTCATATTTAACTCCCGCCTGTCGGAGGGAAGTGAGTTAGTAGATTGGATCTTATTATCATACTGAAATGAATGAGTTCGTACACATGGGTGATATGAAATGCGTCGTTATGATCATGGATATATGAAATATGAAATCAAGAAAGAAAGTGCCATGCTAACACATGGAGTAAAACGTTGAAATCTCTACTGAATGTGCTTCGCCTGCCTCTCGTAGAACGGACACTGTGTGTTCAAACGTGAACAATACCCCGGTGATGATGCTGAAATTTTTATGGCCTGGTTTATTCATGACCCATCAGAATGGTTATACCCCTTGGATGCATTCTGAACTACTTAGGTTGGTTTCAGATGATATACGTCAGTCATGTGTCTTGATTCGTGTCTTGAGGGATATGCGTATGACATGTGTCTTGACTAGTGTATTGTCATTTATCTGCAACATATTCGTGAGGCATGTGTCTTGACGGATGTCTTGACATGAGTCTCGAGATGTGAAACAAGTGAAATTTAAAGTCTTAGGTCATCGTGCCAGAATTTGGCGGATCGGTTGGACTGCTAACCCTTTGTATTTCTGCTCATGTCCGTAACCGAAGTTCCGTCGTTATACACAGAGTGTTTGTTGTCACTGTAGTTGTTACTACCTCCTTGCATGTTAGTTTCATAACAGTCATTATTATGACTGTGATTCATGTAACTTTTCAGCTGAGCGACCGGCTGGTACCGGTGTCCACTCGTATGCTGGAAAAGACAACTAGATAGAACATGACGTACAATTTGGAAAGGTAAGAATATGGAATGAAACGGTATGTCTGGAGGTTTAATAAAATTTTAGTCGGTTTTCTCCGATCTATCGCCTTCTTCTTTGCTTTGTAAAAATCTCCGAGCTGAGAGCGGTATCATCTTTTAAACAACATTTGTGCGAAAATGTTTGGGAAAATTCCAAATGGATCAGCTTCACACATGGAGTGTGGTAACTTGGAATACATTAGGTACATGGCTGATGAAGTAAACATGGAACATGTTACATTGAGTACACATGGGATTCTCATGAGATGATCGATACGGCATCAACTATTTGACATGGTCAAGGAACACGTAATAGCCTAGCTAATTTAGCGTAGACATAATTCTAGTTGCACGAGAGGTACAAAACACGTTTAAACGGAGTCGAATGATTACCAGCATGAAAACATGATCAATGAAAGCCAACCATGGCAATCATGAAGACATGATTAAATAGAATCCATTCGGGTCTAACATGAAGCAAAATTAACATGATGAAACATGGTACAAAATTACATTAATGAGTATAAAACATTATCAGCGTGAAAACAAGGTTAACCATGATAGTATGACGACATAAATCGTAACAATAAATGTGGGAACGTGAAAAAGTTATGACTGTAATGAAATAAATTTTGAAATTTAATAGTGTGGACGACTATGAATCGTTTCACAATGAAAACAATGCAACATAAATGATAAGTCTGAAGTAATATGAGATGAACATAAAATGCATGAACAATGTATAAAGCAATGAAACACTTTATAATGCATGAAACAGTTTAAAAATGCATGATACAGTTTATAAAACTATTTATATGAGAAAGGGTGAACGCTTGTGGTCGGTTCACCAAAAGAATAGACATAGAGGGGACGCCAATGGGTCGGTCTGAAGCTTAAAAGTTTCGATAAAAGCATATGCGACTAAATAGGGTCAGTCCTGTACCAACCATTACTTAGTTATAATCCCTGCGACAATGAAATGAATGCATGAAATGAATACATGAAATGATATGAAATGCATGCCTGGAAACCAATTATCTAAACCTAACAGAAACACGCGACTAAGTATGAACTACTGTGGTTCAGTTCATACTAGTCAACATTCACAAAAAAACGTCATGCATAAAACAATGACATGTAACTAAGTATGTATGACGGTTGTTCAATCCATATTAGTAAAACAATTCCGAAAGAAAAATCATGGTTAAAACAACGAGGTTCTGAAAATATCAATACGTGGAAATCAGACGTCAGCGTGGGAAGATCCTGGTGACTACAAACTAGTTACAGGTCAAGTTTTAGAGCCTACAGGTCGAAACCTTGGGCTCTGATACCATAATTGTAACACCCCATTTGTTAAGATGGAATGCTACAGTAATTTATGGCATGTAATAAAAGCATGCAAGCTAATATGTCATAAACATACATGACCAAAGGGATAACCAGAATCAAACATCGATTCCTAAACATAAGCCTAAAACATAAATGAACTAAAGGAAGACTAAACAAGCATAAATATATGAAGGCAAGAGGAAAAGAAATCTAAGGTATCTCCCATCCTATGCATTTCCTCCAAATGCTCCAGTCTAACCTTAGGTACCTGCCGTCTTGGGACATGCAAAGAAAGTAACGGTTGAGCAACACGCTCAGTGCACGGATATATAACATAGCATGAATGACATAATATAGAAAAGAAATGTAAAGCATGAATAGCAGCGGAAATGAATAAGTCGTGGGAAAACCTAGGCATATAACATGATTAACTGATTTTAGTTCTGAAAATATAGCTTATGTTTACTTGTAAAATTTGTATTAGTTTACAATACCAAAATAGCCAATATAGGTCATGAGGTCAACAACGTGCATGAATACTTGGAGGGGTGACCTCGTCATGTAAATTAGAGGGGATGCCTCTAATTAATTGGTAATGGGTAGGAGGGATCAGCTCCTTGTGAAGGATGCAAGGCACACACCACATTCACTATGAAATCCTGAATGAAACATGTAAATAGGATGCACCCATACGCTCCACATGATAACATAATAAATAAAATGGCCAAATAACTGAAAGGGATGCCACGAGCTATAACTCCGCCGTGGTGAAGTCCTAACACTAGTGCCTCTAGTGTTATGGTTATGGTACCTCCATAACTAGGAGAAACTGGTCATGCATGTATATGGCTAAGGTAACTAATAAAACATAAGCATTTAATTTGTAACTACTGGGGAAAACAGTTGGCTGCATACGAGAAATCCTAATGAAGGGAGAGATTGTCCTTACTGAAGGACGAGAAATCCGTACCTCTAATCCAGCAAGAGCTAACGGAAAATGAAGGAATAAGCTACTTCGCCTTGACGAATAATACTACATAAGAATAGCGATCTGGATAAGTTATCTGAAGTACATGTGTTTGACTGGTTTTGTGTGTTATTAGCTTGCTATACTTATTCTGACATGTTTTACTGTGTATTATGTAGTTATTCTGAAGTTCTGTTAAGTATTGATCATGTACTAGTGTATTATAATACTTGTATTGTAATACTACACAACTTTCTAAAAATAACAGTTTTCCAAAAATAGAAAGTTTCTGAAAATAGTAAATTTCCAAAATAGAAATAAGCTGAATTATTAAGCTAGGAAAAATATAAGTTAACTTATTGTCAAATTACGAGTCATGGTTATAAGGTTACAGGTTATTAAATAATTACTTGATTATATCTAATAAACCTATATATTATACAGTTTAATTAAAATGCTATTTTAATTAAATTAATAACTTAGGTCAAAACATGAATAAATTAAAATAATTATTTAAGCTTAAGTCTTGTAATTACATGTTTAAAAACTGATTTTATAGGGTTTCCGAATCCCGAGCCCGTTTACATATAAGCCGAAACAATAAGCCCAAACCCCAACAGCCTGTCAGTGGCTACCCGACCTAGCTGGTTGCCACTGACTGTCCTGATTTACCACCGGCTGTAGCCGGTGGTTCCCACTGGTTAGCCATTCAGCTCGCCACTGCTAGCCAAACAGTCACACCGGCTCAGGTCGGTTCCCCCTGCTTGTTACCCGGTCCCACAGTTTTTGTTATTTAGTCGAACCAAAGTCCCAAACTAACCTTTTAACATACCCTCGACCTAATGTCGGGGGTCCCTTGGTTTTGCGTCCGAACCAAAACAACCAAGCTGAGACCTTTTGGTCTCGGTGGTGTCGAAATCAAAATAAGCCGAGAGCTTTAAGCTCTCGGTTGGGGTCGACCGAACCAAAACCAACACCAAACAAACCCTAAATCATGTTTATTAATTACACTTACATGTTTTCATTCCTAGTTTTAAGATCAAAGACATGAATTCATAAAAGAAATAAGAGAAAAAGGGTTTATGATTATACCATAAGCGTGGTTGTAAAGGGTTTTCAGTCACGAACTTAAACATGTAAACCTTGAAGATCAAAACTCAAAAGCACCCCCTTGGTGTTCTTATGTGCGACGGTAGAGAGAGAGAAGAATAGATATTAGGGTTTTGATTATTATTAAACTAAATAACAATTCTCCTTGAGTTTTACTAAAACAAGGCTTGTGTTGGGTCATGGGCCAAAAGGCCCAATCTTTCTCTTCTCTTTCTTCTTAGTTGCGGCCTAGCCTAAGCCCACAAGGCTTTTCATAGTTTTACTTAGTTAACTACATATGTCATGAATGTTGGTGATTATTTATCGTGAATTTGGTTATCGTGATCGGTCACATTTATAATATTCATGAATGTTCGTTATTAATGTTGTGACACGTGTAATAATATTATAAATGGAAAGTTGTATTTTTATCATGTTTTCATGTAGTTACTGTTCATGTGTACTGTTCATAGTAGTTTAAAGCAGGTTTTACAAATAAGGTGTTAAAAATTGCTATTTTAGTTTTCTAAGCTTCTTTTAGGTGTACATAATGCATTAGTAGTTGTAAGTTGAATTTTCAAGTATCCTATAATTAAAAGGCCTAAATGCTTTATATGTAGTATAGATATAGATACTACTGTAGTAAATACAAAAATTGTGTTTTTATTTGATTTATCAGTCATTTAAAAACCTAGATGACCCGTTTAGTAACAAAAGAACAATGTCATCTGCTACATATTTTGTTAACGGCGAGTTAAGACAGTTACTAAGTTAGTTGTTGATTTTACAATACTTAAGACCTTTCGCATGTGATAACAACCTCTCTAAAGACACTCTTGATGGTCAACTAAGCTAATTTATACTCATATTGTAATTTTTAATTATTGATTCATACATGTTATTTGGGTATGTGCAGTTAAACATATTATGTTTAGTAAGGTAAAAGTTAAAAATACTCTATACATTATTCTTGCCAACTTTATTGGCATTGTGCATATCATAGTTTTATTTAGGTTTCCTTATGTATTAGCATGTCTATGTGAATTTGTTTCCATCTTTATTACATAAAAACATACAAAAACATCCCTTTTGTCGGGATATGCGATCGTTTAGCCATCGAAAATACGTGATTCTATCGGGGGCACAGACTCAATACAGAGAACACACTTTTATTGTAACGTTTATTTTTTATAATTAAACGTTTAATAAAACTTCACTATTTATTTAAATAACGGTTTTTAAATTTTTACGTGTTCTAATTAATTTATCGTGAGTACGTTGTTTAATTAAATTGAGGGACTAAAAATAGATTCTAGAAAACCTATAGGCCTAGTCGGCCGATTATTTGCTATACGGTATTCTAGAAGTTTTTTTATTAATTAAGCTAATATATTTACCTTAATTATTTTTCATGGTGTAGGGACCAAGTAATTTGAGGAGGTGGAAAATAGTATAAATACACATCTCCATAGCTCATAATTTGTGTCCCTCTCTTCTTTCCTTTGTGCGTCCGATCTAACCAAGAAAAGAAGGAAACCAAACAAATTTTCCCTTAAACCATAAAATCACCTAAAGTGTAAACCATTGCAAGATCGACTACCTTTTTGTAATTTCTTGTGAAGTTTCTAAGCCTTTAACTAAACCCTTGATCCTCGTGTCAAGGTTTTGGTTGTTCTTGTTTCCCTTTGTAGTTCGACATACTCTAAACCCTAACTAGGGTTCCGGGTGATTTTTTCAAGCATCTTGTAATACTTTATAAACCGATCCTTAGGTAATCCCAATTAGCGTTTTAGATCTAGGGTTTCCAGTTACAAGATAATCAAAGTGAAGTTACTACTAGCATCGTAGTGATTCTTCGTTTGACGTGTCGTGTGAGCAAATGATAGAGGCAGTTATTTAACCGTTTAGTTCAAGATCAAGATTCATTAATTGATTTCTTCAATTAGTTCACGGTTGGTTATAAATTGTTTTTCTTATGCGATTAATTGTGTATGATATACTAGATCCATTCCGTTGCTACTCGTAGTTAATTGTTTAACTAGTTCTTAAATCCCAACGGTGGCATCACGAGTCAACTCGTATGGAATTCATGGGTTACAATAGAATGAACACGCTTGATCCGCTCAAAACCTCTTTTATTTGTGTTTCTATGGCAATAACATGCATTCTTTCCATAAATTTTAATCTTGATCTATTAAAACTGGGTAGGTTAATTGGATTAGCTAATAAATTATGAGCGTTTTTATTATCTGTCAAAGACTTTAGCATATCACTTTTGTAATTCATGCAAGTCATCAAGTACCTTGCTCGAAAACTTGATGAGGGTCTTTGGTCCTCAATTTGGGGAAGACTCATTCAAGACTTAAATCTTATATGTTACTGCTTTCATATAGAGTCTATCTTCACCTCTACCCCCTTTTCTAGTATGTTTTTATGTGCTTATTTGTTTTCCATTATGAATTGCAGAACTTAATAATACAAGATTCTAGAAATCATAAAAACGGATCTCTACTTATACCGAAACTCGCTTTAAAAGTATGTCATATTAATACACTTATTTTTCCTTGCGAAACGGCTATGTGTTATTTGTTAAAACTTGTTTTTTAAACAAAAACTTAATATTGACATAAGATCTATGAAACTTGTTTTTATTATATTCTAATTGTTTTGCGAAATCATATTGTCACTCGAGTTGAGATTCATACCGTAATGATGGCTTATAAACTATCTTTTAACGACGTGATTTGCAAGACTAATTGGTTTATAATACTTAAAATTACAACACCGTTTTGTGTTTTACTAATGATGGACTTGCTATTGGACTACGTGTTCTAGTCAAGCCATCTAGGGTTTGAACGATTTTTAATGCTTTCCCATGTCATATAGATGTTTCGGCATTTATATGATAATCATCCCAAGCACTTGCACCTTCGGGCGCATGAAGAGTACGATATAGGGTTTGATCATTCTTTAATGCTTTTCCGCGGTAAACACGCCTAAAACAAAGTTAATAAAAGGTTCTTCTTAACTTGTTCTAAAAAGATGATTGCATGCATCTTTTTACACGATTTTGACATCTGTTTTCTAAACTTATGCGATACCTATTTGAATTATTAAGTCTATGCCATCCAATCTAAAAGCACGCGTAGTTGTTTTTCGTCATCTGGTCAGACCTAGGGCGAATTACATACCCGAGGCGATTTTTGTCATAGGTACGACTTAAGTTAAGTTCCTGGTCTGATTCGGAACTCGAGGCATAAGATGAGATGAAACATACTCATGATTTTATTACATGTAGAACAAGTTTGTTTGAGATGTTCATTGGTACTCGAAAAAGTTGTGAGAACATCCATTCAAACACTCTACAACAATAGACTTCATGAATCATCTCATAATTCTAAGAGTTACACTAGTAATTCAACTAACGCTCGACGCTTACCTCTTTCCCTACTTATTATTAGTTGGACAGACCTCTAGTATTAGGTGGGAGTGCAAGCAAGGATCTTAGTCTCATAATGATTAATTGGGTAGTTAATTATTTTGAGAATGCGATGATCAAAAATACTAATCGTTGAACTTTTATTTTGTAAATGAATAATTATACCTCTTTCTTAACAATACATTTGTTGGGTCGTCCCTTGAAAAAATGAAGTTGGCTAAAAGAAATTTTGTCGATTGGAACTGCTCCTTTAGGATCGCGCTCGAAACTGACGATTGTTGCATATACCTTGAGCAACCTGTTCCTGATCGCCCATTTCTCCCTCCTTACCACCAGGTGCCTGAACCAAACCTAGATGATCATACTCTTTGGGTTAAAAGGTCTAGGGAAATTGTTGGTCTTATGCTTATGATTATGTCCCCTGAACTCCAAAATCTTCTGGAGGGTCATTGTGCATGGTCAATGATAGAGAGTTGAAAACTATGTTCACTGAACAACCATATCAAGAACTCCTTGATGTTACACGTGCCTTTCACACGTGTAAACATGAGGATGACTAATCTGTAAGCTCCTATGTCTTAAAGATGAAGGGCTAATTAGAGAATTTGGAACGTCTCGGTCACCCCGTATCAACTAAATTTGCAGTCAGCCTAATTTTGGTCTCATTGAACAAGTATTATGATAGGTTCGTGCAAGATTACAATATGCATGGCCTGGGGAAGACAATACCTGAGTTGCATTCCATGCTAAAGCTACATTAGAAGACGTTACCAAATTGCACCTGCCAACACCAATACCATTAATGCCATTAGGACAGGAAAGATCCAAAAGCCTAATAAGGATAAACCGTCTAATGCTTCAAACGGGAAGAATCAAGGCAAAGGGAAGAAAGTAGCAAACTTTACTCATAGAGCTAAGATTCCCCTCCACCAAAGAGAGACAATCCTACTAAGGACGCTACTTGTCACCAATGCGGTGACATTGGTCATGGAAAGAAAAACTGTCCAGGGTATCTCGTTGAGTTGTGGAGGAAGAAGAAGCTATATCAAGGAGCTAGTACTTCAGGTATCTTCACTATAGAACTCTTTACTTTTCCTAATAAATCTTAGGTTTATGACACTCGTTGTGGTACTTACATCTGGAATACTACTCAGGGACCAAGGATAAGTAGGAAGCTGAAGCCAGGATCTTTGAATCTGTACGTGGGAAATGGTCATCGTGCAACTGTCGAAGCCATTGGAGTTTTTCAATTATTTCTCCCTAGCGGACTAGTTGTTAGTTTAAATAATTGTCATTATGCGCCTACTATTTCTAGAGGGATTATTTCAGTTTTTCATTTGTACGACGATTGTTGTGTTAATCGTTTTGAGAATAATGCAAGTATATCAGTTTCTAAAGATAATATGTTTTATTTTAGTTCTATTCCTCGTGATGGTATATTTGAAATTAATATGTGTGATTTTAATGCAAACAATAGTTCTATTTATGTTGTAAGTAACAAAGGCCCAAATCTAATTTGGAATTTACATTGTTATGGCATGGTGGCCTTGGCCACATAAGCAAAAAACGCATTAAGAAATTACAAATTGATGGATTGGTAAAGTCAAACGATGATGATTCCTTTGACAAGTGTGTTTCATGTTTATCTGGAAAGACGACACGTAAACCTTATTCACGTCAAGTAGAGAGGGATAAAGATCTGCTTGTACTTATACACACCGATGTATGTGGCCCATTCAGAACCGTGTCAAGACAAGGTGCAAGTTAATTCTTCATTTTTACTGACGACTTTAGTCGCTGTGGTTATGTTTACTTGCTAAAGCATAAACACGAATTGTTTGAAATATTTAAAGTCTTTCAAAAGGAAGTGGAAAATCAACTTGGTAAAACCATAAAGGCACTACTTTCTGATCGTGGATGTGAATTTATGAGTTATGAGTTTTTGGATCATCTTAAGGAGCATGGGATTATCGCCCATAGAACTCCCCATATACACCATAGCATAATCGTGTATCTGAGATAACCCTACTAGATATGGTTCGCTCCATGATGGCACAAACAACTCTTCCAAAGTCCTTTTGTGATTATGCTCTTGAGTCTGACGCGATTCTCAATATGGTTCTAACTAAGAAGGTTGAAAAGACTTCATACGAAGTATGGCATGGGCAAGCCCCTAAGTTGTCTTACTTAAAGGTCTGGGGAGGTGAGGCTCTTGTTAAGCATGATACGCTTAATAAGCCTGACAAACTTGAACCCAGATCGGTTAAGTGTATCTTTGTAGGATACCCAAAGGAAACGATGGGTTACTCTTTCTATTACCCACCCGAGAACAAAGTTATTGTTACTCGTAATGCTGAATTCCTAGAGAGTGATCTTATGAATCAAGAAGCAAATGAGAGTTTAGAAGATCTTGAAGTAACTCAAGATGAAGATATACATCCTTCTGAAAACATTAGCGATCATGAAGAGGATGATCAAGAAATTGATGACCTATAAGTGATATTGCTCCCATTCAAAATTGTATAAGGACTAGGCGTGCTCCTGACCGTATGTGCTTATACATTGATGCTGAGGAACATGAGTTAGGGGGATCATAGTGAGTAGAAACTAGAAGAGCGGGGAAGAGGGGGGGGGGAGGGGTTGGGGTCGAATAGTTTATCTTGTTATGTTCCTAATTAAAAATCCTTTCAATTATGTTTGTCTCAAAATTAACTTTTACTAGAAAACTATTCAATTCTAATACATTAACAATATCTAGTGACAATAGTTTTCGATGCAAAACGTAAGACGATATACTATTTCTAACATATATTTAGCTCTTTTTACCAGATACTAAAAACATATACTCATATTCGCCGCATGTATTTATCTCTGTATATAGAAAGAGGTTGATAGAAAAATTTATTGAACCTGGCCCCCATCTGGCTAAGAAGTGGCTAGCATATAGATAAATCAAAAGAGATGCAGGGATATGATCTTCTTGATTTTGATGTTAATAAGGAAGGTGTTGTTCATCCTTCAATTTTAAATAATATCCCTCATCCATCTCCCTCTTGATCTATATGTATCTTTTATGTAATTATTATGTGTTCATTGTAATCTCCTTTGATCTATAAGTCTTTGCATGTGATTATATATTCTGAGCAAGAGATGAAGAGAGGGTGATCTGAAATTACTATTCCACCCCCTGCATATGTTGCCAACATGTTATATGAACTTTTCATAGTAACTTTATTGTCATTATGCATATCGTAGTTTTATTCTAGTTGTCCTTATGTATTTACAATTTACATGTCTATGTGAATTTGTTTTTGCCTAACACATCATCTTCCATCTGCATCACATAACAACACACACAAATATCCCCTTTCATCTCCCCTCACTCATGTGAAACCACTAACAAACATTTTCATCTTAGGAGTAACCAAGAAGGTACATCATATGTGGCCACACCAACTGTAGGTTTATATAGTTCATAACAATTATTTAAAACCCTAATATGGATCAAAGAACGCATAGCGAAGCGATTAACAAGATCATTAATTTAACACAATTATATTAATCAAGATTAGGGTTACATAACTTTATCCTAGCAAGATCCACAAGACGACGGAACGGACGGCAACTAGGGTTTATCACGAACACCACCAAGAATATAATCTAAAGGAAGATTATATCACGCTCTTGTACACACGTAATACAACGAGTTAACCGTGAGTCTAGCACGAACAAACCGAGCTTCAACGCTTATGGAGTATCTACCCAACAACCCTAGAGAGGGGCTAGGACTAGATAAAATAGAAGAACGAAAGTCAACGAAAAACCCTCGTGGGGGCTATGTTGCGATCGCAGAACAAGAGAAGAAGGGGAGGGACAAAATTTATAAAGGCCTTGGGGTTGTTTATATAGGCTTGGCAATCCTTGGGCTCCAAGTAATAAACACGAATTAGGAAACAAAAAGTTTCCCTCTCCCCCCCTTTGGTTTGGCCGACGGCTACACCACCCCCAAGGGGTGTTTGTGTAGTTTTTCCTACTCCTTCTTTTAGCTTCTATTTAGTTTCCATAACGGTCGTTATAACTTAACTTTTATTTATTAACGATCGTTAGTTAAGCTTAGGTTTGATTTAATAAATATATATAAAATATATTTAATAAATAAATTAACTCTTTACGTTATGTGTGCAATCCCGTGATCCCGAGTTCGATCCTATCTCACGACTATTAATTTTAAGTCCTTAAACTTGCAGCTCCCACTTGGACAAAATTCTAATATCGTGATCACATTGACTAGCGTCTAGTTACACTAGCAATGTCACTAGTACAAACCGGGTAAGGTCTCCTGGACAAGAACCTTTTAATGATTACATCATTATTATTATCCTTTCATTTCAAATACATTGTTAATAAGGATATGGATCTCAGTCATTCCTTCATTAACTATTCTGTTTCTCGTTTACGGATATAGCAAGATTACCAAAACACATTTGGGTGTGGCCACACAAACATCTTACTACTCCCCCGAGGGGCCCAGTTGTATTTATACTTCAAAATAAATTTTGAAGGAAACGAATCCCATTTCGACTACAAGCAAAACACATGAACTTCGCTACACTTCTGAAAATAACCCTTATGACTACCAGTTACGTTTAGCGTTAGGTTACCTTACAGAAATGCACTACATTCAATGCAGTTTTCTGGTATCTCAGGTCTAAGGATAACTATTTATGATTTACTTAATGACAAAGATCCATAAAGTAAAATCACATAGTTGGGATAAGTCCAATATTTGATCCATCAAATATCATCCAAAATTGACCAATATACTTTCAAGTATATTCTGCCACCATTTTGAATTGTCTTAGTTTAATAATACTCCCATATTATTAATTGACAACAGACATTTAGAAACATCAGAATGCTCATGGATTAAAACATGTAAAATAGGATACAAAATCAAATAACAGAAAAATAAACGAAACCCAATCTTTATTTCATCAATTTAATAATGTCTTTTATCCTTTATCCAAATACTAATCAACAGATTTATTGCATGAATTCGCTAGCTAGTTGCAGCCCAATTGCCTTGGCATGCTTAACTACCTTAGGCCTAGATAAAGCCTTAGTAAAAGGATCAGCTACGTTATCATCTGTGTGAACTTTTATTAATTTTATTTCTCGAGCTTCCACTTGTTCTCGAACGTAGTGATATCTACGTTTAAAGTATCTGGCGCCCTTCATGACTCCAGGGTCATTGGCGAATATTATTGCCGCAGAATTGTCGCAATATATATCAATAGGTTCTTTAATTGAAGGCATCACTCCAAGATCTCCAATAAACTTCCTAATCCAAACAGCTTCCATTGCAGCTTCTGAAGCGGCCATGTACTCAGATTGAGTCGCATGCATAGCAATGGTTTTCTGCTTACTGCTCTTCCAGACAACTGCTCCTCCATTGATGACAAACACGTAACCCGTCTGAGACTTCGTATCGTCTTTATCACATTGCCAGGACGCATCACAGAACCCTGTTACATTCAGTTCTGTGTCTGGTTTACCCCCGAATACCAAAAACATATCTTTCGTACTCCTCAAATACTTTAGAATATGCTTAACAGCAGTCCAGTGGAACTTTCCTGGATTCTGTTGGTATCTACTGACCAAGTTCTGAGCAAACGCCACATCAGGCCTTGTACATCTTACAGCATACATAATAGATCCTACTGCTGAAGCATAAGGCACCTTCTTCATGTAAGCCACCTCTTCAGGTGATGATGCATCTTTCTCATGACTTAACTCATGCTTAACCTCCATCGGTAAGAAACCTTTCTTAGAGTTATGCATGTTGTATTTCTTTAATATCTTATCAATATAAGCATATTGACTAAGACCAATTAACCGTCTACTCCTATCTCGATAGATTTTAATTCCCAGAATATATGCAGCATCTCCCAAATCTTTCATAGAAAAACATTTACCAAGATAATCCTTAACTTCCTTAAGTCTTGGAATGTTACTTCCCATGATTAATATGTCATCGACATAAAGAACTAGGAACACTACATTACTCCCACTAGCTTTGCGGTATACACATGGCTCATCACGATTTTGAATAAATCCGAACTTTTTGATTTCTTCATCAAATCGCTTATTCCATTGACGTGATGCTTGCTTCAAACCATAAATGGATCTTTGAAGTTTGCACACGCGCTTTGGATATTTAGGATTAACATACCCTTCCGGTTGTTGCATATAGATGTCTTCATCTAAGCAACCGTTCAAGAAGGCAGTTTTAACATCCATTTGCCATATCTCATAGTCATAGTATGCTGCTATAGCTATGAGAATCCTAATAGCTCGTAAGTCTGCTACAGGAGAAAATGTCTCCTCGTAGTCTATGCCAAAAGTTTGAGTAAAACCTTTAGCCACTAAACGTGCTTTATAGGATTGTACATCACCATCCATGTCAGTTTTCTTCTTATAGATCCACCTATTTTTCACTACTTTAGCATTTTTAGGTGCGTCTACAAGAATCAAACATCATTGATTTCCATGGATTTCATTTCCTCATTCATCGCAACTATCCATTTTGACTTTTCTAGATCAGACATTGCGGACCGATAGTTAGCAGGTTCACCAAGATCCCCTACTTCCTCCTCATCATCCTCTATGTAAAGACATAGTTTGTCCGGCGCACGTATAGTCCTTTGAGACCTACGTGGAGGAATCAATTCCGGCGGAACACTCAGACTTTCTGGTTCTACAGGAATTTCATCGCTAGTATTTTCAGAAGGCAATGTATCTTCTTGAATTTCTTCAAGATCATAATTTCTCCCACTGAATTCTTGATTTACAAGATCATTTTCAAGGAAGTCTCCATACCGAGCCACAACTATTTTGTTCTCAGGCGGATAATAAAAGTAGTAACCCATAGTTTCCTTAGGGTAACCTACAAAGATACATTTTACTGAGCGTTGTTGGAGTTTATCTCTAGAGTCACGTTTCACATACGCCTCACAACCCCAGACTTTCAAATAAGACAAATATGGATTCTTGCCATGGCATAGTACATATGGTGTCTTATCTACCTTCTTTGTGGGAACCATATTTAGAATACGAACAGCAGATTCAAGAGCATAATCCCAAAAAGATAATGGTAAAGTTGTAAGATTAAACATAGATCGTACCATATCCAATAATGTACGATTTCTCCTTTAAGATACACCATTTTGTTGTGGAGTATATGGAGAAGTAAGTTTCTGAACAGTTCCATTCTCACTTAAATAATCTTTAAACTCTTGACTTAAATATTCACCACCACGGTCAGAACGAAGAGCTTTAATCTTCTTTCCCAGTTGTAACTCTACTTCTGCTTTAAACGTTTTGAATGTTTCAAATACCTCATGTTTATGCTTAAGTAAATAAACATAACCATAACGGCTATAATCATCCGTAAACGTCAAGAAGTAGCTAGCACCTTTCCTTGACACATGTCTAAGTGGTCCACACACATCAGTATGTATCAAACCAAGTAGTTCAGTAGCCCTTTCAATATTGCTATTAAAAGGTTTCTTGGTCATCTTTCCAGAGATACAAGATTCACATTTATCAAATGATTCATCATTGATATTTTCCAATAGCCCATCACGTTGTAGATTTTGTATGCGAGTCTTCCCAATATGGGCAAGCCTACAATGCCAAAGATAAGAAGAGTTCTTGTCTAACTTACTCTTCTTATTCATGCTAAAAACAGAATTATTTTTCCTCTTGGAATTTTTATCATGCATGTTAATTTCAAAAACACCATTCACAGAAATTGCATCAAAATAGAATAGACCATCTTTGAAAACAGAAATTCTATTATTATCAATCGTGTGAGTAAATCCAAGATCCAACATACAAGAAAATGAAATAACACCCCTAACAATTGTAGGTGCATAATGACAATTATTTAAAGACAGTACTAAACCCGAAGGTAAAACTAATTTAAATATTCCTATAGCTTCAACCGCTGCTTGTGCGCCATTGCCCACTTGCAGAAATTGTTCCCCATAGGATAGTCTCCTCTTCAACTCAAATCCCTGCAGGGTATTACAAATGTTAATACCACATCCCGTATCATATACCCAGGAGTTTGATTTGTATGAAAGATTAAATAACTCTATCATAAATAAGTTACCTGAAGATGGTGCTGCAGTAACTTGCTCAGCCTTCTTCTTATGTTCTGCCATTTCATGGAGATAGAGAGAGCAATTCCTCTTCTAGTGTCCAGTCATATTGCAGTAGTGGCAAGTCTCATCTTTCTGAGATTTCTTAGCAAAGTTCTGCTTCGGCTTAGATGTAGTCGCAACTTGCTTGCTCTTATCAGCCTTGCCTTTGCCTTTCTGCTTCTTATTCCCTTGCGGTTTAGGTTTAGACACTCTACCCTTTTGTACATAAAGTACTTGAGGCGTAGCAGTGGATGCCTTATCTTTCAAACCCTTTTCGAAGTCAATGAGCATTGCATGCAAATCATTCACTGTCTTCCCCGTGCAATGCATATTATAGTTACGAACAAAATCACCAAAGTCCTTATTAAGGGACCTATTGATCAAGTTAATAGCCATATTATGATCGAAGGGTTGTCCTAGTGCGATGAGTTGTTCCATATAACCCCTCATCTCCATGTAATGTGCACTTACGGACTTTCCAGGAGCTTGCTTGCAGCTATGTAGAGCATCAACAAGATCATAGATCTCTACAGCTTGTGGCGTTTCATACACTGCCTTGAGTTCATCAAGCATTTGCTTAGGAGGAAATAGCTCATACTTCCTTTGAAGTGATGGAGCCATTCTCCCTAACATTACAGCAGCCACCTCATGGTGCTTCTTAATGTTAGCAGCGTGTTGAAGCCTTTCCGCATCAGATGCATCTTCAGCAAGATCCTCCGGAAAAGGAGTTTCCAAGATATTGATAGTACCTGCTACTCTCAGAACAATTCTTAGTGAGCGGTACCAATCATTGAAATTCGGGCCAGTAAGTTCAGGCCGTTCAAAGAAAGCTTTGAACGCCGAGCTTATTGTCAGATTGCTTTCGGGTTGAGCCATTTCTACAGAAATAAGTTCAAACATTAGTATTTTCGATAATACAATTCAAGAAAATAAAATTACCCCGGTAATAAAACCATAGTATTTTCCTTGAAAAACTAGAATCCATATTGACATAGATTCATCACATCAGTTGATCTGCTAGTGACAAATGTATTCAACATAGTAACTTGTCGAACAATAATTGCCCAAATCAAATTGCAATTTCTAGATATGTTAGGGATTTACATTTCCAAAATCATTTGCATTGTAAACATGTTTTATCCCTACTTTATGCCTTAAGTTTCCAGTTCTCACTGAGTAACTTAATTAAGTCGACTAATCTAAAGAACGTAAAACCTTCATGTGCAATCTTATTCAGTCATGAAGTTTTCTCTCCATTACAACATCGTCCGATATCTTATATGACGACAATTGTAACTTCAAGTGTTCATCAATTAGAGGGCATATGACTTAAATTTAGGGTATAGATTTTGGTGTTAAAATCATGTACGGAGAAGCATGCATACATCTCCATAACATAAGTTTAATAAAATGTTTAGTAAACTTTTCGGTGAGACTAAAAGTTCATCATATACTTGCAAGTTGAGGTATTGGTTAAACCAATTAAAGATTTTACACACAACTAAATTCACATCGTATTTTTTCTAGAACATAGTTATAGCACAAAGAAATAACCTTATTCATTGTGTTTCGGATGCGAATTAATGTAGTCAAATCAACCTTAAAGAATTGTACCAATAACAACCGTAGGTAATTCCAATTTTGACGCACAGGCGAGCCGGGAATTTGGTCAGCGTAAAAGCATAGCACCTCCTTCCTTAACCGGGTACATGACCAGCGGTGCGTTATACCCACTTTATAGTTTGCCAAAATTGAGTAGGCCGTTAAGTTGCTATTGTAATTCTAATCAACGCAAATCATATGAATTTTACATCTCAAATCAATTCATTAATTTTGATAAGATTTAGTCCATATTATTTTTCTTGGAAAAAATTACCCTTGTTTACAACATACAAAAAAAACGTATGAAAACAAGTAGTACAAAAAAAACTAAATCAAATAGCCACATGCAAACCAATTTATTCAAAGAACATCAAATCTAGGGTTTTTATAAACATAAAAAGTCTTCCCTAATTTTAAAACTTTGAATCAAATAAAGCAAATAGCAATCAAAATTATATGATCCGTAAAAAAAACATGTATGTTTATTACGGATCTCCCACATTCTCTTAACAATTAAAAAACTACGGATCGTAACCACACATGACATAACAATTAATTCATGCAAAACATCTAAAGTCAATTACCATGTAATTTTAGGGTTTACAAAAAAAAAATTTATAAAAAAAATTCGACATAAGTCGATTTTAATAACAATAAAAAACAAAACCCTAATTTTTCATAAAACCTAAAAAACAACATGTAATTTTTAACACAAATCATTATTAGTTAAAAAAACTTTAGATCTTGATAATTATAATCATGTTAAAACGGCTCTCGATGCCACTGTATGTTTATATAGTTCATAACAATTATTTAAAACCCTAATATGGATCAAAGAACGTATAGCGGAAGCGATTAACAAGATCATTAATTTAACACAATTATATTAATCAAGATTAGGGTTACATACCTTTATCCTAGCAAGATCCACAAGATGACGGAATGGACGGCAACTTGGGTTTATCACGAACACCACCAAGAATATAATCTAAAGGAAGATTATATCACGCTCTTGTACACACGTAATACAACGAGTTAACCGTGAGTCTAGCACGAACAAACCGAGCTTCAACGCTTATGGAGTATCTACCCAACAACCCTAGAGAGGGGCTAGGACTAGATAAAATAGAAGAACGAAAGTCAACGAAAAACCCTCGTGGGGGCTATGTTGCGATCGCAGAACAAGAGGGGAGGGACAAAATTTATGAAGGCCTTGGGGTTGTTTATATAGGCTTGGCAATCCTTGGGCTCCAAGTAATAAACACGAATTAGGAAACAAAAAGTTTCCCTCTCCCCCCCTTTGGTTTGGCCGACGGCTACACCACCCCCAAGGGGTGTTTGTGTAGTTTTTCCTACTCCTTCTTTTAGCTTCTATTTAGTTTCCATAACGGTCGTTATAACTTAACTTTTATTTATTAACGATCGTTAGTTAAGCTTAGGTTTGATTTAATAAATATATATAAAATATATTTAATAAATAAATTAACTCTTTACGTTATGTGTGCAATCCCGTGATCCCGAGTTCGATCCTATCTCACGACTATTAATTTTAAGTCCATAAACTTTCACCAACCTCCTGAAAAGGGGGAGTGCTTTACCTGGTTTATTTGAGTCTGTGTGACGATGAGTTCAAACCCCTGAATTCGTATGCTAATGCGTCGGAAATCATGCTTACCCAAAAAAAAAAGGTACACCATACAATCAATATATCCAGAAATTTGAAATTCGGCGACTTAGAGGTTCAAGACCATAGATGATAATTGCAAGCAAGAAGGTAAATAATGCAGCTTTGAGAATACCATTTATAGGGAGATGTATACTCTTTCACTTCCGATATGTCACAAAGTTTTAGATAAGTAAGAATATTGTTTTTCTCAACCAAATTTCTGTTTAAAAAATTATTCAACTGTTAAAACAAATATGTTACAGTATTTGTTTTCGCTCTTTTAAGACCATTAGCAAATACCATGGTTCGTCTCAACTCTCAAGCTACAATGACACCAACATAAATCAACTATTTAAGACCAAACTAATCCAGTAGCAACGAAACTAGCTAGCATCTTGTGCCATGGTGAACATAACCTGAGTGCACCAAAATCACGGGAAAAAAAAACCTGCGTGACTAAGACCCTAATCAATACCTTAGTCTCTAGATACGAGATTATGTTTCAAAACCTTAAAGTTCTATTAAATGGTGAGGTATATATCAAGGACAAAGGTATAAAAATAAGACTTTACAAGAAACTAAACAGGGTGCATGCATGTAATTAAGTGTGTAAATTCAGCATCAAACAGTTGGCGTTTATTCTTTTCGGCGTCTTATTCTGTCACATAAACATATACCAGATTTATAAAGACAACATTTACACAGGGTTATAATGCAATGACATATAAAGTATAATGTCAAAAATATTTTTTTACCAATCTATTTCATCTTAATCATCTCAAAGAGTTAAAAGTTAAAGGTATCTTTAAAAATAACCTGTCGTTCAACAAAAAAAACAAATAAGCCCCAAACCATAAAAAAATAATTAGAGTCGGTTTTCGTTAAACTACAGAGTTGTAGTATTTTGCTATTTTTATGGTAATAATTTTTAGTATAAAAACAATTTATGTTTTGAAAAAAATGTTAATAATTTATTTTGTAACACGTATCAATAATATCTAAAAAAAACATTTTATGTTAAAAAAATAGTAGTTATATTAAAAAATGAAAGATTATTATATTTGGTCTTATCTCTTACCATAAACATTAGTGACTTTCAACAAAAAATATGAGAAAACGCTTGGAGGTAGAATGTCCTTTCATGGAAAGAAGGAGATACTTTTGACAAGCGAATTAGAAGAGTCTATTGGTGTTCATTCAATTGAACGCAAGTGTTTTGTTCACTCATTTGTCAATTACACTAGACTTCAGCATGTTGGTCCGTATGATTATTTTTCTCGTTTCGAGTACCAGATTGGCGGTGGAACGTTAGAGCCTGACCACGTCGACGTGTATGTTTTCTTCGCACCTTTGTTCTTGATACTAGATAGATGGATAGGTTAAATTATTTCCTTTGGAGCGAGTTGAAGAGTCTGCTAACAAGATGATAATACTAAAAGCACCACCTCCACCACCTCAAAGTTAGTTACCGATAATCTTAAAATTTGGATGCTTGAAACACCATTGAATTTGAATCTTTTAAATAAATATGACAGAAGATGATGCTAAGCAAATAGATAGCTTCAGAAGTGACAAGTGCCGCTCCTTAAACGTTAACCAAGCCTCTGTGTCTGCCTCTGCTGATCCTGATATGGTAAGAGACCGCCAAATCCTAAACGCTTTTACTTGTCTAGTTTACTGCATTTTGGATGAAGTTGTAAGGGTACCGATAATTCACATTGTTTGATAGTCTGCTGATTACTCATGTATTGCTTTATGTTAGGGTTCAAGACTAGCATTAGCATGTGACTTTCGAGGCCAATAAGGCACCCTGCAACATTTTAATGTAGTTGCAATCTGTGTACACCATGTCTTGAAAACAACTGATTAGCGGTTTTTGTATTTTTTTTCAGGTGCAACCCGATAAGCGGGCAAAATGGTGATTTCAGTAGCTGTGCTCTAATAGGCCCGTACCCTGTGTGGTCTACTGGTCTTGGTTGTTCTACTGTCCATATAATCTCTTTTGATGGAACCGTTAGTGATTAGAACTCGTAATTTAGAGCGTAATCAAAGTTTCTAACTCCTTATCTTGTATCTATACATCTTTGATAGTACTTCATTTTGTTAGGTTCTATTATCAACCATTAAGGTCTTAGTCATGTGAATTTTGCTGACAGTAATTACGGTCCACTCTCACGATGCACCATATACTATACGTGTTAGCTTTGAGTTCGAACATGAATTTCAAGAGTCTTAAACATTCTAAATGTTTACGGAATTTAGCTATGTGGGTTAAAATGGGCCAGGGTTGACATCAGAAATCATACTACTAGTAGTAGTCTACTACTAGTTACTGACCCTTCTATCTGAAGTTCATAAATTACACCTCAATGTTTCTAAGTTCATAAGTCTTAACAGATATAACACTGTGGTATCAAAAGGTTTGGCCATTGCTATAATTAAGATAGGTTCTTGTCGAGTTATATAGATCCTCACAGACCTTATATCAATCCTCAAAGGTTTAAGTTTAATTGCTGACGTCAAAGCTCAAACCAAATTCGTTTATATCGTAAATAGTAATGTCTGTATCAGAATTATACCAATCTTTTTAGAACTGATTTGGATGGTTTGGTATAATTCAAAATGGTTCCAGTTAGAGGAGAAAAAAAACCCCGCAACAGCTCAATAGAGGATCGATCCCCACCTTTGAAAGATCTGCATTGGTAGCAAAAAAACTAGGGAGAAGTTTTTGCAGATGACGGATCCTTTCATTTTAGATTATAAATATAGATATGTTTCAGGGATGCAACTTCAGGGAGAATGAAGTAGTTGCACGGCTTCAACAAACCATGAGTGGACTCAATAAGCTGATATGTTCTTTTTGCTAAATATAAATTGATATGTTGTTATGTATTCATGTTTGAACTCAAGCTCATAGACATAGCATCTGGTGTCATCATGAGAGTGAAACGTAATTTTTTAATATGTGCAGGATAGACGATTTAACTAGTATTCTTCAATAGGTTCGGTCGCCAGACCCAAATAGAATCAGATTCTTATGTGATTTGAAATAAATAATCAGTTTGATGTTATTGGTCTTATCTGGTGAGGATAAGAAACAAATACATATGATTTGTTGGTCTGATTTGCATGCTCGAATATATATTTAAACAACTAGGCAGAGATAAGCAGAGCTAGTAAGTTGCAGTTGTTGCCGTCAACAAACCGAGCTGCTGATATGTTTCGGCTTATATAGCCGATTTATGGCTTTTTTTATTTTCGGATTATGTTTCGTAAGCTCTCTTTTTGTGGCTTATTTTGAAACTTTTCAGCTTGTAAGCCACAAAAAGTGAGCTTACGAAACATAAGCCGAAAACCAAATAATCCAAACAAACAACCACTTATCTAAATTTAAAAAGCTTAATGAGGCAGGGGGCATTGTTCAACATTCGGCGCATAGTAGTAATTAATAAAGATCCATTAATACTAGTAGATAGTAATTAATAAGGTCAGGTCAGGTAACACTAACAAGTCGCTGAATTGACCCATTTCTGATTTGGGTTCGGATCCATCGGGCTTGGGCTGTGGGTTGGTGCCTTCCTATCAATCTAAACTAGATAACATATTCCCTTTACAAAGACTACAAACTTCTCCATAATCAACATTGGTAATTGCTACACATATTCGAACATTCAAGCAATTACGGACTTTAATTTCTAAATAGCAAAGTAGATTTTCAACAATTCAATAAAAAGAGAAATTCAACTAATCAAACTAACAAGATTAAATAATTAAAGGAACAAGTCTCAAAACCTAACTGGATCCATAACATTAAAAACCCTTAACTAGTACTCATACCAAAAGGATGAATCACAACTATTGAATACTGACCTCTTGGTCTTCGATTTTCCATTGTGTTTCTTTCTTCTATACCTAAAACAAAGCCAAAAGTGTATAAAGATGTACGACTATCAGATTTGCCTCATTAAACAGAAAATACAAGTATAATCCGTGATTTAAAACTATGCCAATAACAAATCATGAGACTATCAGATTTGCCTCATTAAACAGAAAATACAAGTATAATGCGTGTATTACCTGCTTAACACGTATTGACCCAACAACACAACACCACCCCTTGTGACACTGAAGAGTGACACCCTTCAGACTGTGGAATAACCCGCAACTCTCTAGCCTCTCTCCAAATGTTAAAAAGATTGAAATATCAGGAACCACAACTTCATTCTGTGCGAAATCGACATGAACAGTTTTATGGGCCTGTGGATTAGTTTTTCATATCAGAACATTAATTTTTACATAACAGAACTGAAATTAAAATAAAAGAAAAAAAACAAATAAGCAACACATATCGGAGACCTTTAGGAAGGCAACAAAGTTGGTTCCATTATTCATGATGGATGCATGGGCGATTAAACAATCCAACTGCATAAAAAGGAGCGTAAGTAACGAATTTAGGCTACACATTTTTAAGATGTCATGAAAAAGAAACACAAAGAAAAGGTAGCACGAAAGCAAGCAAACCTGGTCAAGATTTCCACCATCAGAGAACAAAACATCAATTTTCTTCCCTAACTGGTCAATGAGGTTCTTACAAGCCGCTGCTGGATCTTGAAATTTAATGTCGTCAACAGCAATAAATCGAACATTGGATCTGATATCCAATAGCCTAAAGTCACTGTCACCTCGTATGACGTCTTCTCTGCCAGCCACGAATACGGTTCCCTCCTAACAAAAATTTGGTTTAAAAACTGATAAGAAAATTATGCAAGAAAAAAAAGGTACCTCGCCAATAATATCTGAAATGTAAGATATCGTGAAAACAACAGAAGAAGCATCATCCCCAGGTAGATACAGAACATTTGATCCATGCCTCTGGAAAGAAAACAAAAGAGGAATATGTAACGAAATATACTTTGTATAAGCTTTAAAGTTAACAAGTACAATATTAATGTTAATTTACCACATATATGTTATCGATTTTTTCGGACGCAATGGGAACAGTAAGCTTTGACAAGATTGGGTTCATTACTCTGTACTCCACATTGTCCTAATAAGCCATAAGAGTAGATTTCACAAACTAAACAATAATAAGTAACTACCGCGTTTATATTAGCTGAAACAAAAGTATATACCTGTATAACAACGACATCCTCGTCATGGTCGAAATGTTGAGCTCGTACTAATTGCCGAGTGTACCATGTGGCCTCCTCGTCTGTGCCAGGTACAAGTGTTCCCCTCTTAAACACCCCATCAAACGTGGTTGGAATTATTCGTCCTTCCATTTCCGGCCTTTAACAACATAAATGAAAAATAAATATCTATCTATACTACTATATAAAGCATTTGGGAAATTCTTAAAATAGGAAGGCTGAAAATTCAGTCTTTTTTTCCTACTGATATTCTTATCAACATTATATACTAAAACTTTTTCTAACAACCTTTTGTAACAAACTTTTGTAACAACCTACTTAAGTAACATTTTTTCTTTTAAATTGAAATTTTTTTTATTACTTTGTTATTTTTATAATCTAATTTCACCATATTTTCTAAAATTTTATACTTTTTTATTCAATATCATTTTGCTATATTTTTATTAACTGTTAATTTTTATAAAATTTAGAGGTTTTTTTCAATTTTTTTACAATTTTAACAATACAAACTTAATGAATAAGAGATTAATATTTGTTAGTTTCAAAAATGATTATGAGTATTCGGCGCCGCATAAGGCGGGTTTATGCTATTATTTTATAATATCATCCAAACATCGCACGAGTATTGATTCAAGAATGTATGATTAAGCTATACAGGAACATGTTCCAAGCATTTAAAACAAGTTTCAATGAACACCCTTTGATTCATGACACATAAATCATCAAAATGTCAAGATTCGTTTGTTTTTATTCAAAACAAGATAAGCAAAATGATTAACATATACTAGCAAGCAAAAGCCCTATGTTTAATTAGACTAATAAACACTTTGAAAATTTGAAACCCTAAACCCTTCCTTAAATCATCACGATTTTGAACAAATCATAGAGTTTGAGAACGATTCCTTTTAGAAATGTGTAAGCAACTTTCGTGAAACTACTTTTCCCTTAGTTAGTATTCCATTTAAACATTTATTTTTATAACAAAAGTTAACTAAGGAACATGTATCTAAAAAAGAAAAAAAGAAGCAATCCCCCATCATCCATTTAAATCTTTAATTAAAAAAACACACTAATCCTATTTCTTAAAAATTAAATATCTCTCAAACTATTAATCGTTATGAAAAATAATTATACCGCCACGACGGGAATTAAATTATCTTTCTATAGATATGCACTTCTATATACTTTCGGCGAGCTTTTTTTAAAAATTTTCGTAAAAAAAATCACATGTGATTCTCAAAAAATTACATGTGATTCTCGAAAACTCATGTTTGATTTATTATTTTAAAAATCACATTTGAATTTGTAATGTCACATGCGATTTGTGAAAATCACGTGTATTTTTTACGAGAATTACAACATTATAAAATCGTTAAAAGTATATGAAAATAACCGTCTATTAAATGACAAAAATATTTTTGTTATTACTTTAAAATCACATGTGATTTATGTGAATTACATTAGAAATGTTTGAATCGCATGTAATTCTGTCAATATATTAGATTGTTTGTTGCCATTAATATAAAATATGTTCATTGTACCGGGGTGGAGTCCCATTTACCCAAAAAATATATGTAAAACAAATTGGCTTCTGAATTACATGTGATTCGGTGATAATTACATGTGATTTTGCTTGCATTACATGTGATTCAAGCATTTCGAAACCGTAAATTTTTCTAATAAACCCACATTAGATGAATCACATGTGATTTTTTTAATCATGTATTATCTATTTTCATTTATGTAAAATATATAAAACAAATTGGCTTCTAAATTACACGTGATTTTGTTTGAATTACATGTAATTCTGCTTGAATTGCATGTGATTCGGTGATAATTACATATGATTTTGCTTGCATTACATGTGATTCAAGCATTCCGAAACCTTAACTTTTTCTAACAAACCCACTTTATATGAATCACATGTGATTTTTTTTAATTATGTATTATATGTTTTCATGTAAAATATATAAAACAAATTGACTTCTAAATTACATGTAATTTTGTTTGAATAACATGTAATTCTGCTTGAATTGCATGTGATTCTGTGATAATTACATATGATTTTGCTTGCATAACATGTGATTCAAGCATTCTGAAACCTTAACTTCTTCTAACAAACCCAGTTTAGATGAATCACATGTGATTTTTTTAATCACATGTAATCTTGTTAATATATTAAATTGTCTGCTTGAATTTCATATAATTCGATGATAATTACATGTGATTTTGCTTGCATTGAATCAAATGTAATTCGATGATAATTACATGTGATTTTGTTTGCATTACATGTGATTCAAACATTTCGAAACCTTAACTTCTTCTAACAAACCTACTTTAGATGAATCATATGTGATTTTGTTTGAATCACATGTAAATCTGTCAATATATAAAAATGTTTTGTTGTCATTCATATAAAATATAGAAAGTAAACTGGTTTCTGAATTACATGTGATTTTGTTTTGATCATGTAATTTTACTTGAATTACATGTGATTCTCTATGTGTTTTTACATGTGATTCATGTAAAATATATAAAGCAAATTTGCTTTTGAATTAGTTATGAGTTTATTTTAATCACATGTAATTCTGCTCAAATTACATGTGATTGATCCGAATAACAAGTTACTTATACTAAATCCAAAATCATAATTTTCGCCAAACCGTAAGTAATTTTTCAAACACTTGTGATTTGTGTCAAATGACATGATTTTTACCAAATCACAAGTGATTTGTGAAAAATTTTCTTTTTAATGATATGTACTTCTATATACTTTCGATGATTTTTTTTTTAATTTCCGCACTCACGGATCACATGTGATTTATTACTTTTTAAAGCACACGCGAATTTGTAAAATCATTTATAATTTAAGGATTTCTGAAATCACACGTGATTTGTTACTTTAATATCACATGTAAATTTATGAAATCACATGCGATATATGGAATCACACATGCATTTTATAAATACAATTCACAATTGATTTTACAAACTACTAGTGATTTTACAAATTATGTGTAATTTTTTTGAAGAAAATTTCAACAAAAAATCATCGAAACTATATGAAAAAACTAGTGGCGTAACTTGTTACGTGTTTACATTCGACTATGTAAATAATTACACTAATAAATAATAATAAAATTTATTTATTTATTTTGTAAAAAATTTATTTTTTTTATAAAAAAATCACAAGTAATTTTTTTTATAGTCGAAAATCACAATAATAAAAAATCGTCAAAAATATATCAAAGTGCCTATCTACTGAAAGATAAGAATTTTTTCGTCGCAATGGTGTATTTTTCGTAATCTGACGATTTATCGTTTGAAAGATATGGTGTTTTTAAGAAAAAGGTGAAATATGAGTTTTTATTTTTTGATGGAAAAATGAATGGTTGAGATTGATTCATTTCTTCTTCTATTGGTTCATATTCTATATAGAACTCACCTCTTATTTTTATTTATTACTAGAAAGTTCTATTTCCGGAAAGAATTTCGCGTCTTTTAACGAGGCGTTTGTTGTGGAGTTATTAGATTTGTGGGATGGAGATATTTGATAGGCATAAATCAATGTTTGGTAGCTATTTGTTGAGTTTAAGTAATGGGTTTATCACTCAAAACCCATACCATATAATATTCACGGTGCGTTTGTTTAGCTCATTTTGGTAATGAAGTAACGGATTCATTATGAATTAAGTTGTTTGGTTAAGAATTTGAAAATCAAACTATGAAACTATCCTAATAGAACCATATACCTCATCAGGAAGGTTAGGGTCCGTTTGGTTTAAAGTCGAGTTTTACATTGGATGTGGGTTTATAAAGTAGGGGGTTTAGGATTGAGTGAGATTTGAATTTTGATGTATAATTTATTAAATGATGTGAGAGAAAAAAAAATAATTATATAAGAGAAAATAATATTATATATATACATAATAATAATTAATATTTTTTTGAAAATATTTTATTATTAGTAAATACATTAAAATAATAAAGTAATTAAACGAAAAAGTTTTGGTCCACAAATTACAAATCCTGGCCCCACATTCTTTTTATTCCTGGCTACTCTATCAAGTTTTACAATAGTGATACTATTTGGCATTCAACCGCAAATTTTAAAGTTAGCTTTTATAACAAACATGGGTGTTGATTCTTTTAAGGACAAAACCCATTCCAGTCCCCTATACCAAACGCACCCTTAGTGTTGTCCCTCATTCATGTGGGTTCATAATATATTTTTATATTTGGCATAACTTTATAACTAACACACATTTTTTCTTTTTTATTACAGCTATCTTCTTCCTTTCTCTTTGATCAAAAAAATTATCCATCCTAACCATCCATCCTCAAACTACATTATACATTTTTCTAGATCTATTATCTATTATATGCATTTTTGTTTTTTTGTAACTAAACATTAGAAGTAATCATGATTCTTTTGAAGTAACAACATTTTTTGTTCCTTTTCTTCTCAAGCTTTCCATTTTATTTTTTCTTCCTGATTTTTATATACTAGACGATTACCTGTGCATAACAGCGGAAATTTCTAGCGATAAGTAAGTGTTTTGTGTACTTTCAAAATATAACATGAAAAAAAATAATAATTACAAATGGTTGTAACATGCGATAACTCAACTTAAAAAAATACTTAACATTTATCGTAGAGCACATCAAAACATCTAGTGAAATTGAAGATAAACATTACACCAATTATTAGATAATAACTAACAATGCACGTTAATCATTGCGTAAAACGTTTTGATACACGACATTTGAGGTTTAGACTCCTTTTTGACACAACTCTTTGTGAATGCTTGTTTGATACTCCCTCCGTCCCATAATTATATTCTAGTATACCATTTTCGTAAGTTCCAAATTAATAGTCCACGTTTAAAAATAGATAAAAATGTATATTAAGTTTAATATATCACCCTTATTTGAATGTATTATTACAAATAATAACGAAGTTGTAAATTAACTGATTAAGGCTAAAATTATTATTGTGTAAAAAGTAAGAAAAAATGCTGAAAAAACGATATTTTTATTAAACTGTGTATTTTTTGTCCGTAGAATATAATTATAGGACGAAAGGAGTATGAAATATATATCTCGCCTAATTTATTATAATGTACGTGTGTTGTTGTCTTATGTTAGAAACCATGATGTGCATTGGCTCATCAGTGTACTCCATCATGCTCATGCTCACTCACCTACATGTAACTCTATTCACTCACCATACTATTCACTCGCCATAGGGAAATAGAAACATTCACCACCAGTGAATGTTGGATGTTAAATAGGTAATGGAGTATATATGAAAATCAATACACTTAATCTATTTATGATTGGGAGTATATATGAAAACCAATTCTTTATTTAGAGATAGTTACCATCACACAATCAATATACATTCCATGATTGATTTTTCAAACTTTCTTTATTTTGAACAAAAATTCCAACACAACATGTATACATAGGAAGGACACTTAAGGAATGTTTGAAGTCGCCATCGGCAGGCGTTTTATGTGCATTTTTAGGGATACTTATGGTTTTCAAACAAATATATTTATACTATCTTATGTTGTCCAACCAATGTCAACTATATAGTTTTCAAGTATCACATTAGTTCTAAAGTATTAGAATGTAAATCATATAGTTTCTTGTTATTAGAACATTTCCAAGTATAACAATGTCAACCAAGTTTCATGCGTTTCAACAAACATCTATGCTCGCCTTTAGTTTCAATTTTCAACAAACATTTTTGCCCGCCATGGTACAATTTTTCAACAATATGCTTTCCATGTAATAATGTTATTATGCTTATTGTAAATTAAGTGCAAGCTCAAGTAGCTACATGCGTCCTCATCAATTGTTCTGAGTAAATAGTTATACCGACATGATTACATATTTACAAGCACTCTCTAACATCAACAGACCATGTGAAAGACAGGAAGGATTTTAATTTAAAGAGCCTGAATAGAACACATCATACCTGAACATCTTCCACAACAATACGGTTGGCACCATGCTCCATTGGACACATGTCGACTCTTAGGTAAATCCTTCTTCATCAAAGTCTCTGCACTGTTCGTGTGCAAGTCCCAACCCTATGTTCATAGAAGGATTGATCTATCTATACACTCTTTGTAAACAAGGGGGTGTGATGTATCCATAACACCATTTGGAATTCCTCTAACCATCTCAAATGCACCCTACGGTGAACCATACACATTTGTGGATAATCCCCTCCCAGCAAAAATATCACTGGGTACTGGCCCAGTTATCCTCCGAGTAAAAATTGTAAACATTTGACTACTTCTTGGGAGAAAAAAAATCTAATTCTTAAGCATAAAATATAATGAATCTCAAAGACCCCATTGACGTAAATAATGGAAACACCAGCAGCTACTTTGGAAACTGCAGCGACTTCTGACAAAGGGGGCGACAAACAGTAGATCTAGAGAGAATAAAAAACCCATATTAAGAAGAATTACAAACAAAAATATACACGAAATATTCAATAAATTAAACTTTTATAAAAAATCTTTAAAAAAGACAATATTTTCAGGTAAGAGCTGCATTTTCCCGGTTACAACAATAAGAAATCGGTCGCGGCAAGGAAGATTTCGGAGAAGACAGCGCTGGAAGACTACGACAATCCAAATCTGTTAAAAAAATAGCAACAACTTTATAAATTGCATAATTAGTTTACAAACAAATATTACCTATAAAATAAAGCATACATAACAAGTGGCGGCAACAACTTTTTTCCGGCAGCACAAGTAGCTCAACGGAGCAACATGTTTTTTTGGTGATATCACGACGTCGGTGACAACTAATTCCGGTTGTAACAAAAAAAACTCCCATTAATTTATAAACATCATTTTTACAAATAAAATATACGAATCCATAAAAGAAAACTTTCAAAATCGATTAATAATTACGGATCTATAATTAACAATTATTCCTCTATAAATAAACTCAATAGATACCTCAAAACTTGAAAACCCTCTTTGGGTGGGCGTCGGTTTCGGTGATCGTGGTCCTCTGGTTGATGGTGTTGTTTTGGTGGTGGTGTAGTGATTCCGACGATGGCGGTGAAGGGGTTTTGATGGTGGTAAGGACTTAGTATTAATGTATGAGTTGGGAATTTATTTAGGATCAGATAAACAAACCGTGTTGTGTGATTGCAGCTTTCAACTTTAATTAAACCATTAAGTTTTCGACAATGCTAAAATATTTTCAACATTTCTAAATATAACAGTTTTCAACATTCAAGGTTTTACTTAATTTCCTTTATAAGTAGTAGAGATAATGCAATGTGTGTAACTTTTTTTGTTAATAGTATGGTTATAGAAAGTGTAAAATGATTTTAGAAAATGAAGATCATGATGTTGTTGGCCTGTTGTTTCTTACCCATTTGATTACAAACTCGATTTACAATGCAAACAATTTTTTGAATTAATGATACCTATTTTGATTTCATTCTATTATTAGACTCATACCGATTGTGATTCCTATGTACAAACCAAACGCACCCTTAGCTTGACAAATTTGTTTTCAGTCACATGATTTTCTTGTAACCATCATCTCGTATATTTCTTTTTATTATTTATATAAATTTTCTAATTATATACTTATAATAAGAGGTATGTTATAATATAACAAATGTAATTTTTGAAATTTAAGCACTTTAAGGAGATTAAAACATTGATTTAAGTTCATTTGAATATTAAACTTTATTTGGATAGCAAGGGACCAATATCCACCTTTCTTATTCATTTGAATCTAATAGATGAGATTAAACACAAAATCCGTTTTTACCATCTTTTTTCAAACATTAATATCTCTTAAACCGTTAATCGTTATGCGAAAAAATATGCCGATACGAAGAGCATTTAATTATCTTTATATACATATGTTATATGATACGCTTTCGACAAAAAAAATCGTTTTATTTTCATTGTCGAAATTTATCATATATGATATAACTTATCATATATGATATAAACCAATATCATATATGATTTATCAACGATATCATATATGATATTTCACGTAAATTTTAACAACAATATAAAAAACAATTTTTTTTCTTCAAAAGTATATCATAGTGCATATTGATAGAAAGATAATTAAATGCTCGTAGCGATGGTATTTTTTTTCGTTTAACACTTAACGGTTTAGAAGATATTTAAATTATAGAAAATAGATATATAAAATATATTTAGTCATATCCATTAGATGGAAATGAGATGGATAGGAGGATGAGTCCCCTCATATCCAAAAAAAGTATGATATTCAAATAAGTCTCCTCTAAGACATTTGCTAATTATCTAAGAGCAAGAAGTAAATTTTGAGGGAGGTAGAATAGATGAATAATACTTGTGTATGTATGTATTTAAATGGTGCAAGTTTTACATTCACATCTTATGAGTATTTATATTACAAATTCTCTTGTTCATCAAACATACATGGCATCATTCAAAGAAGCTTGGTCACTTCAATAAATAGTAGATATATGCGATTTCGTAAAATGATCATTCACATAGTATTTCATGGTGACACCGTAGCATAACTTTGGGACACCTAGTTCCAACTTGGGTCACATGTATTTTCTCATAGTATAATAACACTCCCCCTTGGATGATAATTTTTCAAATAGGAGTTCAACTGTAGAATACTACCTCGTTAAAAACCTTGTTAAAGAAAACCCAGTGGGAAAGAACTTTAACTAAGGAAAAAATAATGCAGTGTATAGTTTCCTCCCCCTGATGTTGCCATGTGTAAATCATCACATTCTTTGAACATGTCGCATTACAATATTATGAAAGTGTTTCCTGAAAATTATCGTTGGAAGTGCCTTGGTAAAAAGATCTGCTAAGTTGTTGCTAGACTGAACATATCTCGTTTCGACTAGTTTGTAACACTCTCAAATTTCATATCGGGTTAGCGGAAGAGTCAATAGAGTTTTATGGGATAGCACAATAACTCCAATCATAGACAACGCATAACAATGGTTATACAAGGTTTAACATACATTCATTCGAAATAAAAGTTTTAAGTGTACAACAGGTCCCCAAATTACACAGTCATAAAAATTACAAAACATAGATCGAATGAATTATTTTTATTATGTGGGCCATCAGAGTCGATCTCCATCCAAGTTACCTTCAAGCACCTGAGATAAAACATGCAAAAAGTTATATCAGCGAATGCCGAGTGAACTCATAGAGTTTAATAAAACCGTTACATAAAACAGTCATAGAAATCAGAACACAAGTATAATATCAGAAGTAAGTCCTCGTATTTCTAGTCAGGCAATATATAAATCAAATTATACATCTTAAACCGTCCATGAAACCGTAGTTTCAATATTATCGTTAATTACATCACATTATTTGGATTACATCGGATTATATTGTTGCATTGGATTATTATTAGCCGCATGACATTGTTACCTTACTATAACAAACAACGGGCCGCGAACCCGACAAACTATTTGCCCATCTAAGTTAGTATGTTGTCACAAAAATCACGCTATGTACATCTTCTCATACATAAATTCGCTTACCAATCAATGTGGCACGACGGGGATCAACCGTTAACGCGCGAACTGGGGTGATTTTCCCCAAATAGTACTATCATATGCATAAGCGTCTACCAAATCCCGGTAGTTCACAATTCATGCTAATGGGACTTTAAGTGACATAACCTAACTATAATAATCCATTACATCTCATTTATTGGGTCATAGCATCATTCGGGTCCATATCAATAAGCATACCATTGAGACTACTTGTGTTCTATTTTATTAAAAAATAGCATGTTATCTCCCTCGCGGGTTTACAAAACATTTTATAAAACATTTAAAAGAGTGTGAGGCTATGAACTCACGTTGATTATGAAAGGCGGGTTATCGGTGACGGGCGTGCTTCGATCACGGAAACCAATATAAATAATACTCGGTCTTAGACTTTTGTCCAATGACTTTATAGAAATAATGGATATGTATATATATGATGATTTTATAAGTATAATGATGATCAAGTGGGATTTTACATCTTTATTCAATATTATAGTGTTATGTGTTGGTAAATTTTTAGACTAGTTGCACTAGTTTAACTTGTTTACATGTTGAGGCCCAATAAGCCCATGATAAGCCTAATACATTTTATTAGTCAAATTATACTTTTATTATCAGCCCTATACTCACATGTTGGGCCCAAGTGGGTTAATCCCAATGAGTAAGTCCATTAGTGTTTAGCCAATTTAGTTGGGTTAATAGTACAATAAGGCTACTTTGGCCCGTTAATGTCCATATGTTATAAGGCTCGGGTTTTATCGGTTTTTACTTGTAAAATGTACTTATACATCAGTAGATAAGTTATAAAAATTTTATATTAGACGGGTCCGACCGTCTAAGTTTTAATTGACGAAAACGTTAATCTTTCGGTTTTAGCCGAAAAGACGTAAAACTTATGTATATAGTTTTATAACTTATAAAACATATCAAATTGCCATTTTTATAAAATGTTACATTTACTTATCAAAGTATATACTTATTTATAAGTATTATATAAGTTAGTGGATTTTAGGTATACATTTTATATTAGTTTCACTTGAGTGCTAATTTTATAATATATACTTTTATTTTACAAATCTGATTATGAAACTCACTTTCACCATTTTTACCATATCTTGAGTTCTACAAAGAGAGAGAATCTCATTTTTGGGCAGCTCAAATGACATGATATGTGCTACAATTAACTCTGTTTTAGCTACTTCTCAATCAACCTCTAAATGCCTCTAATAATTCGTCCAAAACAAACTATACAGATTTGAACCTTAATAATGTTTTGATCATATCTCACTCATTTTATGGATTCCATTGAGTGGCCAACTCTCACATATGTAAAAGTCACATACCTTACTGTGTATTAAATTATCCAACTCATTTTAACAAGTTATCATATGGTTCTTTAGTGTTTTATACAGCCTACAATTCTAGTCATGATTTTAACATCTTTTCATGTAGCTTTTAATCTTTTTAACCAAATTTATCAACACAAGATCCCCACATAATACTTTGATCATCATATATCATCATATACATATGCATTTAGAAAGAAAATACAAATTTACATTTACAAAATAACAAGGAAATGGAAAGAATGATCTTGTTACCAACCAAGATAATGAAAGTTATGATCAAGGCTTGGATTTTGATGACAAATCTTGTGGTAAACCAAAATCAACTTCAAGATCACCCAACTTTATAAACTCCTTGTGGAAAATCAGCCCCAAGACACCAAGAAAACTCCTTTGTGGATGTTAAGATCACCACCAATCAATAAGGCTTCAAGAGGAAATAATCTTATACAAGAATAACATAAGATTTCAGGGGTAAATTTAGATCAAATGGGGTGTTTATGGTGTAGGTTGGACGGCAAGAGGGAGAGAGTGAGAGAGTTATGTGTGAGATTTGCATGTAATAATAATGAAGGTAGTGGTTTAGTTAGCTTATTTTTGTTGTGAGATGGTTTTGTAACAAGGCTAAGACAAGTGTTTTAGCTTGTTATGTAAAGTTAACACCTCATAAGGGGTGTTAGCTAAGTTTGTCGTCCCATATGTGGGGGTGAGGCAAGTTTTTTCTTGTCTCATCCGCATTATTTTATGGGTACTACTCGATTCTAGTTTCCTCGATTTGTGTGCCCTCGGGTCGTTTTACGAAAAAAGTTTTTATAAATTATGAATCAACGGCACAAAACGAGTCTAATCCTAGGGTTTCCGGTTTAGTCGTAAATGACGTTAAATTATACACGTAAGCCCAAATTTCAATCCGTAAATTGTGAGTTCATCAACCAACACAAAAATAAGTTTCAAAATAATATACGAGAAAATAATTTACTACCAGAAAATGTTAGATTGTCATAGCTTTACCTCCTAAAAGGGATCAACGTCCTCGTGATCTATTTCATTTTGATTTCCTTTTCTTATTGAAATCAAAGAGGTGTGGGTATTTATTCCACATTTCATCCTCTCGTTCCCAAGTAAATTCTGGTCCATTCTTTGAATTCCATCGGATCTTGACGATAGGTATCCGACTTTGTTTAAGTTGCTTTACCTCACGATCCATAACATCTACGGGTTCTTCGGTAAAATGCAACTTCTCATCTATTCGAACCTTATCCAACGAGATTTTCTCATCACACACTACTAAACATTTCTTCAGATTAGATACATGGAATGTGTTGTGAACACCATGAAGTTCTTGGGTAACTCTAGTTTGTAAGCCACCGGACCTACTCTAGATGAAATCTTAAAGGGTCTAATATAACGGGGATTCAATTTCCCTCGCTTTCCAAATCTTATGACGCCTTTCCATGGCGATACTTTCAACATTACTCGGTCACCCACTTCAAACTCCATCGGTTTCTGCCGCACATCCGCGTAACTTTTCTGTCTACTACGGGCAGTCAACAGCCGATTCTTAATCTAAAGTATCATCTCCATACTCTCCCAGATTAATTCCGGTCCTGTGAGCTGGGTATCCCCAACTTCACTCCAACATATAGAAGATCTACACTTCCTACCATACAAAGCTTCAAACGGTGCAGCCTTAATACTAGCATGGTAACTATTGTTAAATGAAAACTCTGCTAAAGGCAAATGTTTATCCCAATTCTTACCAAAATCTATCACACAAGCTCTCAACATATCTTCCAATGTTTGTATCGTTCTTTCACTCTGCCCATCAGTTTGGGGGTGATAAGCAGTGCTCATGTCGAGATTCGTTCTCAAAGATCTTTGGAGAGATTTCCAAAAATTCGATGCGAATCTAGGATCTCGATCTGAAATGATCGATACAGGCACTCCATGCTTGCATACAACATTCTCAAGATAAATAGGAGTCAGCTTCTCCAGTGAGAACTGCTCTTTAACCGGAATGAAGTGTGCTGATTTGGTCAGTCTGTCGACAATGACCCAAATCGAGTTATTTCCAGATGATGTTCTAGGAAACTTGGTGATAAAGTCCATAGTAATTCGCTCCCACTTCCATTAAGGAATCTCTGGTTGTTGAAGTAGTCCTGACGGCTTTTGATGTTCAACTTTGACTCTTGCACAAGTCAAACATTGAAGAACGTACATAGCAATATCAGCTTTCATATTCGGCCACTAGTACAACTTCTTCAAATCATGATACATTTTATCAGATCCAGGATGAATGGAATATTTAGATTTATGGGATTCCAACATAATTAAATCTCTTAAGCCTCCAAACATAGGTATCCACATACGACCTCTTAAGCATTTTACTCCATCAACTCTAACCTCTAAAGGATCTCCTTCTCCTCGAAACCCTTCATTAACAAAATTTTCTTTCTTACAGGCTTCTATTTGCGCATTTCTAATTTGCTTAGGCAAACTATTGTACACGGTGTACCCTGATAGGCTCTCTATCTTTTCTACTCAATGCATCGGCAACAACTTTCGCTTTTCCGGGGTGATATTTTATATCACAATTATAATCACTTAACAAATCTATCCATCTTCGTTGCCTCATGTTCAATTCCTTTTGATCGAGAATATACTGTAGGCTTTTATGATCGGTGAACATCGTACACTTGGTGCCATACAGATAATGGCTCCACAACCTAAGAGCAAAGACTACAGCTCCTAACTCAAGATCATGAGTAGTATAATTCTCCTCATTCTTCGTTAATTGCCTAGAAGCATAAGCTATCACCTTGTCTCGCTGCATCAAGACAGCTCCATAACCTCTAAGAGATCCATCACAATATACTACAAAATCTTCACTTTCATCGGGTAATGATAGAATTGGCGCACTACATAATTTTTGCTTCAATATCTGAAATGCTACATCTTCTTCACTTCCCCAAACGAAATGTTTATGTTTCTGAGTTAGCTTAGTCGGGGTTTAGCTACCAAAGAAAAAACTTTAATTAATCGCCTATAATAGCCAGCCAATCCTAAGAATTGTCGCACCTTCGTTGGCGTTGTCGGTACAAACCAATTCTTAATGGCTTCAACCTTTGAAGGATCAACATGAATTCCATCTTTGTTATTCACATGACCAAGAAATTGCACAGAATCCAACCAAAAATCACATTTCGAAAACTTAGCATACAACCTTTCATCCTTTAACAAACTCAAGATAATCCTTAAATGTTCTCCATGTTCCTATTTATTCTTAGAATAGATTAGAATATCGTCAATAAACACGATCACAAATTTGTCCAAATAGGGTTTACACACTAGATTCATTATATCCATGAAGACCGTAGGTGCATTAGTTAACCCAAATGGCATTACTTGAAATTCATAGTGTCCATAACGAGTTGTAAATGCAGTTATTGGAATATCTTCTTCACGGATGCGTAGTTGGTAATATCCAGACCGCAAATCTATCTTAGAATACACACTAGATCCTTGTAGTTGATCAAATAAATCATCAATCCTTGGTAACGGATATCGATTTTTAATCTTCAACTTATTCAGTTCCCGATTATCGATGCACATACGGAAAGATCCATCCTTCTTCTTAACGAATAAGACTGGAGCTCCCCAAGGCAACGAGCTCGGTCGAATAAAACCTTTATCATAAAACTCTTTAAGTTGTTCGGATAATTCCTTTAATTCAGAAGGTGCTAATCGGTAAGGCGCACGTGCCACCGGTGCAGCACCAGGAATTAAATCGATTCGAAACTCGACTTGACTTATCGGCGGAAGTCCGGGTAAATCTTTAGGAAACACCTCTGGAAAATCACAGATAATAGGTACATCTTCCAATCGTTTGTCCTTTGACTCATTCCCGGTCACTTGAGCTAAGAATAACTCGCAACCGTTCCTGATGTACTTTTGGACTTTAATACATGAAACGATTTTCAAACGGGATTCACCTCGATTACCATCAATTACTAACGTTCTATTCCTAAGAGGAATCTTAACCTTCTTTTCTCCACATAAAATAGTAGCATTATTCAACGATAACCAATCCATACCAATAATAATATCAAAACTACCTAGTTCTATCAACATTAAATCAATCGGAAAGGAAAAGTTTAAGAGATTTAGAGAGCATCCTTTTTACAGCTCATTAGTTTTCACTAATTTACCATCAACCAATTCCACTTCGTAACTGGTATTTATCTCAACAGGTTCAATGTCAATAAGGGCACTAAATTTAGTGGATACAAAGCTCCTATCAGCACCCGAATCAAATAAAGCAACAGCATAATGATTGTTGAGTAAAAACGTACCAGTAACGACATTCGGATCCTCTTTCTTAACCTCAACCGTTCCAAGTTGATAAGCACCACCCTGGGGGTTTCTTCCAGGTCCAATTGCTTTCAACTTAGGGCAATCCGATTTCTTATGACCTTCTTCTTTACAGTTGAAGCAAATAACTCCCCTCTTACACTTTTCCACCTTGTGTCCAAGCTTTCCGCAATTTCGGCACTTCCAGCAGTCGCCATCATGCCTCTTATTGCCACACTTAGGACACTTTTCATCATTGCGCGGTGTGTTGTTGGTAAGAGCATTTGCATTCCCCTTTCTTTGGTTTTAACGACGATTGAAATTCTACTTATTATCACCTCGACCTCCACGATCGCCATCACCCTTTCTTTTCTCACCAGCATGTGATTCATCCTCCCTATCATGAATTATTTGCCCAATGAGTTGGTAAGCCATTCGGACAGCATCATCAATGGTCAGTGGTTTTGATGATGTCACATCCCCTTGGATATTCTTGGTCAACCCTTTAATGTATTGCTCAATTCGGATCTCTTCGGGTTCCACCAATCGAGGACACAGCAAGGCCAACTCATGGAATCGGTTTGTGTAGCTATCGATGTCCACACCTTTCATTCTAAGATGAATCAACTCTTGTTCAAACCTAATGATCACACTACAGGGACAGAACTCCATAGTCATCCACTTTTTAATTTCAGCCCAAGGAGTAGCATTAGCAATATCAATACCTATGAAAGCAATTCTCCCATTCCACCAAGTCAACGCACGACCTCTAAGAGTAGCCATAGAAAAAGTCACCTTATCTTCCTCCTTACACTTGCTAATTCGAAACACCGACTCAATCTTCTCAATCGACAGGCTTAATCCTACAACACTTTCAGTTCCATTAAAAGGTAGAGGTTCATACTTCATGAACGTCACATAAGTACAACCACCGACTTCAGGCGCATTAGGTCCAAGTCCTCCTACATTTCCTCCAGCATTAGCATTCACATTAATTGCATTCACATTCACATTAGTACCACCAATTCCACTACCGCCAGCTCCACTACCGCCAGCTCCACTACCACCAGCTCGACTACCGCCAGCTCCACTACTGCCAACTCCATTTCTAGCATTTGCCATAAATTCAGTCATAGATGCGGCAACTTGCTCCGCAATGATCCTACGTACATCATCCTCAGTCACAGCTTTCTTCGGCGGCATGGTTCTATAATTTCACAATTTCAAAGTATATTAAGCATTCACCCAACAAGGAAATCATATAAGATGGATTGAATTCATAATCAAGATACAAATAAGGCATGATATGTAATTCAAGATAAAGATACATATTTAATTGGATTAGAAACAACCACATTGTCTTAATTACATTCCACATCAAAGTTTCTAGCACTATACAGGCCTAAAATTCGTGCCAGATCTACTAAGTAATAAGTCGGTTCAGTCAAAGTTACAAAAGATACAAAGATAACTACTAAAGATAGACTGGTCTACTGAGAACTGCTAGATGGTCCATCAAACATCGTCTTCGGTATCTTCTTTGGACGATCACAGGACACATCTTCAGCTGGGCGCTTACAAATCACTCCTTTCTCAACCATCTCAGTATAAAACCTACTGTTCCAGCCAACAGATATATTCAACTCTTTCTCAGACTTCTCACGCATCGCACGAGCTACACTCAACTGAATCTTCATAGTATTCACACTTTTCTTCATCTCAGCATACTCACCACTTTCTAACACAGATAACCTCCTAAACGCCTCATTCAAACTACGCTCCACATCAGTCTAATCAAAATTAAGCAACTCCCGCTCTTTCTCACCAACCTTAGTCTTCGACTCCAAATAAGCAACCTGAGTCTGAACAACACCTAATCCAACCTCTGTCATACTACCTCGAACACGAGAAGCATCTAAATCACGTCTCAAGGCCCAAGGTGCAAGTCCATCAATATGAGTAGCCTCTCGAACCCTAGACGACTCTCTTATCACATGCCTACGAGCAGCAATCCCATCAATACCATCAGGTGTATCATCACCCTCATCATCCTCTGATTCAGAATCAGATTCAAACGATTCAGACTATTCATCTCTAAGTAACTCAAACTCAGAATCAGACCAATCAACTGGAGGGGGTAAGGCTCACCCTCCGCTACATCATAAGGGAAAATAAGCTCAGCCTCATCATCATCATCAACCTCATCATCTATACCTATCTCTTCCTCGACATCCTCGTCGTCATCCTCATTACCTACATTATCTATCCCAATCTCATCATCATTCTCAATACCAACATTATCATTATCATTCTCTACAACATCAACCTGAGGGGAAATCTGATCTCCTAGTCCTATCTCGGGCTCGGGATCCTCAAATGGTTCCTCCTCTTCATCATCCATATCCTCATCTATATCATAGTCCACTAAGTCTAAATAAGGGTTGTCATCTACATTAGGTTCAGGAATAGCATGGTTCTCTACAGGAATATTAGGGTCAGCCATGACAATCAACATTTATAATATATCTCGTATTAGCATATAATAATTATTAAACAGTTACATACTGAATTCACGATATATACATATATATAAATTAAATTATATATATCAAAATATATATCTTCTCAATAAGGCTTGTTGGTAACGTCGAAGATCTTTGGCACTATTATAGTCAAAATATTTTTCAAACATTTTAAGAAAATGTTTATAGTTAAAAGATTTTGAAATGTTTTGTTCAAAACCTTGGTTTTAAAAATCTTTCGTTCTCTATAACGAGAGCTCTGGTACCAAACTGTAACACTCTCAAATTTCATATCGGGTCAGCGGAAGAGTCAATAGAGTGTTACGGGATAACACAATAACTCCAATCATAGACAACGCATAAAAATGGTTGTACAAGGTTTAAACATACATTCATTCGAAATAAAAGTTTTAAGTGTACAATAGGTCCCCAAATTACACAGTCATAAAGTTTACAAAACATAGATCGAATGAATAATTTTTATTATGTGGGCCATCAGAGTCGATCTCCATCCAAGTTACCTTTAAGCACCTGAGATAAAACATGCAAAAAATTATATCAGCGAATGCCGAGTGAATTCATAGAGTTTAATAAAACCGTTACATAAAACAGTCATAGAAATCAGAACACAAGTATAATATCAGAATTAAGTCCTCGTATTGCTAGTCAGGCAATATATAAATCAAATTCTACATCTTAAACCGTCCATGAAACCGTAGTTTCAATATTATCATTAATTACATCGCATTATTTAGATTACATCGGATTATATTGTTGCATTAGATTATTATTAGCCGCATGACATTGTTACCTTACTATAACAAACAACGGACCGCGAACCCGACAAACAATTTGCCCATCTAAGTTAGCGTGTCGTCACAAAAATCACGCTATGTAAATCTTCTAATACATAAATTCACTAACCAATCAATGTGGCACGACGGGGATCAACCGTCAAGGCGTGAACTGGGGTGATCTTCCCCAAATAGTACTATCATATGCATAAGCGTCTACCAAATCCCGGTAGTTCACAATTCATGCTAATGGAACTTTAAGTGACATAACCTAATTATAACAATCCTTTACATCTCATTTATTGGGTCATAGCATCATTTAGGTCTATATCAATAAGCATACCATCGAGACTATTTGTGTTCTATTTTTATTAAAAACTAGCATGTTATCTCCCTCGCGGGTTTACAAAACATTTTATAAAACATTTAAAAGAGTGCGAGGCTATGAACTCACGTTGATTATGAAAGGCGGGTTATCGGTGACGGGCGTGGTTCGATCACGGAAACCTATATAAATAATACTCGGTCTTAGACTTTTGTCCAATGACTTTATAAAAATAATGGCTATGTATATATATGATGATTTTATAAGTATAATGATGATCAAGTGGGATTTTACATCTTTATTCAATATTATAGTGTTATGTGTTGGTAAATTTTTAGACTAGTTGCACTAGTTTAACTTGTTTACATGTTGAGGCACAATAAGCCCATGATAAGCCCAATAATTTTATTAGTCCAATTATACTTTTATTATCAGCCCTATACTCACATGTTGGGCCAAGTGGGTTAAGCCCAATGATTAAGTCCATTAGTGTTTAGCCAATTTAGTTGGGTTAATAGTCCAATAAGGTTACTTTGGCCCGTTAATGTCCATATGTTATAAGGCTCGGGTTTTATCGGTTTTTACTTGTAAAATGTACTTATACATCAGTAGATAAGTTATAAAATTTTTATATTAGACGGGTCCGACCGTCTAAGTTTTAATTATCGAAAACGTTAATCTTTCGGTTTTAGCCGAAAAGACGTAAAAGTTATGTATATAGTTTTATAACTTATAAAACATACGAAATTGCCATTTTTATAAAATTTTACATTTACTTATCAAATTATATACTTATTTATAAGTATTATATAAGTTAGTGGGTTTTAGGTATACATTTTATATTAGTTTTACTAGAGTGCTAATTTTATAATATATACTTTTATTTTACAAATCTAATTATGAAACTCACTTTCACCATTTTTACCATATCTTGATATCTACAAGGAGATAGAAGCTCATTTTTGGTCAGCACAAACTACATGATATGTGCTACAATTAGCTACGATTTAGACAACGTCTAAATGTCTCTAATAATTCGTTCAAAACAGACTATACAGATTTGAACCTTAATAATGTTTTGATGGTATCTCACTCATTTTATGGATTACATTGAGTGGCCAACTCTCACATATGTAAAATTAACATACCTTACTGTATATTAAATTATCTAAGTCATTTTAACAAGTTATCATATGGTTCTTTACTGTTTTATACAGCCTACAATTCTAGTCATGATTTTAACATCTTTTCATGTAGCTTTTAATCTTTTTAACCAAATTTATCAACACAAGATCCCCACATAATACTTTGATCATCATATATCATCATATACATATACATTTAGAAGGAAAATACAAATTTACATTTACAAAATAACAAGGAAATGGAAAGAATGATCTTGTTACCAACCAAGATAATAAAAGTTAATTATGATCAAGGCTTGGATTTTGATGACAATATGAAATTGCCATTTTTATAAAATGTTACATTTACTTATCAAATTATATACTTATTTATAAGTATTATATAAGTTAGTGGGTTTTAGGTATACATTTTATATTAGTTTTACTAGAGTGCTAATTTTATAATATATACTTTTATTTTACAAATCTAATTATGAAACTCACTTTCACCATTTTTACCATATCTTGATATCTACAAGGAGATAGAAGCTCATTTTTGGTCAGCACAAACTACATGATATGTGCTACAATTAACTACGATTTAGCTACTGCTCAATCAATGTCTAAATGTCTCTAATAATTCGTTCAAAACAGACTATACAGATTTGAACCTTAATAATGTTTTGATGGTATCTCACTAATTTTTTGGATTCCATTGAGTGGCCAACTCTCACATATGTAAAATTAACATACCTTACTGTATATTAAATTATCTAAGTCATTTTAACAAGTTATCATATGGTTCTTTACTGTTTTATACAGCCTACAATTCTAGTCATGATTTTAACATCTTTTCATGTAGCTTTTAATCTTTTTAACCAAATTTATCAACACAAGATCCCCACATAATACTTTGATCATCATATATCATCATATACATATACATTTAGAAGGAAAATACAAATTTACATTTACAAAATAACAAGGAAATGGAAAGAATGATCTTGTTACCAACCAAGATAATAAAAGTTATGATCAAGGCTTGGATTTTGATGACAAATCTTGTGGTAAATCAAAATCAACTTCAAGATCACCCAACTTTATAAACTACTTGTGGAAAATCAGCCCCAAGACACCAAGAAAACTCCTTTGTAGATGTTATGATCACCACCAATCAATAAGGCTTCAAGAGGACATCATCTTATGCAAGAATAACATAAGATTTCATGGATAAATTTAGATTAAATGGGGTGTTTATGATGTAGGTTGGACGTCAAGAGGGAGAGAGTAAGAGAGTTATGTGTGAGATTTGCATGTATGAATAATGAAGGTAGTGGTTTAGTTAGCTTGTTTTTGTTGTGAGATGGTTTTGTAAAAAGGCTAAGACAAGTGTTTTAGCTTGTTATGTAAAGTTGACACCTCATAATGGGTGTTAGCTAAGCTTGCCGTCCCATATGTGGGGGTGGGGCAACTTTTATCTTGTCTCATCCCCATTATTTTACGGGTACTCCTCGATTCTAGTTTCCTCGATTTGCGTGCCCTCGGGTATTTTATGAAAAATGTTTCTATAAATTATGAATCAACGGCACAAAACGAATCTAATAAAAATTGTCTCATCAAAAACGGAGTTCAAAATCGTAAATAAGTAATCCTAGGGTTTCCGGTTTAGTCGTAAAGGACGTTAAATTATGCACGTAAGCCCAAATTTCAATCCGTAAATTGTGAGTTCATCAACCAACACAAAAATAAGTTTCAAAATAATATACGAGAAAATAATTTACTACCTAAAAATGTTAGATTGTCACATAGTTTCTCTTTTATGAGATCTTATGTATATGAGAAGAACCTTGACGGTATATGTTTTGTTATGTCACTTTTGATATAACCTTCTTTCATTTGCGAGACACAAGCTGAGTTATCTTCATAGATTAACGTTGGATCTCCATCTTTCTCTAGTCCACATGAAGTCAAAATGAGTTGTGTCATAGACCTCAACCATACACATTCTTTAGAAGCTTCATGTAATGCAATAACTTCAGCATGATTTGATGATGTTGCAACAAGTGTTTGTTTCTAGGAACATCATGAGATTGCAGTACCTCCATTCAAAAACATGTATGCTGTTTGGGATCTTGCCTTATAAGGATCTGAAGAATAACATGCATCTACATAACCAACTAATCCTTCTTTTGAATCATTAGGATAAAATAAACCTAATCATCATTTCCTCGAAGATATCGAAAAATGTGCTTGATTCCATTCCAATTCCTTTTGGTGGGGGATGAACTAAACCTTGCTAATAAGCTAACTACCAAAGAAATGTGAGGCCTAGTACGGTTTGTTAAATACATAAAGGCTCCAATCGCATTGAGGTATGAAACCTTTGTACCAAGAACTTCTTCATCGTCTTCGCATGGGCGAAATGGATCATTGTCAACATTAAGTGATTTTTCAACCATTATGGTGCTCAAAGGATTTTCCTTGTCCATATTGAATTGGTTTAGCAGCTTTTCTCTATAATTTGATTGATGTATGATTATTCCATTATGCATATGCTCAATTTGTAAACCAAGGCAATATTTGGTTATTCCAAGATCTTTCATTTCAAATTCCTTCTTTAATAGAACAATAACTTCTTGGATTTCCTTAATTGTCCCAATTATGTTTAGATCATCAACATATACAACTATGATCACAAATCCTGATATTATCTTTTTGATAAAGACACACGGACAAATGAGATTATTTGTATAGCCTTTGCTAATCAAATAATCACTCAAATGATTGTACCACATTCGTCAAGATTGTTTCCATATATATAAAGATCTTTGTAATATTATTTAGCACATTTCTTTTGGTTTTGAACCCAATGAATTAGGGGTTTTAAATCCTTCTAGAATTTTCATATGGATTTTGTTGTCAATTAATCCATATAAGTAAGTTGTAACAACATCCCTAAGACGCATATCTAAAGTTTTAGAGACTGTTAAACTGATTAATTATTTGAAAGTAATTGCAACTATAATAGGAGAATAAGTTTCCTCATAGTCAATTCCTGGCCTTTGAGAAAAACCTTGAGCTACAAGTGGAGCTTTATATCTTGTGACTTCATTTTTCTCGTTTATTTTTTGTACAAAGATCCATTTGTATCCAACAGGTTTCACATCTTTAAGTGTGATAACAAAGGCCCAAAAACTTTTCTTTTATTCAGTGAATTTAATTCAGCTTGCATAGCGTCTTTCCATTTATCCTAGTCTGGTCTTTTTGCCAAATTATAGACTTTAGTTTGGGATCATCATCACTGCCCATAATATCACTTGCTATAGAATAAGAAAATATCTCATCGGTATCTCCTATTTCATTTTGGTATCATAAGATATGGTTTTGTCCATCATTGATTGACAATTCTTTATTAATATCATTCATTTCTTCCTCGGTTGAGGTTTCGACATCTTGTGTTTTATTAAGAACATTTTTTTCATGGCCAAAGTTCTTTTCAATTCCTTTTCTTTTACGAGGATTTTTGTCTTTTGAACCAACTGGTCTTTCATGTTTCAAAAGCTTTTGAGAATCTTAAGTAATGGTATTTTCAGCTTGCTTATTTGGTATTTCAACTCGAGCTGGCGCATTAGCAGCTGGTATGTGTGATTTGGTCACTCGATTTGTATCTGTAAATACATCTGGTAACTGAGTTGAAATTTCTTGCAAATGCACTATCTTTTGAACTTTATTCTCACATTTTTTTTGTAAAACCCGCTTTAAATATACCTACCAGTATTAAATCCACGAAAACACCCACAAATTTAAACTTACAGATTATTAATATACGACACGAATCATGGATATTTAATACGAACATTACGTATATTAATTAATTACAACAAGTATTACGTATATTAATATCAATACACGAGTAGTGTTTACGTATAATGCTTAAGAACGCAACAAGAAATATAACACGATAATTAAACATGAGCACACGGTAAATAATTAAGCAAGAAAAACAATTATGAAAACACCAAGGGGTGTTTGTGCGTCGGCTGTGAAAGAAAGAAGGGAAGAAACGGGCCTTGACCCATACCCATTAATTAGTTCTAGTTATTAAACAAAACAACCAGGAGGTTTCATAAAACACTTTTACAAAAAATAATCAAACCCTACTCACTTGTCTCTCTCCTTTCCGCGGCACCCTAAAGAACACAAATAAGATTTTGGTTTGATCTAATTCATTTACGGGTATACGTCGTGATCTAAATCCTTGATCTTTTCACGCTTACGATATCTTTTATCCTTTTTAATCTTTTATATAATTATGTTCATCGTTCAAGATCATTAAAAACAATCATGAAACATGTAAATATAAAGATTAAAAACATGGGGATCGGGATTTATGTTTGTTTTGGTTCGGGTACACCTAAACCGAGAGTCTTACGACTCTCGGTGACTGTTTTCACCACTAGTCGAGACCCAAGAGGGCTCGGTGTGGTTTTTTCTCGGACGGCAGCAAGCAAGGAACCCCACAGGGGGAACCCTTTTGATTTTAGTGTCAAGCGAGACCACATAGGGTCTCGGTGGGACTTTTGGTTAGGCAGTGGGAACCCGGCTAGGACCGGGGTGGGATTTGTTCGACCAGTGGCAACCGTAGCGCCGGTGCGAGCCACGGCTGCAGCCAAAGGCTGCCAGCGACCAGCCAAAACCACCAGCCACCAGCTAGGAGGTGATGGTTTGGCTTGTTTGGTCCGGTTTGTTTGTTTCTCGGGTTTTGGGCTCGGAAATTAACATTTTTCAAGGACACGTAATTAAACCGACATGTAAAAATAGTTTATGTTATGTTTTAATTAATTAATTGTATTTATTAATTTTGGGTTTAATTATAATAAACTTAGGTTATGTTTATTTAAATAAAGTTATGACATAACATGTATGTACATTTATTTAAATAAACTTATGATACAATAATTAATAATTTAATTATTCACGAACATAGATTTAATTAATTAAAACTTCAGTTAATTAATATATTTTATGGTAAAGTTTAATAACATGGAACATGTAATATTATTAATTAATATTAACTTATAATAACATCACATGACATTATTAATTAATAATAATAAGATAAGATAAGTATTAATTGTTTATTAAACTTTATAATATAATTATACATTATATAAGATAAGCATACGATTAATAATGGCAACATGATAAATATGGAAGTACGTTATTAATGGCAACATGATAAATATGGAAACACACTAAATATGATAACATGCTATTTATGGTAATGCATTAAATATGGTAACATGCTATTATAGAAACATGCTAAATATGGAAACTTTATATGTTTGGAAACTTACTAATTGTGGAAACTTTATTTTTTTGAAAACTTACTATTTAAGGAAACTTACTATTTTTGGAAATTTACTTTATATGGAAACCTGCTATTTTTGGAAAGTTACTATATATAGAAACTTGTTATTTTTAGAAAGTTACCCATTATGTTATAACAAGTACTATAACACTTAAAATATGAAATACATGAATCTAAAACACATGAACACACTAAGAAATACATGATTTAAACATGAAATAATAAGTCAAGACGAGAACAAGTATAATAAGTATGAACCCGTCAAGTAAACTAAATAAAAAGTATGTATAAGTAAGACCGACTCTTATTCATGTCCCTTCATTATGTAGCTATTGTGAAGTCGGAGTGATCTTCTACGTTCGTTTTCGTCTTCATTTACTGGACATAAGGTAGGGATATTACGTCCTTCAGTAAGGACATCTTTCTTCCTATATTAGAATTCCCCTTTTGCATACATATGTTTTCCAGAGTAGTTTAAGTGTCTTAAACACATCAGTACATGTTATGATTATTTAGATTGCCCGAGCTATATACATGCATGCCAGTTTAACTTAGTTATGGGGGTTCCATAACCATAACACTTGAGGCACCGGTGTTATGACTCTTCTACGGTGAGAGTGATTGCTCGCAGCGTCCCTTTACAGTATTTCACCTTTCTTATTATTATCATGTGGGGCGAATGGGTGCATCCTAGGACAAGTAGTATGATTTCATGGTAACTGCGATGTGTGCCTTGCATCCGTTACAAGAGCTGATCCATCCACTCATTTTATATATTAATTATAGGCATCACCTCTAATTGCATGATGAGGTCACCCCTCTAAGTATTCATGCACGTTGATATAACATGACCTATATGGGCTCCAAGCATATTTAAAATACAGATTTTCAAGATAAACTAAACATAAGTCTTTTCAGAAATATAAACCAGTATTATGAACTTAAACAGGGTTTTCCAGGACATACATTTATTCCGCTGCTACTCATCTCAATTCATTACTTGCATATGTTTATGCTTTACATTCTATGTTATATATTCGCACACTGAGCGTATTGCTCAGCCGTATTTCTCTTTCCATGTCCCAATACGGCAGGTACTAAAGGGTAAAGGTAGGATTTCAAGAGTACGTTCATGGAATGAGGCGCTCGTCTTCTTTCATTCTTTGATCCATTTACATACTTTGCTTTGCTGGACATTGTTTAGTCCTTTCCACTACATTCTATACTTATGCATTTTGTGTGTGGAGCTTATGTGGATCCAATATTTGTTTCTGGATTCTTTTATGGTCATTTAATGTTTTAGACATTTACCTTGCATGCTTTGATGACACACTATAATTATCATGTGATATTCCATTTATCAAAATGGGGTGTTATAATTATGGTATCAGAGCCAAGGTTTCGACATGTAGGCTCTTAAAATTGACTTGTGACTAGTGGGTAGTCATCATCATCTTCCTAAAGCTGTCAGTTTGTTTCATGCATTCATTTCATGTATCATTGTTGCAGGAATTTTGACTAAGTAAAGGTTGGTATAGGACTGGCCATATTTAGTCGCATGTGCTTTTATTCGCATTATTTTGCTTGGTGAACCGACCCATAAGCGTTCACATTAGCTCATGTCATTTTGTTTTGATGAACCGATCCATAGGCTTTCATCCTCGCCATGTTAATTTTGTTTTAGTTAACCGACCTATAGGCGTTCACCCAAACTCATGTCATTTGCATTTGGCTCTGCCTTAATAAACTGTTTCATGCATCATTTTATTATGTTTATCATATGTTCTAATTAGATTAATCATTTCATTTTTTTATTTTTAAACTATCATATGGTCATGACATGAGAACAAGAGCTAGCAGCAGCTGTCCAAGCCGCTCTACAAGCCATGCTTCCCCAAATCAGGAACCAGAATCAGAATGAATACCAGAACATTCCCAATCAGAACAATCCTCCTCCTCCTCCACCGGTTACTTTACACACTTGGCTTGAGAGGTTTAACAAGCAGAAACCTAGATCTTTTGAGAAAGCTGAGACTTCATCTGACGCGGAACACTGGATTTCGCATATAGAGAAAATTTTTGATGCTACGCGATGCGATGGTGTCTGCACGGAAGGTTGGCTTGCTATAAGTTTGAAGGAGACGCCTTACATTGGTGGAGGGCATACAAGTTGGCAAATAGAAGTGATGTTTGGCTAGTTGTGTTGACTTGGGATCAGTTCAAGACCTTGTTTTATAGGCAGTTCTTTCCGACATCTGAGCAGGAGAGACACAAGAGGGATTATCACTCCATTAGTCAGAGAACTAGAGAGACTAGCACTAAGTTCATGCAAAGGTTTCTTAGGTTGGCTAGATTCTTAGGCGCTGCTGCGGGTACTACGGAAGAACAAGATAAGCACTTTCGATGGGCTCTGCACGCCTCTACAGCAGCTCGTTTACTTAGTGCTACTTATGCTAATGTGGCACAAGTTAATGATGCAACACGTAGCATGGAAATGCTACATGAACGTGATTACTATGAGGAACAAGCTCGTCCTGGGAAGAGGTATCATTTCAATCATCAAGTGTCATCATTTCATTTCAATCTTTATGTTCATTTATACCTTTTCCTATCCAATTGTATCTTCAGGTAGAAGGGTAGAGACCGGTCCCAACCGGCCACTCGGCAGAATGCCAACAAGGGACACGGTCAATCTAACGACTGCGATGTATCTGACAGGAAGAACGGTAATGATAATTACCGTAACAACAACAGCCAGTCCAAAAAACAATAGGTCCCTAAATTCTCAAACTTTTATATGTTAAGTTGATGTATGTTTTACATACTAACATGTCAGCATCATAAACAAGAACTCTGCGAGTGGACGCGAACAAATTGCTAAGGGTCAGTAGTCCAACACCTCGTCTTCATCTGTTAAACTATCATTTAAACTTTAGTGTAGTCATGTTTATGCCAAGTAATCATGTCTCACGCATATTTCTTGGCAGGCTCTTAGGTAGCAAGGGTACCTCCAGGAGGTTACACCTACCCCATCTGCACGACTTGTAGTCGTAGACATTCCGGACCATGTCGTAAATCAGCCGGCATTTGTTTCAACTGTGGACTACCAGGACACATGTTGAAGGACTGCATGAAGGGAGACACTACTGGTACTTCTAGTGCTGCTCTTCCTAAGCCACCGGCTTCGAGACGTGTCTACACTACCACAAGGGACCAAGCTAAAAAGTCCTCAGGTACTATCACTGGCATCCTCTTTATTAACGGTCATGATGTGTGTGTTTTATTCGATACTGGTGCTACTCATTCAGTCATATCCACTACGTATGCCACTAGTATTAATAAAATCCCTACGCCATTAGAGAATATGTTATGTATATCTACGCCTATGCGAGACTCTATGTGTATTACCCAAGTGTACAGAGATCTTCCACTAGAATTAGATGATAAGATTCACCCAGTAAACGCACCTCCTTTGGATATGTGCGAGTTTGATCTCATCTTAGGCATGGATTGGTTATCCAAGCATCATGTACTATCGATTGTCATACCTATCGAGTTATCTTCGGTGAAGTTCAAGCACCAGAGTGCATTCACAATGGTTTCATACCAGGAAAGTCTGTACAAATCATATCTACGTTCGAAGATCGCGCATTACTATCTCATGGTTACGAGGGTTTCTTAGCTTCAATTCAGGATATAACTATCGAAGTTCCATCGATCTCAGATCAACCAGTTGTTTCAGAATTCTGTATTCCCAAAAGAACTTCCGGGTATATCACCTATCCGAGAAGTAGAGCTTAACATCGAGCTCATTCCAGGAGCTCAACCAATCTCAAAGGCTCCTTATCGCATGACTCCCTTAGAGCTCAAGGAGTTACAAGATCATCTATAGGAATTACTAGAGTGAGGTTTCATCCGACCGAGTGTATCACCATGGGGTGCACCGGTACTTTTCATTAAGAAGAAGGATGGCAGTATGCGTTTATGCATTGACTATCATGAGCTGAATAAGATCACGATTAGGAACCGTTATCCATTACCGCGAATCGATGATCTGTTTGACCAACTTCAGGGTGCCAAGCATTTCTCCAAGATTGATCTAAGATCTGGTTATCATCAGCTGCGAGTGAAAGAGCGGGATATTCTCAAGACTACTTTTCGCACCAGATATGGCTATTATGAGTTCGTCGTCATGCCTTTCGGACTCACTAATGCTCCTGCGGTATTCATGGACCTTATGAACCGCGTCTTCCATGAGTACTTAGACAAATTTGTTATGGTCTTCATCGATGACATCCTCATCTTCTCTAAATCCAAGGAAGAACATGAAGAACATCTATGTATTGTGCTACAGATTCTTCGTCAGAAACAGTTGTATGCCAAATTCACCAAGTGTGAATTTTGGCTAAACAAGGTGGAATTCTTAGGCCACATTGTCTCCGCAGAAGGGATTACTATGGATCCTACGAAGGTTGTAGCTATCACTAAATGGCCAAGGCCGACGTTTGCAACTGAGGTTCGTAGTTTCCTAGGCTTAGTTGGTTATTATCACAAATTCGTGGAGAATTTTTCAAGACTAGCCTTACCTTTGACCAAGTTGATGTGGAAAGGAGAGAAATTCGTTTGGACTGATGAGCGAGAGAAGAGCTTTGAAGAACTCAAGAAGTGGTTAGTATCTGCACCTATTCTTACTCTCCCATCTGGTACAGGTGGATTTCAGATCTACAACGATGCTTCGGGTAAAGGATTAGGTTGTGTACTCATGCAACATGGGAAGGTGATTACATACACATCACGTCAGCTAAAGCCTTATGAGGAAAATTACCCTACACATGAGATGGAGCTAGCAGCAGTAGTCTTTGCACTTAAATATGGAGACACTACCTTTATGGTGAATCATATGACATCTTCACTGATCACAAGAGTCTCAAGTACATATTTACTCAGAGGGAACTTAACATGAGGCAGAGAAGATGTTTGGAACTACTCAAGGAATACGACATAAACCTTTAGTATCATCCTGACAAGGCGAATGTAGTGGCAGATGCTCTCAGCAGGAAGTCAGGTATGATTAATAGCATCAAGATACATGAGGAAATCATACGTGACTTAGAGTGACTAGACATGGAAATCTTAATACATGGACAGCATGGGTACTGGGCTAATCTGAGAATTGAGCCAGACTTAATTTCTCAGATTTAGTCACCTTAGAAAGACGATGGTGAGATTTGGGCTATCATTCAGAATCTTGATCGGTAGACAAAATTTCGTGTAGACGAAGAAGGCATTTTATGGAAAGGAACTAAGCTATTTGTTCTGGAGTATCAGACACTCCGAGTAGCTCTTTTAACAGAAGCTTACAACTCTCCGTTCTCTATTCATTCAGGATCCACCAAAATGTATCATGACATTAAACAACATTTCTGGTGGAGTGGCATGAAGCAGGATGTTGCTACTTTCGTATCCAAGTGTCTAACCTGCCAGCAGGTTAAGATTGAGCATCAGCGGGCTAGCGGTTTACTACAACCATTAGAGATTCCCGCATGGAAGTGGGAAAAAATCTCCATGGATTTCGTCACTGGACTTCCGCTTACTCAGAGCAAACATGATGCTATATGGGTCATAGTAGATCGTTTGACCAAGTCAGCTCATTTTCTTCCAATTCGCAAGGACTTCTTAGTTAGCAAATTGGCATATATATTCCTTAAGGATACCATACGACTACATGGAACTCCTTCAGACATCATATCAGACCGAGATCCTCGTTTCACGTCAAAATTCTTGAAAGGTATGCAGAAAGCTTGGGGCACTAAACTTAAGCTTAGCACTGCTTTTCATCTTCAGACCGATGGTCAATCAGAGCGTACCATTGAAACCTTAGAAGACGTGTTACGGGCTTCTCCATTAGAATACTCAGGTTGTTGGGACGACTACATTTGTTTGGTAGAGTTTGCCTATAACAACAGCTAGCATGAAAGTATCAAGTGTGTACCTTTCGAGATGCTTTATGGAAGGAAGTGTCGTGCTCCAATCTGTTGGGATAAAGTTGGAGAACGAATCCTTGAAGGACCAGAAATTATAGGGGTGAACAATGAGAAGGTTGCCATCGCCAGGGCGAAGCTACCGAAAGCTCGTGCTCAACAGAAGAGCTATCCTGATAAACATCGTAGAGATCTAGCGTTTAATATCCGCGACCATGTTTTCCTTAAAGTATCACCAGCACGTGATGTCAAGCGTTTTGGACTCAAGGGCAAGCTATGTCCTCATTTCATCGGACCGTTTGAAATTATTGAAAGTGTCGGTGAAGTATCATATCGTCTAGCTTTACATCCCCAACTATCTCATGTGAATGATGTATTCCATGTATCCTTACTCAGAGGTTACAACTACCATCCATTGCATAAAGTTACGGATCCATTCGAGCAGATTCGAGTTGATCTATCTTATATCGAGGAACCCAATAAAGTTCTCGATCGCCAGGAACGAGTCATGAGGAGAAAGACGATTCCTTTCGTTAAAATCCTTTGGAGGGATCATTCTGAGCGGGAAGCCACTTGGGAAACGGAGGAGTCTATCCGGACTTCTTACCCTCATTTCTAGTTCTGAATCGGGTATGTCATTTAAGCTTACATGTCTTTCCAGCTTATATGTCATTTTAGCGTTTAGAATCTTATCAACTTATCATTTCTCTAATTCGAGGACGAATTATTCTTTTAGAAGGGAAGAGTTGTAAAACCCGCTTTAAATATGCCTAACAGTATTAAATGCACGAAAACACCGACAAACTTAAACTTTCAGATTGATTAATATACGACACGAATCATGAATATTTAATACAAACATTACGTGTATTAATTAATTACTACAAGTATTACGTATATTAATATTATTATTAATACACGAGTAGTGTTTACGTATAATGCTTAAGAACGCAACACGATCATTAAACACGAGCACACAGTAAATATTTAAGCAAGAAAAACCATTATGAAAACACCAAGGGGGTGTTTGTGCGTCGGCTGGGAAAGAAAGAAGGGAATGAACGGGCCTTGGCTATGTTGATCCCAAAATTAGATCGATTAGCTTTGTGTATACAAGATTAGATCAAGTAATACACGTAGAGAAACCTTTGTATATGCTTTATGAATCTAAGTGTTATGCGGAATCTAACACTTAAACAAGAACACACAAGATGTAAACAAACTTTCACTTTGATTATTAATGTCGAACTTGCTTACAATGAAAGATGTTTACGAATGAAAAACTTATATTAAACATTAACCTAAAGGCCTTCTTTTATAGACATAAGAAGCCTTGTACAATAATCTACGTATCAGCTATTCTAGGTAAAGATAAATATAGAAAATACATTGTCGTTTCTATCCTTACTAGAAGTATTATAGAATAGAATAAACGTGTAGAATATATCTTCCATCAGTGCTTGTCTTCAATGTGTCAACGCTTGACTTTAACTTGTCAACGCTTGAGCTGTCAGCGCTTGTTTTGTTCTTGTCAACGCTTGTTTTGTTCTTGTCAGCGCTCAAGTGATCTGACCTTAATTTATTCCCAACAATCCTCCCCTAAACTTGATATCCACTCTTATGATCAAGTTTCTGAATAATCATTAAGGACTAGGAGGAATCTTACAAACCTTCTCATATTGATAGTGAATAAATCTGATCAAATCTTTTGCCACGTCACTTGAATAATATATTTCTAGCTGAGTGTCCTTCATCTTTCCAAAATAGCCTTGGATATGAAATACTGAGCATCCACAAGTAAATACTCAGCAAACTTTGTAGAGCTCAAATGGTATACACCAGCAGCTGAATATAACCTCCATTGAAGACCACTGAGGTCATCTTCAAGATCCTTCCAAATTGCAGGATCCTCATCTTTTGGTCCACACATTCTTTTGAATGTGGTCCAAAGTTTTATTCCATTAGCTGAAGTTGGTGCTTCAGCCTCATACTTGGTCTCCAGCAACCTCCAAAGGTCCACCAAGTCTTCTCTATCACAACTTGCAAACAAAGATATGAGAGTGGTAAAAGTGTGTACCTCCTTACCAAATCTGCCAATCTTCCAGAACCCACATTCATCTTCTTCATAGCTCACAATTGGGTTCCTGGAATCTAATGGTAACACTTGCACCATATCTGAAGCTTCTAATGGGGAGAGCTTGAGGCTCTTTCTTATAACTGCTTCACTTGGATATAGTGGATCCATATCTTTTGGAAACTCAAATGAAATTCCCTTCTTCACTGGCCTAGGAACCATCATAGCTTTCTTGATTTCCATTTCTTCTGCAAGTTCCTCCTTTCTTTCATCTGAAAGAAGTCTGAGAGTGTTTGCTTCCTGCACTCTCACCCAAATGGGATAAGCCCTGTTTTCCAACTCATCAAATGTCAAAGCTTTCAACTTCTTATATGTCCATCCAACTCCATGACATCTGAGCACATAAAGTAGAGCTCCCTTCTATCCCTTTTCAACTCTGAGAGAATATTGCTTGCCTTGTGTTTCAAAATTACATGGCAATCCTTCTGAACTCTAAGAAGAAGCTCCAAACCCCATATTTGATCTGAAATGGTCAAGTCTGGATTATCCATGCATATGTCTTCCCAAGCATGATACATTTGAACCACCTCTAGCATGTCAAAGTCAACCTGCAATTTCAATTCTCTCAACTTTTCCCTAGCAAACTCATCACCATACTCAAGCCTTTCTGGTTCTATTATCATCACACTTGAGTCTGAGCTAGCTCCATCACTTTCTTCTTCTGAAGTCACAACAAATGGTGACTTTTCCTTTTCATCTTGTTCCATAATTTGTGCAGCTAATCTTCTATCAAACTCAACTTGAGTTGCATCCTTTGGAACACTCTCTTCTACCATTTTACCCTTACCCTTATCTGATGGTGCAATGGTTGGTAAGGTAGATGGTAATACCTGAGTAGAAACCTCCTTGATGATAGATGATGACTGGGATACACCACCTTCATGTGCAGGTCTGTCAACGCCCAAATTTGTTCTATCAGCGTCCAAATTTTCCTTGTCAACGCTCAAATATCTTCCCTCAGCGCCTTGTGTAACCTCTCTCAACATAGCTGTAAATGATAAATTTAAGTTGGTGGGGACTAAGGACGTATCAAAACCTGTTTGTTTCTTCAAAGTTGTAAGGGCCTCAGCAACATCCATTGATTGACCATCCTGGCTGCCCTTATCACTCAGATTTATTTGATCTTCCTCCCCTTTGGAAGATTCCTCCATACCCCTTCTAGCACGATCACTTTCCAAAACAACAATCCTCTCCCTCAATTGCTTGAGTTCAAGGCCTTGTGAGCTGACTACTTGTACTAAGTCTGCATTTTGCTTTTGCAAGCTAATGCAGACTACCGTCAATTCCATAAGAGTCATTGGTTCCAGTCTGCCCTCTTCTGAAATGGGGATTTGACCTCCCAAGTCAGATTCATTGGGCAAGGATGAGGACTTAATGATGGTGGGACTGCCTTGGCCAGCTTCTAAGCCAGAACCAATAGTCCCAGCCTCATCCAAGTCACCAGCCACACTTGTGGTGGTGGTTCTCTCTGCTATATGGCTAGGACCACCAGAGGAGAACACTCCAGTAGTACTTTGGCGTTTCATCAACCTATATTCAGGGGGTGTGGAAGATGGTGTGGAAGAATGGGTAGATGTGGGTTGGTTAAGGGGTGTTTGGGATTGTGAAGGTTGTGTGTCGGCGTTGGAAATAGGCACATCAACGCCAACATTGAGTGTGTCAGCGTTGAAGGATTCTGAGTCAATTTGCATTTGTTCAGGTGAAGGTAAAGGTTCAGGAACTGGTTCAAGTTGTGGTTGAGGGTCAATTTGAGGTTGGGGGTCTGGTTGGGGTTGTGCTGCTGCAATAACAGCAAGCATGGCTTGGGTTAAAGGTAGGTCTCTATGGGGTGGTGAGTCCATTTTCATAAAAATAGCTTTCTTTTGCTCAGGAATCTTATAAAAATCATTGTGATCCCTTGAGCAGTAACCTTGATCATCAAAAACCATTTGCAGAAAACGGGGATAAGCTAAAGTCATTTTTGTCCCCTTGTTTTTACACATCCCCTCAAAAATCATTTTAGAATAGTTATATTTTTTCCCTGTTGCAATGCACACAATAGCACTGGCAATGGATCTATTGATCTCATTGTGTGCAGTACATTTGGGACTCAAACATTGAAGGAGGACATGTATGAGGTACTTCCAGGCTGGGGGAAATTCCTGCTTATGATACTTATTTAGAGTACCTTCATCAGGAAAAGGATATCCCAAAGCCCTAAGCCCTTGTTCTATTTCATTTATGGGAAGGGTGGCTATACCATCAGCATCATCAAGATGCAAGGCTTGACGTACCAAGGCCTCAGTAACCACCCAAGATTTCCCATGAACAATAGAAGTCAATGTGGTCACTCCATTAACTGTTGAGGAACTGACAGTGTTCTAAAACTGCTTAATGTGTGTGACTGGAATGAGTGGTGCATGAGAAAGAGCATACCTTAATGGGGATGCGTTCAAATACGCCACCATTTGTGTGTATTGGGGAAACAGAGCATCATCAGCTTCAAGATAAGCAATCATGTTGTGTTGTGATCTGAACCCCAATTCCAATTTTGTTGGTTTAAACTTTGGTGCCATTGATGAAAGCTGTTAATTTTAAGTGAAGAAGATGAAGTTGATAAGATAAAATTGTTAGACAAGAATTATAGATACCCTGTTTAAAATAGGAGCCAAATTTATAAGAGAAAAAGAATGCATGTGATTGGCCCAAAAATAGGCAAAGATTTTCAAAAATCAATCATGAAAATATTGAAAAAGTTATAAGTTATCTCATGCATTAATGAAAGTAACAACTCCTAAAATTACGGCTTGAAAATATGTCAAAAAGTAACAACTGGGTAGGTCCCATTGAGTGTGAACGGTCAAAAATAACTTATCAACGGCCAACGGCTATAATCTTGTCAACGTTTGCCTATAGCCATGTCAGCGTCCAATTTGGTCATAACAACGCTGTTGGAAAATTCTTGTCAGCGTCCAAAAATAAAAATATTTTAAAAAGTGAAAAATGACCTTAACAAGTAATTTATCCTAGAGAAGATAACCAATAGCTGATAATTATTATAGGGCGGCAAGCACTGTCCAGTTATGCACACTTGCATAAGCAAGATAGACATAACAGTCCTCTAGTGTCCCTTGCTAACCAAAACTCTTAACAACTAAGTTACCTTATAAAATCCTTGTTACTCCTAGGTAAATCCCATATCAAAATCATTCCCAAGTCTCCCAACAGACCACAACCAATTCTAGGCCAAAAATGTCTTGGCAGCATGCACAGTATATCAACTTTGAATGCTACAGTGCCTCATGATTTAGTAAAACTAACTCATACTCACCTGTGGACACAATCTAGAATTGTGATAAGAGTATCATATGGATACCCAAACATCCTAAAGGTTCCTAAAACCTCCTCTTAAACTATGATACAAAAAGTTTGCTAAAATCATGCATGAACATAAAAAATTTTTATGTCAAGATAGGAATGAAACATTCCAACCATCATCCATAAATAAAAACTTGTCCAAATGCTTCTCCGTTGATCCATAAGCAACTCTGTATCCAATAGTATACTGCTAACACCATCTGCACATTTAGATTGAAAACCACAAAACTAACATTGTTGATGACAACGCCCCGATAACACATGACAGCGTTGAGGGAAGCTTTGTCAGCGTTAGACAATTATATTGCTGACAACGTTACAAAAACACTTATCAGTGTTCAAGCAACCTTTGTCAGTGTTAGAAAAATATAGTGGAAAATCTAAATCATCAATAAGACCAACAATAATAATGCATCATCCTGTACATACTTTTACAAAAAGAATCCAAAACACATATTATGTGAGATTGACCATTCCAATACTTGTTACCAAGTATTGAAATCTCCCAGCATCAAAAGGTTTAGTTGATAAATCTGACACATTTTCCTCAGTGTCAACCCTATCTGGTTGTATTAAACCTTTCTCAAAGCAATCTCTTATAAAATGGTGTCTAATTTCTATGTGTTTAGTTTTAGAATGATGTACATGATTCTTAATGATGCATAAAGTACTATTATTGTCAACAAATATCTTAGTATGCATGAAATTGTACCCATAGTCCAACAACTGGTTCTGAATCCACAACACTTGGCCACAACATGCAGCTGCAGCCACATACTCTGCTTCAGTTGTAGAATTAGCCACCACTGTTTGTTTCTTGCATTGCCAAGATATTAACCTACTCCCAAGAAACTGACATCAACCAGTTGTGGATTTTCTATCAAATTTATCACCTCCATAATCACTATCTGAATATGCAATTAGCTCCAATGGTGAATCCTTTGGATACCACAAACCAAGACTAGGATAGCATCTTAGGTACCAAAAGATCCTCTTCACAGCATAAAGGTGACATTCTTTGGGAGTCACTTGATGGCGTGCACAAGTACACACAGTAAACATGATATCAGGTCTGGAGGCAGTAAGATACATCAAGGATCCAATCATGGATCTATAGTGCCTGACAGCAACATCTTTTCCATCTCCAATCTTCCCCCAAGGGTGTTATCTATCCATAGGAGTAGTAGCCCTCTTTTCATGTGGAGAAAAGCCAAACTTCTTCAAGATTTCAGCCACATATTTGTCCTGGCAGATGAAGATACCATCCTCTTTCTGCTGAACTTGTAAACCAAGAAAGAAGTTCATCTCCCCCATGGCACTCATCTTGAATTTGTCTGTCATAAGCTTGGAGAAATCCTCACTCATCTTTTGATCAGTAGACCCAAAAATGATATCATCAACGTAGACCTGCACAAGCAACACATCCTTGCCTTTCTTCTTGGTAAACAGTGTCTGATCTATGGTGCCCCTCTTGAATCCATTGTCCACCAAATAGGTAGACAAAGTACCATACCATGCTCTAGGGGCTTGATGAAGGCCATACATAGCCTTTTTGACTCTATACACTTTATCTGGATGCTCTGGATCCTCAAAACCAGGAGGTTGCATTACATATACTTCCTCAACAATGGTGTCATAGAGAAAGGCACTCTTGACATCCATTTGATAGACTATGAAGCCCATGCAGGAGGCATAAGCTAGAAAAATCCTAATAGCTTCAATCCTTGCAACTGGTGCAAAGACCTCCTCATAGTCTATCCCCTCCTCTTGTGTATAACCTTGAGCCACTAACCTTGCCTTGTTTCTGACCACAATGCCTCTTTCATCTCTTTTGTTCCTTAGAACCCATCTTGTCCCTATAGGTCTGACATATCTAGGACAATCAACCAGCTCCCAAACATCCTGAATTGCAAATTGGTGAAGCTCATCCTGCATTGCTTCCACCCAGCTTGGTTCTTTGAGAGCATCAAATATTTTCTTGGGTTCTTCTTGTGACAGAAAACATGCAAACAAACATGCTTGCACAAGAGGGGTATCAACCTTCTTATGTATATTGGCAATAAACCCACCAAGACCTTGATGAGACCTTCTAGTCTGAACTGGAGTCATAATATCACCAATGATCTGGGAAGGGGGTGATTCTTCATTATAGAAGTGAGAACTCCTCCTTCAAAAAGTCTGGTGTCCTCAACCTCATGCTCCATGTTGCCAATGTCTTCTTCATTAGACTCTCTTATATCAACATAAGGATGACCTTCTTCATAAGAATTGGAAGGTTCACCTTGTTCAAAAGTGGAAGAGAAAAGATGTGCAAAGGTGTTGTCAACGTCTGAACCTTGTTTGTCAGCGATTGGGCTAACAACGCTTGAACTGTTGTTGTCAACGTCTGAGCCATCAACGTCTGAATTGGTCTTGTCAGCGCTAGATTTACCTTTGTCAGCGCCTGAAGGACCATGCATGTTTGTATCTGGTGGTACTTGGAAACCACAATTATCTTGTCCAGCAGCAGCAGCAGCAGCAGCAAAAGCATCTGTCCAAATGGGAATTGTGACATATTCTAATGTAGGAGATGCCTTTTCTGCTTGTGATCCAACCTTCTCATGAACCTGTGTACCTGAAACATTAACAACTTGTTCCTCCACAACATTTGAGGTTACCTTCACAATGTCTGGATTAGTGACAGGCATATAATTTAAAATTCTAGATAAGGGTTCCAAATCAAACAACCAATTAGGACCACTTTCAGGATCACTAGGTTTATTCTCTAAGAACCTAACATGTACTCTTTCAACTATACGTTTTTCCTCTTTAAGATAAAACCTATAACCCTTGCTCTGCACTGAATACCCCATGAAGTAACCCTCATCACCTTTTGCACTAAATTTCCCTAAGGCATCACTAGTATCCAAAACTACTACATGACAACCAAAAGGTCTGAGAAAACCAATATTAGGTTTTCTACCCCAAAGTAATTCATAAGGTGTTTTGTTCTGAATTTTGTTAACCAATGCTCTATTTTGCACATAGCAAGCTGTATTAACAGCCTCAGCCCAAAAGGCTATAGGAAAGTGAGCATCAGCCAACATTGTTCTGGCTGCTTCAATTAGGGTTCTATTTTTCCTCTCAGCAACCCCATTTTGTTGTGGGGTTCTAGCAATACTAAATTGCCTAGTAATTCCTTTCCTGGCACAGAAATCATCTAGCTTCTTATTCCTAAATTCTCCACCATTATCACTCCTAAGCATTTTAACCTCATTGCCAGACCTCTTTTCAATCTGAGTGATAAAATCAATAAGAATATCAGCTGTGTCACTCTTCATGGCTAGAAAGAATGTCCAAGTAAACCTAGAAAAGTCATCTGTGATAACAAAGCAATATGACTTACCATTCAAACTTTCTATATTTGTTGGACCAAAGAGGTCCATGTGAAGCATATGAAGAGGTCTGGAACTAGTATGCACATGTTTGGACTTGAATGAGACCTTGTGTTGCTTGCCTTTAAGACATGCAACACAAGATTGGTCATTGTGGAAGGCCTTCTCAGGCAAACCATCAACTAAACCAAGCCTCACAAGTCTATTTATATTTTTAAAGTTTATGTGCCCTAGTCTCCTGTGCCACAAATTACTCTCATCTACTGAGGCCTTAACATAAAAACAAGACATATTGGTATTCATTTTAATCCCATTTAGATTCACATTATATATGTCCTTATGCCTAGGTGTTCTATACTCAATATATTTCTCATCAGGGATCTTAAAATCCTTGCTTAACACCAAACACTCAGTATCAGTAAACAGAACTTTATTTTTGTTATCACAAACCTGAGATACACTAAACAAGTTGTAATCAAGTTCTTTTACCAGGAAGACGTTCTCAAAACGTAGATTATTGGTGAGAAGGGTTCCTTTGCCTGTGATAGTTCCATATCCACCTCCAAAGTATACCTTATCACCATCTTTAATAGGAGTGAAATTCGTCAGATAGTCTTCCTTCCCTGTCATGTACCTTGAGCATCCACTATCCCAATATCCATAATCATTGATCTGTCTTTGAATGCCCTGCACATAAAGAAAACAAATTAGTTTTCTTTGGGAAACCAAGTCTCAAAAGACTTGGATTCATCTGGTTGTTCAATAAGAACAGACTTAGTTCTCACAACAACCCCATTTTCATCCTTTTTAGGATGAAATACCCAGTTAACCCCAATAGGTTTTGTAATGACCTTTGAAATGTAATTAAATCTATTGCAAGTCATTGAAATCCCATTATCATTAAGGTTTTGATCTTTCTTGGTGTTGATCCCAAACTTAGATCGATTTAGCTTTGTGTTAACGAGATTAAATCAAGTTTAACACGTAGAGAAACCTTTGTTATATGCTTTGTGAATCTAAGTGTTATGCGGAATTTAACACTTAAACAAGAACACAAGATGTAAAGAAAACTTTCACTTTGATTATGAATGTTGAACTTGCTTACAATGAAAGATGTTTACGAATGAAAACTTATATAAAACTTGATATTAAACATTAACCTAAAGGCCTTCTTTTATAGACTAAGAAGCCTTGTACAATAAGCTACGTATCAACTATTCTAGGTAAAGATAAACATAGAAAATACATTGTCGTTTCTATCCTTACTAGAAGTATTCTAGAATATAATAAACGTGTAACTTATATCTTCCATCAGTGCTTGTCTTGAATCTGTCAACGCTTGACTTTAACTTGTCAACGCTTGAGCTGTCAGCGCTCACTTTGTTCTTGTCAACGCTTGAGTTGTTCTTGTCAGCGCTCAAGTGATCTGGCCTTAATTTATTCCCAACAATCCTCCCCTAAACTTGATATCCACTCTTATGATCAAGTTTCTGAATAAGCATTAAGAACTTGGAGCAGTCTGACAAACCTTCTCATATTGGTAATAAATAAATCTGATCAAATTCTTTGCCACGTCACTTGTATAATCTATCTCCAGCTGGGTATCCTTCATCTTTTCCAAAACAGCCTTGGATAAGAAATACTGAGCATCCACAAGTAGATACTCAGCAAACTTTGTAGAACTCAAATGATATACACCAGCAGCAGAATATAACCTCCATTGAAGACCACTGAGATCATCTTCAAGATCCTTCCATATTTCAGGATCTTCCTCATTTGTCCCACACATTCTTTTGAATGTGGTCCATAGTTTTATTCCATTAGCTGAAGTTGGTGCTTCAGCCTCATACTTGGTCTCCAGCAACCTCCAAAGGTCCACCAAGTCTTCTCTATCACAACTTGCAAATAAAGATATGAGAGTAGTAAATGTTGGGAATAAAATTAGCTAAGTCACTTGAACGCTGACAAGAGGAAATTGGACGCTGACAAGAGTAAACTAGACGCTGATAAGAAGAATTCAAGCGCTGATAAGATGACATTGGACGCTGACAGCCAAGCGTTGACATTTGAAGAAGTCAACGCTGACAACCTTGAAGACTAGCACTGATGGAATATATCTTCATATGAGTCTTTTTGTTTATTTGTTTCTTTATTTGTGTATGGTAAAGATAAGCTCGACATTGTATTTTCCATTATTATCTTTGCCTAGAATAGTTGATTCGTAGCTTATTGTACAAGACTTCTTAATCTATAAAAGAAGATCTTTTAGGTTAATGTTAATCATTAGTTATAATAAGTTTTCACAAGTTAAACCTCTTTCATTGTAATCAAGTTCGATCATTCTAATACAAGTGAAAGTTTGTTTAACATCTTTGTGTTTTAAATTAAGTGTTAATTTCCGCATAACATTTAGTTACTTTATTCATAAGCAAAGGTTTCTCTACGTGTATTACTTGATCTAATCTCGTATATACAAAGCTTAATCGATCTAAGTTTGGGATCAACAAGTGGTATCAGAGCTTGTTGAGGAACTTTGATTTGAAGAACGAGATCCAATATCGTGAGGTGAACCAAGCTAAGGAAGAAGGTGAAGAAGAATCTGATGATGTTTTCAGTTAAGGCCACGTCTACTTCAAGTTCCAATTCTTCTTCATGTTCTGATAATGAGGTATGTGATAACTCTTCTTGTCGTTTAAATACTGAAAAACTAAATAAGGAGATAGTAAAATTATTAGATGAGGCAAGTTCTGAAAGATGCAAAGTATCTAATTATCAAATTGCTCTCACCCAAACAGAAAGGACAGTAGCTGAGTATAAGAAAATGGAGTTTGACTTAAAGGATAAAATAAATATCTTAAAACATGAGTTACATCAAAGTAAAGATATTCAAGATATCACAAACAGGGTTAATCTTGATTTGATAGCTAAGTTAGATGAGGCTAACAAAAATAAAGATAATGTGAGTCTTAAAATCCAGAGATTTGATAAGGCCACACAAGACCTAGGAGAGTGTGTTAGTAAACAAAGAGACTCTAAGGACATGAGTGGGATTGGGATGAAAGATTATACTGGTGTTCCACCACCAGCTGGGGATTTCTATGGTGTCCAATCAAAGGACTTATATTGGACTGGTTTACCAGAGCTCCAAGAGAAGGAATTTGTTCCTCCACCAAGAGTTGCTTCCCCAGTTGAAGAGTATAAACAAAAACTGACTGACCTAGAGGAATGGAAGAAAGCTAACCATACTTTGTTTGTTAAGGGAGGTTTGTTGTGTGAAAGTCCAAATGACCCCACCCCTATCACAACACAAGAACCTACCCCTATCAAAATCACACATCCAACCACTGGCAAGACTGTTGACCTTGGCTCCCCAATTAAGAAACAACCTAGTGTTAAATACGCTGAAATGTATAGGAAACCTAGGTCATTCAGAAGCCAAGAAAGTGTTAATGGGACAGGGTTTTATCAGTCTAAGTCTAAGTTTGTGTCCAAAAAGGCTTGTTACTCATGTGGGAGCTTCTCACATTTGGCCTATAAAAGTGTGAGTGGATATAATTCATTCGCTGACAATAGGTCATCCAATGTCAACCATAAACCTTTTGTCCACACTAGACCAGCTCCTTTCTTCTCTAAGGCAGCTAATATCCATGGACAAAGGCCCTTTCAAAAGACCAACACTTGGTCAAACAGGCAGTATGTTCCTGTAGCAAACCCTAATTTGGGCGCTGATAGGAACAAATTCAGCGCTGACAAGAAAAAATTCAGCGCTGACAAAAACAAATTCAGCGCTGACAAGAAAAAAATCAGCGCTGACAGTAACAAGTTCAACGCTGACAGGCACAAATGCAGCGCTGACAGCTCCAAGTTTGGTATGAGACCTTATTTTAGACCATATAAACAAAGATACTTGGTTAATAAGGGTCAAGGGTCTGAAGCATCATCCCACTTAACATGGAAACCTAAACAAGAACAAAACTCCAATTTTAATGGTATCTCAATGAGTTGCGATAGACTTAAATATCTTGAGAAGGTCATTACTAGACTCATTGGAACAAATTGGGTGATTAGGTCCCAAATGGATGAACAGGGATTTGTGGCAAAGAATAAGACCACTCTAGTTGAACAACAAGACAGATCTAAGTCTGACAAGGCTTGGATCTCCAAAGAAAACTAATTTGTTTTCTTTTTGAGCAGACTATCCAAAAGCAGGTTAATGATCAAGGATATTGGGATAGTGGATGCTCAAGGAACATGCATTGTTGGTCTTTCCACTAATATTATTTTTATCCACTGACATGTTATCTCTACCCATTATCATGGGATAGGGTAGCCTCTGTTGGTGTGTGGTTTTGTGGTTTTTGTCTAACTATGCAGGAAAGTGGAGCTACATTTGGATGGATACAATGTTGCAAAATTTATTTATGATGGTTGGAGTGTTTACATTCCTATCTTGAGATAAAATTTTGCTTCTTCACATATAATGATTTGTATGCTTCTGTTAAGGGGAGGTAAACCTTTAGGTTTTTGGGTACTCTTAGAGCACTCTTGCACAATTCTAGATTGCGTCCACTGGTGAGTGGGGGTTAGAAATAATGAAGGCTCTTTCCTTATGAAATTGTTGGAATTTCTAAACCTCGAGGCACTGTAGCATGCACGTAATTTATTTTGCATGCATGCTGCCAAGACTTTTGACCTAGAATTGGGTGTGGTCGTATGGGTGACTTGGGGTAGATATATTTCTGGGCTTACTTGGGGAGTTGCAAAGGTTTTATACGAGTTAACTTTCTCTTTGGGGAATTTGTGAACAAAGGACTCTAGAGTTCATGTATGTCTATCATGCTTTTGCATGAGTGTATGCATGAACAGTGTTTGTAATTTTTGCTTATTAGAGACTAGTTAATTTCCTTAGGATTATTACCTTTGTTTATGTTCTAACTAAAGTTTTCCATTCTCAAGTCCATTTTATGCTATGACATCTTAGCTGGTGTCATTGATAAACTTCTTTATAGTCCCAAAATGTTTCATCACCCTTTTATTTTTCAAATTTTTGGATATCTGGAAGCCTAATGATCATTGAGATGTTTTTCCTAGTGATTGACATCTAGAAGCAGCAGAGATCACTTTCACAAGGGTGTATAGTGTTATGGAGATGGCTGAGACTATTGGCACTAGCTTTAATGCAGTTCAAGTCAGTCTTATCATCAGTAAGTCCATCCCCATGTCCTATGAATCAACATTGAGGATTCATTTCCCGAATGTGGATGAGGACAGTATGAAACCTTTGACATTAATAGAATTGATGAAAATCTATATTAGCTTGTAAAAGCATAATATAGAAATGGTACAAATTGTCAAGGATCACTGTTTGAACTGATAGACTTGTTGTTTTGGAAGCTAATGCAAGGAGGACGTTCTTGGTTCCTTCCTTGTATATTGATCTTGGAGAGGAGTCTTAAAAAGGGGAGGAGCAATCGAATTTGAGTGACAAAAGTAATAAAGAAAGCTCCAAGGTACTGACGATGATTAAGACCAAGTGAAGGATGACTATACAAGGGATTTGAGTGATTGACTTTTCTGAATTTATTACTACTCAAATTCAGGGATAAGTATGTTTGTAAGAATCCTCTCTGTATGTTTTATTTTATTCAAAAACTTGATTACTAGAGTAGATATCAAGTTTAGGGGAGGATTGTTGGGAATAAAATTAGCTAAGTCACTTGAACGCTGACAAGAGGAAATTGGACGCTGACAAGAGTAAACTAGACGCTGATAAGAAGAATTCAAGCGCTGATAAGATGACATTGGACGCTGACAGCCAAGCGTTGACATTTGAAGAAGTCAACGCTGACAGTCTTGAAGACTAGCACTGATGGAATATATCTTCATACGAATCTTTTTGTTTATTTGTTTCTTTATTTGTGTATGGTAAAGATAAGCTCGACATTGTATTTTCCATTATTATCTTTGCCTAGAATAGTTGATTCGTAGCTTATTGTACAAGACTTCTTAATCTATAAAAGAAGATCTTTTAGGTTAATGTTAATCATTAGTTATAATAAGTTTTCACAAGTTAAACCTCTTTCATTGTAATCAAGTTCGATCATTCTAATACAAGTGAAAGTTTGTTTAACATCTTTGTGTTTTAGATTAAGTGTTAATTTCCGCATAACACTTAGTTACTTTATTCATAAGCAAAGGTTTCTCTACGTGTATTACTTGATTTAATCTCGTATACACAAAGCTTAATCGATCTAAGTTTGGGATCAACAGTAAAAGTGTGTACCTCCTTGCCAAATCTTCCAATCTTCCAGAATCCACATTCATCCTCATCATAACTCACAATTGGATTCCTGGAATCTAATGGTAACACCTGCACCATATCTGAAGCTTCTAATGAGGAGAGCTTGAGGCTCTTTCTTATAACTGCTTCACTTGGATATAGTGGATTCATATCTTTTGGAAACTCAAGTGTAAATCCCTTCTTCACTGGCCTGGGAACTATCATAGCTTTCTTGATTTCCATCTCTTCTGCAAGTTGCTCCTTACTTTCATCTGAAAGAAGTCTGAAAGTGTTTTCTTCCTGCACTTTCACCCAAATAGGATAAGCCCTATGTTCCAACTCATCAAATGTCAAAGCCTTCAACTTCTGATGTGTCCATCCAACTCCATGACATCAGAGCAACATAAAATAGAGCTCCCTTCTATCCCTTTTCAACTCATAGAGAATATTGCTTGCCTTGTGCTTCAAAATCACCTTACAATCCTTCTGAACTCTAAGAAGAAGCTCCAAACCCCATATTTGATCTGAAATGGTCAAGTCTGGATTATCCATGCAGCTTTCTTCCCAAGAATTGTACATCTGAACCACCTCTGGCATGTCAAAGTCAACCTGCAACTTTAAATCTCTCAACTTTCCCTAGCAAGCTCATCACCATACTCAAGCCTTTCTGGTTCTATAATCATCACACTTGAGTCTGAGCTAGCTCCATCACTTTCTTCTTCAGAAGTCACAACAAATGGTGACTTTTCCTTTTCACCTTGTTCCATCATTTGTTCAGCCAATCTTCTATCAAATTCAACTTGGGCTGCATTCTTTGGAACAATTTCTTCTACCAATTTACCCTTACCCTTATCTGATGGTGCAATGGTTGGTAAGGTAGATGGTAATACCTGAGTGGAAACTTCTTTGATGATAGATGATGACTGGAATACATCACCTTCATGTGCATGTCTGTCAACGCCCAAATTTCCTCTATCAGCACCCAAAATACTTCTATCAGCGTCCAAATTTGTCTTGTCAACGCTCAAATATTTTCCCTCAGCGCCTTGTGTAACCTCTCTCAACATAGCTGTAAATGATAAATTTAGATTGGTTGGAGAGATTAAGGACGTATCAAAACCTGTTTGTTCCTTCAAAGTTGTAAGGGCTTCAGCAACATCCATTGATTGACCATCTTGGCTGCCCTTATCACTCAGATTTCTTTGATCTTCCTCCCCTTTGGAAGACTCCTCCATACCCCTCCTAGCATGATCACTCTCCAAAACAACAATCCTCTCCCTCAATTGCTTGAGTTCAAGGCCTTGTGAGCTGACAATTTGTACTAAGTCTGCATTTTGCTTTTGCAAGCTAATGCAGACTGCCGTCAATTCCAAAAGAGTCATTGGTTCCAGACTGTCCTCTTCTGAAATGGGGATTTGACCTCCCAAATCAGGTTCATTGGGCATGGATGAGGACTTAATTATGGTGGGACTGCCTTGGCCAGCTTCTAAGCCAGAACCAATAGTCCCAGCCTCATCCAGGTCACCAGCCACACTTGTGGTGGTGGTTCTCTCTGCTTCCTGGCTAGGACCACCAGAGGAGAACACTCCAGTAGTCCTTTGGCGTTTTATCAACCTATATTCAGGTGGTGTGGAAGATGGTGTGGAAGAATGGGTAGATGTGGGTTGGTTAAGGGGTGTTTGGGATTGTGAAGGTTGGGTGTCAGCGTTGGAAATAGGCACATCAACGCCAACATTTGATGTGTCAGCGTCAAAGGGTTCTTGGTCAATTTGCATTTGTTCAGGTGAGGGTAAAGGTTCAGGAATGTGTTCAAGTTGTGGTTGAGGGTCAATTTGAGGTTGGGGGTCTGGTTGAGGTTGTGCTGCTGCAATAACAGCAAGCATGGCTGGGGTTAAAGGTAAGTCTCTATGAGGTGGTGAATCCATCTTTGTAAAAATAGCTTTCTTTTGTTCAGGGATCTTATAAAAATCATTGTGATCCCTTGAACAATAACCTTGAGCATCAAAAATCATTTGCAGAAAACGGGATAAGCTAAAGTCATTTTTGTCCCCTTGTTTTTACACATCCCTTCAAAAATCATTTTAGAATAGTTGTATTTTTGCCCTGTTGCTTTGCACACAATAGCACTTGCAATGGATCTATTGATCTCATTGTGTGCAGTACATTTGGGACTCAAACATTGAAGGAGGATGTGGATGAGGTACTTCCAGGCTGGGGGAAATTCCTGCTTATGATACTTGTTTAAAGTACCTTCATCAGGAAAAGGATATCCCAAAGCCCTAAGCCCTTGTTCTATTTCATTTATGGGAAGAATGGCTACACCATCAGCATCATCAAGATGCAAGGCCTGGCGTACCAAGGCCTCAGTAACCACCCAAGATCTCCCATGAACAATAGAAGTCAATGTGGTCACTCCATTAACTGTTGAGGAACTAACAGTGTTCCAAAACTGCTTAATGTGTGTGACTGGAATGAGTGGTGCATGAGAGAGAGCATACCTTAAGGGGGATGTGTTCAAATACGCCACTATTTGTGTGTATTGAGGAAATAAATCATTATCAGCAACAAGATAAGCAATCATGTTGTGTTGAGACTTGAACCCCAAATCCAATTCTGCTGAGTTAAACTTTGGTGCCATTGATGAAAGCTGTTAATTTGAAGTGTAGAAGATGAAGGTTGATAAGAGAAAAGTGTTAGACAAGAATTATAGATACCCTGTTTAAAAATAGGAGCCAAATTTATAGGAGATAAAGAATGCATGTGATTGGCCCAAAAATAGGCAAAGATTTTCAAAAACTAATCATGAAAATATTGAAAAAGTTATAAGTTATCTCATGCATTTAATGAAAGTAACAACTCCTAAAATTACGGCTTGAAAATATGTCAAAAAGTAACAACTGGGTAGGTCCCATTGAGTGTCAACGGTCAAAGATAACCCATCAACGCCCAACGGCTATAATCTTGTCAACGTTCGCCTAAAGCCATGTCAGCGCCCAATTTGGTCACAACAACGCTTGGAAAAATCTTGTCAGCGTCCAAAAATAAAATTGTTTTAAAAAGTGAAAAATGACCTTAACAAGTAATTTATCCTAGAGAAGATAACCAAAAGCTGATAATTATCATAGGGCGGCAAGCACTGTCCAGTTATGCACACTTGCATAAGCAAGATAGACATAACAGTCCTCTAGTGTCCCTTGCTAACCAAAATTCTTAACAACCAAGTTACCTTATAAAATCCTTGTTACTCCCAGGTAAATCCCATATCAAAATCATTCCCAAGTCTCCCAACAGACCACAACCAATTCTAGGCCAAAAATGTCTTGGCAGCATGCGAAGTTGATATACTATACATGCTACAGTGCCTCATGGTTTAGTAAAACTAACCCATACTCACCTGTGGACACAATCTAGAATTGTGATAAGAGTATCATATGGATACCCAAAAATCCTAAAGGTTCCTAAAACCTCCCCTTAAACTATGATACAAAAAGTTTGCTAAAATCATGCATGAACATAAAAATTTATGTCAAGATAGGAATGAAACATTCCAACCATCATCCATAAATAAAAACTTGTCCAAATGCTTCTCCTTTGATCCATAAGCAACTCTGTATCCAATGGTATACTGCTAACACCATCTGCACATTTAGATTGAAAACCACAAAACTAACATTGTTGATGACAACGCCCCGATAACACACAACAGCGTTGAAGGAAGCTTTGTCAGCGTTAGACAATTATATTGCTGACAATGTTGCAAAAACATTTATCAGTGTTCAAACAACCTTTGTCAGTGTTAGAAAAATATAGTGGAAAATCTAAATCATCAATAAGACCAATAATAATAATGCATCATCCTGTACATACTTTTACAAAAAGAATCCAAAACACATATTAAGTGAGATTAACCATTCCAATACTTGTTACCAACTATTGAAATCTTCCATCATCAAAAGGTTTAGTTAATAAATCTGACACATTTTCCTCAGTGTCAACCCTATCTGGTTGTATTAAACCTTTCTCAAAGCAATCTCTTATAAAATGGTGTCTAATTTCTATGTGTTTAGTTTTAGAATGATGTACAGGATTCTTAATGATGCATAAAGTACTATTATTGTCAACAAATGTCTTAGTATGCATGAAGTTATACCCATAGTCCAACAGCTGGTTCTGAATCCACAACACTTGACCACAACATGCTGCTGCAGCCACATACTCTGCTTCAGTTGTAGAGTTAGCCACCACTGTTTGTTTCTTGCATTGCCAAGATATTAATCTGCTCCCAAGAAATTAACATCCACCAGTTGTGGATTTTCTATCAAACTTGTCACCTCCATAATCACTATCTGAATATGCAATCAGCTCCAATGGTGAATCTTTTGGGTACCACAAACCAAGATTAGGGAAACATCTTAGGTACCTAAAGATTCTCTTCACAGCATAAAGGTGACATTCTTTGGGAGTCACTTGATGACGTGCACAAGCACACACAGCAAACATGATATCAGGTCTGGAAGCAGTAAGATACATCAAGGATCCAATCATGGATCTATAATGCCTGACATCAACATCTTTCCCATCTCCAATCTTTCCCCAAGGGTGTTCTCTATCCATAGGAGTAGTAGCCCACTTTTCATGTGGAGAAAAGCCAAACTTCTTCAAGATCTCAGCAACATATTTGTCCTGGGAGATGAAGATACCATCTTCTTTCTGCTGAACTTGTAAACCAAGAAAGAAGTTCATCTCCCCCATAGCACTCATCTTGAATTTGTCTTTCATACGCTTGGAGAAATCCTCACTCATCTTTGGATCAGTAGACCCAAAAATGATATCATCAACATAGACCTGCACAAGCAACACATCTTTGCCTTTCTTCTTTGTAAATAGTATCTGATCTATGGTGCCCCTCTTGAATCCATTGTCCACTAAATAAGTAGACAAGGTACCATACCATGCTCTAGGGGCTTGATGAAGGCCATACATAGCCTTTTTGACTCTATACACTTTATCAGGATGCTCTGGATCCTCAAAACCAGGAGGTTGCATGACATAAACTTCCTCAACAATGGTGCCATACAAGAATGCACTTTTGACATCCATTTGATAGACTGTGAAGCCCATGCAAGATGCATAGGCTAGAAAAATCCTAATAGCTTCAATCCTTGCAACTGGTGCAAAGACCTCCTCATAGTCTATCCCCTCCTCTTGTGTATAACCTTGAGCCACTAACCTTGCCTTGTTTCTGACCACAATACCTCTTTCATCTCTCTTGTTCCTGAGAACCCATCTTGTCCCTATAGGTCTGACATATCTAGGGCAATCAACCAGCTCCCAAACATCCTGAATTGCAAATTGGTGAAGCTCATCCTGCATTGCTTCCACCCAACTTGGTTCTTTGAGAGCATCAAATATCTTCTTGGGTTCTTCTTGTGACAGAAAACATGCAAACAAACATGCTTGCACAAGAGGGGTATCAACCTTCTTGTGTATATTGGCAATAAACCCACCAAGACCTTGGTGAGATCTTCTGGTCTAAACTGGAGTCATAATATCACCAATGATCTGAGATGTGGGGTGATTCTTCATTGTGGAAGTGAGAACCCCTCCTTCAAAAAGTCTGGTGTCCTCAACCTCATGCTCCATGTTGCCAATGTCTTCTTCATCAGACTCTCTTTGATCAACAGGAATCTCTTCATAAACCCTGGAAGGTCCTCCTTGTTCAAAAGTGGAAGAGAAAAGATGTGCAAAGGTGTTGTCAACGTCTGAACCTTATTTGTCAGCGCTTGGGCTAACAACGCTTGAACTGTTGTTGTCAACGTCTGAGCTATCAACGTCTGAATTGGTCTTGTCAGCGCTAGCTTTGCCTTTGTCAGCGCCTGAAGAACCATGCATGTTTGTATCTGGTGGTATTTGGAGACCACCATTATCTTGTCCAGCAGCAGCAGCAGCAGCAAAAGCATCTGTCCAAATGGGAATTATGACATATTCAAATGTAGGAGATGCCTTTTCTGCTTGTGATCCAACCCTCTCATTAACCTGTGTACCTGAAACATTAACAACTTGTTCCTCCACAACATTTGAAGTTACCTTCACAATGTCTGGATTAGTAACAGGCATATAATTTAAAGTTCTAGATAAGGGTTCCAAATCAAACAACCAATTAGGACCACTTTCAGGATCACTAGGTTTATTCTCTAAGAACCTAACATGTACTCTCTCAACTATCCGTTTGTCCTCTTTAAGATAAACCCTATAACCCTTGCTCTGGACTAAATACCCCATGAAGTAGCCCTCATCACCTTTAGCACTAAATTTCCCTAAGGCATCACTAGTATCTAATACTACTACATGACAACCAAAAGGTCTGAGAAAACCAATATTAGGTTTTCTTCCCCAAAGTAACTCATAAGGTGTTTTGTTCTGAATTTTGTTAACCAATGCTCTATTTTGCACATAGCATGCTGTATTAACAGCCTCAGCCCAAAAGGCTATAGGAAAGTGAGCATCAGCCAACATTGTTCTGGCTGCTTCAATTAGGGTTCTATTTTTCCTTTCAGCAACCCCATTTTGTTGTGGGGTTCTAGCAACACTGAATTGCCTAGTAATTCCCTTCCTGGCACAAAAATCATCTAGCTTCTTGTTCCTAAATTCTCCACCATTATCACTCCTAAGCATTTTAACCTCATTGCCAGACCTTTTCTCAATTTGAGTGATAAAATCAATAAGAACATCAGTTGTGTCACTCTTCATAGCTAGAAAGAATGTCCAAGTAAATCTAGAAAAGTCATCAGTGACAACAAAACAATATGACTTGCCATTCAAACTTTCTATATTAGTTGGACCAAAGAGGTCCATGTGAAGCATATGAAGAGGTTTGGAACTAGTATGCACCTGCTTGGACTTGAATGAGACCTTGTGCTGCTTGCCTTTAAGACATGAAACACAAGAGTGGTCATTGTGGAAGGCCTTCTCAGGCAAACCATCAACTAAACCAAGCCTCACAAGTCTATTTATATTTTTCAAATTTATGTGCCCTAGTCTCCTGTGCCACAAATTACTTTCATCTACTGAGGCCTTAGCATAAAAACAAGACATATTTGTATTCACTTTAATCCCATTTAAATTCACATTATATATGTCCTTATGCCTAGGTGTTCTATACTCAATATATTTCTCATCAGGGATCTTAAAATCCTTGCTTAACACCAAACACTCAGTATCAGTGAAAAGAACCTTATTTTTGTTATCACATACTTGTGATACACTAAACAGATTATAATCCAGTTCTTTTACCAGGAAGACGTTCTCAAAACGTAGATTATTGGTGAGAAGGGTTCCTTTGCCTGTGATAGTCCCATATCCACCTCCAAAGTATACCTTATCACCATCTTTAATAGGAGTGAAGTTCGTCAGATAGTCTTCCTTCCCTGTCATGTGCCTTGAGCATCCACTATCCCAATATCCATAGTCGTTGATCTGTCTTTGAATGCCCTGCACATAAAGAAAACAAATTAGTTTTCTTTGGGAACCTAAGTCTTAGAAGACTTGGATTCATCTGGTTGTTCAATAAGAGTAGACTTAGTTCTCACAATAACCCCATTCTCATCCCTTTTAGGATGAAATACCCAGTTAACCCCAATAGGTTTTGTAATGACCTTTGAAATGTAATTAAACCTATTGCAAGTCATTGAAATTCCATTATTATTAGGGTTTTGATCTTTCTTGGGTCTCCATGTTAAGCTTGAAGAAGCTCTAGACCCCTTACATTGTGGCTGCAAATATTTAGGTCTGGTCACGTTTCTGTCAGCGTTGGATTTTGTCCTGTCAACGCTGAAATTACCCTTGTCAGCGTTGAACCTAGGGTTTGCTACAGGAACCCATTGCCTATTTGACCAGGTGTTTGTCTTTTGAAAAGGTCTTTGTCCATGAGTGTTAGACCTTCTAGAAAAGAATGGGGCAGGTCTAATCACTTGTGGACTTTGCTGCACACAAGGTTTGGGTCTGACAACGTTTGACTTCCTAACAACGTTGACTTTCTTCCTATCAGCGCTGAAATTGTTCCTATCAGCGCTGGCTTTGGGAGCGTTGACACACTTGTATGCCAAATGTGAAAAGCTACCACAAGTATAACAGGATTTCTTAGACACACTCTTAGGTCTAGTAGAGAAGAAACCTGTTCCATGATTGTTAACTTGGCTCTTGGGTGACCTATTATTCCTATACATCTCTGCATATTTAATGGTAGGTCTTCTAACAGTGTTTGAGCCTAGGTCAACAGCTTTACCAGTGACTGGGTGAGTAACCTTAATGGGTGGTGATTCATTGGGACTTTCACATAGCAAACCTCCCTTAACAAATAAAGTAGGGTTAGCTTTCTTCCACTCATTTAGGTCAGTCAGTTTTTGTTGATACTCTTCCACTGGAGTGACAACTCTTGGTGGAGGAATGAATTCCTCTTCTTGGCATTCTGGTATACCAGTCCAAGATAAATCCTTTCTAAGGACACCATAGAAGTCACCAGCTGGTGGTGGAACCAGAGAGTAATCATTCATCCCAATCCCAGTCATGTCCTTAGGATCCCTTTGTTTAGCTACACAGTCTCCTAGGGTTTGGGTGGCTCTATCAAATCTTTGAATCTTGAGGTCAACATTATCTTTATTCTTAATGGCATCATCTAACTTAGCATGTAGGTCTCTATTGACCTTTGTCATGATATTTCTAATATCCATACTACCCTCTAGCTCATGTTTTAAGATATTTATCTTATCTTTTAAATCAAATTCCATTTTCTTGTATTCAGAAACGGTTTTCTCAGTTTTAGTAAGAGCTAGTTGGTAATTGGACAATTTACACCTTTCAGTGCTCATATCATCTTTTAGTTTTAGCACCTCTTTGTTAAGTCTATCAGTGTTTAACCTACAACCTTTGCTACAAAAAGCATCATCATATACCTCATTGTCAGATGAAGAGGAGGAGTGTGCCATGAGAGCATATTCAACATGCTCTTCTTCTTGAATATCAGCAACCAAAGCTTTGTCCTCTTCAGCATTCTTAGCTAGATAGCTCCAATCCCATCCAGTACCATCAATTCCTTGAACTGCAACCATGGCTTTGGAATCTTGAGCTTTAACAATCTGACTTGAGGGTTTACCAGCATCAGATCTTCTAGGAGATCTGCATTCCCTCATGAAGTGCCCCATAGATGACAGTTGTAGCATTCAACTTTGGATTTATCAAATCCAGCTGTGTCTTTAGCATTGAAGGTCATCTTCTTCTTGAACCTTCTATTCCACCTATTTGCTCTTATACTAGCAAGAGCCATGTTCCACTTGATGTCCATCTCTTCCAAGTGCTCATCACTTATCTGCTCAAGGTCCTCATATGTAATCACTGAACCATTGGGCAAAGAAGCAATGTAAGCACACACAGTATCCAAATCCAAACCAGCAGGTTTAACTCTTGGGGAGTCATTCATAAATGTGTCAGCGTCTGAAAAGGAGACGTTGACAGGACTTGTTCCAGCGCTGACAAATGATGATCCAGTAACTGGATGCATAAAAGAGTCCTTCTGATTGAATTGACCTTCACTATGAGAGAAGAAGGCCATGTTGCTGGTGCTAGGTTTGCTTCCATGTGCTGAAAGAGTTTCATCTTCCAATAGTCTTAGTTTGTTGTAAACGAGGAGCTCTTGTAAGTATTATTAGCAAGAATAGATCTTGCCTCAATCTTGCATGCCTCACCAAGACTTTTCAGACTGGTAGCATTGGTGTCAACATCACCAACTTGTGTCCCCATGAAGGACAACTTGCTTGTGATGTCTAGCAATCTGCTTCTCACACTACTCAGTTTCTCATTGGGTTGAGCTTTGAAGACAGCATAATCATGCAGAAGTTGCTTTTTCTTTTCTTCCTTAGTGTCTGCATTGCCACCATATGCAACTTCAATTGCTTCCCAAAGATCCTTAGCAGATTCATAGCCTCTATATTTGTGCTGGTTTTCTTGTCCCAAAGAGACTTTCAGAATATTTAGGGCTTTCATGTCAACCCTTTTCTTTGCAATATCTTCAGCACCTACAGCTCTACCATCTCCAGGTTTTTCTCTCTTATCTTCATCAGGACATCCTTCAACAGCTGATCTTTGAGTAATGGCATCCTGAATCTTTTGAGCCTTATTGAATGAGTTTCCATATTCAATAATCTCCCAGAGTGTGTAATCAAAGATCCCCAGATATTGTTTAAAGTTGAACTTCCATAAGTCAAAGTTGGTTGCATCAAGCATGGGAATCTTGATGTTTGGTAAGGGTGAAGAGGAGGTGGTTATTGCTTCAGACATGATGTTTTTAGGGTTTTGAGAAAATTAGGGTTTTGGTGTTCGTGTATCGTTCTGGTGTTCTTCAAAGATCAAAAGTTCCTCAACAAGCTCTGATACCACTTGTTGATCCCAAACTTAGATCGATTTAGCTTTGTGTTAACGAGATTAAATCAAGTTTAACACGTAGAGAAACCTTTGTTATATGCTTTGTGAATCTAAGTGTTATGCGGAATTTAACACTTAAACAAGAACACAAGATGTAAACAAAACTTTCACTTTGATTATGAATGTCGAACTTGCTTACAATGAAAGATGTTTACGAATGAAAACTTATATAAAACTTGATATTAAACATTAACCTAAAGGCCTTCTTTTATAGACTAAGAAGCCTTGTACAATAAGCTACGTATCAACTATTCTAGGTAAAGATAAACATAGAAAATACATTGTCGTTTCTATCCTTACTAGAAGTATTCTAGAATATAATAAACGTGTAACTTATATCTTCCATCAGTGCTTGTCTTCAATCTGTCAACGCTTGACTTTAACTTGTCAACGCTTGAGCTGTCAGCGCTCACTTTGTTCTTTTCAATGCTTGAGTTGTTCTTGTCAGCGCTCAAGTGATCTGGCCTTAATTTATTCCCAACACTTGGGTCTCCAAGTTAAGCTTGAAGAAGCTTTAGACCCCTTACCTTGTGGCTGCAAATATTTAGGTCTGGTCACGTTTCTGTCAGCGTTAGAATTTGTCTTGTCAACGCTGAAATTACCCTTGTCAGCGTTGAACCTAGGGTTTGCTACAGAAACCCATTGCCTATTTGACCAGGTGTTTGTCTTTTGAAATGGTCTTTGTCCATGAGTGTTAGACGTTCTAGAAAAGAATGGGGCAGGTCTAATCACTTGTGGACTTTGCTGCACACAAGGTTTGGGTCTGACAACGTTTGACTTTCTAACAACGTTGACTTTGTTCCTGACAGCGCTGAAATTATTCCTGTCAGCGCTGGCTTTAGGAGCGTTGACACACTTGTATGCCAAGTGTGAAAAGCTACCACAAGTGTAGCAAGCTTTTCTAGACACAACCTTAGGTCTAGAAGGAAAGAAGCCTGTTCCATGATTGCTAACTTGACTCTTGGTTGACCTAGTATTCCTATACATCTCTGTATATTTAATGCTAGGTCTTCTAACAGTGTTTGAGCCTAGGTCAACAACTTTACCAGTGATTGGGTTAGTAACCTTAATGGGTGTAGATTCATTTGGACTTTCACATAGCAAACCTCCCTTAACAAATAAAGTAGGGTTAGCTTTCTTCCACTCATTTAGGTCAGTCAATTTTTGTTGATACTCTTCCACTAGAGTGACAACTCTTGGTGGAGGAATGAATTCCTCCTCTTGGAGCTCTGGTAAACCAGTCCAAGATAAGTCCCTTTGTTGGACACCATAGAAGTCACCAGCTGGTGGTGGAACCAAAGAGTAATCATTCATTCCAATCCCAGTCATGTCCTTAGGATCCCTTTGTTTAGCTACATAGTCTCCTAGGGTTTGGGTGGCTTTATCAAATCTTTGAATTTTTAGGCCAACATTATCTTTATACTTAATGGCCTCATCTAACTTAGCCTGTAATTCACCATTAACCCTTTCCATGATTTTTCTAATATCCATACTACCCTCTAACTCATGTTTTAAGATATTGATCTTATCTTTTAAGTCAAATTCCATTATCTTGTATTCAGAAACGGTTTTCTCAGTTTCAGTAAGAGCTAGTTGGTAGTTAGACAATTTACATCTTTCAGTACTCATATCATCATTTAGTTTTAACACCTCTTTGTTAAGTCTTTCAGTGTTTAACCTACAACCTTTGCTACAAAAAGCATCATCATATACCTCATTATCAGATGAAGAGGAGGAGTGTGCCATGAGAGCATATTCAACATTCTCTTCTTCTTCAATATCAGCAACCAAAGCTTTATCCTCTTCAACAATCTTAGCCAGATAGCTCCAATCCCATCCTGTACCATCAATTCCTTGAACTGCAACCATGGCTTTAGAATCCTGAGCTTTAACAACCTGACTTGAGGGTTTACCAGCATCAGATCTTCTAGGAGATCTGCATTCCCTCATGAAGTGCCCTATACGATGGCAGTTGTAGCATTCAACTTTGGATTTGTCAAATCCAGCTGTGTCTTTAGCATTGAAGGTCATTTTCTTCTTAAACCTTCTGTTCCACCTATTTTCTCTTATACTAGCAAGAGCCATGTTCCACTTGATGTCCATCTCTTCCAAGTGCTCATCACTTATCTGCTCAAGGTCCTCATATGTAATCACTGAACCATTGGGCAAAGAAGCAATGTAGGCACAAACAGTATCCAAATCCAAACCAGCAGGTTTAACTCTTGGAGAGTCATTCTTGAATGTGTCAGCGTCTGAAAATGAGACGTTGACAGGACTTGTTCCAGTGCTGACATATGATGATCCAGTAACTGGATGCATATAAGAGTCCTTCTGATTGAATTGACCTTCACTATGAGAGAAGAAGGCCATGTTGTTGGTGGTAGATTTGCTTCCATGCTCTAAAAGAGTTTCATCTTCCAACAGTCTTAGTTTGTTGTAGATGTCATCAAACGAGGAGCTCTTGTAAGTAATGTCGGCAAGAATAGATCTTGCCTCAATCTTCCAAGCCTCACCAAGACTTTTAAGAAAAGTAGCATTGATGTCAACATCACCAACTTGTGTCCCCATGAAGGAAAACTTGCTAGTAATGTCAAGCAATCTGCTTCTCACACTACTTAGTTTCTCATTGGGTTGAGCTTTGAAGACAGCATAATCATGCAGAAGTTGCTTTTTCTTTTCCTCCTTAGTGTCTGCATTGCCACCATATGCAAATTCAAGAGCTTCCCAAAGATCCTTAGCAGATTCATAGCCTCTATATTTATGCTGGTTTTCTTGTCCCAAAGAGACTTTCAAAATATTTAGGGTTTTCATGTCAACCCTTTTCTTTGCAATGTCATCAGCAGCCACAGCTCTACCATCTCTAGGTTTTTCTTTCTTATCTTCTTCAGAACATCCAGCAACAGCTGATCTTTGAGTAATGGCATCAAGAATCTTTTGAGCCTTATTGAATGTGTTTCCATATTCAATAATCTCCCAGAGTGTATAGTCATAGATCCCCAGATATTGTTCAAAGTTGAACTTCCATAAGTCAAAGTTGGTTGCATCAAGCATGGGAATCTTGATGTTTGGTAAGGCTGAGGAGGAGGAGGTTATTGCTTCAGAAATGATGTTGTTAGGGTTTCTGAGAAAATTAGGGTTTTGGTGTTTTTAGGGTTCTGGTGTTCTTTAAGATCAAAAGTTCCTCAACAAGCTCTGATACCACTTGTTGATCCCAAACTTAGATCGATTAGCTTTGTGTATACAAGATTAGATCTAGTAATACACGTAGAGAAACCTTTGTATATGCTTTATGAATCTAAGTGTTATGCGGAATCTAACACTTAAACAAGAACACACAAGATGTAAACAAACTTTCACTTTGATTATTAATGTCGAACTTGCTTACAATGAAAGATGTTTACGAATGAAAAACTTATATTAAACATTAACCTAAAGGCCTTCTTTTATAGACATAAGAAGCCTTGTACAATAATCTACGTATCAGCTATTCTAGGTAAAGATAAATATAGAAAATACATTGTCGTTTCTATCCTTACTAGAAGTATTCTAGAATAGAATAAACGTGTAGAATATATCTTCCATCAGTGCTTGTCTTTAATGTGTCAACGCTTGACTTTAACTTGTCAACGCTTGAGCTGTCAGCGCTTGTTTTGTTCTTGTCAACGCTTGTTTTGTTCTTGTCAGCGCTCAAGTGATCTGGCCTTAATTTATTCCCAACAGGCCAATACCCATTAACTAATCCTAGTTATTAAACAAAACAACTAGGAGGTTTCATAAAACACTTTTACAGAAAGTAATCAAGCCCTACTCCCTTGTCTCACTCCTTGTCGCAACACCATAAAGAATACAATGAATATTTTTGTTTTGATCTAATTCATTTACGGGTATACGTCGTGATCTAAATCCTTGATCTTTTCACGCTTACGGTATCTTTTATCCTTTTTAATATTTTATATAATTATGTTCATCGTTCAGGATCATTAAAAACAATCATGAAACATGTAAATATAAAGATTAAAAACATGGGGATCGGGATATATGTTTGTTTTGGTTCGGGTACACCTAAACCGAGAGTCTCACGACTCTCGGTGACTGTTTTCACCACCAGTCGACACCCAAGAGGGCTCGGTGTAGTTTTATCTCGGACGGCAGCAAGCAAGGAACCCCGCAGGGGGAACCCTTTTGATTTCAGTGTCAACCGAGACCACATAAGGTCTCGGTGGGACTTTTGGTTAGGCAGTGGGAACCCGGCTAGGACCAGGGTGGGATTTTTTCGACCAGTGGAAACCGCCAGCGCCGGTGCGAGCCACGACCAGCCAGTGGCATGCCACGGCTGCAGCCAAAGGCTGTCAGCCACCAACCAGAACCACTAATCGCCGGGTGGGAGGTGATGGTTTGGCTTGTTTGGTCCGGTTTGTTTGTTTCTCGGGTTTTGGGTTCGAGAACTTAACATTTTTCAAGGACACGTAACTAAACCAACATGTAAAAATAGTTTATGTTATGTTTTAATTAATTAATTGTATTAATTAATTTTGGGTTTAATTAAAATAAACGTAGGTTATGTTTATTTAAATAAAGTTATGATATAACATATATGTACATTTATTTAAAAAACTTATAATATAATAATTAATAATTTAGTTATTCATGAACATAGATTTAATTAATTAATAACTTTATGGTAGAGTTTAATAACATGGAACATGTAATATTATTAATTAATATTAACTTATAATAACATGACATGACATTATTAATTAATAATAATAAGATAAGCTAAGTATTAATTATTTATTAAACTTTATAATATAATTATACATGATATAAAATAAGCATACGATTAATTATGCCAACATGATAAATATGGAAGTACGTTATTTATGGCAACATAATAAATATAAAAACACACTAAATATGGTAACATGCTATTTATGGTAATGAATTAAATATGATAACATGCTATTTATAAAAACATGCTAAATATGGAAACTTTCTATTTATGGAAACTTACTAATTATGGAAGCATTCTATTTTTAGAAACTTACTATTTAAGGAAACTTACCATTTTTAAAAAGTTACTTTATAAGGAAACATGCTATTTTGGAAAGTTACTATATATAGAAACCTGCTATTTTTAGAAAGTTACCCATTATGTTATAACAAGTACAATCACACTTAAAGCATGAAATATATGAATCTAAAACACATGAAACACTAAGAAATACATGATTTAAACATGAAATAATAAGACAAGACGAGAACAAGTATAATAAGTATGAACACGTCAAGTAAACTAAATAAAAAGTATGTATAAGTAAGACCGAATCTTATTCATGTCCCTTTATTATGTAGCTATTGTGAAGTCTGAGTGATCTTCTACGTTCGTTTTCGTCTTCATTTACTGGACATAAGGTAGGGATATTCCGTCCTTCAGTAAGGACATCTTTCTTCCTATATTAGGATTCCTCGTTTGCAGCAATATGTTTTCCCCAATAGTTTAAGTGTCTTAAACACATCAGTACATGTTATGATTATTTTAGATTGCCCTAGCTATATACATGCATGCCAGTTTCACTTAGTTATGGGGGTTCCATAACCATAGCACTGTAGGCACCGGTGTTTGGACTCTTCTGCGGTGAGAGTGATTGCTTGCAGCGTCCCTTTACAGTATTTGGCCTTTCTTATTATTATCATGTGGGGCGAATGGGTGCATCCTATGATAAGTAGTATGATTTCATGGTAACTGCGATGTGTGCATTGCATCCGTTATAGGAGCTGATCCCTCCACTCATTTTATATATTAATTAGAGGCAGCCCCTCTAATTACATGATGAGGTCACCCCTCTAAGTATTCATGCCGGTTGATATAACATGACCTATATTGGCTCTGGGCATATTTAAAATACAGATTTTCAAGATAAACTAAACATAAGTCTTTTCAGAAATATAAACCAGTCTTATGAGCTTAAACCAGGTTTTCCAAGACATACATTTATTCCGCTGCTACTCATCTCAATTCATTACTTGCTTATGTTTATGATTTACATTATATGTTATATATCCGCACACTTACCGTATTTCTCAGCCATATTTCTCTTTCCATGTCCCAATACGGAAGGTACTAAAGGGCAAAGTTAGGATTTCAAGAGTACGTACGTGGAATGAGGCGCCCGTCTTCTTTCATTCTTTAATGAATTTACATACTTTACTTTGCTGGACATTGTTTAGTCCTTTCCTTTACATTCTATACTTACGCATTTTGTGTATGGAGCTTATGTGGATCCGATGTTTGTTTCTGGAATCTTTTATGGTCATTTAATGTTTTAGACATTTACCTTGCACGCTTTGATGACACGCTATTATTATCCTGTGATATTCCATTTATCAAAATGGGGTGTTACAGTTTTGTTCGAGGATCCAAATATAACAATGAAGGTTCACACCAACTGACTTCTTTTTCTTGATTTTTCCTTACTCCCCATAATGCTGGGAAAATTGCTTCATCAAACTAGCAATCATCAAAATGTGCTGTAAATACGTCGCGTGTTAAAGGCTCAATATATCTTATAATAGAAGACGTTTCATATCCAACATAAATTCCTAATCTTCTTTGAGGACCCATTTTTGTGCATTACGGTGGTGCAATAGGAACATATACTACATACCCAAAAATTCTAAGATGGGATATGTTTGGTTCTTGACCAGAAGCAAGTTGTATAGGAGAGTATTTATGATTTGGACTTGGCCTCATTCAAATTAATGATGCAACATGTAAATTTTCATGTCCCCATATATATATAGGGAATTTAGTTTTAATTATTAATGGTCTAGCTATTAGTTGGAGGCGTTTGATCAATGATTCTACTAAACCATTTTGTGTCTGAACATGAGAAACTGGGTGTTCAACAATAATTCTAACTGAAATGCAATAATCATTAAAAGCATGTTATGTGAATTCTCTTGCATTATCAAGTCTCACTCTTTTAATTGTATAATCAAGAAAATATGCTCTTAATTTAATAATTTGAGCAAGAAACCTTGCAAAGGCCACATTACGAGAAGATAACAAGCAGACGTGAGACCATCTGCTGGATGCATCTATTAGAACCATGAAGTATCTAAATGGTCCGCAAGGTGAATGAATCGGGACACATATATCACCTTGAACTCTTTTAAGAAACAGATGTGATTCATTTTTAATTTTAAGGGGTAAAGGTCTTGCGATTAGTTTTCCAAGAGAGCAAGATGTACATAGAAGTACTTTATTTGTATTAGGGATCTTTTGATCTATCAGTGGATATTCATGTGGGCTTTCGAATATCCTTTTCATCACAGTTGATCCTAGGTGACCTAATATGTCATGCCATAAGCTAAATATACAAGGATCAGAAAAAAATTTCTTTTATTACCATATGTGCTTGAGCACATCGACATGTGTATGATGCCAACTAGAATGGAGCATTAGCAGATTTTCAAGTACTCGATTCTCATTTATGATATGTAAATATTTCTTGTTTCCAATAGTCCTTGACTAAGTATCATATCCGTTATATATTTATTTTTGAAACTTTGTAAGTTTCTTTTGGATTTTGGGGAATATAAATCATTCTCGATTAAGAGTTGTGTACCATTTGGTAACACTAAATTATCTTTTCCCACTCCGTCTATCAAGTTTGTAGGGCCTATAATTGTATCAGTGTGTGTAGCACCACTATCTGCTATGAATAGATTTTCATCCTTTGCTTGATATGGTGATCCTTTGGGACTCATTTTGAATATCTAATTTGAACATAAAAAAGAATAATGAGTGCACACAATGGATGTTATTTATTTATTTTACATGAAACGAAAACTAATAATACCTAGTTAAACAAAGTTACATAAAGGAAATTTATAGAAAGGGGGGGGTTGAATAGTTTTTAATGTTTTAAGGTCCTAATTAAAATCCTTTCAATTAGGTTTGTCCCAAAATTATCTTTTACTTGAACTAAATAGAGAGGGGACTATTATAGCACTAGTATAATTAAAGGTATATCGCACATAGAGAGCAATTGAGGGATCAAAACTAGCTCGACTAAACTAGTTTCATAGTTGTTAGGTTCAATTCTAATGCATTAACAATATCTAAAGACAATGAAATGCAATGTAAAAATGAAAGCATAAGTAAAGAGTAAGGAAAGAAACAACCTAAGGTAAGACACCATGATTTATAGTGGTTCAACAACGAAGCTCTGTCCTCGTTCCTACTCCACTCCTCGAGTACACCTTATTCAAGATTTCCACTATATCCACAAGCTCCCTTCTTGGCGGAGAAAATATTACAACGTTGCTTACATTAGTTTCTGACACTAAGCTAAATGTTGAGACCTAATATTAGCTAGGACCAATCTACACACGTCACCTACTTCACCATTTTCCGAGACAAGGCTAGATGTCGAGTTCTAATCAAAATCTAGAACCAATCTTTGCCGCCCATCTTCTTTTCCGACACAAGGCTAAATGTCGAGTTCTAATCCAAAGCTAGAACCAATTTTCACAACTCTTCACTTTCAAGTTTAGTGAGAACTCACAAGACAGATACACACATCACTTTATAGTTTAGTGAGAACTAACACACAAGACTTATTACAACTCAATAAGACATATCCAATTATACACATGTAACTTGGATCCACACAAGTCAAATCCAAGTATACACATATACAATGGATTTACACAAGAATAATCTAAGTATTCACAAATACACTGGATTAACACAACATTAATCCAAGTATACATAAATACATTGGATCTATGTGAGAACTCGAATTTTTTGGTATTATTTTATTCTTTTATTCGTGCTTCTTGAATTTTCCAACATGTTACATTTTCTTGTATTCTTCATACGTAAATCCTGAGATCTTGATGTTTTTAATAAATTATAATTTTAAGTATTTTCTGATCATTGATAATACTTTATTCAGAATTATAAAATTTCTTATTTTATTTTTCCATATTTATTTAAATCAAAGTTTTTGATTTAAAAGCACTCACTTTCATTTTTATAAAAGTTTACTCAATTCAACGAGTAACGAGAACTACCAGTGATCGCGATACTGACGGATGCCTGAAATTTTATGTCTTATTATCGATTGTTTCGAAACTTGATTATCTTGACGTTTTCGTTTTAATTACGATTTAAGTCGAATTGAATCCATATTATTACATTTTGTGTGCGTTTTAACTTTTGAGAAGTATTTTTACGAAACCCGACTCCCGTAAATTTATGAAAAGTCGACTAATAGTCATTTTAGTCAAAAACTATTCACTAATTGCAATCTTTACCCTAACCCCACTATATAAATGTTCTCCACTAACTATTTTTCTCATTTTTCAGTTACAAAAACACACACATCCTCCCTTTTCTCTCTTGTTTAACCCTCCCCCATCAACAACACCAAATCATCATCATCATTTGATCTAGTTAATTTCAATGAAAACCAAGCTTAATCCCATCCTAGAAATTCCATTGTGAGTCTTTTGATGGCATTTTTACCCACATGCAACAACTTTTATTTTCAAGAAATTTTTGCAAAGTTTGATAAAAAAATTGATGAATGCATGTGTTGTTCTTGTTGTTAAATATTTATTATGATCATTTTATGTATAACTTTTGATATGGGTTTTTGGTAAGGATGATATGCAAATGATTAGTATGGTTGGAAATTGGTTAGAGTTATATATAGTCAATATTAGGAGTATAGGTGCTGTTAAAATGAGTCAAAATGGTGATTTAATGTGATTATCAAGAGTGTGTTTTTGACCAACAGGTTTAGGATTGTTTTTCATGGGTCACAGTTTGACTAACGGTTGAAATGATAGGATATAGTTGTAGTGGTTGTCGAGATGCTCGTTTTGATATAAATTAGGCCTTCTAACTCAAAACGAGGAAGAAGTTACACTAGTTTGAATATTCGTGTACCGGGAGGCGAGTATCGACACAACATGAAATTGTTGTCGATATTTGGTCAAATCTCGGGGACTATAGGATGAGTTTCAAAAAGGTTCAAGGGTGTTCTTAGGCTCTAAACTTGGGGTCTTGAGTGTATTTTCAAACTTAGGTGTCAAGTTTACAATTGGTAATGGTTAATTGGGTCAAATTGGTTTTGCAATACAAAGGTACAAAACTGCCTGGATTTTAGAGTCTAGAAATGTGTTGAGCAGGTGGTTATAAAATATATATTTTTAGATGAAATTTAAACCGAGTTTTATTCAGGTCATGAGTGAGTTTTTCACCAAGTTTCATAAAAATCTGAGTTGTCTAAGTATGGGAAATCAGTGGGTACATTTGGTATGTACCGGCTGAGTGCTTCCGGGAGTACTTATCTTGATAACATAGTCTTGTAAAAGCGTCTAGTAAATTCACTTGTGTGGGGCTTGTTCTTGCATATATACTATGGTTTTGAGTTTATTCAATTGGTTCTACTAAGTATGAGTTTATACTTGAGTATATCAATAAAGTGTGCGCCTTATTTGGTAGGTTGTAGCTTTCGTGTTTACCAGGCATCTATATTGTCGGCGATCGTCATACTACTACTTTTTCTACTCAACTCTTGAATTTAGTTTTCACTTACCTTGTGGCTTAAGGTGAGTTCATAACCCTTTTTTTACTACTTTCACATTGTTTCTAAACGCGGGGTGAGATTATATATGGTGGAACATATTCATTTAAAACTGTATGCTATCCTGAACTTGTATGCTATCCATATCTTGTATGCTTTCCAGAGCTTGATGATTTCCAACAGTTTTTCATTGATTTTATTGCTTTTAGTCTATAGCCCCTAAGTTTCCTCTCTTGATCATGAACCGTTAATTTACTTGTGTTGCTAAGCGCGAATGTTGTGGGTGGATCCATCGACTGACTATCCCCATGTCATGTTGCGATTGTTTAAGCATTGACGCATTTAACATTTGAATTGTTACTTGAGTATTAGGGCTGAATACTCCCTAGAGGAACTTACATTGATGTTAAGCCTCGGTTCATGAACTAAAGAGCAATAATAACAGTTTTTGGACTATGGTTATCGTACGTATCCATTTTCCCTATTTCTTGTTTTACAAATGAATGCTTGTGTTCCACACCGTTATTGCTAAACCTATGAATATCACTCAACTTTTTGTTGACGATTTTACATGTTAAATCGCAGGTAATAATACTAAATTTTGCTTGGATGGAAGCCCGTATGATATTATCACAGCTTAGAGATTTCTATGTTACTTTTTAAAGTTTGGTTTTGGTAAAAGCTTTCAGAAGTTCATCTGTAATTTTTGGTAACTATATGTTACAAAACCATGATTAAATAATAGATTTTCTGCTTATAAAACTCTGGGACCTTTGTTTAAAAACTCTGATCTTTTATGATGTAATGTAAATGTTTTATTACGTCAATTTTGTGTCAACTTCATTTTATTGATTCTTGTACCATGATGTGACACCCCCATGCTGCCTATGTGTTTCCTTGACTGATTTTAGGGTTCTCACAGATTGGTATCAGAACGATGGTTATAGGGAACTGAGTCGTTTTCAAACTTAGTCTATAACCGAAAGTTCAAATATTTCATGTTTTAAGTGTCGAACATAGAATCTGCTAATGTTGTTCGATATCTGCGTGGTAACTCTCTAATCCTTATTATTTACTTTTAATTATCGTTGTAGTATTTCATTTCTTGATTTAATTTTGAAATATTACAATACCCTCATGACGATAACTACTATCTCTTTACAAATCTCTTGTGCTTCATGAATTTGTCATTGGATATTACTTGATTACATATGCTCTTACTGCATTTCTTGAATTCTTGTTCTTGTGAATTGATCTTGTTGCAATAATTTTATATTTTTATGACATTACATACTTGTATTCGGAGTGTGTATGCTGCCAACTATTCATACTCACTTTTCTGAGTACTATTGCTATTTCGTTTATGCGTGATACGACTGACCTTACATACTCGTTCGTTTTGGACCGCTTGTTTTTACCAACTCACTTTTATATGTTGTTCATACTCTCTTGATACCATTGTTTGGGATTAAGAATTGTTGCTTTCACTGAAACTTCCGATTTTCATTTTACTACCTTGTGTGTTACTTCCATTGTTAAATCTCTTTAAGATATCTATTTAGATATCCAAATTGTTTTTCGACCATCTGTGATTGGATGCCTTGAAAATTAGTCTGTAGACCATTGTGTAGCTCAATGTGTCTCCGAAAAAGACTAAAGAACATCGTGTGAGTCATACATCAAGAAGCATTCCTTGAATCAGTGTTGAATAATATAGTGGGTTTTCGTAACCTTGATTGACCTTTACGTCACCGTTTTACGCGTATATCGATTAAATATTGTGGAGTCCATTGATCGTTAGACTCAATGGTTATGAACCATTATATCTAGGTTGATCATCATTCATATGATAACATAGCGGAATAAGAACAATGATTAAGAACAAGGTGTTAACAAAGATGAATTCTCCCAAAGTGTGTTTGTATTAATAATTAACACAAACAACTCTAGGCATGTATACATTGAATCCCATGCCTAGAGATCAAAGCTTGTTGTAGGTTACATAGTGAATGAATAATATGAATAAAACCTAAGACTCTTGTTCCTTTTATAGTGGAAGGAACAGAATCTACAAGAGATCAAATCAAATAAACATCTAAATATTCTATTTAGATAAACTATATATTGTGTATATCATAAATAATATACTCAATATATTTCCTAAATAGAATTCTCCATCAAATCTTCAATATCCATCAGCGTTTGACTTTTTAACTGCGTTTGACTTTTGTTGACTTTCTATCAACGCTTGAATTGCTCTTGTCAACGCCCAGATTGCTCTTGTCAACGCTTGAACATATTACTTGATATTTTCTTCGATTTTGAGTTTCTGCCACATCAACTTTTTGACCCAACAATCTTCCCCTAGTTGATAGTGGCAAAACTCTATGTGTATCTCTTGTAAGTTGTACATGATCTTCAAGTTGCTTCCCCTCAAGTGTAGCACATATTTTCTTCCCCTTTTTGTCACATCAACAAGGAAGTAAACAATGTTGCAAGCTTTGAAGATTCTCCAAATGTAGGCTCTGTGTAATGATTTTGAAGAAAAATAAATAAAGTATTCTTGATGTAGAAGTAGAATAACCCAACCTTGTGTTCCATGTCTTGTACTATCCATGTGACTAAGAACTTATACTCCACCAAGTATAACGAGACCTCGATCTCTTGTCAATATTCTCATCCTATGTGAGACACTGAGCACGATAATGTAACTCCTTCAAGTGTTATGACAAGTCTTCATCACTAACCATGTAAAGCACGAACAAGTTACCTTTAAAGTCAGTGAATGGTACGCCACGACTTTAAGATATGATAGAACACAAACTTGCGAAAATCTTCTTCAATCATCAAACTTATCATAAGAATTCTTCCCCTTAAGCTAACACCTCTTCATGACAAGTCAATATCTTCATATGTAAAAGCTGTCAACGAATAACTCTTTCACAAGGCTATTCCGATTACATAATCCAATAAAATTCTTCATGAATGGTTGATAACTTACTTAAAAATCATTAATTCCTTTCAAAATATCCGAGCCATAAATATCATCATGATATTCTATATTAAAACGGAGATTCCATGTACCTTCGTGTGTAAAATCCACCTTTTTGTGTGCTTAAAACGTCCAATTTTCTCAAACAGCAGCAAACCTTGTGTTGTCCAATATCTTCTTCTGTCCAATATCTTTGGCAGATGTATTGTCCGATATCTGACAATACCTATCAACGTTGAAGCTCATATATCGGACGACACTGTCAACCTATCAGCGTTGACTTATTCTCGCAGCGTCGAATTTCCACTTGTCAGCGTTACATTTAAACCTGTCAGCGTCTATATTAAACCTTGTCAGCGTCTAAGGTTTAAACGTGTCAGCGTTTAATTTGCTAACATCAGCGTCATAATCTGTCAGCGTTGCATTCACTTTTCCTTGTCAACGTTGCTCCAAGACTTTGACAGCGTCAAAATAACAACCATCAACGTCACTTTTCACTTGTCAACGTTGAGTTAATTCACAGCAACGTTAAAGGCCCATGTTTGAATGTGAATTCTGCTTCGTGTGAACACACTGTTAAGGACCAATCACAACATGTTTACCGTGTGAACACAAACTTGTCGTCCAATCATAAGTCTCAAACCGTATGAATGCTAAATAGCCAAACCGTGTGAATACAAGTCCTTTGACCAATCACCCATCAAGCACCGTGTGAACACAATAGCATCAACCAATGAGAATTGAGAGGCTCACGGAGATACAATAGAAGAGCATGTAGACGATCAAAGCTTTAGATAACAACTATTAGGGTTTTGGCCGTGTGAATGCATGCTAGATTTAACGCAGATCGTGTGAACAAAAGACTTTTCCTTCTTATCAGCTTCAGGACAATTAGGAACAGCTATCCTTGTGGCAATAGCATTAGCAATCTTTTGAGCTTTGTTGAATGTGTTCCCATATTCAACAATCTCCCAAAGAGTGTAGTCATGGATGGCTATATATTGCTCAAAATTAGACTTCCAAAGCTCGAAGTTCCTGGCATCAAACATGGGAATTTTGATACTAGGGTTTGTGGTGTTGTTTTGTAGCAAAACTGGAGCAGGAGGCTGATTTGTGCCAGACATGATGTTTTTAGGGTTTTGAGAAATTTAGGGTTTTTTGGGTTTTTGGTGTTTTAGGGTTCTTGCGTTACTTAAAGATCAAAAGTTTCTCAACAAGCTCTGATACCACTTGTGGAGTCCATTGATCGTTAGACTCAATGGTTATGAACCATTATATCTAGGTTGATCATCATTCATATGATAACATAGCAGAATAAGAACAATGATTAAGAACAAGGTGTTAACAAAGATGAATTCTCCCAAAGTGTGTTTGTATTAATAATTAACACAAACAACTCTAGGCATGTATACATTGAATCCCATGCCTAGAGATCAAAGCTTGTTGTAGGTTACATAGTGAATGAATAATATGAATAAAACCTAAGTCTCTTGTTCCTTTTATAGTGGAAGGAACAGAATCTACAAGAGATCAAATCAAATAAACATCTAAATATTCTATTTAGATAAACTATATATTGTGTATATCATAAATAATATACTCAATATATTTCCTAAATAGAATTCTCCATCAAATCTTCAATATCAATCAGCGTTTGACTTTTTGACTGCGTTTGACTTTTGTTGACTTTCTGTCAACGCTTGAATTGCTCTTGTCAACGCCCAGATTGCTCTTGTCAACGCTTGAACATATTACTTGATATTTTCTTCGATTTTGAGTTTCTGCCACATCAACTTTTTGACCCAACAAATATTACTTGATTGACCATTCTTCGTTTCGACTTCGAATTACAACGTTCGTTGTACCTTGGAAACACCACCGTCATCTTCTAAATTCATATCTTATGATATAATGTGGTGCTTGTTTGGAATACAATTCTACTTCTATAAACTTGTATCCTCCCCTTTCATTAAATCTCCTCGCTCCAGGAGTGCGACTCGTTAATGTTTCATCTTTCTCGGTATGTCTTGTGCTTTTGGAAAATCACACCGCCAAGAGACCTTCCTACATTGCATCTTAAAATCTAAGACATGGATGTCATGCGTCTTTTTTTATTTCTTAGTTTATCGTTGGTATTCTTAAACCATTTTTATACTACGTTTTCTTTACATGCTTAACTATGCAATCTATTCTCTTTCGTCTTGTAGAATCCACAAGTCATGTATGTACACAAATTCCGGGTCGTTATGAAGTTTGATTAAATTTCAAGGTGTGTCGAAAAATATACTTTCTGCAGAAAAGTTACAAGTATATTAAAGATGTCGAGAAAATATTTTTATAAACTTTAGACATAAAAATATATTTCTATTTGTTGAGACGTTCGTTTAGGACATAAAATTCGACCCGAAAATCTTAAAAACGAGCAAGTTATCCGTTTGAAATGTAAAATTTAAGAACTTATTTATGCGTATTTCTAAAATATCATTTTGTTGACAGGTTTGATGCGAGGGCATTTCGTGCATTTTTTATCCGTTTCAAGTCTCGAGTAAAACTAGAAAGTTGTCGAAAACATCGTTTTACGCCAAATTGCTATAGACTTCGAGTCTTAAAAATGTCATTTAGCGAGTCAATTGGTCTGGTCAGACCTTAAAAGTATAACTTATAAGTCAAAGCTAATAGAAATTAAAAATATGGTTTGAAGCATTTTTGAGTTCGTATGAGCTGGTAAAACTTTAACGAATGAGATTTTACAACTACCAAGCATTGATTGCATTTGAAAAACGTTTAAATTATAAACTTTTCGGGTTGGTTGTATTATTCGAGAATAGATAATTTACTTTCTTAAAAGCATATTTATGTCAACTAAATTACGCGGCGAACGCATACAGATTTCCTTTATCCTCTATTTTATACATGACTTATTTGTCATATTATTTTATTATTCTTTTCTTCTATCGTACCACTGATTTGGGTCGAGGATTGAAATTCTTGTTTTCACATCTTTCGTTATCATTTGGACACGTGTCTTATGACGATTCCGGCTAAACCTTTCGAAATTCCATCATCTTGTAACCATTTCGCAAATTGTCTTATCGTTTACTCTTTATTCCTCTCGTTTTAACCACACACTATTTTGTAAGATATCATCATGTCACCAAATAAATTTAAACTGGTATTGTTTGCGAAACATTTTACAAAATGTTCTAGATTGGTCATTGTTTTACGATGTATTTTCACAAATTATTGAACGTTGGTCTTATAAAGAATCCTTGTGATATTGTAATTGTTGATTTAAATATTTAGCCAATTACTTACTTGTGAAAAGTATCATAAATCATTTTAAATCTTGTTATACAAATGGCATTATATGCATATTTTAAATCATATGACATGTAATACTGATTTGACGAAGCTGAGCATCGCATTGCTAGTCCTAAATTATGCATGGCCTGATCACCTATGCGTAATTTAGAAGGAGCCATGCGAGGCCTAATAGTAGTCACCTTAAATATTTTTACAAGAACCAAATTTTTTACTTATGTTTCTTAAAAAGTTAGATAAAATAAAGTTTGAAAACTGTTACATATTATGCTGATAGCACCTCTTTATAATATATGCGCATATTTCATTATCTTTTCTTGAACGAATTACGAGTCTGCGATTACGTTTTCTTTACTTAACGATCTTTGTTCTACTTATTACCTCATTTTCTCTTATGATATAATTCTCTGTATAGTTCGTTTAATTTCCGACCATTGATACCAGACTTGAAAGTTTCAATGTTTTTATGCTTCTTCATTGACAAACCTTCTCTATCTATTTTGGCAGACCTTCGAAATGTCTCTGGACGCGGATAATGATTTATGAGTAGACGTGGATAATGATTTTCTTTATCCGTCATGATGTGTGTCATACTCTATCGTCTCGAAATTCACTCATGTGAACTGTGCGATGATTTCACTCTCTAGTTGCTAATGTTGTTCATTTACTTGAATTATATACAAGTGACTTCTTAAGAATATTATTGATTCGAAAATTTGTGTGTGGATTTTCTCTTTTGATTGTGTATCGACCATCGAGAGCTTAATAGGCCGTTGTTGGTGACACCAACCACGCTCGTGAATTAACCATTTGCTAAATCCTTCGTTTCTTATTGTCCTTATCATTGATGCACATATTCTATCATGTTCGTTAAGAAATTGGTACAAATTTTGTTTTATTCCCTCGTGTTATTGCTTGCATACTAATTGTTGATTATTATTCGTTTCATACTCGTTTACCATCTTGTCAAATTTCGAAAACACGGATATATCCCATGTTTACCATTTGATGCTTTAAACATCTTCTTGGATTTCTAAAAATTATTATAAATTTTTAAGTTTGTTTTACAAATTCTATCAAGTGGTTAAATAACCAAAATAATCGTTTCAAGTTAAATGTTGGAGCTATTCATCCTCTTTGAAAGATTTATAACTAGTGTTTAAAAGGATGCCATGCTTTATCTTTTAAAGTATCATACTTTACTTTCCATTTAATGAAATTACCGATGTAATTTATACTTCTATTAATGATTCTAAATAATTTGGAAATGTGATTTTCTCCAATAGTAACAATGAACCCAAGTTTTAATAACAATTTCATACAATCATCCAAAAGTTCTTAAGCCGATCAAAATAATAATTTTGAACTGAGTTACTTTTACTTTGAAATCCTTATCAAGAAAATACTTTGAGTTTGAAAGTAATACCAAATCCTAGACAGATAATTGTGACAACTTGTATTTCATATGTCTATATGTAATTTATATTTCCCCTCTATTTCGCTAGTAAATATATTGTTACGTTTTAAGCACTACAAGAATGCAGGCGGATACCCACAGAAATTGATACGTGGGTGTTTTCCCCCGTATTACCCACTAGTTACCCACAATAACAGAATCTAGAGTCTAGAAGAAATTTCCCTCCATAATTTTACCCATAAATATACCCATTAAATAATATATCGTGTGTAGTTTGTGGCTAAATGATTCCCGCCAAAATATTTCCCATGCATTACACACAACTTAATTATCATAAGTAAAAACGTGGTTAATTTTGTGGGTAAATTTTTATTACCCACAAAATACACACATCTTTTATATTCGTTGGTAATATTCGTGGGTTATTTAAGGGTAACATTTATACCTCATAGCTTTTCACAAACCCACTTTCCTGTTTAACATCTCGAGTGTAATTTACATGGCTAAATATATAGTACCCTTTTATTAGACTCGTCCTTTATATTTTTGGGTAATTTGTTATGTGTAATTTGTGGGTAAAATTATGCCCATGATTATGACGCTGGTTAAATTTGATGCCTAGTGTGGGTGAGTTCTTGTTACCTGCTATTTGCACATATATTAATGTTTGTTGTCATTAAACTCGACCATAAAAAGAAAAGATCGAAACTCGAAGATAGGACACTACATAGAGCCGGACACACCCAGTAACCCCTATAGCGCACTTTGCAGCTTTTACTGCCTACCCAAACACACTAATAAACAGGTGTACCCGCTAACCCACATAGATAATTTGCAACATCTTTGACAGTATAAATAAAATCTAAGAGAGCTTGTTCCAGCAATTCTGCAATCCTAATTCTATGCTCCTAACAAACAGTAAATTTGTAATTGAAGTATTTCTTACCTTTAAGAAATATTATATCTGCTTCAAATTATTATTTAAAAAGATTAACCAAGGTCTCTTTCCACCTAAAAGACTCATAAGTAAAAGAAAGTTTTACAATCAAAATGTTGTCAAACGACCCTATCCTTAACCACATAAACATGAGTTATTCAAGAAGTTTAATACTTGAAGACATAAAATTAATCTAATTGAAGGAAAGTTTATCATTTTCATCTTCTGATTGTTGCAGTTCATCATCGTCATCGACCATATCAACTTGGATACCACTTGAATCATTGAGAGGTATTGTTGACATGTCAGCTGCATCGATTGAATGTGCTTCTACTTCATCATCTTTTAAGGCTGTATTTTCTTCAGGAAGATCAAATGTTGAATTGGCTTTGATTTTGCACACTGACCACCAATCAACTTTGTCACGTCGCAAGCTCGGATAAGGTGAATAATACACTTGTGATGATTGACTAGCCAAAACAAAAGGTTCATACTTCCTAAGCCTTCTTTTATGGTTAATATCGACTAGTTTGTAATCTTTATGAACCTTCATCCCAACATTCGGGGTTGTATCAAACCAGTCACACTTAAACAATACAACTCTTTTTATTGGGAGAGCGGGATACTCTAAATCTACAATCTCCGATAAAACGCCATAAAAATCAGTTGACATGTCACCATAATTAGTACCTTTAATGCACACTCCACTGTTAAACGTTGACCTCCCTGAACCATGCTCACTAGTGTGGAATTTATATCCATTGACAAAATACATCAGATACGTGGTAACACTCCTCAAGGGCCCTAACGCGACATCCTTAATGATTTGATTATCCACATTACATGTGTGTGCCTACAATTGACCGACGAAGTTATTACATGCATACTCACATATTAATTATAAAACCATAAGGGTTAAAATACTTACATAGTGATTAAACCAATCAGCAAATTCACTCTCAATCCGCTGGTCAACTTGGCCATCTGTTATGGTTGGATCGTTTTCCTTAATCTCTTCAACAAATATCCTTGAGAAACACACAAAGAAACTTTTTAGAAAGAAAAATTATATTAACGAACCAAACAAACAACAAATTATTCAAGAAACGACACAACTCCTCAAAAGGAGAACGAGACCCATGGAACGAGACCCATACATAAAACAAAATATGAATCCAATCCATTCAAAAGTTTTGAGTTAAATAATTGATTCTAATAATTATATAAAACGTAAGTAAATACTATGTTGAAACTTACTCAACATATTCTTCAATCTCAGCAAAATTCAGTAACACATATATTCTTGCAGCATCATACTCCTCATCTGTTAAGCGTCTTGATATTCCTTTTCCAGATGATCGACCATCAGCCATGAATATAGAGAGATTTCCTTCAAATTGTTCAGAATCACAGCCACAATCATTACGAGGCGCTGCATTCATCTTTGTTCTAACATGTGGCTCAAAATAATGTGAACAAAACATTGATGTTTCTTTAATTAAGTAAGCATTAGCAATTGAACTTTCAACCTTTGCTTTATTAGTCACTTTTCGCTTTAGTTTTCCCAAGAACCTGCATTCAACGAATATTTTCTTAATATCTCATTTACAATAAAGTATAAGATTAAAATTATTAGTTTAGTTTACCTCTCAAATGGGTACATCCAACGATATTGAGTGGGCCCTCCAACCTTTGCTTCATAAGGTAAATGCACAGGTAAGTGTTCCATAGAGTCAAAGAAACCTGGGGGAAATATCCTTTCCAGTTTGCACAAAATTAAAGGAATGTCTTCATGAAGTCTAATCATGTTCTCTTCTTTGAGCATAGTACACGTAAGATCTCTAAAGAACAAGCTTAGTTCAGTTAGAACTTTCCACACTACGGTTGGCAACAATTCACGAAAATCTATTGGGATCAATCTTTGCATGAACACGTGACAATCATGACTTTTCATCCCAAACATCTTGTACTTTTGCATATCAACACACCTAGACATATTTGAAACAAACCCATCCGGAAACTAAAGTTTTGAAACCCAGTCACAAACAACCTTTTTTTCCTCTTTACCCAGGGTATAACAAGATTTTGGATACTTCCCGGTTGATTCATTTTTCTCCAAATCCTTGCGCTTACAATAAATTTTTATATCCTCTCTCGCCTTTGCATTATCTTTAGTTTTTCCTTCTATATCCATCACTGTTTCAAATAAATTCTTGAAAAAATTCTTTTCAATATGCATAACATCCAAATTATGACGCATAAGATTAGTACTCCAATAGGTCAAATCCCAAAATATGCTTCGTTTCCTCCAACCGCATAACTTGCTAATGGAAGCATTTGATTCCACACCTCCGATTTCTGTAACTTTCTTTAATCCAAAGTTCTCAATTTGGTTGATAACCTCTATACCTGTTAGTATTTGTGGAGATGGAGACAACTCAACCCTATTCTTGATAAAGTCATTTTTTTCGTCTAAAAGGATGTCTTTCGGGTAGAAACTAGCGATGACAGTCAAACCATGAAACCTTTCGACCATTGGATAAGCTAAAAGCTTTTGTGTTGTCTAGACAATATGGACAAGCTTTCTTTCCCGATGTACTCCACCCAGATAACATTCCATAAGCCGGAAAATCACTTATTGCCCACAAAAGTGCAGCTCTCATGTCAAAATTATTTTCTTTTGAAATATCATATGTGCGTACACCCTTCCAAAGATCTAATAATTCTGCTATTAAAGGTTGCAAATATACATCTAACCTCTGCTTTGGATTCTTTGGTCCAGGTATAATAATTGTCAAAAACATATATGTAGAAATGCTAAATCGGATCCGGTGGTCAAATGTGGTGGTCAATGGTGGTGGTAGCCATTGTTGGCTTAGAGAGAGAGAAGAGAGGTTGAAAGTGAAAGTGTAATGTATTCCCAAATGAACAAATGACAATCAAAACCCCTCCTTGGAAGCTAAGGAGGGGTATATATAGTCACGCACACAACCTAAACTTTACAACGAGCCTAGTCTAGTCTAAATGTGCGTGTCTATGATAACTAACGGGAATTCTTAAATGTCGTCACATAAAGTGAGTTTCCAACAATCTTCCCCCATGGGACGACGTGTAGAATTCCTTACAATATTCTTCCTAACAAGTACAAAATAATTAAGAACAAGAGCTTTCATGAAGCGTCTAATGCTGATGATGTCTTATGAGGCCTTTGACTTCAAAACGACTCATCTTTAACTTGTAGTAGAAATACTGTAACGGCACGAGCTAAGTAACCCATACACTTCTGGTTAAGGAGAAGCTTCTGAATTAGCTTCCCCCTAATTCATGCCACGTAAACTTGATGTAGAAGCATTTTAAATAGCTTCCCCCTAAACCAACAATCCTCGTAAGCAACTTCAAAGCTTTCAATAAAGCTTAGAATGATTAAGCGCACAGCGGAATATAACTAGCAAATCCCATTATATAAAATGATAATGTTGCTAAGAGGGATTGAAAGTTTGGGGCACACCAAGTAGATCAACAACTTTTCTTCTCACGCTTGAATAATTCTTCTGAATTTTTCTTCCCCCTGAGAGTTCAAGTTATGCATACCAGAAAGAATCAAGACATTTCTTCCCCCACATAGTTGAAGAAGGTAAATCAATCCCAATTATGAAGCTCAAATACTGAAGTGGACACTTTATCCCATTCATGAAGTTGACATCGTAACACTAGAGTCAATTAAGTCCCGGAAATGCACATATCTTCTTCCGGAGATGCACCAGAGTCAATTAAGTCCCGGGAATGCAAATAGGATAATGATGATGTTTAATTGCAACAATCAAACAATTAAACCTCGAATCAGTAGTGTACCGTTTGGAGATTGAAAACGACACGAGTTAAAACACTGATTTTCTCTGCGGCTATGACAAATGTCATCCCGGAATATCTTCAAATCAAAATAAGGTATGAAGTTCATCACGTGTACTCGTTGAGTGTTCAATGTGTCTTCTTCTTCCCCCTTGATGGTTTCGAAACTCGGAACCATTAATAAATTGTACGCACATGAACCTGAAATCTCGTGAGAATAATAAATAAGCTGAATTATATATTTTGTGAGAATCAGCTGTTGATCGAAAATCTCTTCTCATAAACTCTCCATGGCCACCTTTACCAACCCACGTGAAAGCAATTTGAAGTGACCACTGAAAGAATGAACCAGATACATCAAACGCGAAGCTGAATAAAAATCCTTCGATCTTGTGACTTAAGCTTGCACTATTGTTGAATGAAGAACGGTGGAGAAATCTCTATGTACTCAATGCATCACTGAAGAAGTCTATAAGCACAACACCTCTTGAAATTATCCACGTCGACTAAGCGCGTGACACTGAGTACAACAATGTAACCCCTTTAAGTGATAGTTATCTGAGTCATCAACCATCCACCCCGAACCCGGAAACCAGATAACCAAGTCTTCATTCTAGGATTAAGCACGAGCAAGTTATCTAGTAAAAGATAAAATAAATACACGCCTTCGAAAAATCCGTCTTCAACGTCACGTAATTAATACCCGATCAAACAAAATCTGTAGCCACTAAAAAATCGCCCATTTTTTCTTGGTCTCGTCTTAAATAAATTCTCGTCACATTTGTCACTTCATTTTGTCGCGTCACATTTCTCGTCACCCAATCAGTGTCAAGAATAAATTAAAGAACCACAAATGCAACAAAAAAACCACAAATTCAAAAAAGGAACTTGTTTGTTTGAGCATCCATTCTCCTTAACAATGTCTCGTCACTTTTTGTCTCGACCCGATGACGACCGAATTATAACTTAGTACACAAAATTTATTTAAAAAATTTGTTAAAAAAATTGTGTGTATTTAAGTTAATATACACGGTCCATTGAGATTCCATGCCCATCAATTTGAAAACTAATTCCTGGCCCATCAATTTGAAAACTAATACTTGGCCCATCAATGGTCCATTACCCGGTTATAACACTCGGTTATAAGGTCAACATGATTTGGTAATGGTGCCTAAACATATTATTGATCAAATGCATATGGCCCTCAGACAATCCGTAGATACGAATTCCACCCTAACTGCTGAGCTTGCGTTGCATAAAGAAAAGGTCAAAACTTTTGAAATGGTCCCTCAAAAAGAGAAAATAACATGTTCTGAATTTGACCAATTTCGTTTTGAAAAGATTGAACACTTGAAAGAAATAGAATCATTAAAAGCTAATCTTTCCAATGAATTAAAAGAAAAAGAGTCGGTTGTCAATGATTTTCAGAAACTTAAAATGGATTTCGAAACTCTCGAGTCTAAAAAGGTTGAATCGGAAATTAACGCTACCAAACTTCTTAAATTCAAAGAACAACATCTTTTAAAACAATACGCTTCCACAGAAAAGGTTCATCTTTTAACTAGATCATTTAAAGAATTCGAACTCAAGCGTCTTCAAGATTTACCACCTAATCCCGGTTATGCAAAACAAGCTCAGGAATATATTCCCGGTCTTTATGATATGACCATAATTGGCAAATCGAAAGAAGCACCGTTTGTTCGTAGTTCTGAGGAGACACAGTCACTTGAGGATGAAACTCATTCTAAAATGCTTTCAAAATTCCATACAATTGATTATGATCAACATAACAAAGATCAATTTTCGAAAAAGACACGCATTCGCTTACAAAAGGAATTAGCAGAATTAACAGTTCTTGTGCCCCAAAGTTTGTCAAATGAAAACCTTCCTAGTACGTCTCCTACACTCGTCAAAAAGGATTTAACGAAGTTAATTCCACCGGTAAGTAAGGCGTCCGTTAACTTAAATACGGTTCACCAACACTTAGCCGATTTTGACAAGGTCATTTTGGAACGTACGACGGCCACGGCCATAACGGAAGGTGAATGGAACTTTGAGCACACTAGAGCTGCGTTTCGAGATGAAATTGTTCCGTTTGTAAACAATGTTAAAGCTTGTCTTCGTAATATTGATCAAGATTTGTTTTTAGAAATAGAAGAAGTTAGACGTGTTTTCAATGAAATGGAAGATGCTTATGAAAACAGTTTACTTGAAATAGAACGGGTTTCACGCCATAATGATCTGCTTCTGAATCAAGTGATGTCTCATGATATAGTTTCTGTCTGTGTGAATACAAGTGTTGATAATGATTCTATTGTGCATAATGTTGAATCTGTGGATAATATGGTAGATAGTACTTGTCACGAATCTGACGCTGAATTTTTAAAGCTTCAAGATTCATATTCATCGCTTTCAAAACGTTTTGATGAGATTCAAACACATTGTATTTCGCTTGAATGCAAGCAACAATTTATTCAAGAAATCTTTGAAACGTCATTCGAAGGTGTTAATATCGATGATGCAAATTTTGAAAAGAATTTTCGATTGAATTTACAATCAAAACAGTGTCAGCCAAGTGACAAAGTTGCTAACTCTTTGCCGATAGACATAGAGAAATCTAAGGAGCTTAACTGTGTGAACGTACTTGAGGCCGCTGAGAATTTTAAACTTGATCTAGATAATCGAGTTTCCAAGATTTTGTCCAAAGTTGATAACTTAAAACAGAAAAATACACGACTCTTAGATTCAGTAAAGCCCGCATGTGTTGATACCACCCGCACAGAATCAATCATTGATTGAACAATTGAATCGAAAGTCGGTGGAAATATCTGATTTGAGGGAACAAATTTGTGATAAGAATCTGGTCTTGGTTGAGTTAAAGGAAACACTTCGAACTCTAAAAGGTAAGAATGTTGTGGATAACGCAACCACTATCTCAGCATCGTCCTCTAGTGCAATCAAAAGGAACCTTATAGCCGTCACACCACTTAACAAGGGCCCTAGGACTAAACCATCTCAAACTTTGGTCACTAAAGATAAGGCGGAATCAAAACCAGCTTCTAATATTCCCGTGTTGCCTTCTATAGGAGTAAGCACCACTACTAAGGCTCAAAGATCTAAGCTTAAGAGAAACAAGAAGAATGATAGGATCTTTCCCCCATCTAGTAGTCAAGTGAAGAAGAAAGTAGAAGCCCATCCTAGGAATGTTATTTCTGTTTTGAATAAAAAGAATCATGTAGCTAAACCTAAAGGCTCTGTGGTTGTGCAGCGTTCTAAGCCTACTGTGAATTCTAATTTGAAATGTTGGAATTGCAATGAATGTATGTTTTCTAGTCGTCATGATTCTTGCCTTATTAACCATGTGAATGAGATGCATGCCCGGAAAAATGGATTAGAATGGAAACCGACTGGGAAAGTGTTAACTCAAGTTGGTTGGATGTGGCGCCCCACTGGTAGAACTTTCACTATAGTAGGAAATATGTGCCCTTTGACTAGGATCACTCCCACTAAAGCGAAGAAAGCGTGCCCTTTAACTAGGAGTACCAAGGCTACCAAAACACAAGTGTGTCCTTTAACTAGGAACACCGACACTACTGAAGGAACCAAGTGCCCTTTAAATAGGTCTACTCCCACTGTAGTGCCAGTGAATAATCCAAAACCTAAGAAAGTTGGAACAGTAAAACCAGTTAGTGCTAAAACTATCATTAGAAAACGCAGGAAATCTAAGGGTCTCAAAAATGTTAGCAATTCTGATAATTCTATATCTATATCTGCTAACACTCCGGAACCAATAGTTTCCAATGCATTGTCTACTGTTGTTATTGAAAACAGGTGGTCCAAATTGTTATCTGGTATTTGGACTCTGGTTGCTCCAAGCATATGACCGGAGATCGCTCTCAGCTCAGAAATTTCGTCAGCAAGTTTCTTGGTACGGTTCGATTTGGTAATGATCATATTGCAAAGATAATGGGTTATGGTGAATATCATATTGGGAATGTTATAATTTCAAGAGTGTATTACGTGGAAGGTCTCGGTCACAACTTATTTTCTGTGGGACAATTTTGTGATGCAAACCTAGAAGTTGCTTTTCGAGAGCATACCTGCTTCATTCGTAATTTGGAAGGGGTTGATTTATTGAAAGGTACTCGAGGGAATAATTTGTATACTTTGTCTCTACAAGACATGATGGCCGCTTCTCCCGTATGTCTTCTCTCCAAAGCATCGAAGACTAAGTCATGGTTATGGCATCGACGGTTATCTCATCTTAACTTTGACGCTATTAATCACTTGGCGAAAAACGAACTTGTTCGTGGTATTCCTAAACTATCATTTCACAAGGATCATTTGTGTTCCGCGTGTACAATAGGGAAAAGCACTAAGAAGTCTTACAAACCCAAGACTGAAGACACCAACCAAGAGAAACTTTATCTGTTGCATATGGATCTTTGTGGGCCAATGCGTGTTGAAAGTCTTAGTGGCAAAAAGTACATCCTCGTCATTGTCGATGATTACTCTCGGTTTACATGGGTGAAATTTCTAAAAGCAAAAAATGAGGCACCTAAATTCATCATCAGATTTCTCAAGATGATTTAAGTGCGTCTCAACACTACTGTCCGACGCATTCGTACAGATAATGGAACCGAATTTGTGAATCAAATTTTGCGTGATTATTATGAAGAAGTTGGCATATCTCATGAAACATCCGTTGCACGCACTCCACAACAAAACGGTGTCGTTGAAAGGCAAAATCGCACACTTATGGAAGCTGCTTGAACGATGTTAATTTACGCAAAGGCTCCATTGTTTTTATGGGCAGAAGCAGTATCTACAGCAGTGTACACCCAAAACCGGTCACTAATTCGTAAACGCCATGGTAAAACACCTTATGAGCTTCTCCATGGAAAAGTACCAGATTTATCATATCTTCATGTATTTGGTTCTCTTTGCTATCCAAACAATGATGGTGACAATTTCGGAAAACTTCAACCAAAGGCTGATATTGGTATTTTCATTGGTTACGCACCCGCAAAGAAGGCATTTCGAATCTACAACCGTAACTCTCGCAAAATCCTTGAAACTATGAATGTTGATTTTGATGAGTTGACAGCAATGGCTTCTGAGCAAAGCAGCTCTGAACCCGCACTTCATGAAATGGGACCCAGTAATATTAGTTCTGGTCTTGTCCCAAACAACCCTACTTCATCATTTATACCACCTAATAGGAATGAATGGGATACGTTGTTTCAACCGTTCTTTGATGAATTCTTTACTCCTCCAACTATTGTTGCTCCAGAACCTGAGGTAATAGCTCCGGTAACTGAAGTTGTCGCTCCAGCAACCGCAGCACAATCAGATACATCTTCACCTACAATTGGTCAAGATATACCATCCACAAGTAATTCTCAACCAACACATGTAACAACTACCCACGTCATGCATATTGATGATGAAGAGGATGATGATGATCACGATTTGGAATTCGCTCAAATGCGTGAACTTCCATTCTTTGGTGTACCTATTCCCAACCCTAATCAAGCCGGGTCGTCCACCATAGAGGAAGCTCCTTCTATAGTTTACTCCAATCCACGGATTCGTGAACATGACAGCAAGTGGACAAAGGATCATCCTATAGATTCTATTATTGGTGACCCTAATCGTCTGGTATCCACACGAAGTCAGTTACAAGAAAGTGCAATGTTTTGTCACTTTGATGCTTTTCTCACTGAAGTTGAACCTAAGACATGGAAAGAAGCTTTTACTCAATCCTGTTGGATAGAAGCTATGCAAGAAGAACTTAATGAGTTTATACGTCTTGAAGTATGGGAACTTGTCCAATGCCCGGATCAAGTGCAGTTACTCACTTTGAAATGGGTTTACAAGGTGAAACTCGATGAGTTAGGCGGAATATTGAAAAATAAAGCTCGACTAGTAGCTCGTGGATACAAGCAATTATTGGGCGTCGACTTTATGGAATCCTTTGCACTTGTTGCCCGTTTGGAAGCTATTAGACTATTCCTCGCTTATGCAGCCCATATGAATATGATCGTCTATCAGATTGATGTGAAGACGGCATTTCTTAATGGTGAAATCAAGGAAGAAGTCTATGTTCAACAGCCGGATGGTTTTGTGAATCCTAATTATCCTAATCATGTGTACAAGCTTAAGAAGGCTCTCTATGGGTTGTAGCAAGCTCCACGCGCATGGTATGATCTATTGTCACAATTCCTCATTACTCAAGGCTTCACAAAAGGCAAGGTGGATCCCACGCTGTTCATTCAGAAACGAGGTAAAGATATGATTATTGTACAAATATATGTTGATGATATTATATTTGCAGCCTCGACCCAAACCTTATCGGATGAGTTTGGGACACTCATGTCTTCCAAGTTTAAGATGTCAATGATGGGCAAGGTATCATTCTTCTTAGGTCTTCAGATATCTCAGAGTCCCAGAGGCATCTTTATTAATCAATCCAAATATGCCCTTGAATCGCTTAAGAAATATAAGATGGAATCTTGCGACCCCATGGGCACTCCAATGGTGGAGAAATCTAAGCTTGATGCAGATCCACATGGAGTTGCCGTTGATCCGACACTTTATCGTGGAATGATCGGTACTCTTCTGTATATCAGAGCCAGTCGACCTGATCTTCAGTTTGCTATATGTATGTGTGCCAGGTATCAAACTAGGCCTACTGAGTTACACTTAGCTACTGTTAAAAGGATCTTTCGATATCTTAAAGGAACCATTAATCAGGGACTTTGGTATTCGAAGGACTCTTCTATTGCACTAATGGCATATGCAGATGCGGATCACGCGGGTTGTCAAGACACAAGGCGTAGCACGAGTGGAACTTTGCAACTACTAGGAGATCGACTAATCAGTTGGGCATCGAAAAGGCAGAAAAGCGCTGCAATTTCAAGTACGGAAGCAGAATACATAGCTATGTCCGGTTGCTGTGCTCAAATTCTTTGGATGAGATCGCAATTAACCGACTATGGTCTAGGTTTCAACAAAATTCCGTTGTACTGTGACAACAAGAGTGCAATTGCCTTATGCTGCAACAACGTTCAATTCTCCCGGTCGAAGCACATTGACATTCGCTACCACTTCATCAAGGAGCAGGTGGAAAATGGAGTAATCGAGCTTTACTTTGTCCGATCTGAGTATCAATTGGCGGATATTTTCACGAAGGCTTTAGATCGCGCTCGAATTGAATTTTTTGCCGACAAGCTAGGAATGAGAACTTTCTCGCCTGAGACTCTAAAGGAACTGGCAGATGAAGCGAAAGAATAGTGGTGGTAAAACTATTCTCCGTATCCTTGGTGATCATTTGTATATATTGTTTGTATTTTTATCCACAAAAGCAAAATACAAAAATATAAAACCATATAAAAACAAAAAAAAAACAAAAAATTGAAAATCTAGAAAAATCCAAAAATATTTTTACTTTATTTTTCAAAGGCATGTCTTTTGGTACGATAATATTTACGGCCTTAGAAATGTCGATTAATATTGACACGGCGCCATAAATAGAGTTCGTACAAAAGTTGTAAATATTTCATAAAACATGCCTAAATGGCTTGTAGTTATTTCAGACTGCAACCCGGTTTTCATATTAAAGTCAAGTATTTCTTATGAAAGCTTTGGCTAACAACGGGAATTAATTTTCTCGGGCAAGGTTTACTTTAAAACCTTGTAAGGGATCAAGTTTACTTTATGACTTGGTCTAACACAAATCTATGTACGTTTCAGTGCATTTATTTGTTAAAACAAGAGAAGTCTTGTTTTTATGAAGCTATCATCTCTACAACCATAGCAATCTACAATTGGTATCTACATACTCGACGATGCGACTACTCAACCGACGACTACAACTCTTTCAATAGAACACGGGTCAACAATTGAGGGGGAGCAATTGTCAAGAATTCAGAATCTTCGATGCCGAACGTGCCAAGCTCACTAACTGGTGTCAAGACAACAATACCAATCGTACACGTGGTGTTAAGAGATGACTTCAGACGTGACGAGGCGACCAACATATGCTGAAAAGAACCATTTGATCTTATCATATGATGTTCCATCTATCAGGTCCAACCTTGTCAATTCTTTTTAATATGGTGAATATGTGATCATGCTACAATTCGATACCATATCTCATACATTTGGTATCATGAAGATAAAATGGACTTGCATTTTTCTTCCCAAAACCTTTGTTAAAACTTCATTAAAGCAATTGATATTAAAAACATCGATTGGGTTAATTTTTTTAATATGGGGGAGAAAATGTGATTTAATATGGGATATTATCACAAATGGTTTGACTTAATGTGCTGGCTCATCCCGACGTATGCGAAAAGTTTTCGAATATCGTGGCATATGTTAAGGGGGAGCAAAATGGATTTGCTATATCAAAATGGATTTTCATGGTGACATATACTTACCCAAAACCCATTTATCTCACGACGATGAAGATTGTGGTGACATAAGGATGGTAGGATAGGTTAAGTCCTATGATTCTTCCAGAACCAGAGGAATCTTCCCAAGGACATTCCATAGCTAGAAATAGTAGTCCTTAGGAAAGTTGGAGAAAGATTGTGAACGCAGCTGAATGCCGACCAAGTACTTAAGCTAGCACTGGAACAATCACAACAAGGTGCTAGTTATGACGTATTGGTAAGCATTGAAGGGGTTGAAGAATGAAAAAGAATTGTAAAGATAAAGGGTGTAAAGAAAGAAGCCCTCCTTACAACTTTAGGCAGAAACCGGGTCAATACAATATGCTATTGAGATCATTTTAATGATGCTTGATATTGAAGACAGACATCATGGACCCAGTGATGCAATGCACAACCCATCCCAGCTAACTCAGATATCTCTCAAAAGGTATTTGTTTTAATCACACGGAGACAACATGTTATCTATCGATTTATTCACTCCGAATAAATTGGTATTGAAAAGGTGGCACTCCTCTCCAGCCTCCGATCACTAAAATCCAAAGTGCACGATCGAGTCTAGAGCCATTTGAGATCATCAAATATCTCATTAGGACACACTTTCATATTTCCTTGCTTCTTCACACACTGTGAAAAGTAAGAAAGATCTTAAGAGTCCTACGCAAAATCTTCATGATCTTGCCTGAACATCCGAGTAATACGAAAGTATTTACAATGAAGATGGAAATCCTTCTTGAGCGAATATCAAAAAGCTCATGGTAGGTGACTTGTGCGATTCTTTATGAATCAAACTTGTGATAACTGGAAACCAACAGCTGTTTAATTCTTAACTGAATTTAAACACGTTCCAGGCCTCTACGCAATATCTTAGTGATCTTGCCAGAACACTCAGAGTGATACCTTAGTGTTCATAGTGATGAGTGGAAATCCTTCTAGTGTTAACCTCAAACAGCACTTGGTAGGTAACTTGCAAGATTCTATACGAATCAAGCTCGTGACAACTGGAAAGCAACGATGGTGCGGTTCTTAATTGAATTCACTTGTTCCAGGAACATGAATTGACGGCTTTAAATCATGCAGATATTTTTATTCAAAAGATTCACTCTTTATGTTCGCAGTCAGCTTTGGACGGTCGAATAAAGAGAACGGGTTTACCCGCGAAATTCTGTCAGGAAGTTACTTAATTAAAACTATCCGTCACGGGTACGATATTTTATATCATCCAACGGTCTTCACCGACCGGAGGTAAAATGCTACCGAATTAGAATGAAATGTTCAAAGCCATTTCGTTCGTATCTACTTATGTTGCGGCATTTGAAGAAGGTGGCGTTGCGGGATCCAAGAAGAAGTCGTCCCCGCATGCTTATACTTTATGCACTTAATATCACATTTAATTCAAGAAAGCCTAAAAGTTAAGTCTTCCGCTGTATCAAACTCTGAAGCTTTCAAGAATTACGAAGGTATAAGTATGTGGGACATGGTGTCACGAAGAGGCGAAGATCACAAGTGAAGGATGCACAAGATTAAGGCAAGAGATCAATGCTAAAGATTGATATCAAAGATCACATCAGCATGTTCACCAGAAAAGAAAAAGAAAAAGAAAGACGAAGACTACGAGCTCAAGACAAGCATAGTATGCTAGGTTTTTCTTATTACTGTAACTCGGGTAACGCCCTTGTTTGGAGTGACCTCCCTTAGGGGGAGATTGTTGGAAATACGTTTTACGTATTAGAAAGGATCGGTCACTCCAACAATAGTCCATGTTATAGGTCGTAGTTTAGTTATTTACATTTATTAAACAAAGCCCAAAACCGAGCCCATGGATTGTATGGGCCGGCGGCCTAATGTAAACCCAAGCCCATCTCATGGGCTTGGGTATATAAACCCTCTCCTTTGATGGAGAGGGTGTGTGGTTATTCACTTTTTCACATAGTTCTCTTAAGTTTCTCTCTCTAGAAGTGTGTATAATCCACCATCTCTCTATCTCTTTCTCTCTCTAAAAACATAAGCAAGATTTACAATCCTACAATATATAGGTCTTTCATACACATCTATGGGGGCAAGTTATATGGTGTCACAATGACCGGCCAACAAGAATATTGTTTGCCAGACTGGCCAAATGGTTGAAATCCATCAGTGCATAACCCTAATCTTACATTGCGCTTCTCTAATGCGAAAGTAGGATTCATACGATCAAAATGTTTCCATGCCTCGGCATCAGATGACTGGAACATTACACCATCCGTTTGAACATGCTCATCATGCCATCTCATATGCTCGGCTGTGACTTTTGAAGCGTACAACCTCTGTAACCTTGGTACAAGAGGAAAATAATGCATAAAACAGTGTGGTACTTCAGTTCTCCTCTTTTTGCCACCCCTCTTTCTTTGTTTATAACGAGGGTGCTCGCAAACTTTGCAAATTGTTGCATCGATATCTTTATCCCAATAAAGCATACATCCATTAATGCAACAATGGATTTTCTCACATGGAAGGCCGAAATTAGAAGCATACTTTTTTGTGTCATAGAAACTACCAACCAACTTGTTATCAGAGGGTAAAGCGTCCTTAAACAATTTCAGTATATCATCATATACCTTTTCAGTAATACGACCCTCTGACTTAATGTTTAACAACCTTGCAACCATAGACAATTGTGAAACATTTGAACAACCTGACCATAATGGTTCATCTGCTTTATGAAGTAAATCATATAACTTTTGAAATTAAAAGTATAACTTATAAGTCAAAGCTAATAGAAATTAAAAATATGGTTTGAAGCATTTTTGAGTTTGTATGAGCTGGTAAAACTTTAATGAATGAGATTTTACAACTACCAAGCATTGATTGCATTTGAAAAACGTTTAAATTATAAACTTTTTGGGTTGGTTGTATTATTCGAGAATAGATAATTTACTTTCTTAAAAGCATATTTATGTCAACTAAATTACACGGCGAACGCATACAGATTTCCTTTGTCCTCTATTTTATACATGACTTATTTGTCATATTATTTTATTATTCTTTTCTTCTATCGTACCACTGATTTGGGTCGAGGCTTGAAATTCTTGTTTTAACATCTTTCGTTATCATTTGGACACGTGTCTTATGACGATTCTGGCTAAACCTTTCGAAATTCCATCATCTTGTAACCATTTCGCAAATTGTCTTATCGTTTACTCTTTATTCCTCTCGTTTTAACCACACGCTATTTTATAAGCTATCATCATGTCACCAAATAAATTTAAACTGGTATTGTTTGCGAAACATTTTACAAAATGTTCTAGATTGGTCATTGTTTTACGATGTGTTTTCACAAATTATTGAACGTTGGTCTTATAAAGAATCCTTGTGATATTGTAATTGTTGATTTAAATATTTAGCCAATTACTTACTTGTGAAAAGTATCATAAATCATTTTAAATCTTGTTATACAAATGGCATTATATGCATATTTTAAATCATACGACATGTAATACTGATTTGACGAAGCCGAGCATCGCATTGCTAGTCCTAAATTATGCATGGCCTGATCACCTATGCGTAATTTAGAAGGAGCCATGCGAGGCCTAATAGTAGTCACCTTAAATATTTTTACAAGAACCAAATTTTTTACTTATGTTTCTTAAAAATTTAGATAAAATAAAGTTTGAAAACTGTTACATATTATGCCGATAGCACCTCTTTATAATATATGAACACATTTCATTATCTTTTCTTGAACAAATTATGAGTCTGTGATTACGTTTTCTTTACTTAACGATCTTTGTTCTACTTATTACCTCATTTTCTCTTATGATATAATTCTCTGTATAGTTCGTTTAATTTCTGACCATTGATACCAGACTTGAAAGTTTCAATGTTTTTATGCTTCTTCATTGACAAACCTTCTCTATCTATTTTGGTAGACCTTCGAAATGTCTCTGGACGCGGATAATGATTTATGAGTAGACGTGGATAATGATTTTCTTTATCCGTCATGATGTGTGTTAGACTCTATCGTCTTGAAATTCGCTCATGTGAACTGTGCGATGATTTCACTCTCTAGTTGCCAATGTTGTTCATTTACTTGAATTATATACAAGTGACTTCTTAAGAATATTATTGATTCGAAATTTGTGTGTGGATTTTCTCTTTTGATTGTGTATCGACCATCGAGAGCTTAATAGGCCGTTGTTGGTGACACCAACCACGCTCGTGAATTAACCATTTGCTAAATCCTTCGTTTCTTATTGTCCTTATCATCGATGCACATATTCTATCATGTTCGTTAAGAAATTGGTACAAATTTTGTTTTATTCCCTCGTGCTATTGCTTGCATACTAATTGTTGATTATTATTCGTTTCATACTCGTTTACCATCTTGTCAAATTTCGAAAACACGGATATATCCCATGTTTACCATTTGATGCATTAATCATCTTCTTGGATTTATAAAAATTATTATAAATTTTTAAGTACGTTTTACAAATTTTATCAAGTGGTTAAATTACCAAAATAATCGTTTCAAGTTAAATGTTGGAGCTATTCATCCTCTTTGAAAGATTTATAACTAGTGTTTAAAAGGATGCCATGCTTTATCTTTTAAAGTATCATACTTTACTTTCTATTTAATGAAATTACCGATGTAATTTATACTTCTATTAATGTTTCTAAATAATTTGGAAATGTGATTTCTCCAATCGTAACAATGAACCCAAGTTTTAATAACAATTTCATACAATCATCCAAAAGTTCTTAAGCCGATCAAAATATTTATTTTGAACTGAGTTACTTTTACTTTGAAATCCTTATCAAGAAAATACTTTGAGTTTGAAAGTAATACCAAATCCTAGACAGATAATTGTGACAACTTGTATTTCATATGTCTATATGTAATTTATATTTCCCCTCTATTTCGCTAGTAAATATATTGTTACGTTTTAAGATTTGTCATGTATTACAGTTTGCACGATTTGCAATTCCTTGTCGATTATCAATCTTAACTTGTTTTAGTGCAACTTGTCCGTCTAAGAAATTCTCTTGTTCAATATATCCATTTATATTTCTTCGTACTGAAAGGTTATTATTTCAATCCGGCTTTGAAATAATTTCGAAAAGGAGTTAACAAGCTGAAGCGTAGTTGGAATTCCAATTGATAAGGTTCGATATGGTGCAGAAATTACCTGGAAAGCAATGAATCAATTCTAAAATTTTTATCTCCACTTGTTCGCATCTGCTTCCGTCTCCAGTTGAACTCTGAGGGACCATAGTTCCTTTAGGGGGGTCGACTGCAAAACTCGTATTTTTCCGGAATTACTTTATTCTTTTATCCGTGCTTCTTGAATTTTCCAACGTTTTACATTTTCTTATATTCTTCATACGTAAATCCTAAGATCTTGATATTTTTAATAAATTATACTTTTAAGTATTTTCTAATCATTGATAATACTTTATTCGAAATTATAAAATTTCTTATTTTATTTTTCCATATTTATTTAAATCAAAGTTTTTGATTTAAAAGCACTCGCGTGCATTTTTACAAAAGTTTACTCAAATCAACGAGTAACGAGAACTACTAGTGATCGAGATACCGACAGATGCCCGAAATTTTATGTCTTATTATCCGTTGTTTTGATACTTGATTATTTCGACGTTTTCGTTATAGTTACGATTTAAGGCGAATTGAATCCATATTATTATATTTTGTGTACGTTTTAACTTTTGAGAAGTATTTTTACGAAACTCGAGTCCTGTAAATTTATGAAAAGTCGACTAATAGTTATTTCCCGCTTTTTAACTTATACTTTGCATTTTAGTCCAAAACTATTCACTAATTGCAATCTTTACCCTAACCCCACTAACTATCTTTCTCATTTTTCATTTACAAAAACACACACATCCTCCCTTTTCTCTCTTGTTTAACCTTCCCCCATCAACAACACCAAATCATCATCATCATTTGATTTGGTTAATTTCAATGAAAACTAATCTTAATCCCATCCTAGAAATTCCATTGTGATTCTTTTGATCCCATTTTTACCCACATGCAATAACTTTTATTTTCAAAAAAATTTTGCAAAGTTTGATCCAAAATTGATAAATGCATGTGTAGTTATTGTTGTTAAATCTTTATTATGATCATTGTATGTATAAATGTTGATTTGGGTTTTTGGTAAAGATGACATGCAAGTGATTAGGATGGTTGGAAATTGGTTAGAGTGATATATAGTCAATATTAGGAATTAAAATGAGTCAAAACGATGATTTAACGTGATTTTCAAGAGTGTGTTTTTGACCAGCAGGTTTAGGAGTGTTTTTTGTAGGTCAATGTTTGACTAAAGGTTGAGATGATAGGATATAGTTGTAGTGGTTGTCGAGACGCTCGTTTTGATATAAAGTAGGCCTTCTAACTCAAAACGAGGAAGAAGATGTACCGGGGGGCGAGTATCGACACAACATGAAATTGTTGTCGATATTTGGTCAAATCTCGAGGACTATAAAATGAGTTTCAAAATGGTTCAAGGGTTGTTCTTAGGCTCTAAACCTAGGTCTTGAGTCTATTTTCAAACTTAGGTGTCAAGTTTAAAACTGGTAATGGTTAATTGAGTCAAATTGGTTTTGCAAAACAAAGGTACAAAACTGTCCGGATTTTAGAGTCTAGAAATGTGTTGAGCAAAATATAAAATTTTTTATGAAATTTGAACTGAATTTTGTTCAGGTTATGGGTGAATTTTTCACCAAGTTTCATAAAAATCCGAGTTCTTTAAGTATGGCAAATCAGCGGGTACATTTGGTATGTACTGGCTGAGTGCTTTCGGGAGTACTTATCTTTATATAATAGTCTTGTAAAAGCGTCTAGTGAATTCACTTGTGTGGGGTTTTTCTTGCATATATACTATGTTTTTTAGTTTATTCAATTGGTTCTACTAAGTATGAGTTTATACTTGATTATATTAATAAAGTGCACGCCTTATTTGGTAGGTTGCGGCTTTCGTGTTTACCAGGCATCTATATCGTCGGCGATCGTCATAATACTAATTTTTCTACTCAACTCCTGAATTCAGTGTTCACTTACCTTGTGGCTTAAGGTGCGTTCATAGCCCTTTTTTACTACTTGCACATTGTTTCTAACGCGGGGTGAGATTATACATGGTGGAACACATTCATTTAAAACTGTATGCTATCCTGAACTTGTATGTTATTTAGAACTTGTATGCTTTCTAGAACTTGATGATTTTCAACAGTTTGATATTATTGCTTTTAGTCTATAGCTCCTAAGTTTCCTCTCTTGATCATGAACCGTTAATTTACTTGTGTTGCTAAGCACGAATGTTGTGGGTGGATCCATCGGGACTTACTATCCCCGTCCCATGTTGCGGTTGTTTAACCATTGACGCATTTAACATTTGAATTGTTACTTGAGTATTAGGGCTGAATACTCCCTAGAGGAACTTACATTGATGTTAAGCTTCGGTTCATGAACTAAATAGCAATAATAATATTTTCGGACTATGGTTATCGTACGTAACCATTTTCCCTATTTCTTGTTTTATAAATGAATGTTTGTGTTCCACACTTTTATTGCTAAACCTATGAATATCACTTAACTTTGTGTTGACGATCTTACATGTTAAATCTCAGGTAATAATACTAAATTTTGCTTGAATGGGAGCCCGTAGGATATTATCGCAGCTTGGAGATTTCTGTGTTACTTTTTAAAGTTTGGTTTTGGTAAAAGCTGTCAGAAGTTATTCTGTAATTTTTGGTAACTATATGTTACAAAACCATGATTAAATAATAGATTTTTCCGCTTATAAATCTCTGGGACCTTTGTTTAAAAACTCTGATCTTTTATGATGTAATGTAAATGTTTTATTACGTCAACTTTGTGTCAACTGTATTTTATTGATTCTTGTACCGTGGCGTGGCACCCCCATGTTGCCTACGTGTTTCCTTGCCTGTTTTTGGGGGTCTTACAATCTACACAAGACACAAATATAAAATGATTAACATGACTAGATCTAAGAAAAGATGATCTTCATCAAGGATTCCTCTTTAATCACATCATAAATGTGCGAGTGGTCTTCTCTTTGGACACGTAAAGAGGAGGATCAAGAGGATAATCATAAGTAAACATACTTAACACATTAAGTGATCATTTACTAATGATTAGGATATATAGAAAAGATAAAAGAGGTAGAAAGAATGTCCAAAAAGGTTCATGGAAACTGAAGATTTGATCCACTATTTATAGGAGACAAAAATCAACAACTCTCTAGGCGCGGTTCCCTAATTATAGTACGGCTCAATATCAATATTGAACCGCCTAGCTATTTAAGGAACCGCCCAAAGTAGAATACACTCCTTTTTGTCTTTTAGTGAGGAAATGTTATCTAATGTAGATTTTACCTTCAAATGATATTCCTATAGCATATGGAATATGCCATATTCAAATTTTCATTTTCTATTTTAATAAAACATTTTCTTAAAAATAATGTTTATTAAAATCTTTTATCACATTTGTCAAAATGGTAGTTTTGAGGTTAATCACTTTCTTTGATCGCTAAACATGATTAAGATATGTTTGTTTAAAACTTAAATGATTATTACATTGATGATAATATTTGTTGAATAATTCGTCTTTCGTTTGTCTTTGACGATAAATGTCTTTATACTTTGTCGTGATCAAAACTAAGAAAGATTAGTTAACACTAATAATATTTTTAGGCATTACTTGCATTAACAATCTCCCTCTTTTTGATTAGGACAAACGATAAACTCATTTATGTAAAACACAAAATTTTTCGAATTATTAACAAGTTTATCACTATCATTTCTTCCCCTTTGTCGAAAAAAGGGTTAGCACAAGTATTTGAAGAAGAGAAGAACTAAATTTGCTATTAGCTCCCCCTTAGTGCTTACTCCCACTTGCTTGGGGCACCAAGTGGTTGAGCTATGGTGACAAGCTACATACAAAGGTTAGTAGAAAGAAAAGAAACACCAATGTATATACTATAGTCACTACCTACTAAGTAACTTGAGAGGGAGAAAGAAAAGAAATCTCAAATTAGAAGTAAGTATTTGCTAAGTATGTCCAAGGAGGATGTTTTGACAAGATCAATGGACAATTGGTGGAATAAAGGTAGAAAAGAAACATTCATGCCAATTGTAATGATAATTTTCAAAAGGGTTAAAAACTTAGAATTGTTGGAATCACCCAAAAATAATTGTAAATTTTAACCATGATCAACCCTTAACAATATGTGTGATAAAGAATTAAAAAAAACAAGAAATAACACACATATTAATCGTATTATAAAAATATGAAAAAGCATACACGGATAATATTCATATACACAATATGAATATTAATACAACAAGTATTGAAAATAAACAACATAAGCATAAACTGTTCTACTAGAGATAGTCCTCCAAGATTGCTTAGGTATTTATTTGACTCAAACAATTAGAACACAAAATGTGCTTTAATTAGTAAAATAAGACGACGAGGCATCATTCGAAGATTTGTTCACGGGAACAAATACTTTGAGAGGAGGTCAAGTGAGAAGAAACTTAAGAAAATTTAAGTTTTCATAGACATGAGCAAGTTCAATTTGTTTAAATCGACAACACCCACACGAGCTTCCATGATGCAAACAAAGTCGTTTGATGGGGGAGGACCATCAAAATAAGATGTTGGTGGTGGGGAAGGAGATCGAGGATAAAAGAGGTTTTAATAATGCCTAGATAGGTTAGGGAAAGAAGAAAGGTCACTAAGATGAGGAATGTTCCAAGGTTTAGGTGGTGGTGGAAGAGCTTCTCTTTCTACGGCAATTGGATTGATTTAAAAAGTCTCATTCCAATACTCAATAAGAGAGAAAGAAGAACTCTTGCAAGGTTTGGGAGAAGAGAAATCATGACGATCCTTATTCTTATTGATCCAAACGGGTCGAACCGAGATTTTCGGTTTCTTAGAAAGATTGGAAGAAGAAGCTTTGAGTTTAGAAGGTTGTGACAAAGATATGTCAAGGTTAAGATTAGAATAAGAATACATTGTGAGGGATGAGAAAGAGAACTCCCAAAATGAGAAGATTTAAAGAAAATAGACAAGGCAAGGAATAAAAAGAAAACTAAAATGTTTTAAAGAATGTTTAACCAAAATAGGTAAACAAAGAATCTTGAAAAAGACTGAGGTCAAAGATGAAAGACCAAATAAGAGCCAAGAAATGGCTTTCTATCTGCGGTCCCTTAAAGGAACATGCGGTTCGATATCATTGTTGAATCGCACAAAATTTATTGAGCCGTCGTCAGTGGACAAGAAAAATCCAATTATTAGAAAGTTTTGAGAAAAGACTAGACGTTTTCAAAATTAAGAAAATCTTGGATTTTTACCTCTAATGGCATTAAATTAGGCTAATGTTGCACAAAGGGAAACACACTCATAAAGAGTGTCTCAACAAAGGGTGACATAATATTTATATAACATTTTGATCCAATTTTAGTCAAGTTTTAGAGATTGTAATAGATTAAGGTTCAATTTTAATTTTAATTGAAGTTGATTAGTGTGAGAGCACATAGGTTGAAACACACAAATGCTTAATCTATTAAAACATCTTCATGATAAACTCGTGAAGGAAACCAAGTACAAGAAAATAAAAACAACTAACTACTACAATAGCTAGCTAATCTAGTTCTTGATTAAGAAATCTTCTTTGGCTTGTCTTCTTGAAAATATATTTTTAAATATATCATCATTCAACTCCTAGGAGGAGGAGGATTGGTGACAATGTTAACAAGAAGCTTTGTAACTTTATGTGAAGTCCAATCATTTCCAACCTAAGGATGTCGATGAGGTTGAAATTATTTAAGCAACAAGGATAATTAGTGCTATTGCTCATGAAGTAGTCAAAGAAGTGAGGATCACCCAAAAGGTTAGAAGGAGGAACACAAAAAAATGGAGTGTTAGGAGGAGGAGGCATGGTGTCCAATGGTAAATCTGTGAGGTGAAAGCTGAGGTTTGCAAAGGCTCAACAAAGACATTTTCAAAAGGAATGATTTGAAGAGGCTGAGGGTTCACATCCAAGAGAGTACTAGGAGTGAAAGGTGATGACAACTCATTCGTTCTTGATTGTAATAAAGAAGAGGTGGAACCATGAGAACGGTTAGCACCATGAGTTGAACTACTCTTGCATGGAGCAAGAGGTGGTGAGGGTGATGAAGAAATGAGAATAGGAGATATCTCATTCTTGGGTGTAAGATAAGATGAAGAACCTTGTTTAGGCATCTTGATCTTAATCTTAAGGTTTCTTTTGGTTGATGAGTGTTTGGAAGAGTTTGAGGATCTTGTTGACATCATGGTTGTGTGTCAAGGTTTAGAAAATATAGTGAAATTAGATTATGAAAAAAACAAATGGATAAAAAAATATGTAAATTTAAAATAAATATGTTTTAATAGTTGTTAAAAAAGATTTTTTCAAAAAGAGATACAAATGAGATTAATCTAATAAAATATGATATAATAGTTTTAAACTTACCTCTTGTCGTAACTCTTGGTTTGAAGTTAAGTTTGTGATTAAGCTCAAAGTTAAGATAAGAATATACACAATTTATATATTAATATATAAATAGAGTGATGTTATTTTCATAACCAAATAAATGTACAGAACTGCGAGAACCACATTTTACTATTAAAATACACATGTATTTTCAAAGTGTTAGATCACTAAGTTGACGTGCATGGATTTTCATTGTCTTAGGTCACTAGGTACATGTAGCCTATGACCATGCAAAGGTATTTTAATAGTTTATAAACACATGTGCACTTTTCATATCGCTCATCATACTCTGATCTATAACCAATAAAACAATTAGTAACGTTTAATTAAAATATAACAATTAAAATACATATGCATTGTTAATAGTAAAAGATCGTTCTCGTATTTCGTATTCCTATACATTTTATTAGTTTTGAAAATAAATAACCATACATAGATATGGAGATAAACTTTTGAGCTGAAAGTTGTAGCAATATGAAACCAAAAGGACCAATGTAGCCAAAAATCAAAACTAGTTTTATTAGAAGGTATCGCGGATCATATTTGGTCAAACCTTAGTCAAACTGGCTATTTCTATAGGTTGAGAATGTTTACCTTAGTTAATATTGTATCACGTACATTACATATATATAGAGAGACTTGTGGGCTTTAGCCCATGACAGAAATACACATTAATAATACAGCTACTAATTGGTAATCATACAGCTAATGATATCCTAACACTCCCTTGCAGTTTGAGCGGGAGGACACCAAATGCTCAAACTGGTCTGAAACTCTTCAAATAGTGTTGTAGGCAAACCTTTAGTGAAAATGTTCGCATACTTATAACGCGGGGGAATATGAAGAATGCGAACCTGACCAGCAGCAACTAAATCATGAACAAAATGTATATCAATCTCAATGTTCTTCGTACGCTGATGCTGAACAGGATTACAAGATAGATAAACAGCACTAACGTTATCATAATAGACAAGCGTAGCAGAAGATAATGGTGTATGCAGTTCACGGAGTAAATTCTGCAACCAACAAGTCTCAGCAACAGTATTGGCAACACCTCGATACCCTGCCTCTGCACTATAACGAGAAAGCGTTGGTTGACGCTTAGAGGACCATGAGAGAAGGTTGTTTCCAAGAAAAACACAATAACCAAAGGTCGATCTCCGAGTGGTAGGACACCCATCCGAATCCGCATCTGAATAAGCAACTAATGATGTAGTAGAGGATGAGAACAACTGTAACCCATACTCCAAAGTACCCTGAACATACTGTAAGACCCTTTTAAGAGCTGAGAAATGAGGCTCCCAAGGATCATGAATGTATAGACAGACCTGTTGTACTGCGTAAGAAATATCTGGTCTAGTAAATGTAAGGTACTGAAGAGAACCTGCAAGACTCCTATATAAAGTAGGATCAGATACTGGATCACCATCATTACCAAGCTTAGACTCAGTATCAACAAGAGTCGGACTAGGGTTACAATTAACCATGTGTGCCCTCTCTAGAATCTTAATATCATACTTCCTTTGAGATAAAAAATAACCCAGAGGAGTCTCGAGTAACAGAAATGCCAAGAAAATAACTAAGAGCGCCCAGATCGGTCATAGCAAACTCTTGATGTAAAGAAGAAATAATGTGTTGTAACAAAGTCTTAGAAGAAGTTATTAGTACAATATCATCAACATACAATAATAAATAAGTGGTATCTATCCCCTGTCTGTATATAAATAAAGATGAGACACATCGACTATGATGAAACCCAACTCTAGTAATGTAAGATGCAAATCTCTGAAACCAAGCTCTGGGGGCTTGCTTAAGCCCATAGAGAGACCGCTGCAATGAACATACATAATCAGGATGCTCAGAATCTCGAAACCCTGGAGGCTGATGCATATAAACTGTCTCAGATAAATCACCGTGTAAGAAAGCATTCTTGACATCAGGTTGATGAATCGGCTAATGTCGAGAAGCAGCCAAACTGAGAACAGTCCGAATAGTTCTCGGCTTAACAATCAGACTAAATGTCTCATCAACATCAACTCCTTCTAACTGCGTACTACCATTCGCCACAAGATGAACCTTATAGCGACTAAGAGTGCCATCTTCCAAATACTTGTGGCGAAAAAGCCACATACAACGAACAATATTTGTGTCCTATGGTCGAGGTACAAGATTCCAAGTTCTATTCTTAATAAGTGCATTATATTCATCACGCATAGCATTTTGCCAACTTGGATCATTAAACGCATCCCGATAAGATTTTGGTAAAGGTGAAACCGAAGACACATGAAAATTAAGACGCTGAGTAGGACGATTAGTCTCGACACGAAAACGTGTGACCATGGGATGCACCAAGACTGGATTCGGGTTTTGAGGTGGATTAGGAATAATATGCAGGTGAGTAACAGCTTGGTTTTGGGGCGAATGTGTAATTGTAGGTGTAGGTAGAGAATGGGTTGGTGATCGGTGTTGGGTCGAGGCATGATGTTGGGCCACCGTATGTGGTGTTTGATCTTGGACAGGTGTTTGTGGTGTTTGTAGTGTTTGTGGTGTTTGATCTTGGGTTACTTCAGATTGTGTAGAGGTAACAGGTGGGTTAAGATTTTCATTAAGTTGTGTAGTTGTAGGAATTGGTGGCCTAGTAATATGATTGGATGATGAAATTATTGGGGGTAGTATATCAGGCGCATCATCTAGAAAAGTATAAGTAGGCGTGGAGGACGGTTGACTAGAGACATAGGGGAAAATGGTTTCATCAAATGTAACATGGCGAGAGATTATTATTTTATTGGTGTTTAATTCAAGACAACGATATCCACAATGGTTGGAAGCGTGTCCCAAAAGAATTGAGGGTGTGGCGTGTGGTTCAAGTTTGTGATTAGGATATAAATGAGGATAACATAAGCACCCAAATGTATGTAAGAGGTTATAGTCCGGGGTTTTCCCTAACAAACGGGTATAAGGTATTTCATTGGTAATGGTAGTGGAAGGCAATATATTTAGTAGGTGAGTGGCCATATTAAGAGCCTCAACCCAAAATGTAGGTGGGAGATTTGCTAGAAAAAGTAGGGTTCGAATGAGATTATTCATGGGGCGAACCATTCGTTCGGATTTACCATTTTGTTGGGAGGTTTTTGGACAAGAAAAGTGAAACTGAATGCCATTGTCGGCAAAAATTTTATGGAAGGTGCGGTTATCAAACTCACCACCATGATCACACTAAAAGGACCGTATTTCACCCTTTAACTTAGTATGAACATAGCTGAAAAACAAGACAAATTTAGAAAAAACGTCAGATTTATTAACCAATGGATAAACCCAAATAAATTGCGAATAATGATCCAAAAAGAAGACATAGTATTTAAAACCTGATAGACCAGGAATGGGTGAAGTCCACACATCCGTGTGAATAATGTCAAAACAAGAAGTAACGACACTATCAGAACTAATAAACGGAAGCCTCACATGTTTGCCAAGCTGACAAGCATGACAAATAATGGGAGGTTTCTCTTTATTACACGAAATAAAATTATTAGAGACAAGACGACGTAACATTTCACCTCCTGGATGTCCAAGTCGTTGGTGCCATGTATGCTGACTGACAAGAAAGACATGAGGAATCGGAGATGGAGTCGTGACTGGGTAAAGATCCTCCAAGCTATCACATCGGAGAAGCACTCGACAGGTCATGAAATCTTTGATAGAAAAACCAAACGCATCAAATTCAACAGTGCAATTGTTATCACGAACAAACTGACTAACAGAAATTAAATTCTTCACAATATGGGGCGTAATAAGAACGTTATTTAGGTGAAGAGGTCGAAAGGGAGTTAGCAAAATACTATTGCCCGTATTGGTGACGGGAATAGAATGACCGTCACCAACCGAGACAGATGGATAAACACACATATTAAAAATATCACTAAGACTAGTAACTAAATCATTAAGGTGAGAACTCGCACCTGTATCCATATTCCATGCACCAATAGCGGGATCATGTTGAGTCACAACATTAAATGCATTTGGTGAATTAGTCCCTTGCCCTGGGACAACTGTGTGTACCATATTTCCAGGTTGAGATGTTGGAATCATAGTAGAAACGGGCTGAACCGGATGACCAGTCTGACCATTGGGTTGGACTTGATTTATACCATATGTGTGGCCCACCTGAGAGTTGGGTTGGGCTAGTGTTACAGCTGGATAAGCACCCTGGTGTGCAAAATAACCAAAACCTAGGGGTGGGCTAACATAGTAACCGGGCTGGTAAGGAACAACTTGTGCATGGGGTTGATACATTAGGCCAGATACATGGTCAGAACCATTTAACCCAACCAAATGAAAACCTGGTGGTGGGCTAACCACAGTACTAAAAGCAACTAGAGCTAAAGTATGACTAACATTACTCGAAGAAGTCGACAAAGTATTGGGAGCAGTAGAGGTATTAACATTATTTGGAGCCAAAGTAGTTCCCGTAACTCCTAATTGTCGCAACAACTTCACCAATAAATCTTAGGTATTAAAACTTTCGAAACTACTCATGATAATGATGATATCTGAGGGGTGAGAGGGTTTAAGGTATTCAAGTTTTTTTTTCCAGAATGATTTAGAGTTTGCAGGAAAAGAACAAGAATGGTAGTAATACCTGTAATGCCTTGTTACCAAAGAACAAGAACCAAACTGTAATTCCTTGTTACCAAAGAATAAGAACCTAACTTGATGAACACAACTTGTTACCAAGAACAAGAACACCCAAATTGAATATGGTTTGTTACCAAAGAACAAACACCAAACAAGAACTAAAAAAAAAGCGAGTGTTTTGTTATGTAGGATGAGGATTTTGGTATCGTCTTATATCAAGGCCTGATACCATGTTGGTTGAGAATGTTTTCCTTGATTAATATTGTATCACGTACATTACATATATAGAGAGACATTTGTGGGCTTTAGCCCATGACAGAAATACACATTAATAATACAGCTACTAATTGGTAATCATACAGCTAATGATATCCTAACAGTTTCATGGTCTTTTCTTAAAGATCTTCGTTTTCAATCCTCCATTGTTTCACGTGCTAAATTTTTCTTATGATCTCTAACACCTAAACCATTAAGATTCAAAAGGAATTACATTAAAACATCATAAATAAATTTGTTCAAAATCAAGAATAATTGAATTAGGGTTCATCGAAAATCATAAGGTTGTGTTTAGTTGGATGAAAAACACCATGTTTTATACAAAATATTTCTAGAAAACAAGGAAAACAAAAAACGCGTTCAAATCATCGTTTTACAAAAATATTTTCAAGAAAATGCAAAATCTCTGTTTTACCCTTTTGCACACAAAACAAAAAAAAAAATTTCTAGGTTTTAGACAAAAAAAATCATTTTCCCTCTTGTTTTCTTTATACTTTTAGAAAATGTAAAACACAAACACATATTTCTTCAACTAAACGCGTTTTTTAAAATTTTAAGTGTTTTGTGGAAAATGATATCCCTTTTCTTTTTCTACAAAACAGAAAATAGAAAATGATGGAAAATGTTTTCCAACTAAACGCACCCTAAGGGTGCGTTTAGTTGGAAAATATTTTCCATCATTTTTTATTTTTTATTTTGTAGAAAAAGAAAAGGGATTTCTTTTTCCACAAAACACTTAAAAATTCCGAAACTATAAAGGAAACAAAGGGAAATGAATTTTCTGTGTCAAAAGGAAAGTTTAAGACGGTCATATAAACTTTCTAAATGTTTACGGGCTTTAGCTATGTGGTTTGACATCAGAATTTATACTAGTAACTAGTTACGGATCATTCTATCTAAAGCTCATAAGATACACACCTCAATGTTTCTAAGCTCACAAGTCGCAAGTCTAACAGATAGAACACTATGGTTGTAAAAGGTTTGGCCATTGGTATATTTTTAGATAGGTTATCCTCGAGTTATATAGACCTTTACAGATCTTATATCAATCCTTAAGGTCTAAGCCTGATTGCTGACGTTAAAACTTAAACCAAGTTTGATTATGTGGTAGTAGTTAGAAGTGTCTGTATCAGAATCGCGCCAATATTTTAGAACTAATTTGGATGGTTTGACCTCCAGGGTCAAACCTTTGTTTAATTCAAAATGGTTCAGCTAGAGGTGAAAAACCAGCAACAACTCTCTATAGAGGTTCAATCCTTACCATAAGAATCTTCCAGTGAGGAGAGTACGTGATTGTGAAGAGTGATCGTGCAAAGGAAATGGGTATTATAGCGAGTTTGGCATGTGGTAAGTGAAGAGTAATTAGGTGCAAAATAGTGATTATGTGCAAAAAAATGGAGTCACCTCTACGCTTAAGTGGTGGTATATGGTATGTGAGACACAAAAGCTATCATGGACATAAAGTGTTGTATATGAATATTTTCTCAAAAAGTTGAACAAATCAAAAGTATCAAACTAATTTTCTCAAAAAAATATACAAATCAAAAGTATCGAACTAAAAGCTATATTGTACTGTAGAGTCGTCTTGTCGTTTTTTAAAAAAACATGTGCAATCATTTTCCCAGAGGCCAAGTATAGTAACACCAGAATAATAACGCATCACTTTAAAAAGTATTGTCATCTTAACCCTACATCAGCATAACATCAAAACAACACCAACTCTTCCGAAAAACCTAAACACGGTTGGGACCCCTAAAAGTGGTGTCAAAAACATCACATAAGATTTTCCTTTGACAACACATTTATTGGGTAACCGTTGGGGCCTAAGATGTGATATCAAACTAAAAAAATATATTTAAAAAAATACAAAATAACTTAAGTAAAAATTTCATTAAATTAAAAAAAATTTTACAATTTAGTGATTACGGCTCAAATGCTCCACAAGATCGGCTCGAAGCTCGTTTTGCACTTTTTGGTCTCGAATTTCTTTTGTTTTCCTTTCATGTATTTCACATCGTTCGTTCAAACTTCTAACAATATTCGGCTGAGGATCAACTGATGCGGTTGGTAAACGAAAGTGCACAAACAATAAATCGTTATTAGAAAAATATTTATTATCTAGACAGTTATAAATTTAGAGAAAATGAAAAGTCTCTAGTTTTCATATAAATATGATATATTTTCATTGTAATAGATAACTTTGAGTTTGATAATGAAAGCTTTTGCTTTATTCTTAGCGGTTTGCTAAGATTCTCTTAATAATCGGTATTCGTTGAATCAACGATTGTGGGAGTTTGCCTGATTAATAGTATTCGTTTAAATCAACAATAGTTGGAAGAGTTGTTTCTGGGTATTCTGGGAATCAACAGATTCAATTTTTTATCTTTGTTTTTTCACTACACCAATTTGTATCAAGAGCCGAAGTTTCTGATTAAGATGTTAGAATATCTGTTTTTTGAGGATGTTGGTTTATCTTCTGATGAATGGAAAGATTATGATGCGGCTAGTAATGATTATGAAGGATCTCCGATATTTGATGATGATCAATATGAAGAAGAACTTGTGCTAGTTTATGATACCGATATTGAAAAGGTAATTGAGGAAGAAGGATTTATCGGGAAAGAAGACAACATTAAAGACACTATAGTTGTGGCTAATAATCTTTATTCTTTAATAATCCCAACTACCATGGTCGACAAGTTGGGTTTTAAGACGATCAAGGTTCGAGGTCGATTCATTTTAAAGAAAGGAAATTTGATGCAAGGGATGCAAACTTGGATGCTACGAATACAAGGGACGAGTGAGGCAAACTCGAGGACGAGTTTTTTTAAGTGGGGGAGAATGACGCGGTTGGTAAACGAAAGGTCACAAACAATAAATTGTTATTAGGAAAATATTTATTATCTAAACAGTTATAAATTTAGAGAAAACAAAAAGTCTCTAGTTTTCCTATAAATATTATATATTTTTATTGTAATAGATAACTTTGAGTTTGATAATGAAAGCTTTTTCTTTCTTCTTAGCGGTTTGCTAAGATTCTCTTAATAATCGGTATTCGTTGAATCAACGATTGTGGGAGTTTGCCTGATTATCTGTATTCGTTTAAATCAACGATAGTTGGAAGAGTTGTTTCTGTGTATTCTGGGAATCAACAGATTCAATTTTTTATCTTTGTTTTTTCGCTACACCATCAACATAAACATCTCTAGGAGTCAGTGCGAATTTTTCGTCTTCCAATATCATGTTATGTAAAATGATGCAACAATACATGAGACGTTTCAAGTGGTTTATTTCATAAGCACGACTAGGTTGTTGTATAATTCCCCAACGACCTTCTAAGACACCAAAAGCACGTTCGATATATATTCTAACACCTTTTAAACTCTTTTAAACTGCAACATTTTCTCATCTTTTGTAACCGAAAATGTTTTCACAAAAGTAGACCATTCTGGATAGATACCGCCTGCCAAATAATAACCTTTTTGTATGTTTTTCCGTGTATCAAAAATGGAGAATCCGGAACCCTATCGGCTGACTCATCATCAAATAAAGGAGAACCATATAAGGCATTTAGATCAACATAAGAGTTGGGTATTTATGATCTCGTCTTTTAAATTGAGCTTCTAATGCCTTCGGACAATATGTCCAATCCCAACGCATGCAATCAATAGTCCCGAGCATTCCTAGGAGTCCATGTTTCAAAACGTGCAATGTAAATGTTTTTTCTATATCCGCTGGTGAATGTTTTTTTAAATATGTTTCAACATATAAGTCATATATGCATTTAGTAAAATTAAGCAAACATTCTCTAGAAGTGCGTTCTGGAATTTTCAAATACTCATCAAATACATCGGGTGATGACCCATATGCCAATTGACGAATTGCCGAAGTGATCTTTAGAACGGGATGAATGCTTTCTCGGCCGGTAGCATCCATCTCGGGGTGAAAAAAAGAAAAGTATTCGGGAAGAGGTTCGACATCATGACTTAAAATAGCATCGACTGTTTTTTTATATAGTGTTGAACTCATACAATACCTTTGTAGTAATTTCTCTTCAGGCATTTTGGAGGAGTCTCATCATCGCCAAAGTAGTCATCGAGTAACCTTTGACTCGCGTCTTCCAGTTCACGAGGTATATATGTCCTTGTAAACGACCTCAACCCACCGACTTCTTGATTATACATAACCACAAATGTCTCGTAGTTCGTAAAACCTCACATATAGCGTTCATGATCGTCTCCTAAATACTTTTCGTATCCGTTGATGGTGTTTTGGTAAGGATCCATGTGATGAAAAAATTTAAGTAATACAGATATATGAGTAGAAAATGTAATAATTGAGTGTATAAAATTTGGTAAAAAACGGTAGTATTTATATATTTGTTTGGGGTTTAAATTTTGAAAGGGAGTATTTTACTTAAAACGGCTAGTTTTTGTTTTCAACGTATAATTTTTAAATTTTCAAATAAAAAAGGAAAACAAATTACCAGCTCGGCTGGTGGGGATGGCGCGAGCACCAGAGCGGTACGCTAACACCATCTAGCGCCAAAGGCTTACCATCCAGGTGGTCAGCCACCATTTCCTCCACTCTAAGAGCATAAGGTACAGTGGTGTACTGCCACAGCCAAAAGCGGTGTCTTAGGAGTAAAAAATGATACTTTTGGTCCAGATATACTCCACTTTATATATTAAAAAAAACAAAAAAAAAACGCGACTTATCCTGGACTAGCAACCACGGCGTCGGAAGCCATGTCGCCAACCTTGGTGTGGTGAGCCATAAAATTTTAGGCTGTTAAACCATGACGTCAGGGACGTCACCACCGTACCCTAGGATCTAATCATAACATCAACCAACATCATTTTTTTTTCTTCATAAAACGCTCTTAACAAATATATCACTTCATTTAATAAATAAATATATACATTTTAATAATAATAATAATAGTAATAAAAATATTCGAAAATAATTTTTATAAAAATACATGTTTAAAAAATAAAAAACTTAGCAATATAAATGTATATAAAAATGTTGATGTTAAAAGTAAGTTGGGCGCTTAAGCTTAAAAGTATACATGTTTTTGGGCTTTGGCCCATCAAACCTTAAAGAAAGAATATATATTATCATGCTATCCCCCAAATTGAAAGAAACGAAACGAAACGAAAGAAACCCTAGAGAGGAGAGGAAGATGTTATCATATCCTCCACCGGGGAAACGATTGATAAGAGTAGAAGAAGAAAACGCTACGGATGAGGAAAAGGAGGCGAGCGCTGCTTGGAAAACCATCTTGAAACGAAAAGGGTTGCCTTTGAACACTCCTTATGAATACGTTCGAAGCTGGCCCAAAGATGACGACGAGTCTCGTTGTGACGCCTTATTCGTCAAGGCTAAAAAGAAACGAGAAGCTGATACCTTAGCAGAATTCAAAGCAGCTTTCCGAGAATTAGAATCAGATGATCCCAAAACAGCACCAGAACAAGTTCATGCTTTTCGACCACTTCCCCCCATTCCCAAAACGACTAAATCTTGTTGGGTTCTTTATGAAGATTGTTTTGTTTTAAATTTGGATGACAGGAAGCGCGAAAAGAAAAAGCGAATCAGCGTCAATGGTATTGTTTACAAAGATCCAGAACTTCAAGCCAAGAAGGATTTGCTTGTTTGTCGGTCCATCCAGGACAGGGCTAGGGAGAGGGAAGCTTACGCTGCTAAGAAACAAGCTGCTGCTGCATCAGCTGTTTATTATTACTATTAGCAAGGTTCTAGATAGCTTGATTTGAATGTTATCTTTTCCATTTTTATATAAAACATACTATGTTTATCGAAATTGAATTTACAAACTAAAGCCTCCATGGATCTTGTTTTATCGCGACTTATAATGTTTTTTCACTTATCGTCTCACTTCAAAGCCATAAGAAGCCTCACGCTTTTGCAAAACCTTGGCAGGCTTTTTAGAACCTTGACTGTATATTAGTCTTGTATGCTGTGTGTCCTATCCTAACGCTACTATGCGCAGAATGTTGTATCTTTATTAGTTACTACTATGCCCCGAATGTTCAACTATGCCCTTGCTGCCTCATTAAGCCAAGGGGTTGTTTGTTTCGGGTTATTTGGGTTTCGACTTATGTTTAGTAAGCTCACTTTTTGTGGCTTAATTATTTTGAAACTTTTCGACTTCTAAAACTTCATTATCAGTCGAAAAGTTTCAAAATAAGATACAAAAAGTGAGCTTACGAAACATAAGACCAAACTTTGTGGGTTGTTTGCTTCGGCTTACATTTCGTTAGCTCACTTTTTGTGGCTTATTTTGAAACTTTTCGGCTTATAAAACTTAATTATCAGCCGGACAGTTTCAAAATAAGCCAAAAGAAGTGAGCTTCTAAAGCATAAGCCCAAAATCAAATAAGCCATAAATCGGTTGTATAAGCCGAAACATATCAGCACCTCGGTTTGTTGAAGCCAACAACTGCAACTTGCAAGCTCTGGTTATCTGCCTAGTTTAAATATATCTTCTATCATGCAAATCAGACCAATAAATCATATGTATTTGTTTCACATAAGACCAACATCAAACAGGTTATTTGTTTCAAATCACACAAGAATCTGATTCTATGTGGGTCTGGCGACCGAACCGACTAATGAATACTAGTTAAATCATCTATCCTACGCATATTAAAAAAATACGGTTCACTCTCATGATGGCACCAGATACTATGTCTATGAACTTGAGTTCAAACATGAATACATAGTAGAACAACATATCAGCTAATTGACTCTACTTATATTTATAATCTAAAATGAAAGGATCGGTCATCTGCTAAAACTTCTTCTCTCAAGTTTTTTTGCTAAATGCTTCATTTTTTTCAAAGGTAGGGATTGATCCTCTATAGAGCTGTTGCTGGGTTTTTTCTCTCCTCTAGCTGGAACCATTTTGAATTAAAAAAAGCTTTGACTATGGAGGTCTAACCATCCAAATCAGTTTTAAAAGGATTGGTCTAATTCTAATACAGACATTCTATTTACGATATAAACGAATTTGGTTTGAGTTTTGACGTCAACAATCAAACTTAGACCTTTTTGGATTGATGTAAGGTCTGTAAAGATCCATATAACTCGACAAGAACCTATCTAAATAATACCAATGGCCAAACCTTTTACTACCGCAGTGTTATATCTGTCAAGACTTCTTTACTTCTGATGTCAACCCGGCCCATTTTAACCCACATAGCTAAATCCCGTAAACATTTAGAAAGTTTATGACTGTCTTCAATTCATTTTCGAACTCAAAGCTCACACATATAGCATCTGGTGCATCGTGAGAGTGAACTGTAATTACTGTCAGCCAAATTCACATGACTAAGAGCTTAATTGCTGATACTTGATAATAAAACCTAACAAAATGAAGTACTATCAAAGATGTATAGATACAAGAGAAGGAGTTAGAAACTTTGATTACACTTTAAATTACGAGTTCTAATCACTAACGGTTCCATCAAAAGAGATTAAATGGAGTAATGGACAGTAGAAAAGCCAAGACCGCACAGGGTACGGGCCTATTAGAGCACAGAAACTGAAATCACCACTTTGCTCGCTTATCGGGTTGCACCTGAAAAAAAAAATACAAAAACTGCTAATCAGTTGTTTTCAAGACATGGTGTAAACAGATTGCAACTACATTATAATGTCGCACGGTGCCTTATTGGCCCCGAAAGGCACATGCTAATGCTCTTGAACCTTAACATAAAGCAATACATGAGTAATCAACACACTATCAAACAATGTGAATTTATCGGGTGCCCTTGCAACTTCATCCAAAATGCAGTAAACAAGACAAGTAAAAGCGTTTAGGATTTGGCGGTCTCTTACCATATCAGGATCAGTAGAGGCAGACACGGAGGCTTGGTTAATGTCTAAGGAGCGGCATTCATCACTTCTAAAGCTATCTATTTGCTTAGCATCATCATCTGTCATATTTATGCAAAGTATTCAAATTTAATGGTGCTTTAACTTTTAAATATCCAAAATTTGAGATTATCAATAACTAACTTTGAGGTGGTGAAGGTGGTGCTTTTAGCGTTATCATCTTGTTAGCAGACTCTTTGACTCGCTCCTCTAGTTCTTTGAGCCGCTTTTGTGCTGCCCGTTGTCGCTCCTCAGCTACCTGTTGACGTTCCTTGGCAGCTCGTTCCCGCTCCTTCGCTTCCCTTGCTTGCTCAGCAGCCTCCTCTGCTGCTCTTTCATGTTCCTCAGCAGCCTTTGCCAACTCCTCCCTTGTCCTTGCTAGCTCTTCTAATTCTTGCTTCAAAGCTTTAAGCTACATAAATAAACAGATTATAAACATTTACACGATGTACGAAGTATAAAATCTGAACAAAAATCACGCATGATATATTTGTCAGTGTTGAAACATGAACAATAAATAGACAAGTAAACGCGTTTAGCATTTGGCGGTCTCTTACAATATCTGGATCAACAAAGTGGCATTCATCACATGTGAATCTATCTATTTGTTTAGCTTCAGCATCTGTCATATTTATGCAAGCAGGGTGATACCTGCAGATACACGAAAGAACAATATGAAACAGTCAACGAAACTGAATATTATCAAGTAAGAGCCAAACCAAAGGATGGATTTGAAAACGAACACTACATACCGTTCTTTGCAATCTTGACACTTTAGCATAAACTCATCAGGGTTGAATGGCATATTACAATTGCAAAACCTTCATCATAAAAATGAGCAAAAGTCACAAAAAAGGAAACGATTTATTGATTTAACCTATCCATCTATCTAGTATCAAGAACAAAGGTGCGAAGAAAACATACACGCTGATTTGGTCGGGCACTAACGTTCCACTGCCAGTCTGGTACTCGAAACGAGAAAAATAATCATATGGACCAACATGGATAAGTCTAGTGTAATCGGAAAATGAGTGAACAAAACACTTGCGTTCAATCGAATGAACACCGATAGACTCTAAGTCACTAGTCAAAAGTAACTCCTTCTTTCCATGAAACGACATTCTACCTCCAAGCGTTTCCTCTGGAGTATAGTACCTTTTAATAACAATCCTTAATCCATTCTTTTCCTTGTGAACGTTAGCAACAAGAGCAATATATACACCCTCCTCCTCCTCAGGACTCTTACGCACCACCACGGAATTCCCAACTTCAATAATCGACAGAAAAATATTCAATTTAAAAACATGTCATATATTCTTTGAAAAACAAAAACAAAAAAGCAGAAAAGAAGAATACTTTTGACGCGTTCATTAGAGTCCGGGATGATGAAGGATGTAACTGGTGGTTTCACAAAAAACATGGTACCTGAGAATGAAAAGGAATTATGATGGGCTCAGTAAACAATAGATATATGTTTTTTTTATACAGAGGTGTTTGTTTCAGCTTATATGTGAGCTTTTGAGCTTACCGAACATAAGCACCAATTTTTTGGCTTATATTGAGACTTGCGGGCATATATATAAGTTTATTACGATATTAACTTATATAAATTCATAAGTGTGGATATAAGCCGGAAAATTGGGGGCTTATGTTATTATATAAGGTGAAATCAAATAAGCTCGTAAGCCGACATATAAGCCCAAACAAACACAAATTATACTAGTAATCAAACAACTTAATATCAACAAAAAGAATCGAGTTAAGCATTTATGATTTTCGATGAACCTAATTCCTTTTGAATCTGGAGGATTGAAAACGAGGGCGGTTCACAATAATCTTCAAAAAAGAAGATGAAACAACAAGTTTGTGAATTACGATTTACGAGTACCAACTTGATATAAGCCCAATAACATTATATAATACATAAGCTTAACCAAACACCCCCTTATTGGATTAAACGAAATTGGTTTGAGTAAATCATAATTTACTGATCCAGTCAGGTTTTTAAAATCGGGTCGACCCGGTTCATAAAACGAAATTGTATTATAAGTAGACTTACACCGGGTTTTAAAACAGTATATTACTTGTACGAATCATGCTCCTATATTAAATAATGTCCTCCGACTGGTTCCTCCTTCAACTGATTAAAACGGTCGAGTTAAACTTAAACCGGGTTTTAAAACATTTTATATTATAAGTAGACTTACATTTAGGGTCTGTTTGGTTTACAAGTAGGGTTAAACTTGAATTTGGGTTTAATGTAGAATTGAGATTTGAGGTAAGTTTAGGAGAGAGAGAATGTATTTATTATAATAGCATAATACTCGCGTAATGTAGCGACGGGTACTCGCGACGACTTTTTTTTAACGTACATGTGTTACACTTTTGCTCGTCGGTTAGTTTATATTCAAATTAAAGTTAATGTTGTAAAAAAAGTTAATCCGAAATAAAATAAAATCACTAAAAATAAATTTAATAAAAATATATTAAAATGGATGTTAAATTAAAGAGAACGAAATTTTAGAAAATATGGTGAAATTGGATTTTGAAAAAAATAAATAGATAAAATGATATGTCAAATTGAAATAAAAAGTTCTTTAAATATTTTGTTGCAAAAGTTGTTAAAAAAAATATGGATGGATGAGATCAATTTATCAAATATGATCTAATGGCTTAAAAAGATTGCAAAACGGGCGGGCGGCGGGCTGAACGGCGAAAGGCTAAACTGGCACGGGCTAAATGGACATGGGAGAAATGGACCGGCTAAACGAGTGCAAGCTATAAAGGGAAAAAACATATAAAACGTAGAAATAAAAAATAAAAATACTTATTTGAAAGTCGGGGATAAAAAAATTAAGTATAAAATATCCGTCAAATAGCCTAATTAGTATTTTAGATGTGCGCCCACTAAGCTCATTTAGTTTGTTACATGTGCGCCTGTTTAGCTCATCCATAATAAAAAGTGTGCAAAAAGTGCCTATCTTTTTTTTGAAAAGTATCAAAAACTGTCCATATGTATTAAAATGGCCAAAATTTGCCACATCTAGCTTAAATCTAACATTCTTATATTAATTTTTGGCTTGAAGTTATGTTTGGTAAATTTAGGTTCGTGATTAAAATTGAAGTTAAAATTGTAGATAGTCTCTTTATATAATAGTATAAATATATAATAGTATAAATATGATTAAACTAAACAATTATGTATTATTTTAAGTTTAGAAAATAAAAAAGTAGAAATAATAACAAATAAATATGTGGTTTAGAAAAAATGTCTAAATAAAATGAATTCTCATTGGCTAGATGGAACAAACCCCCATGTGAGCCCGGATTCTATTTTTAGAGATTAGACCTTGTGTCAGCCAAAGAAAAACCAAACCAAGCGTTCGATTTGACAAGGCCTTTGAGACTATATCCACTTAAACTAGCACACCAAACGGGCCCTTATATCTTTCTTGAAATTTATATCTTTCTTAAAATTTAATCATACTATCTATATCTATACTATATTATAAAGGGTGTATCCCTTTGGTTGAAAGTTGAAAATGTTGAATGGTTGAAAAATGTGAGTCCCACTAATCTATATCTATACTACATTATAAAGGGTGTATCCCTTTGGTTGAAAGTTGAAAATGTTGAATGGTTGAAAAATGTGAGTCCCACTAATCTATATCTATACTACATTATAAAAGGGTGTATCCCTTTGGTTGAAAGTTGAAAATGTTGAATGGTTGAAAAATGTGGGTCCCACTAATCTATATCTATACTACATTATAAAGGGTGTATCCCTTTGGTTGAAAGTTGAAAATGTTGAATGGTTGAAAAATGTGGGTCCCACTAATCTATATCTATACTACATTATAAAGGGTGTATCTCTTTGGTTGAAAGTTGAAAATGTTGAATGCTTGAAAAATGTGGGTCCCACTAATCTATATCTGTACTACATTATAAAGGGTGTATCCCTTTGGTTGAAATTGGAAAATGTTGAATGTTTGAAAAATATGGGTCCCACTAATGTATATTTATATTACATTATAAAGGGCGTATCCCTTTGGTTGAAAGTTGAAAATGTTGAATGCGTGAATAATGTGGGTCCCACTAATGTATATTTATATCTATAGTACATTATAAAGGGTGTATCCCTTTGGTTGAAAGTTGAAAATGTTGAATGGTTGAAAAATGTGGGTCCCACTAATCTATACTATATTTATAATTCAAACATCTTAATGCATATATAAATTATATTATGTGAACACACTAAAGTCATTTGGAGATGAATTATTGACGTGAAACGAAAATAAATAAGGGAAAATCACCTAAAAATACATTAAACTTACCACTTTTTATGGTTATGTGTAATCTACTTTTTTGTTTCTCATTATACTAACAAACTTTTGAATTTCGATCTTTGTGTGTAGCGGGTGACCTACTAAACCTGTCAATCCTACGTGGAACAGGTTACACTAACGATCGTTTATTTTTATCGCAACATTAGTCCCTTTTATTAAAGATCGTTTGTCAAAACTTTATTTCCATAATCAATTCTCTTTTCTAATAATAATATTCTAAAATACCACACAACTAACATACACAAAACTCAGTTACAAATTTTTCTTCCACTCTCTCATCTTCTTTCTCCTTATTATTCTTCCTATTCCATCTAAGATTTCCAGAACCACCATCCGCTTTCACCATCGCCGTCACTGCCATAACACCACCACCACTACATCAACACCTGTTACAACCTCAACAACACCGCCCAAATCTAACAAAATTGATCTCTAGAACATTCCGACCAACACCTCAAGCCACCACCCCCGCCAACACAACCGGTCACCATGTCGCCAGTCGTCACCACCACCTGGATCCACTCCAATCTTGTATCACCAATCACTTACACGTTCCATAACATCTACTTCACCTAATCAAAACCTCCAAATATGTAACTCTAACCCTAACCGAATTTAAAATCATAACAAAACGTAAACCAAGCAAAATTCCAAATCAAATCACTTCTAAATCGAATTCGTATTTGGGGTCTCGAACGGATCTCAACCGGATCTGAAACGGTGGTACAGGCGGCGGACCTGAAATGGTCGTGGAGGGATTTGAAACCATGGTTAAGGCGGCGGATCTGAAGGGATTAGATATTATTTGGTAGTGGTTTTGTGTTTTTTATGTTTTGTGTTTTGATTAAATTTTTGTTATATTCTGTAATTAAAAATGATGATTGAAATGTTTGGTTTGTGAAAAGAGATACAGTATTGAAGAAGAAATGTTTGATTATATTTGATTTAATCTTTGTTCCAAAGAAAAAAGAGATTGTTGATATTATGATGACATTTAATGACATTTGTTCTTCATGCCGATAACTAATGGGTTAATATATGATATAAATAAAAAATAAAAGAAAAAATATTATTGCAAAATAATAATATTAATAATCTTTTTATAAGAATAATAATTGAAAAAATAAGTGAGGATAATTTGGTCATTTTACATCATCTAACAAGTCAAACTAATTGTCAACAACATAAGGGACTAACGTTGCAAAGGTTTGTGGATAAGTAACCGCCTAAGGGCTGAGCAGGTCACCCGCTACATACAAAGATCGAAATTCAAAAGTTTGTTAGTATAATGAGAAAAAAAAAGTTGATTACACACAACCATAAAAAGTTGTAAGTTTAATGTATTTTTAGGTGATTTTCCCAATAAATAAACATACGAAGTTATGAACGATGCCATTTTTCAATGTTTTGAAACCCGGTTTTTAAATCGACCTGGCCGAGTCATCGGGTAAACTCGGATTAACCCGGCTTTCTAAATTGTTTACCAACTAATATAATATGTAGGGTTTACGTAACGAGTAACGTGTATTATTAGTTAACTCATAAACTTTGATGTAATGTTATACTTTCAGCTTTACTAAAAGTTTTTATAAGCTTTTTGATACACTTTATTTAATATTTTATCTAACATTGAATTGTCATATGTTAAAACATTCTATAATTTCAATTTGATCTTTTCATGCTTTATTTTGAACATATACGAAACGCTTACCACAATATCGCATACTGTAAATTATTTGCCACTAACCAAATTTTGCCGCTATGCGCGGGTACTCGTCTAGTTTTATAAAAGGGATTACACACTTTATTTTCATTTAATACTAAAAAAATTAAACAATACAACGTAATGTACAATATATTAATGGAAAATGATAAATATTCCGACCAAATGTTCCTACTTATCTTCGTACTCATAAGATTACGGCAAGTGTCAAAATCAATGAGTGAGATCAAAAGAGATACATAGTGGATTACACGTGTCCATATTTATATGGAGTAGGAGGATAATTATGAGGATATACTAGGAATGTACATCATTGCCCTATATCTCTAATATATATAAAGTTTTAAACAATATTTAATTAAAAACATAATTAATAATACAATTAAAACACCTCATCACCGTAATTTACAAACAAAACAACACATTGTACAAAGCACCTCCCTCATATTTTTCTCCCTTTTTCCTTCCAATCATATGTACAAATCACTATTAGGTTTCTTCTGATTCAAATGTTCAAAAGAGGTTATGTCAATTAATGCACTTAATAATATCCTTATATCAAAATTACGTTTTTAAAACATGTTTTAGGTGAAAAATATTGTCATTCATAAGTTATTGCTATGAAAGATGAATAACCGAATAACATTCACTCGCAAAAATATTTAGTCACATGATATCCGTCGTCGCATCGCGTGAGTACCCTGCTAATATTACATATATATATTTCTTATTTAAATTAATATTCTTCTCATTTTTTAATTAAATCAATCTCTTTCCTAAACCTTTTCAATTACCTCAATATTCTTTTCAAACTTTTAAATACTCTTATATAATTCAAAAATCAACTAAATCATAATTACATTAATTTAAAATTCAAAAACTATATTCGTCTTTTATTTATCTTTTGTATTTATCATAATTATATTGTTTATATATATTTTTTAATTTCAAGTGATGAAAAAACATGATAATATACTAATTTGTTCATATTTTTCTTCTCGAGTAATGAAAGAACATGTTGATTTTTATATACACATGAAAATTTAATGTTTGAAAAAAAATTGACATAATTACAAATGTTTGTGAAGAATATTGAATTAATAACAAAAGTTTAGGAAAGATATCGACGTAATTATAAAAGTGAGAAGGAGATTGATGTAATATTGAACTTTCACAATGATACATATGCAAAAAGGTGTAGTCAAATCCAAGCTGACAAAGAGCTGATATGGCGCACAAAATTCGAGTAGTCATATCCAAAATTACATAAAGTTGCATATAGAACATTATATCTTTTCATATTATACACAACTTCTCGCCCAAAAATTAGCGCCGAAAGTTCCGCCAAAAGCACTATTTTTTCTATAAAAGTAGTTATCATCTTCAAATTCTTAGCATCACAACCACCAACATACAAATTGTTACTATGAAGATGGTGCAATATGAAACTTTTACGTGTAGTTGTAGAGATGAAGATGTAGTCCTGCGAGAATAGTATCAAACCTCTAACCCGTGGAAACTCAACTATGCATGTCCAAAATCAAAGGTAAACTATTACATGTTTTTATTTGCGTAAATAAAACCAAACGTATACAATTACATGTTTTTTATTTGTGTAAATATACATGAGATTTGATTAGTTGTTAAAATTTATTTTGTTACTCTTTAACGGCCTCGTGAGAAAGATTATGGATGTGGATTTTTTTATGAAAAGAGGAATGAGTCTGTATACTAGTCGGTTCTCCTATAGGTTCAACGAATACAACTTATTCTCCATGAGCTTCAACGACTCCATGTAATTCTCCAGGATCTTCAGCTACTCCAAGTTATTCTCAAGGAACTTCAACACCTCCAAGCGATTCTCCGAGACCATCAAGAAATGCATAGCGTGCAAACGGCAAGCTCTTGATGGGAAACTAATGGTACTCGATGTAAGATTAGAAATGTATATGGATCCAACGAACCACATAATTGATTCAACTGCAATACTTCACGAATTACAATGGCGTGTGGAACTTTAGTTTGGAGTGATTCATATGTTTTATTGTAACGTCTTTTATCGACTTCGTAATGTAGTTTGTTTGTTTTATCGAAATTTAGTTTGTAATATTTCTTATGATTTACGGTGACCTATGTGTATAGGAAATGCAATGAAAACATAGTAGTAAAACATGTAATTAGTCCAAAAGATAATACATCTCAAAGTCTAACATGAATAGAAAACTTCAAACATTAAAGCATATAACTAGTAAACATATAACTAAGTGACCGAGTCAACTCTATGCTCAAAAAAAGCCTCCAACAATAGCTCTCGGCTTTTACGTGCATAAACAACTGTGTTAGGAACAAGTTCAACGTGATAACATGACATCATTCTTCTCATAAAAGAAAACATCAACGGGTCGTCTCCATACAAACTGTTTTGCTGAGGGACATTATGCGGCTAACAAAAGGTAATCTCATACTGAATCGGGTCAACATTTTTATTAGTACTGACTCGGGTCAACATTATTAGTAGCAAACCATCCTGTATTGGTCGACATATAAGGTAATTTAACCGTATAAGATTCTAATAAGCACCTAAAATGTGGTTGATATCAGATATTCATACCCATATAGCTATCAAATACTAGTATCTGGCCTCCACGTATATCAAAAACCGCAAGATACCAATGGTTACAATGCTCATCGTGAATAGGAATGTATACCTAACAAAAAGATAAAAGTACATAGTTAGAAAACCAATTAAATTTTCTTTACAAAAGGAGTATCAGTTAGTATACTTACAACCAAGCAAGTCTTCCAATTAGGATATTTGAAGTGCCCGAGCGTATATTTCATTACTCTCTCATAATCATTCTTGATCAAATTGATTGTAAAGAATGTATCGACCACTGCCCAGTTAGCATCAAGTTGTCTTTCGTGCACGTAGAATCGTACAAACACCTCAATATGCTACAAAATGTTACAAAAGGGTATATTAGAGTACATAAAAAAAACTAAATAAACCGCGACATAAAAATACACACCAAATCATCAAGATATCCGTTGTTAATCAAACTGAGAATGCGGTCCTAAAAACCTTTATATACAATAAAAATAGGGAAATATGGAAAACCACTACGTTCAACAGCGGGTGAATTATAAAAGTCTTGAAATTTATGAGTCATGGATGGTTTTTGTTGTTGTGGACACAGGACATTATATCGAAACAATATGATTGTAGGCATCAAATTGACTATTTTTTATCGGGGGCGTCTAACCAAGCACCAAAACAAGACTCTCTAAACAAACTCATACGGGCTGAACTCATTTCCAAAAACTCTTTCATATTTTTAATCAATGTCATTCCAGAACCTATAGTCGGTTTCACATCAAAAAACTAAAAAAACATATAAATAAAAAATTGGACATAAAAATGTAAACATGAAAATTTAGCAAAGTTAATAAAAAATTTATACTTACTCAATCTGTTTAAATAAAATATATAAATAAATGTGATTGCTAAAAATTAGCAAAAATTATGGTTTTACAAATTAATTCCTACTACATATAAAAGATATAGGACTTTGACTTGAAGAGATCTATTTTCGGAAATATAGGAAACATATATGGCAATATAGGAATATTTTTTCTATGTTTCTATCTTTAACCATCTGACTTTTTTCAAAATTTTGACATACCTAACACATAAAACACACACAATCATTTTGTTTCTCTCCCTAAACCCTAGCCACCACAATCGTATTACCTTCACCTTGATCTGCGGAAACCGCCACCCTCTTTTGATGGTTTAGGTGGTTTCAGGTAGTTCTGATTGAGGATATTGTTTATTGGTTTGGTTCATGCGAGCCTCCACATACCCACAAGCCATATCTCACTCCGTTGCCGCCGTTCATGCTGTGCGGCGTTGATGGTCAGCAGATACACACAAAACCCCTAATCCTTGCAAACACACACAAAAACACCGAGCCTCTGTCTATCACAACCGATGGTTAATTGATGTGTCTCGTTGATGGTTGATTGATGTGTCTGGTTGATGGTTTGAGCTACTAGATCCGCCATCCAACTAATGTTTTTCTTTCTGATAAAATGTTGTCAATTGGCTATAAGATGACTTATGTTTGTTTATTCATTTGCTACAAAAGATGATCCCCGATGATGCGGATTTTCATCCCGACTCAATCGCTTAAAGTGTTCGTAAAGGGAATGAGGTTATTGTTTCTACTTTATTTTTACGGTAGTTTTTTAATTGTCATTGATTTTAGGGTTTCAAATCGGAATGATTAAATCGGTAGTTAAGGTTTCGGATGGGAGTTAGTTAATCGTAGCTCGGTTTTGAATCTGATAAGCTACTCGATACTGGATGAGTTAATTGGTGGTTCGGATTTGTATACCAAAGATTTAATGGTCGTTTCGATTCAGAGTTAGTTAATGGACAGTTCGATCAAAATCGATAAGCAAGTCTTCAATACGCCTAAGTTTACTGATAATTAAATAGTAAATAAATAGTAAATTGTGTAACTTTGATGGTTTTATCAGTTATATTGAAAGTTTATGGGAATTTGTGGGTGCACATAAACATGGTTTTACCAATATAAAAAATGAGACACTTTTTATAGTTTTCACCTGGCAAGTTTGTAGAGATTTTTTATTTATTATTTGTGTATGACACTTGCAGGATAGACAATCACAACCGGAGGAATTTACACAGAGCAGTGTCGACTTGGATAGGTCTCAACAGCTGCAGAAAGTTCTATTGTTATGGTGGTGGATTACATGTGTAACGAAATCCAGGGTAAATTGTGAATATTTCTATTTTATACATTTATTTTGTACTCATCAGATTGTTAATGGTTTGTGATTGCAAGTGTGTGATGCATTGAATTTTTTAAAGTTTGATTCTGATTTTTTGCGGTTTATGGTGTAAAGATTCTATAAATATTTAGAAGGGGTGTTTGGGTAAGCTTTATTTTGGACAGCAGTAAACGTCTTGGGTAAATTTTAATTATTGTAGAGTTGTTAGCTTACCTAACATTATTTTGTAGATGCATTAGCCCTTATGGTCTAGCTTACTCTTGAATGCTATTGCGAAATATGACTTATGGATGGGTGAACCAAGTATATGTGTTATTGTTTATTAGTTGAACCAAATCAAAATTCGTTAGTGACCTAGAACAAACAACATGCCATTACAATATATTAAGACGTCATGTTGTCCAAATGCTTAACCGAAAGAGTTAAATCGGTTTGTTTGTTTCATTACTAATAGCTCGAGTAATTAGGCTTTTTTTGAATTTTTTGTTTTTGAATTTTTTTATAAATGCTCTTTTTAGTTGATAATTTCTTGATGCAGGTGTTGAGAGATAGAAAGTGGTCGGTATAGGTGTTGCTGATGTGATTATCATGGTGGTAAGTGCTATTGACGGATGGACCACACAAGAAAGCACACTACTTGATAAAATAAAACACACTAAGGTATCAACTTTTTATCTTTTTACTGAACCCGTATTTATATATAGATATCGAGATTTGATAGATTATCAAAACTTTGCATATAGTATCTTATTACCCATAAATTAATAGATATAATACCTTATGCACAACGCCTTTTGGCTAACTCGTCAAAAGGGTTAATGCTTGCATACGTTTGTTGATTCTTGCTTTGCTGGTGCGCTTTTGGTTATGTCATGGTTGTTGCACTCGGAAAGGGATTGGAGTAAGTGTAATGGTAAGCATACTTGACATAACACTTTGATCTCCTAAATTTATTTACAATTTTAAAACTGAACTGAATGTGAATGAAAAGAATAAAAACGCTAGGCGAAACTTTCCAATTCTGGTTCAGGAATTACGTGCTATTAATTTTTGTTTTCTGCCATTATACTTGATCATATGTTATCGGCTTTACTGCTACACCTAGAGGCAACTTTTATCTTGATCATGCTTTAGTATTTCGGTTTATTAAATCTTTTCGTCGATTGTTCTTAATATTGAAGAAAATTTATCATATTTTTTGTGATCCAATGTCTGCTTAAAAAGCAAAAGTTTTAACAAATTTGAGGGCTAGCGGATAACTACATAAATAGGAAATCCCAAATAAATATATCACATCTCTCTATTTAAAACATCTTAAAATATATATTTAAGATATTTGCAGCTTATGTGGATTTCAGGTCATTCATTTGACTTATAAGTTGTAATTCAGCGATGCATCCCTTTTAGATACGTCAATATGATTACACAAGGGTTTAATAGAGATCATAAAGTGCAATATCACATTATTAATATGGTAATTCTTAGATGTGCATCTATTCTTAAATACATTATGAGTTTGCAAGGTATGCATGTATATCTGTTTCTATATACGAATGTTTTTTGGCGAATATATGATAAAAGTCACATCTCATTCCTCAAGTCTGTAGAAGTATGTGTTAGTGTTGAAATCTAAGATCATGAAAAGCTCTCGAGTTGAGCGATCCTTGCTTGTTGTGGCATTTGCAACTTGCAGTTTTTGGTGTAACTAACTTTTACGGGTAAAATAGTTCTATAAATCCCGTAGGTTTAGTCGGCTATAGAAGAAGTGATTACCAGTTTTACTCATGATTTTTTTATTTAGAATAGAAAATTAGTAGATCGGTGATCTCGGTACATGTTATAGCTGGTATTGGTGTTTCGGAATATGTGAAGAACTTGAAACTATAAATGTAGCGTTTATGAGGGATTGAGGGTGCCACTGCGTGAGCTGTTTTGTGTGACGCTGTCAGATCTAAAGTGAAAAATTACTAGATATATCGGGATTAGATCTTAAGTCCCACGTATGATTTTTATTTGATCTTTCGAACTTTACTTTTTATATTTACATGATGAAATAAAAGTGAGTTTGGATCAGCAAGTTCCTTAATGAGATATGCTTAGACTACGCTATTGCAGCAAGGTGTGTTTCGATTAGGCTACAACATCAATAAGGAATGTTTTAATCATGTTATAAGCCTCTCGTCTTTTTGGGTTTACATTCGTTTATAAAATATTATTTCTGTTATTATGAGTTTTGAACATATTCATTTCTTGCGACGAGGCTTACATATGTTTCTTTGATTATGTCAGTCACAAGAGAGCTGTTGTAACACCTCTCTATGAAATAATACATCCAACTACCCCAGTAAGTGAAATAGTGTGTTGTTCAACTTGCACTTCAACCATTAGGTATAACAGCATACTGGGCCTAATATTTTGTCATCAGGTGTTTGGGTAGGCATATTTTTTTATGATTTTGGATCTTAGTAACGTTGTTGAGCTCTTTTGAGTGTTTGGGTAAACCTCTAGCTTATTCTTATTTAACCTACTTTTTCAACAAGAGCTTTTGGTGTGGTTTCTTGGAAAAGCTTACTCTTTAAAAGTCGATATATTGTGTATGATACAATTATAACCTAATAAGACTTTCTTCTAAATAAGTTCAAGAAATTTCATAGACGTTATCCATACACCCCTTAATTTGTGTCGCTTATCAATCACGTCATGTGTTTCAGGTGACGTTGATGCATCTGAACAAGAAGATGAAGCATTGCATCGGTGGCCTAACAGATTCATTCAGCTTTTTCAAGCATTGGACGCAGGTTTCTAGATTTATAAACAATGATTGAGGAAACATTCTGGGCAAGTTTCACAAAAGAAAAGTGGCCACCATGGCACCATTAAGAAGTCGTATTTCTAAAGCTATTGGTTTTAACTATAGGACGATTGAGTACTCATCTAAGGATGCACCGTTACAGAAAGAACTATCGACAATTTATCTATGAATTTGCATGTGTGATCGTCATACACACCAGGTATAATTTAGTTTGCTAGAAAGGTTAAAATTGGGTTGAACCTGTTATATCTTTTGTCTCAGTGACTCTCTGAATGAATTTATTCTCCATACAAAATGATTGAACTTTTTTTAAGCTTTTGGAATCGTGCATAGCTGTAATATGCATATACTCTTGTTAATAGCTAAAAGTCGAGATAATTTGGTAATCATAATTCTACTTTGTTATCGTGTCTGAAGGTTTTCCAAAAACTGATTATCTGTACAACATCGATACTCAATGTAATATCTGATATCAAAGGTAAAAATTCGTCCCGTTTTTGGGATTGTGTATGTGTATCTGTTGTCAGACACTTGTGGGGTATTTGGCATTGTTTGGTGATACAACTCTTCCCCTCTAAAAAAATAATAATTCTCCTCGAATTAAAAATACGATAATGCTGTGGTTTTACAATTCTTCCCCTCTAAAAAAGAAAATTCGTCCTCGAATTAAAGGTAATAAGCTGATGAAGTTATAAGAACTAAACTAACACGTAGGCTGAAAGGACATGTAAGCTGAAAGGATAATTCGTCCCTGAATTAGAATAAAATGCTGTTGAAAAGTATAAACGTGACATGACTGAAGTGAACATCGAACGTAACATGACTGAAAGAATTTAACCGAATTATTGAAGGAAAAGATGAGAGGTCCGGATGGACTCCTTCGTTCCGAGTGGCTTCCAGCTCGAACCGGCTCCTTCAAGATCTAAACACAATGAAAATCTTGGTCCTGATGACTCTGTCCTTACGATGCTGAATAGTTTGTGGTTCCATACTTAAGATGGATTTTCTGAATCTGATAGAACGAATAAGCTACAGCATATAGCATACATGAAACGGTACGTACAAATATCCTGAAAAGATAACATTTATATCTCTGAGCAAGCTGCTGAAAACATATAGGGACGAACTACGTGAACAATTATGAACGTGCAACGTGAGAAATTATGAACATGGTTCACGATCATCTGATGAACGCTGGCATGGAATATGTCGTGAACGTGATACGTAAAACATACTCTGAACGTATGCTGACTGAGGAAGGAATGCCAAACGATACGTCCTAAGACGTGAAACATCTGCCTGGGTATGGAAAAGTTGTTCTAGACTTGAGTCTGGTTTCTCAAGCTGCCTGTAACCGTATTCGGTATAACCTGTGAAACGCATATTGCGAGATGGAACACGAACCTGAACGTGGACAATGTTATGAATGCTAACGTGAACTTAAATCATGAGATAGCACAAAACATGAACTGAAACATCATCTTACTGTGAATGAGACGTAAACGTGAAAGTGAAAATAAACGTGAACGTAAGTGAACGTAAACATACATGTGATCGTGAACATGAATTCTGTCTGATATGATGGTCGGTGGAATACCTTGAATTCGTACAATTTACTGCTATATTTTCTGCAGGTTCACTACTGCGTAATCCTTTCGGATGAAAGAAAAGGCGTAGGTTGATTACATGGTTGACGATGACTTAGATAGTATCATACTTTTCTGAGTCTGTGGTAACTGATAACAATTTCATGGAATTTCTTCTCATTTCTGCTCAGAAATTTCTAAGGATTGTAGTAACTCACTAGCATGACGGCGTTCTATCTTGAACCTGCTATATGTCAGGCATCGAGATATGAACATAGTTGCATCAATGTGTGATACTGATTCTATCAAAATTCTGCCTGGAATTATGGGACATTCTGGTGGAAATCTAGTTGAATAGCTATGGAGGAATTTTTTTAGTGAGAACTGTCCGCAATTTCTGCGGTAGCAGTCAGTTGAGGTCTATAAAAGTTTGTACTTCGTTCAAGCGTCCGTCGGTACCATCAGGTGATGGCCTTCACCTTCGCAGGATTGTCTGAAATTTCTTTCTGCTAAAATAGGGTGGCTTAGAAATGCCACTTCGTTCAACTGGAATTCACATCTGGAAAGCTGCTCATATGATTTTCTCCCTTCTGAAAATTTGCATGACCGTGAGAAAATGATCTCGCATTCTTCTATATGATTTTGTAGATCAGAATGTGATCAATGAATATACTGACGATTTTGTCTGTGAATTCATGGAAAAAATTTATTCATAAATTTCATAATATAGCTGGAGCATTAGGGAGCTCAGGAGTATGAATCAACATTTTTTTAGAGACCGTATGTGCAACAGCAGTCTAGAGAATATCACGTTCTTTCTCTCGCCACTGATGGTTGTATGATCGGAAATTTTTCTGGAAAAATGTTCAAGGAATCGTATCAGGTCAGATAAACCTTCTATACGTGGAATGAATATCAATTAATAATGGTGATCTGGTAAATTTTCTGGTGGTCGATACATGATCTCATGTTATTGGCCTTCTTCCTGATGGAAAGAAAGCGATACGCCTTCTGGTGATGTGTTAGGGCGATTTAAAACCTCGTTCGGTAACTCTGGCAGCTAATGCTGCAACTCTTTTAACTTAGCTGACGCCTTGAAATAAAGAGTTTTGGAAACAGGTTCTGTTCTTGAGACTAGCTCGATGTTAAATTTTCTCTCGTGGTTAAGAAGGAATTTCTTGAAAACTTTCTGAAATTACATCTGGGAACTCTGGAATAATCTGCTGATCATGAATTTAAGGAACTTAAGAAGTGGATTTATATCTGATAGCTATAAAAGTCTTCGTAGCTTTGGAATGATAAGTCACTTGCTGTAAAGCATAACAAATTGTACTGATTTTATGGCAGAAAAATAAAATTACTATATTTGGGAGTTAGTAAGACGGATCTTATCTTCAACTGGAAGGAAAAACCTTATAAATATGAGTGATACTGTGGAGTCTTTTCTGGCTAGGTAGTAGGTAAATATCCGATTTAAGATAAAGCTCACATAGGAATGCGTGAAGTAAACGTGGCGACTTACACTTAATGTGTTCGTCTGTAACCTCACAGAATGAATACTGCGTGTCTAATCTGAATAATACTCCAGTGGTGGTGACTTAATTTTTAATGATCTGATTCATGCGTGGTATAACAGAACGGGTATACCCCCTTGGAGGGTACCCTAAATTTCTGAGGACCTTGTTTAGGAGGCATACTGGTGTTATGAATCTGACTCGTACTTTGAGAAGATATTCGTATGACGTGTACTATAACTGGTGTCTTTCGAAATGATACTTGCGACTTCTATCTTGACTGTTGTCTGGACATGTATTTTAAAGGGTGAGTCTGAATAAGGTTAAGAATTTCTGGTAACTGCTTGGGTTGGCGGACCGGTTAAACTATGACCTCTATATTTCTGGTCACGTCCGTACTGGAGTTCCGATGGTTATTGAATGATTAATTATAACCACGGTGGTTGTCACTACTGCTTTGTTTGTCAATGAATGACGGTCATTATCATGATCGTGATTCATGTAACTATTTTGTTGAGTGGCCGGCTAGGTTCCGGTTCTCACTCTTCTGAATGAAAGTTTAGCTGAGTGAAGTGTGACATCTAGCTGAGAAGGTAAAAGCATAGAATGGAATGGTAGTGTCCGATGGTTGAAATTTACTCGTGTCATAAATTTCAAATTTGTAGTTATCGTCCTTGTTCTGTAGAGTCTTCGTAGTATAAGCAACATAAACATCTTAAGAAATCTCCAAGTATCAGCAGCATCAGCATTTGTGAGGTCTTCAAAGTGTTAGCGGCATAAGTATTTGGTAAAATCTTCAACTCACGAGCATCATCAACATCTGGTAGGATATCGACAGTGGTTTGAGATGATTGAGGACCGATTAGCAATATCCATAGGGTAGGGTACCTGGAGTACACCTGGACTAATGTACATGAAGTACAAAATGAATATAACATGTGGAGCATATCTGAGACATTGTACGTGAAGTGCACAAGAAATTACTGTACATGGAGTCTAACTGAGACACTGTACTAAAGGTGCATATGGAATACCGTACATGGCACTGGTGGAAACTGTATGGAATGATCAATACTTGTGTCAGTTATCTGACATGATCAAGGATTAAGTTGATTTAAATGGTAGTAGACTGATCTAAAAATGGGTAACATTTTACCCTGGTAATTCCTGCATTGACTTAATGCTGATTGTATAGAGGTTCAAGAATATGTTAAAACGGAATTTCAACAATGGTCAGCATGACGAAATGCCTGATGAAGATCAAACATGATTTATTATGAAAACAGGATTTTACTGTAACTCTTTAGCATGAAAATATCATCACCTTGCTGAAAATGAAATCCTCATAAGGAGACATGAACTTAATCAGTATGAAAAGGACATCCACTTGAGGGTATGAAACTTGATTGTTATCAAGAACATAAAGGTATAGTCAACTGAGATTTAATAACAACTAGTGTGGATGGCTATGGTTCAATCCATAGAATTTACAGGGGAAAGTATGTGACTAAGTATGGGCGATTCTTGTTCGATCCATACTTGTCAAATTTTCTAAGAACTGTCATTTATAGAAATTTACGATCTAGGACTAGATAGGGGTGGTTGTAGTCCAATCCATACTTGTCAAAGTTTTATGAAATGTCCTGATATGACAAAGGTGAACAACTATGGATCGGTTCACAAAACAACATTTGACTCTAAAGCATGAGAAATTGATATGAACGTTGGTGAACGTATATGGGCTGGTTCACCAAGTAATATTCGACTGAAAACATGAATCTGACATGAGTAAGGATGAACGCCTATGGTCAGTTCATCTATACAAAAATCTGAACGGGCAAGGGTGAACGCCTATGGGTCGGTTCACCAGAACAAAATTCGTTGGAAAAGGACATGCGACTAAATATGGCCAGTCCTGTACCAACCTTTTACTTAGTCAAAAACTTTAAGAAAACCGACTGATAACTGAAGGAAACTGACTGATAAATGCATGAGAAACATGAAAGATAACAACGCCAAAAAAATCTGGGAAGTTCCTGGTGACTACCCACTAGTCACATGTCAAGTTTTAGAGCCTACAGGCCGAACCTTGCGCTCTGATACCATAATTGTAACACCCCACTTGATTAAGTGGACCGTTACGTGTATTTATGGCGTGTCATCAAAGCATAAGGTAAATGTCCTAAAGACATTAACTTACCATAAAGACAAAACCGGAATCAAACATCGGTAATTCAAACATAAGCTCAAAACATGAAAAGTAAATACTGAAGGAAAAGGACTAAACAATGTCCAAATAAGCAGAATAATGTAAGATGTGCATAAAGTAAGTCTGTATAGCTTCCATCCAAATGAACATGCTCTCAGAATCCTAGGAGCATCCTGGTGTACCTGCCGTTAGAACATAAAAGGAACTACGGCTGAGCATAACGGCCAGTGAACGGATATAAAGCATGATAAAGAATTACTGAAATGAAGCAGATGATAAAATATTGAAGCTGTAAGACTGATAAGTAAAGTTGCAGCGGAAATCGGTGTATAATCTGTAAAGTCTAATTTATAAATAATAAAGCTGAGATGTTATCTGTTAAATATGAAAACATGCATTTACTGTATTTTAATTGCCAAAGCTTATATAGGTCATGTGTTGTAACAACGGTGCATGAATAACTGGAGGGGTGACCTCATCATGCTGTAGAGGGGTGACCTCTAAATGCTGTACAGGGGTGACCTCTAAATACTGTGTTGGGTGGAGGGGTCAGCTCCAATGTGAAGGATGTAGAGCACACACTACATTCACCTGATAAACTGTAAACTGATAAGGCTAGGATGCATCCATACGCCCCACTAATAATACTGATAAAAATGGCCAAGCTGAGCTGAGTGGGACGATGGGGGATATCACTCTCCTGCATGTGAGTCACGAAACCGGTGCCTCAAGTGTCAAGGTTACGGTACCTCCGTAACTAGTACTACTGACTGGTCATGCTTGTATATAAGGCTCAGGCAATTTAACTTAATCATAAAACTGATTTCTGATAATTCTTATAACATATAAATAGGGAAAACAACTGGCTGTAGACGGGAAATCCTAATCATGCATAGAAGGGAAGTCCTTACTGAAAGGACGGAAAATCCGTACTATCAATCGAAACGAAAGAGACAAATAATAGTAAAAATATAAGAATAATCATACCTTATATACGACAGCTTGAAACTAAACGTGATCCAGACTTAGTTTCTTCGCAAAGAATCTATATATAAAAATAGCTATAAATATAAGTTCCTTACGCTATATCTAAAATTTTCTTATGTTTGAATCAATATGATATTTTCACTTACGATAGTTTACTCCCACTGATTTTATTTGTATTCATAAGTACTTAAATATTGTTTCTCAATTCTACGCTGAGATTGGCATAAATGTCCTACTTTTCGTTTCTCGGTTTCGTATATGAATAATTTTCTTTATTATACAATATCAAGTATCTAAAGTAGTAGAAGAACTGTTCTTATGTTACTATTAACATTAATAAAAACATATGGGTACTATGACATGTTGATACAACAGATTCTTAATGTAATGCTACATGAAGCGTAAATGATTAGTACATCAAAATATACCTTCGGACGAAACGATTGATCGAAACCAAAAACACGAACACAAGATATAACGAGACACATTTTCACTCGAACACGAAACGATTGGTTGAAACCCACAACTCCACATATACGGATATATGGATTCAAAAAAAAATCAACACTACTATGATCTATGATATATCAACAAACCAAAATCCTTAACTCGATCGCGAACCGAACGAGCAGTCTTCCCAAACTCGAGCAGTCTTCCCAAACTCGAACAAACTTGGAGTGAACCGTACCCCAACTCAGATTTGACGAAAATTTTTATCACAAGATTTATAGGCAGCGGCATTTGCTTTGGTTAGAAATGTTGGTAGGATTATCTTAACTAATTATAAAGGAGGGGTACATAATGTTGAAAATTGAAAAATTCCTATATAGCTTCTTTTGTAAGTTTCATCCTATTACATAAAAGGAAACTAACAAATTAGTTAATACTGGAATAAATATTTTTCAACTTCTTATGTAAGCCTCTTGTTTTTGTTTTTAGGGCCAGACTATACCAGTTATAACCCACCATATTCACCCTACTTCCTACAATATAAATACCATTCATATTATTATACCATTCATACATACCATCAATAAATCTCTACCTTCTTTCTCAAACCCACACCCACCACCACCACCGGCATAATAAAAAATTATGGGCGACAGCTTTGTCTTCGATCTTTTCGTCTACAAAAAAATTGCATTTAGTAAGGTGAGATTATTTTTTTTAAAGTATCATGTTTTTTGTGTGTTCCTTATTGTTAATCTCAAATACACATTAATTATTCGGGTTAAAATTAGGTTTTTAGTCACCTGCTCTTCTAATTAAACAAGGGCACATATGAAACACGAGGAAACTAATTTTGTGGGTTTTAATCATATCTTCCAAAGTCAGATGTTGAAAGAAGAATTATTTTGAAGATTGAGATTCAAGATCTAATTGCATCTTCCGATTTGTAATTATGACGGGAAGCAGAGGCAGCGGAATTGGTGGCGGCGGTGGTGTACAAGTTTCCGGCAAGTTACGGTACACAGATGCTGATGAAGCACGTATTTGTCTCTTATTTCTAACTTTAATATTTTTTTATTATAAAAATTCAATCTTCTTTGTTTTGATTATGTATATAATTTATATTTTTACATGAATTTTATAAAAATGAGGTGTTGGAGGTAATTCGACTTCGGATTTCAGCTTTGCTGTTTGTTTTTCATAACTAATTCGGTTATGTTGGTGTCAATTCAAAAGTAGGAGAAGAATCATTTGAAGGGCGTAATTGTGTTGAATGTTCAGCCACTTATGTGCACTGATCTACATATTTCTTACAAGTTTTTGTTATAAAACCATTTCATGTCAAATTTTTAATGTTAATACGATGCGCCTTAAGTGAAACAAGTCTATATAGAAATTATAGGATTGTTTAGATTCAGAAAAAATTTCTTGGAACTGAAGACGCCTATAAGCAGGTTTGGGTAGGTTGTTTACAATTGTCTACTTGCCTTGACCCGTAGAGATTACTTTTTTGACAGAGTAATATGGTCGTTGAATTTATCAGGAAAAACATCAGCCGTCCACGAATTTGCTAAGAGTTGCTGACTATTCACATTTGTAAGCCGTGAGATGAGCAAAATGGAATCACTCTTGAAGGTGAGTGGTTGAACCATTCATGTATCCTTTATAAAAAAAATGTTCACATGTGTACTTACTTTGTCATATGAATTTTATATTGTCCCTCATTGATTCGGTGGCAGATGCATATGGAGCACTAATACTCGACGGAGCACCTTCAGAGTGCGGGTTGACTCCATAACCTGTTGAAGGTACACTTTTATTCACGAAACCCGTGACTCGAAAATTTATACAATAAATTGGTGTAGGTCACTAATGGAGTTTCCTATCCACGAAGTGTTTTTCGTTAGCGGGGTGAAGTTATGGTATACATAACCTTCAATTTTGAGACGATCTAACTTTGTAGGGGTGAAGTTACTTTGAACTTGCTTCTTTGATGCGGATTTAACAAGTCCGTTCATGTCTTTTTGCAATGCTGGATGTTTCAATATGTCATTACATTATAAACTTTGTAGTCAACCTTAAGCATAGATTCTAAATGGTTAGTCATTTGCAGAAGACTATTAGGTACTAACTATAAAGGTTCTTATGGTAGCATGGGCTGCTCTTTTTGATTCAGATCTTAGAGGCGCATATTTCTCCTTATTGAACGTAACAAAGGTTAATGTTATCGAAATCAACCATCTTTCACAACAAGTTTATAAGTAATTCACTCGGCGTTGGGATTTTTAGGGTGGATATGACTAATGTGAACTTAGAAGGAACACTTGCTACTAGGAACACATCTTTTAAAGGGTCGATAACAGGCACATTTACGACTAACTTTGGATTCATCATCGTTTTTAGTTGTATGAATATTTTGTTGTTTTGCATAGATTTTACTGAGTTGTTGTCCATGTGTGCAAAAAAATGCAGCGTATGACTAATAAGGTCTATAATGGTTAGCTTGAATAATGGTTAGCTTGAATAATGGTTAGCTTGAGTACAATGTTGACCTTTTTGTGACTGATGTTCTGTTTCTAATATTGGTATGGCTTCAGGGTGGACGCTTGAACTCGAGGACCAAGATTTCACTTTGTTTGAAAGTTTCATGTCAAAGCACCATTAGTCAGTTATGGTTAAAACTCAGGCGTTGACCAATGCTCATACAAGCTAGATGAATACTATTCTTCATTGACATAAGCGTAAGGATGTCGATGGTGATGATGATGAAAAGATTGATGATTCCATGAACGATGCTTTTGTCACTGCTCCACGCTCTATGCAATTTGATATATATAAGTGAAAGCGAGGCCTTATCAATATTTATGTTCCCATAGGATCGGATAACTCAAGAACTGACATTAACATAAACAGTTTTGATCTAACAACAAAGTTGCTCCACATTGCATGGCACCCAAATGAGAATTCAATCGCATGTGCCATCAAACAGCCTGTATATGTATCATGCATAAATATAGACAATAATAATTGTGGACTTGTAAATTCTTATATGTAATGGGTTAGAATTTTTCCTTCCTCATTTCTTGTTAATTTTTCATTTATGTGATGACATTTACGAAATTATCATAATTTATCTAATCGTCAAACGCATGGAATAGAATAGCCATTTTATTTTAAGTTGTAAGGGTCTTGTGATATAAATACCCTCAGTGTCTTTCATAGAAGGTAAAAAATTCATTTGTGTATTATCATTATAAATCATTCAAGTTTCTCTCTTTACTCTCTCATTAGAAATAACAATCATAAATTCTTTTAGACTCTACATTTCTCCTTCAAGCTAGATGGTTTATTCCCATCAACATATAATTGATTTTAATTTTTCTCTATTCATTTAGCAACTATTTAGGGGTTTAGTTTTTCTCTACTCATATATATCTTGATAAATTCTTTTTCTAATTTTGATCAATGTGTTAACTTAGTATACAGTTACTAGCTTTGGAAACTGATGGATGTAAGCCTCCCGCGGGTCGGCATTAGTCCATTTATTTGAATAGGTTATGTGAACTACATGTGTAAAGTTCATTATGTATGATTAGTTTCTCACCTATCGACTTGAAAGTTGTTGGGGCATAATGTTAATCATGAGCTTGATTTGAACCGGTTTTGTTTCAGGTTAAATTCATGAATGTGTATTATATTGTCACATTCGTAATTTTATTTTATTGTGGTCTCAATTAATCTAAGCACCTTGACATTGAGGTTCATGTTGTACTATGTGTCGATGTCGATGATTTTATGTTAAAACACGTGAGATACTGAGATTACTCTACTACAGTACATGTTAAGGTGAAAACATTGACAAATATATGGTGACAAGGTTTGTCATGTACAAACTTAACATGATAAAGGATACTCTGGACCTAATTTGCTTGGGATTTTCTTTGGTGTTATGGTAGTATGAGCAATATCTATTAAACTTTTATGTTGAGTCACCGGCCATGGGATCGACTACCGAGATCCCGAGTCAATTTGGTCGAATCATCGGATCAAGGTTCGATCATTGAGTCAACCGGCCGAGTCACCGATCTAATAGTTCGACGACCGGGTCAATTAAGTCGAGTCACCGGGTCAAAAGATTGATCATCGGGTCAATTCGATCGAGTCATCGGGTTACAGATTCGACCATCATATCAACCCGATCGAGTCACCAGTTCACTGATTCGAAAACCAGGTCAAGCCACCGGATTACTGATACGAACACCAGGTCAATTACCGCTAATCATTTTCCGCAGCTATGCGCGGGTATACGCCTAGTGTAGAACAAGCTGTATATAAATAAGATTGGAGTTCGAATAATTCGCAAGAAAACGCGTAGAGAATTTGGAAAATGGTTAAAGCCTTTTTAATTACAGTCAACTTTGGTGTATCATGTTTTAATGAGACAATTCTTATCTATTGTTCTGCTAGTTAAGAAATGATAAATAAGATTGATAATCATTCTTATCTCTTGCTGACATTACTAATTCATGTTTGTATATTGGTATGATTTCAATATATTTTTTTTAATGTTACTTGTACTTATAATATTTTGAGTATTATTACTGAAATGCTATGTAGATTTTAGGATCATATAATTTTTCTCGTCTAAAAATAATATAAAATAATATCGTTCTCAAAATTTAGATCATGTCATAAAATAGTACGTAAATAGCGGAACAATGTGAACGACACATCAAACCATTAAAATTTGTGCAATATTACTAGAATATTTAATTTTCTTTCATGAAAAAAAAACAAATATCTCATATTAAAAATTAATAATACATAAATTATTAAGGTTTTAATATCAAATGCTTATAGACTTTAGGTTATATTCAAAATGATAAAATAAAATATAAAACAAATATTTGGGTTACATAAGTAATGCCTAGCGGCAAAAAGATTTGTGGCTATCACTCCAAAGTGTGTGAGGTCTCAAGTTCAATTCCCACTAGGTGCAAACAACCTTGAAGTGGCCACGCCAACCTCCTGAAAAGGGAGGGCTTTACCTGGTTTGAGTCTGTGTGGCGGTGGGCTCAAACCTCGTGGATTAGTCGGCCAATGAGTCGGAAATCACGGTTACCAAAAAAAATAATTATTATCCATTAACAAATATGTAAATTTTTACTAAAAAAGAAAAACAATGTGTTCAGCATAGTGCTAATAAATTTTTATTAGGTGCATCTTCAAAGCTATTATTACTATACTTTATTTGTGGAAGGGTGTGTGAGAGGGGATTGCTACAGTATTGTTTTTTTTTATTTTCTGTGGCTTTTGGCGGGAAAAAAACTCCACGTGCCCCTTATGAGTCTTACATCTGTGTGGCTTCTAATAGATAAGATATATTATTCTTATCGTCATTTTTTTTCCTAAATGGATCTGGTGAAATAAAACACAACTGCCTTATTTTTTGGTTCTTTGATTGTTCATGCTGACTATTTGTGACAAACCTACTATCATATACCTTTTTTGTGATGGGTTGGTGATGATTGCTTCATGGCTAATCGTTTTTCCCTCTTTATGACGGGTTTCTTTGATTGTTTAGATCTGAAGCCTTCATTGCCCCGACCACTTCGTTGTCGCTGTATGTGGTGCGCGACGACGTTGGTGGGCAGGTGATATTGGCTGCCTAAATTCGTTTGTTGGGATATTGATTGGCGATTTGGTTTTCCGTTTAATTGGTGAAACATTCATTTTGAGATCCTAATTGAATCAATAAACAAAACCATAAAGGTAGTTCTCTTTCGTTTAATTCATCATTATTTCAGTTTTATATAACAAATAGGGGTTTGGGTTTTATGTTTTCATTCGTTGGAAGTCAAGTTCATCTTTCTCTTTGCTATGATTGGACATGTTTGTGAATTGGTTTGACCATATAAAAGTTGCGGTTGAGTAACTACCTTTGTATCAATATGATTCAACTTCTTTGTGGTATTTAAAGCATTGGGATTTGGGTTTTATGTTTTAGTTGCGATTGTCTAGCTACCTTTGTATTTGGTATGGTTCGACCTCTTTATCGTACTTGGGTTTTGTGATTCTCTTCTCGAAATCTGATACCAGCATATCTTGGCGATACAAGCCAAATTATTAGTGTGAAAATTGTCTCACAAAGCGCTTCCCATGAATAATATAAAAGTGCTGATTTCAGTTTCATATAAGAAATTGGGTTTTGGGTTATTTGTATTAACTCATTGTAACTGAAGTTGCTTTCTGTTATATGGTTTCTCATATTACGGGGGCTTTGTTTGTGTGGAAACATGTTTTCAAGGCTTTAGTAATGGTTTTTTTATTAGTCTCTGTTGGTTTTGACGGGAAAAATATATGTACACAGGTCCCTTATATGTCTTACGTGTACGTGTAGCTAGAAATAGATAAAGGCAGTGTTGATATTCGAGGTAGAAAGGAACGGAGGTGAATCCGTCTGCATCTTGGCTTGGCGTCTTGCGCAAGTTGCAGCCATGGTAGACGCGCGTTGTTTGTCCTATGTTCCACCCTTCTAAGCCAATAAAAAAGCCTTAATACAACAGATACATTCTTCCGTTTTGTGGTGTTTGTTCCTTGTCTTGAATTTGTTTCCTGTTATTGAATGAAAAATAAACACCACCGCATCGAAGCGATGGTGACGTTTATGGAAAATGCTTTATGAGGGGATTACTACAGTACTACTTTTTTTTTAATTTTTGTGGCTTTTAGATAGAAAAAGAAACCACCACGTGCCCTTTATGTGTCTTACGTGTGTGTCGGGCTACTAATAGATAAGACATTGGTCTTATCTTCATTTTTTTCCCAGATGGATTTGGTTAAATAAAATAGGGTCTAGGAGATGACGAGTTTTTAGGTAAAAAGAACCGTAAGTGAAGCGCCCTGCATATAGGCGTGTTAACTTGCAAAAGCTGCCGCCATGGCAGACGTGCAATGTTTCTCTAACGTTCTACCTTTTGAGCCAGTCATCAACAAGCTAACAGTAGACTGAGTTTTGTTTACGCTATCCTTCACCTTACATTTTATGTTGTAGTGAGTTCCCAAAACTCTTTTATGCTTCTGTGATATTTGCACTCGGCCTACGTTGATATGTTTCTGATCATTGATTGTCTTATCTGACTTTCGACCTCAATACATGGCGGGGGATTTGTTTGTGGAAACATGTTTTCCAGGCTTTAGTAACGGTTTTTTTTATTAGTTTATCTAACACCCCACCAAATGCTATGCGCAACGGAACTACAACATTTGGGTGCTAGGCAGTTATCATCGCACACAAGATATATCGAACGACTCCAAAGAGACGTCAAATTCAAACTTAAATTAAAAATTGTTGAAAAGTTACATGTCTACGGTTTTCCAACCCCAAATGATACAACAGAGTTTTGCGTTACGGTCCCCATGAATCTCAACCCCAAAAGTTACAGTTTTCACAACAACATGACATCAAAGTTTAAAATGTTTAAGTATTACTGGGCGGAAAAACAAGTAGACTCCAAGCCATACACACAACATCCATCCAATGCACGCTCCATGCTACACTTCAGCGGTTACCTGAAACACATGCTAAATTTGGTCAACGAAAACGTTGAGTGGAATTCATAGGTTTTACAATTCATTTTGAACATATGTGAAATAAAAACCATTCACGATCATTCATAGACTTGTCGATCAAACAATCAATATTCAAGGTACTGACAATTGTGTTTAAGCTCATGACACTAAACCGTTAACTCAATCACCCGCGTAATAATTACCGGCGTGATTCAGATGAAACCAGTGCCCCTACTAAGGCATCAGTTGCAATTATACCTTATCTCTTATCACAAATTATCCGTCCGCAGGGGGTATCAACGTACTAGCCCTCGTCTCGGATAGGGTAGTCAACCCCATAGTACTATCACTTTGTATAAGCGGCTATTTCTAATCCACGCTAGGACTAAACAATAGTTAATAGTTCATGAATTTAGGGCCTTTTGCAACTAGGTACTCAACACAATTTCAAGGCAACATTCGAGTCCAACAATCATTCATGAGATATGTTCATTTTGAAAACTAGCATGCATTTCCCTCGCGGGTAAAACAGTTTGAAATAATAATAAGCGAGGCTATAAATTCACACCTTATATAACAAGTAGTCGATAGTTCGAGTGACGGTCACTGACGACGATAAGGATGCCCGGGTAAATCAACACCTATCAAACCAAATAACGCGTAATGAGTAATCTCATTTATAAACCTTATGGTACTGTATAAAATACATACATATTAGTCACTTATGATAATTACAACTCACGCCAAAACAAAACAAACAAGTGTTACTCGTTTTATACCATTTGTCCTTATTATTAACGTTATTCATTTTTACGTATTTTTCGCCGATACTTACCAAAAGTACGGACTGTTTTACTAGACTTAACCCTTTTTATAAAATTTGAGAAAATTCTCAAAAATACTTTAAGACCTGTAGAAAACACATATTTAATCCCAATAAAAGTTTTCGCTTTTACGACTCGTTACTCAGCACTTTTCCAAAACTACGTTTTTCGGACTGAAATTGTACTTTGACCAAGTCGGACTCATTTGACCCGTTTAAAATACTCCATTGACCCATTTGACACCTAAGTCTTATAATAGACTCAAATGTGCAGGTTTGAGACCAAAATTTAACCTTTTACCATTTACCAAACTAAACCTATAGTCCCCGGGATTTGACCTAAAACCAAGCATAATTTCGGATTATGACGGTTTTCATCTCCCGGTACACGAATTTCAAAACTTCGTAACTTTTGACTCGTTAGGAGTCGTAAGCTCTATCTTATACCAAATCGAAGCTAAGAAGATGCTCTACAACTCTATCCTAATCACAAGACCTGTTTTCAAAATAATTTTTACGAAAACACCTCAAACTTTCCGCCTAAAATTACCTATACCAAAATCATACCAACGCTCGTTTTCAAACCCATTTACCAACAATAGACATCATCCTAAGTACTCCTAATCATATCCAAACATCATTTTCAGTCCTAAACCCCTATTGATCAATATCCTCATAAAAACCAAATCATAAAAACAAACATGCAATTGGATATACCCATCTAAAAACATGTAAACATATGATTAAACACAAAATCAAACATCAAAACATTAACCACCATGATCCCCAAACACCCCCCTTTGAGCCGTGGGGTTTGGGTGATCAAAACCCATCAACCAAATTGATTTTGGTTGATTTGTTTGGTGTTCTAGCATCATTCTAACATGAATTAAACATGCAAATGCTCAATTAACATCCAAATGAACTTTTGAAAAATCTTTAATTTTTGGAAAAATTTTTGTTAATGCATGTTGGAATTAACCATGGATTAACACTTACTAAAGGATTTTAGGAAGTGGTCTTTGATTGGAATTAATCAAAACCCAAGAAAAATTGAAGTGGTGGTGGTGGTGGTGATGTTGGCCGTCGGCCTAGAGAGAGCAAAAGGGTGGGATTGATTTTTTTTTTCTTTGAAATGTTATGTGTGTGTGTGATTGTTTCCTTTTTGTGAAATGGGAGGGACCAAAGGTGCAATTTAAGCTTTCTTTTGTCCTCAAACAAAAACGACTCTAAAACTTTACGGGATTGACTCACTAGTCATTTTAGAAAATTTTACGAGAGTCGGGAATCATCCCAAACACTCCAAAATACTTTTAGGACACTTTAAATGTACCCGGAAAGCAATAAAACTCACCCGACTCGACTTAACACGAACCGTAAGTAAAATTCTCGAAAAATTACAATATCGATAAAACGACAATAATTATAGAAATTTGGGCATCCATCGGGATCGTATTCGTCATCGTCATTCTTAAATCGTCAATCGTCAAAATTATAACCTCGAATATCGATTTCAACCAAAATACTAAAATATATAGCAATTAAAATTTATTAAAAATTTCAAAAATAAGCGTAATTTAGGGTAATGTTAGTGACCTCGGTTCTAGGGTATCACATCCACCCCTCCTTAAAGAGAGCGACGTCCCGGCGCTCGCCTCTTCTTATACTCACATTTCGTGCCGCTGGAACAGATGAGGATACCTTTCCTTGAAAAAGTCCTCACGTTCCCAAGTGTATTCCGGTCCACGCCTAGAATTCCATCGAACCTTCACAATGGGAATTCTACTATGCTTCAGCCTCTTGACCTTTCGGTCCATAATTTCCACGGGTTCTTCCACAAAATGCATTTTGTCGTCCAGTTGAATCTCGTCCAAAGGAATCACCAATTCCTTATCCGCCAAACTCTTCTTCAAGTTCGATACGTGAAACGTGTCGTGAATAGCACTAAGCTCGCTCGGCAACTCTAACTTATACGCTACTGGTCCAATTCGTTTAACGATCTTAAATGGTCCAATGTACCTCGGACTCAACTTTCCTTTCTTCCCAAAACGAATTACACCCTTCCACGGTGAAACCTTAAGCATAACCATATCTCCGACTTCAAATTGCAACGGTTTTCTTCTGTTATCGGCATAACTCTTCTGTCGGCTTCTCGCAGCAAGTAGTCGGTTCTTGATTTGCACAATCTTCTCTGTCATCTCTAAAACCATTTCGGGTCCAGTCAATTGACTTTCTCCTACTTCACTCCAACACACAGGCGATCTACACTTCCTTCCATACAACGCTTCGAATGGTGCAGCCTTGATGCTCGCATGATAACTATTATTATACGAAAACTCCACTAAAGGCAAGTGGCGTTCCCAACTTCCTCCAAAATCAATCACGCATGCTCGGAGCATGTCCTCCATCGTCTGAATAGTGCGTTCACTTTGACCGTCAGTCTCCGGATGATAAGCCGTACTTAAACTCAATTCAGTGCCCATCGCACGTTGAAGCGATTTCCAAAATTCCAAAGTAAACCTACTATCGCGATCCGAAATGATCGATAACGGTACTCCATGTCTGCAAACGATCTCCTTCACGTACACACTGGCCAGCTTTTCCATACTGTCCGTCTTCTTCATAGGTAAGAAATGAGCAGATTTCGTCAATCTATCCACTATTACCCAAATCATATCACATCCACTAGGAGTTCTGGGTAAACCCGTCACGAAATCCATAGCGATTTTCTCCCATTTCCATTCTGGGATCTCTGGTTGTACCAACAACCCAGACGGCTTCTTATGTTCGGCTTTAACCTTCGCATAAGTCAAACACTTACTAACGTAACGAGCAATATCCGCCTTCATATTCGGCCACCAATAAACTTTCTTCAGGTCATGATACATTTTATCCGATCCAGGATGTATCGAGTACTTCGACTTATGAGACTCGTTCATAACCAAATCTCGTACTCCAGGCTTTCCTTCCTCGGATGGACACAACGGTAACCAAATCCGATTCTCGAAATATCTCAGTTCGTCTGACCTAACCACAAAAAGAGGTTTCAACATTCTTCCCAAGTTCTCATCATCAACATTCTCTTTCATTAGTCCCCTCTCTTGAGCCTTCAGTATAGTTTCGGTTAAATCAACACTCTCAGTCATCACCAAAGCTCTGACTCTCAAAGGTTTCTCTCGACCCTTCCTACTAAGTGCATCCGCTACAACATTCGCCTTGCCAGGATGGTAGCGAATTTCACAGTCATAGTCACTCAGTAATTCTACCCATCGTCTCTGTCGCATGTTCAACTCCTTTTGATCTAAAATGTGCTGCAAACTCTTGTGGTCAGTGAATACAACACACTTCGTCCCATACAAATAATGTCTCCACAATTTCAACGCAAAAACTACAGCTCCTAATTCCAAATCGTGAGTCGTGTAGTTCTACTCATTCTTCCTCAGTTGTCTCGACGCGTAAGCAATCACCTTCTCGCGCTGCATCAACACCGCTCCATAACCCTTACGAGATGCGTCACAATACACTACAAAGTATTCGGTTCCTTCAGGTAATGATAATATCGGTCAGGAACATAGCTTGTCCTTGAGCGTTCTGAAAGCGAATTCTTCCTCATCTCCCCATTCATACACTCTATTCTTTTCGGTAAGCTTTGTCAATGGCTTCGCAATCAACGAAAATCCTTCAATGAATCTCCGATAATACCCAACTAAACCAAGGAATTGTCGAACCTCAGTCGGCGTTGTCGGTGCTGACCATTCCCTGATCGCTTCGACCTTGGCGGGATCCACGCGAACTCCTTTGCTATCAATTACGTGACCAAGGAATTGCACAGACTCTAACCAAAACTCACACTTCGAGAACTTCACATACAGCTTCTCTCTCTTCAGCAGATCCAATATCTTTCTCAGGTGCTTCTCGTGCTCCTCCTTACTCTTAGAGTAAATAAGAATATCATCAATAAAAACAATGACAAACTTATCTAGATACGGCTTGCATACACGATTCATAAGGTCCATGAATACAGCAGGCGCGTTTGTCAACCCAAACGGCATCACTCGAAATTCGAAGTGTCCATACCGCGTACGAAAGGCAGTTACAGGAATATCCTCCTCTCTCACACGCAGTTGATGATACCCTGATCTCAAGTCGATCTTTGAGTATACACAGGAACCTTGCAGTTGATCAAACAAATCGTCAATCCTCGGCAATGGATACCGATTCTTAACCGTCAGCTTGTTGAGTTCTCTATAGTCAATACACATCCGAAATGACCCATCTTTCTTCTTCACAAACAACACTGGCGCTCCCCATGGTGATGAGCTCGGCCTAATAAATCCTTTATCCATCAACTCCTTCAGTTGATCTGATAACTCCTTTAACTCGGATGGTGCTAATCGATAGGGTGCACGCGCAACCGGCGCAGCTCCTGGAACCAAATCGATTCGAAACTCGACCTCACGGGTGGGTCGTAAACCCGGCAACTCGTCTGGAAAAACTTCCGGATATTCGCAGATTACAGGTACCTCTTCAATCCTCGCCTCTAAATCACCATCACTCGAAACTTGTGCCAAAAACACATCGCATCCATCTTCTACATACCTCATCATTTTCAAACAAGAAATCACTTTCAAACGAGAAATGCATTCGTCTCCCTTCACAGTCAAGACTTTATTCCTCAACGGGATCTGAACTAACCTCTCTCCACAGACGATCACAGCACTGTGCGCCATCAGCCAATCCATTCCCACGATCACATCAAACGATCCTAGCTCTATAGGCATTAAGTCGATTTCAAAAGCGTAATTTCCTAACTTCAAGGTACACCCTTTCAGTATAGAATTCGTACTAACGATTTTCCCATCGGCTAACTCCACGTTATAACTAGTCGCTAACAATACCGGTTTTCTATCGATATGACGACTAAATTTAACATCTACGAAACTCTTGTCGGAACCAGAATCAAACAAAATACTAGCATAACGAGCGTCTAGCAAAAACGTACCGGTAACCACGTTAGGACCCTGTGGTTTATCAACCGTCCCTACTTGATACACGGCAGCAGCATTGTTACCTCCTTGCTTGTTTCCCGCCTTCGGGCAATTTCCTTGCTTATGGCCTCTTTCTCCACATCCAAAACAACCCATCACTCTCGTAGCATTCGCCCCAGTGGCTATCCCCTTTGTTCGGCAATCAGACATCCTGTGACCCGCTTTTCCACATTTGTCGCACGCAGGTGGGTAACTCCCTACATGGTACAAGTTGCATCGACCATAGTGGGGATTCACCTTCGCTCCTCTGGGGTTTGTCACAGCTCTCATCCCTTCATTCCTGCGCTGGTTGAACTGCTGATTGCGGTTCTGACCATTGTTGTTACGGGTTCCACCTCGGCTTTGACCCTGGGATTGATTGCTCTGTGCCGCCTCCCACTTCCTCTTATTTCCTTCAGCAATGAAGTTCTTCTTGTCTTGGAGTTTGACATCCATCAACGCGTGAGCCATCTGGACCGCTTCATCAAACGACCCAGGTTTAGACGAAGTCGTCTCACCCTTGATATTACTGGACAGACCTTTGATGTACTGTTTCATCTTCTTGTTATCATCGGCAAAGGTGTCTGGACACAAAAGGCTTAGTTTATTAAACCTCCTGGTGTAAGCAGTGATATCATTGTTTTTCAAAGTCAGGTGCCTCAATTCATCTTCCAATTGACCTAACTCCTCTTCAGGACAGAACTTCTTGGTCAAAAGAGCTTTAGTTGCAGTCCATGTTCTTGCATTCGCTACTGCTAACCCAACGGTGGCTACTTGGGTGTTCCACCAACTCAATGCGTCGTCAAGAAAAGTAGCAGCCGCAAACTTGACCTTGTTCGCTTCTGAACAACCACTAATCTCAAAAGTACTCTCGACCTTTTCTAACCATCTCCTGAGTTCTAGAGCTCCACCAGTTCCACGAAATTGCGTGGGACCACATTTTATGAAACTAGAGTAAGTACACTCTCTTGGGGATTGCTGTCTCCCCACATTTCTGCCCTGGTCTGGGTTCCTCCCTGCTCGATCTGCTTCTAGCGCATTCGCAATGGCTTCCTGAATCATCGTGTTCACACGGTCGGCTGTTAGTTTTGGAGGCATGGTGCGTTATCAAATACACCTCTCTGCAAAGACAGGGAAAATAGAAAAACAATGTAAGTATACACATCAAGATTAAGATGGATTTTTCTTTCAAGACATAATATAAATACAACGACACATCGCTACAGAGTTACTAATATTCATCAATTCACATCACAAAAGATCAAATTAAAGACATATCACAGATCATGAAAGGTAAACATGGATTGTATTGATAATCAACCAAAATTGTGACAAGTATTGCCACTACAACTATTCACCATAAAACTTAAGTCCTCAAGTTTTTCGTCACAATGCCATCATACAAAAGTCTAAAACATTTCTATTACAACGATCAAAGATAAAATACAAGACAAGCAACTAGGCATGTGGTGATCCACACGGCCTCTTGGATGGCGGTTCATCATCATCTTCCTCGGGTTCCTCGTCGCTATCTTCCTCGTCCACTTCATCCATCTTCCTCTTTCCTTTGTCGTTCGGCCCACATTCAGTCGCCTTCTTCGTCCCTGACGTAGACCCACACTCAACTGCTACATGATTTCCCACAGTGATACAAGCACCTCTGGCAGGTGGCTGGATCATGAAGTCATTAGCTTCCATTTCCATGTCGTCCACAAATCTCCAATCTGGAGGCAAGGATGCTCTCACTCGATGCTCCCAACTCTGCATGCTAGACAATCTCGCTTGATCTTCCCTAACTCGATCAAGACTGGCGCTCAAGTTCGCGATCATCGATCTTAGACTGTTGATATCACTCTTGTTTGCATTTCCATCATACTCAATTCTTGAAGTTCTTGCCAATAATCTTTGGTGTTCCCTCTCATTCTTATCAAACCTCTTAATTACCCTGGTCTCCACCACAAACCGCTCATACATCAACCTATCCATCCTCCTCAAACGACCTTCGGGATCCCAGTAGTGTCTTGGTCTCGGAAAGTAGACCCTCGCGATATTCTCATGAATAGATTGTGATTTAGATGAATTGCTGGATTCTGCACCACTGCCATTACTTACTCGAACAAACCCTGGCACTGTCTTCAGGTAGTCCTTACAACTGTCCATCGGGCGACGAAAAGGTTGCTTCTCATATCGATCGGTCGGAGGCACTTCATAACCCTTTGGCAAATTTGGAGATTGAAATAAATCAGGTTCGGTCTGACCGACAGCATTCTCGGGAATTCCATCATCCGCCGGTTCCTCGGGCTCTTCCTCAGAATCCTCACTACCATCGCTACTGATACTGAAGTTGTCCACATCACTTTTGTCACTGTCATTTCCTGGCTCTACCGCTTCTTCTGGAGCGATCCATCCATTGTCATTATCCGGCGGGTTCGGAGGAAACGGTCCCCCTTCGTGACCTACGACATAATCGTCTCCATTACCATTAGGCGGTACCTCGGCCATTCCTGCAATAACAGAGAATTTTGGAGGGTACGTAAGATAACTATACAATATTTATAAATACATGCATGCAAATGCAATGCAAAGGTGGTACACATGCCCAAAATGCGATAATATGATGCTCATGCATAAGTAATACAAGAATTACGGTGTCGGGTATTCCACGTATAATTTCAACGTTTACATATAGTAATTTCCATATCTACGTAATAAATACCCACATATATACTTCAACTCAAAAGTATACGTCAAATGCCATGAATAAAAAAATAAACCTTACCGGAGCCATGCAGGATAGTTGTGTGCGCTTGGACAATTTCTTACGACACCAAAAGTTATAGTTTAGGAATTTTCAAAACGACCTAGTTCTCTATAACTCATAGCTCTGATTACCAATCTCTAACACCCCACCAAATCCTATGCGCAGCGGAACTACAACATTTGGGTGCTAGGCAGTTATCATCGCACACAAGATATATCGAATGACTCCAAAGAGACGTCAAATTCAAACTTAAATTAAAAATTGTTGAAAAGTTACATGTCTACGGTTTTCCAACCCCAAATGATACAACAGAGTTTTGCGTTACGGTCCCCATGAATCTCAACCCCAAAAGTTACAGTTTTCACAACAACATGACATCAAAGTTTAAAATGTTTAAGTATTACTGGGCGGAAAAACAAGTAGACTCCAAGCCATACACACAACATCCATCCAATGCACGCTCCATGCTACACTTCAGCGGTTACCTGAAACACATGCTAAATTTGGTCAACGAAAACGTTGAGTGGAATTCATAGGTTTTAAATTTATTTTGAACATATGTGAAATAAAAACCATTCACGATCATTCATAGACTTGTCGATCAAACAATCTATATTCAAGGTACTGACAATTGTGTTTAAGCTCATGACACTAAACCGTTAACTCAATCACCCGCGTAATAATTACCGGCGTGATTCAGATGAAACCAGTGCCCCTACTAAGGCATCAGTTGCAATTTTACCTTATCTCTTATCACAAATTATCCGTCCGCAGGGGGTATCAACGTACTAGCCCTCGTCTCGGATAGGGTAGTCAACCCCATAGTACTATCACTTTGTATAAGCGACTATTTCTAATCTACGCTAGGACTAAACAATAGTTAATAGTTCATGAATTTAGGGCCTTTTGCAACTAGGTACTCAACACAATTTCAAGGCAACATTCGGGTCCAACAATCATTCATGACATATGTTCATTTTGAAAACTAGCATGCATTTCCCTCGCGGGTAAAACAGTTTGAAATAATAATAACCGAGGCTATAAATTCACACCTTATATAACAAGTAGTCGATAGTTCGAGTGACGGTCACTGACGACGATAAGGATGCCCGGGTAAATCAACACCTATCAAACCAAATAACGCGTAATGAGTAATCTCATTTATAAACCTTATGGTACTGTATAAAATACATACATATTAGTCACTTATGATAATTACAACTCACGCCAAAACAAAACAAACAAGTGTTACTCGTTTTATACCATTTGTCCTTATTATTAACGTTATTCATTTTTACGTATTTTTCGCCGATACTTACCAAAAGTACGGACTGTTTTACTAGACTTAACCCTTTTTATAAAATTTGAGAAAATTCTCAAAAATAATTTAAGACCTTTAGAAAACACATATTTAATCCCATTAAAAGTTTTCGCTTTTACGACTCGTTACTCAACACTTTTCCAAAACTACATTTTTCGGACTGAAATTGTACTTTGACCAAGTCGGACTCATTTGACCCGTTTAAAATACTCCATTGACCCATTTGACACCTAAATCTTATAATAGACTCAAATGTGCAGGTTTGAGACCAAAATTCAACCTTTGACCATTTACCAAACTAAACCTATAGTCCCCGGGGTTTGACCTAAAACCAAGCATAATTTCGGATTATGACGGTTTTCATCTCCCGGTACACGAATTTCAAAACGTCGTAACTTTTGACTCGTTAGGAGTCGTAAGCTCTATCTTATACCAAATCGAAGCTAAGAAGATGCTCTACAACTCTATCCTAATCACAAGACCTGTTTTCAAAATAAGTTTTACGAAAACACCTCAAACTTTCTGCCTAAAATTACCTATACCAAAATCATACCAACGCTCGTTGTCAAACCCATTTACCAACACTAGACATCATCCTAAGTACTCCTAATCATATCCAAACATTATTTTCAGTCCTAAACCCCTATTGATCAATATCCATATAAAACCCAAATCAAAAAACAAACATGCAATTGGATATACCCATCTAAAAACATGTAAACATATGATTAAACAAAATCAAACATCAAAACATTAACCACCATAATCCCCAAACACCCCCCCTTTGAGCCGTGGGGTTTGGGTGATCAAAACCCATCAACCAAATTGATTTTTGTTGATTTGTTTGGTGTTCTAGCATCATTCTAACATGAATTAAACATGCAAATGCTCAATTAGCATCCAAATGAACTTTTGAAAAATCTTTAATTTTTGGAAAAAATTTTGTTAATGCATGTTGGAATTAACCATGGATTAACACTTACTAAAGGGTTTTAGGAAGTGGTCTTTGATTGGAATTAATCAAAACCCAAGAAAAATTGAAGTGGTGGTGGTGGTGGTGATGTTGGTCGTCGGCCTAGAGAGAGCAAAAGGGTGGGATTGATTTTTTTATTCTTTGAAATGTTATGTGTGTGTGTGATTGTTTCCTTTTTGTGAAATGGGAGGGACCAAAGGTGCAATTTAAGCTTTCTTTTGTCCTCAAACAAAAATGACTCTAAAACTTTACGGGATTGACTCACTAGTCATTTTAGAAAATTTTACGGGAGTCGGGAATCATCCCAAACACTCCAAAATACTTTTAGGACACTTTAAATTTACCCGGAAAGCAATAAAACTCACCCGACTCGACTTAACACGAACCGTAAGTAAAATTCTCGAAAAATTACAATATCGATAAAACGACAATAATTATAGAAATTTGGGCATCCATCGGGATCGTATTCGTCATCGTCCTTCTTAAATCGTCAATCGTCAAAATTATAACCTCGAACATCGGTTTCAACCAAAATACTAAAATATATAGCAATTAAAATTTATTAAAAATTTCAAAAATAAGCGTAATTTAGGGTAATGTTAGTGACCTCGGTTCTAGGGTATCACAGTTTATGTTGGTTTCAACAGGAAAAAAGATATGTGCATAAGTCCCTTATGTGTCTTACGTGTACGTGTGTCTAGAAATAGATAAAGGCAATGATGATATTCGAGGTAGAAAGGAACGTAGGTGATGCCGTCTGTATCTTGGCTTAGCAACTTGCGCAAGTCGCAGACATGGTAGATGCACAATGTTTTTCATATGTTCTAACCTTCCGAGCCAACAATATAGCAACTACATTCTTTTGTTTTGTGGTGTTTGTTCGTGGTTTTTGATTTGTTTCCAGTTATTGAATGAAAAAATAACCGCCCCGTAGCGAAGCGCAGATGAGCCAATCTTGTTATATACTATTTTAAGTAAGATTTTATGTAATGATTTTAAAATTGAAAATATTATATTACACATTACTACTTGATACTATCTACTACTACATACAAAATGACCAGATAATGTCTTAAGGGGCGCTTCAAAATATACTTTGAAAATGGTCTGAGGTAATAGATCGATGTGTCCCATTTGCCACTCGAACATATCATACAAAATGTCTAACAGAAAGGTATGTTAAAAAAGCTTAATGCCTAATTAATGACAAATCATAATTACTTAGACCATCTCTATTGGAACAAACTTCTAATGACTTCTTGCATTTAATGCCTTAAATACATATTTTATTTACTTGCCAAAGGTTTGAAGAAAGAGTTTATATTTGCAAAGTCTTTTCTTTAGAAAAGCTTTGAAAAAAGCTATTAGTTCAATGTAAAAAATAGTTACAAATGACTTTGGCTGTGTTTGGCAAGGAGCATTCAGGAGCTTTTTGGGGTAGTGAGCAGTGAGAAAGGAGCATTTTGATTTTTTATTATTGTTTGGCAAAGAGCAATTGGTTTTAGCTATTTTTTAGGAAGGCTAATTCTCAAATGCTCCTCTAAAGAAGCAGTGTAAAACTCTAAGAGCTGTAGAAAAATTAAATGACTAAAATAACCCTTTATCCCACCCCAAATACCACGAGATTTATTTAGCAAAAACCCTAAATTATTCTCAAGCTTATGGTGTAACTGCAGGTTCTTATTGACGCACTTTATCCTGTAAAAAAGGTATTATATTTTTTCTCTGTTTGTGAATGTGTTATTGCGATTACTATATATCTATACATACATGTTGCGATTACTATATATCATGAACAGATCAATAGGCTAGGTGATGTAATTGATGATATGCATTAATAGATACAAAATGCATGTAACATATCATTGATTATGTGATCACTTTGTTCCATGAATAATAGTTTAATGTGACTGTGGTGATGGCTTTTTAAACATGATGACCTATGTGATGTTAATTCTTCTTCCCAAATTTGTCGTCTTTTGCATCTTTGAAGTTAGAGTGTCATTTACTAATTGGATGGGACTTTTTTTCTTAGGAAACATCATGGTTAATTATGTGTAAATTTACTTGGTTTTAAGCTCAACATGATGCTGGCGTGTTTATGACAAATGCAAGAATTATATTCTTCTCATGTTCTATCAATCATTCAATACAGCGGTGTTCAGATTCTGTCTGCTATATTTCGTAACCTGATCAGTTGCAATAGCTGTTGAGGCGATCTATTTAGAAACCAAATTAGACGCCCTGGTGTGTATTACATACTAGTTTTCTGTAGGGATTATTGATGTGTTGGTGATATATGCCGTTGTGTATTCGACCTTACTGGTTAGGGTCCTAGCATAGGTAGAAGCCACTACAGCAATAATACTTTAGTGCTTATACTTAGGTACATAAGTTTGCATTGTATGAATAGTTTAAAGGATCAAAGCACAAATATTAGTCTTAACAAGGTAGCGTACTAAAGATATAGATGTGTTTCTTGTTTATAGATGGCCACTAATGAAACCGTTAAAGCGTATAATTGGACGGAAGAATCTGTTTTGAAGTTGTGTGATTTGTTAATCAAGTTTAAGAATGACAAGGGTGGTGACTTTAAATGGATGCAACTTCAGTCTCAGTTGGAGAAAATGCATAACATCAAACTCAATAGCAAAAAATCATTAAAGAGTAAGTATGATGGGATGAAGAAACAATCTTTGGAAGACATTGAAAAATGGAGAAACTGGCTTAGGTTGGAATGCAAGTACCGAGATAATCGATGGTTCAAATGAATGGTGGGAGAAAAAAATTGAGGTAAAATTTCTAAGACATTAAATTTGGTATGTGAGCTTCACGTTCTTATGTTTATAAAATGTAACGATGTATTATTAATTGTGTAGGAAAATGAGAATTTTAAACCATTTAGAACAAAACCTCCGTCTAAAGAATTGCAAGCAACATGGGAGCACATGTTTGGGGGTTTATTGCCAATAGGGCGAATGAAACGACGCCTGGTATGGATGTAGGTTCAACAAGTAAGGTTCCTATTGTCAACCTTGAAAATGCAGATGTTGAATTTGATGATAATGCAGACACTTATGAAGTATATCATCAATATTCTGAAAGATTAGATGCTGAAGAAGAAGGATTTTATATAGGGTTAATGAAAGATGTGGGGCAAGATGTCCCAACACCAAGTGAAATGGGAAATTCTAAACAAGTCTGCTAAATTGACTATGAAACCCAAAAATGTTCAGATGAAACGAAATGGAAGGGGCTAGACAGGATCAAGAATGTTTCAAGAGTTTATGGTTAAACAAGATGAGAAACAAGATCTTCTTATAGAAATTCTAAAGTGTGATGCGTCTGGTGTGAATAAAGAGGATCCTTATAGTGCTAGTAAGTGTATGAATATCATTAATGGCATGATAGATGTTGGGATGATGCCAGATGATAGTGCCCTTTCTTATCTTGCGATGGATTTGTTTGAAAATGCTGTCAAACGAGAAATGTTTATGACTATGCGGAGTGATGCTTCTAGACTAAAGTGGTTACAACATAAGCTAGATCGAGCCGAATAAACTTTCTTTTGTATGCTTTGTTTTATTTGGATTTCTTATGTTCTTTTGCATGGTTAATGATTTGTCTGAATCGTGTTAAATCCATTTTATTTTTTATTTCAATGTGATTTAATATTCTTGTTGATTTAGTATGCTTTATGTTTGAATTAATTTAATTTTATTTATTTCATATATGTTTGATTTTGTACAGGTGATTATATTCACTATGGATATGGAAAGAATAAAAAAAAGAAAACATGCTTGTGTACTTTCACTTATGAAGTCTTCGTCTAAACTTGTTGTTGCTTACTATTATAAGTATATGTACAAGGAACCATGTATGACATCATCTCAAACAGGTCAAGATTGGATGAATGAAGTATTAAATGGTAATCCTATCCATTCTGTGAATGCTTTTAGAATGCATTCTATTGTGTTTTTAAAACTATGTGGCGAACTTGAATCAACTTACGGATTAAATTCGAGTGATAGAATGACAGTTGTCGAAAAGTTGGGAATATTTTTATACACACTTGCGTTAGGGGTATCGAATAGGGATGTTAGTGAACGTTTTCACCGCTCGGGAGAGACTATTAGTAGAGCATTGCATGAAGTTCTAGAGGTGATAACGGCTAGATCTAAAGGTTTTCAAGGTCTAGCCCGGGAGATGATAAAGCCAAAGGATCCAACCTTTCAAGAAACACCCCTTCAAATAATGAATGATAAAAGATACATGCCATACTTTAAGGTATCCAATTAGTTGATTTCCTTTCTAATTTATATCTTCTTCATTCCATATTGTAATCATGTTATATTTTTATAGGATTGCATCGGTTGTATTGATGGTACACACATTGGAGCGTGCATCCCCGAGAGCGAACAAGTGCCTTACATTGATAGAAAAGGGGTACCCACTTTCAATGTTATGGCAACATGTGACTTTGATTTATGCTTTACCTTTATATTAGTTGGATGGGAAGGTTCAGCACACGACACACGTGTGTTTCTTAGTGCTATCAATAATCCATCAATGAACTTTCCAAAGCCACCCGAAGGTAAATTATATGCTTATTATATTAAATTCTACCTTTTCAAAAGAACTTATTTTTTATGTTATAAACAGACAAGTATTATTTAGTGGATAAAGGATATCCGGATAGAAAAGGATATTTGGTTCCATATCCAAAGACTAGATACCATAAACCACAATTTGAAAAAGAGCCGCCTAATAACATGCAAGAAAGTTTTAACCGTTCTCATTCGTCTCTACGAAGTGCGATTGAGAGATCATTCGGAATATTAAAGAAACGATGGAAGATACTGAGTAAAATGCCAAAATACAGTGTGAAAACTCAACTTGATATAATTACGGCCGCATTCGCCTTGCATAATTACATTCGTAATAATGACAAAGATGACAGAGTGTTCACAACATTTGAACAACATCCAGATTACTTGGGAGGTGATGAACTTCGTGATATACGCGACTTTGGAACAAACAATGATAATATTTCTAGTGGAACATCTAACGAGATGAAACGAATTCGCAATGATATTGCCACTTCAATATAGAATACACGTCGTCGGTAGCATATTACTAGTGTAGAACGGTTTATCAAACATGTAAAAACAACTTTATTATTTATTTTGAGAGTTTCTTATTTAAATATGTATATGTCCTTTTAAGTCATTTTACACAATTGAAATTATAGTTACACCCATGTTACCAAACGCTTCTTAAGAAAAAAACAGTTGCTGCTCACTGCTCCTGCTCACTGCTCCTGCTCACTGCTCCTGCTCACTGCTCCTGCTCACTGCTCCTGCTCTTGTTAACAAACACAACCTTTATCACATAGTAAAAAGCTAGTGTGATTAGTATGCATTTAAGATGCTCTTAGTTGATCAATAATCTTATGATTTTATACACATGCAACAAAATTTAAATCATTGTTCACTTGAACCATGTAACATTGTTCCCTAGTATCATATGCTCATTCTTAATTCGAAAATCACGTATATAGTAAAAAAATAAGTTTAAATGCTTAATTAAAGAATGTAAACGGTGAAACCCGGTCGGTGAGCCTCCGGGACAAGGAGGCGTAATAAAAGAATACCGACAAATGTGATTGATCCTGAGCTATATTTTTAATAACAAAAGGGTTCAAAACAGCACTCGATACCGAGTGATCAAACAACAACCATTTAACACACCATATCCAACTCAACGCACCAACACATGAAAGTGACATCTCATTTTTTGGATAGAAAATTAATGGTTGAGGGATCAAGTGATAGAGATGAATTTAAGAAAATGGCAACTTAGTAAGTTAAAAATAAAATCATTATGACCATTTTAATGTTTGGTGCGCAATTTATAGTGCATCACATTCTTTTTTGTGTACCAAAATTATTGAAACATTATGATTATGTTTGGTGCATGAGTTTATCAGAGTTTATCGTAGCATGAGTTTATTGTTTTTTAAAAAATAAGCTACTATTAAAAATAAGTATTGTTTGGGTGACAGAACTTGAAAAAGCTTGTTAAAAAAATAAGATCCTAACTAAATGGCATACTAGTTAAAATAGCATGTAAAAATAAGCTCAAGCTACATGGTCCAACATCTAAGAGGCAAAGGTATCACAGCGGAGGACTCCTCGTTGAGTCGACGTGGAGGGCTCGCCGGCCTTCGCCGGTGGTCGCTGCCACACCCAACCCCTTATTCACTGAGCTCCCGTCGATCCACCGGCGATGGTTCAACGGGGAGAGAGAAGTTTTTTTATTTTTTTTTGTTTTTGATACTAGTGTGTGTTTGTTATCTCAAAGAAGAAGAAGAAGAAAGCATTTTTGTGGGTGTTCATTATGTTTTCTCTATTTCTTTTATTTAATAATTTATTTACATATATTACCCTTAATGTTTAGGTGTTTAGCATTTTTTGGTTTAAATTTTCAAATTTTCGTAATTTTTAAAACGTGTTTAATTTAGGATTGTATTTTTATTTTTGTAATGTATTTTTATTTAACTATTAGCAACTTTTATTTATGTATTTGTAATTTTTATTTAAGTATTTGTAATTTTAATTTGAATGAAATGAATTTAAAGTTGTGTGAAAATAAAATAAAAAAAAAAAAGATAGTGGTAGAACCAAAATGAAAAAGGGTTGGTATGTCATGAGTGAAGGGGTATTTTTATTAGTTGTTTTGTGTTGATGTGTAGCTGATATGACAGCTGTAGGGCCAAAGTGATGGGGTGAGCATGGTGCGATGTGGATTTTGGCAAAAAAGAAACCGCATCTACATTTGCGGTTTTTTTTTAAAGTGAGAATCCCACCGTGCGGTTTTTTGCGGTTTCTGTGTGCGGATTTATGCGGTTTTTGTGGGTTCTACGAATTTTAACCGTACCGCACCACCACTTATGATTTATACACGTAATGCGGATTTTTACGGTTTTTGGTTCACAATGTAGCTATTTTCGGTTATAATAATCATATATTTAATGTAAACACACACATTAGTTAGAATACTAATCATATTATGCACTAAAACTCCTACAGCGCACGTTAAATAATCGATATGTCATTTTTCGGCTTTATATAATTAATATGTGGTGTGGTGCGGATTTTGTGGTGAGGTTTTAAGGGTAAGACCGCAACCGCACTGCATTTTCGGTTTTCCTTTTTTCTTAAAATCGATCCACCGGTTTTTTTTCGTGGTGCGATTTTTTACGATTTTTATGATTTTGCGATTTACGGTGCGTTTTGTGCTCACCCCTCCTTGCCTCTAACTTCACCAACCCACTCCATCTCTTAAAATGCCAACATACTATATATACGTATTTGCATAGACGAAACTTGAACAATTTTAGTGAGAGAGCCGACAGTCTAAACCTACCGATAAAATTACAGAAACTTCAAAACTAGTACTACACAATTATATTTGGGAGGGCCGACCAATATTTCTTGGGAGGGCCAAATACAAAATTTCTCAATAATACCCTGAAATTTTAATATAATAACAATATCAACACCGAATCTTGAGAGGGTCACGGCCCTCTCGGGCCTCTATGAAGGTCCATTTATGCGTTTAGAAGATACTAGGCGAGTACCCGCGCATAGCGGCGGAAATGGCTAGCGGCATATATTTTATGAAATGCCATTTTGTGGAAAGTGTTTATTAAAACTAAAAAGTGAAAATGTTAATATGAAATTGCAAACGATAATAACATGTGATGAATTATTAACATGTATTAAAAACATATAATAACATTTAATGAAAGTGTAAGTGAAACACTACATCAATTATGAGATAATAAAATTACGACAACGTCGTGTAAAACTTTTTGGTACATGATCTTTGAGTAAAGACCGATGACAGTAAGTGCTTTCATTAAAAGAACATGGGGTTAGCAGCTAAGAAAGTCCTGAATCAATTGTTCTTGAGTTTCCACTCAATGGTATATCTTTAGCATGGGAAGTGATGTCACTCTTGATCCCTCTTTAAAATTGTTTCTTAGTGTTGAGGCTAACACTGGTCTTAAATCGCACCATCATTTGGTTCGCCTCACATCAAAGGCTACAATTTTTAAAATGTGGTAGGTTACGGAATACTTGATGTTAGCGACCTCAAAGTCATCATATCCCACTTCAAGTCTCAAGATGTCATCATTCCCGTCAAGACTATTGAACTGTTTCAACTTAAGCGCGAGTAGGGCACTTCATTAGTTGATAATCATGTTTGAAAACGAATAAGAACATAGTCCTAAGAATCTATATGAAATTGACTATTAACCCTACATGTCAGATAAGCTGAAGTAAAGTTGACTATAAGGAAAACATTGACTGAGTTGAAATTGTTACAACTTCTGAATGTTAATGTACAGTAATCGCCCTCCATTGACCTGCACTTTCTTTTGCTCCCTAAACTTTATAATTACAGATAATTTTACGTTGATATTGTAAAAGCTTGATCAATACATTTGGAGATTTGTTTTCTAACCTCAGTGCTCGCAATACCAATTGCAAGACCTATACATGCTTTATGAATACATGAGCTATTGCATATCCTAAGTGTTACTATCGTGTTCAGATACCCTCCCAAGAGTAAAAAAAACAGCCATAACAAATACATGAGCCATTGCTATGATTAATAGCCCAACAATCTCACTCTCAGGCTCGCAACAACTTTTCTATAGATTCAACAATCAACAAGGGTATTAGGAAAACAATTATAAAAGAATATCGAGAGTTACTCAATTTTAATTAATCAACGGGGTAAACATGATGTACTGGAGCCAACTCAATCACATATAAACCTTATCATACCATCTTTATTGAAAGTGCGCGACCATCAACTAACTCAATCACAAACACTTAATCATGTATAAATCATACCCTACCCGCTTAAAGCAGTAATGGGATGTTTGGGATTAGCTTAGTCCAGTGTCCTTACCAGTTACAAAAGATTTTGCTTGTACCAAACCAACTTTAAATGTTACTATTTCTTAAAATAATCGGATGAACCGGAACTATCGTGTCTAACACAAACATACATCGCAATAAACACCTAAAGTTGCACATCTTGGCTTAGTTTTGGAACTAATAATCTAACAAAATGTTTCATTTTAGATAGCGTACTCGCTTGTAATCTTCATCTATTATGGGGTTGGATAATCACTTTTGTATCAGCTGTTGTTGTAATAAGACAACATAAACTTAATTCGAATACAACTTATTTATGTAGTTGTGTGATCCAAAAACATCTTGTTACTTTAGTAATTTGGTCTGGTCTAAAACAATTATGTAATATCCTGATCTAAATTGTACCTCATTCGTAAATCTATGGAAGCATTGCCTTTAACGCAAAAATGAGAATTAACTTGGCATAGTCGACATAAATTATAAAAAATATAACTTCCTAGTCAATTAGACCTTGTAGAAATATCAAGCAAAGGCGAGTAGTAACATAGTGTGGCTACTTCCATATCTTTACGGAGTATGTTAGTAGTGAAAAAAGTAACTCAGTGTAGTAGGACCTGGTACAGTTACTTGTTTACCCTGATTCTCTAAGATATTTGTGATTAAGGGATTACATGATTATACTCATTAATAATTGCCTATTAGCTCCCTTTAGAGAAAATAACCACACAACTGTATGCTAATCTCAGCAGTTACAACAAGTCAACCAAACGGATTTTTTTAAATGCAACAAATTTGGCTCTACAAAATATGATTTTGAGAAAAGGTTAAAAAAATAATCCTTCTTATTATTAACAAAATCATGAAACTAAATTACATGAACTTAAAAGGTGTACTAAATTCTTACCAGACCATAAAACCAAACTTATTTTTCCCACGTCATTTAATGAATGCAACTTTGTAGAGCCACATGAATTTAAGACTTGAAATGATTTCTTTTATAAGCATATAACAAAATAAAAATATCTAATGTTATTCATAATTAAGAAATAGTACCAAGTTTACCAGCATAACAAGCTTATTTGCCCCATCAAAAATAGCAGCAAGACCATTATAATGTTCTAAATCAAAGTCACTAAGACCGGATGCAAAATACGCACCTGCTGGGGTTGAATTTCCTAGTGTTGATCAGGCTACACAAAGAAAGAGTGACATAGGTCTTTTTTTTCCTAAAAAAAGTACAACATCCAATGCAAATAAGATTATGTTTTATTGCAAAAACATAATATTTTGAACAATTCTCAAACTAATATAATGATTTCACCTTCCAATGTCAATGACTGATTTGGATATTTGGGTAGTGCTCCTAATGCCTGAGAAAATAAAAGAACAAATGAGGAATTCGCCACACACGCTGATGGTAGGATTGCGAACAACAGAAGACAATGGAGATTATTTATTGAATGTTACTACAATGAAACTTGCTGGATTCCCACTGAAGATGTATTCTCTGTCAATCTACTTGGTTTTTATATCAATGTAACATAGTGCCTGTGTACAAATGCATATATAACTGTTGATGTGATTATGTGTGTAATTAAAGAGCCTGCCATTTGCTCACTAAAACCCATTTTCAGAAACTTAAACTCATAATACTTGCTGAAAGAAACTCGTTTCATCTCAGTCGAAGCGGTTAAGCATATTCTTGTTTTCATTAGCCAGACACTCAAAAGTGAAACTTATAAAACGCAGCAAATAGACAAGTTTTGGCAGGTTGGGTTTAGTGTTGTGAGCGTTACAAACGATCACCACATCAAATTCCTCAACCGAATACAGCCCGCTAGATATAAGCTAAAAGTCTTGAAATTTTGGGTGTACCTAACATGAGAGTTAATATAATGAAAATATAGATATGTTATCACAACCTTGAAATTCAAACTCCAATACAATAATAGGCACACACTCTATCCGAAGCAATATTTATAACATTAATAAGTCATTTAAGGGGATTTTAGATGATTTACAAAGCATGAGAAGACTTCTATTAGACTAAGATAAGAATGATGCATTTGTATAGTAGATTAGGAAAGGATAAACAGATGCATACCATTCCCTTCCATGCGTTTGTGATAAGGTATGTTTTATGCTTGTAATCTACAAAAATATCAATGGGGCTTTATTGTAAGTACTAAAACACATGATTTTAATATAACACATGATATTCGAATCTGAAAACTTTTTTTAAAATTGTACATGGATACCAAATATTAGTTGCTCTCAAATTTTAGCTATTGGCTATGATTAATCCTGCTGGAAACACACAAATGCACTCACCACTGTAAGTGCAACAAACATAGATTTGTGTTGTTCTTATTGAAAGCACGGGTCCGGTAAGATGAATGAAAAGAACTTGCTTACTAATGCATCTATTTCTCTATCAAAAACCAAAGACATCGTAAATAATTTTAAATAGTCACAAACTCCACAGTACTTGCATACAGTCAGTTAAGAAAAAACTTATTACAACGAAAATTATAGATAACAATGTTAAGCAACCCTTAGAAATAGATATGGAGAATGAAAGTCACACGATATTTGGTAAGCCATACCCGCATGTAGTGTATAAGACAACTAAAATTAGTTGCTCGTCAACAAAAATCAACCATCTCTACAAAGATAGAGTAATAGCTTATGTTTTCAAATGGCCAATCGGATTTGTTGTTCTTGAATCAAACATAATCCATTAAAACGTAATTCATACAATGATCACAATGAAAGATCATTATAATTAAACAAACCTGATTGAAGAATGTAATAGTTTTCATTTGTAACAAAAAATGAAGACTTCTCACCCACATCTGAATTATAAATCAACTCAAAATCAAAAAATATAAAGAACCAGGGTAGCTTACCTTACATATTGTGGACCGGGTGGAGATGCAAAATTTGTTTTGCAAAAAAACTGATCCCGTGTAATACAAGTTTGTGAGCCTGTAAAGATCAAAACAATATAAAATTTTCATTCAAGAGCTATAAGAAAAAGATATAACGAATACATAATATGATGATGATTATTAATTTAAATGAATGAATGAATCTGGAGGCAGTTTTTATTTGTATGCATTTTTATGGGATACAGCTAATAATCCGATTTTAATGGGTGTTTTGATGTATTTAAGTGATTCTTCCTCCATAAGTTTTTGTTCATATTAGTAACATTTAGTTGACTTCCTCATATATAACCTCCCAGTTACAAGGATTATGACATTTCCACACATAAAACCCGATTTTACATCTTTCCTGATTTTGCAATGTTGAATTTTTTTCACCTTTTCAACATTTATTATCCTTCCAAAACACGTTTTTACAATACCAATTGGATGGAAGTCAACCTTCACATTTATAAGTTACATAATTTAGGAATCTTCCACCTGTATATATAAACGTTTCCTTAAGTTTCTAACATTTTAAGTTTCAACAATTAGTACAGATTATAATCTTATTTTGCCTTGATTTGATATACATATACTCATTATAAAACACTTATCACCCTCACTTTCACGAACTCTCTTAAAAGTACTTATTGACTTGAAAAATAGCTAAACAAGTATCATCCAAATACGTAGAATTGTCTATCAACTTTTTTAATCAAAAACTTTTTGCAATAAATTAAAAGGAAATACAAACCAAATGTGAGTTCTTTGAGGTGATTGATATTCGTTGGGGATTAGTCCTCACGGACGATATTGACATTAAAGGAAACCTTAGATTTTCGAGCAAAAAAATTGTTTGCCGTTTAGATGTAGTGTTGTCTAGAGACACCTTATATCGAGCGTAGAGGGAATCTCAATAATCTGCTAGAAGCGAGTGCAACATGAATCACGGTATCATCTTGCAAGTATGTTTTACTTTCAGAACACAATATTTAGAGAGGGAGGATTATAAAACTTACAGTAGAAACTTTTTGATCGGAAAAATGAGGAGATCTTCTAAGCTCTCCATAGAGCTCACCAACACTTCCACAACACCCGAACCTTGATAAATAGCAAAAAAATATCTCATAAGAATACTAAAAAAATACCTAAAAATGTAAAACACCCTTTCGGTTGGTGTTGGTCACAATGGTAATGTTTCCATGGTGGTTGGGCTATCGGTAGAGATATGAGTTTTGATTGAGGGATAAGTTTATGTGATGGTTTGGTTCGGTGCTAGTTATGTTTATTGGGGGAGGTCCGGCGATGGAGGGGTTTACCAGTAGAGGGAAAAGGTCTGGTGAGATATATGATGTTTGTGGTTATTTTATATACAGTTTGGAAAGGTTATGGTTTAATTGACAGCTTTGGACAGCTTGAACATTCCAATTTAATAGTAGCTTCCGAAAATAGTTATGGTTATGGTTCCTTCTGCTAGAAGCTTTGTTGAATTTTTTAACTTTCAACAAATTGGATGGCTCTTTTATAGTTAGTATAGATTTATAATTTTTTAAGAAATGATAATACATGTTATTGTTGTGCAAGCATTGAATACACGTTTGACAATAAATAGAGTTTGTCTCCTCCTTGCTAACAAAAAAAAAATGAGTTTGTCTCCTCTCTCATTGCGCATGTTTTAGGGCCGAGTATTGCAGACCCAAACCGACTCGGACCGAAAAACCGAATCGGACCGAACCAAATCGAAAAATTTCGGTCCGGTCCTCGATCCGGGGTTTTTTACGAATTCAGTTCTCGGTCCGGTCGGTCCAGTCTGATCGGTTCAGTTTTACCAAAATATCTTTGATTAGGCCCAATAGGACCGGACCGGACCGGACCGAAGACCGAACCGGACCAACCCAGACCGGACCGGACTATTTCTGTCCGATCTCGGTCCAGAGTTTCGAATCATTTTAGTCCGCGGTCAGGTCTAGTCTTGACCGGTCCGGTCCGAACTCAGACCCATGCTCAGCACTACTAGCATGTTCAATACTTCAATACACTCTCTGTCTTTACACACAATCTCCTCTATCTATTTCCATCTGCACCATATATACTATTCCCTCGTATCAACACACAACACATTATAGATATAAATCCTCTACCTTGGACTTGACTGTCGGAAGATGGTTCACCAGGCTTCGGCTTGGCAAATTAATTTCCATCTACCATAGCCAAGAATGACGGGTCACATTTTCAGTCCACTGAACGCTGATAACGGGTTTCATCCATGGAGTATGATAAGGAAAACGGTATGAATGGGGTATGTGGGTTAAGAGTTGGCTGTGACTACTTACATTCTCGGTTTGTAAGTCTTTCGTCCTTGTTCTCTCCTAACTTTAGAAATATCTGAAAAAACAAGTAATATATTGTACATGGGAAAACACATGTATCAAAGATGCATGGTGTTTGATCGTAAAAGTAGCAGAATTGGTGAATTCAAACTTGTGAAAGTCAAAGTAAAAGTGATATGTTGCACCTGCCCTATAATTAATGCGTCATATTTCCAGTAATACATTTTTTTATATACTTTTACTTATCTATTTGGTTTAAAGTCCTTTTTTTATTTTATTTTTATTATTTTTTTATAACGGCACCTCAATAAATCCGACATTCGAGTTATACCATTCATAACGTCGGATTTACTTTAAGTATATATATTTGGTTTAAAGTTGGGTTTTAATTTAAGTATATTTTATTAAGTGACTGGGTTAGAATTAGATTTGAGATGAGATTTAAATTTATTTTAATAGGATTAAACATATTTTATATAATAATATATCATTTTGTTTATTATTTAACTAATAACTGTTCACAGCCTACAATATTTAGTCAAAGGGTACAAGATTATATGCAGAAATATTTAGTGGAGTCTACTAAAACCAATGTTTTAAAACCCGGTTTTTTAAATGACCCGGTCAAGTCACCGGTTCACCGGTTTACTGGTTCAACCGGTTTAACCGGCGGGTCAAACCGGTTCTATGAAAAACATAAAAAATACACATATAGCTAACAAACAACTTCAGAACTTCAACGCATGATTATCCGCATTTACTTTCTTACATTCCGGCTGAAGAGAGGATTGCACTGATACTTAGTTTTTAGGTTCATAACTCCAATATTTAAAAAATGAAAGAACTGTATTTGTGACAAACTATATGTAGTACAAAGTTCAGTCTAAAGCAAATCTCATTTATACTTTTTACCAAAATTGAACCAAGATCTAACAAAATTAATTCAACCAAATTAATGTAACAAAGTTAATTCAAAGTATATATAGAAAAGAATCAAAGATAAATACTTACTTCATACGATTGTGGTTTTTGGATGAGAGAAAATTAAAAGGTTATCAACTTGTGAAATGGTGTAAGTAAATTAAAAAGGGGATGATGATAGGTTTCAGATGGAAAATGGAAGGGTGGGGGCACAGATTGAGGTCTTCGAGATTAGTTATTGGAAAACGAAACTCAACTTATCACTATTTCAATTGAAAATAGAACAACTTTTTAACCCAACCGGGTTTTAAAAACCGGTTCAAACCGGGTCGTTGAAAACCGGCCGGTTTAATCCGGTTTCAAATCTGCCAAAAAACCGTTTACATCCGGACCGGTGCTCTAACCGGTTCCCGGTTTAACCGGTTGAACCGGCCGGTTCAACCCGGTTTTTAAAACATTGACTAAAACCAAGTAAACCCAACAATAAGATAGGGTTGGTGTCAATAATAACAATGCCTCGTTTTCTTCTTTACGAAATAAGCCAAACTAGGGCTGAGCATCGGTTCGGGACCGGACCGAACCGACTAAGACCGGACCGGACCGAGGACCGAAATGGTCCAAAACCTTGGACCGAGACCGGACCGAAATAGTCCGGTCCGGTCCGGGTTGGTCCGGTCCGGTTCGGTCCTCGGTCCGGTCCGGTCCTATTAGACATATTTGACGAGATTTTTGGTAAGACCGAACCGGACCGGACCGGACCGACCGGACCGAGGACCGAATTCGTCCAAAACCCCGGACCGAGGACCGGACCGAAATTACTCGGTCCGGTTCGGTTCGGTCCGGTCCGGTCCGGTTTTCCGGTCCGGGTCGGTTTTGGATCTGCCGTGCTCAGCCCTAAGCCAAACACCTATTTTTACTCCTAAAGTTAAATACCACCTAAAAAACCCGTGAACCAAACTGACCCTTATACTTTATACTATTATACAAAGATGTTATCTTCAATCTCAACTCCAATCGTAATCTCGAACCTAAAATTACCAAATTTAACTCCAAACCAAAAGATAAAATAAATAGGTTAAGTTTAAGCCATTAGATTATATTTGATAAGTTAATCTCATTCATCCATTTTTTTAACAAACTTTTCTAACAACTTTTGTAACAAACAATTTAAAAAAAGTTTATTTCTAAATCGAAATATCTTTTAATCTATTTATTTTTGTTATAATCTAATTTCATCCATTTTCATATATTTTTTATGTTATTTTAATTTTACTTTTTATATAATTTTAATTTTAATTTAAATATAAACTTGATGGGCAAAAGTATAGAATTTCTTTGCAAAAAAAATTGTCATCGGGTACCTGTCAATACATTGAACGGGTACCATGCTAGTTAATTTATAAAATATTTAAAATTTTTTATTTTTAAAAGTATTAAAAAAATTCAGCTTCTAACATTTATGAATTTAGAAATTAATCCCATCCTTCCCTCTCTTTTATAACAAACTTGTCTAACCACCAAGGTTTCAAATAGCGTGAGGCGTGGTGTGGCGGCACGTCCAAGCCTCAAGCCTTAGGAGCCATGACAAAGCAATAGCGTTTCTTAAAGCGTGACAAAAACGACAATTTTTTAATTTTTTTGTAAAACCTTATATCTCTTAATTACGTTATAAACTTTGTACTCAAAATCCAGTTAGGTTTAAAAAACTAAATACAAAATAACTCAATGAATAGTTCAAATACAAAATAACTGCAAAAGAAACTAAAAAAAGGTGCCACGCCTTGCCAATTTGCACGCCTTTGCCAGCCATTTGACGCCTTGACTCGCGCCACGCCCACAGCACACCCAATAGTATATATCGTAACGTCGAAGCCACAACTCACGCCTAGGCGACGCCTTGGCGGCATAAAGATGCGCCTTTTAAAACCTCGCTAACAACTTTTGAAACAAACTATTAAAAAAAACTTTATAATTAAATTGAAATATCTTTTTATTTATTTACTTTTTCTGTAATATGATTTCACCATATTTTCTAAAATTTCACGCTCTTTAATTTAATATCCATTTTGATATACTCTGATTAAATTTTAGTTTTTTTTTCATTTTTAGGGATTTTAATACGAAGTTGGTGGGTAAAAGTATAACATTTATTCGTAAAGAAAAGTAGTCATCTGGTATCCACCGCTGCTGCATTGCCCAGGTATCAGGCTAGTGTAAAATAAAGTGTTTGTACAAATACTTAATTTTCATGTATGCATATACGGAGTGGAGCAGTTGGGTAGGTAAAAATGGCCAGCGACATTTATTGAATATACTAAAGAATATAAACCATCGAAATATCTGATAAACACATCACATATAGTTTGATTGAGGGTGAAAGTATAAAAAAGAAGGTTGATGAGAGAGAAGATAAAAAAAGTCGTATGATATGAAGAATTAATTAATAATTTTAACTTTTCAATATTTCGTTCAATGGGTTTCCATTCAACTTTTCATTCCTAATTGTGGGACCCTTTATCAACCAAACATCTAAAACTCGAAATGATTTCATTGCATTCATTCCATAACCGTGAACCAAACATAAAACTGTAGAAGTATCTAACCTTTTAGGTCAACTGACAAAAAGATACATTTATGATTTACCTATCAAAGCTTCACCGGACATTTTGATCAATAGCTTATCCGAAAATGTCACGTCTAAAGCAAAACTTCTAGTCTAGTGGCGGATGTAGAAATTCTAGATAGAGTGTGTACTATTTAAAAAAAATCTAAATCAGATTTTCGGATCAGATTTTTTGGATTCGAGCTATACACGACTAGTCGTGTTTTATCAATTGGGGCTTTAAAATTAAATTAATATAATCAGAATGTCGTTATAACCAAGTAAAATACTTAACAACAATGATATATTTACACCCAATAACAAATATGTATAAATGATTGTAACATATCATTTCTAAGTTTCTAACTACAGTATCCGTACATTTAAAATAAACAACAATGACAAGATTAACTTTCGAACTCCTATGTCGTTCCGGCAATGTGCGTCTATCTCTAGATATAAAATAAACATTCAAAGTCCTAATTTACATGTAAATCAGAAACAAATTAATTCGTGTATCCGGAGTAACATAAGCTCTACATGTTCGGACATTTTTAAAGATAACGTTTATCTTTAACGTACATGTGTGGATTTGCGTAGTAATTCTGACCATGGTCAATCTTTCGAATTTCAATTAAATGAGTATTTTGGGTTCCTGGTTTACTTTTATTTAGATGTGCCGCGGGGCAGATGTGACATGAATTTCCCCCTTAAATCATGTTAAGCCCTTAGGGATGAGCCGACGTCCATCACACCGCAAGGTATTATTTTTTCTCTAGAAGGCGCTATTTGGTTGAGCACCCTCTCCAGTTAGCCCAATATTACTTAGCTAAGCCGCTTATCTAGAAAGCTCCGTTATAAAAAGGTTCTTGATGCACCTATTACCACGGAAGAACAAATTTAAAACATCTGAAACACATAAGCTTGTATGGCCGGAGTTACTTAAATAACAAAGGTAATAAAAAAACTAGTGTTTAGGGTATGTTAGGATTTAAAAATTCGAAAAGGAATCCGAACTGCAAAAAAACACACATGAAAGACAAACTATATGTGTAACATTATTGGCTGTAACAATAGGGGACATGTTGACGTATATGTTGCGGTAAGCATGATCCGAAGGGTACTTAAGTCCTTCCTACGACATTGATGCACTTAGGTATAACATTATTGACCGTCGGTCAACAATACTATGTATATGGTCTGATAAACCTGATCTAATGGTATTATTGAAGGGTAGAACCGGAAGATACTTAAGTCTCTCGTTCGACGTTGGGATACACAATTTAGGTATAGCATCATCGACTGTTCGTCAATAATACTATACTCGGAGACATGTCCGCGTATATCAGACCAATAGATAACAGGCTATCCCGACATGTATATCTTGTAGTTTATTGTCGAACATATACTAGTATACTACACATAATGGATTATAAAGAGATGCTACATGTTATCGTCTAACATGCACTGCATACAAGTTTGACTATAAATAGAGGGGGCCTCACCCTCATTCCACTTGTTCAATGGACTCTCTCTATATATACACACATTTTACTCTCTCTATATATGTATTTCGATTTACAACATATTAACCCCTCATATCAACACACAACAAACTATACATATACTATAAATCCTTTACTTACGAGGTTGTGACTTACTGTTCGTAGGTGGTTCCTAGGGCTTCGGCTTAGGACCCATTTTAACGAGTTCTTTCTTGTTGAGAGCTCGATATATTGGATCGAAAATACATGAGAGTCGTTTAGACTAACCCGACAAGAAATTACATAAACAGTTATTAAGATACAAAAAGAAACATAATTTGCGCATACACAAGCAACTTTAAAAAGACACCATTAAACTCTCCTTAATTTATTGATTATGAGGGGAAAAAATCAATTGAACGATAAGATTCGGCACACAATGTTAATCCAGAAATCAAAATGTATAATACATGATAAATCAAGTTGGAAACATCATACCTGTGTGAATCGATTGGTCAACTTTCGTTGATATATTACTATTCCTCGGCGGTGTGATTGATCTTGCGATGGAAACGTTATTTAACACACTCTGTTTTTTTGTTGGTTTTAAATCAAGTTCAGGGGTTCATTTTTATTCATATAGGGGTCGTTTTGTTATATTAGGGGTCAAACTGGACAATGTTTTTTTTGTGGTTTTATTTAATATAAGCCTTTTTAGATAGTAATAAAGGTAAAAGGTTGTTACAACAATATATGTATATGGCCAGAGTATTTTAGTCATTATTGTTATTTGCATTTCATTATTTTTATGAAAAATAGAAGAAAGTATCCATACGAATAACAGCCATAGTATTTCGACGAAGATTATGACGAGTTTCAATTAATTTTTTTATAATTAAATGTCATAAAAAATACAATGCATATACTAAATATAAAATAGATATTATGAAACACTATTTTGTCAAAAACATAAAACATCATTACAAAACGCGTACTTGATAACATACAAACTGTTAAGAAGATATAAAACCAAACTAACCTTAGTAGGTTAGTATTTCTTGAAAACATACGTTACAAAATATCATAAACATAAAAGACCATTACAAAACCGGATAACTATAAAACACCATTGCAAAACACATACTTTATATTAGTAGTAAACATATGTTACTACCGGTTAAAGAGTAAATCAAGACTAAACAACCTTAGGTGCACTCCTTAGGCTGTAACGTCTTCCTGTGAGTACTGGTTTGACCAATGTCTCAACATAGGTACATGTATCTCGGGCGAACTCCTCTACAATCTGGCAAGTCATATCTATTGTGTTAAACAAAAGAACATGTGTAAAACCCGCATGCTTTTACCATGAATAGTACCCTTAGTATCGTACGTACATGATAACTTTCCTTTTATAACATGAATACGTTTCACGAACATAAATTATAAGAACTACATACGTGTTATTACACGATAAGTATTAAGTATGTATAAATGCACGATAATTATTATCAATAATTATTAAATCACGAACATGAAATCATGAACGTAAGAATCACGAACGTACAATTATGTATTTACGTAATTATTACGATTACGTACAAGCATATATAGTAACACGAACATTTATTAATAACATCACGTGAATACAAGCACACGAACACGTAATAATTTAGAACACGAAATAGCTACGGGTTTCTCTTGGTGGGCTCTACTAGCCACGGCACAACAAGGAGAAAGGGGGCCCAACCCAAATTGTTTTTACTAAATAAACAAATATGGAAAACATGTTTTCATTCACAAAAGATTTTAGAAAAAACAAAAACCCTAGACCTCTCTCTCTCTTCCTTAGGTCGGCGGCTACATCAAGACAAAGGGGGTTTGGTTGATTTTGTTGAAGCAAATCATTATTACGTGTTCGTGTAGTCAAGATCTATTAATTCCACGTGTTTTGGGTAATCCGAAAACCTTTCTTTTTATTTTCTTTTTTATGTTTATATGCATGTATAATCACTAGCTTCAAGGCTCGCCCCATGGGCGACTAGCTTTAAGATTTTGTTTTCAAAGACAAAAAATTTTGTAGTAGAATGAAAAAATGAATAATGTTAAATGATTGTATATTAAAAACAAAAAATGTAAAAGTAAAATGTCATTGCAACATGTTTAAAAGGAAAAGTAACTATTCTTAGTTGTTTAAACATAAAGTAGCTAAAAATAAATTAGAGCAACTTATAACCGATGAAGATCTTGATCATACACGACGCTTACAATGTAGAGTTACCAAATGACTATAAAAACATAGTGATGTCGTAATATAGCTAATTAGGTAATTGCCCTTCTCTTTTGTCTTGACATCGTTGCTACTTAACATATATCTAAAGTAACATATGATTCAAATACTAAATGACTATACAAAAACACCCCTAATTGCTAAAACGCTTCTTCATGTATAGGTTACTTTAACAATTGGCTATTTTAACAATTGGTTAAAATGCTTCTTTACCATGATTGATATTTGAAGCATAGCTTACTTTAACAATTGGCTAACACTTTTTCACCTTTCTAAGAAAACACCCCCAAATCAAAATCAGAGATGTAGTAAAACAATATAAAATCATAATCATGTATTATCATATGGTGCTAATAATATATCTAAAATCACATATTGACATGTATATTATACAACTATTGACCATAAATTATTGTGCTTTAGAGATTCTCAAAGAATAATATACCAAACATCTTATGCTAGTCTTCTTATATTGAGGCAAAAATAAGCAAGTTTCCATCGATGAATATAGGTGCAATATATAGATGTTATATCATATAATAAGTAAAATATTATAAAAATCTGGCTTATTGATCTATCTAAGATGAACAAATCGTAAGTTTCACTGTATGAGAAGTTAGCCAGCGTTTTTATTTCCTAGACTATTCTAAACAGCAGCAGCACAATCTGTATTACAGAAGGTTGTCATTGTGGCAGGGTCAAGATATTTGGCAGCTGGGTAACGTACATATGGGAACTCCTGAAAAAATAATATTTTAAGCTACAATTTTTCATATAAATATGAATTATATGGAAAAAATAATTACTTACAAACATTTAGGCAAAATGGTTGCAATCCGATTTGTCATTTCAGCTAGATATTAATCTCCTTTTCGGCTCTCTTCCCCAGAGTTCTTCCAAAGTTGTCCCATAATTAGTGATATAACACTGGAATTGATAATCAAAATCATAATAAAAACATTGTACAAACGATTAAACGGGAGCAATATCTTTAGCCTCATCACTTGAACTACATATGTACGGAGTTTCAATAATATTACGCTAATATGCTCATTGGAACCTTTTTGGAATTGTATCTTAAAAGTAATTAAGTATGAATGTTTCTATTTTAATCGTGAGCTACGCATTGTATCTTGGGATTTTGATAGCATTCTGTCAACCATTACTTCCTCTTGGTCTGTTTATGACAATGCATTTGTGGCGCTTATTATACAGCCACTTCACCTGATTACGTTTTTGATAGGCATGACACTTGAAACAGGTAACAAACCTCACCTGGAAAATAGAATCACCTAAACATCCACAACTATCCTCAAACTTACCATAAATATTTTAACTATGATCAATTGATTTAAGCCATTTGCAGCTTCGAACTAAGCAATGTCAAATACTCTAAATAATGGCAGGTAAATAGATTACGACTTAATATGCATTTTATAATGCGATCCGTTCATTAAAATTAAATATCAAGAGAACTAGTTTTTTATAATCCTATCCTAGTTGGATAATCTGATCAGTAGAGTTAAGCCATTTGCAGTTTCGAACTAAGATATGTCAAATACTATAAATTAAGGAACACACATAAATTCTGACTTAAGATGCATTTTATAACCCGACATGTTCATTAAAAGTAAAGATGAAGAGAACTATTTGACATGAATACAATACTTTTTTGATATTGTACCTGCCCATGACTAAGCATCTCTGATTTCTTCAGTTGCTTCATCATAAAGACACCAGTAGTTTTAGCACGGCATATCCTGGCCTGCATAACACAGTTAAAACATGAATACATAAGTTTGACATATATGAGTTTTCTAAAAATACTCTTCAATTATGACAAAATATGACAATCTCATAAACCAAAAGCAATTTAATCAATTATTTGAAACTTATAGAATCTTATACACTAAATTTGTTTATCAAGAGTCAAGACCCGTCTCAATTTGACTGTGGAAAATTACACACAATATTCTTTCATTACATGTGATAATAATTTAGACCATTTAATAAAAACATTTTTTTAAACCTGTTTACTATCACACATTCATGAGAATTAATTTGTAGGCTCGAAACACCCACATTTGTATATATTAATTTTTATCAAGTGCATGTATATGTGTATGACATGTTATACAGCTGTACGACCTAAACTAATGACAATGTGAACTTGGCCTACTAATGAAGCTCATCATGTATTTCTCAAGGAACATCCATATGTTCAATTTTGAATAGACCACCAGGAGCATTGATAATTATGTCTCTCATCTCGTAAATCCTCAAATAAAGGATCTTCTTAAAGTTAGCAATCACATAATCAAGAAACATCGCCTACAAAAATAGTACGAAAGGTTTATCATGTATATGTTTGTGAATTTAGTGTTACTAATTCACACATATTCTAGAGCAATTCATAACCAATTTAGCTACATCCACATTTCATGAAACACATGGTGTATATAAAACCACATAATCAATTCTAACATATACAAATATACAGTTAAGAATTACGTGGCATCTAAAATTCCAAATCATTCATCAATCTTAGTCCATAGAATCTTAAAACATAATAAAAAATATTATCCCTGAACTTAAAGAAAACCTAATTCCAACGGCAAACAACATTTTGTTAACCATTTAGAAACTTTGAATATGAAATCAAAGTTTAACCGAATAATTGTGAATCTAAAACGTAATTTTTTTAATGATTTTATAAGAAATCGATATATTTAAAGAATAACAATGAATTAAAAATAGATAAGAACAAACCTTAGGTAGAAGATCCATGGGTTATGAGTGTTTTTCAATGGGATTATGGTATGAGTTCAATCTCAATTGGGTGTTTGTTCCCGATTTCATGAATTCTTTGGATCTATTTTTTTTCTAACTTCAAAAGAAGAACCATCAATGATTTGGGTGAAACTGGCGTTTGAGAACTATGTTGAAGGTTGTTTATTCAATGGTGTTGATATAGTGGATTCATTTAGTATCGTGGACTGGTGGATTTACAAAGTGGATCCGAATGTTGTTTGTAGAAGATCGGAATTTTTAGGAGACAATTGATATGAACCGTCGATTATTTTAGAATTACAGGTGTCATTTTTTTAGATTTTAAGCAAAGATGGGCTGTTACAAATCCTTGCTTTATATAGGTAGTAGATGGGGTTTAAAAACAAGAGAATTAAAACATGTCATGGGTTTATGGAGAAATAATAAAAGGGTGTTTTTAGGTTGTTTGATGTTCGGCCGCCACACAAACCGAGAGCCACGAGGCTCTCGGCGCCATTTTGTTCGCACCACCACACGAGACTCATGTCTCGGTGGTGTTGGGTTTCGGTCAACAGCAGGGAACAAGGCACCCCGACTCGCGTCGAGGGTGTCCTTGTGGTTTGTTTAGGTCGCGACATCCACAGCCCCACCACCGGCAACTGTCGGTGGATATTTATGGTAAGCAGGGGGAACCACCGTAGTAAGCAGGGGCCGCCGACACACAGCCGGTGGGAACCCTCGTGTGGTCAGCGGCTAGCCGAGAAGCAAGACCACCGGCACACAGCCGGTGGCAGCTTAACCGCAAGCAGGGGAAACCGGTTCAAGCCGGTTTGCCACTATTTTCGGTGGGGTTTGGTTCGACCGGTTCATGGGTTCACGGGTCCGGTTCACGACATGTTTTTAATAAAAATAATACATGGATTCGGTTTATTATTTTTACAAGTTTAATAGTTTTACAAGTTTATTTATTTACAAGTTAATTAAATTAATTTAACATGGCATATAATTAATTTAATTAAAACATGGACTTAGGTTTATTATTAATATTTAATAATACATGATTTTAACCTAAGTATTTATTTATTTAATTTAAGCTATAGTAATTAATTAATTATTAAAAAATGACATATAATTAATTAATTTTCATGACTTAGGTTATATTAATATAAATATTAATACATGTTTTAACCTAAGTATTATATACACTTTAATTATATCATGATTATATTTAATTAAATCGTATAACATATAGTTTATGTAATTAACATGTTATAATTAATAAACTATACTATTAATCACATGACTTAGTATATTTAATCAGTAAAACTTAAGCTTACCTTATTAGCTTAATAATCCGCCTTATTTCTAATTATGGAAACTTTCTATTTCAGGAAACTTACTATTTTTAGAAACTTTCTATTTTTAGAAACTAATCTATTTTAAACAGTTAACCTATTTTTGGAAACTTTCTTTTTTTTACATTCTATTTTTTGGAAACTTTCTATTTTAGGAAACCTGCTATTTCTAGAAAGTTACTTATTATTACACAACAAGTATAATAATACAAGAAATACAAGTAATACTTAATCAGAATATACAGAATACATGATAAACACAACATAACGGTAAAATCAGTAAAACAAGACAGGAACATATAAAACAAGCTAAGACACGATATAAATCAGTTACGTACTTAGTAATCAGAATACTTATACACGTATACAATTTATGTAGCATTAGTGAGATCGAAGTAGGACTCTCTTCCGTTCGTCTTCATCGTTCACTGGTCATAAGGTACGGATTTCCCGTCCTTCAGTAGGGACAATCTCTTCCTTCATTAGGATTTCCCATATGCAGCCAACTGTTTTCCCTAGTAGTTACAGATTAAATGCTTATGTTTATTAGTTACCTTAGCCATATACATGCATGACCAATTTCACCTAGTTATGGAGGTACCATAACCATAACACTAGAGGCACAAGTGTTATGACTTCACCACGGCGGAGTGATAGCTCGTGGCGTTCCTTTTCAGTTATTTGGCCATTATATTATTATATTATCATGTGGGGCGTATGGGTGCATCCTAGTTACATGTTTCAGTCAGGATTTCATGATGAATGTGGTGTGTGCCTTTCATCCTTCACAAGGAGCTGATCCCTCCTACCCACTTACAAGTATAATTAGAGGCATCCCCTCTAATTTGCATGACGAGGTCAGCCCTCCAAGTATTCATGCACGTTGTTGACCTCATGACCTATATTGGCTTTTGGTACTTAACTAATACAGATTTTCATAAGTTACATTAGCTATGTTTTCAGAACTAAAACCAGTGAACATGACAGACAACTAGGTTTTCTAGGACTTATACATTTCCGCTGCTATTAGTCTTAGTTATGTTTCATCCATTTATACTATGTCATATATCCGTGCACTGAGCGTTATGCTCAGCCGTTACTTTCCTTTCCATGTCCCAAAACGACAGGTACCCAAGGACGGACTCGAGCATTTGGAGGAGTTGCATAGGATGGAAGCTGTCATAGAATTCTTCTCCTTTTTGCCCATATACTTATGCTTGTGTAGTCTTTCCTAGTTCATTTACTTTATTAACGTTTTGGGCTTATGTTTGGGAACCGATGTTTGATTCCGGTTTTCCCTATGGTCATGTATGTTTTACTACATATTACCTTGCATGCTTTGATGACACGTCATAATTATGCGTAACTGTCCACTTATCAAAGTGGGGTGTTATAATTATGGTATCAGAGCCAAGGCTTCGACCTTTAGGCTCTAAAACTTGACCTGTGACTAGTGGGTAGTCATCAGGAGCTTCCTAAGCCAACCCTTGTTATTCCATGTATTTATGTTTTTAGCACCTTATTGTTTTAACCATGATGTTTTCATCAGTATTGCTTTTACTAATATGGACTAAACAACCGTCATCCATACTTAGTTACGTGTCATTGTTTCATGCACGATGTTCCCTATGAACTGTGGCTAATGTGAACTAAACCCCAGTAGTTCATAATTGGTCACATAAAAAATTTTCTGTTAAGTTTTGACAACTGAGTTTCATTCATTTATTCCATGTATCATTATCGCAGGTTTATGACTAAGTAATGGTTGGTACACGACTGGCCCTATTTAGTCGCATGTGCTTTATTCGAAACTTTTAACTTTGGGACCGACCCATAGGCGTCCCCTCGCCATGTCTTTTGTTTTGGGTAAACTGATCATAAGCGTTTACCCTCGCGCATATAAAGGTTTTCATAAACTACATCATTCATTCACGCACTGCTTACATGCATAAAAATTTTCTCATGATTTATTGGCATAATTTTTTTTCATGTCCCCTCATAAGTTACTATGTCTTTATGTCAAGTATGTTTTCATACTATCATGGTTAACTTAATTTTCATGCTGATTATGTTATATACTCCTTCATGTTAAGTTGTTTCATGTTTCTTCATGATGATTTCGTCTTCATGTTGATTACGTATTACGTCTCTTTTGTTGTTTATGCTTTCATGCAAGACACTGTTGGAGTTCATTTAAATCATGCTTTCATGATAGTCATGGTTGGTTTTCATTAATCATGCTTTCAGAAAAATCGTCGTTGAAATTCGTTTAACCACACGTTAGCGTTTCTCTATGCAACCAGAATGAGGTATATACTGGCATTGCCAGGTTATCATGATGGTCTTTCTAACCGTTTAACCAATTATTTTCCTTTAAAATCATGTCAGATGATCAACCCCATACCGATCATTTCATTTGCATTGCATGTGTACTCCATATACCGTATTCCATGTGCGTATTCCACTTGCTGATACTCTACAAATTGTTGATGTCGCTCATAGCTTGGAGATGTTACTAAGGGTTGATGTTGTGGATTTTAGAGACGCTACGAGATGCTGATGTTGTTCACAACCTGGAGATCTTACAAGACGAAGACAAAGGCGTTAGATCAAAGCGATCGGACGAAAAGATGCTTCACCACCAGAAGATTTTCATCAATCATTGTCCCTAATTCTTAGTTACATGTCACACGTCATTCAGTTTTTGTTTCAGTCATATGAGTGAAAACCGGTACCAACCGACCACTCAGCTGAATATTTCCATGAATCACAGTCATGAGAATGACCATCATGGAACTGACAGAGAAGACGATAGTAACCTCTACTATGACAACAACTATCCTAGCAATCGTAACTGTAGCTCCGACCGCGGACGTGATCAGAAATACAAAGGATCAGTAGTCCAACTGATCCTCCAATTCTGGCATAATAACCTAATATTTGTAGTTCTATTTGTTTCACATCTCGAGACACATGTCAAGACATCAGTCAAGACACATGCCTCACGTATACCTTCTGAAGACACATGTCAAGACACCAGTCAAGACACATGTCATGCTTATATTTCCCAAGACACGAGTCAAGACACATGACTCACGTCCAATTCTGGAACATCCCTAAGAAATTCAGGGTACCCTCGAAAGGGTATATCCATTTTGTGGTGCCATGTATTAATCAAGACACAAGAATTTCCGTACCATCACCGGCGTATCAGTGAGATCTGTCACAATTGCTCGATGACACTTTCATTTCTTGCACCCATATTTCATATTTTCATGATCATAAAGGACGCCATTCGTATCCCCTATGTATACGAAGGTTTTCCTTTAGCCTAATGATGAGATCCAAGCTGCTAACGCATTACCTCGGACAGATGCGAGTTGAATTTAATCCTAAATATGGACTACGAACAGCACACCCTGCTACGATTCATGATTTTGTACAGTAATGTTCAGGCTCGTGAATACATTCAGCATGGTTTTCCATCAGGAAAATCTGTACAAATTACCTATGCTTTACAAGCACGTGCTTTGTTAGCCATGACTGCTAAAACTTTCTAACTGTCAGTTAAGACATGACTACGGAAGTTCCTTTTCCGCATAACCAGCTGATTATTCCAAAATCTTCCTATACATTTCAGAAGAACCTTCAAAGAGAAGGACGGTAACATGAGATTATGTGTCGACTACCGTCGATTTAAACAAATCACCATTCATAACCGTTAATCTCCTCTACGTATTGACAACATGTCCAATCGACTTTAGGGTCTCAAACACTTAATCAAGATCAGATTCATGATCATGCTGCTAACAGTGACGAGTGGAAGAGCAGGACATTTCCATTACTGCTATTCGTACACGACTCGGTCATGCTAGATTCATGATTTTGAATTAGTCTCATCAATGCTCTAGCAGCATTATGGACTTAATAAAATGAGTTTCCATGAACTCATAAACAAATTCATCAGTGTTTTCATCAAGGACAACTTGATTTTCTCTAAGTCTAGAGAAGAGCAGGAAGACCATTTTTGCACTATGTTGCAAATTCTACGACAAGAGAAATTTCACCCTGAAATTTCCAATATAAATTCTGGTTGATTACAGAGACACGCTAAATTGCATGGATTCTCACGGTTAATCTTACCATGACTCAGCTTATGCGTAAACGTGAGAACCCTACACTACATTAGGTGTTCCAGAAAATCCTACGCTAAGAGAAGTCTAATTTTGGAGACTCATAGTTTCACAAACTTCTATGTATCAAGTTTCTACGTAGCAAGATACAGTTATGTTCATATCTAAGTACCTGACATACCAACGACTAAGATAGAACACCAACAGACTATGATGTTTTTTTTCCATCATCAGAAATTGTGAACAGAAATGGACAAGATATCCATGGATTTTGGTTACCAGATTAACGCAAACTCCGAAGAAGCATGATGCTATCTGGGTTATTGCCAACAGTTGACCAAGTCTGCAGAATCCTTACATCCGCAAGGATTTCAGAACCAACAGATTGATCGGACATGTTCCATCCAAGGCTCATCCAATCACTTGGTAATCCCTCAGCTATCGGGTCAGACAAAGGTTCGCATTTGTACTCCTTATTTACGTTCACGTTCTTGTTCCAATTTTACGACTTGCTTTCACACTCACGTTCATGACACTAATCACGTTCATGATCGTATCTTGACTTACGATTTTACGTTCGTTTTCGTTCTGGGAAGCTTTGCAAAAACTTGAGAGGCCAGACTCAAGTTTAGCATAACTCTCTATCCTCAGACAGGCGTTTCACGTCACAGTCCACGTCTCACCTTATAACGTTTGGCGTTACCGCCGCCGTTATACCATGTTCACGATATGTTTCACATGTCATGTTCATTCCACGTTTCTCATATCACATTCACGATATGTTACACGTATCATTGATCACCATATGTTTTCTCATTTTACACTCATCATATCTCCACGTATCACGTTCACAATTGTTCACGTTTTACGTTCACAATTGTTCACGTACTACGTTTCAGTATGCCTCGCGCATCATTGCTAAGACCTTACTATTATCAGTTAGTTTAGGCAATGTAGCATCATAACGTTTTAGTTACCCTTGCACTTTAATTCTTATTCCCTCGATCAAATTCAGTGGATCTGTCTTACGTTGATAAACATGAACGTTTACGTATTTTCAAGTCAAGGTCAGAGGACCAAGATTTATCAGTTGCGTCAAGATCTTGTGGAGGAACCGTTCCGAGAGGGAAGCCACTTGGAAACGGACGAGTCCATCTGGATTTTCTCCTCTCATCATTCCATAATTAAGTAAGACTCTTTCAGTCACGTCAGGTTCCATGTCCTCTTAAGCCATGTCACGTTTCACGTTGCTTTCTAGCATGTCACCTTCATGTCCTTTTATCTTGCATACCCTTCCAGTTTGATTCGGGTATGTTTCGCTTCCAGTTACGTTATCTTTAATTCGGGGACAAGTTATTCTTTTTAGGGCCGAAGAGTTGTAAAACCCGCATGCTTTTACCATGAATAGTACCCTTAGTATCGTACGTACATGATTGAAACTTTCCATTTATAACATGAATACGTTTCACGAACATAAATTACAAGAAATACATACGTGTTATTACACGATAAGTATTAAGTATGTATAAATGCACGATAATTATTATCAATAATTATTAAATCACGCACATGAAAACATGAACGTAAGAATCACGAACGTACAATTATGTATTTACGTAATTATTATTACGATTACGTACAAGCATATATAGTAACACGGACATTTATTAATAACGTCACGTAAATACAAGCACACGAACACGTAATAATTTAGAACACGAAATAGCTACGGGTTTCCCTTGGTGGGCCCTACTAGCCGCGGCACAACAAGGAAAAAGGGGGCCCAACCCAAATTTTTTTACTAAATAAACAAATATGGAAAACATGTTTTCATTCACAGAAGATTTTAGAAAAAACAAAAACCGTAGACCTCTCTCTCTCTTCCTTAGGCCGGCGGCTACATCAAGAAACAACCACTTTAATGAAGATTTATAGCATCATTCAAGTAAATACAGATTAAGATCGTAAAAACATAAGCTGGGGGTTTGGTTGATTTTGTTGAAGCAAATCATTAGTACGTGTTCGTGTAGTCAAGATCTATTATTTCCACGTGTTTTGGGTAATCCGAAAACCTTTCTTTTTAGTTTCTTTTTTATGTTTTTATGCATGTATAATCATGGGGTTTAAAAACAAAAGAATTAAAACATGTCATGGGTTTATGGGGAAATAATAAAAGGGTGTTTTTGGGTTTTTTGATGTTCGGCCGCCACACAAACCGAGAGCCACGAGGCTCTCGGCACCGTTGGTTCGCACCACCACACGAGACTCATGTCTCGGTGGTGTTGGGTTTCGGTCAACAGCAGGGAACAAGGCACCCCGACTCGCGTCAGGGGTGTCCTTGTGGTTTGTTTAGGTCGCGGCAGCCACAGCCCTACCACCGACAAATGCCGGTGGCTATTTATTGTAAGCAGGGGGAACGACCGTAGCAAGCAGGGGCCGCCGGCACACAGCCGGTGGGAACCCTCGTGTGGTCAGCGGCTAGCCGAGAAACAAGACCACCGGCACACAGCCGGTGGCAGCTTAACCGCAAGCAGGGGCAACCGGTTCAAGCCGGTTTGCCACTGTTTTCGGTGGGGTTTGGTTCGACCGGTTCATGGGTTCACGGGTCCGGTTCACGACATGTTTTTAATAAAAATAATACATGGATTTGGTTTATTATTTTTACAAGTTTAATAGTTTTACAAGTTTATTTATTTACAAGTTAATTAAATTAATTTAACATGGCATGTAATTAATTTAATTAAAACATGGACTTAGGTTTATTATTAATATTTAATAATACATGATTTTAACCTAAGTATTTATTTATGTAATTAAGCTATAGTAATTAACTAGTTATTAAAACATGACATATAATTAATTAATTTTCATGACTTAGGTTATATTAGTATAAATATTAATACATGTTTTAACCTAAGTATTATATACACTCTAATTAAATCATGATTATATTTAATTAAATCGTATAACATATAGTTTATGTAATTAACATGTTATAATTAATAAAATATACTATTAATCACATGACTTAATATATTTAATCAGTAAAACTTAAGCTTACCTTATTAGCTTAATAATCCAGCTTATTTCTAATTATGGAAACTTTCTATTTTAGAAAACTTACTATTTTTATAAACTTTCTATTTTTAGAAACTAATCTATTTTAAGCAGTTAACTTATTTTTGGAAACTTTCTATTTTTGGAAACTTTCTATTTTTTTGGAAACTTTCTAATTTAGGAAACCTGCTATTTCTAAAAAGTTACTTATTATCACACAACAAGTATAAAAATACAAGAAATACAAGTAATACTTAATCAGAATATACATAATATATGATAAACACAACATAACGTTAACATCAGTAAAACAAGACAGGAACGTATAAAACAAGCTAAGAAACGATATAAATCAGTTACGTACTCAGTAATCAGAATACGTATACACGTATACTATTTATGTAGCATTAGTGAGATCGAAGTAGGACTCTCTTCCGTTCGTCTTCATCGTTCACTGGTCATAAACTACGGATTTCCCGTCCTTTAGTAAGGACAATCACTTCCTTCATTAAGATTTTCCGTATGCAGCCAACTGTTTCCCTAGTAGTTACAGATTAAATGCTTATGTTTATTAGTTACCTTATCCATATACATGCATGACCAGTTTCACCTAGTTATGGAGGTACCATAACCATAACACTAAAGGCACTAATGTTATGACTTCACCACGGCAGAGTGATAGCTCGTGGCGTCCTTTTTCAGTTATTTGCCATTATATTATTATATTATCATGTGGGGCGTATGGGTGCATCCTAGTTACATGTTTCAGTCAGGATTTCATGATGAATGTGGTGTGTGCCTTGCATCCTTCACAAGGAGCTGATCCCTCCTACCCACTTACCAGTATAATTAGAGGAAGCCCCTCTAATTTGCATGACGAGGTCACTCTCCAAGTATTCATGCACGTTGTTGACCTCATGACCTATATTGGCTTTTGGTACTTAACTAATACAGATTTTCGTAAGTAACATAGGCTATGTTTTCAGAACTAAAACCAGTTAACATGACAGACAACTAGGTTTTCTAGGACTTATACATTTCCGCTGCTATTAGTCTTAGTTATGTTTCAGCCATTTATACTATGTCATATATCCGTGCATTGAGCGTTATGCTCAGCCGTTACTTTTCTTTCCATGTCCCAAAACGGCAGGTACCCAAGGACGGACTCGAGCATTTGGAGGAATTGCATAGGATGGAAGCTGCCATAAACTTCTTCTCCTTTTTGCCCATATACTTATGCTTGTGTAGTCTTTCCTAGTTCATTTACTTTATTTACGTTTTGGGCTTATGTTTGGGAACCGATGTTTGATTCCGGTTTTTCCTATGGTCATGTATCTTTTACTACATATTACCTTGCATGCTTTGATGACACGCCATAATCACGCGTAACGGTCCACTTATCAAAGTGGGGTGTTACAACATGAATATCGAAATGTATAAGAACTCGGTCGTCCTTTGTTATAAATATTGGGCACGAGAACATTGATCAACTTTGAACGAAATCAATCATAGGATCAAGATTATGGTCGGGGTAGGGAATAGAATACAATATGTTCTATGTTTGATTAACGGGAGTGATTGTCATTATCCACATATCACAAACACGTTGGTTTTCGAAGTTAGAGAGCGTGCTAGTACACCCAATGAAAATGGTATAACTCCTTCTCCAAAATTGGGAACAACAACCTCAAGAAATGTTGCCATTCCCAAATCGATAGAAACAACGGAACATGAATTCGGTGCCACAGTAGAATCCAACCAATATAGCCGTCCTTCAAAATACACACTATTCCCCGTGATAGAACCTTGGATTGGAAGAACTCCCACGGTTTTCTGGTTGCCGTTAGCCAATGAGAACATCTTAACCTTGTAGTCCCCCTTACAAATTGACACCAATTTATAATCCCCATCTACAATTCTCCCAAATCTATACTCAGCTCCAAATGGATGACCACTTTAAAAACTTAAATCAACCGTTAATCTACAATGGGTTGCTGGGTTGTAAAATGACACCTCATGGCTCAAGTTCACGCATATCAGTCCGTTGCACGACCCCAAAATTCTAATAAAGTGGGGCTACAATACGGATGACCATTGCCTAAGAACAATTCTGACTGGTTATTTAACAAGTCATCATTTAGGAGCCGAGTCGATATAGCCTAACCGTACTTAAATACTAAGCGTCTGACCATTGCTGCCTCAGAATGGCGTCGAATGAATATGGGGTCGGTTATGACATTATAACCCTAACTTTATTAGAATTTTGGGGAAAACTAAACTAAACTTACTGCCAATGTATTTGGTTGAGAGTGAGGTTATCCATATAAAAATTTAGACAAATCCAAATACAAAATCAATTTTCACTATGACCATTGAGTTCCTAAACAAGCTGGCCTATACGGGGACTGTGGTATATGGGTTTGTATACTGTTGTACATGTTGTCCCAAAATTTATCATTGCAAGTAAATGATTCCGTACAAGCAGCTTTGGTTTATCGGGAGAAGTTGATGCAATCTTACTTGAGATACAAGTTGAATGTGAAGGCCGTTGACTGCGATAAATAGTGAACCCAAATTTTCAAGTATGCTCATTACACTAAGCCTATTGTTATTGTCTTACAGCATTTTATGAACTACGTCTTATGATCGTCTTATGATCATTTGTATTTGGTACCATCTTGCATGGTCTTTAACCTAAGTCAGTGTAGAAAATTATACTCGGCCACACCCGTATTCGAAAATAGTTATTTTTGTTTGATTAGGTTATATCATTCTTAGTTTTGTTTACTTTTTGTTTGCTTAGGTTTTAGTTTGATACTTCATGGTTCGGTCCAAAGTCTTAAAATGTAGTCGCTTATATCATGCTTAATTTTTAGTTGCTTAGGTTTTAAGTTTTGATCTTTATCTTGTTATCAATGTTTATGTTATACAACTGCTATCATTTACAACCATCTAGATAGGAATTTAGTAACATAATATTATATTAACTGGGACCATGAGGATGGTTAATACATTATAATCAAGCAAAATAAGACCACTAAAGTCTAATTGATACTACCATCTATTCAAAAGAGTACCAGACTTAGAAAACAACCCATAGACTTTACAAATAAACTAATAAACATAAACATAACCATATGACATGAGCAATAGAAAAGATAAACAAGCGCCATTGCAAGAGATCACCACCATCTTCCACCAACCCAAATGCACCTAAGTGCCACCATCTTACCCTAACAAACACCCCGTCACTTGCGCGTGTTTTTTTATCTCCGCAATAAGATATTGCTTGAAACGGGTATGGGAGTTGAACATCTTGAGAAACTCCAGGACAACCTTAGATTTATGCAAATCCTCGTTCCTAAGTGGCCTAAGATTCATGCCATGTCAACATCCCCCTCTTCCTTAATTTCTTTTGACTTGATCTCCTCTATGACATTTATCTTGTTCTTTACCCCGTCAGTTATGGTTCTTGCAAATCTTACCAGTTGTTTTGTGATTGTCGTTTCTCTTACTAAGTTCTTTTCTATGAACAAGCAAAATTATTCAGAAATTAATGGTGATTTGCTTTCTTCAGCTAGGTTTGCTAGTTTATCCATGTTTTAGGGTTACAAAAATATTTTTGATAGTGAGATAAGTGACAATGATAGATAGGGAATGGTTGGTTTATATAGGCACTTATTAAGGTTAGTTGTGGAAGGTTATGGAAGGGATAGGAGACGTGGAAGGTTATGGAAGGGATAGGTGTCAAAGTCTTGTAACTATTAGTTACAGTTTGATTGTTACAAAGTTGAAATGTGATTACTTGTAATTAGTGTCAGTTAGCAAGTTGCATGGTGATATTACATGAAGCTTCTCAATCACACTCCATTAAACATGATATTATTTATTTGCATTTTAAAAATTTAGCCTTTATTAATAAGGTTTGTGTTAGTGTTAGTGGGCTTATTAATCATACTTGAAACGATAGTTGTTCTGAAACGTTTTTGTACAAAAGATGGGCCTACTAACAATACTATATGTCCAAGATAGGAGACCAACGCGAATGATTTACCTTTTTATTGTGCATGAGTGTTGCAAGTTAACGTAGGTGTAACTTCATCATTTAGAAACCTCTTTTGCATTATGTTGCTAGAGGCCAACGTGACAAATATGTTGGGATTTAATCATGACGAGCAACCATTTATTAAAAATCATCTAACCATGAGTTTCAAACATTTGAAAGTATTGGTTCATGAAAATCATTGGATAATACAAATAATCACCTTGTTAAAGACATGTTGAAACTGTATATTTCATTATAAAAGTTTAGTTATTAATAAAGGCTAAATTGTTAAAATGCAAATAAAGAATATCATGTTTATTTGAGTATGATTGAGAAGTTTCATGTAATAATCCATCACATAACATCATGCAACTTGTTAACTGACATTAATTACAAGTAATGGGATTTCAACTTTGTAACAATCAAATTGTAACTAATAGTTACAAGACTTTGACACCTATCTCTTCTATAACCTTCCACACCTAACCTTGATTAAGTGCCTATATAAACCAACCATTCCCTATCTATCATTATCACTTATCTAACTATCAAAAATATTTCTCTAACCCTAAAACATGGATAAAATAGCAAACCTAGCTGAAGAAAGCAAATCACCATTGATTTTTGAACAAGTTTGCTTGTTCATGGAAAAGGAATTAGTAAGAAAAATAGCAATCACAAAACAACTAGTAAGCTTTGCAAGAACCATAACTGACGGGGTGAAGGACCAGAAATATGTCATAGAGGAGATCAATACAAAATAAATGGAGGAAGAGGGGATGTTGACATGACCATGAATCTTAGGATGCTTAGGAACGAGGATTTGGATAAAGCTAAGGCTGTCTTGGAGTTGGTCAAGATGTTCAACTCCCATACCCGTTTCAAGCAATATCTTATTACGAAGATAAATAATGCCCGCAAGTGACGGGGTGTTGGTTAAGGTAAGATGGTGGGCACTTAGGTGCATTTGGGTTGGTGGTGATCTCTTGCAATGGTGATTGTTTCTCTTGTCTACTGCTCATGTCATATGGTTATGTTTATGTTTATTAGTTTCTTTGTAAAGTTTATGGGTTGTTTTCTAAGTCTGGTACTCTTTTGAATAGATGGTAATATCAATTAGACCTTAGTGGTCTTATTTTGCTTGATTATAATGTATTAACCATCCTCATGGTCTTAGTTAATATAATATTATGTTACTAAATTCCTATCTAGATGGTTATAAATGATAGCAGTTATATAACATAAACATTGATAACAAAATAAAGATCAAAACTTAAACTTAAAGAACTAAATACTAAGCATGAATATAAGCTAATACATTTGAAGACTTTGGACCGAATCATGAAGTATCAAACTAAAACCTAAGTAAACAAAAACTAAGAATGATATAACCTAATCAAATAAAAAGAACTTTTTTGAATACGGGTGTGGCCAAGTATAATTTTCTACATTGACTTAGATTAAAGACCATACAAGATGGTACCAAATACAGATGATTATAAGACGTAGTTCATAAAATGTTGTAAGACAACAATAATAGGCTCAGTGTAATGAGCATACCTAATAATGGGGGTTCACTGTTTACCGCAATCAACATCCTTCACATTCAATTTGTATTTCAAGTACAATTGCATCAACTTTTCCCGATAAGCCAAAGATGCTTGTACGGAATCATTTACTTGCAATGGAAAATTTTGGGACAACTTTTACAATAGTATGCAAACCTATATACCATAGTCCGCGTATAGGCCAGCTTGTTTAGGAAGCGAAAACTAATTTTGTATTTGGATTTGTCTAAATGTTTTTTATGGATAACCTCACTCTCAACCAAATACATTGGCAATGCCACACTCAATGAAGATTAGTAAGTTTAGTTTAGTTTTTGCTAAAACTCTAATAAAGTTGGGGTTACAATGTCATAATCGACCACATATCTATTCGACGCCATTCCGAGGCAGCAACGGTCAGAAGTTTCGGATTTAAGTACGGTTGGGCTATATCGACCCGGCTCCTAAATGATGACTTGTTAAATAACCAGTCAGAATTGTTCTTAGGCGATGGTCATCCGTATCATAACCCCAACTTTATTAGAGTTTTGGGGTCGTGCAATGGACTGGTATGCGTGAAATTGAGCCATGGGGTGTCATTTTACAAACCATTGTAGTTTAATGGTTGATTTAAGTTTTGAAAATGGTCATCCAATTGGAGCTGAGTCTGGATTTGGGAGAATTGTAGATGGAGATTATAAATTGGTGTCAGTTTGTAAGGGGGACTCCAAGGTTAAGATGTTCTCGTTGGCTAACGGCAACTAGAAAACCGTGGGAGTTTTTCCAACCCAAGGTTCTATCACGGGGAATGGTGTGTATTTTGAAGGACGGGTATATTGGTTGGATTCGATTATGGCACCGAATTCATGTTCCATTGATTTTATCGATTTGATAATGGCAACATTTCATGAGGTTGATGTTCCCAATTTTGGAGAAGGAGTTATATCATTTTCCTTAGGTGTACTAGCACAAAGGATATGCACGCTCTCTAACTTCGAAAACGAACGTGTTTGTGATGTGTGGATAATGACAATCACTCCCGTTAATCAAACATGGAACCGACTGTATTCTATTCCCTATCCCGAACATAATCTTGATCCTATGATTGATTTCGCTCAAGGTTGGTCAATGTTCTCGTGACAAATATTTATAACAGAGGACGACCGAGTTCTTATACATTTTTGTATTCATGTTATTTTGTTCAACACAATAGACATAACTTACTAGATTGTAGAGGAGTTCGCCCGAGAAACATGTACCTATGTTAAGACATTGGTCAAACTAGTACTCACAGGAAGACGTTACAGCTTAAGGAGTCCACCTAAGGTTGTTTAGTCTTGATTTACTCTTTAACCGGTACTAACATATGTTTACTACTAATATAAAGTATGTGTTTTGTAATGGTGTTTTATGGTTATCTGGTTTTGTAATGGTCTTTTATGTTTATGATGTTTTGTAACGTATGCTTTCAAGAAACACTAACCTACTAAGGCTAGTTTGGTTTTATATCTTCTTAACAGTTTCTATGTTATCAAGTACATGTTTTGTAATGGTGTTTTACGCTTCTGACAATATGATGTTTCATAATATCTATTTTATATTTAGTATATGCATTGTATTTTCTATGACATTTAATTATAAAAAAATTAATTGAAACTCGTCATAATCTTCATCGAAATACTAGGGCTATTATTCGTATGGATACTTTCTTCATTTTTTTATAAAAATAACGAAATGCAAATAATAATATGTTGGGTCAAAAAGTTGATGTGGCAGAAACTCAAAAACGAAAAAAATATGAAGGCATTTGTCTAAGCGTTGACAAGTGTAATCTAGGCGTTGTCAAGAGTAAATCGGGCGTTGACAGAAGTCAACAAAAGTCAAACGCTGTTGGAAGCTTCTATTTAGGATAAGTATGTAGAATATATTCTGTATTAGTTATTTTAATAGAAGATATTCATGTTTATTCATAGTTATCTTTTGTAAAACCCTAATCCTTACACTATAAAAGGAACCAAGGGTTATTAGGTTTTTCATAACTTTCATATACAATGTAAACCTAAAGCGTGTGTCGACTAGACGTGGGATTAATGTATACACGTCTAGTGGTTGTTGATTATCAATATAATTAGCAACCCGATTGTTTAATTCATGTGTTTTGTGCCCAGACACCTTGTTACATAGTTATTGTTCTTTTTTACTTTGATTGTATAATCATATGAACAATAGTTATGCCTAGTAGCTAAAAGATTAGAGGAAACCAAGGTTTCCACAATTGGTATCAGAGCCTCGTGTCTCGTGATGCTAGGACCAACAAAGTGTTCATGTATTGAGGAGAAAAGAAAAATCCCTCTAGGGTTTTCTGGACGTTTTTGTGTGCGCAGCAGTATTCAGGAGGGCATAACTTTTTATTGGACCGTCGGATCGTCACAAAATTTCTTGTGTGTGCTCTATACACATATATCTAGACATCCACCGAAGGGATTGTCCATATTAGTCTTCAATAAAAAGTTATAGGTCGACGAAGATCACAGCAGGTTGAAAGTTTGCTTTTACGGTTTTATTTACAAACCCTAGATTCGTTGTGTGATGCTGTGAATAATGATGGATCATACTAGCATTGGTGAGTGGATTAATGAATCCATGATGAACCCTAGTATGGTTAATGTTCTTGTTGCTATGTTGATTGATCGATTGATGATTAGGGTTTTGTGAATAAACCCTAGATCCACTTTATAAAAATATAGCAGCAGGCATAAAGGAGAAAATCACGTGATGTTGTATCTTTTCAAAGGTGAAAGCAAGATGTGATCTCAATATTAATGTTGACGTATGGTCAGAAGGAACGAAAGTAAGTTTTACCTTTGGTAATAGTTAGACACGTGATGTTTACACAGTACAAGCAAAAGTAAAAATTATTAGGTTTGTGTCTGCATCATGTAACTTGCCAAGGAAGTAAAATAATGTGTGGGGTCACAATTGCTGAATTTTGTAATATCACGTGGGATACCAGTTCTGTTTGAGTGTGATTTGTTGCTGTTTTGAATGTGTCAACATGGAAAAGACGTGACTTCCAACATATATCTAGACAAGATTTATTCCTATTTTTGTAGGTATAAGTTATATGGAAGTTGTTACTCACGAAGATAATGGAGCAAATTTGGAATACGCGTCTTGATGGCTGATTTATAGGGATTTTCATATATTATTTCATGTAGAACGTGGGTTTGAATATATAACATTCAAAAGTGAATGTTTGTTATTTATTATTCATGTGAGATAATGCAAAAGTGGTCATTGAAGGTAATCTTATGTATTCAGTCACTGACAAGAGTCGTAGCCCTAGAAGACGTCAGCAGCAGAAGTAGACGCTGAAAAAACTTAATTCGACGCTGACAGGAAGAAGGTTAACGCTGACAGAAAGCGTTGACATGTGTTGTCCTAGAAAGGTTTGTTCAAGCGTTGATACGCTTTGTCCGATATTGGACAATGCATGTGATTAAGATGTTGGACAGTGAGGGTTCTCGGATAACAAAGGAATAGCCGCTGTTTGAAAAATTGATACGATTTTTGCACACAAAAAGAGGTATTTACACGCAAAGGTACATGGAATCACCGTTTTTATTCAGAATATCAAGTTGATATTTATGGTTCGGATATTTTTAAAAGGGATTAATGATTTTAATGAGAGTTAGCAACAATTCGTGAAGTAATTAGATTTGATTATGTAATCGGGTAGCCTTGTAAAAGAGTTATCCATCGTAATGCTTTTACATATGATAAGAAGATTAAGATTCTTCATGAAGAGGTGTTGACTTAAGGGGAAGAATTCTTATGGTAAGTTTGATGTTCGAAGAAGATTTTCGCGAGTTTGTGTTCTATCATATCTTTAAAGATGGTGCCTAGTCAACATTATTCTTTAGAGGTAACTTGTTCATGCTTACATGGTTGGTGATGACGACTTGTCATAATACTTGAAGGAGTTACATTATCGTGCTCAGTGTCTCACATAGGAAAAGAATATTGACAAAGGGATCGAGGTCTACTTATAGTTAATCATCAGTATAAGTTCTTCATCACATGGATAGTGCAAGACATGGAACACAAGGTTGGGTTATTCTACTTCTACATCAAAAATATTATATTTATTTTTCTTCAAGATCATTAGATAAGAGCTACATTTGGAGAATCTTCAAGATTGCATACATTGTTTACTTCCCTGTTGATGTGACAAAAAGGGGAAGACATACATGCTACAATTAAGGGGAAGCAATTTGAAGATGATGTACAACTTACAAGAGATACACAAAGAGTTTTGCCGACATCAACTAGGGGAAGATTGTTGGGTCAAAAAGTTGATGTGGCAGAAACTCAAAAACGAAGAAAATATGAAGGCATTTGTCTAAGCGTTGACAAGTGTAATTCAGGCGTTGTCAAGAGTAAATCGGGCGTTGACAGAAGTCAACAAAAGTTAAACGCTGTTGGAAGTTTGTATTTAGGATAAATATGCAGAATATATTCTGTATTAGTTATTTTAATAGAAAATATTCATGTTTATTCATAGTTATCTTTTGTAAAACCCTAATCCTTACACTATAAAAGGAACCAAGGGTTATTAGGTTTTTCATAACTTTCATATACAATGTAAACCTAAAGTGTGTGTCGACTAGATGTTGGATTAATGTATACACGTCTAGTGGTTGTTGATTATCAATATAATTAGCAACCCAATTGTTTAATTCATGTGTTTTGTGCCCAAACACCTTGTTACATAGTTATTGTTCTTTTCCGCTTTGATTGTATAATCATATGAACAATGGCTATGCCTAGTAGCTAAAAGATTCGAGGAAACCAAGGTTTCCACATAATAATGACAAAATACTTTGGCCATATACATATATTGTTGTAGCAATTTTTTTTAACTTTTATTACTATCTAAAAATGCTTATATTAAACAAAACAAAAAAAAACAATTGTCCACTTTGACCCCTAATATAACAAAACGACCCCTATATGAATTAAAATGAACCCCTAAACTTGATTTAAAACCAACAAAAAAACAGAGCGTGTTAAATAACATTTCCATCGCAAGATCAATCACATCATCAAAGAATAGTAATATATCATCGAAAGTTGACCAATCGATTCACAAAGGTATGATGTTTCCGACTTGCATTATCATGTATTATTATTTATACATTTTGATATCCATATTAACATTGTGTGGTTAATCTTATCCTTTATTTGAGTTTTTTGTCTGTGATAATTAATAAATGAAGATTAGTAGTTGATTATGATTGTGATCATTAATAAAACATCCAGATGCACCACACCCGTATCGTGACACCGTATCGTGACAATACTTGTTCCTTGAAATACCTACCCTCCTCCGTCATCTGAAAGAAGTTAGAACATGATTGTACATGCCCTGAACCCACCCACTGAACCGAGTTAACTGGGAGTGTTTGAGTCAGTGTTCACTCGTCAGAGGTTGTCCTACATCATACATATAGTTAACTATATTTTTCAATAAAAATAGGTGCTTCTCTTAGACATAAATACAAACAGTTTACTGTATCTTTGTCTTGTTAGCAACACTATACAACCTATTTCAAGAAAGTCACAAAATTCAGTAAAAAATAGTTGCAACGTCAGCTGAAGCAGTGATTATATGTTTCCAAAACGCAACCTATATCTAGAGGCGTGTACACTAGCATAACCATCTTATTTCTTCCATCTTATTTGATGAGTTTAAATCATAGTCACAAGAAACGCGGTACACTTCGGTACGGAAACGAGAAACGGGAACGCGATACGTGGGTCCTTAAAATTCGGTACGAAAGAGGGTAGGCTCATTTCGGTACGTCCGGTACGGTGTACCATCTTAGATATTTACAAACGTTATTTAGTTACATAAATGAGTTAAGACAAATACAACTCACTAGTAAAATATAATTTTCTTGGGTTACAGTGAAAGTCCATTGATACAACCTTTTAACTGAGCCAAACGAAACAAATGAAAATAAAAAAATAGATGTGACCCCACCACATACACAACACATATATTAAAATAAAAACCTGTCTCTTACCTTATCTCTTTCTTCTAACTTTCAGCCACCACCCTTTTACCTCTTCCAAAAAGCCAGACCACCGGAAAACACCACGAAGATCAAACCGTTGACCGATGTTGACCGGTACGCTGAAACTGGCGATCCAGATCGCGTTCCCTAGCGATCTGAGTCGCGATCGTACCGCGTTTGGGTACGCGCGATCGGAAACGCGAAACGTGGCCTACCTAGCGTTTCTTGTGACTATGGTTTAAATACATGAAGGATGAAAACCAAAAGTTGTAACCATCCTATAATTAAACTAGGAAGACAAACAAAACAAGTATTAAAGCTAAGAATATAATGACATTATATTAAGGCTAATATGAGAAATAAATATGACTACTTAAATCTCATGTAGGCATGTAATGGCTTACATGACTTTATTTAGACCCATCAAATTCAAACATTTTTTCTTCTAAATTCAAATATAAGCAGCACGGTTCATTCTAAAATCACTAAATCACTATCCTAACGATTTAAATTTTCAATTTCTACAAATTTAGTCAAAGTATAGCAATCTGTATCATTTGAAGCCCCAAATTCATTGAATTAGACGTTTAATTGAGTAGTTAAGCTAGTTATCATGTCTACAAAGCGTCATCTAAGAATGGAATTAAATCGCCGATGAAGTTTAGAGACTCATTGTGTGATCTTATGGGGAAATGCACTACTCAAAATTGAACTGGGGCAAAGATGTGATGATTAATCAGAAGGATGATGATGACGTAAGCAAAGGAGTGAGATTTTGGTAAGGATGATGGAATGAAAACTGTGTTAGAAAATGGGCCTTGGATTGTGAGTAGGAAACTTTTACTTGTTCAAATTAAATCTGCAAAATTGCTATTGGTAAACGGATCGGAAGATAAGATTTGCAAGAGTGTTAGTAGAAGTTGATACAAAGGGATTTTTGAATAAGGTAGAAGCAGTATATAGAGATGCAAACAAATAAGAGATGAATATGTTCCACTGGAGTGTGCTTGGAAACCTGATATATGAGAGCACTGCAATGTGTTTGGGCAAAAAAGTAAAAAGAAGTATGTCAACCGAGGGGAAACGAATCCTCTTACCTAGTACCTCTTAGAATCTTTACCAAGATTCAAACTGTAGATCGCATAATATATTTCAATAATAGAAACAAAATCTAAACTTCCAAAGTAACACATCCTTATTCCTTTTTCCTTTTTCACGAAGAGTATTCTTGTATAAAACCATTCTTGATCGAGAAACATAATCAACGAGAGCCACATTCATTAATCTCAACACAAAAGAATATGAAAAAACATCATGCTCATAAACCATGATCATAATCGTATTCACTCTTTTATTCCCTTATATTGCTCTAGCCACCGATACAATCACACTCACAACACCACTTACAATTAACCAAACTTTAGTATCTAACGATCAATCTTTCGAGTTAGGGTTCTTTAATAATAATTCATACGTAGGAATATGGTACAAACATATTGAACCAAAGACATATGTATGGGTAGCTAATAGAGACGCGCCATTAACTTCATTATCCGCAAGTCGTCTCGCTATAGGTGAAAACGGCAATGTCATAATTTTAGATGAACTTGAAAACACGGTGTGGTCTTCTGATCAATCGTCTGTGGGAGTTAATACGGCTGTAGCACAACTTTTGGATACCGGTAACTTTGTGATCCGACATGAGAATGATGAGAACCCGAGTAATTATTTATGGCAAAGCTTCGAAAATCCTACTGATACTTTATTACCCGGTATGAAAATTGGGTGGAACCGCAAAACTGGAACGCACCGCTTTTTGCAGTCATGGAAGAACGATGACTATCCCGGTATTCTTTAAACTATTACATGAGTTTTAGCTGTAGCTTGAAAATTATGCTAATTCACAATGCTTAAAGTTTATGAATTAGGTTTAAGGTTGCGTTTAATTTCAGACTAATACAGCTAGCTTGTTTCATCAAAAAATTTCTAAGAAAACTAAAGACATAAAAGAACATGTGTTAAAAGAACATAACTTTTTAGATATTTTGCATAATTTTTGAAAACGTTTTTAAATTGAATACTTATTGGGTTGGTTCCGTGCAGATTAAGCTTTATTTTATTGTTTTTAATTTATTATAAATGAAGGTTCACTCGTGCGTTGATGACCATGTAGGATCTGGTGATTATTCTTTCAAACTGAACACTGATGGCTTCCCAGAGGTTCTTATATGGAAGAACGGAACAAAATTGTACCGGAGTGTAGTGCCTGAAATTCAAACCAGTGATACTAGTGTGGAGTTTGAATTCCTAGATACTTCCGATGAAATCTCGTACTCATTTAGAGTGTTAAATAATTCAGTCTATTCGAGGTTAATCATGAGTTCATCAGGTTTTCTTACACGTTACACATGGATTAACTCGTCACAAAAATGGAGTGAGTCTTGGTCTGCTCCTCGTGATCTATGTGATAATTACAAACAATGTGGCCCCTATGGAATTTGTGATACAAATTCTTCTCCGGTTTGTAAATGTATGAAGGGGTTTGTACCAAAAAACCAACAAGCTTGGGCTTTAAGAGATTGGTCGCATGGGTGTGTTAGGAGTTCCGAGTTGCATTGTTCGTCGGATGGATTTTTGACATTGAAGAATATAAAATTGCCCGAGAATTCAAAAGTGTTTGTTAATCAAACAATGAACTTGACTACGTGTCGGGAGATTTGTAAAAAGAATTGTTCGTGTGCTGCATATGCTAATATGTATATTACTCAAGGCGGTTCAGGTTGCGTGATGTGGGAAATGGATCTTATCGATACGAGACAATATGCTGATTCTATAGGTGGTGGACAAGAACTTTACATTAGAGCTGCAGCTTCTGATTCAGGTACGTCTCCCATTTTAAATCGTGAAATGTACTGTTATTGAGGGTGGAGATACAAGTTGTTGATATTGGTATCTTACCCGTGGATCGATGTGCTAACAACTTGTATCGTATCTTAATACATGTTGTTATACTTAGTATCGTCATTCTGCCTAAGTTAATTTTATCTTAATCTAGTAATTTTACATGCTGAGTAACATGACAAGCTCACAACATATCATCTTGGTAAATTCTTTAGTCTTTTTTTTTTAATTAAAAGACAGTGTATGATATATGTAGCAACAAGTCGTCACTGATTTGGTGATCATACGTATTGATATGAAGTAATATGTTGAATTGAATCAATGTGGTCCAAGTGCAAAACGTGATAGATGTCTTTATATTCATGTGGATCGATAGATGTCAACATACGTCAAAACAAAATACAGTAACAAAACTTCTTTTTAATTCGTTTTCTGAACCTGAGAATAAATCCTCAAAGAGGACTACTGATAAGCTCATATTTTTCAACAAAGCATGCGTCGTCCTTGGAAAAACAGTGAGATAACAAAGGGAAGAAGTCAAGAAATGGTTATGGGAATGCCCTGGTTAAACCGAGTACATATGAGTCAAGACTTTCCCTCTCTGGATAAAGAAAACCTCACCCGTTTACTCATAAGCTCAAGTATCTTAAATTGCATCTCATTTACTAAAATTACGTACGGAACAGTTATCTTAGACACTATGGAAATAGATTTCCTAAGAAATCCTAACTTAATTAATTTTTCATACTTTTTCTTACAAGACATTATTCACCAATTCTTATTTCTTTGCCAGTCCCATCATCCTCGACGACCCATGCTTTGGGAAAGGGCTTCCGAAACCATCTTGTGATGATCGTCGCCATTACTGTCAGTGTATCTGCAGTTATAATAATTCTGGTGATACTACTTTTAGTGAGGTGGATATTAAAGCGGCAGCTGTCGAAGAACTTGTTATTCGAGTATTGAGTCACAAGATCATATAAGTTTTGAGGTCATAGAGTCAAACATGTCCATAAAATTAAAATCAGTAATAATCAGTAGAAGTCGGTACGCCCAAGTAGTTTCTTGTCAAGTGGATTGTCATTTGTCCTTATGATCTTGTTCGCAAGTCTTTTGATGGAACAGTCGGTAAGGAGATCTAGTAATTTAAATGTAATAAAGTTTCAAATTTCTTTTTTTTACCATCGTATCACCGTTTTAGTTATGTGGATTTTGCATGTTGGCAGGAATTACGGATTACTCAGGCTATGCACACATTGGCACCTGATGCTAGTTTTGATCTAACTTGGTTTATTGTCATTTTAGCTAATTGGTACTGTATGTAGTAAGGATGAGCAAATGAGCATTAGTATTGGAAACACGATACGGCAAATGTACTGTATTGACCCGGTGCCAGTTTACTGTACCGGATATGGTACCGGGACTATAAAATAAGCTCCAAAGATATTTAGTTCCACTTAAAATCGGTAGTGACAATATTTTTTTTCGAACTAATAAGTTTATGCAAAACCATTAATTGGCAACAAGTGATTAGCTTTGCATAAATACTGTATCTCAGAAACATACATGTAAACCCAGTAAATTTGAGAAAAGTTCTAACTTGGACGATAATGGCGATACCGGCGGGGATTTGAGCAGAATTGGATGATGAAATGAAGGGTTTAAGATATGGGTTGAAGATGATAAATGATGCAGCAAGAAAATCATGTGATGTGTAAATTCATCTTTGCTAGAAAGTTTGGAGAATGCCCTCTGCCCTCTTTAAGGTTTTATCCGCAAAAATGTTTAAATTGGAGGGAACACCCTCACCCGGAGTGGCTTTTGATACCGGCTATTGTCCATCTCACAAGGTATAGCTCCTCTCTTGTGGGTCGTTAAGGCTTTACAATTTGACGCCAGAAGAAGATAACTCGACTAGGCTGTTGTTTAAGGTTGCTTATGTAACTGTTGCACAAAAGCGTACATAGTAGAATATATCAGCGGGTTCAATTGAATCAACTCGTGGTTTGTTGAAGCCAACAAGTGCAACTCATAACCTGTTTGTGCCTAGTTGTTAAGCAACATCTATTATCTATCATGCAAATAAGACCACGATAGTATTTGTTTCAAATCACACAATATGAGATCAAAAGTAAAACGTTGAACGTCGAGCATGTTATTTTCCCCGATATTATCGAGGATACATGTTCATAGATTCTCACTACAACAAAAGATGGATCGGGTGGCGATGGTTTCCCGAGCGACCAATGTCGTCGGGAAGGCCCGTTAAACGATAAACTAAATCTGACGTTACACAAAGTGGGGGAGACTTTTTAAGTCAAAGATTGACCAACTTATCCCGATGATATGTCGCAGGGGAAAAGTCGGTCAAGCTCAAAGGCGGAGGATCATAGGGACAAGGGAGGGTGTGACTATTCAAATTCCCATCTTTTGCTGTTAGGTGATACTCGTGTAAGCTCCTTGTCGCCAAGTCTAGAGGAATGTGGTTTTTGTGTTTTATGTTCTTGTTTTGACGCCACTAATATTGTTACATTATCAACTCTTAAGCCAACTTCCGTTTTTGCAATACTGGCAAGGTTGAATAATTGCCCCCCCTAAAAATTTGCATCTTTACCTTAAATACCCTTAGATTAATAAACATTTTCTATTATAAACCTTATATTTTAAAGATAAATGATGAATTGGCCCTCCCAAATTTAATTATTTATACTTCGGCCCTCCTAAAAACATCAAGCTAGCACCGCCATTGGTTAAGCCTTGACCAAAATAGCCTAACAAAATACGAGGGGTAAATTTTCGCGCCTACTTGTCTTCGGAGACATGTCGTCGAGAATAAGTTGGACAAAGGATTTATTATTTAATTAGTGTTAACCTCGTGGGTTAAAAATAGGAGAAATTATCTCGGCGACATGTCGCATGGAAACATCCACTAAACGACAAAAGTAGAAATAAGAGTGAAATGCACTTTTGATACCTGTGGTATGTCCAGATTGCATATATAGTAACTGTTCTTCCGAAATTGCAGGCGGCCTATTTGGTCTTCCATTAAGTGTTCAGTTTGCTACTTTGACCATAACGATTGTTATCCGTTGACTGTTAACTTTCGTTGCTACAGGGCTAATTTTGTCCTTTTCCTATTTTTGACCGTTGCACCATTACTAACACACATCCTCTATTTAATCTAACCCAAAACCCATTCACATCTATCATTTGTTCATCCCCAACTCAAGTGTTATAAACATAAACCCTAATTGAAGTCATCACAACCTCCATTTACGCCTTACTATTTTTTTCTCTATCAGATCTTTGAGCAACATAAACCCTAATCATAACATGGACATGGTTAATTGTCATTGTGGTCAGCGATATGTGGTTCGTACCTCTTGGACTGATAATAATCCAGGGCGTAGGTTTTGGAGTTGCTCTCAAAGGTACATTATACCAAAAAAACAGCTTTTCCTCAAAACCTAAACTAGCATACAAGACAGAGTGTAAAATATCCATCTTACACTTACTGATTTCGATCAAATCAATGAACGTTACCTCCCCTTCAATGTAGTTCCTATTTGGTAATTCAGTAAACCTTCCACCATGATGTATCATCATAGAAAACATGTTTGGATACGCGGCTGTGAATAATCAATCAAAACAATTAATTAAAGATTTCGAAACAAATTAATTAAACTAAAGTATAATTAATTAGGGCAATCATATTACCATATAATGCTTCATGATCAAGGGTTTCATCTTCGGCTCTAATCACCCAATAAGGTTGGTTATCAGACATTATTGGGTATTTGTGACAGTGATTGTAGGTGAAACAGTTAAAGAAGACGAGTGATGGAAATGAAAATACGGTTTAGGGTATTTGACCAATTTATATGGTAAATTTTTAATTTGGGGGAAAAAGTTGTGTCGGGTTTAATTTAGGGTAATAAAACACGGGTCTAATTTTGGGGAAAGTTGTGTTGGGTCAAAAATAGGAAAAGGACAAAATTAGCCCTGTAGCAACGAAAGTTAACGGTCAACGGTTAACAATCGTTATGGTCAAAGTAGCAAATTGAACACTTAATGGAAGACCAGGTAGGCCTACTATATATGCAATCTGGACATACCACAGGTATGAAAAGTGTATTTCACTCTAGAAATAATTTAGCAAAAACAATGGCGGGAAAATACGGACCAAAGTATCCCGCGGACATGTCGCCGAATAAAAGTTGGACAGAGCATTTATTATTTTGATTAGTGTTAACCTCATGCCTTAAAATGATATTTTTTATTTTACAAAAAAAATATATATAATTTATAAGAATTAAGTCATACAATAGCAACGTACTTTCACAAATGTACCATCTTAGTACGTGAATTATTTCTTGTTCCACTCAATGTATGTAACGTACTTTCAGATTTTGTGTCGATTTGCACACTGAAACTTGTTTTACCGGGAAGATTACATTTTTTTCTTTTTTTCCTTTTTTTATTCTTTTACAAAATTATTTTTTGACTAAAGAAGGTTTTTCTTTAAAACTTTTTAGAAAAAAGGTTAAACTAAACGTTTTTCTTAAAAAAAATTAAAATTTAACACTTTTACACCATTTATCTTCTCTTTAGACAAAACTTAAGCTTTTTCAGATTTTGTTGGCAGTAATTTCGGATTTCTCGGGCTATGCACACAATGGCACCTGATGCTAGTTTGTTGATGGAACAGTTTGTAATGACAGCTCGTAATTTAAATGTAATGAAGTTTCAAACTTTTTTCACGGTGTCACCGTTTTTGTCTTGTGGATTTTGTTGGCAGTAATTACGGATTACTCGGGCTATTCACACAATGGCACCTGATGCTAGCTTTGATGTAACTTTGTTTGTTTGATTTTCGTTCGTAGTTTTTGTTGGTGTTACTTTAGCTAATACTCCCTCCGTCCCAAAATTATATCCACCTTTCCATTTCGGTTTGTCCCAATTTAATTGTCCACTTCTAAAACTTCTAAATATAGGTAGAATTTTTGTTGTTGAAATAATGTGCAACAACACCCAAGAAAAGTTTTTATTGCTTTAGTTTAGCCTAATAATTTATGCAAAACTTTCTAAAAAATTTGTGCAACACCCGAAAAAAAAATTATGGGTCCGCCCCTGCTTTTGACACTGGCTAATGTCCATCTCACAAGGAATAGCTCTTCTCCCGTGGGTCATTAAGGTTTTATAATTTGACACCAGAAGAAGATAACTTGAGTAGGCTGTTACTGAGGTTGCTTATGTTACTATTGCACAGAAACGTACATAGTAGAACATATCAGCGGGTTCAATTGACTAGACTCGTCATTTGTTGAAGCCAAGAAGTGCAACTCATACGCTGCTTGTGCCTATTTGTTTATACAAGCTGCAGCCATTATGGCAATATGGTATCATGCAAATAAGACCACGATAGTATTTGTGTTTCAAATCACACCACATGAGATCAAAAGGAAATGTCGAACGTCAAACATGTTATTTTCCCCCGATAATAACGAGGATACATGTTCATAGATTCTGCTAACAACAGTGTGTGGAGGGTGTGTGCGTTTCATGGTCTAAAATCGTTTAAATGGGTGGTTCTCATCTGCTAAATCTTTTCGGGTAAGGCAGCCAAACACCAAAGATTTTTCTTTATTTTTCATGTGTATGTTGCTACAAATTGGAATCTTTATACTTATTAAGGGCATCAAATATCAGAATATTTCACGTTCCCTGTTAATAAATAATCTAGGAGCATCTTGTGACATTCTAGTTTAGTTTTCTACAGTTAATTTAAGGAAGCCCTGATCAGTTATTTAAGGTGTAGATGTCTTATAAACAACTGATCATCTTATTGTATGTTTTTTTCCAGGTGGAACACAAGCAGACAAAGAGGTCATTTTGTGGTACTCCCAACTAGTCTCTTATCCGGTTAATTGTCCATTTGATCTTGTTCGCAAATCTTTTGATGGAACAATTTGTAATGACAGCTCGTAATTAAATGTAATGAAGTTTCAAACTTCTTTTTCATACCATCATATCACCGTTTTAGTCATGTGGATTTTGTTCGCAGTAATTTCGGATTACTCGGGCTATGCACACAATGGCACCAGATGCTAGTTTTGTGATGGAACAGTTTGTAATGACAGCTCGTAATTTAAATGCAATGAAGTTTCAAACTTCTTTTTGTACGGTGTCACCGTTTTTGTCTTGTGGATTTTGTTGGCAGTAATTACGGATTACTTGAGCTATGCACACAATGGCACCTGATGCTAGTTTTGATGTAACTTTCTTTAATTTTCATTTCGTAGTTTTTGTTGGTGTTATTTTAGCTAATAGTAGTATGACTATGTAGTAATGTTGAGCATTGGTATTGGAAAAACAGTACGGCAACTGTAGTGTACTGTATTGACCCGAACTGATGCCAGTTTAGTGGACCGGGTATGTTACCGGGACTATAAAATAAGCTCCAAAAATATTTAGTGCCACTTAAAATCGGTAGTGACATTATTTTTTTTGTAAATAACAACTGTAAATAATACGTATGCAATCTTACACCCAGAAAATAGTATGTCAAAAACAAAACCATTAATTGGCCAATGTGCAACAAGTGACTAGCATAAATACTATATCTCAGAAACATACATGTAAAAGTAAATTTGAGAAAAGTTGTAACAGGGACGATAATGGCGATACCCGTGGGAATTTGACCGGAATTGGATGTTGAAACGAACGGTTGAAGATAATACTTTTCAATTTTTCTTGAACATAATCAACCAAAACTTCATCATAATACTTGTTACCATTGCTGCAGCAAGAAAATCATGTGATGTGTGAATTCACCTTTGCTAGAAAGTTTGGAGATTTGTCTTGGGTAAATCTACACCTTTTTCGGTTTCTTTGGTTTGGGCTGCTATTAGACTGAGAAGTGTTAAAGTAGATTGGTTTGATACGGTATAGTTTTCTGCCTGTATTCCGCGACATGCTTTCAACTTGTGGCTTGTTGTTAAACAATGGCTGAAGACGCAGGATAGATTGTGTAGCTGGGATGTATCGGATGTTCTTGGTTCGGTTTGTCCTTTGTGTGAGATAGTGCCTGACTCTCACGAGCACTTATTTTTTTGGTGTGTGTTCTCTCAGCAGGTATGGAATCATGTGAAAGCGTACGCTGAATTGAATGGGACAATCCAATGTTTAACCACATTATGGTATCTCTGTCTCCGATCGCTAAACGTAAGTTTATGCGTAGTATTGTTGCAAAACTGGTTCCAGCTGCAGCAGTTGCTTATATCGCGTGGCAAGAAAGGAATTGGCGTCTTTTCAAAGGGACGAAACATGGCTCTTCAGGTTGGGGAATGTGTGCTTACATTGTTTGTGCACCTTTACGTGGTTCTTTCCTATATTGGTGTGATTAGTTATGTATTGGGTAGGGATCATGTGGAACATTTTGTTTGTGCACCTTAGTATGTCTTAAATACTTAAGAATATTTTTCACAGCAGTCCAGTGACTTTCGCCTGGATTTTGCTGAAATCGGCTTGTAATATTTTGCGCAAACACAACATCAGGTCTTGTGCATCTCACAGCATACATAATAGAGCCTACAGCCGAAGCATAAGGAACATTTTGCATACGCTTCATCTCTTCAGATGTAGTAGCACCTTGTGTTTTATTTAAGTCAGTGTGCACTTGCATAAGAATGAGACCACGCTTGGAATTATCCATTCTATACTTCTTCAAGATCTTATCAAGATATGCATTTTGACTTAGTCCAATTAACCGCTTCGATCTATCTCTAGAGATTTTGATTCCAAGAATAAATGCCGCTTCCCCTAAATCTTTCATAGAAAAACACTTCCCAAGATAGGTCTTTACCTCTTGTAAACTTGGAATATGATTTCCCATAATGATTATGTCATCAACATACAAGATTAGGAAAACAACATTACTCCCACTAGCTTTTTGATATACACATGGCTCATCTAGATTTTGATCAAAACCAAACTTTTTGATTTCTTCATCAAATCTTTTATTCCAGCTTCTTGATGCTTGCTTAAGTCCATAAATGGATCTTTGAAGCCTACATACTTTTCTGGGATGCTTAGGATCAAGAAAACCTTCAGGTTGTTCCATATAGATTTCTTCTTCTAAGTAACCATTCAAGAACGCGGTTTTTACATCCATTTGCCATATCTCATAGTCATAGAACGCTGCTATAGCTATGAGAATCCTAATAGCTCTCAAATCTGCAACAGGAGAAAAGGTTTCCTCATAGTCAACACCATAAGTTTGTGTAAACCCTTTTGCTACAAATCGAGCTTTATAGGTGTGTACAATGCCATCCATGTCCGTCTTCTTCTTGTAAATCCATTTACCCTTTACGACCTTCGCATTGGGTGGTAAATCTACAAGTCTCCAGACTTGATTATCGTACATAGATTGCATTTCCGCATTCATAGCAACAATCCACTTATCGGATTCAGAATCCAATATTGCATCTCTATAGTTAGTGGGTTCATTAAGATCCCCTAAACTATGTTCCTCGACTTCTACATTTAGACATAGTCGTTCAGGTGCTTTGATTGTTCTTTTTAATTTACGAATGGGGACAACATCCTCTTCTTGAGTTACATCAGGTGCAAGACTTTCTTCCTCAATTGGATGTTCGCTAGTAGTTTCAGAAGGTAAAATATCTTCATCCTCTAGTTCTACAATCCTCCCACTCTCTTTTTGAACTATGAGATTCTTTTCAAAGAAATCTGCATACCTCTCAACAACTATTTTGTTTTCAGGTGGGTAGTAGAAATAGTAACCCATAGTTTCCTTAGGGTAACCTATGAAGACACACTTAACCGATCTTGATTGAAGATTGTCAGGCGTGTGACGCTTCACATGTGCCTCACAACCCCAAACCTTTAAGTAAGACAAGTTAGGAACTTTTCCATACCATAGTTCATTTGGAGTCTTGTCAACCTTCTTGGTTGGAACCATATTGAGAATGCGTGTAGCAGTCTCCAGAGCATAATCCCAAAAGGATAGTGGCAAAGTAGAAAGACTCATCATTGATCGAACCATGTTTAGCAAAGTTCGATTTCTCCTCTCAGAAACACCATTGTGTTGTGGTGTGTAAGGAGGAGTCAGCTGTTGGACAATTCCACTAGCCTTTAGATAATCTTTAAATTCTTGACTAATATATTCACCACCACGATCTGATCGAATGGCTTTAATAGTCTTCCCGAGTTGATTTTCTACTTCATTTTTGAATACCTTGAATGTTTTAAAGACTTCGTGTTTATGTTTAAGCAAATAAACATAACCATAACGACTATAATCATCAGTAAAGGTAATGAAGTACGTAGCACCTTGCTTTGACACATGTCTAAGTGGACCACATACATCTGTATGGATTAATCCAAGTAGATCTTTCACCTTTTTCGTTTTATGCGGAAAGGATTTCCTTGTCATCTTTCCCGATATACAAGAAACGCATTGATCAAACGGTTCATTATCCGTTGAGTTTAAAAGTCCATCATGTTGCAACTTTTCAATTCGCTTCTTGCTAATATGAGCAAGTTGACAATGCTAAAGATAAGTCGAATCTAAACTTGCTTTAGATTTCTTATTGCTAATCGAATACATTGAATTCACAATTTGCAAAGTAGGATCATGCATATCAATTTCATAAATACCATTAACACGGATACAATTAAAATAAATCATATCATTAAAAGAAACGGTCATACCAGAATCCGTAAATTTATGAATAAATCCTTTATCATGCAAACAAGAAACTGAAACAACACCTCTAGTAATAGTAGGTGCATAATGACAATCATCCAAAACAAGAATTAAACCATTAGGTAAAACTAAGTCAAAACTTCCAATAGCTTCTACTTCAGCACGTACGTCGTTTCCAACATACAAGTAGACAGCACCTTGCTTTAGCTTCTTTTCTCCTCTAAGTCCCTGTTTTGTGTTACAAATATTAGTACCACAACCAGTGTCATACACCCAGGAATTTTTAGAACAAGCAAATAATTCAATAGTATAAATACCTGAAGAAGTGGACGATCCAACTTGCTTCTTCTTTTTCATCAACTCAGCTAGATAAACAGGACAATTCCTCTTCCAATGTCCAACCTCTTTGCAGTGGTGACATATGGAATCTTTTGCCGGATGCTCTTTCTTATAAGGTTGAGGCTTTTTAGGTTTAGGAGGATAAGAATTTTTAGGACCCTTATCCTTACCTTTACCTTTAGCCTTACCTCCTTGCGGTTTGTACTTCTGGATCCTACCACCTTGGATCGCCATCACTTGTGGTGTAGAAGAAGATGCAACATTTGACTTCTTGTTCTTCTTAACTCCTTTCTCAAATTCAATAAGCAAAGAATGAACTTCACTAATTGTCTTCCTCATGCTTTGCATATTGTAATTTTGCACAAAGCCCTCAAAATCACTCGAAAGTGAATTGAGGATCAAGCTGACAGAGACAGCTTCTGGAAGAACATAGTTGAGAGTTGCCAAATGATCCAAATAGCTTTTCATCAATAGAACATAATCGCTAACGGATTGACCCTCTTCCTGCTTGCATGAATGGAAAGTGTGTACTAACTCTTGTAGTTCGACACCAGGAGGCTTTCCATACATCTTTTGGAGCTCAGTTATCATGTCCTTAGGACTTTTGTATTCAAATTGCTGATAAAGCGATGGAGACATAGTTCCAAGCATTAAACAAGCAACTTCATTATGACGATCATAAAGAGCATTCCATTCTACTAATTGTTCATTAGTAGCATTAGCACCAGGATGGTCAGGCAAAGGATTGTCATACACATCCTCTAGTTTCTCCACACACACAACTAGTTTGAGCGCGCGTAACCACTCATTGAAGTTAGGACCAGTAAGTTGTTGCTTCTCAAGCATCGACCTGAAAGCCGAACTGTTTTGTTTGTTTTGGGCATTATTCATTGCCATCTACAAATAAACAAAGTTCAATAATTTAGTATTTTCGATAATACTATCTTTATAGAAAATTAAATACCCATGTCTATAAATAAGCAATTAATTTTCTAAAAGCTAGAATCCACCAAGACATACCACCACCGCATCAGTTGATCTGCTAGTGATGATGATATTCAAGGGGTAATTGACGTTCAATAATTGCATCCAATACAACTTCTAGAATTATGGGACTCAACTTTATATCCATCACTTGTGACAATTCAAAAGTGAAAAAGTGAGCATGTTTATCCCATCTATTGCCACGAGTTAAGGTCTCACCTATCTTAACTTGCTTAAGTCGTCCAACTAAAAACCGTGATTATATAGCACCGACGTCTCACAATCGAGTGTATTATATCACCTTGGGTTACAAAATCACCACAGTCTCACGTATGGTGAAAGAGTAAGTGCAAGTGCTTTTACACGTTGGATGACAAATAAACTTATTTCAAAGGGTATAAATTTTGACAATTCAAAACATGTACAAAGAAGCATGCAACATCTTTGTATCATGGTAATTTATAAAATTTACTCAATTCGTTAATTATAAATATCACTTATTTAACTTACAATTCAATTGTATAAATAGTGATATCATAAAAATTGACGATTCAACATGTATTCTATTTAAAGCAGTTTAATTTTATCACGGGAAAAGATTAAAGAATGATTAAAATCATTCAAACCCTAGACCATTTGTGGCTTCCTAAATAGTATGCAAGATAAGGAGACTACAAGTAGTCAGGCATTATAGGGCAATGGTATCTACAAGACCAAAGTCTTGATGAGTCTTCCCGAACCTTAGCCTTGCAACTAGATAGTACTTTTGCAAATTACGTCATTAAGAAATTTTACAACTTTAAAGTAGAAAACAAATTATAAACTTGATTCTTGCTAATCACGGCGTGAGTTAGATTTAAAACCATATAAGGGCGACTCATTTGTTGCCACATATGATCGTGCAAGAACAAGATTAAAATAAATCAAATTTCATATAGTTTTAGTCCGATTTATTTTTATTTTCCGAAAAACCCTTTGCTTGAACCATGTTATATAACAATTATAATCAAAAGCAAAACGAATAAACATTAACCTAAAACATATACCCAATTAACAATTAATCACATACTTCATGCATACCACATCTATCATGACTTCAATTAAATCAATTAATTAAGAACACATGATCCATGGTAAACTTGCATGATTCCCATGGATCGAACCATAAATTTAACAATTAACAACGTGATAAATAATGACTAATTAACAAGTAATATAATATTTATCAACAAAAACTGCATACAACTTAGGGTTTGTCTAATTAATTTTATTAACCCTAATTAGGGTTTATGAAAACCTAATCATCAAATAAAATAATTCAAACGCCATCATAGTAAGTTTACACAATTTTATCTCTTTCGTTATTTTTAATGTAATTAAAAGCTATACGAACGGCTCGTGATACCACTGTTGGAATTTATAAAAACATTTATCATATTAACACATTAATAATCATGAATACGCAGCGGAATTTAGGATTACGTATAGACAAGTAATTAACAATTACGATAAAGAAACACGTACCTTTTAGCGATGGATTAAACACCTTTATCGAACCACCAATAAAGATCAAAGTATGACCTCTCTAAGAATACGCACACAATACGTTATAGCAAACAATTAAGTATGCTAGTACAAATTGTGATGAAGCTAATTAATACTTAATTTCTTAAATCAAGTAAAAACTAAAACAAACAAACTTAGATATCGGTATATCGCAAAACCAAACCTATCAATCGTAAATAATGGTTTCTTGTATTCTGCCGTAGGATGATCACAATAATGACTAAATGTCATGCTTATATACCCATGTATAAGTCAGTTGGATTAATCTCAACCAATTTGACTTAAAACATGACTATACTTCCTTTTGTTTGTTTTTGTACAAATTTAATTATTAGTTAACTTTTAACTAATGTTTATAAAATCCCGTTAACTAACTAATTAATTAACGTTCGCAATAGCTTATCACTAATTAATATATTATACATAATATATTAACGTATAATTGTTTTACGTATTAACGCGTGCGTCTCCTTAGGCTCGGGACGAATTCCGGACATATTATTATTACGTGTACATAATCCAATATCATGTGGTCTGTCATATGATTAGTTACGAATGACAAATAGTAGTCATTGCTTGTAAAGGGACATTAAATATTTTAACCCATAATGGCAATTTACAGGTTCAATTTTATCCAGACAACAAAGCATTCATGGTGTTGTTTTGAAGCAAAATAACAAGGTTTCGTGGTGTAGTTGGTTATCACGTCAGTCTAACACACTGAAGGTCTCCGGTTCGAACCCGGGCGAAGCCACACTTATATTTTTTTTTCATTAGTCCGTTTTAAAAAATATTAAGTTATTCTTTATAATCCTTAACAGTTAGTGTAAAAGTAAGAATAAAGCACGAGATGAGGTAAAATACGTACTTGTTTATGAGTGAAAAACGTTCCTCCAATTTCCAACAGCTTACATATCAACCATCTCGTAAATTTCAAGTTAGTTTAAATAATCTTAATCCAAAACTTACTTATGGTGATTCGTGAAACATTTCAATCTGTTGACTTCGTCAGACGACATGATAACTAGCTTAACTACTCATTTAGACGTCTAATTCATTGAAATTGGGGCTTCAAACGATACAGATTGCTATATCTATGACTAAATTTGCAGATATTGTTAAGTTAAATCGTTACATTAGGAATGAGCTGTTCGGCTAAAATCAGAATTTAGAAGATAAAATGGATGAATCTGAAGGTCATTAATGGCAGAAATCGGTTACGGGAATAGTTGTAACAGAATAATGCTGTAGTTTCTTCTTGAGAGCCTGACATCCTTCATTTCAATTAGGAGATGAGGTCATGGCATTAATGTCGAATGATGAATACCACGTCACTCACACTTACCAGTTTTGACCCTGTACCATTACACATTTTAAGTTTTTAACTGACCGGACCTTTCCAATCCTGAACCATAATTACCGATTTTAACCTGCCTGGCTGTTTTGACCCTAAACTATACTTGCAGGAACCCATAGGAGTTGGAGGTGTGCATACCAATCCATGCTGGACCTCGATGCAAATAAAAACTGCCATTCTTGAACCAATGTAGAAACTTGGTTATTTAACTACAACTTATGCTAAATATTTTACTCAAAGAGGTAAATTTCGAATGAAGTACAGGAGCTTCAACGAATGGGAAGAGAAGAACTACTAAGACAGTGAATGCTGAAATTACGCAAGATTGGTGGGTTATAATGGGTAAAGGTAGAGGGTCAATATGGGTAACTAATGAAACGGGTTTCAAAGATAGCTCCTTGTGGTACGGCGGGTTGATTTAGATAAGAAGAACCGAAAAGAACCGCGACAAAGCATTGCAAGGTGTCTTCAAAGAGCGCCTTGTGGTACGACGGGTTAATTTAGAAGCTACAAGTAGACATTAATAATTATGAATTTTTTAAGCCGCTAAAAGCTATAGGGATCGAGAAAAAAATCAAGTAAACGGTCCAAAGTCCCACGTGTGTTTGACATCGAATTGTTTGATCAAGGATTATGCGGAAATCAATCAGTCCCTAGTAGTGAGTTCTCTGCTATAAGTACTAAATAGAGTATATGTGAACAATTGCAAGCGGAAATTGCTGAAAAAAAATGGAGGATCTAATGGTAGTTGGATCAAGGAACCGACATATGCTTAATGTAATTTTATGCTTTTTCTTAGCGTTACAATTTTGTCATGCTAGGAGGTATCCGGCCTTGCACTTTTAAACTAGTTTTCATAAATTCTTTCTAGTGGTAAACTTGTGCATGCACCCCACTTTACAGGTACCATAGGGGTCTTCGAATGATTGTTGTCACATTCAGCGACAGTCCTGGGGCGTTTACTGACCTTAAATCAGAGGAGCTGGGCAAGTATGCACGACCATTCGTAATGCGTGTTTAGTTCTTTTATATAGCCATCTTTTTTCTGTTTTTGTTGTAGTGGTGAACTAAGTGTTAATTGGATTTGTATTCAGGGTGAAGCCATTGCCCATAGTTTGAGGACTATGATTGATCAGAGGTGCTTTCGTAGCTTGAGTACCCATGGCCTCAGGCGGCTGCTCTCAATGTTAAAAGGCGGTGTTCTTACTTGCATTCACAGTGTTTAAGTCGTTGAAGGAATAGCTGAAGCCTGTTACTTTGGATTTTTAGAAGAAAATTACTGATGTAAATTTTTCTTATTTTCTTTGATGTGATTTATCTGAAAGGATGTGTGAAATGTGTTTCAAGCGTGACTTTTTTTACACGATTGCAGGTTTAAAACAACTATCAGCTGGTAAATACTTACTATGAGATTTAAATTTGCGCCTTACAAGTGATTATTGTGGCTTTTAAGGTTTGGATGAAAATATCTTATTTTTGATCATCTTATTATTTGGTTGTCAAATGATACGAGTTTGGATAATAAGCTTAATACTACTTGCAACAAAGTATATTTATCAACGTGGGCTTATAAGTTACCTACCAATAATGTCTTTTTAGTCGTTTTATGATGGGATTTGCTAAAAAGATACGATACTTTCCAAAAACTCTGAGGTGTTTGGATTAGCTTATTTGATTAGCTCAAATAGTGACTTATCCAAAATGGTATTAAGCTCACAAGGTCAAAAAACAAGCTAACCCAACCACCCCTCCTAAAACACCCCATCAAAGTTGGTTGGATTTATTCGTTCTTCTATTTCGTGCCTTTAACATAATAATCTTTTATAGTATGATTATTAAACTAGTATTAGGTTGTTGGGGAGTATCATTAAAAAAAAACAATCGGGTCAACCTATACTTTGATTTTAAAACATGCAACTTACTATTGTTCTCTAAACTTTAACCATCATATAAAAAAATTATACTACAATCAAGCAACTTAATTTAAGAGCGGGGGGAGTCTATGCCCATGGCTTGGCACCATGACCACTACGCAGCAAAAGTCGAGCGCGCAGGGCTCCCTCCCCCTGCGTCGTCGGCTTGGCGCCATGGCCACCAGCCCTCGCCATGGGGTTTTCTAATTTTTTTTTTCTTTTTTGAATGTAACGGTATTATTACCGTTGAAGGAGCGGATTTTTAAAAAAAAAAACAAAAATTTCATTTTTACCCTTTTAAAAAACTTATAGAATATTTATTATTATTTACTTAAAAAAAAGTTTATTTATGTCTTTTATGTTTTTTTTATGTAACGTTTTTTTAATTTGAATGAATTTTATTTTAATTTTAAAATGTTTATTATTATTTACTTAAAAAAAAAAGAATTCCCACGGCACCAGTATTCCCACGGCTCAGGGTTACCAGTGAAAACTGGTGCCGTGGAAAAAATGCTGACGTGGCAGCATTTTTTGTGTCATGGCACAAGGACTCTCTGTGCGCGCTAATAGATTCGTGTATACCCACCAAATATTACATGAAGCATAGTGCTTAAAAATAAAAACTTTATATAAAGTTCAAAAAATTACCACAAGGTTTTGAGCAAAGAGATATGAGAGAGTACAAATGAAATGTGATCTAGTTTAGCACAACCACAAGTACACTTTGTTCAGTAAACTAGTTAAAGATATATATTACGTGAAGGTTTATATAGTTCATAACAATTATTTAAAATCCTAATATGGATCAAAGCACATGCAGCGGAAGCAAATTAACAAGATCATAATTTAACACAATTATAATTAATCAAGATTAGGGTTACATACCTTTATCCTAGCAAGATCTTACAAGACAACGAAACGGTCACCGGTAGAGATAGATCACGAACACCACCAGGATATAGTCTAAAGCAAGACTATATCACGATCTTGTACACACGTAATACGGCGAGTTAATCATGAGTCTAGCACGAACAAACCGAGCTTCCAAGTCTATGGAGGATCTACCCAACAACCCTAGAGAGGGGCTAGGACTAGATCTAAAATAGATTTAATCGAAAACCAAACGAAACCCTAAGTTGGGTGTGTATGGCCGGCGATCAAAGCAAGAGAAAAGAAAGAGGAGTAAAAATTATGAGGCCAAGGGGTTTGTTTATATAGGCTTGGAATCCTTGGTCTCCAAGTTATAAACGAAAAAGGAAACAAAAATTTCCCTTTGCCCCCCCCCCCCCCCCCCCCTGTAGTCGTTGGTTAACCAACCCCCAGGGGGTGTTCCCGTAATTTTTCCTTGCTTCTTTTTGCTTCTATTGATTCCATAACGGTCGTTAGTTTAAGCTACGGTTTGATTTAATAAATATAATAAATATATTTAATAAATAAATTAACCCTTTACGTAATGTGTACAATCCCGTGATCTCGAGTTCGATCCTATTACACGACTATTGATTTTAAGTCCATAAACTTTCAGCTCCCACTTGGTCAAAATTCGTATATCGTGATTACATTGATTAGGGTCTAGTTACACTAACAATGTCACTAGTACAACTCGAGTAAGGTTTCCTGGACAAGAACCTTTTAATGATATATAATCATTATTATTATCCTTTCATTTTAAATACATCGTTAATAAGGATATGGATCTCAGTGATTCCTTTCATTAACTATTATGTTTCTCGTTTACGGATATAGCAAGATTACCAAAGCACATTTGGGTGTGGCCACACAAACATCTTACTACTCCCCCGAGGGGCCCAGTTGTATTTATACTTCAAAATAATTTGAAGGAACAAATCCCGTTTCGACTACAAGCAAAACACATGAACTTTGCAACACTTCTGAAAATAACCCTTATAGCTACCAGTTACGTTTAGCGTTAGGTTACCTTACAGAAATGCACTACATTCAATGTAGTTTTCTGGTATCTCAGGTCTAAGGATAACTATTTATGATTTACTTAATGGCAAAAGTCCATAAAGTAAAATCATATAGTTGGGATAAGTCCAATATTTGATCCATCAAATATCATCTAAAATTGACCAATATACTTTCAAGTATACTCTGTCACTATTTTGAATTGTCTTAGTTTAATAATACTCCCATATTATTAATCGACAACGGACATTTAGAAACATCATAATGCTCATGGATTAAAACATGTAAAATAGGATACAAGATCAAATAATAGAAAAATAAACGAAATCCAATCTTTATTTCATCAATTCAATAATGTCTTACATCCTTTATCCAAATACTAATCAACAGATTTATTGCATGAATTTGCTAGCTAGTTGCAGCCCAATAGCTTTGGCATGCTTAACTACCTTTGGCCTACATAAAGCCTTAGTAAAAGGATCAGCTACGTTATCATCTGTGTGAACTTTTATTAATTTTATTTCTCGAGCTTCCACTTGTTCTCGAACGTAGTGATATCTATGTTTCAAGTGTCTGGCACCTTTCATAACTCCAGGGTCATTGGCGAATATTATTGCAGCAGGATTGTCGCAATATATATCAATAGGTTCTTTAATTGAAGGCATCACTCCAAGATCTCTAATAAACTTCCTAATCCAAACAACTTCCATTGCAGCTTCTGAAGCAGCCATGTACTCGGATTGAGTCGCATGCATAGCAATGGTTTTCTGCTTACTGGTCTTCCATTCAACTGATCCTCCATTGATGACAAACACGTAACCCGTCTGAGACTTCGTATCGTCTTTATCACATTGCCAGGACGCATCACAGAATCCTGTTACATTCAATTATATGTTTGGTTTACCCCCGAATACCAAAAACATATCTTTCGTACTTCTCAAATACTTTAGAATATGCTTAACAGTAGTCCAGTGGAACTTTCCTGGATTCTGTTGGTATCTACTGACCAAGTTCTGAGCAAATGCCACGTCAGGCCTTGTGCATCTTACAACATACATAAAAGATCCTACAACCAAAACATAAGGCACCTTCTGCATGTAAGCCATCTCATCGGGTGTTGATGCATCTTTCTCATGACTTAATTCATGCTTAACCTCCATCGATTGAAAACCTTTCTTAAAGTTATGCATGTTATACTTCTTCAATATCTTATCAATATAAGCATTTTGACTAAGACCAATTAACTGTCTACTCCTATCTCGATAGATTTTAATTCCCAAAATATATGCAACATCTCCCAAATCCTTCATAGAAAAATATTTACCAAGATAATCCTTAACTTTCTTAAGTCTTGGAATGTTACTTCCCATGATTAATATGTCATCGACATATAAAATTAGGAACACTACATTACTCCCACTAGCTTTGCGATATACACATGGCTCATCACGATTTTGAATAAATCCGAACTTTTTGATTTCTTCATCAAATCGCTTATTCCATTGACGTGATGCTTGCTTCAAACCATAAATAGATCTTTGAAGTTTGCACACGCGCTTTGGATATTTAGGATCAACGTACCCTTCCGGTTTTTGCATATAGATGTCTTCATCTAAGCGACCGTTCAAGAAGGCAGTTTTAACATCCATTTGCAATATCTCATAGTCATAGTATGCTGCTATAGATATGAGAATCCTAATAGCTCGTAAGTCTGCTACAGGAGAAAATGTCTCCTCGTAGTTTACGCCAAAAGTTTGAGTAAAACCTTTAGCTACTAAACGTGCTTTATAGGATTGTATTTCACCATCCATGTCGGTTTTCTTCTTGTAGATCCACCTATTTTTCACTACTTTAGCATTTTTAGGTGCATCCATAAGAATCCAAACATCGTTGATTTCCATAGATTTCATTTCCTCATTCATTGCAATTATCCATTTTGACTTTTCTGGATCAGACATTACGGATCGATAGTTAGCAGGTTCACCAAGACCCCCTACTTCCTCCTCATAATCCTCTATGTAAAGACATAGTTTGTCTGGCGCACGTATGGTTGTTTGAGATCTACGTGGAGGAATTAATTCCGGTGGAACTCCCAGACTTTCTGGTTCTACAGGAATTTCTTCACTAGTATTTTCAGAAGGCAATGTATCTTCATGAATTTCTTCAAGATCACAACTTCTCCCACTGAATTCTTGATTTACAAGATCACTTTCAAGGAAGTCTCCATACCGAGCCACAACTACTTTGTTCTCAGCCGGATAATAAAAGTAGTAACCCATAGTTTCTTTAGTGTAACCTACAAAGATATATTTTACTGAGCGTTGTTGGAGTTTATCTCCAGAGTCACGTTTCACATACGCCTCACAACCACAGATTTTCAAATAAGACAAATATGGCTTCTTGCCATGCCATAGTTCATATGGTGTCTTATCAACCTTCTTTGTGAGAACCATATTCAGAATACGAACAGCAGATTCAAGAGCATAATCCTAAAAGGATAATGGTAAAGTTGTAAGATTAAACATAGATCGCACCATATCTAATAATGTATGATTTCTCCTTTCAGATACACCATTTTGTTGTGGAGTATATGGAGAAGTAATTTTCTGAACAATTCCATTCTCACTTAAATAATCTTTAAACTCTTGACTTAAAAATTCACCAGCTCGATCAGAATGAAGAGCTTTGATCTTCTTTCCTAGTTGTAACTCTACTTCTGCTTTAAACGTTTTGAATGTTTCAAACACCTCATGTTTATGCTTAAGTAAATAAACATAACCATAACGGCTATAATCATCCGTAAATGTTAAGAAGTAGCTAGCACTTTTCCTTGACACATGTCTAAGTGGTCCACACACATCAGTGTGTATCAAACCAAGTAGTTCAGTAGCCCTTTCAATATTGCTATTAAAAGGTTTCTTGGTCATCTTTCCAGAGATACAAGACTCACATTTATCAAATGATTCATCATTGATATTTTCCAAAAGACTATCACGTTAAAGCTTTTGTATGCGAGTCTTCCCAATATGGGCAAGTCTACAATGCCAAAGATAAGTAGAGTTCTTGTCTAACTTTCTCTTCTTATTCATGCTAAAAACAGAATTATTTTTCCTCTTGGAATAATTATCATGCATGTTAATTTCAAAAACACCATTCACATAAATTACATCAAAATAGAATAAACCGTCTTTGAAAACAGAAATTCTATTATTATCAATCGTGTGATTAAATCTAAGATCCAACATACAAGAAAAGGAAATAACACCCCTAACAATTGTAGGTGCATAATGACAATTATTTAAAAACAGTACTAAACCCTAAGGTAAAACTAATTTAAATATTCCTATAGCTTCAACCGCTGCTTGTGCGCCATTGCCCACTTGCAGAAATTGTTCCCCATAAGAAAGCTTCCTCTTCAACTCAAATCCCTGCAGGGTATTACAAATGTTAATACCACATCCCGTATCATATGCCCAGGAGTTTGATTTGTATGTAAGATTAAATAACTCTATCATAAATAAGTTACCTGAAGATGATGTAGCAGCTAGCTCAGCCTTCTTCTAATGTTCTTGCAACTCATGGAGGTAGAGAGAGCAATTTCTCTTCCAGTGTCCAGTCATTTTGCAGTGGTGACAAGTCTCATCTTTCTGAGATTGACTCTTCTTGACAAAGTTCTGCTTTGGTTTGATGGATTCGCAACTTGTTTGCTCTTATCAACCTTGCCTTTGCCTTTCTGCTTCTTATTCACTTGCGGTTTTGGTTTTGTCACTCTACCCTCTTGCACATAAAGTACTTGAGGAGTAGCAGTGGATGCCTTATCTTTCAAACCCTTTTCAAAGTCAATGAGCATTGCATGCAGATCATTAACCGTCTTCCCCGTGCAATGCATATTATAGTTACGAACGAAATCATTGAAGTCCTTATTAAGGGACCTATTGATCAAGTTGATAGCCATATTATGATCATAGGATTGTCCTAGTGCGATGAGTTGTTCCATATAACCCCTCATTTCCATATAATGGGCACTTACGGACTTTCCAGGAGCTTGCTTGCAACTATGTAGAGCATCAACCAAATCATAGATCTCTACAGCTTGCGGCGTTTCATACACAGCCTTCAGTTCATCAAGCATTCGCTGAGGTGAAAATAGCTCATACTTTCTTTGAAGTGATGAAGCCATTCTCCCTAACATTACAGCAGCCACCTCATGGTGCTTCTTAACGTTAGCAGCGTGTTGAAGCCTTTCCGCATCAGATGCGCCTTCAGCAAGATCCTCCAGAAAAGGAGTAGTCAAGATATCAATAGTACCGGCTGCTCTCAGAACAATTCTTAGTGAGTGATACCAGTCATTGAAATTAGGGCCAGTAAGTTCAGGCCGTTCAAAGAAAGCTTTGAACGCCGAGCTTATTGTCAGATTGTTTTCAGGTTGAGCCATTTCTACAGAAATAAGTTCAAACATTAGTATTTTTGATAATACAATTCAAGAAAATAAAATTACCCCGGTAATAAAACCATAGTATTTTCCTTGAAAAACTAGAATCCATATTGACATAGACTTATAACATCAGTTGATCTGCTAGTGACAAATGTATTCAACACAGTAACTTGTCGAACAATAATTGACAAACAAATTTGCAATTTCTAGATATGTTAGGGATTTACATTGCCAAAATCATTTACATTGTAAACATGTTTCATCCCTACTTTACGCCTTAAGTTTCCAGTTCTTACTGAGTAACTTAATTAAGTCGACTAATCTAAAGAACGTAAAACCTTCATGTGCAATCTTATTCAGGCATGAAGTTTTATCTACATTACAACATCGTCCAATATCTTATATGACGACAATTGTAACTTCAAGTGTTCGTCAATTAGATGGCATATGACTTAAATTATTAGGGTATAGATTTTGGTGTCAAAATCATGTATGGAGAAGCATGCATACATCTCCATAACACAAGTTTAATAAAACGTCTAGTAAACTTTTTGGTGAGACTAAAATTTCATCATATATTTGCAAGTTGAGATATTGGTTAAACCAAAGATTTTACACACAACTAAATTCACACCGTACTTTTTCTAGAACGAAGCTAAAGCACAAAGCAATAACCTTATTCATTGTGTTTCGGATGTGAATTAATGCAGTTAAATCAACCTTATAGAATTAAACAAATAACAACCGTAGGTAATTCTAATTTGACGCACAGGAGAGCCGGGAATTTGGTCAGCGCTGAAGCATAACACCTCCTTCCTTAACCGGGTATATGACCAGCGGTGCGTTATACCCACTTTATAGTTTGCCAAAATTGAGTAGGCCGTTAAGTTGTTATTGCAATTCTAATCAACGCAAATCATATGTAATTTAGACCTCAAAACAATTCATTAATTTTGATAAGATTTAGTCCATATTATTTTTCTTAAAAAAACTACCCTTGTTTACAACATACAATATAAAAACGCATGAAAACAAGTAGTACAAAAAAAACTAAATCAAATAGCCACATGCATAACAATTTATTCAAAGAACATCAAATCTAGGGTTTTTATAAACATAAAAAGTCTTCCCTAATTTTAAAACTTTGAATCAAATAAAGCAAATAGCACTCAAAATTATATGATCCGTAAAAACATGCATGTTTATTATGGTTCTCCCACATTATCTTAACAATTAAAAAACTACGGATCGTAACCACACATGACATAACAATTAATTCATGGAAAACATCTAAAGTTAATTACCATGTATTTTTAGGGTTTACAAAAAAAAATTATAGAAAATTCCGGCAGATCTGATTTAAAAAACAATAAATAACAAAAACCCTAATTTTTATAAAACCTAAAAAACAACATGTAATTTTTAACACAAATAAATTAGTTAAAAAACTTTATATTTTGATAATTATAATCATGTTAAAACGGTTGTCGATGCCACTGAAGGTTTATATAGTTCATAACAATTATTTAAAACCCTAATATGGATCAAAGCACATACAGCGGAAGCAAATTAACAAGATCATAATTTAACACAATTATAATTAATCAAGATTAGGGTTACATACCTTTATCCTAGCAAGATCTTACAAGACAACGGAACGGTCACCGGTAGAGATAGATCACGAACACCACCAGGATATAGTCTAAAGCAAGACTATATCACGATCTTGTATACACGTAATACAGCGAGTTAATCGTGAGTCAAGCACGAACAAACCGATCTTTCAAGTCTATGGAGGATCTACCCAACAACCCTAGAGAGGGGATAGGACTTTATCTAAAATAGATTTAATCGAAAACCAAACGAAACCCTAAGTTGGGTGTGTATGGCCGGCGATCAAAGCAAGAGAAAAGAAAGAGGAGTAAAAAATATGAGGCCAATGGGTTTGTTTATATAGGCTTGGCAATCCTTGGTCTCCAAGTTATAAACGAAAAAGGAAACAAAAATTTCCCTTTGCCCCCCCCCCCCCCCCCCCCCCCCCCCCCCTTTAGCCGTCGGTTAACCAACCCCCAGGTGGTGTTCCCGTAATTTTTCCTTTCTTCTTTTTGCTTCTATTGATTCCTTAACGATCGTTAGTTTAAGCTACGGTTTGATTTAACAAATATAATAAATATATATAATAAACAAATTAACCCTTTACGTAATGTGTGCAATCCCGTGATCTCGAGTTCGATCCTATCATACGACTATTGATTTTAAGTCACAAACTTTCATTACGTTGGTTGGTTTGTTACTTGAGACCATTTAGTGATACCATAGAAGAGTTTAATGGTGTTTTTTTGGATTTACTAGTTAAATATAGTACTACACATACATTGTGTGGTTGGTTTGTTAGGTGAGACCAATACTTCGGAAAAGTTTAATGGTGTCTTTTTAGAGTTGCTTATGTGTACACAATTTGTGTTTCTTTTTGTATCTTAATAATTGTTTAAGTAATTTTTTGTCGCGTTAGTCTAACGACTCTCGTGTACCATTCTCCGTCTTCCCAAGCCAATATGCCGAGCTCTGAACACGAAAGAACCCGTTAAAATAAGTCCCAATCCGAATAGCATGATCGAATGGTAATTAAAACCGGAAGATATTTAAGTTAAACCATACCAAAATTAACTAATTCCTAATGTAAACCGTACAAAAGTTAAACCATGGGTGGTTATTTTCATTTATATAATTACCTTCGTTTATTATTTAGTTTCCAGACTACTATAAAATAAATAGTCCTGAAGCTTGGATTTGAGCCTATGGTGACCGGAGCTCGTAAAGGAAATAGTGAATGGTGGAGACAAAGGAGACGGCATATATACCTTTAGTTAATAAGAATTGAAGCTCTAAGTCATTGTCTGGACTCTAGACATTATGAAAAATCATGGTAGATTATGATAGCTGTTGTCAGCGTAGATTGTTGGCGATATGGCTGAGAAGGAAGAGGAACCCGCCTATAAGTAATAGAGAGCTCCTAATGTGCAGATTCGCTTGCACCTTCATACTTCATACATGACCAAGTGCTGACTCGATTTTCCTTATCTCAGTAGGTTGCCTTTGGGAAACCGTCAGTAATGTTCTATTGTCTTAACATGTAGAAGAATAGAAGCTGCGTGCATGCACCGACCGAAGTCTAGACTAATTGAGTTAGGAGTTATGTACATGTCCTTTTTAGTAATACCCGTTGAACTCAACACACAAATATGGGCTTCTAAGCAAGACAATGTCATCAAATCCATTAAAGCACGAGATTTGCTCAGATGATTCATCAGTTTCGACCTTGTGATAAACATACAAATCAAAACTTGGGAAATCAAAGGTAGTCTTACATGTATAAAAAGGCAAATCGACCAACGTTATTCTATCAAAATTCACGTGTGCAAACTGGCCAGCAAATGCTATATAAGTACTACATATAAGATGTAGAGGCAGAGAGCCAGAGAGCCAGACACATTGGCTTTAAGGAACAAAAAATATAGATAATTATCGTCTAATTGGAAGGACTATGATTACCAAAAACCTCGTATTTCATTGACGTTTATGAAACCCAAATGTGGAACAAAACATAGAGTGCACTTAGTTTCGAAAATCAGGAAAACATAATGAATAAGAAGACAAGTACTAAAAACGCCCATATTCTGTACTTGTATGACATTAGTCCCAAACAGAATAGCAAATAAGCAAGTAGAAGTATATTCCTAGCCTTATGCAGTTAACTTTGGTTTTTGACCTTTAGTGGGTATTTGGAATTGCGTTTGCAACTAGATTATCTACTTATTTCATTTTGAAAATGAAGATAAGCTAAAATTAGTGTTTGGATAATAAATGAAGAAAAGTGATTATTTGCATTTAGAAGCTTCCAAAATGGAGTTTTGAAAAAGTAAGTGGGGAGCTACTTATTTCATTATCAAAACGGAGTTTCTAAAAAAGTAAACTTTCAAAATAGAGTTTTGAAAAAATATAGTTTATTTTATTCGTTTTGATAATCAAATAATCAAATAATCAAATTTGTCAAACACTTAAAAAACTTATTACCTGATTATTGCAATTTTAAACAGGATAATTAAATCCAAACACTATTTTCTAGAATGACGTTTTCAAAATGATGATTATCTAATTATTCATTTTCAAAATAAATCTGTTTTCAATAAGCAATCTCAAACACCCCCTTATTATGAAACTGCATAATTTCTGAGTTCCAACCGGTTCGAAACGGGTCAACCTAGTTTCTAAAAGAATACGTAATAATAATAAAATCATTCATGTATTGAACATAAAATTATTTCCCAGAATACTTATAGCTTACATGTTTTATTTGTAAAAAATTATGAAAAATCATGAAAAAATTGAATTCCAACCGAGTCTCTAGAACCGGGTTAACCATTGTCACCCAAACATAACGGGTTTCACCGGATTTCGAAAATGTAAAACCTAATTTAATTTGAATCGTTTTTACAAAAAAAAAACGATTCAAGCTCAACCAGGTAAAACCGGGCTTCAAAACATCACTTATAATACAACTTGCAAATTACGACATGAATTTTAAATTGTTATGAAAATGTATAAAGTAAAAGGAAGAAAATTGTATATTGTTTTTACAAACTGAAATCATATGAGTACATAATCCTAAAAAACAAAACCGTAGATCGGTAGTCCGACAATCGAGGCGCTTGTAACTTGTAATCGGTTCAGTTGAGATTGTGCACTTTTTATAAGATTCGTTAGCCAACTCTCCATAAGCCCAAAGATATCAGTGGCCTTTTTGAGAAGGATAACTATAAAAACGTTGAACAAAATATAATTTAGGGTTTCAAATAAAAAAATTTCACAGTGATGGCAAGCAGCAGGTCGATGCAGTCAGTGATCTCCAACGACGACCTTTTAACCGAAATCTTAGGCAAGTTACCTATTCTTTCACTTATTTTGTTTAAATCAATATCCAAACGCTGGTTTTTGCTCATCAATAATGTCCCTTATCGCCGGAACCCCGACCCGCCTTCTGGTCTCTTTTTCAGAAAGCTTTCATACGAATATAGTTTATATAAGACATACAGATATGCTTTTGTGCCGTTGGATATCCGCATTCCCTTGTTCACTACCAGCTTCACTTTTGGCCTAGTTGTAGGCGATACTCGTCTTTTTCACATTTTGCATGCGTGTAATGGTTTGCTATTATACGGCACATATTCTGGGGAGTTATACGTATACAATCCGTCCGTTATTAATATGTTTAAGGTGCTTCCGACCCCAATTGGTTTTGGTAATAACGTGAATCCTCATAGAAAGAAATTTGATACTCCTTTCAAATTGGCTTTTGATCCTACTAAATCGCCTCATTATAAAGTCATTTATGCCGAAATAGTGGAAGCCCGTGATATGGATGATGATATGGATGATTTTATAGATGTTGTGGTTGAATTGCAAACTTTCTCTTCAGAAGCGGGCAATTGGAGTCTTTTTGGGCATCAACTTCCCAAACATACTTTTGTTGAATTTGAGGATGGAGTTTATTAGAATGATGGCATTTATTGGCGAAATGGTAAGGATAAGATTTTCAAGTTAGATTTCATGAATGAGTATCTGGGTTTAACAGCCTTACCAACCCCTTTAACCTTAAAAGGGAAGGTTCATTATGAATATGGGTTGTTTGAGTCTCGTGGTTGTTTGCTTATTTTGGGTAAGGATAATGCTCGTTCCAAGCATTGTACTATTTATGAGAAGAGGAACGTGTATCCTGAATGGTCAGTGAAGTACATCGTTAATCTTGATGACATTATAGATAAAAGGTGGAGTATTCGGGAAAATATCTTTTGCATTGTTTTGGGAGAAAGAGAAGAAGATTCTTTCCTTGTGATGAATCTAGATAAGAGTAAAATGCAGTAATCATACCTGTGGTATTCTATTTTTGCAGATTTAGTAACGAGTGTTTCGAAAGTACAAACGACCTACCTGGTCTTTGTGTTTTTGTATCATTTTGATACTTTGACTTAACGATTGTTAACATTTGACTGTTACTAAAAGGACAATTTTGTCTTTTTCTTTATCTTCTTCCCCAAAACACACGAAGATACCCATATTTTTATTTGAATAATTCTTTGTCAAAAATAAATTTGAATATTGCACAACAAACACAACGGCAACATGTAATAATCCACTAATACCTAAACTGATTTGAACAACATTGACTAATGAACCATCCTAATTTGGAAAATAAGAATTGTAATACATAAAATAAGCCTATCCAACGAAAAACACAGCTTCCAACATCATAAGATGATCTAGCCATCATAACATATCACCATATCATGACCTTAATATATAATTAAAATATGAAACAAAGGCCATATTAAAACTCGGGCAAAGTGGGTGCGGTTTTGTCTATAATATTGTTTGAACATAATATTGTTTGAACAAACAAGGAAGTAAAAGTTGCACTAATTAGCAAACTGAGTTAATGTGTGTGTTTTTTATTCTCCTTACAATCACGTTCTTTGTAAACAGTTTATATGCAGAATCTAAATCATAACTAGTGATACATCATACTAAATTTTCATAAGATCATTATTGTTAGGATCAACATTTGGATAGCAATAGCATTCTCCATAATTCAGTAACAAAGTACACATGTACGAAAGGATATAGAATTATTCAAATTGATTTTTGACCAAGAATCATTCAAATAGAAATCGGGATATATTTGTTGTGTTTTGGGGAAGAAGACAAAGAAAAAGACAAAATCGTCACTTTAATAACGGTCAATTTTTAACAATCGTTAAATCAAAGTATCAAAATGATACAAAACACGAAGATCAGGTAGGTTGTCTGCACTTTCGAAACATTGGTTACTGAATATGAAAAAATGGAATACCACAGGTATGATTTCTGCATTTTACTCATCTAGATAATTTGGTGGAACTAGATAATAGGGTTCTAAAATATAAAATCTTGTCAAAGACTCTCAGCACAATCTGTGATTTGCCACCAGACGAGGGTCTTGATAGGTGCTTTCAGTTCATTCCATCTTTTGCTAATATGTGATTAAGCTTTCTGTTCAGGTATTATATATGTAATTACATGTCTAATTGCTCGATTTGTTCTCTTGATTTATACGGTCAAATTCAACATGTGGTGAGAACACTAATTGATATCTTATGACTCCCTTTAACAATTGTGTCATTTTGTACAATGATATGAATGCACTATATAAGCTCAAATTTTAAACTATTATTGTTCATTAAAAACCCGTTCTAGCATTGTTAATGTAGATCCTATAAGATTAAAGAAGCATGCTTACTTGGTAACTTTTGGAATTAACTTTTTCCTTAGTAAGTATTAGCACGTTATTACCAATTATGATGTCTTAAGTTGAAAAGCAAGTTGGTGTAATGCCTGCTACTTAAGGATGTGTTTTGTATATTCGTTTGGAAATGAATTCATTCCCATACGCAGCTCTTTTCAAGAGTTGTGCTAAATAAGGGAATGTGATCAATCGATCCGAAGTCTAAACTTGTGGTCAGAGCTGTGCTAATATCTTATTTCCTTATTACTTCACGGTTTAACTACTATTCCCCTCATGTTTTTCCCTTCTCCTTCATTATCGAACATCATAATTCTTCTTTTCATATTCGTTCTCGCAGTCGTCAACACAACCACAGTTTCTGATTTAGTCGAATCTTCATACACTTTTCATCGCCTCAATAAGTGGTCTATGCGCTTGTTTCCGTCGATCTCATTTCGTCTCCCATTATCTTTGTTTCTCTCTTCCCGAGTCATTGTCTTCATTGTTAATTTTGTTTAGTTTAGTTATGGTTTTGTGCATCTAATAAAAATTCTAAATAGTCTTTGAGGAATACGTTGGTGTTACAGATTCAAAAAACAAGATTATAAAACCAACATAAAAATTCAAATCATGTCATGGACCATAAAAGGTGTAACATAAAAGGTACTCATTAGCACATATTTAAGTTTTACCTTCTAACCTGAGCTTTCACCTTAGCAAGCTTGCTAATCTCTTCTGGATGATCCACACATTACTGCATCTGCTCCTTCAGCTTGGGACTGGTATAATAGTATGGTTAAAGAATTATGACTCTATTGTAAAAACGGAGAAGCGAAATGCACTTACCCAAATTCTTTGCTCGGGCTATTGGCAACAGGTGTTGCAGCTTTCCCCCTCCATATATCTTAGTGAAGTCCTCCTTGACTCTCTCAAGAAAAGCCATTGGAACCTGTCTACCGACAGATTCAACGGCCAGGACACAGCCACATAATTCGAAGTTAAAGACTGAGTTAGTCCGCCTGGGTCGAAAAGTATGAATGAACAAATCACATAAAGTACACGTAAAAAGAACTCGAGATACAAGTTCATATCATATCTATGTACTGCTAAGTAAGAATAATCAGCCTCTTAGCTATATGCATAACTATGGCGTGTTTGTATATGTCATTACACATTCTGAATATTAATAATAAGTAAAGTATATATATGAGCAATCAAACATATAGTAATTTCTTTATGCATAGTAAACACCCCCTAAGATTTTCTAATTGGTGAAAACATTAAAATTGATGGCATGATTGGTTCTCTTGTTTTATACGATTTGAATATTGTAGTATCCATGACATGATGGTTGAGTTTCTCTATTTGACACTCCTGTCACTCTCTGAGTATCGAATTATCACTCTTTAAGAGTAAAGAATCTCCCTAAATTTATGAATGCAGAATATCGTCTTAGTGTTTTCTTATGATTGACGTTTTGTTGAACAAGTGTATTACAAATGTCAATAGAAGCTATGAACATGCCATGTACTAAGCTTATTTTTTTCCACATGCTTTTCAGGTTTTGTACATCATGCAACAGAGGTAAAGAGACCTGACATTAATGAAATTTTGTTAATTATATTTAGTAAATGACATCAATATGATGGAGTGGATATTTTAAAAAGTTGTGACTCGGGGTTAAAAAAAGAAAAACAAGTATTCCTCATTATTGTTTGTCTGCAGTATAATTTCATTCTCTTGTATCACTAGAATTGATATACGCCGTTCTCTACTACCAAATGTAAATGTATCTAATGTATTTGTAAAATCAACCAAACGAATAAGATGTGGTATGCCACATCTTGATCTAGTTACTAATAAGATATTTTAATGATGTCTGAGATAACTAGAAGTACACACCAGCAATAGACCCTATTAACAAAACTACAAAGTTTAGTAACACAAGGTTGAACTGCCGAATTGGCTCGAATTTACTTAGCTCTTAGAAAATTTTCATGATGATATTGTATCCTATAAGCAACCTGGGCTACTAGAGTATGATTTTGGAAGAATACGAACGGTATTGTTAAAGATATCATCCTCCCGATATTCCAAATTAACATTTGTCATTTAAGCTTGCGAAATATGACATGTCTTTTTGGTCGTTGTGTAAATTGTCTTATCTTTAGATACCAGAAGTTCTACTTCCATCTCCTGGTTGGACCATTTTGTTCATTGTGTAAACTGTTTTAAAATTTGTTGTCAGAAACGTTGTATAGCAGATGTTTTCCTTTGCTCCGGTCTATTTTATTGCTTTGGATCTCCAATAGGTGTTCCATGTCGGACGTGGCCTGCTCAGTACTATAGAATAGGAGGTAATCTTGCGATCAGCTGCATCCTTGTTGTTTTTGTAGCTGAACCTTTTTGACAACGAGCAAGGCTATGCATGAAGACCATAAACGCAAACTCACAACATTGACTTTGTGGAGAAGAAACATTTGACTTTATGTTTGTGCCACATTGTTTATGAGTACTAAGGTTGGGAAGCTACTAAGGTCAATTTACTATTATGAACTTGAGACATTGTTAAGAGTTGGTTACACCAACTAAAATTGAACCAAATCTTTGTCAAACGGAAGATATAGTAGAATCTTGGTGGTGTTAATTTCTCCTACAAAATTAGAGAAGTTATATACTCTAACAAAATTAACTCCAGAAAAGGGATTACCCCAATAACTATCACGTTTAGGAGTGTGCATAATTCGGGTCTTACCCACAAAAACCGAAAACTGAACCGAACCCTAACTAGAAGCGACCGAACCGAAAATGGTAAGCGGTTTATTGATCAATTACGCGTTTCTGCAAACACTTGACGAACAGAAACAATTTGGTTTATGCATGTTCAAGTAAGCTCATTTGTTTAAACTGAACATTCTTTTACTGATTATTGTAGCTGGGAATTTAGTGTCGGTGCGTAAGATTCGGGAGGAGGAGGGTGTAAATGTTGCTCTTGCTGTTGGCATTCTGTTTGAAAAGAGTGGCTTAAAGATTGGCGCTAAAAGGTAGTGTTCTCCATAGGAAACGCTTGGAGGTAGAAGATCGGTTCGTGGAAAGGAGTTACTTTCGACAAGAGATGAGTGTCAAGATTGCAAAGAACGGTATGTCTAGTTCTTTTTCAAATCCATCCTTTGCTTTGGCTCTTACTTAATAATATTCAGTTTCGTTAACTGCTTCATATCGTTCTTTCGTATAACTGCAGGTATCACCCTGCTTGCATAAATACTAGATGATGAGGCTAAGCAAATAGAGCTTCACATGTGACGAGTGTCGCTCTTTAGATGTTAACCAGGTCTCTTCCTCTACTGATCCAGATATTGTAAGAGACCGCCAAATGCTAAACGCATTTACTTGTCTATTTTTTTTTCCTATTTCAACACTTACTAATATATCATGCCTGATTTTTATTGAGATTTCCTACTTCATACATTGTGTAAATGTTTATAATGTGTTTATATATGTAGTTTGAAGCTTTGAAGCAAGCTCTAGAAGAGCAAGCAAGGGCAGTGGAGGAGTTGGCAAAGGCTGTTGAGGAACAGGAAAGAGCAGTAGAGGAGCAATTGTAGACTGCTGAGCAAGAGAGAGAAGCGGAGGAGTGGGAACGAGCTGCCAAGGAACAAAAAGTGACAGCTGAGGAGCGGGCAATACAAAAGTAGGTCAAAGAACTTGGAGGAGCAAGTCAAAGGGTCTGCTAACATGATGATAACACTAGAAGCACCACCTTCACAACCTCACAAATCATTGAAGTTGGATGCTTATACACCATTGAATTCAAATCTTTTGCTACCATGATGAAACGGCATACATAAAGTTTCCACCTTCGAGCTAGCTAGTTTCTGGATATTGTTGTATAAGCTTGAATATTTTAGATGCTAGCGAACTTGAATATTCTATGTACCCTTGTAATTTAAGTTGGATTATTGTTTAGCTTGTGGCATTCAAGTGTGAATTCAACGTTTTTTCTTTCTCTATTCACAAGTTATCAGGAATTATCTGTATTAAAGTCTGCAAATAGTCCCCCAGCCAAGGGGGTTCCTAGGTTTAGAGGGCATGGAACCATAACATTTCCACACCAAAAAACACCCGTCACGTCAGCTTTTTCACTTCCACGTCCACACAAAAAAAACATCTTATCATCACAACATTTCCACACCACAACACCAAATTTTTCAATTATTTTCATAAACTACCCTCAACAAATAATTTATTCAAATATTAATTTACTTTATTCATTCAAATTAAAAACATTACATTCTAAAAAAACAACTCGGATAAAAACAATACGAAAATTAAAAAACTAATCTTCACTTCGATCAAGTTTATTTTTTATTTCTTCCTTTTTCGCATTGATAAACGACATTCCCTTTCGTCAGAACCCCGAGTCGAGGTCGTGAGAAATTTTAGTTGCTCCATCACAAGCCACTCGTTGTCTTTGTTTATCGACACTTCGTAGGCTTCTTGGATGTCTTGCCTTTTGAGTCGAAACTCGGCGGTTAGAGCATCCCCTAATGGGTTCGACCTGCTACTCGCTCCCGTGCTCGTTGACTCGGATCTTGCCTTCTTTTCGGTTCGTTCTTTGCGGGGGGGGGGGGGGGGGGGGGGGGGGGGGTCTTGCATCCGGTGCAAAAAGAGCCTCATTTGCAAGAGACGAAACGTCGCCGGTTAAATCAACGGCTTCGGGAGGGTCCCATTTCGCATGGGCTTTTAAAACCTTCCAAGCGTCTTCGAGGTGGAAAGTGTTGTTTTTATTTTTGTCCCGATAAATTTTTTGAGCCCTCGCCATCACATCCAAATCACTTTCCCCACTTTTGATGCCGCCTTGCTATGTCGGTAACAACCATTGAACTTTTGGCAAGCGCGGTTTAAATCCCTCCATTTACTCGAATCATATCCTTGGTACGGTTTTGAAAATTTTGGTTATTAAAAGTCCCCATAACCCTGTACCAAAACGTTTCACCTTTTTGAGATCTCCCGACATTCGGGTCCTCCGAAATCTCAACATAACATGAGGCAAGCAATGCCTCCTTCGATGCAACCCAACGTGACTTAGTTTTCGACACATCCGAGTTTTTATCAAAATCCACCCCTAGTTGACTCAAGTCAACATTCTTAGTTTTTGCCGCCAGTTTACAAGTTTTTTTTGTGATTCGGGTGTAGGTTTTGTGGATTGTGGTTCATCGAAGGAAGGAGGGTTTTGTTGAAGCTTTTGGAATTGAATATCCTCGTCGGATTGAACTTGAGTGTATCTTTGTTGTTGGAAATTTTCGTAGGCTTATCGTTGGATTTCTAGCCATGTCGGATCATCCAAAAACATTTCTTGTGAAGACGGACCTCCGGTAAACGTGTAAAGGAGGCAACGAAAGAAGGTTTGTTGGGGTTTCAGACATGATTTCTTATGTGATATGTAAAAGATTAACGATTAAGAGTGTGTAAATTTAGAGGGGATATTGTTATGTATACATATAGAGTTTTTTTAAATGTTTTTTTTTTGCTTTAGAAACTAGCCGTTGCATTTTTTATTTTTTTTTAGCACTAGCCGTTGGGTGGTTTTAATATTCAAAAAAAATAAAATTAAATGATATAAAAACTAGCAGTTGGCTAGCCGTTTTTTTTAATTCAAAAAAAATTTGGCTCCAAAAAAGTAGTCGTTTAGGGTTACTTTGGGTGGGTTCAAAAGATAAGGGGCGGTTGTAAAAATTGGAGGAGGGGTGTGATAGGTGTGTAAACACCCATCCTTTTTACCACTTAATTACAATAATAGCCGAGCCAAAACGTGTATTTTATGTCTTTTATGTCGGAATTATGCGTGGTTTGTGTTTTTGTTGTGATTTAGGACGAAAAGGTAAAAAATGGAGAAAACACGGGCATTCACGGGCTTTTATTGAAGAAAAAGATGAAAGACGAAGTCAAGAAGTCAAGAGTGCAAAAAGAACGGAAGTCCAAGACCAATTCTGAAGATTTATCGAAGAAAAAGTCAAAAGACGGAAGTTTACTAAAAGCCGAAGAACTCAAGTCTTATTTATTGGAGAATTAAAAGACGAGTCCAAAGGAATCCCGAGCCAAAAGTCATTAAAGTCCAAGATTTAAGAAGATTAAAAGGCTTAAGGACTAATGGTGCAATTAACAAAGGATTAAGAAGAGAAGGACCTAATGATGCAATTAAGAAGAAATGAAGGAGAGGATGAAGCTTCCTAAGCACTCCTTAATCCTCCCCTATAAATAGATTAGGAAGTTAATCATTTCATTTGGTTGGCTAAATGTGACAATTAGTCTTCCACCTTTTAATTACCTTGTCATTTAAATTCATGTCCATTTAAATACATTGTCTTGCACCCTAAATACATTTAATTTCAAGTAAGTTTTCTTTTAATTATTGTCAATCTTTACTTTTCTTGTCAATCTCCTATCTTCCTTTCTTGTTTGATCTTAATCTTTATGCGTTATTGTTCATGTTCATGTTTTTATGTTTTTATTGATTTGATTAAAGTGGGTTTTGATTATTGTGGTTATTATTGTTAGTTTTATTGTTTTGGTTTGATAGATTATCATTAGTTGATTATTTGTTATTAATTTGATTTAATCTTGTGGTTGATTTTGATTAGTTTAGATTGGATTCGTGTTTTTTTTGTTCTTGCGTGTTCTTCCTTCGTGTTCATTTCCCAGGTATATTCCGGATCAAAGATTTGTTCAGAAAGTTCTGAACTAAAGTTTCGAACCAAGCAAAAGTTCTGAACCAAGCAAAAGTTCTGAACCAAAGTTCTGAACCAAGCAAAAGTTCTGAACCAAGCAAAAGTTCTGAACCAAAGTTCCGAACCAAGCAAAAGTTCTGAACCAAGCAAAAGTTCTGAACCAAAGTTCTGAACCAAGCAAAAGTTCTGAACCAAGCAAAAGTTCTGAACCAAAGTTCCGAACCAAGCAAAAGTTCTGAACCAAGCAAAAGTTCTGAACCAAGCAAAAGTTCTGAACCAAAGTTCCGAACCAAGCAAAAGTTCTGAACCAAGCAAAAGTTCTGAACCAAAGTTCTGAACCAAGCAAAAGTTCTGAACCAAGCAAAAGTTCTGAACCAAGCAAAAGTTCTGAACCAAAGTTCCGAACCAAGCAAAAGTTCTGAACCAAGCAAAAGTTCTGAACCAAAGTTCTGAACCAAGCAAAAGTTCTGAACCAAGCAAAGTTCCGAATCAAGGAAGTTCCGAACCAAAGTTCTGAACCAAGCAAAGTTCCGAATAAAGACTTTATTCCGGATAGTGTCTTGTGTTGATTTATTCCGAACGAAGAAGAATTATTCCGGGTGAAGGTGACATTCCGAACGAGTAATTATTCCAAGTGAGGTATTTTCAGGTTCTTTTTAGTTTCTGTTTTTAATTTTTAATTTTCAAGCTTTATTTTTCCCGCCTTTTTCTGTAGTCACACTTTAAGATTACTCGCCTTAGATTTATTTTAGCCTTGCCTTAGTTTAAGTTTTAGTTGCGTTTTAAGTTTGCCTTAGGTAGTTTTAAGTTTGCGTTATTTACTTTAAGTGCCTTTTAATTTCTCGTCACGTTTTTAAATACTCGCCATTTATTTTAAATTAGAGTAGATTTACTTTAAAGTCATTTACTTTTAAGTCTTTGCACATTTTTTTTTAAAAAACAACCAAAAATATTTGTTTCACCAAAATCAACTGAGTCGTACTTTGAACCGGAAATCAGTTCGTTAAGACTGGAACAACAAACTTTTCAACTAGTAAAATCTCAACATTAAAATGGCGTCCCTGCCGGCTCTTTTCGTAAATATTAACGGTTTTCTGTGAGAGACGCGTTGCTTTTTGGGATCCGTTCACTCGTGAACGTTATTTTTCGTGTCAAAAATTTTCAAAAAATCCCAAAAACATTTGAAAAAATTATAAAAAGCATTTCTTTTTCAAAGTTTTGCACCAAAAATATTCCTCTTTATCCTCTATTATGTTTAATTCTTTTCTTTACCCCTCACATTCATAATTCTTCATGGATCCGTCTTGCGGACGGTGTGGGCGACCATGGCATGGTTTTCAAACATGTCAATGGTGTACTTGTGAGCGGTGTGGTTTTGATATCGACGATACACAATTTGGATTTTGTCCATTTTGCAATTCAAAAAATTCATACTTCTCTTCTTACAATACTTTCCCACCCTCCCCCGTCTATGACAATCCCTATCCTCAAGATGCACCGGGTTTTTCTCCATACCCGTGGTGCTATATTTGTGGGGGCCCTCACGATGCTTCTTCTTGTGATCCGTCGAAGGTCTTTAAGAAAGTTCTGTGCTATCATCCCAGTGTTTATAACTTTGAGCCCCCACGTCGCACTGTCAATCATCAACCCTTTTGTGCACTTCCTCCTGAACAACTTGCCACAATTTTTGACAACTTTCAAAAAGTTCAAGAAGCTTGCAACAAGATGATGGAGAAATGTAAAGCGGATCAGCAACAAGAGCAGGTATCTAAACTTAATGCTTATACTCCTCCTCTTGTGCCTCCATATTATTATGACAGTGATGACGATGAGAGTCCTAATTCTTGGACCGATGAGAATGTTATTCCTTCTCCCGACTTGCCGGAGCTTAAGGATTCAACCATCCTAAGGGATGAGGATATTAGTACAATTCCTGCAAAGGAATCCGATGAATTCAATAAGTCTAGTGCTGATAACCTTGTCCCAATTCCAAGTGAATCTGAGTTGACATCCGACAGTGACGATGAGTATGATGCACTTTCTTCTGATGATGTTCCTTCCACCAACACTTTGGGAGAGGATTCTTTGGCTCTCTCTAATCCTCTTTTTGATCAAGATGATGATTTTACCTCTAGTGATGACGAGTCACTATTCGATGAAGTCGTTCCGAAGGAAACTTTCAAGATTTATTCGAACCCTTTATTTGATTTTGATGACGATTACATATCTAGTGAGGTGAATCCTCTCTTTGACGAAGGGATTGAAGACATTGATAGCTCTGATTCTCTTGCTATTGATGAGCATACTTTGTTAGCCATGCCCCCTTCTATCGCAGAGGTGGAGAGTTCTGACTCTACTGGAAAGGTATCGTAGGTGGACGGTAATTCTTCTCTTACTTCTCCTACTATATTGCCCCCTCATCCCACTGAATGCACACCCAAGCAGGTGATGTATCAATTTCACTCTCCGGGAAATGAGGATGAGTGCTTTGACCTGGGAGGTGACAATGACCATTCTATGATTGATAACCTTACGGCTTTGCCAATTGGTCCGCATCCATTGTCTTTGGAGGATGAAAATGTGATCCCTTTACCCACCCCACCTCCCGTGGACCAAGATTTCACATACTTCTCGTATGTTGAAAGGACCTTCCTACCATTCAAGACTTATCCTCCTGCCTCTCCTTTATTATATTCCTCCGGGAACGAAGACAAGGTCTTTGATCCCGGTATTACATTCGAGGCTTCCCCATGGACCATTTAATTCGGGGACGAGTCAGGCTCGTGACTCGGATAACAAAAACAAGCGCTTTTTGGGAGGCAACCCAATTATCTATCTATCTTTTTCTTTGTTTTTACCTTAAGTGTAGGGGAGACCCGTTGGTGTTTGCTATTTCCTCTCTTCTACTATTCAGGGATTCGAGCGCTCAATGATCCACTCTTGATGATTCTTGACGACCCGTGATTCCGTGTTCCCTTCTTCCCGGTTCTATCCTAAACTCTTTTCGATTCACTATTTTATATTTTCTCAATATTAAAATAGGAATCTCTTTAGTTGTCTCTTCCTTAGCGGGATTTAAACAAAGTGCACAATGTCCTAAGTGTGGGGGAATTTACTCCCACATGCTTAAACATTGAGGACAATGTTTATATTAAGTGTAGGGGGACTTCTATCGAAGTTAAGTGGCCTTTTCCTTGTATTTGTCCTCATTTTAACCGGAAAATCAATTTTTCGACATTTTTCAAAACTTTTGATCTATTTTGGCCTATTAGTTTTTCCTTTTGTATAGTTATTTTCTTTCTTTGCTAGAATAAATTTTTAATAAAGTGGTTTTAATTTTCAAACGTTGTGAATTTTTTGACTCAACCCGAGTTTACTTATCTAAGTTACTCTAGCTAGTATCCTTAACATGTTTAAGTCAAGTTTTGCTAGGCTTTTATATAGGGAGCTATAAAACGCGGAAGTCTTAACTCTCACGGGTTAAGAACAAGAACTTTTCGCAAGTTCCTATAATTGATCCTAGAGAGTCGTTTATCAAGGGAACTTTAAAACGCGAATTCTAAAACTTGAAAGAGTCTAAGAATTTGCAAGATCCTATAGGCGACTCGAAAACCCAAAACTTTGATTTAATAGGCTAAGCATCCACGAGTCTCATTCCTTGAGATTTTAAACTGTGGAGAACGAGAGATGATAGAGCCAATTATAAGTTCGGTATTCTTTCGTGAATTTATGTGAGTTAATTATGAGCCTATTCTCCCATTGCTTGCTAATAAATTTATCTGCAATAAATAAGGTTGTACGATTTGAAAGGTTACTTAGCTTCTAGCCCAAGATCGTTTAAAAGTTGTTCGGTATGGATTAGAGTTCATAGCCAAGGCATAACTTATTGAAGCGGGATGCGAAGATTGGCGAGTCCAAAAAGGTCCTAACAAGACATGAGGGCTACATTTTGTTGCTAAAGATCCCAAGTGGTGTGAAGAATAATTTATCAAGAATCAATATGAAGGATCGAGACACACGACGAAAAGCAAAAACTCCCCAAAAGTCATGAAGAAGTGTATCCGAAAAGACCCTAGCAAGGTATGAGGATAAATAGATCCAAGTCATAAAAGGAGGCGGATCGTTGTATATCAAAGTCCAAAATAAAGATTGGAGAAAAATGAAGAAGTCGTGGTCCAAATATGAAGAATCTCTCAAAACTTCAAGTGAAGAAATTTCTATTATGAAGAGAAGGCCATTATTTCATGAACGTCTCTCAAGGTTTGAAGTATGAAGTCGCTGCCAAATATCGGTCCGAGAAAGGTCTCAAATCGCGAAGCGAGTTATGCCAAGATATGAACTTTATGAGGTCCCGAGAAGCAGTTTTAAAAGATTTTGTCCTTTAGCTAACTATTGATTAAATCGTTCACTTTATTTTCGGCCTAAATAACTATCGAAATAAGTCAAACAATGCATCCTCGTGATCATTCAAGACAATAATAAAATATAAGAGATACACCTAGGAATAAGGGAGTCTAAGTGAGTAATTGGCCCACATGAGTTCGTGTTAGTTTACTAACTTATAATAACAATGATCTCGTTTTTAAGCTTGGTTTGGAGAAAGTGAAAACTTGAGGATGATGATTATTCATGACATTTCCAAAACCCAAGGTATGCTTTTGATTTCTTTACTTTGAATGTTTATAGTTTTCTCTCTTTAATAAAGGCCAATGTGGATTGATTATGATGAAAAGTGTAAACGTGCTTTGTAACTAATGCATTGCATGAGGACATTGCAATGGTCAAGTGTAGGGGATTTGATAGGTGTGTAAACACCCATCCTTTTTACCACTTAATTACAATAATAGCCGAGCCAAAACGTGTATTTTATGTCTTTTATGTCGGAATTATGCGTGGTTTGTGTTTTTGATGTGATTTAGGACGAAAAGGTAAAAAATGGAGAAAACACGGGCATTCACGGGCTTTTATTGAAGAAAAAGATGAAAGACAAAGTCAAGAGTGCAAAAAGAACGAAAGTCCAAGACCAATTCTGAAGATTTATCGAAAAAAAAGTCAAAAGACGGAAGTTTACTAAAAGCTGAAGAACTCAAGTCTTATTTATTGAAGAATTATAAGACGAGTCCAAAGGAATCCCGAGCCAAAAGTCATTAAAGTCCAAGATTTAAGAAGATTAAAAGGCTTAAGGACTAATGGTGCAATTAACAAAGGATTAAGAAGAGAAGGACCTAATGATGCAATTAAGAAGAAATGAAGGAGGGGAGGAAGCTTCCTAAGCACTCTTTAATCCTCCCCTATAAATAGATTAGGAAGTTAATCATTTCATTTGGTTGGCTAAGTGTGACAATTAGTCTTCCACTTTTTAATTACTATAACACCCCATTTTGATAATGGAATGTCACGCGTAATTATGGCGTGTCATCAAAGCATACAAGGATAAATGTATAAAACATTACATGACCATAGGGATAACCGAAATCAAACATCGGTTCCCAAACATAAGCCTAAAACAAAATAAAGCAAAAGAAATGAATGAAAGACCAAACAAGCATAAGTATATGAAGGCAAAAAGGAAAAGAAGTCTCTAGCAGCTTCCATCCTACGCACGTCCTCCAAATGCTCGAGTCTTTCCTAGGGTACCTGCCGTTATGGGACATGGAAAGGAAAGTAACGGCTGAGCAAAACACTCAGTGCACGGATATAGACATAGTATAAGTGACTAAAACATAATAGAGACTTAATAGCAGCGGAAATGTATAAGTCCTGGAAAATCTGGACATGTTCATAAAACTGGTTTTATAGTTTGAAAAGACTTATGTTTATCTTATGAAAACTGTTTAACATATTTTACCATTAGCCAATATAGGTCATGAAAATCCACCGTGCATGAATACTTGGAGGGGTGACCTCATCATGCAAATTAGAGGGGCTGCCTCTAATTTAATATACTGCTTTTTGGGGAGGAGGGATCAGCTCCTTGTGAAGGATGCAAGGCACACACCACATTCACCATGTAATCCTGAATAAAAACATGTAACTAGGATGCACCCGTACGCCCCACATGATGAATATAAATAAATGGCCAAAAGCTGAAGGGACGCCACGAGCAATCACTCCGCCGTGGTGAAATCATAACATCAGTGCCTCTAATGTTATGGTTATGAAACCTCCATAACTAGGTGAAATTGGTCATGCATGTATATGGCTATAGGTAATCTTAATTAAACATAAGCAATCAAACACATAACTTATACTACGGGAAAACAGTTGGTTGCATACGGGGAATCCTAATAAGGAAAGAATGTCCATACTGAAAGGACGGGAATCCGTACCTTATGTCCAGTGAACGAGAAAGACGAACTGCGAGAATCCTACTTCCGAATCACTAGTTCTACATAAATACGTACATGAATAAGTATCTGCTTACTAAATACATAGCTGGTTTTATGTCATGTCTTAGCTTATTTTTATGTGTTCTTACCATGTTTTACTGTTTTAAAGCCTTAAACTGTGTTAAATCTTATATTCTGTTTAATCTGATTAAGTATTTCTGGTATTTCATGTGTTATTATACTCACTGTGTAATAATAAGTAACTTTCCAAAAAATAGCAGGTTTCCTAAAATAGAAAGTTTCCAAAAATAGAAAGTTTTCAAAAATAGAAAGTTACCAAAAATAGAAAGTTTCCAAAAATAGAAAGTTACCAAAAAATAGAAAGTTTCCAAAAATAGAAAGTTTCCAAAAATAGAAAGTTTCCAAAAATAGATTTACTGCTTAAAATAGATAAGTTTCTAAAAATAGAAAGTTTCCATAAATAGATTAGCTGCCTTAATTAAATAAGTTTCCATAAATAGATTAGGTGCCTGAAATAAATAAGTTTCTAAAAAATAGCTTATTTCCATAAATAGATTAGCTACCTTATTTAATTAAGTTTCTAAAAATAGAAAGTTTCCATAATTAGAAATAAGCTGGTTAAATAAGCTAAGTATATAAGCCTAAGTGTTTTTCATGATTATTTTCTAAGTCATATTGTATAGTGTATAGTTAAATAATTATTTCATGTAATTTAATTAAACTATAGGTTATAATATTTAATTAAGGTATAACATGTTTTTAATTAGATAAGTTAAATACTTAGGTTAAAATATGTATTATTATATATTAATAATATAACCTAAGTCATGTTAATTAATTAATTATATCAATGGTTTTAAAATAATTAATTAATTATAAGTCTTAAATATATAAATACTTGGGTTAAAATAATTTCATGATCATTAATAATTAAATAACCTAAGTCATGTTATTAAATTAATCACATAATTTTATTAATTTAATTTTAACCTAAGATCATAAACATAAAAAAACTAACATAAACCATGAACCGGATCTTGACTAAAAACATGAACCGGACATGAATCGACACCGTACCCCGAACCAACTCGGGGTACCCCGTGTTCCCCTTGCTGCCGTGGGACCCACACGCACCAACCAAGACCATATGGTCTTGGTGGTGGTCGGCTTGGCAAACCGAAACCCATTCGGGTTCGGTCGCAGCCTGCGGCCAAAACAAACACCCCTTAAAAACAACCTTTTTATTTTTATTTAATACCAAAACATGTTAGATCTATGCTTAATTATTATGTTTTTGTAAAAACATTACATGTTCATAATTTATAAAAAGATTAAATCAAAAGAAAAGGTTTAAAAAGGATTTACCGAATTCGTGGATTAAAAGGACGAAGAACCAACACGATCAATCACTAAAACTTCAAGATCCAAGATCACAAACCACCACATTAGTGTTCTTAAGGTGGCGGCACAAAGAAGAACAAGGAAGGGGGTTTTAGGGTTTTTCTAGAAATCTTCTGTGAAAGAAAAATGAGTAGTGAAAAATATCCCTTTTCCTTTTTTGTGAAAAATTGATGGGCTAAGCCCATCCCCCCCTCCTAATTTCGTGGTAATGGGGCCCACAAGGGGTAACCCGATCATTTTCCGTGTCTAATTAATAAGTGTGTTCTCGTGTTCGTGTTTTACGTGTTTGTTCGTGTTTATTTGTGTTCGCGTTTTGTGTTCTCGTTACATAAATACCGTGATCTAATATATTTAATTACGCTCGTAATAAATACATATACGTAATTAATAATAGTTCGTGTTTTAATTACGTTCATGATTTCATGATCGCATGTTCGTAATTAATTATTGTCAAATAATTATTACGTGCTCGTGCGTAGTAAATACTTATCGTGTTCTAACACGTACGTAATACATTAAATCCTAACACGTAATCGTAATCATGCTATATTAGGAAAGTTTAAATCTAGTACGTACGATCTTAAGGGTACTATTCATGGTAAAAGCATGCGGGTTTTACAACTCTTCCCCCTAAAAAGAATAATTCGTCCCCGAATTATAGATAACGTAACTGAAAGAGAAACATACCCGAATCAAACTAAGAGGGTATGTAAGATAAATTAACGTGCAGGTGACCTGGCAGAAAGAACGCGAAACGTGACATGTCTTAAAAGGACATGGAACATGACGTGGCTGAAAGGACATATCTAATTGATAAGAGAAAACGGATAAGAAGTCCGGATGAACTTGTCCGTTTCCAAGTGGCTTCCCTCTTGGAACAGTTCCTTATAAGATCTTGACACGAATGATTAGTCTTGGTCCTCCTAACCTTGACTTGGAATACGAAAAAATTCTTGGTTATAACGTAAGGTAGATCCCCTAAATTCGATCGAGGGAATAAGAATTAATCGTGTAAGAGTAACTGAAACGTTACGATGAAAGACAATTTGACTTAACTGTTAACTAGAAAGGATGCGCGAGACATAAAGAAACGTAGTACGTGAAAAATTTTGAACGTGCTACGTGGAGATATGGCGAGTGTAGTATGAGTAAACATATCGTGATCCATGATACGTGTAACATATCTTGATCATGATATGAAGAACGTGGAATGAACATGATATGTGAAACATATCATGAACATAGAATATAATGGCGGTATCGCCAAACGCTACAAGGTGAGACGTGGAATATGACGTGAAACGTCTATCTAATGATGGAGAGTTATACTAAACTTGGGTCTGGTCTCCCAAGTTCTTGCAAAACTTCCCAGAACGAAGTGAACGTAAAATCGTAAGTCAAGATACCATCATGAATGTGAATGGTGTCATGAACGCGAGCGCGAAAACAAGTCGTGAAATTAGAACAAGGACGTGGACGTAAACAAGGAGCACAAATGCGAACCCTTGCCTGTCCCTATAACTGAGGGATTACCAAGTGATCGGATGAGCCTTGGCGTGGAATGTGTCCGATCAATCTGTTGGTTCTGAAATCCGTACGGATGTAAGGATTTTGCAGACTTGATCGAACTGTTGGCAATAACACAGATAGCATCTTGCTTCTTCTGAGTTTGCTTTAATCTGGTAACCAAAATCCGTGGAGATCTTGTCCCATTTCAATTCAAAATTTCAGATGATAAAAACATCCCAGTTTGTTGGTGTCCTATCTTAACCTGTTGGTATGTCAGGTACTTAGATATGAACACAACTGTATCTTGCTTCGTAGGACTTGATACATAGGAGTTTGCGAAACTCTGAGTTTCTGAATCTAGACTTATCCTAGAGTAGGATTTTCTATAACACCTAATGTAGTGTAGGGTTCTCTCCTTTACGCATAAGCTGAGTCATGGTAAGATTAACCATGCAAATCCATGTGATCCAGCGTGTCACTGTAATCAAACAGAATTGATATTGGAAAATTTTCCAGGGTGAAATTTCTCTTGTCATAGAATTTGAAACATAATACAGATATGGTCTTCCTGTTCTTCTTCTAGGCTTAAAGGGAGTCAGGTTATCCTCAATGAAAACACTGATGAATTTACTTATGAGTTCATGGAACTCAATTTATTAAGTCCATAATGCTGTTGGAGCATTGATGAGACTAATTCAAAATCCTAATCTAGCATGACCGAGTCGTGCACGAATAGTAGTCATGGACATTACCTGCTCTTTCACCCGTCACTATTGGCAGCATGATCATGAATTCGATCTTGGAAAAGTGATTAACACTATAAGGTCGATTGGACATGTTGTCAATACGTGGAGGAGAACAACGGTCATGAATGGTGATTTGTTTACGCCGACGGTAATCGACACATAATCTCATGGTACCGTCCTTCCCTTGTAAGTTCTTCTGGAATGTATGCGAAGATTTTGGAATAATCAACTGGCTAAGCGTAAAAGACTTAAGTGGTCGTGTCTTACTGATAACTAGAGAATTTTAGCGACCATGGCTAACAACGCACATGCTTGTAAGCATAGATAATTTGTACAGATTTTCCCGATGGAAAATCAAGCTGAATGTATTCAGGAGCCTGAACATTACTGTACATAATTATGAATCGTAGCATGGTGTGCTGTTCATAGTCCATAATTAGGATAAAATTCATCTCGTGTCTGTCCGAGGAAATGCGTTAGCAGCTTAGATCTCATCATTAAACTAAAGGAAAACCTTCGTATGTGTGGGAATACGAAAGGCGTCCTTCATGGTCATGAATATATGAACTATGGTGAAAGAAATGAAAGTGACATCGGCAACGTGACAGTTCTCACTGATGCGCTGATAATGGTATTGAAATTCTTGTGGCCTGATTAATACATGGCACAACAAAATAGATATACCCTTGGAGGGTACCTTGAATTTCTTAGAAATGTTCCATAGTTGGACGTGAGTCATGTGTCTTGACTCGTTTCTATAAGCATGAAATATATGTCTTGACCGGTGTCTTGACATGTGTCTTCAGGAAGTATACGTGAGACATGTGTCTTGACTGATGTCTTGACATGTGTCTTCAGAAAGTATACGTGAGACATGTGTCTTGACTGATGTCTTGACATGTGTCTCGAGATGTGAAACAAATAGGACTACAAATATTAGGTTATTATGCCAGAATTGGCGGATCGGTTGGACTACTTGATCATTTGTATGTCTGATCATGTCCGCGGCCGGAGCCTCGGTTGCGATTTCTAGGATAGTTCCGTCATAGTAGTAGTTACTATCGTCCTGTCTGTCAGTTTCATGACGGTCATTATCATGACCGTGATTCATGTAACTATTCAGCTGAGTGGCCGGCTGGTACCGGTTTGCACTCATATGGCTGAAATGACAGCCGAATGACGTGTGACATGTAATTATGAAATTAGGGACAATGATTGATGGAAATCGTCTGATGGTGAAGCATCTTCTCGTCCAATTGCTTTGCTTCGACGCCTTTGTCTTCGTCTAGTAGGATCTCCAGGTTATGAACAGCATCAGCATCTCGTAGCATCTCCGAACGTCAGCAGCATCAACTTTTAGTAACATCTCCAAATTATGAGCGGCCTCAGCAATTTGTAGAGTATCAACAAGTGGAAATATGCACGTGGGATAAGGTACATGGAGTACACATGGAATGTACATGAAATGATCAGTATGGGGGTCGATCATTTGTCATGATTTTAAGGGAAGTAAATCGGTTAAACGATTAGGAAAACCATCATGATAACCTAGCAGTATTATCATAGACATCATTCTGGTTATAACGGAAACGTTAAAGTGTGGTTACACAAAATTTAACGATGATTTGCCTGACAGCATGATCAATGAAAACCAACCATGACTATCATGAAGTAGAATTTAATGTAATCCAACAATGTCTTGCGTGAAAGCATAAATAACAAAAGAGGCGTAAAACATATTCAACATGAAGACGAAATTATCATGAAGAAACATGAAACCATCTATCACGAAGAAGTGTATAACATAATCAGCAAGAAACTGAAGTTAAGCATGACAATATGAAAACATACTTGACATAAAAACATAATAACTTATGAGGGGACATGAAAAAATTTTTATGCCAATTTAAATCATGAGAAACATTTTATGCATGAAAAACAGTGCATGAATGCGTAATGTAGTTTATAAAACCTTCATATGTGCGAGGGAACGCCTATGGGTCGGTTCCAAAACAAAAGACATGGCGAGGGGACGCCTATGGGTCGGTCCCAAAGTTAAAAGTTTCGATAAAAGTACATGCGACTAAATAGGGCCAGTCCTGTACCAACCATTACTTAGTCATAATCCCTGCAACAATGATACATGAAACATAAATAAATGAAACTCATATGTCAAAACTTATCAGAAAAAATTTTTATGTGACTAATTATGAACAACTGGGGTTCAGTCCACATAGTCACAGTTCACGAGGAACATTATGCATGAAATAATGACACATAACTAAATATGAATGACGGTTGTCCATCCATATTAGTAAAACAATATCGATGAAAACATCAAGGTTAAAACCTCAAGGTGCTGAAAACATCATGGTTAAAACAACAATGCGCTGAAAACATCAATACGTAGAATAACAAACGTTGGCTTAGGAAGCTCCTGGTGACTACCCACTAGTCACAGGTCGAGTTTTAGAGCCTACAGGTCGAAACCAGGCTCTGATACCATAACTGTAACACCCCATTTTGATAATGGAATGTCACGCGTAATTATGGCGTGTCATCAAAGCATACAAGGATAAATGTATAAAACATTACATGACCATAGGGATAACCGAAATCAAACATCGGTTCCCAAACATAAGCCCAAAACAAAATAAAGCAAAAGAAATGAATGAAAGACCAAACAAGCATAAGTATATGAAGGCAAAAAGGAAAAGAAGTCTCTAGCAACTTCCATCCTACGCACGTCCTCCAAATGCTCGAGTCTTTCCTAGGGTACCTGCCGTTATGGGACATGGAAAGGAAAGTAACGGCTGAGCAAAACACTCAGTGCACGGATATAGACATAGTATAAGTGACTAAAACATAATAGAGACTTAATAGCAGCGGAAATGTATAAGTCCTGGAAAATCTGGACATGTTCATAAAACTGGTTTTATAGTTTGAAAAGTCTTATGTTTATCTTATGAAAACTGTTTAACATATTTTACCATTATCCAATATAGGTCATGAAAATCCACCGTGCGTGAATACTTGGAGGGGTGACCTCATCATGCAAATTAGAGGGGCTGCCTCTAATTTAATATACTGGTTTTTGGGTAGGAGGGATCAGCTCCTTGTGAAGGATGCAAGGCACACACCACATTCACCATGTAATCCTAAATAAAAACATGTAACTAGGATGCACCCATACGCCCCACATGATGAATATAAATAAATGGCCAAACGCTGAAGGGACGCCACGAGCAATCACTCCGCCGTGGTGAAGTCATAACATCAGTGCCTCTAATGTTATGGTTATGGTACCTCCATAACTAGGTGAAATTGGTCATGCATGTATATGGCTATAGGTAATCTTAATTAAACATAAGCAATCAAACACATAACCTATACTACGGCAAAACAGTTGGCTGCATACGGGGAATCCTAATAAGGAAAGAATGTCCATACTGAAAGGACGGGAATCCGTACCTTATGTCCAGTGAACGAGAAAGACGAACTGCGAGAATCCTACTTCTGAATCACTAGTTCTACATAAATACGTACATGAATAAGTATCTGCTTACTAAATACATAGCTGGTTTTATGTCATGTCTTGGCTTATTTTTATGTGTTCTTACCATGTTTTACTGTTTTAAAGCCTTAAACTGTGTTAAATCTTATATTCTGTTTAATCTGATTAAGTATTTCTGGTATTTCATGTGTTATTATACTCACTGTGTAATAATAAGTAACTTTCCAAAAATAGCAGGTTTCCTAAAATAGAAAGTTTCCAAAAATAGAAAGTTTCCAAAAATAGAAAGTTACCAAAAATAGAAAGTTTCCAAAAATAGAAAGTTACCAAAAAATAGAAAGTTTCCAAAAATAGAAAGTTTCCAAAAATAGAAATTTTCCAAAAATAGATTTACTGCTTAAAATAGATAAGTTTCTAAAAATAGAAAGTTTCCATAAATAGATTAGCTGCCTTAATTAAATAAGTTTCCATAAATAGATTAGCTGCCTGAAATAAATAAGTTTCTAAAAAATAGCTGGTTTCCATAAATAGATTAGTTGCCTTATTTAATTAAGTTTCTAAAAATAGAAAGTTTCCATAATTAGAAATAAGCTGGTTAAATAAGCTAAGTATATAAGCCTAAGTGTTTTTCATGATTATTTTCTAAGTCATATTGTATAGTGTATAGTTAAATAATTATTTCATGTAATTTAATTAAACTATAGGTTATAATATTTAATTAAGGTATAACATGTTTTTAATTAGACAAGTTAAATACTTAGGTTAAAATATGTATTATTATATATTAATAATATAACCTAAGTCATGTTAATTAATTAATTAATTATATCAATGGTTTTAAAATAATTAATTAATTATAAGTCTTAAATATATAAATACTTAGGTTAAAATAATTTCATGATCATTAATAATTAAATAACCTAAGTCATGTTATTAAATTAATCACATAATTTTATTAATTTAATTTTAACCTAAGATCATAAACATAAAAAAACTAACATAAACCATAAACCGGATCTAGACTAAAAACATGAACCAGACATGAATCGACACCGTACCCCGAACCAACTCGGGGTACCCCGTGTTCCCCTTGCTGCCGTGGGACCCACACGCACCAACCAAGACCATATGGTCTTGGTGGTGGTCGGCTTGGCAAACCGAAACCCATTCGGGTTCGGTCGCAGCCTGCGGCCAAAACAAACACCCCTTAAAAATAACCTTTTTATTTTTATTTAATACCAAAACATGTTAGATCTATGCTTAATCATTATGTTTTTGTAAAAACATTACATGTTCATAATTTATAAAAAGATTAAATCAAAAGAAAAGGTTTAAAAAGGATTTACCGAATTCGTGGATCAAAAGGACGAAGAACCAACACGATCAATCACTAAAACTTCAAGATCCAAGATCACAAACCACCTCTTGTGGTGTTCTTAAGGTGGCGGCACAAAGAAGAACAAGGAAGGGGGTTTTAGGGTTTTTCTAAAAATCTTCTGTGAAAGAAAAATGAGTAGTGAAAAATATCCCTTTTCCTTTTTTGTGAAAAATTGATGGGCTAAGCCCATCCCCCCTCCTAATTTCGTGGTAATGGGGCCCACAAGGGGTAACCCAATCATTTTCCGTGTCTAATTAATAAGTGTGTTCTCGTGTTCGTGTTTTATGTGTTTGTTCGTGTTTATTTGTGTTCGCATTTTGTATTCTCGTTACATAAATACCGTGATCTAATATATTTAATTACGCTCGTAATAAATATATATACGTAATTAATAATAGTTCGTGTTTTAATTACGTTCATGATTTCATGATCGCATGTTCGTAATTAATTATCGTCAAATAATTATTACGTGCTCGTGCGTAGTAAATATTTATCGTGTTCTAACACGTACGTAATACATAAAATCCTAACACGTAATCGTAATCATGCTATATTAGAAAAGTTTAATTCTAGTGCGTACGATCTTAAGGGTACTATTCATGGTAAAAGCATGCGGGTTTTACAATTACCTTGTCTTTTAAATTCATGTCCATTTAAATACATTTTCTTGCACCTTAAATACATTTAATTTCAAGTAAGTTTTCTTTTAATTATTGTCAATCTTTACTTTTCTTGTCAATCTCCTATCTTCCTTTCTTGTTTGATCTTAATCTTTATGCGTTATTGTTCATGTTCATGTTTTTATGTTTTTATATATTTGATTAAAGTGGGTTTTGATTATTGTGGTTATTATTGTTAGTTTTATTGTTTTGGTTTGATAGATTATCATTAGTTGATTATTTGTTATTAGTTTGATTTAATCTTGTGGTTGATTTTGATTAGTTTAGATTGGATTCGTGTTTTTTTTGTTCTTGCGTGTTCTTCGTTCGTGTTCATTTCCCAGGTATATTCCGGATCAAAGATTTGTTCAGAAAGTTCTGAACCAAAGCTCCGAACCAAGCAAAAGTTCTGAACCAAGCAAAAGTTCTGAACCAAGCAAAAGTTCTGAACCAAAGTTCTAAACAAAGCAAAAGTTCTGAACCAAGCAAAAGTTCTGAACCAAAGTTCCGAACCAAGCAAAAGTTCTGAACCAAGCAAAAGTTCTGAACCAAGCAAAAGTTCTGAACCAAGCAAAAGTTCTGAACCAAAGTTCCGAACCAAGCAAAAGTTCTGAACCAAGCAAAAGTTCTGAACCAAGCAAAAGTTCTGAACCAAAGTTCTGAACCAAGCAAAAGTTCTTAACCAAGCAAAAGTTCGGAACCAAAGTTCTGAACCAAGCAAAAGTTCTGAACCAAGCAAAAGTTCTGAACCAAAGTTCCGAACCAAGCAAAGTTCTGAACCAAGGAAAAGTTCTGAACCAAACTTCTGAACCAAGCAAAAGTTCTGAACCAAGCAAAGTTCCGAATCAAGGAAGTTCCGAACCAAAGTTCTGAACCAAGCAAAGTTCCGAATAAAGACTTTATTCCAGATAGTGTCTTGTGTTGATTTATTCCGAACGAAGAAGAATTATTCCGGTGAAGGTGACATTCTTAACGAGTAATTATTCCAAGTGAGGTATTTTCAGGTTCTTTTTAGTTTCTGTTTTTAATTTTTAATTTTCAAGCTTTATTTTTCCCGCCTTTTTCCGTAGTCCGCACTTTAAGATTACTCGCCTTAGATTTATTTTAGCCTTGCCTTAGTTTAAGTTTTAGTTGCGTTTTAAGTTTTCCTTAGGTAGTTTTAAGTTTGCGTTATTTACTTTAAGTGCCTTTTAATTTCTCGTCACGTTTTTAAATACTCGCAATTTATTTTAAATTAGAGTAGATTTACTTTAAAGTCATTTACTTTTAAGTCTTTGCACATTTTATTTTAAAAAACAACCAAAAATATTTGTTTCACCAAAATCAACTGAGTCGTACTTTGAACCGGAAATCAATTCGTTAAGACTGGAACAACGAACTCTTCAACTAGTAAAATCTCAACATTAGGGTGTTTGTGAAAATTGTGGCTGGCTTCCACGCGCGTGATTAGGCCAACGGCGTCTTCCACGCCGTTTACCATGGTGTGGTTACGCATGCCAACACCGGGCAAACGACGAGCCACGATGTGGTGACTCCAAACGCTCTTACGAAAACCCTATGGATCTTTGCTCCACAGTGTTAAATTGGTGTTGATTTTTGATATATGAAACTGATCCTCAAATTTTGTGACGTATTTATTGTCTAGTCTATTGTAGAGTCCGGTGAGAGGTAAAAACAACAACTCTTGAGAGATACGCTCATCATTTGAAGGCCATTTCTCTAGTAGGGTTGAGCAAATGAACTTGAAAACCGAACTTGTTATTTTACCAATCTTTCCTATGTCGCATTACTTTGTATTGTGTTATGTTTTGTGTCTTATTTCAGGTGCAATGGTTTTGGGATTGTGTCTTTGATATGAGCTTTTTCCTTCCTTGTTGGGCTTATATGAACCGTTGAGGCCCTTTGTCTTTGGAAGCAATATAACCCTAGTCTTTGACTAGGGTTTTCTCTTATCACAAAAACATAAACATAGCTGTGTGCGCAGCTGCTCTCTCCTCTCTCTCTCTCTCTCTCTCTCTCTCTCTCTCTCTCTCTCTCTCTCTCTCTCTCTCTCTCTCTCTCTCTCTCTCTCTCTCTCTCTCTCTCTCTCTCTCTCTCTCTCTCTCTCTCTCTCTCTCTCTCTCTCTCTCTTCAAGTTATACTTGACCTGGGAGTTTTATTTTCATCTTGCAAACATGTGTGATTGAGTGATCTATGTATGTGAGGGATATCGGATCAACCTAGTTGGGACGATCTCACTTTTCTTTTGTATTTGTTTGATTAGCACTCGATTGAGGACTAATCTTTATTTATTCTATTTTGTACTTTGAATCTTTTAAATAAATATCACAAAGGGGAGGTTGGTTGTGTGATAATCTTGGTTTCATGTTATTTGCTCTATCTTTTAACATGGTATCATAGACAGGTTGCTAGATCTGGTCTTGTGTATCACATCCCAACTCTCGTTTGGTATATTTGTTTTTTGATTCACCAAAAAAATTATTTAGGGTTTTCTCAAACCCAAATAAATTTTTTGGGGATCTTCTCGCTGGTGGTGCTCTTGGTGTTTATCTGCTGTTCTGGAAGCTTGATTTGGTGGTGCCGTTATTTTTCCTCTTAAAAATAATTAGGGTCTTCACAAACCCTAATTCATTTTTTGGGGATCTTGGTTCTTTGGTGCCCAGGAAGCTGCTATTGGTGGTGACGTTGCTATTTTTGGTGGTGCTGTTACAAAACTTGGAAGATTGGATTAGGGTTTCTTGAAACCCTAATTTAATTTTTTGGGGGTTTTTACTTCTTTTGGTTCTCTGGTATAACTCTTGGTGGTGTCGTTACCTTTTTTGACTATTGGTGTTTTACTAACCCTATCTATACTTTTTTGGGGGTTTCCTGCTGGTGACTCACCCATCCTCTAGACTAAGTGAATCTAGAGATTGGTTAGTTTTTTGATAAATATTGATTGTTATTTATGCACTGTAAGTCTTCTTTCATTTTCCCTCTTGCCTCTCTCTTGGTTACTATTGTGAGTTATTGTTGTCCAGTGAGTGGGTGCAAACGGATTCGGTTAACATCTTGACCCTCCAGCCTTGACTGGTGTGGATACCTGCTCTGGCCAATCCCAGTCCACAGCTTGGCATTTCTGGTGCTCACCTTCTGAGTGTTTATTGTGTTTATATTTGTCTTGTTTTTTCTTTGTCTAGCTCTACTTGGTTTATTCTTTCTGACCTGTTTTGTGTGCTTTTTGCTTTGTCTGCTCTGCTCTCTCTTTGTGTGATTCATGAGTGCTAGTGGTGCTTGGTAGAGGAAATGGCGGTGGTACGGGTTCACCTGAAACCACTACCAATCTTGTTGCTCTCATCAGCAATTTGGATGCTGGAAACCCACTTCACATTCATAATAGTGATAATAGTAGCTCTGTCCTTGTCCCTTTCAAGTTGTTGGGGACTGAGAATTATAGAATGTGGAACAATGTTGTGAGACTTGCTTTACAAGCTAGAAACAAGTTTGCTTTTGTTGATGGATCTTGTTTAAGGGAGTCTTATACTGATGATGTTTGTGTGTTCAATGGGATAGATGCAATGCTATGGTTCTTACTTAGATTATGAATGTTGTTTCTAGTGATGTTTATATGGGTCTTGTTTATTCTGAAAATGTTGCTAATGTTTGGAAAGAGCTTAATGAAACTTATGATAAGGTTGATGGTTCCATTGTCTATAACTTACTTCAAAAAATTGGGTCTGTGAAACAAGGGGGTAGTTCTATATCTGATTACTATCATAGATTGAACTCTCTTTGGAGAGAGTTTGATGTTGTTTCTAAAATTCCTAAGTGTATTTGTGCTATTAAATGTTCTTGCTCTGCTAGCACTAAATTGGCTTTGCATCAGCAAATCATGAGGCTTATGCAGTTTCTAATGGGGCTTGATGATTGCTATCAGCCTGTTAGAACTGCACTTCTCACCAGGGATCCACTTCCTGATGTGAAGGAAGCCTATGTCACTGTATCCAGAGAGGAATCCCATAGGGGTGTTCCAGACAACTCTGATCATGCAGAGGCAAAGTTGAATGCCACTTCTTTTGCTGCTAAGACCTTCAACCAAAATAGGAGGGGTACCTCTAATACCCATAATAGAACCCCTAACAAGGGCAATGGATCCAAAAGTTATAGGGGTCCTAACCCTAACCTTTTGTGCACCCATTGCAATCAAATTGGTCATACTGTTGATAGATGTTTTGAATTGGTTGGTTATCCTGCTGGTTATAAAAAGGGAGGTAATAGTCAAAGACAATATGGTTTTAAATCTAATTTTAATGCTAATTGTGACATTAAAACTGGGGAAAAACAAGTTTCCACTTGTAATTCTCCAAAAATTTTCACCACTGAACAAATGCAAAAGCTTCTTAATATGATCAATGACATCTCTCGCAACACTCAGTCCAATATGGCAGGTAGAATATCTTTCTGTAATGCTAATGTTTGGTTCAATATAAATTTTTCCAATTTTTTTTGTAGCAACTCTAAATTTACTGTCAAAACCATCACTTTGGGATGGATCATTGATTCTGGGGCAAACCAACACCTTACCACTTCCACAGTTGGTATGTGCAATGTTGTTGACATTTCTAATCTCAGCATTTCTGTTGGTCATCCCAATGGCACTATTGCCAATATCAGTCACATTGGTGACCTCAAACTTTCTAATAATGTTGTTCTTCATGATGTGTTGGTTGTGCCTGGATATTGTGTTAGTTTACTTTCTGTTAACAAACTTATCAAAGATAGTAAGTTGTTTGTTGGTTTTGATGAGGATATATATTATATTCAGGACTTGGCCAAGGGGACCACTCGGGGGACTGGTAATGAATCTGGGTGGCTTTACTTGTTTGATGACCTTAAGACTAAAAGCTTAGGTACTATTAAATCTGCCATGACTTTTAATACCTCCAAAGATATCTGGCACTGCAGACTTGGTCATCCTTCTGACCAAGTGCTCAATGCTCTCAAGACTGACCTCAAACTTTCCAAAAACACCAACATTTCTGTTTGTGAAACTTGTCATAGGGCCAAACAAATAAGGGAAACCTTTCCCTTGAGTGACCATAAATCCAACCATCTTGGTGATCTTGTTCACTTGGATTTGTGGGGTCCTTACAAGGTTCCTAGTAAGGAAGGGTATAAATACTTCCTTACCATTGTGGATGATTACTATAGAGATGTGTGGACTTATCTTTTGAAATCTAAGGATGATGTTTTTGATTGGTTAAATCAATTTATTAATCTTGTTAAAAATCAGTTTGATTCCAAAATCAAAATCTTTAGATCTGATAATGGGACTGAATTTGTTAACAACAAAGTACACACATTGCTCTCTTCTTTGGGTATTATCCATCAGACCTCTTGTCCTCATACACCTCAGCAAAATGGGATTGCTGAAAGGAAACATGGACACCTTCTTAATGTTGCCAGGAGTCTTATGTTTCAGGGTAGGACTCCTATCAATTTTTGGTCTGAATGTATTTTGACCGCTTTTTATTTGATTAACAGGCTCCTATCCTCTGTCTTAAATGGTAGGTCCCCTATGAATTGCTCTATGGCAAAAAAACCCAATCTCTCTCATTTAAAGTGTTTTGGATGTCTATGTTTTTCTACTTGTCTGAATAAGAGTGACAAACTCACATCTAGGTCTGAAAAGTGTGTTTTAATTGGTTATTCTTCTTTTAAAAAGGCTTACAAATTGTTTAGCTTGGATAATAGAAGAACTTTGTTCTCTAGAGATGTGAAGTTCTATGAAACTGTTTTTCCCTTCAAAATAAAAAACAATTTTGGAAAAGATTCAACAGATGTAATCATTACAAGTGATGTTGAACTCTTGACCTTTTTTGATAATCAAACCCCTTCAAGTCCCAATGATGATGAGAGAGCAACACCCAATGTGGATGATAGGGTTCACCCGATTATTGATGATGCCTTTGTGCATCATCAGGAGGAGAACTCTGCAACCACTATAGGTGAAAATGTGCAATCCTACTCTGAGGGCAATTTTGAAAATGAAAATTCTTCTAACTTTTTTATTGAGCATAGTGGGGACCATCCTCAAGAGGAGGAGCAGCCTGTTAGAAAGTCTAGTAGACCCACTAAACTGCCTGCTAAACTTAATGACTTTATTCTTGATAGGAAGCTCAAGTATTATATTGAGAAGCATGTTAATTACTCTAAGTTGAACACTACCAATTTTTGATTTGCTACCACTCTTAACCAATCTGTTGAACCAACCACCTACTATGAAGCTGTGAAGGATAGTAGGTGGGTTGAGCCTATGAACAATGAAATTGAGGCCCTTTTAAGGAACAATACTTGGACCTTATGTGATTTACCTGCTGATAGAAAGGTTATTAACAATAAATGGATCTATAAGATTAAATACAAGTCCTTTGGCCTTGTTCACAAGTTTAAAGCTAGGGTTGTTGTTAAAGGTTATAGTCAAAGGGAAGGCATTGATTTTGATGAGACTTTCAGTCCTGTTGTTAAAATGGTTACTGTTAGGTGTCTTGTTAGCATAGCTGTCTCTAATGACTGGCCTCTTTTCCAACTAGATGTTAACAATGCATTCCTGTATAGTGATCTTGATGAGGACATTTATATGACTCTTCCTTTGGGCTTCAATTGCAAGGATAAAGGTAAGGTTTGTAAGCTTAATAAAGCTTTGTATGGTCTCAAGCAAGCCCCAAGGCAGTGGAATGCTAAACTTACCACTGTCTTGGTTGAGCATGGCTTTAGCCAAAGTAAGTTTGATTACTCTCTTTACACTAAACAGAATTGTAACATGTTTATTGCTCTTCTTGTTTATGTTGATGATTCTATCATTACTGGTAATTGCATTGAGGAAATTGAAGCATTTAAAAGCTTTCTAAAAACCAAATTCATGATTAAAGACCTTGGCATTATGAATTATTTTTAGGTATTAAGGTGCTTGAAAACTCCAATGGGATCTGCATGACCTAAAGGAAGTACTGTCTTGAACTTATACATGAGTTTGGTTTACTTGCTGCTAAACCAGCAGCAACCCCATTACCTGAAAATTGTGTTTTGGCTGTTGATGAAAGAAAAGATGATAAATTTCTCTTAAATATTTTTGAGTATCAAAGATTACTTGGGAGACTCATTTATCTGACTCATACCAGACCTGATATATCTTATGCTGTCAATTGCCTTAGCCAACACATGCATGCCCCCTTCAATCTCATCTTAAAATTGCTTTGAGGGTTATTAGATACCTCAAAAATTCTCTTGGGATTGGTATCCATTTCTATAAAGATACCTCTTTAAGGGTGTCTTGTTTCACTGATGCTGATTGGGCCAAATGTCTTAGAACCAGAAAGTCTGTATCTGGATATTGTGTCTTTCTAGGGAGGTCTCTTGTCTCTTGGAAGAGCAAGAAACAGCCCACAGTGTCCAGATCTTCAGCTGAGGCTGAGTATAGATGTATGGCCAGTGCTACCTGTGACGTTATCTGGATCACTAACTTGCTTGGTGATCTAAGAGTGAAAAACCTTTTTCCTGTGAACCTTTATAGTGATAGCAGCTCTGCTATGCAGATTGCTGCTAACCCTGTTTTTCATGAGAGAACCAAGCACTTTGAGGTTGATGTTCATTTGGTAAGGGAAAAGGTTCAAGATGGTGTGATCAACACTATCAAAGTTGCTTCACTTGATCAAACTGCTGATATCTTTACTAAGGCTCACGGGATTAACCAACACCTGAAACTATGTAACCAGCTAAGGCTTGTGAAAATGTTTGGTAAATGATTTTTTCTGCTCTCTCATATGTCAGACTGAGGAAGGGTGTTATTTTACCAGTCTTTCCTATGTCGCATTACTTTGTATTGTGTTATGTTTTGTGTCTTATTTCAGGTGCAATGGTTTTGGGCTTGTGTCTTTGATATGGGCTTTTTCCTTCCTTGTTGGGCTTTATGAACCGTTGAGGCCCTTTGTATTTGGAAGCAATATAACCCTAGTCTTTGACTAGGGTTTTCTCTTATAAAAAAAATACACACACACAGCTGTGTGCGCAGCTGCTTTCTCTCCCCCCCTCTCTCTCCCTCTTCAAGTTATACTTGACCTGGGAGTTTGATTTTCATCTTGTAAACATGTGTGATTGAGTGATCTATGTATGTGAGGGAGATCGGATCAACCTAGTTGAGACTATCTCACGTTTCTCTTGTATTTGTTTGATTACCACTCGATTGAGGACTAAGCTTTATTTATTATGTTTTGTACTTTGAATCTTTTAAATAAATATCACAAAGGGGAGGTTGGTTGTATGATAATCTTGGTATTCATGTTATTTGCTTTATCTTTTAACAGAACTGAACCGACAAACCAAACTGAACCGTGTTGAAACGAACCGAACAGAGCAAATTTATTTCGGTTTTAGATATATAGTTCGGTTATGTTTTGGTTCGATTTAGCTCAAAAGCAACACTAAATCGGTTTGAACAATCTAAACCGAACCGAACCGGTTATAACCGGTTCGTTTCAGGTTTTATATTTCTAAATCGGTTCGGTTTTCGGTTTGCTTTTTCTAGACATTCGGTTTTTGTTCGATATAATTAGACTCGGGTCAGTTTCAACCCGATGCTCTTCATTTGAAGGCGTAGAAACTGAGACAATTTCTTGTTGATTCCGAAATTGACACACAATGTACAGAGATATGTGATCCTCTCTAGTGCATCTCTCAATAGGATTCGAACCCATAAGCCAATTCTGTTTGTTTGGCCTAATAATAAACATGGATGGGCTTGTATAAACCCAACCCAGCCCAACTCAACTCCATACATATTTGTCCTTTTAGGGTTTGCCAACATTAAAAAAAACACACAGCAGCCACCACCCAAAAGACATGAAACCAACAAAAGATAAGTACTGAAAGTACATAATCACCTGAACGAAAACACCACCCACCGAGACTAACCCACCACTAAAGGTTTGTAGTTATTTTTTTAGATCTATATCTATTTTTTGCAGATCTGGGTTTTTTGTAACCGATTTAACTGTTTTTATTAACAGGCGATGTTGATTAAAGCTGCAATAATTGGTCTTGTTGATGTTTTCTTAGATTTGACATTTCGTGCTTGGCTTTACACCCAGATTCTTCTGTTTAAAATAGGCGAGAGGTATAACTTTCATCTATCTATTTTTTTTTATTAACTAAGCCTATGTGTGTTGGTTTTTATAATTATATTTTTTTGTTGGTATTTATATTTGTAATGTGTTTGTTTTTTTCAGAGTTGTCTATGAGTTCTGTGCCTGGATATGTGTTGATGAGGGCTCGACACATATGTAAGTCGGAAATGTTTTTTATTTTTTATTTTTTTAACTTTTTTGAGGTTAGCTTTTAATTTTTTAATTTTTTTGGCTGGGCTTATGTAAGTCAGAAATGTTTATCATGTTTGTTTGTTTGTTTTTACTGATTTTTATTTATTTATTTTATTTCTAACAGTTATGGTTACAAGTATTTCAACATCTTATGCCTGTTAATGTCTTACCTGGCAATGAAGGTCCAGTTGCCGATTATGTCAAACTTGCAGAAAGGCTCAGTAGGTATAAATTTGAGATTGAAAGAATGATTGGTGATGGCAACTGCTATTACCGGTCATTTTCTTATCACTGTTTTAAAACTCAGGACTTTCACCATTTCATCAGAGCCGTGACCGTTGCATACGTAATATTCTATTCTCTCTCTCATTTTTTTTTTTATTTTTCAGTACCAGATGAGGGAGGGAGGGTACAGTGTTTTTAATATTTTTATTGTTTATTCTTATAGATGAGGGCTCATCCTGAGTTAGTTTTGGAGGAGTTTGTATCATCCGACTTGGCTCTATGTGGAACTTGGCAAGAATTTGTGACTCGTGTGCTGAGGTTGGACATGGTGCTGGTGAAATCCCCATTAAAGCCTCTTGTGATGCTGTGAGTTACCATCTTTTATTATTGTGTTTGTAACATTTGTCTTTACTTAAATGTTAGAATGTTCATTTCTAGGATTTACCTAAGGTATAGTCATTTCAAGCCTTTTTGTAGTTACTTTTTAAAGTTTTCTTTAGATCTATATATGTATTTTGTGCCGATCTGGTTTTTTTTAACCGATTTAACTTTTTTTTTCAGGCGACGTTTCTTGATGTTTTCTTAGAGACGAGCATTCGAGCTTGTCTTTAGACCAAGGTTCCTCTGTTTAAAATAGGCGAGAGGTATAACGTTAACTCACACGCAAACAAAATACGTTAAATCCTTCGAGCTGGAGAGACTACTTTCTTTACATGAGCCATCACCTCACTCTGTCCATTAAACCTTGTGATAAACCCTCACATCATAGAACAACCAAATCCCCTTGTTTAAAACACTTCAGGGTAATACTATCCTATTTTTCTCTTATATTAAACCAAACAGCACCGAGACATGCTACATAGAGAACAAAGCCACGGCCGTACCCATTTTCTTCTTCCTCAACAGCGCTGAGACATGCTCCAGAGAGAACAAAGAGAAGAAATACTATGGGCACCTTGTGGATCTTCAATAACTGAAAACCAACAATCCTTTTTAATCTATAACCTGCTGATATTATTTGATGCTTTCGAATGTATATGATAATGTTTTTAAATACACTTCAGAAAGATTTCGACCCATTTGATGGATTTCCTGTATAGTTCAAGTCTTTTAGCTTATCCAATAAATTGACCCATATGTAGGTCAATGGGTTAAAATTTTCACCTTTTGTCTCTTAACTCTGATCCACTAAATATATCATGACTGATTATGTAAGTTGCAATTGTTATAAAAGCACTTGCAAACACCCCATAGCAACAGAGATTTGATGGCTGCATGTGATCAATGATTCTAGCTATTTTGTATCCGCCGTGACCATTCATGAGAATATGTGGTCAACTTACTGTTTGATTTTCTTCGACACCATCAGGCAAGTTTAAAAAAAAATGCACTTCTGATTTTGACCCAAATTTTGGTTTGCGTTCTTTCTGCTTGATGCTAGTTTTTATTTTACTGGGTTTGTTTGGTTTGAATTTTTGAATTCATTGTTTTTGGTTGGTGTCATTGTGCTATGGAGACCATAGTTCTGGAAATAGAAAACTGAAATAACAAGATTAAAAATTATGCTACTTTATCAAGATCAAGTATTTTACCTGCTGATAGTTGTTCGCTAACAAGATACGATCACTAAAATTCAAACCGGTTTTATTCGCCATGTGTAAAGTCATGCTTTAAACACATTTCGCACATCAGAAAAATCAACAAAAATTTGCATCAGCAATTCTCTTCTAAGAATCTAAGTAACAGGCTTCAGCTATTCCTTCAACGGTTTAAACACTGTGAAAGCAAGTAACTAAGTAAGAACATCGCCTTTTAACAGTGCCGCCTGAGGCCATGGGTACTTATGCAAATTCAGTGACCACTTAGTTCACCACTACAAAAAAAAAAGAAGAATAAAGATGGCTTTATAGAAGAACAAAAGACGCATTATGAAGGGTCGTGCATACTTGCCCAGATCCTCTTATTTAAAGTCAGTAAACGTCCCACGAGTTTCGCTGAATGTGACAACAGGGAACCTATAGTACAATCATTATGGTACCTGTAAGGTGGGGTGCATTCATAAGTATACCACTGGAAATAATTTATGAAAAAGCATAAACTTACATCAAGCATAGGTCGCTTCCTTGATCAAACTTCCGACAGATCCTCCATTAAGTTCAGCAATTCGATTTCAGACACAAGGGGGGCTTTGGACTGTTTACTTGATATTTTTTTCGACCCCCATAGCTTGTAGCTTCTCAATCAACCCGTTGTACCACATGTACCTATTTTCGAAGACACCTTGCAACGCTTTATCTCGGTTCTTCTTTTCTTTCATGTTGACTTTCCTTTCGGGGTGAACCGGTGGAACCCACTAATCTTGCGTAGTTTGAGCATTCGATGTCTTACGCCTACAAGCTTTTGCAGGCTATTTGAGAAGCAGATCTGGAACATGTCCTTCAATAATATATCTGGAACAATACGAAGGTGCAGCGGTAACTTGAAAGGCATGGCCAAGAGAAAAACCAATGACCCATTCATTGGATTCAACATCGTTCAGCTAGAACATACTAGGCTTTATATCAGTCGAGTTACATATATGTATCAAGCATTTTTGCTATGGAAAGAAAGGTTTTCCAAATACAGAAGTACTTTGGGTCTGATAACTAGTCTTGATCTTTCTAAAAATATGTTGAGCGGAGAAATACCAAGTGACATAAGCCGTCTTACAGGACTTGTTGCTTTAAACATTTCAAGGAACAACTTAACCGGGGACATTCCTTAAGATATTGGAAAACTAAAATGGTTTGATTTCCTAGATTTGTCAAGAAACCATTAGGTAGGTAGCATTCCGACAAGCCTTTCACAGTTGGCCAATCTCGGCGTGCTGGACCTTTCCTGCAATGACTTGTCAGGTAGGATACCAATAGCACTAAGTTAAAAAAGCTTTGGTGCTTCATCGTATGATGGGAACCCTGCACTTTGCGGGCTTCCACTTCCTAATGTATGCCCAGAAGATATCGTCCCTCAAAACCCACAAACTACGCTAGGAACCAATGTCGCATGAGACCAAGATAGGCTTATAACTCGAGGGTTTTTCATTAGTCTTTCCATCGGATCAGTCTTTGGATTTTGGGGAGTTTTTGGTTCTTTGGTTGTTAATGATGCATAATAGTTCTTCTCTTCCCGTTTATTGGAGCTCATGTACATTATACAAAAAAGACCTCTTTGAATAAAATATAAAGCATAAGTTGTACTCCAATATAACCGAGTTTATATACTCTCGTCCATTGATTCAAGAATGGCAGTTTTTCTTTGCATTGAGGTCCAGCATGGATTTGTATGCGCACCTCCAAGTGGTTCCTGTAATCATAGTTCAGGATCAAAACAGCCAGGCAGGCAAAAATGGGTAATTTTGGTTCAGGATTTAAACGGCCCAGTCAGTTAAAATGGGTAATGATACAGGGTCAAGACTGGTAAGCATGACCTGATATTTGTCATTCAACATTTCATGCCATGACCTCATCTCCTAACTGGAATGAAGATGTCATTCAACATTATTTTGTCACAACTACTTCCTCTAAGCCGTACGCCCGTACAGTTCATTCTAACATCACTAATAACTATTCCATCGGTTTATATTTTCAATTTCTGCAAATTTAGTCATAGATATAGCAATCTGTATCTTTAGAGCCCCAATTCCATTGAACTAGACGTTTAATTAAGTAGTTAAGGTAGTTATCATGTCCACAAAGCGTTTTTAGTTTAAGCGTAGAAAAAAACTGCTGATGAAGTTTGGAGATTCAGCGTGTGATCTTATAGGGATATGAATGGAAAATGGAACTATGAATGGTCATAACGGGAATTTGGGAAGTGTTAGGAATGGTAATGGAGAGAATGTGAACGTTGATACAACTACTATACCTCCACTGTCGGTGATGTTTTTGATGAAATATTTGTAAATCCTTCTACAATCGCTTGGTGGGCACATATGCAAATGTGGTTCTGAAAGTATAAAAATACTAGATAACTGAAGGTGATGAGGAAGGAAGGGAAGTGGTTATTTTTTCACGAAGAGCTAATAGATTTAGGAAGTAAACAGTGGGAGTATACTTTATGTGGCTATCACTTAATAATGAACTGAGATACAATGTGAGGATAATCTGCGCTAAAAGAAGTTATACAACATGCCAATAATCCCTTTAGAAACACGGTCTGTTGCTCTGGCTAGTGGACTGGGAAGACCATTGATAATGGATGCAAACAAATAAGAGTTGAATACGTTCCAGTGGAGTTTCCTTGGAAACCTGATATATGTGAGCACTGCTATGTGTTTCAGCATAAAAGTAACTACTGTAAGCAGGGGAATGGAAGAAACAGGCAGTGCACCAGAGTAATAAGCATCTGTCATACTAATAAGGAGAAAGAAGTTATAGGTCACACTGGATTCAAAAAAATAACAAGACTGCCTCTCCTATATCTAGGGATAGACCAAATGCTCAGCACAAGCAACTTAATACAGCTATGAAGCTCCTAAGACACCTCCAACTGATGTGGCAAGTAACAAGACTACCTCTCGTATATCTAGGGATAGACCAGGGTGAACAGTGAAGAAGGACATAGTAAAGCAATGTAAAGGAGTGCGACCAAAACATAAGGAGAGTGCATAAGCATCTGTCATGAGTACATGGAAGATGCGATGGAGGATATGAATGGGACTGTTAAAACAATGGCTTCCAATGATGTGGAGGGTACTGTAGAAGATGTTTTATCGGAGTAAAATCGAAAACAAATGGTTAGAAAATAAGTATGTTCAAGGTGGCTACTTGGAATGTGAGAGGTATGAATCAAAAAACAAGACAGAATGAGGTAATAATTCTTAGAAAATTACCGCAGAAAATCTGCAGAAAATAATTCTTAGAAAAGTTCTCGTTTTGACCCGTTCATAACCAAAAATTCGTTTTTGACACAAACATGACATACATTATTAACATATAAGAATTGTACATGATGCATACTATTCGTTTAGACCTGTACGGTAAAATGGGTCATAATGGGTAAGAATGGCACTATGCCAAACATCCCTTTAACTTATAAACATAACCCGAACTAGGTTTAAACTTCACAATTCTACGATTAGACAACCATAACCCAAAAGACGTGTCCATAAAGCGTTTCTTGGTACAAGAGAGGGTAAGGATTAGGTTGCTTACATACAAGCTCCACCAAAAGCTAATATGCAACCTTCTTACTCTTAGATGCAATGTCGCTTGTCTCACCTATAAACACGAATGAAGCAACGTAAGTAATAGATTAGTGACATAACATAGTATAAAACATGATACTGGATGTTGCTTCGTAAGAGACATTCCTCTCATAGCTAACTCGTTGCTTACAACACCTCTAATAATTCTCGACGAGAATGTATTTTTACATCATAATATAAACTAGGGCACTAAACGGTTCACCATAATGCTTAGGAGAATCACTTGCTAGTCGTCCACCAAGAACGTCGTGAACCCTTATTGGTACAACCCATAGCTAAAAATACTGTTGTCGTCCACATAGGACGTCTAAGTTCCATTTGAGGAACTTTTTATTATCATGTCGTGCTATTCATCCACTAAGGATGTCTAAATCTATATTTCATAACTAACGAGCCATATGAATATACTAATTATCCACATAGGAAGTCTAAGTCCCGCTAAGGGACATATGGCAATTTAAAGGTTCAGTTTATCCACTAAGGACGTCTAAGTCCCACTTTGGAACATGTGATCATATAATGGCACATATCGCCCACTTAGGACGTGTATTCCCATCTTTGGCAGGGTCGTAATGCATATAATATTATGTGAATCAGCCACCGAGGATGTCTAGTTCCATTATCGGAACATAAGTATATCTATTCTTTCATGTCGTCCACTAAGAACGTTAAACAAGCGATTATATGCCGTTTTAGCAAAAAACAGGCTACTAGGATCACATGGGTCGTTACAGGCTGTTTTGACCCGTTTACACTAATTCACATATGAGCATATCATGTAAACAAAAGCATTAGAACTCACAATATGCAGTTGGAGTAACACCAATTACCATTACACCAAACACTCCATATTCATCACTTCAAAAACCACGATGACCCAAACGTTGGCTGGATCTTTCACGACTTACTCGTACTATCTAGCACCAATGTTTGGGTCAAACTAAACCACATTCACATAAATTCATGGTTACATATTACATCTCCCAACCAGACTTGCCTTTTTCCGCTAGTTTTGTTACTGTTTTGGGGCCTGATTATTGAATTGAATCATCCACAAGCTAGCAACTTGTTTGACATCCACAAAAACTGTCACTTTATAACTACAAAGCTCAAGTTTCGCAGTTTATGATTGCTTTATCAAGATCAGTCCTGAAACTGAATTCTGTTAAAGTTTCAGTTCTTCTTATATAAGCTTATTTTTTGTTATTAAGAGGTCAACACTTCATATCAAACTACTAGTATGTTTTTTACAAGGATATTGCAACACAGGCATAGAGCTGGTCGACTGAGTTGCGCCTTTTGATTTTAACTACCATAATACCTCGATTTAAGAAGCTCGACCAATAGCCCAATACTAATACGGATATCTAGTGAGCGGACTGCTTGGAATAACAGGGATATATATTCCCACCATGTGCTGGTTTGCAGGTGATACTTACAGATGGTCAACATTACTAGTTACAATCTGTAACCCGTGATATCCAGGGTAGACTCTTACATGACTCCTGCAGCTAGACAATATATTTAGTACATTACAGCTAAACTTATGCATAAGGGGGGTTTACATATCCAAATGACTGAATATGTCTCACCAGTGGCGGAGCCAAGAATTGTGATCACAGGGGGCGTCGGCGATAAGAAAGTTTTTCATTATCGTGAAACAAGTCGGGTCGGATACTAGGGTTGAATAAAGCGACGAAAATACTCTATATCGATTCAATTAGCACTTATTTATAGACTAAAAGTAACAAAAAACCTAAATATACCACGTAAAAGATTCTATTAAAGTGTTTCCCGTCAAATCTGATATCTTAGCAAAGTCACAAACATTTTTAAAAGTTAAGTATGATTTTTCTTGTAAAACCATGTCGTTAAAAATCATATCCATAAAGTAATGAGTTTTTCCTAAGAGCCCGAAAAACGATGGCTGATCACTTGGCTGTTAGCTCGTTGGCGTCAAACGGTGGTTGGCGCACCGCTCCGGTTTTTACGTCAAGCCTTCTCGGCATTCCCACTAGTTCGGCTGGTAGCATTTTTTATTTTATTTTTAATAAAATGGGTATTCGTTCGCCGATTGTATCTCTTTTTTACTTTTTAGCACCACTTTTTGGTTGGCTGACCACAGCATTACAAAATGTGATGTCAAAAAATTATCGTGTCAAATCTACGTGATACTCATTTTTTCATTTTACATCATTTTTTGCCCTAACTATTCCCAATGCTCTAAAAATATGCCAACGCTATCCATTTTAAATCTATTTAGTGATAAGCCGAAACTTGTAAATTAGCCAATCAACAGTTACAAAACATTTCAAATCTATATATAAGCCGAAACTTGTAAATTTTTGCCAATTAAAAGTCACAAAACATTGTTAAAATAAACAAATATTAATATAGGTTGAATTGAGTTTGGAAATAAATCTGTTTTACATACTACGGAGTACTAGTATAGTTGTATAGGTTGAAAATAAAATATATAAAATATACAGTAATATAAGCATTAATGACTTTAAAGTCGCGTGATATACCACAACCCCATCACCCACCTATCCATTTCACCTTCTTTCTTTTTTGTCTAACATCTTCATACTCCAGTTTCTCCGCTGAACAATACAACAAGCAAAACTCTTTCCACATCAAAGAGCTTTATTTTTTTCGTGAGCTTCAAAGTGTCGAGGGCATTTTGACAATTTAATTGAGGGCACTAGTCTTATTTGACAGAAATTTCCTATGTATTTTGGGTATCTGCGGGAGCTTGGTTGGGGGCAACGCCCCCCACTACCTAACATATGGCTCCGCCCCTGTGTCTCACTAACTCGCAAAAAGATATTTGTACTTGATGTTCACAAATTATATATAACTCATTAACGCATACATGTTTGTAGTAACCAAACTAAACTGAATAACAAAGACCAAATGTGATAGCTACAGCTGTATCCTAACATCTTGCAAACCTTCTCCGCTATCAATGAATGATAATATTTGATTGATCAAGCAAAAGTAGTGTTTCCATGTACGACCATGCAGTAAACGTTTGGGACTCTCCACTAATCCCAACACTACTAATACGTCCAGACGAGGGTTCATAAACTTCAATTTGAGACTCTTCTAACCTATCATCAAAAACCGTTTCGATTACAACTTCACCATTCCGAAACCCCAATACTCTATTGAACCTACCACCAACCTTAAAAGTATATATCTTTGTAAACGGTTTATTAACACCATCTTTCCTAATCCATACGCCACAAAACCACATATGATGACCCTCTTTAATATTATACTCTTTAGTATACTCGAGCAAACCAAGCGTCGCATTCACCTTCGCCACACATAAACCATCACTATATAACCGCGGAATACACACTTCACCAAACTTCTCAGTTTTCAAATCAAACGAAATAATTGAAAAACTACGACGAAAACTAAGCCAATAAATAAGCCCATCTATACATACAGGAGGGTCCTCCAACTCGCATGGTTTAAAAGGTGCATCGGTATACACAGTTTTCCAAACCCGTGAACTTAATGTAAAGACATGGACCTCCCAACATTCACTCGGGGTTAAAACAATATTGATCTTAACAAGCTTGACATCATTAGTTTCTGGACAAACCCCAAAACCAATATTCCGAGTATATCCTGACTTGGTAACATTAGGGATGGGGACCGATTTTCTAATAAAAGGATTCCAGAGAACAAACATATCTTCGTACCAGCCATAAAAACATATCAAACCGTTAACGGAACCGAGTGTACCTATATGTGTTAGTAAGTTAAGAGGCTCCGGAGCGGTTAGATGAAGTTTTTGCTTGGGGAAAGTATCGTCATCCATGATCCAGGTATATGTCTGGACAGAATCTATCTTGTACTCTAAAAGTAAATGATGCTGACTTGTTGAGGGTTAGGGTGATTAATGTGGTAGGTTTTAATAAATTCCGGGCAGTCGATAAAAGATTTCCATTGTTTCGAAACACATCGGAATTGAACAAGTGATTTGACAGCCTTATTCAGTTACAACTACTTCTGTAGCAGATTTCATAATTAGACGTTTAACTGAGTAGGAGTATGGAAAATGGAACTATAAATGGTCATAAAGGGAATTTGGAAAGTGTTAGAAAAAGGTTTTGGATGGATGTTTTGATGAAATTTACTGCAGAAAATAATTCTTTAAAAATTTCTCGTTTTGACCCGTTCATGCCCAAAAATCCGTTTTAACACAAAACTTGACATACATCAACATATTAGAACTGTACATGATGCATAATACTTGTTTAGACTCGTAGATGAGCAAAATGGGTCATAATGGGTAAGAATGGCACTACGCCAAACACCCCTTTAACTTATAAACAAAACCCGAACAAGTTTTAAACTATATAATTCTGCGTTTAAACAGCCATAACCCGAAAGACATGTCTATAGAGTGTTTCTTGGTACAATAGAGGGCAAGGATAGCTTGGTTACCCACGAGCTGCACCAAAAGCTAATATGAGACCTTCTTACCATTAGTGAGATAACATATACTCAATAAACATGGAAATGATACTAGATGTTGCTTTGTAAGAGACATTCCTCACATAGCTAACTCGGTGCTTGCAACACCTCTTATTCTCGACGGGAATGTATTCTTACATCCTAATTATAAACTAGAGGGGTCTAAACACTTCACGATCATGCTTAAATGAATCTTTGCCAGTTACTTGCTAGTCGTTCACCATGGACGCCGTGAACCCTTATTGGTTCAACATAGCTAAAAATACTCTTCTCGTCCATATAGGAACTCTAGTTCAATTTGAGGAACTCTTTAATATCTATATTTCATAACTAACGAGCCATGTGAATATACTAATTATCCACATACGACGTCTAAGTCCCGCTTCGGGACATATGATACCTTAAAGGCTCGATTTATCCACTAAGGACGTCTAAGTCCCACTTTTGAACATGTGATCACATAATGTCGTCTATTCCCATTTTTGGCAGGGTCGTAATGCATATAATATCATGCAAGTCATTCACCAAGGATGTCTAGTTTCATTATCGGAACAAAAATATATCTATTCTTCCATGTCGGCCACTAAGAACGTTAAACAAGCGATAATATGTCGTTTTAGCTAAAAACATGCTAATAGGACCACATGGGTCGTTACGGTCTTTTTTGACCCGTTTACACTAATTCACATATGAGCTTATATATCATGTAAACAAAAGCATTAGAACTCACAATATGAAGTTGGAGTAACATACTCGTATCATGAAAGTTAACAGCATGTTTCAAACCAGCAGATGGAGTTGTTGAAGGATAAGTTGACTTTTACAGTATGTTATATTTGACTTTAAGTATGCAATGTCATATGTTGTATATCTGTTTAACAATGTCAATACAATTGAAACTTTTTCATTAGCTTTTGTAGGATATTTTGAAACAATGTGATAATCATGTAATATTATTTCATAATTTTAGAACATTGTCATCAACATACCGAATTTAAACCGTTACACCTAAACTGTGTGTTTTTTTGTGAAAGGACAATCATTTTGGGAGTATAACGACAACTCATGAAGCACTCAGTCTTCAAATAAGATAATTTTTTAATAAAAAAGATGCAAAGATTTGCAATGAATGCAAACAAGTTAATTTAAAGTGAACTTTATAGAACTAATAACCAAACTCCATATTCATCGCGTCAAAAACCACGCTGACCCAAACGTTGGCTAGGTCAAACTAAACCACATTCACATAAATTCATGGTTACAAATTACATCTCCCAACCAGACTTGCCTTTTTCCACTAGTTTTGTTACAGTTTTGGGGCCTGATTATTGAATTGAATCATCCACAAGCTAGCAACTTGTTTGACATCCACAAAAACTTGTGACTTTTTAACTACAAAGTTCAAGTTTCACATTTTATGATTTCTTATATAAGCTTATTTTTTATCTTTTTCTATAAGCTTATTTTTTGTTATTAAGAGGTCAACACTTCATATCAAACTATGTTTTTTACAAGGATATTGCAACACAGGCATAGAGCTGGTCAACTGAGTTGCGCCTTTTGCCTTTAACCCATAATACCTCGATTTAAGAAGCTTGGCCAATAGCCCAATACTAATTATATCTAGTGAGCGGACTGCTTGGAATAACAGGGATATATATTCCCACCAAGTGCTGGTTTGCAGGTGCTACTTACAGATGGTCAACATTACTAGTTATAATTTGTACCCCGTGATATCCAGAGTAGACTCTTACATGAATCCTGCAGCTAGACAATATATTTAGTACATTACAGCTAAACTCATGCATAAGCGGGGTTTACATATCCAAATAACTGAATATGTCTTACTGACTCGCAAAAAGATATTTGTACTTGATGTTCACAAATTATATGTAACTCATTAACATTAGCAGTCATTGATGCTGGAAACTACGATAAATAAGTAAATAACAGAAACATTGCTATAAAGATGTCATATGTATGTATGTAGTAACCTAAACTAAACTGAACAATAAAGACCGAACGTGATAGCTACAGCTTTATCCTAACATCTTGCAAACCTTCTCCACTATCAATGAACGATAAAATTTCACTCATCAAGCAAAAGTAGTGTTTCCATGAACGACCACGCAGAAAACGAATAACACTCTCCACTAATCCCAACACTATTAATACGTCCAGAAGAGGGTTCATAAACTTCAATTTGAGACACTTCTAACCCATCATCTTCCGTTGTTTTGATTACAGCTTCACCATTGTTCCGAAACCCCAATACTTCATTCAATCTACCACCAACCTTAAAAGTATATATCTTTGTAAACGGTTTGTTAACACCATCTTTCCTAATCCACACACCACAAAACCACATCTTATGACCCTCTTTATTATACTCTTTAGTATACTCGAGCAAACCAAGTGACTCATTCACCTTCGCCAAACATAATCCATCACTATATGACAATATCCCCGGAATACACACTTCACCAAACTTCTCAGTTTTCAAATCAAACGAAATAATTGAAAAACTACCAAAACTAAGCCAATAAATAAGCCCATCTATACAAACAGGAGGGTCCTCCAACTCACACGGTTTAAAAGGTGCACTGGTATTCACAGTTTTCCAAACCCGTGAACTTAATGTAAAGACCTGGACCTCCCAACATATACTCGGGTGTAAAAGAATATTATTGATCTTAACAAGCTTGATGTCATTAGTTTCAGGACAAACCCCAAAACCAATACTATGATTATATACCGGCTTGGTAACATTAGGGATAGGAATACCAACTGATTTTATAATAAAAGGATTCCATATAACAACCATACTAGTTTTTGTATCGTTGTAAAAGCCATAATAAAATAATAGACCGTTAACAGAACCAAGTACATAACTACGTCTTGGTAAGTTACGAGGCTCCGGAGCGGTTAGATGAAATTTTTGTCTGGGGAAGGTATCGTCATCGATAATCGAGGTATATGTCTTGACAGAATCTATCTTGTACTGTAAAAGTAAATGATGCTGACTTGTTGAGGGTTAGAGTGATTAATGTGGTAGGTTTTAATAAATTCCGGGCAGTCGATAAAAGATTTCCATTGTTTCGAAACACATCGGAATTGAACAAGTGATTTGACAGGAAGGCTTTTGATGATTTCTGATTGGATATCAAAAGGTATGTGATCTGACATTCTTCTGATTTTGAGAAAACTTTTTTTAGGTGCGTAGTGTGTGTTTGTTTAGGACTGTTTGGATTTATTGGATTTAACTTGGACCATTGGGCTTGGGCTTAAGGTTGGGTTTCATTGTATACCATTGTATGAAAAATAAAAACATGAAAGTGCAAAATATGAAATTTGGGATATTTACATATATATATCATTTTGATATTCTTAAATGTATATCAATTTAGACATGGAGATGTGTCCAGGATTTTCTCGAATTGGGATTTGTCTCCTTACAATGGTATGTTGACTGGGAAGACCTTTGATAATGGATGCAATGACTACTTCTATTTGTCATATTGGTAAAGGGAAGATAGGTTGGCAAGAATAAGTTGATGCAACAAATGGATTTTCGGATAAGGTAAAAGTAGTATACAGAGATGCAAACAAATAAGAGTTGTATATGTTCGAGCGGAGTATGGTTGGAAACTTGGTATATGTAAGCACTACAATGTGTTTGGGCATAAAAGTAACTACTATATGTAGGGGAATGGAAGAAACAGGCAGCGCACCAGAGTAACAACGTACTAATAAGGAGAAAGAAGTTATATAGGTCACATAGGATTCGAAAAAATAAAAAGTGGACGAAATGCTCAGCACAAGCAATACATGGAATGAAGCTATTAAGCACCTCCGTATTCTGCATTTAAACAACAATGTCCATAGAAGCGTTTCTTGGTACAAGAAAAGGTAAGGATTAGCTTGGTTACACACAAGCTCCACCAAAAGCTAATATGTGACCTTCTTACCCTTAGATGCAATGTCGCTTGTTTCACGTATAAGAAAACACGAATGAAGCAACGTAAGTAATAGCTTAGTGAGATAACATAGAATAAAACATGAGTAGTAAACATGTAAATGATACTAGATGTTGCTTCATAAGAGACATCCCTCTCATAGCTAACTCGTTGCTTACCTCTAATAATTCTCGACAAGAATGTATTTTTACATCATAATATAAACTAGGGGACTAAACCTTTCACCATCATGCCTAGGAGAATTACTTGCTAATCGTCCACCAAGAACGTCGTGAACCCTTATTGGTTCAACATAGCTAAAAATACTCTTATCGTTCACATAGGAAGTCTAGTTCCATTTGAGGAACTTTTTATTAATATGTCGTGCAATTATCCACTCAGGATGTCTAAATCAATATTTCATAACTAACGAGCCAGACGAGTATACTAATTATGCACATACAGGGCAAAGGGAATGGGGTTCTCAAGGGTTATTATGTGGCCCCTAACGAAAATATTGTAGTGTAAATATTCAAAAAAAATTGGGTTGTTTTATAAATTTGACTCCCCAAAAACCATTTTGTACTATAGTTTATAAAAATACCAGAATCTTTAAGTATGCAATGCATCATATTTTTATCTGTTTGCTGTATTTGGTTTGGTCAGTAACATCAATTGCATTGGTTTAAGAATGTCACAATTTTAGAACATTGTCATAAACATAAGTTCTAAACTAACGTACATAATTTAAATAGTTTTTGTCCAAACTCCCATAATAATACAAACATGGATGGGCATGTATAAACCCAACGCAATCACTAAAAAGCACACACATATACCAACAAAAGATAAGTACTACCTCCGTCTCATATTAATAGTCCATATTAATATTTTGGGACGTCCCAAATTAATAGTCCAGTCCAAAAATAGATAAGAAATGTAGATTAAGTTTACCATATTACCCTCACTTGAGGGTATTATTACAAACAATAAAGAAGTTGTAAATTAAATGGTTAAGGACAAAATTGTCATTGTGTAAAAAGTAAGAAAGAGAAAGCTGAAAAAGTGATATTTTTATTAATATGCGTGTTTTTGGTCGGTTGACTATTAATATGAGACGGAGGGAGTACTATACTATCACTGTTCATTGTGAACCACCACAACAACCACCAGCACCACTAAAGGTTTGTACTTATTTTCTAAACTTGTTTCTAGATCTATATGTATTTTCTGTTAGGAATTATAAACGTAATACAATTGTATTATAAAGAATCGTAGATTACAACAACAGACTAAGGCCTGCAACAATATGCAGTGTCCTTAAACAGAAATTTGTCCTTAATACGAACTGTTTAGAGGATACAACAATCAAATCAAGATAAACTTGAATCTGACGAATCTGAATTATCCTTCTTGATGGATTCTGATGTGGTATTTATACTTCATGAACCAGCACCAATGAACAATCGTGACTTTCCAGAAAGCAGTTTTATCTGTTAAAAAATATAACTGTAAAAAAGAAACGTCGTTGTGTTGTTTGTGTCTGTTTAGTGTAATGAACAGATAAGAAAACCCTAATCTGGATTATTAAAAACTAATTCTAGATTTTTTTAATCTGGATAAGTCCAGAACGTCGGACATAAGACCATACGGAAATGGTCTGGTCCGGTTTGGGCAAGTTCGGTATTTCATCCGACCTGATCCGGTCCTTTTAGGCATAATCGACGGGTTTTTGTAAGATCCAACCACACCAGACTGAAACAACCGGATCAAAGAACCCGACCTGACTGAAACAAACGGATCAAAGACATAATGTGACGAAAAAAATAGACCGATGATCAGACCAAAGTATGCCCGGTCCGATCCGGTTTAGTTCGATTTTTGATCCGATTAGGTCGATTCCAAAATGCTTAACCCTAGATAGCAGTAGGGATGAGCACGGTACCGGTACTGTACCGATCCCGTACCGATCCCGTACCGAATTAGTGGTACCGAATTGTTCCCGAGCATAAATTAATGGTAGTGGTACCGTACCGTACCGAACGGGATTTGGATCCGGTACTGGGAAATCGGGATTTTCCCCTTTTTTTGGAATTTACCGATTTGGTACCGGTATTGTACCGAATTAGTGCTACCGAATTTTTTTCACCTTATTCCGTAGTATCGTACCGTATCGAACGGGATTCAGATACCGAGAATCGGTAAGATTCCGTACGATTCCGGTTCGATCTCGGGATTCTGACAAAATGTTCATCCCTAGATAGCAGGTACTAGCTAGGATGTTTTAGTCTTCTAGACATGGTTTGTATCCATAATAACTTATTAACTTTAATAAAAAAAATTATTTTTACAATGGCTTCTTATATTTCCCTTTCTATTGCCAACGCTACAAAGAGAAAAAACTCATGCCGTGTCACTACTTTCAAACCATTGGATCACCCAAAATTAAATCTCAACGGTATAAATTACTTTCATACATATCTATATCTCTTGAATGCAATATTTGTGTAGATATCTTTCAAAAAAGCACATGGGATAAAAAATGAGAATACAACTTACAATCCTAATTTTAAGGAATATCATACCGTCTGACTATCATCTCCTAACTTACAATCCTACTTTTAAAGGAATTAATACTTTTCACTATCATCTCTTAACCAATGTTTAACACCCGGGTCAGTGATCGACCCGACAAACTCACCGGATCACCGGGTCAACCGGTTCGACCGCCAGGTCGACCCGGTTTATACACCTATCCAACATCCTCTTTCTGTTGTCCAAAGTCCAAACACTGCTTCTGTTGTTACGTTACATAACTTCAATCGTATGATTTAGGATTCCTTAAATTGTATGGATCAAAATATATAAACAAAACAAAGCAAATACCATAACAAAATAACACTTAAATTGGAAAATAAATAAATATTAAAAACTACCTCCATCACTTATGAAGTTATGATTTAGGATTCCTGTTTGTATGGATTCTTTCACTCGTTTTTAGTGAAAAGAATTTGATTTACTCGAATTTAAAGGTGGGAATGCAGTTATCATGGTGGATATTAAATGGATATAAATTGGAAAAATTTCAAGAATAGTCCCTATCGTTTGTACTGAACATCAACTTTAGTCCCTATCTCAAAATAACTGCACCAGTTGTCCCTATCATTTAAAACTTGGATCAAAAATAGTCCCTATCTTGGATGGGAGTTAGTTTTGCTCGTTAAGTGGTAAATGTGGAGGGGTACTTTGGTCCTTTACATACGATATGGACTATTCTTGAATTTTTTTCTTTCTTTTAATTATTTTTCTTTTTCTTATCTCTCTGTCTCCCTCTCTCACATCTCTATACTACCACCACAGATCCAAAACACCACCATGATATGCTCAATTTCAATCCCATCATAATAAAAAAACCTAGATCCATATACGAAAAATGATGGATTCTGAATTGATCGTTCAAAAAAACATTGTTCAACAATATGTGTTTCAAAAAATGCTAGTGAATATGCAGTTTTTGAAGGAAAGGATGTACATTGCTTAAACAAAACTCCGTTAACCACCCCTACTTATATCTTATAAAAAAAAAATACAAAACCCACGATCCACCCACCATATCTTATCATCACCACCGGTTCATAAAGTCAGATACAAAAACCTTATACAAAAAAAAACACACTGAACCATCTTTATATCCACAACCAAATCCCAGATTCATTCACAAAAACACCATAAACACATGTACGAAAAATGCATATCAAGATCCAAAGACCAGATCTCGCATCAAACTCATGAAACCCATATCCAAAATCATCATCACACGAACAATAAATCCTTGAAAACTTACGTTGAAAGCTATAACCTGTACAACAAATCAAGATTACACCGACCCTGTGAGAGTACTGATGTTGAGGCAGCTTGTACAACGTAACCCTCTTTTTCCCAGTGGCACCTCTTATGCCCACCAAGTGCTTGCCCGCTTGAAAACACTTTTGAGGGCAAATACTACACTTGTGTTCACTACTACTACCCGTCATCGGAGCATTGATGTTTTCTCTTTCAGTGTTTCTATCAGAATCACCCTCCAACTCTCCTTCCTTTCTCGTTATTGCAAAACACCCCTTACAGCAAGGTGATGACGACGTGGTGGCCTGTTTGCAGCAAGGTGATGACGACGTGGTGGCTTGTTTGCAGCAAGAGAGAACATTGAAGGTGGATCGGTGCTCCATCTTGTTCTTGCTCTATGGGGTGGCAACTTTTAAAAGACTTTCATCTCATGAACTCTGTATATGGGGTACCCTTAGCGACACATGTCAAAGTATTTAACTGATGAGACATTACATTAGTTTTGGTTAATGTTATTTTAAAGATTTGGATTGATTTTTCTATGCAAATTGTTGTCGGTGAAATGATATTTGACTCTTTAGACGACCATCGATTGGTTTAGAACGTATTTGCAATTATTTCTAATGGTGATGTTTGATTTTGATGTTCAGATTTGTGGTAGATGTTTTATTTGGTTTAGGTTTTAGATTGTGACATCAAATTTGGATTTGCTGATGCTTATATTTATGGTGGATCCTTCTAAATTTCATTGATATGTTTAGATGGTGATGGACCGATGGGTAGTTGGGTGCTCGTGTTTAAGATCATTACACATAAGTATGTATTTGTACTGTAAATTGAAAAGACAAAAATACCCCTCAAACAAGTACACTTAACAGCCAAAACTAACTCTCATCTAAAACAGGGACCAATTTTGATCGTAGTTGTAAACGATAGGGACGATTCATGGAGTTATTTTGAGATAGGGACTAAACGTGATGTTTGGTGTAAACGATATGGACTTTTAAATTTTTTTCTATAAATTGGGAAAGATGAAAGAGTACGTAAGAGTAATAACTGCTCATGTTTTTTGTTTGACTTTCAAAAGTAAATAAGAAACGAGCGAGAACCGGCGGATATCATTCACCCGGGTCGAACCGGGTTCTTAAAAACCCGGTGGGTCAAACTGGGTTACGAATTTTAAAGAACCGGTTAGTTTTGGACCGTTTTATAGGCCGGAACCGGTTGACCCGGCCGGGTCGAACCGGGTTTCAAAACATTGCTCTTGACAACTTTTGAATAATTTCTTGCTACTTTTCAGTTCTAAATTAAGCGTCATTTTTCACATTCGGCCTATATAAAGAGTGACTCAATCTCATTATTTACCATCAGTCTTAAAAGCAGTTATCATGGCACACAATGACACAATCAAAAGTATCACGTCCAATGTTCCAAACAACTTCATCAATGAAACCACAAACTCATGCAGTGGCACTCTTTTTGGAAATGAGTTCAGTGATGTTTCTAGCTCGCGATTAAAATGGGTCATAAATAAAAGGTATCATGACTTTTGTTATGTAGTATTCGCGTGTGCAGCGGTATAGTTTGCGTTTCGTATATGAATTCGAAAATTCAGAGGAGGATTTATGTACAAGCCACGCGTGGCACATACAACATACGATGTAAGACTATGAGTTGCAACGTTTTGAATACATGATCGGTATTTTAATAGTGTTACACATAGGTTGGAAGAGTGCACGAAAACGAGCAAGAAAAGAGGAAAAAATGAATTGTTTGCATGTTTGATCTTTTGTCGTTGAAAAAGTAGAAAGAAAAGAAAATAGAGCGTAGAAGATGTTAAGCGGTACGTATTTAAAAGATAGAATAAGATGCAAATGTTGTTTTGTGACTTTGTCCTTTAGCTAGTTTCATAGTAAAATGTTAACTCAACATTAAACTAATATTCGGATCTTGTGTTTCTCATTCCCAATATAGTCTTGGTGGACTAAGCAAGTTCCACATAATTGCTTTTTTGTTGTCTTGCCCGTGACACGGTTGTTGGATTGCTTATTCACATCAAATGTTTATTTTTAGTGGAGTGAAATGCACTTTTCATACATGTGGTATGTCCAGATTGCATATATAGTAACTGGTCTTTCGAAATTGCAGGCGGCCTACCTGGTCTTTCATTAAGTGTTCAATTTGCTACTTTGACCATAACGATTGTTAAACTTTGACCGTTAACTTTCGTTGCTACAAGGTTAATTTTTTCCTTTTCCTATTTTTGACCCAACACAACTTTCCCCAAAATTAGACCCGTGTTTTATTATCCTAAATTAAACCCGACACAAATTTTTCCCCCAAATTAAAAAGTTACCATATAAATTGGTCAAATACCCTAAACCGTATTTTCATTTCCATCACTCGTCTTCTTTAACTGTTTCACCTACAATCAATGTCACAAATACCCAATAATGTCTGATAACAAACCTTATTGGGTGATTAGAGCTGAAGATGAAACCCTTGATCATGAAGCATTATATGGTAATATGATTGCCCTAATTAATTATACTTTAGTTTAATTAATTTGTTTCGAAATCTTTAATTAATTGTTTTGATTGATTATTCACAGCCGCGTATCCAGACATGTTTTCTATGATGATACAGGAAGGTTTACTGAATTACCAAATAGGAACTACATTAAAGGGGAGGTAACGTTCGTTGATTTGACCGAAATCAGTAAGTGTAAGATAGATATTTTACACTCTGTCTTGTATGCTAGTTTAGGTTTTGAGGAGAAGTTGTTTTTTTGGTATAATGTACCTTTGAAAAGTCTAGACATTGGAATAAGGGAATTAGCTAGTAATGATGATTTTACCCAACTGCTTACCTATGTGACTAAACATAGGATGATGGAAATTTATGTTGAGCATAAAGAATCTATAATCAACCCAGCTTTGAATGATGATGAAAAGTGAAAATTTGGATTATGAAGCAGATAAGGAGGATATAAGTGATGATGAGTGTAGGAACTTAGGTGAGGGTGATGAATGTGATCAGGTTAACTTAGGTGAGGGTGATGAATGTGAGGATGATGAATGTGATCAGGTTGATAGGGTAGATGATGAGCACATTGTTGATGAAGTGGATGTTCATATGGATGGGGTTAGGTTTGATGTTGTAGGAGACTTTATAGAACAACCAAATCATAAGATTAGCATGAAAGAAACTGATTTAGAAGTTATTGACTTTGATTCTTTTGAGAGTGAATGTGAGGATCCTAATGAGAATTCTAGGAGAAAGGCACTTAGAAAACTTAGAAAAGAAGCTGCCAACTCTAATGTGACTACAAGTTTCTATGTTGGACAAGAATTTCCAAATAGAGAGTCTGGAAAGAATAAGGTGAAAATTCATTATGTGGAGACTAGAAGGCATATTATGCTGACACTAAATGACAAAAACAGAACACAAGCTAAGTGTTTTGGTGTTGTTCCAAAGCCTGTTGAGAAAATGACAAAGTATAAGATAAGCAATAGGGATAGTTTATCACGGATTTGAAAACAAAGGAGGGAAAACAGAATATTGGATGGAAAATAGTAAGGGTAGTAATGTAAAATCATGTGACAAAGGAAAGGGCAAACTGGTAAATGAAGAAGTCAAAGTCAAGGTCAAACCAGATTGTCCTTGGTATTTGTACATATCTAAAGGTGTAAAAGGCAAGTGGGTGGTTAGGGGGAAGAACATAATTGTTTACAGTCAAGAAAAATCAAAGTTTGTACTTCTACTTTTCTGTCAAAACACATCCAAGATCTAGTAATGTTGATTCCAGAAATACTAGCAAAATCTGTTCAAGAACAGATGCAGCAGAAGTTTCAATTGGGTGTTAGTCAATCAAAGGCTTTTAGGGCTAAGGCAAAAGCCAAAAAATTCATAAGAGGTGATGATACTGTACAGTATAAATTGTTAAGGGATTATGTACAAGAGGTACAAAGATGTAACCCAAACACAACTGCTAAAATAGATGTGTATTCTGAAGGTAATCCCAACTCACCCACTAGAATATTTAGGAGGATTTATGTGTGTTTGGGCAACTTGAAAGAAGGTTTTAGGGCTTCTGGTAGAGAGTTACTTGGTTTGGATGGGGCTTTTATGAAGGGTAATTATGTTGGTCAATTGGTAATTGCTGTTGGTGTTGATGCAAATAATGGAATATACCTTGTGGCCTATGGTATTGTGGAATCAGAGTCCTTATCTTCTTGGACATGGTTTTTAACTTGCCTTGGTGATGACTTGGATTTATTCTCCAATTCAAATTTCACATTTATCACTGATAGGAAAAAGGTAAACAAATTAACAATCAAGTTTTATGTTAAGTAATTTATTAATTGTTATGATTTTAAGAATCTTTATTTCACATTTATCACTGATAGGCTCAGTAGGTATAAATTTGAGAGGTCCACTTCATATCAAGCTATGTTTTTTTGTAAGGATATTGCAACACAGGCATAGAGCTGGTCAACTGATATGCGCCTTTTGCCTTTAACTACCATAATACCTCGATCTAAGAAGTTCGGCCAATACTAATACGGAAATCTAGTGAGCCTACAGGTAGACTCGCAATACAAAGCAATGGACGGAATAACAGTGATATTTATTCCAGCAAGTGCTGGTTTGCAGGTGATACTTACAGATGGTCAACATTACTAGTTACAATCTGTAACCCGTGATATCCAGGGTAGACTCTTACATGACTCCTGCAGCTAGACAATATATTTAGTACATTACAGCTAAACTTATGCATAAGGGGGGTTTATATCCAAATAACTGAATATGTCTCACTAACTCGCAAAAAGATATTTGTACTTAATGTTCACAAATTATATGTAACTCATTAACATTAGCAGTCATTGATGCTGGAAATTACAATAAATAACACAAACAATGCTATTTAGATGTATTTATGTTTGTAGTAACCTAAACTAAACTAAATAATAATGACCAAATGTGATAGCTACAACTTTATCCTAACATCTTGCAAATTAAACCTTCTCCACAATCAATGAATGATAGAATTAGACTCGCCAAGCAAAAGTAGTGTTTCCATGTAAGACCACGCAATAAACGTATCACCCTCTCCACTAATCCCAACACTATTAATACGTCCATAAGAGGGTTAATAAACTTCAATTTGAGACTCTTCTAACCCATCATCATCCGTCCTTTTGATTACAACTTCACCGTTGTTCCGAAACCCCAATACTTCATTCAACCTACCACCAACCTTAAAAGTATATATCTTTGTAAACGGTTTATTAACACCATTTTTCCTTATCCACACGCTACAAAACCACATCTGATGACCCTCTTTATTATACTCTTTAGTATACTCGAGCAAACCAAGTGACTCATTCACCTTCGCCACACATAAACCATCACTATATAACAATATCCCCGGAATACACACTTCACCAAACTTCTCACTATTCAAATCAAACGAAATAAATGAAAAACTACCACGAAAACTATACCAATAAACAAGCCCATCTATACAAACAGGAGGGTCCTCCAACTCACACCGTTTAAAAGGTGCACCGGTATACACAGTTTTCCAAACCCGTGAACTTAATGTATAGACCTGGACCTCCCAACATATACTCGAGGGTAAACGAATATTATTGATCTTAACAAGCTTAATGTCATTAGTTTCAGGACAAACCCCAAAACCAATAATATGATTATATACCGACTTGGTAACATTAGGGATAGGAATACCAACCGATTTTCTAATAAAAGGATTCCAGAGAACAAACATACCAGTTTCTGTATCTTTGTAAAAGCCATAATAACATAATAGACCGTTAACGGAACCGAGTGTATAACTATGTCTTAGTAAGTTACGAGGCTCCGGAGCGGTTAGATGAAATTGTTGTTTGGGGAAGGTATCGTCATCGATAATCGAGGTATATGTCTGGACAGAATCTATCTTGTACTGTAAAAGTAAATGATGTTGAGGGTTAGGGTGACGAATGTGGTAGGTTTTTATAAATTCCGTGACTTCCATTGTTTCGAAACACGTTGGAATTGAGCACGTGATTTGACAGGAAGGATTTTGATGATTTCTGATTGGATATCAAAAGGTATGTGATCTGACATTCTTCTGATTTTGAGAAACTTTTTTTTTTAGGGTTTGATATTTGGAGATATTAATTTTACGATGAGAGTGAGGAACAGGATATTAGCAAAGGTGAGTAGTGTGTGTGTTTAGGACTGTTAAGTCTTGTATTTATTCGATTTAACTTGGACCATTGGGCTTGGGCTTAAGGTTGGGTTTCATTGTATAATAGACCCGATGCATGAAAAATAAAAACATGAAAGTGCAAAATATTAAATTAAAATATATGGAAAGTGACGTAAAAAAGTAGTAAATACTATTACGTATTATATAGTTATAAGTTAGAAAACATCACATCCGGATAAATAAATGTAAAGTATGTGTACATGGTAAACATCACATACGTATTGTGTTGTATTTGTTTACAGTATGTTATAGTTGACTTTAAGTATGTATCTGTTTGTGTTGTATTTGGTTCTGTCAGTATTCACTCCCATAATAATACAAACATGGATGGGCCTTTATAAACCCAACCCAGCCCAACTTCATAGAATTTTTTTTAGATCTTTTTAGGGTTCACAATCACTAAAAGGCACACACACATACCAACAAAAGATAACTATTAAGGTTTTCAAGATAGGGATCTTACTTAGGATCGTTTTCGTCTTTGCAAGATCGTAAAGTAGGATCGGGATCGTAAGATCCTAGTATAATGTAATTTTCTTAGTAGTCTTTGCAATATTTTACAAATTTACAAATTAATATACATTGTAAACACAAAATTATACGAATATTTCTTAAAAATGTGGTCCTAAATCATGACTATGAAATGTATAAGAAGATTTACATGTTGTTTTTAGATTATACAAAATAAAATGTATAAATTTGTAGTTTTTTAGTTTGTGGCTCGAGAAAAAGTAAGATCGGATCGTAGTAGATCCTAAGATCCTATGATCAAGATCGGGATCTTATAAGATCTTAAGCATGCAAAGCGTAAGATCCGGATCGTTTTTGCTTTACAGCATCGTAAAATCGTAAGATGTTAAGATCAAGATCGGGATCTTAACAACCTTAATCAGTATCACTCTTCTTCTTTGTGAAACAGCACAGCAGCCACTATCCACCGCTAAAGGTTTATACTTATTTTCTAAACTTTTTCTTAGATCTATTTGTATGTTGTTTGGCTTTACACCCAGATTCCTCTGTTTAAAATAGTCTAGGTATAAAAAAATAGTCCAGGTATAACTTTCGTAAAACAAATTTTTATTATGGTGTTGGGGGGGGGGGGGGGGGGGGGGGCTGGTAGTAGCTCTGTGTGCTGGGCTTAGACAAGTTTTTGTGGTAAATTCAAATATTTCAACTCCATTTTCACTTGTTAGCTTACTAGCTTCATTAGTTACTATTCTTTAATTACTTTTTTGTTTCTTTGTTTGTATTAAAACAGTGTCACTACAAGAAAAGGGTCTTTTAATGACAGACAAAAAGTGTGGGTATATGTCCAAAAAAGTGTCACTAAAAGACTTTTTTTTCACCTACAGTTATAAAATGTGTGAGTTAAAGTCCTGCTGGTAAAAGTATATAGTGACACCCTATTCTGACACTTAAAAGTGTCAGGACAAGTTGAAACTATTTCTTACACACACAATCTGACATTATAAGTTGAAACTATGCCCTGCTATAAAAATGCTATGAAAATGCTATTTCGCAAAAAATTCTATTCTAATTAGCACAGAAAAACTAATAATTAATAAAAAAATCAAGAGTCAAATATATTTATTATTTAAACCAAATCTCGATACCAAATCACAAACAAGAAATGAACTTTAACAAGCGTGAAATACAAGTATGATTATCACAATTCATTGAAATACAACGGGTTTAAACAAGAAAAAACTGGGCATGTGCTTGGGCTTCACAATCGTCATGCCACTTTAAATTTCCATCGGTTCCTGTAAACAATAGGTAATCATGATAATAATATAACAAAAAAACAATAGAGAACCATATATAGCTGCTGGAAGGTAATATTTAAGAGTTTTCTCATGCCCCAATAACATGCTAGCGTAATCGTTCCATCTGTCTACTTGGTAAGTTTGAACCAAGACCAAAATATACTATCCTAACAGCCTTTTGTTTTTGTATTACTACTAGTCAGCTAATAGTACCATTTTAAGTTTGTATCGAAAAGCTATCGGGGTTATTAAGGATAGTACTTTTGTCTAAAGTCATATGCAAACAGGGGATCTAGATACTCCCTAGTTGTTTTGACGATTATCAGCTTTGCAACAGCTTCTATATTGTGTCTTGGGTTGTGAGGTGTTGTTAGCACATTTTTTTACCCATCAAACAGAACACTAGTAGGAGCCTTATTACCTACTTGCACTAATGACCTAACCCATTTACCCCACGACCCTTTTTACCCATTTCTAAAGGACGGGGTTTTTGACCCATTTGACCCACAGCAGGTAGTTTAAAACTTATCGAAGCACATATAAACTGGTTAAACTAAACAACTACCTGATGTATTAAAGATGACTTGAGTAAGATTTGTTGACGCTGTCAGTTAAAGGCTTCCATGCATTTTCGGATGATCTTCTTTTTCAAAAGCAGTTAAAAAGGCTTGCAAATATTATTTGATATATCAATAGACTAACATACTAAAAGACTACCTGAAGTATCAAAGCTTGGTTTGTTGAGAGTGTTACGTCGGCTAACTTGTTTCCTAAAAAAGTTATACAAAAAAAATTAAAAGGGCTGCAAGTATTGTGTAAGGTATGTATAACTTGTGCATGATTTGTTTAGAGTTGCATGGACACTTGATTGTTTTACTTATTGGTTTCCTGATGAATTTTTCCTGATGATTTGTTTCCTGTAAAAGTTGGACCTCTAACCCTCTTTTTTGCACCTAGCTGTTAAATGGTATTAGCTGAGTACATTTCAATGTTTCCAAACACTTATTTCTCATAATAAGTGACAGCTTAAAACTTATTTGGACACATAATAGCCTTCTAGATTACAAGGTTTGCACTGGCAGCTCTATTCTTGATTAGCCACGCCCTGACTCAATCCCATTACAAGTACATACACTTGAAACGGTGGGCAGAATACATTGTTATGACGATGACAAACTATAACATCAGTTATGAGATGACAAGTTCAAGAGGCTGGGTGGGTACATGACCCTAAATCTGTTTGACGATGGAAGACCTTACACGCGTTATGAGATGCAAAGGATTTGCTTCGTTATCGAATCAAGGTAAAATACATTTGGTTGAATATAGTGTTTTTTATATATTCATTCAGCCATAGGGATATTTGTACTATAGATTTTTATCGCGTTTTCGATGAAGTTACCCATTTGGTGAAACCAATAACCTGGAAGATTAACCACAGTAAATAAAATAGGATAAGTTCATAACCTATATTGACCCATTTTAAATTATCTGTGAGATACTCTATGCAGCGAGCTACTATATTAACTTATGTTAACCTGTGAATTTCTATATGCAGCGAGCTACTTTACAAGAGTTTGATAGGAGCAAAGGAGGAAGAAGCAATGGACAAGACAAATGATTCGGGTAAAAGAAATTATACTTCTATGTAATTAATCTTTGAGCAATATCATCAGTTACGACAACTTAGGTCTATTATGGTACTTGATGAGCAGGCAGCTCTACAAAGGCAGTTTGTTAAACTGTGCAAGTTCAGTCCTAGAAGATAGAAGAGAGCGTCCATTGCAGGAAGATAGTGTGTGTAAGCATCATTTATAAGTCATTAGTAGTAAAGGAAAGCATAGAAAACAGATTTGGTAGAACCCTAATGAAAGCAGTCTGTAATCAGACAATGAATACTGCTGTAATCACAACAGATTTTCATCATACAAACTACAAAGCACTGCAGTGCAGAAGAAACGATCAGCCATGAGTTTTCACAGATTTAACGGTGTTTAGGCGTTGGCATTGAAAAAACGATGTATAGTTTGATGGTTTAATGATTAGAAAATATAGACTACCAATTAAGTAGCAAACAAACATCTAAACATATGGATGACTGAACAAGTCTTCGATCCCTCAACTATAAGTTCTAAACTAATATCAACTGAAGTGCTTAACAGATTAATAGATATTGGGAAAAAATTTAATCAGAAACTAAAACAAATTCGAAGATATCACTTAGTAATCGTTAACCGATCAATCGAATAATAGATATTTTAGACTTTTGCCTATAGTTTTAAAGAATATTGCTAAAATATTATTTTTCTATAGTGTCTAAAAATAGATAGATTAATTCAGAAAAAAGAAAATATTGTTGTGTTGAGATGAAATGAGAACATGCGTTAATGTTCATTGAAGAAGGTCAATTATGGTTTCTATCATAAACAACAGAATAAATGTAACATTTACACCAAGAATCACAAACAGAATAAAGAAACTATGCTGATTTTGTGACAACTAGAGACTTTATAACTATATTTTCCATTGTAAAAAGAAAGAGTGTTAAATTCAAGATTTTTAAATACCACCGTTGTTAATGAGGCCATTAACGGTTTCAAACAATATAATGGGAAAGATGCATTGAATACTAAACAAACCAAACTCATCATTCCCCTTAATTTGGACATTTGGTAGGCAGTAATTTTTGACATATTTGCACTACTTGTCACTTAATTATAGGCTTTGGTAGAAGAATGCCAAAATGATCAAACTCCAAAACTCACTTTCAACACAAAAAAGACAACTTCACTTGCAAATAAGTTATTAGTTGTGACTTGTGAGTTTGTGACTCATTTTGTAAATGACATAAAGTCAACCAAATTGACTGAAAAATTAGTCAAACAAAGACATCATAAATTAAACCCAAGAGTTCAACACTTTGACATGCAACTGTTTCATTCAAGAGGTATTAAATAGCCTCATTTTGTGAGGTCATATAAATCAAAATTTTACACAAACATATAAAATACGGTTTGCAAATTTTATTTAGTCATGTGTCATGAACACACGAAAAATAAAAGTAAAATTTACTGTTTCTAAACAGCTAAACACAAAAGATCTAATGTGCATGAAGATTACAGTTTGCAACACTACAGTCATTATTCGATTGATCGGTTGTAGTTTAACCGAATAGTCGCAATATCTAAAACAAAAGATCTAATAGATATTGGGAAAAAATTTAATCAGAAACTTAAACAAATTCGAAGATATCAGTTAGTAATCGTTAACCGACGAAAACTAAACCAAACCCGAAAATAACCAAAACTAATTTTTGTAACTTCCAAAAGCTGAATACTGAACCGAATGAAATCATGTTCACCCTTAACAAATAGCACTGAAATAAGATGTAGGATTTAGTTTTGAGACATAAAGTCCTAGCTATAAAACACTGGAAAAAAAATATGAGAAACTTAGTATTTCATTAATAATATGAAACCAGCAACAGAGTTACAAGGCGGACTTGATATCAGAAACTTAGAGTAAGTCCTCTTAAAACTCTTCTAAGTCTTATATTTTTGTTAAACGCTCGGCTGCAAACTTGCATTTTTGGAACAAAATACAAACTATAACATCGCGAAACGGTACATTGTTTATACACCACCAAATAAGCAGGTGAACATGAGTACATTTCTTCAACCAGAAACACAAATGCACTTAGATGTTTATAGTAAGGACACAATACATTGTTTGTATAAAGTGATAATTTAACTCCAAATGTATCCAACTTGTCACAAAATTCTATAGCATGTATCAAATTACAAAAACAAAATCTAATAAATACACCAAATGCCTAGTTTCTATACTATTGCTGACGTGAAATCACTCATTTAGTACACATGATAGAACAATTTAGGTAGTCTCATGTATTTATTAAGATCAGTTAGTACATAATCTCCGTAAATAAGCAATCTCAAACCCCTTTTAGCTACTTATTCAAACAACTTATTTGAGGGTGTTTCTTTAAGCTTATTTGTTGGCTTATGAGCTAATGTGACTTCAGCTTTTTTTTTTCATAAATCCGAATTTCTGGCTTATGAGCTAATGTGATTTCAGCTAATGTGAGCTTCTGTAATATAAGCCGAAATCGAATAATCTTATAAAGGTATAAACCGGAAAATACGCTTAAACATACATGCCTCCCAAATAATCAGATAACGAGTATAGAATAAACATTCATAAATAGGGGCGGGGCGGACCGAGGACTCTAAATCACCATGTGCACAAATTTTTTACGAGTAATAAACCATATAACAGCTATAAGTATTTGATTTCATCGCTTCACCGGTTATGAATAAAATCCTTAGGCTCAAAATCATTTCGAAAAAATTATCAACACATCAAACAATTAATCAAACTACGATTCATAAAAGTGATGAAAAATAAGCATCAAACTCATTTCGAAACAATTATCAACACATCAAACAACTAATTCATCAACTAATCAAACTAGGATTCAAATAAATGAATAAAAATAGGCTATAATTCGAAGACTTACTTACAACTCTGTGCCGATTCGTACCAAAAATATTTGACTATGTTGTAAGCTGGCTCAGTGCATAAACTATTAAGAAAAAAGTGCTGAACCGAAATAGAGATCCTAAACGCTAACTGGTCCTTATCAGTTTTAATAAGCTAATAAGTTATAATAAGTTATCACGTCGTGCCTTTTAGATAAGCTACCTCTATAAATGAATTAATAAGCTACCCGCATAAAAGAACTAATAAGGTAAAAAGTTCACAAATAAGTTTTAATAAGCTACCTTTAAGATGAGCGACAAGAATAAGCACGGATCGAACACCAAATCAATCACGGATCGAACACCAAATCGATCACGAATCGAACACCAAATCGATCACGAATCGAACACCAAATCGATCACGAATCGAACACCATATCGATCACGAATCGAACACCAAATCGATCACGAATAGAACACCAAATCGATCACGAATCGAACACCAAATCGATCACGAATCGAACACCAAATCGATCACGATTTGAAGGCTGTTGTACTTTCCAGGGTACGATTTGAAGGCTCATTTTGGATGTGTGTGTTTTAGCTAAGGGTAAGATTGGAGAAATAGTGTTTGGGATAACGGTTTTATTATTATAAACTTTACTAAATCGTTATTAATTACTTTTACTTTTTTAAATCGTTATTAATTAAAAATATTTTTTATTTTCAATTTTACTTTTTTAATTTTGAAAAAAGAAGTAAGTAATTTTGTTTATTATTTTGGTTTTTATTTGTGTTTAATTTTATTTTTGAAAAGTAAGTTAAAATTTAGGATTGATTTTATAAAATTTTAAGAAAAATATGAAAAAAGTATATAAATTGGACCGGTCTTTGGTGGACCTTTTTTCTCGTATTTAATCGTCGGTCTGATTTGACTTAATTTTACCCAGTGTGTTTGGTACGGTCCAGTTTTTTGATATGTTTGCCTAAGACATGTACGTAAGACTGAACCTGATCGAACCAAATTGGACCGATAATCAAACATGAGCTAAAGTGTCGATCAAAGACCAACGAAAATCAAAACTGAACCTCAAAAATCAGATTGGGTTGAGAGCGATTTAGTCCAAAACCTCGAATCGAGAACTAAACCATATGTGTTTGGACTCTTTCAGTAGTTCGATCGATTTTGAGTAAGACCATACCGTATCAAACCGAAAATCATCTATTAAGTAAAGTGTGAACATGACTGAAATTGGTTAGGTCAAGTTCGAGCTCGAGGTGATTTATTTATTGGAGTCAGTCCGTGGTCCGAAATGTTTAACTCTAGCCAGTACTCTCTATGGATAGCGGGTACGTGAAAAAGACTTTTGCCCACACTTTTTATTAAGTGTAGGTGAAAGTTAGACTTTCGCTCACATTTTTTATATAGTGTAGGTGAAAGTTAGGCTTTCGCTCACACTTTTTATTAAGTGTAGGTGAAAGTTAGACTTTCTCTCACACTTTTTATTAAGTGTAGGTGAAAATTAGACTTTCGCTCACACTTTTTATTAAGTGTAGGTGAAACTTAGACTTTCGCTCACACTTTTTATTAAGTGTAGGTGAAAGTCAGACCTTCGCTCACACTTTTTTTAAGTGTAGGTGAAAGTTAGACTTTCGCTCACACTTTTTATTAAGTGTAGGTGAAACTTAGACTTTCGCTCACACTTTTTTTTAAGTGTAGGTGAAAGTTAGACTTTCGCTCACACTTTTTATTAAGTGTAGGTGAAAGTTAGACTTTCGCTCACACTTTTTATTAAGTGTGGGTGAAAGTTAGACTTTCGCTCACACTTCTTGAAAAATGTGGGTGAAAGTTAAACTTTTACTTATATTTTGGTTAAAAGTGTAAGTGAATATACACTTTTACTTACACTTATTTTTGTGTGTCATTAAAAAATGTGTCACTATATGCCCTTTTTCTTGTAGTGTGTAGTTAACTCGACTTGAAATTCCACAGGCCACAAATTCGTGTACGAAAATAGGCGCTAAGTTGTCGTTCCTGCCAGATGGTTCTTTTAACCGAGCAAACCAAGCTGGAGGAACATGGATTCAAGTGTGTTACTCTTGGGAGGTTTGGAGCCATTGGCGTTGTTTCTCTGGTGTCTTCGACCCTCATGATCGCCTGTTACCTAACAGCTCCTCCTCACTCATGGTAAGACACCATGTTTCAATTTTGTATCTTGCTTAGTTTTTTTTATAACAATCCATTTAAAATAAGGTTGCACAAACACAGTACCTTGATCAGTACCACAAACGTCCATAATATTGTTATACCTAAGATGATGCTTGTCCGATGAGTGTTTATATCTTATGTACGGATCATTAGTTGATTAACATTTAGCTAGCCATATGTTAGAATTCAAGAACCATCAAGTTTTAGCATCTCAAAATTCCAAGTACGAATTTAGTCACCCGACCAATGACACTATCAAATACATATAGGATTATATGTTTGCAATACGTGTCGATGTCTTGATAACAACTGATAATGATCATTGCATGTTTTTCAGGAGGAATAGGACACGACGCCAATTTAATCTTGGTTTCAACGGGTGTACTTAAAAGTCATTGTGATGGGAACACTCAGTGATGAGAATTTGTGGTTTAATCTGTAACCAAGTTACTAACTATTTGTCTGTTAAATTTTAGATCTATGCTTTAGGTTTAGTGGTTTCAACGGGTGCACTTAAAAGTCATTGTGATAACACTTAGTGATGAGAATTTGTGGTTTAATCTGTAACCAAGTTACCAACTATTTGTCTGTTAAATTTTAGATCTATGCTCTAGTTTTAGTGGTTCATTTGTGAGGTTTTATTGACAATATGGTATCGCCTAAGGTCTTGGGCATGCGGATTTTGCTGTCCTACTTTACCCATGTTTGGTGGTCACTTAAAGTTTCTATATCTGCGCATATTTAGTGTCAGTTAAATAGCATCGAATCAGCTTGCAAGCACTGATTTGCGATGTATTGATAAACTAAAAAGACGTTGCCCATGATATGTTTGACACATACAACATCCTGTTGTTAAACTGTCATTGGATTGTAGCCATGACTCGAATGTGACATAATCAAAACGACTTCTGAAAAACAATATTCTTCTTGCCAAGTAGACCAAACCAATACCATAATCTAATATCTCAAACCTTGGTGGCTGGCCAAGTAGACCACACCTATAGCAAAAGTTTGGCAATCGCTAATACTGGATGTGTACTCAAACCATAGCATTCTGAAGATTAACAACATGTACACAGAGGACGCATACTATTTATGATCACCTTTATTCTAATGTGCCTACTCCCGTTAGTGAAATAGTAAATATTATCAACCTCCAAAACATCACCTATCTCGAGACCGATGATTCCTCAGTTACTTAAAAGAGACCCTGGGACTGTTTTTGATAAAGCATGAAGGCAGTTTAATTTTACTTATATGTTTCAGGTATGCTTATAGTTGTTGATATTGGCAATAACTGAGAGCGTAAAACAAATACAACTCATGTGTATAAGGGTGCTGCTTAAGCACTATTGTTCATGGAAAAGGCAACAGCTAACTCACAAACCGATGCTGTAATTCAGAAAATTATACGCGAGGACCTTGCTGATTGCACTACTTTTAGCATTGATTTCAACTGTCACTGATTGGGTCGGGTGCGTGTCATTGACACAGGTGATTTCTAATCATTTTGTAGGTAGATACAAAAGTCAGGTCAGGTCAGTTTGGATTGCAGAGTTTTGGGTGGCAGACCGGTCAAGTTGACGCAAGATTGATCCCCTTTTTTTATCTGGATTGACACTTACACTCCGTATACAAAGGGATCCCAGCTCTATAGAAAGTAGCAAACAAGGAAGCAAAAAATACCAAACAAAATGATCAAGAACAGGCCCTTTCAATCAGTAACGTACCAGGTCACACCAGGCCTTCATCACAAGTTCAATAATGAACGCTCCATAATGACCTCTGCTGTCGGGTACAACCAACGCATCGAGATAATCCTCAAAAGTATAACAGCAATATACTTTAGAAAACTTAGCCATAAACTTAGCCAACATGTATGATACTTTTGGGTTCCCCAGCATTGGTGAGATAACGAGCGAATGTAGCTTATAGCTTTCTCCATAATCTTTATATCACGTTTAGACTTAGCAAGGCGTTGTTTAAGTATTAAATAATTCTGGGTTCCATATATGACCCCGTTTATATGTTTTGAACATTCAAAGAGATTTTTAGGGGCAGAGGCTTTTGGATTAACCCCGTTTTTTTGTTCAAAAAAAAAAAAAAAGATTAACCCCGTTTAAGTTTCAATCTTCAAAATGAACTTGTTGTCCACGTCTCATAGCAAATGAACAAATATGTGTCATCACCACGTTAATTCAAAACACAAATTGAATCCTTTTCTTAATTTTCTAAATTAACCCTAAACTTTTCTATAATTACCACTTTTTTATATATAAAAGCTTTATTAATTCAATATTTAACAAATATCTAACGAGTTCGTTGAAAAAATTACGAACAAAACGAGCCCAATATTGATATGTTTTTTACATACAAACAATTTTACAAAAAAAAAGTTAAAGTTTGATATAAAATTTGATGTTAAAATAAAACTTGACGTTTAACAAAATATTTTAGCTTTATGTTTAAACACAACTTCTTTTTATATAAAACTTAAAGTTTTAGCTTAAAAATTTTAACATATAAAATATGAAACGTAAACGTTTGAAATAAACACATAAACTTATATATGTACTAGGTACATCTTTATCGTCGTGCTTAGCACGGCCCCAGAAATTTCAACATCCGCTTTTTATCGTTGAGCAAATGGTATAAAGAAATTGGGATTTTGAGCTCGGCACTGAAAGTATATAAGATATATAAGATGCATTACCCTGAGGTTTTAGGTTGCATCATAAGCGTAGATTTAAATGGTGCTTTAAAGTTATTATTTATAAAAGAAACACCATGATCTTCGGCTATAATACATGTCACAACCCAATAGAAAAAACTTGAAATAATAGGTAAATACATTGCTTTTTAGCAAGTTACTTTTCTTTTGTCCAAATAACATAACATGGTAGTGGCTTATGAGTTATGAAATTTTGAAATTGAGTAATTGGTTATATATTTTGATATACTTGACTTCTTTTAAGAAAATAGATCAAGTAAAATACATGTACATGATGTGATCTCTTAATGATAATAAAGTCAATAACAATTACCACAACACCATACTTCTTCTCGTACTATTTTCTTCACTCCAACACGTCTCTTAAACTTAAGTTATAATTTGAGAGGACAATAGCTCCCACTCCTCCCATTCCGTACAGTTTAATATACAAGCATGCACCATGCTTCATCTTTTTTCTTTTACAGTAACATATTTCTTTTGTCATATATTCAATATATAATTTTGTGTTGTGTACTTAGAGTTTTGAAGTTAATCTAGAATTTACAAGTTCAACATTTACAAATTATCAATATTAATTTACAAAAACTGCCATCAAGAATATCACATATTATTTGCAAGAATTGTAAATATTAAAATTTTAATTACACATTGTACTATAGTACATTATTAAATACCTTGAACTAGAATAATACAATGCATATACATTAACAAAGACTACCAATGTCTGATATATATGGCAACAAAGTCATAAGAAGTCACGTGGGTACAACCTGTGATAACAAATTGATTTCTAGAAGCCTAGGCAAATTGCTCAAGTTATCAATAAATTGGTTTCTAGAAGCATAGGCAAATTGCTCAATTTGGATAACTGATATGAATCAGCTATTACTGTGTCACATGGAAATCAGAATATATTCTATTCTTGCCGGATGAACAGACTGAAGCATTCATTCCCTATAAATAGGAAGCTGGTAAGTCATCGAAACACACACCAAAGATAATTATCTCTCTCTATCTCTCACTTTATAAAAATACATTTCACACATTCATGAGGAAACAAGAATCTGACTTGATCGTCGAAGCTTAATCCCGAGGCAAAGCCTCGGGGTAAGTTCTAACACGGTCTTTCTTTGTTGAGTGATACAGGTAGACAGACTCACTTTTTCGATCTCAACGACTCCCCTCACGGACCTGCTATTTTTTGTATCATCAATTGGCGCCGTCCGTGGGACCCCGAACATAAAACCACACTTAGAACCCATAACCTTATGACAGGAGAAATCACGTTCACTCTACCAACAGACGCATTTGGAGATGATCCCAATGGATCTGATCCCAAAGAACCACCAGTAGGCACAAACATACCCAACCCTATTCCCGAAAATCATACACGTGATCATACTCCAGAAAATATGTCTGAAAATGCCTCTAGGGACCCTGTCATGCAGTTCGTAGTACAAAACTACGAACAAATCAATGCTATGTATTCAGCTTTTTCCTCAAAAAGAAAAGAAGCCAATCCCACATCGATCATAGAAAATGATGGTCACCTGGTCCTGGAGCCATGGCATTCAGACTCCGGAGGCCACCTTGTAGGAGATGTTCCTGAAGACACTACCTTATCCGGTAAACCAACCAAAAAGAATCAGTTCACTACCGAAAACCCGGATAGGCCCTCTAAACACAAACATGGGAGCAACACAGCCTTCTATAATGAACCATTCACATTCGTGGAAACTGAAAGAGACGTACGCGATTTAGTGACGTCCCCTTTCACAGCTCGAATAAGAGATTACGACATGCCGGACGGGCTCAAGGTGCCAATGAATCTAAAGACATATGATGGCATGTCCGACTCTGATGATCATCTTGCAGTATTCATGGGCACGATGGATGTTCATAAACTTCAAGAACCTGCATGGTGTCGTTTCGTCCATATTACCTTATGTGGAGCTGCTAGATTTTGGTACAACAACCTACCATCCGGAAGTATAAATAGCTTTCACGAGCTAAGAGAAAAATTTCGAACAAATTTCCTACAACAAAGAAAATTCCAAAAAACCCAGGCAGAAATCCTAGGGATTCGACAACGGTCAGATGAATCACTTAGGGATTACCTAAGCCGGTTTGGAAAGGAAACTCTACACATGACTGACCGCTCAGATGGAATGATGACAGGAGCGTTCATCAGCGGATTACGTCCAGGAAGGCTTTTAAAAGATTTGATTGCTTGACCACCCAAATCCATGGAGGATTTATTCATACAAGCACAAAACTTCATAAGAGCCGATGAAGCAAACATAGAGAATCGGTTGCGCGACTCAAGGTGGGCTGACAACCGACGTGGCCAAAGCTATCGAGACAACTCAAGAAGATCTGACAAACATGTCACTCGTCATAACGGAAGATCCGGCGAACGCCCCAGCACGCATAGACCCACTTTTACACCTCTAATCAAATCACCCGCTGAGATACATGCAACCTCCGAAGGAAAGTCTTTTCTCCGGCCTCCATCACGAATGCTTGCCCCTGCCCACCACCGAGATCGCACAAGGTATTGCGAGTTTCATAATGACCATGGCCATGACACGAATGATTGTATTGACTTGAGAAAAGAAATTGATATGTGCATTAGAAATGGTCGTTTGAGCCATCTCGCGAAGGGTGCAAGAACCCAAAATAATAGCCAGAACGCAACTCCTTCTAGTACCACTGAAAAAGGGAAGGATCAAGTTGATTAAAAGCAAAAGATTGCCGAGAAGAAGTCAATAAACGAAGTATTGATGACGAGTGAACAATGGTCCCCACCTTGCCCAGAACCAAGAAAGCCACAACAAAATACTAACATCACATTCTCAAGCGACGACCCGATCCTAGAATATTGTAACGGTGACAACCCGCTCATCATCAAAGCCGAAATTGGAGGATGCATGATACACCGCATCTTTATGGACGGAGGAAGTTCAACAGAAATAATGTACGAAAATTGCTTCCAACAGCTAAGTAGTGAGGTGAAGGCGTCAATTCGAGCACCAACATCACCGTTAGTAGGTTTTGCAGGCCAAGTATCGTGGCCGCTCGGAATCATAACGACCCTGCTTACCCTTTTTGATTATAATGGAAAAGGTAGTAAAACAATCATGACAGAATTCATGATTGTCTGAGCTCCATCACCTTACAACGTGATATTGGGTCGGCCAGGAATGAGGCAGCTTGGAGCAATCGCTTCTACAATCTACTCACTTATGAAATTCCCCATCCAGTCAGGTGTCGCCATCATTCGCGGAGACATACTTCGCAAGATTGAGTGTGTCCAGAACTCTCGTAAAAGGGCACGTGAAACTGATCCATAAGCAATCCCAGAGACACAAGAAAAGAACACTAAAAGGGAGACCGTGGTAATAAACACTTCATACCCAGATCAACCAGTCGCAATCGGTGTTGGATTATCACCCCGATCTAAGCAAGAACTACGAAGAATATTAGGTGAGAATCTGGATATTTTTGCGTGGTCTCCTTCTGACATGACCGGGATACCAAGGGAACTCGCTGAACATAAGCTAAACATACACCTTCGCACCTTCCCGATCCGGTAGAAAAAAACGGGTGTTAGCTAAAGAGCGAAATGAAGCAATCGCTCAAGAGGTCGCTAAGTTGGTGGAGGAAATAATACACAAAGAGGTGTACTTTCCTCGATGGGTTGCTAACCCAGTGATGGTTCGAAAAAGCGATGGAACTTGGCGCATGTGCATCAACTTCACAAGCTTAAATAAGGCTTGCACGAAAGATAGCTATTCGCTACCCGAGATTGACCAGAAGATCGAATCCTTGGATGGATTTAGATTTAAATGTTTCCTAGATGCATACAAGGGGTACCACCAAATACGTATGGCATAAGAAGATGAAGAGAAAACAGCATTCTACACGGAGCATGGAACATTCTTCTACGAAAAAATGCCTTTCGGGCTTAAAAATGCTGGCGCAACTTACCAGCGGTTGGTGGATAAGGCATTTTCGAACCAACTTGGCCGAAACATCGAAATATATATGGACGGTATGGTTATTAAGAGCAGAAGTGAAGGAAACCTCATGCAAGATATTGAAGAAACCTTCAACACCTTACGGCGCATTCATATGAAGCTAAACCCAAAGAAATGTGTGGTTGGTGTCGAAACAGGCCAGTTTTTGGGGCATATGATTACCAAAAAAAGGATCGAAGCCAATCCAGAGAAAATCAAAGCCGTCGTTGACATGATATCTCCTCGAACGGTACGGGAAGTACAAAGCCACAATAGTAATTTAGTCGCGCTCGGTCGTTTCCTAGCTAGATCTGCCGAAAAAGCATTACCATTTTTTAAGACATTGAAGGGGTGCATAGACAAGAAGGAATTCTGATGGAATCAGGAAGCAGAAAGAGCATTTCAAGAAATCAAGCTACACTTACAATCCCTCCCCGCTTTAGTTGTACCGACAACCGGGGAAACGCTAACACTATACCTAGCCGTGTCTCATGAAACGATCAACTCGATACTCATGGCGGAAAGAAATAATGTGCGAATGCCAATCTACTTTGTTAGCAAAGCATTGTAGGGACCAGAAGTGAACTACCCACTACTTGAAAAGTTAGCTCTCGCACTCGTTCATACTACGCGCCGACTACGCTGATACTTTCAGGCACATAAGATATGCGTACTTACTGACCAGCCCATTCGCCAAATACAACTAAAGCCAGCAAACTCGAGCAGGCTGGCCAAGTGGGCTATAGAGCTAGGAGAGCATGATATTATATACAAACCCAGATCGGCGATCAAAGGGCAAATAATTGCAGACTTCCTAGCCGAATGTCCAAATAACACTTCCTCTTTGCAGGAAAAAGAAACTTCAAAATCTTTTTTCAAATCTCAACATAAAACGCCAATATGGAAGTTATATAACGACGGAGCATCTAGAAGTGATGGTTCTGGGGCAGGTCTCATTTTAACCGACCCCGATGGAAAAGAAATCACTTATTACCTTCGATTTGATTTCCTCACTTCTAACAACGAAGCTGAGTATGAGGCCCTAATCGCAGGTTTAGAGTTAGCCACGATGTTGGATGTTCGCCACTTGTAGGTTTTTACTGATTCACTGCTAGTAACCAACCACGTCAAAGGGATGTATGAAGCACGTGAAGAATCAATGAGACGATACCTCGGCAAGGTCCAAATTTTGCAAGAAGGCTTCAAAAGTTTCTCAATCACACAGATATCTCGCTCAAAAAACAAACGTGCTGATGCTCTTAGTAAACTTGCCTCCTCATCCTTTTCACATCTTACCAAGAATGTCCTTATGGAAGTTATCCCCCATAAAAGCATTGAAGCCCTTGCCACTAACACCATTGAAGATGATGGAGAGACCTGGATGACTCCCATCATCGAGTACCTCCAAGATGGAAAACTACCCGAAGACCCAAATTCTGCAAGGAAAGTAAGAATTAAAGCACCTCAGTACTCAATGAAGCAAGGTGTTTTATATAGGAAAGGTTACTCAGCCCCATGGTTGCGTTGTGTTGGTCCGAACCAAGCACGTTATGTCCTTCAAGAAGCACACTTTGGATCTTGCAGGGCCCATGCTGGAGCAAGGACAATCTCACAAAAAGTCGCAAGACTTGGATATTATTGGCCAACAATGTATCGCGATGCAACCCAAGTAGTAGATGAGTGTCGCAACTGCCAAGAGCACGCTCCCATCACACAACAGTTGCAGTCTGACCAGACAAGCATCTCAAGTCCATGGCCATTTTACCAATGGGGGATCGACTTGGTTGGACCTTGTCCGGAGGCCCCGGGACACGTAAAACTTTTAATCCTAGCAATTGATTATTTCACAAAATGGGTGGAAGCTGAACCACTTGCCATAATTACTGGGAAGAACATATTGAAGTTCGTGTGGAGAAACATCGTGTGCTGATTCGGTATTTCGGGTGTCATTATCAGCGATAACGAAAAACAGTTTACAAACAACCCATTCCGCGATTGGTGCAACGAACTCAACATCAAGCAGAAGTTCACATCAGTAGCACACCCCCAGGAAAACGGCCAAACGGAGGTAACGAACAGGATCCTGCTCCAAGGCCTAAAAACACGATTAGGGAAGGCAAAAGGTCAATGGGTGGAAGAATTGCCTAACGTATTATGCCTACAAGCTTTTGCAGGCTCTCTGAGATGCAGATCTTGGACATGTCATTTATAATATATTTGGAACCATACTAATATGCATCGGTAACTTGAAAGGCGTGGCCAAGAGAAAAACCAAGACTCATACATTGGATTCAACACCGTTCAACTAGAACGTAGCTTTACATCAGTCGAGTTACATATATGTATCAAGCATTGTTGCTATGGCAAGCAAGGTTATCCAAATACATAAGTACTTTTGGTATGATAACTAGCCTTGATCTTTCTAGAAATATGTTGAGGGGAGAAATTCCAAGTGAAATAAGCCATCTTATAGGACTTGTTGCTTTAAACATTCCAAGGAACAACTTAACCGGGCACATTCCTCAAGATATAGGAAAACTAAAATGGTTTGATTTCCTTAGATGAAACCATCAGGTAGGTAGCATTTCAACAAGCCTTTCACGGTTGGCAATCTCGGTGTGCTAGACCTTTCCTTCAACAACTTGTTAGGTAGGATACCAAGTAACACTTGGTTACAAAGCTTTTGTGCTTCATCATATGAAAGCAACCCTGTACTTTGTGGGCTTCCACTTCCTAATGTATGCCCAGAAGATATCGTCCCTCAAAACCCACAAACTAGGCTAGGAACCAATGTCGTTGGAGACCCAGATAGGCTTATAACTCGAGGCTTTTTCATTAGTCTTTCCATCGGATCAGTCTTTGGATTTTGGGGAGTTTGTGGTGCTTTCGTTGTCAGTGATGCATAATAGTTCTTCTCTTCCAATTCATTGGAGTCCCTGTACATTTTACAAAAATGACCTCTGAGAGTAAAATATAAAGCATAAGTTGTAATTAAATAACTAAGTTTTTATACTCACGTCAATTCTTTCACTCATCAAACTCAAAAATAAGATTTAGAACTCGTATCTAAATATGTTTAGAAGAACTAAATTTTTTTCACTGTCTTTTAAGAGCTTCCTTAAAACTTAAGGGTGCGTTTAGTTGGAAAACATTTTCCATCATTTTCTATTTTCTATTTTGTAGCAAAAGAAAAGGGATTTCTTTTTCCACAAAACACTTAAAAATTTTAAAAACGCGTTTAGTTGGAGAAATTTGTGTTTTCTATTTTCCAAAACTATAAAGGAAATAAAGGGGAAATGAATTTTCTATATCTAAAGGAAAACTTAGAAAACAAAAAAAAGAAGTTTTTTGTTTTGTGTGAAAAAGGGTAAAACAACGATTTTGCATTTTCAGAAAATATTTCTAGAAAACAATAATTTGAACGCGTTTTCTGTTTTCCTTGTTTTCTAGAAAACATTTTGTAGAAAACAGAGTGTTCTCCATACAACTAAACGCACCCTAAGCATTTTTTTCTTTTATATACCAAAAGAACTCCTAGGCTATGTTTGGCAAGAGCTTTTATAAAGCTTTCTTAGAGCTGTTAGCTTTTTTGTTAAAAAATAATCTAATAGCTCTGTTTGGCACAACAATTTTTAAGAGCTGTTAGCTTTTTATTTTCACCAAGTAGCTCTTAAATAAAAAGTTGTCTGATACAGCTTTTTAAATTGTCAAGAGCTGTTAAAGCTGTAGATTACTGATATACCCTCCAACCATATTATAATTTATTTAAATATGTCTCCGTGGACCGCTCGTCGGGCCTGATAGGTGGTGGTATCACACCCTTCTCAAAGGAACCGTACGTGAGACTCAGTTAAAGAATGCGCCAACCGCCATGAATAGTACAGAAGTTATACTATATGAGGATCCTACGCTTAGCGATATGAACTTTATCATGGATGATACATTTACTTGACTTTTACAATTTAATTTTTACAGTTAACAGCTAATATACCAAACACTTCTATTAAAAATAGAGCTTTTTAATAAACAGCTTACAACTAACAGCTTATAGTTAACAATTTACAGTTAACAGCTTACAGCTAACTTTACCAAACATAACCCTACTCTTTAATACACATAACATCATATCCAGATTAATCATAAACATGGATGGGCTTGTAAAAACCCAACCCAGCCCAACTCAACTCCATGGATGGGCCTGTATAACCCGACACAAGTCAGCTCAATATATATATGTTTTTTCTAGGGTTCGTACACTTAAAAACAAACATCTAACCTAAACCAAAACACAACAGCAGCCACCACCCACCACCCACCGAGACTAACCCACCACTAAAAGGTTTGTAGTTATTTTTGTAGATCTATATGTATTTTTTGCAGATCTGGGTTTTTTTAACCGGTTTAACATGTTTTTTTCAGGCGATGTTGATTAAAGCTGCAATAATTGGTGTTGTTGATGTTTTCTTAGATACGAAATTTCGTGCTTGGCTTTACACCCAGATTCCTCTGTTTAAAATTGGTGAGAGGTATAACTTTTATTCATCTGGCTTGGGTCTAAGGTGGAACTTGGGAAGACTATTGTGACTCGTGTGCTGAGGTTGGACATGGTGCCGGTGAAATTCCCATTTTAAGCCTCTTGTGATGCTGTGAGTTACCATCTTTTTTTATTATTGTGTTTCTAACATTTGCCAAGTTAGAATGTTCATTTCTAGGATGTACCTAAGGTTTAGTCATTTCAAGCCTTTTTGTAGTTACTTTTTAAAGTTTTTTTAAGATCTATATATGTATTTTGTGTCGATCTGTTTTTTTAACCGATTTAACTGTTTTTTCAGGCGATAAAAGTTGAAATAATTGGGCTTCTTGATGTTTTCTTAGAGACCCATTCGGTATTGTCTTTAGACCCACGTTCCTCTGTTTAAAATAGGCGAGCCATCACCTCACTCTGTCCATTAAACCTTGTGATAAACCCTCACATCATAAAACAACTAAATCCCCTTGTTTAAAACACTTCAGGGTAATACTATCCTATTTTTCTCTTATATTAAACCAAACAGCACCGAGACATGCTACATAGAGAACAAAGCCACGGCCGTACCCATTTTCTTCTTCCTCAACAGCGCCGAGACATGCTCCAGAGAGAACAAAGAGAAGAAATACTATGGACACCATGTGGATCTTCAATAACTGAAAACCAACAATCCTTTTTAATCTATAACCTGCTGATATTATTTGATGCTTTCGAATGTATATGATAATGTTTTTAAATACACTTCAGAAGGATTTCGACCCATTTGATGGATTTCCTGTATAGTTCAAGTCATTTAGCTTATCCAATAAATTGACCCATATGTAGGTCAATGGGTTAAAATTTTCACCTTTTGTCTCTTAACTTTGATCTAGTAAATATCTCATGACTGATTATGTAAGTTGCAATTGTTATAAAAGCACTTGCAAACACCCCATAGCAACAGATTTTTGATGGCTGCATGTGATCAATGATTCTAGCTATTTTGTATGCGCCATGACCATTCATGAGACTATGTGGTCAACTTACTGTTTGATTTTCTTCTGACACCATCAGGCAAGTTTCTTTATCAAAGAAAAGGCACTTTTGACCCAAATTTTGGTTTGTTGTTCTTTTGGCTTGATGCTAGTTTTGATGTTACTGGGTTTTTTTGGTTTGAAATTTTGAATCCATTGTTTTTGGTTGGTGTCATTGTAGCTATGGAGACCATAGTTCTGGAAATAGAAAACGGAAATAACCAGATTAAAAATATGCTACTTTATGAAGATCAAGTACGTCCATTCAGTGGCGGAACTAGGAAATTAGAATGTGGGGGGCAAAAATTTTTTTGGCCAATTGCAAGGTGAAAAAGACATGAATCGGAATGAAAAATCGAGTATTCTTTCTTAAAAATGAAGAATTTATAAGTTTTGGAGTGTTAAAAGTTGGACTTTAGTGTGTGAGTGGGGGGCATTTTGAGTTTCGAGTGGGGGGCAATATTAAAAAACGCTTAAAATTACACTAAAATCTCATCGTATCGGGCTAGCAATGGGGGGCGCTGCCCCCCCAAAGCTACTACATGCATCCGCCCCTGCGTCCATTGGTTCAAGAATGGTAGTTTTTATTTGCATCGAGGTCCAACATGGATTTGTATGCACACCTCCAACTCCAAGTGGTTCCTGCAATTATAGTACAGGGTCAAAACCGCCAGGCATGTAAAAAGGGGTAATGGACTAATGGTACAGGGTCAAAATGGGTAACTATGACGTGTTATTCATTATTCAACATTAACGCCATGAACTCATCTCCTAATTGAAATGAAGATGCCATCATTCTCTAAACAAGAATTGACAGCATTATTCTGTTACAACTACTTCTATAGCTGATTTCATTGAATTAGACGTTTAATTGAGTATGGAATGGTCATATAGGGAATTTGGGAAGTGCTAGGAATGGTAATGTAATGAAACGGTGAAAAGGGCCTTGGATGGTGAGTAGCAAACCTTTACTTGTTCAAAATGGGACCCTGATGGATGTTCCGATGAAATTTACTGCAGAAAATCTGCAGAAAATAATTCTTAGAAAATTTCTTGTTTTGGCCCGTTCATGCCCAAAAATCCGTTTTGGCACAAAACATGCCATACATCAACATATAAGAACTGTAAATGGTGCATAATATTTGTTTAGACTCGTAGATGAGCAAAATGGGTTATAATGGGTAAGAATGGCACTACGCCCAACACCCCTTTAACTTATGAACATAACCCGAACTAGTTTTAAACTATATAATTCTGTGTTTAAACAACCATAACCAGAAAGACATGTCTATAGAGTGTTTCTTGGTACAATAGAGGGCAAGGATAGCTTGGTTACCCACGAGCTGCACCAAAAGCTAATATGAGACCTTCTTACCATTAGTGAGATAACATATACTCGATAAACATGGAAATGATACTAGATGTTGCTTCGTAAGAGACATTCCTCACATAGCTAACTCAGTGCTTACAACACCTCTTATTCTCGACGGGAATGTATTCTTACATCCTAATTATAAACTAGAGGGGTCTAAACACTTCACCATCATGCTTAAGTGAATTTTTGCCAATTACTTGCTAGGCGTTCACCAAGGACGCCGTGAACCCTTATTGGTTCAACATAGCTAAAAATACTCTTTTCGTCCATATAGGACCTCTAGTTCAATTTCAGGAACTCTTTAATATCTATATTTCATAACTAACGAGCCATGTGAATATACTAATTATCCACATACGTCGTCTAAGTCCCGCTTCGGGACATATGGTACCTTAAAGGCTCGATTTATCCACTAAGGACGTCTAAGTCCCACTTTGGAACAAGTGATCAAATAATGTCACATATCGCCCACTTAAGACGTCTATTCCCATTTTTGGCAGGGTCGTAGTGCATATAATATCATGCAAGTCATCCACCGAGGATGTCTAGTTTCATTATGGGAACATAATTATATCTATTCTTCCATGTCGCCCACTAAGAACGTTAAACAAGCGATTATATGCCGTTTTAGCTAAAAACATGCTACTAGGACCACATGGGCCGTTACAGGCTGTTTTGACCCGTTTACACTAATTCACATATGAGCATATCATGTAAACTAAAGCATTAGAACTCACAATATGCAGTTGGAGTAACATACTCGTATCATGAAAGTTAACAGCATGTTTTAAACCAGCAGATGGAGTTGTTGAAGGATAAGTTGACTTTACTAAAGTCAAATGTGAAATTGTATGATAAGGTTTTGTTACTTGTTATGTTATAGTCGCACCAATTACCATTACATTAAACTCTCCATATTCATCACATCAAAAACAACGATGACCCAAACGTTGGCTAGATCTTTCACGACTTACTCGTACTATCTAGCACCAATGTTTGGGTCAAACTAAACCACACTCACATAAAATCATGGTTACAAATTACATCTCCCAACCAGACTTTTTTTCCGCTAGTTTTGTTACAGTTTTGTGGCCAGATTATTGAATTGAATCATCCACAAGCTAACAACTTGTTTGACATCCACAAAAACTGTCACTTTATAACTACAAAGTTCAAGTTTCACAGTTTATGATTGCTTTATCAAGATCAGTCCTGAAACTGGCTTATGTTCAAGTTTCAGTTCTTTTTATAAGCTTTTATTTTTTGTTATCCTTTTCTATAAGCTTATTTTTTCTTATTAAGAGGTCAACACTTCAGATCTCGATATTGCAACACAGGCATAGAGCTGGTCAACTGAGTTGCGCCTTTTGCTTTTAACTACCATAATACCTCGATTTAAGAAGCTCGGCCAATAGCCCAATACTAATACGGATATCTAGTGAGCGGACTGCTTGGAATAACAGGGATATATATTCCCACCAAGTGCTGGTTTGCAGGTGATACTTACAGATGGTCAACATTACTAGTTACAATCTGTAACCCGTGATATCCAGGGTAGACTCTTACATGACTCCTGCAGCTAGACAATATATTTAGTACATTACAGCAAAACTTATGCATAAGGGGGGTTTACATATCCAAATAACCGAATATATCTTTTACTGACTCGCAAAAAGATATTTGTACTTGCTGTTCACAAATTATATGTAACTCATTAACATTAGCAGTCATTGATGCTGGAAACTACGATAAATAAGTAAATAACAGAAACATTGCTATAAAGATGTCATATGTATGTATGTAGTAACCCAAACTAAACTGAACAATAAAGACCGAACGTGATAGCTGCAGCTTTATCCTAACATCTTGCAAACCTTCTCCACTATCAATGAATGATAAAATTTCACTCATCAAGCAAAAGTAGTGTTTCCATGTACGACCACGCAGAAAACGAATGACACTCTCCACTAATCCCAACACTATTAATACGTCCAGAAGAGGGTTCATAAACTTCAATTTGAGACACTTCTAACCCATCATCATCCGTTGTTTTGATTACAGCTTCACCATTGTTCCGAAACCCCAATACTTCATTCAATCTACCACCAACCTTAAAAGTATATATCTTTGTAAACGGTTTGTTAACACCATCCTTCCTAATCCACACACCACAAAACCACATCTGTTGACCCTCTTTATTATACTCTTTAGTATACTCGATCAAACCAAGTGACTCATTCACCTTCGCCAAACATAATCCATCATTATATGACAATATCCCCGGAATACACACTTCACCAAACTTCTCAGTTTTCAAATCAAACGAAATAATTGAAAAACTACGACGACCACTAAGCCAATAAATAAGCCCATCTATACAAACAGGAGGGTCCTCCAACTCACACGGTTTAAAAGGTGCACCGGTATACACAGTTTTCCAAACCCGTGAACTTAATGTAAAGACCTGGACCTCCCAACATATACTCGGGGGTAAAAGAATATTATTGATCTTAACAAGCTTGATGTCATTAGTTTCAGGACAAACCCCAAAACCAATGCTATGATAATATACCGACTTGGTAACATTAGGGATAGGAATACCAACCGATTTTCTAATAAAAGGATTCCATATAACAACCATATGAGTTTCTGTATCGTTGTAAAAGTCATAATAATATAATAGACCGTTAACGGAACCAAGTATATAACTATGTCTTGGTAAGTTACGAGGCTCCGGAGCGGTTAGATGAAATTTTTGTCTGGGGAAGGTATCGTCATCGATAATCGAGGTATATGTCTGGACAAAATCTATCTTGTACTGTAAAAGTAAATGATGCCGAGGGTTAGGGTGATTAATGTGGTAGGTTTTTATAAATTCTGGACAGTCGATAAAAGACTTCCATTGTTTCGAAACACATCGGAATTGAACAAGTGATTTGACAGGAAGGCTTTTGATGATTTCTGATTGGATATCAAAAGGTATGTGATCTGACATTCTTCTGATTTTGAGAAAACTTTTTTTAGGGTTTGTAATTTTGGGATTTTAATTTTGTGATGAGTGTGTGTGGGGTTAGGACTGTTAGTGACTTAACTTGGGCGACTGGGCTTGGGCGACTGGGCTTGGGCTATATTGTATAATAAACCCGAAAATAAAAACATGGAAGTGCAACATATTGAATTATTGAAACGAGATAGAAAGAGCCTGGGCGTTGCGGCGTGGGTTCTAAATTTGTTTTTCCGGTAAATTATGCAGAAAGTTTTTATACGCCTAGTTAAGGTAGTCTGGGTACACATATTGTTTACGAATAAAGGTAGCGTATGTCAATCATATAGGCCTATAGTTATTTCATTACAGTCTTACTAATAATAGTAGTATAAAAGGTAAGTTGGTGAAAAGTACAGGTGTTTTGTTCAATTTTAGTGCTTCAGTTTCTTGACGAATCCAGTCGTGCCGTGTTGTGCATCTTTTTCAAAGAGAGCTTTTTTGGGTCGATGTCTTTAATAAATTGCTTTCTGAAATTCTGTATATTCTTTTTGTGTAGAGGTTCGGTTGGTGGCGTCGATTGCTCGGCTGTTCTTTTGCTTTGGATTTATGTGTCTGAACTACTAACTGTTGCCATGATTTTGCATTGCCTTATGGCAAAACATTTAGAAACAATATGGTGCTTATATGTGTATTTGTAACATGTATGACATCAAGGTAATTGCATTCATGGATGGGCTTGTATACCCAACTCAACTCCTTGTATATTGGTCTTTATAACCCAACATTACAAGTCCACTCCAAATATATATTTGTCTAATAGAGTAATAAACATGGATGGGCTTGTATAAAAACCTAGCCCAACTCAAATTCATACATATCTGTCTTTTTAGGGTTTGCCAACATAAAAAAAACACACATAATCACCTGAACCAAAACACCACAGCAGCCTCCACCCATTACTAAAAGGTTTGTAGTTATTTTTGTAGATCTATATCCATTTTGTGCAGATCTGACTTTTTTTTAACCGATTTAACTGTTTTTTTAGGTGATGTTGATCAAAGCTGAAACAATTGGTCTTGTTGATGTTTTCTTAGAGACGAAATTTCGTTGATGACTTTACACCCAGATTCTTCTGTTTAAAATACTCGAAAAGGTATAACTTCTAATGTGAAGTTGAAGACAACAGTGATGAATGAAGGCAAGGGAGAGTGTTTTTTCCGCTCGTTCGTTCATCAGTTTTTCAATGATCCCGAGTTGCATCCGTTTGTTCGTTTTGTAACCATACAATTCGTAAGCCCTCTCTTTGTTTTCTTTATATGTTAAATCCTACGGTACTGTAATACTAAATTTATTGTATTATTCTTGCAGATGAGAGACAATCCTCATCATTTGTATGGTGTTGACTTTGCCTACCTGTTTATGCTTGGGAAATTCAAAGTGTATCTTGATTCCATGGCCAAAGTTCATGAGCCCGTCCACGAGATAATCATGCAAGGGGCGTGTGATGCCGTGAGTAAACTACATAATCATGTGTTTTATATATTTGGATTTTGGTTGTGATTTATAAAGCTTGGCCTAACGTATTCTAGGAAACATCCTGACACTTTGCATTTATTCTAATATAAATTTGCGTAGTATTATTTGGGATTCGTCCGATATACCCTGCCTTGACAAATGTTTGATTTATCCGTGCTACCGGGTTTTGAGCCTTGGTCCATGTCTAGTAGTAATTAATTAGGTGGATATCATGTTTTGTTTATCTATTAAATCGCGATCCCTCTGAGATCGTTACAGTATATACTCTGCTTATACTAGTTTGAATAGAGTTGGAATGATAGTTGTCGTGATGATGCCTGCAAAGTTGGTTTATTGTCTGCAGTTTGGGTGTTTTTTTTCCCTTCAATTGTTGTTTTCTTGGTTGTTTCGCTTGTATGTATTTTGTGCATCTGACTTTTTTTTAACTGATTTAACTGTTTTTCAGGTGATGATGATCAATGTTTAAATAATTGGTCTTGTTGATTTTTTCTTAGAGACGACCTTTCGTACTTGTTTTTATACCGAGATTCCTCTGTTTAACTCCCAAAAATGGCCCCATCTTCTACGAGATGAACATGCTTAGAAGACGCGGCCATTTGTGCATCTCAGGCAGGAACCATTTATATCCCTAACACCTAACTAAAGGTTGGTTCTGATTACTTTTTTTAATCTACTAAATTATTCTGATGACCTACCTGTATTTTGCTAACAAGTTGTTGGCATTTTGTATGGTTTATTTACAAATGTGTGCAAAAGTTATTACGCATAGCTTACTAGTAACTTTTATGCATTCCAGGGACCTGCTATTTTCTTCATTGAGCTCACATCAATGTCAAGAAGATCTAAACTCGATCTCCTTTCCGATCTGCTTTGTACCTTGATCACGCCATCCTGGAGTTTTGACAGCTGATCAAATTGCTCTCTTGGAAGAGAGGATATAACACCAATACTGGAAGGTGGTAAAGGAAATGCTGAAAAACCTTAGCATATGATTTATGGCATAAGGAGAGCTAGAGTGAAGATTAAAGTCTGATATTAGCTTATTTTGCCGCAATTCTTGTTTATTCTATACTTGTATGATATACAATATATATTATGAATTCGAGTACATATTCTTGTTTACACCGCATGCGACATGATAAATGCTTGAAGCTAATTGGTTCGGCTGATATTCAAGGTGGTCAAAATGATTGAAATCCCAACTTCTGATCACCTCCAATGGCTTAAACACTGTGAAATCATTTTAACATTCAGATAAGCCGCCAGAAGCCATGGGTACTCAAGAATGGCAGTTTTTCTTTGCATTGAGGTCCAGCATAGATTTGTATGCGTACCTCCAAGTGGTTCCTGTAATCATAGTTCACGATCAAAACAGCCAGGCAGGCAAAAATGGGTAATTATGGTTCAGGATTTAAACGGTCCAGTCAGTTAAAATGGGTAATGATACAGGGTCAAAACTGGTAAGCATGACCATATATTTTTTATTCAACATTTCATGCCATGACCTCATCTCCTAACTGGAATGAAGATGTCATTCAACATTATTTTGTCACAACTACTTCCTCTAAGCCGTACGCCCGTACAGTTCATTCTAACATCACTAATAACTATTCCATCGGTTTATATTTTCAATTTCTGCAAATTTAGTCATAGATATAGCAATCTGTATCTTTAGAGCCCCAATTCCATTGAACTAGACGTTTAATTAAGTAGTTAAGGTAGTTATCATGTCCACAAAGCGTCTGTAGTTTAAGCGTAGAAAAAAACTGCTGATGAAGTTTGGAGATTCAGCGTGTGATCTTATAGGGATATGAATGGAAAATGGAACTATGAATGGTCATAACGGGAATTTGGGAAGTGTTAGGAATGGTAATGGAGAGAATGTGAACGTTGATACAACTACTATACCTCCACTGTCGGTGATGTTTTTGATGAAATATTTGTAAATCCTTCTACAATCGCTTGGTGGGCACATATGCAAATGTGGTTCTGAAAGTATAAAAATACTAGATAACTGAAGGTGATGAGGAAGGAAGGGAAGTGGTTATTTTTTCACGAAGAGCTAATAGATTTAGGAAGTAAACAGTGGGAGTATACTTTATGTGGCTATCACTTAATAATGAACTGAGATACAATGTGAGGATAATCTGCGCTAAAAGAAGTTATACAACATGCCAATAATCCCTTTAGAAACACGGTCTGTTGCTCTGGCTAGTGGACTGGGAAGACCATTGATAATGGATGCAAACAAATAAGAGTTGAATACGTTCCAGTGGAGTATCCTTGGAAACCTGATATATGTGAGCACTGCTATGTGTTTCAGCATAAAAGTAACTATTGTAAGCAGGGGAATGGAAGAAACAGGCAGTGCACCAGAGTAATAAGCATCTGTCATACTAATAAGGAGAAAGAAGTTATAGGTCACACTGGATTCAAAAAATAACAAGACTGCCTCTCCTATATCTAGGGATAGACCAAATGCTCAGCACAAGCAACTTAATACAGCTATGAAGCTCCTAAGACACCTCCAACTGATGTGGCAAGTAACAAGACTACCTCTCGTATATCTAGGGATAGACCAGGGTGAACAGTGAAGAAGGACATAGTAAAGCAATGTAAAGGAGTGCGACCAAAACATAAGGAGAGTGCATAAGCATCTGTCATGAGTACATGGAAGATGCGATGGAGGATATGAATGGGACTGTTAAAACAATGGCTTCCAATGATGTGGAGGGTACTGTAGAAGATGTTTTATCGGAGTAAAATCGAAAACAAATGTTTAGAAAATAAGTATGTTCAAGGTGGCTACTTGGAATGTGAGAGGTATGAATCAAAAAACAAGACAGAATGAGGTAATAATTCTTAGAAAATTACCGCAAAAAATCTGCAGAAAATAATTCTTAGAAAAGTTCTCTTTTTGACCCGTTCATAACCAAAAATTCGTTTTTGACACAAACATGACATACATTATTAACATATAAGAATTGTACATGATGCATACTATTCGTTTAGACCTGTACGGTAAAATGGGTCATAATGGGTAAGAATGGCACTATGCCAAACACCCCTTTAACTTATAAACATAACCCGAACTAGGTTTAAACTTCACAATTCTACGATTAGACAACCATAACCCAAAATACGTGTCCATAAAGCGTTTCTTGGTACAAGAGAGGGTAAGGATTAGGTTGCTTACATACAAGCTCCACCAAAAGCTAATATGCAACCTTCTTACTCTTAGATGCAATGTCGCTTGTCTCACCTATAAACACGAATGAAGCAACGTAAGTAATAGATTAGTGACATAACATAGTATAAAACATGATACTGGATGTTGCTTCGTAAGAGACATTCCTCTCATAGCTAACTCGTTGCTTACAACACCTCTAATAATTCTCGACGAGAATGTATTTTTACATCATAATATAAACTAGGGGACTAAACGGTTCACCATAATGCTTAGGAGAATCACTTGCTAGTCGTCCACCAAGAACGTCGTGAACCCTTATTGGTACAACCCATAGCTAAAAATACTGTTGTCGTCCACATAGGACGTCTAAGTTCCATTTGAGGAACTTTTTATTATCATGTCATGCTATTCATCCACTAAGGATGTCTAAATCTATATTTCATAACTAACGAGCCATATGAATATACTAATTATCCACATAGGAAGTCTAAGTCCCGCTAAGGGACATATGGCAATTTAAAGGTTCGGTTTATCCACTAAGGACGTCTAAGTCCCACTTTGGAACATGTGATCATATAATGGCACATATCGCCCACTTAGGACGTGTATTCCCATCTTTGGCAGGGTCGTAATGCATATAATATTATGTGAATCAGCCACCGAGGATGTCTAGTTCCATTATCGGAACATAAGTATATCTATTCTTTCATGTCGTCCACTAAGAACGTTAAACAAGCGATTATATGCCGTTTTAGCAAAAAACAGGCTACTAGGATCACATGGGTCGTTACAGGCTGTTTTGACCCGTTTACACTAATTCACATATGAGCATATCATGTAAACAAAAGCATTAGAACTCACAATATGCAGTTGGAGTAACACCAATTACCATTACACCAAACACTCCATATTCATCACTTCAAAAACCACGATGACCCAAACGTTGGCTGGATCTTTCACGACTTACTCGTACTATCTAGCACCAATGTTTGGGTCAAACTAAACCACATTCACATAAATTCATGGTTACATATTACATCTCCCAACCAGACTTGCCTTTTTCCGCTAGTTTTGTTACTGTTTTGGGGCCTGATTATTGAATTGAATCATCCACAAGCTAGCAACTTGTTTGACATCCACAAAAACTGTCACTTTATAACTACAAAGCTCAAGTTTCGCAGTTTATGATTGCTTTATCAAGATCAGTCCTGAAACTGAATTCTGTTAAAGTTTCAGTTCTTCTTATATAAGCTTATTTTTTGTTATTAAGAGGTCAACACTTCATATCAAACTACTAGTATGTTTTTTACAAGGATATTGCAACACAGGCATAGAGCTGGTCGACTGAGTTGCGCCTTTTGATTTTAACTACCATAATACCTCGATTTAAGAAGCTCGACCAATAGCCCAATACTAATACGGATATCTAGTGAGCGGACTGCTTGGAATAACAGGGATATATATTCCCACCATGTGCTGGTTTGCAGGTGATACTTACAGATGGTCAACATTACTAGTTACAATCTGTAACCCGTGATATCCAGGGTAGACTCTTACATGACTCCTGCAGCTAGACAATATATTTAGTACATTACAGCTAAACTTATGCATAAGGGGGGTTTACATATCCAAATGACTGAATATGTCTCACCAGTGGCGGAGCCAAGAATTGTGATCACAGGGGGCGTCGGCGATAAGAAAGTTTTTCATTATCGTGAAACAAGTCGGGTCGGATACTAGGGTTGAATAAAGCGACGAAAATACTCTATATCGATTCAATTAGCACTTATTTATAGACTAAAAGTAACAAAAAACCTAAATATACCACGTAAAAGATTCTATTAAAGTGTTTCCCGTCAAATCTGATATCTTAGCAAAGTCACAAACATTTTTAAAAGTTAAGTATGATTTTTCTTGTAAAACCATGTCGTTAAAAATCATATCCATAAAGTAATGAGTTTTTCCTAAGAGCCCGAAAAACGATGGCTGATCACTTGGCTGTTAGCTCGTTGGCGTCAAACGGTTGTTGGCGCACCGCTCCGGTTTTTACGTCAAGCCTTCTCGGCATTCCCACTAGTTCGGCTGGTAGCATTTTTTATTTTATTTTTAATAAAATGGGTATTCGTTCGCCGATTGTATCTCTTTTTTACTTTTTAGCACCACTTTTTGGTTGGCTGACCACAACATTACAAAATGTGATGTCAAAAAATTATCGTGTCAAATCTACGTGATACTCATTTTTTCATTTTACATCATTTTTTGCCCTAACTATTCCCAATGCTCTAAAAATATGCCAACGCTATCCATTTTAAATCTATTTAGTGATAAGCCGAAACTTGTAAATTAGCCAATCAACAGTTACAAAACATTTCAAATCTATATATAAGCCGAAACTTGTAAATTTTTGCCAATTAAAAGTCACAAAACATTGTTAAAATAAACAAATATTAATATAGGTTGAATTGAGTTTGGAAATAAATCTGTTTTACATACTACGGAGTACTAGTATAGTTGTATAGGTTGAAAATAAAATATATAAAATATACAGTAATATAAGCATTAATGACTTTAAAGTCGCGTGATATACCACAACCCCATCACCCACCTATCCATTTCACCTTCTTTCTTTTTTGTCTAACATCTTCATACTCCAGTTTCTCCGCTGAACAATACAACAAGCAAAACTCTTTCCACATCAAAGAGCTTTATTTTTTTCGTGAGCTTCAAAGTGTCGAGGGCATTTTGACAATTTAATTGAGGGCACTAGTCTTATTTGACAGAAATTTCCTATGTATTTTGGGTATCTGCGGGAGCTTGGTTGGGGGCAACGCCCCCCACTACCTAACATATGGCTCCGCCCCTGTGTCTCACTAACTCGCAAAAAGATATTTGTACTTGATGTTCACAAATTATATATAACTCATTAACGCATACATGTTTTTAGTAACCAAACTAAACTGAATAACAAAGACCAAATGTGATAGCTACAGCTGTATCCTAACATCTTGCAAACCTTCTCCGCTATCAATGAATGATAATATTTGACTGATCAAGCAAAAGTAGTGTTTCCATGTACGACCATGCACTAAACGTATGGGACTCTCCACTAATCCCAACACTACTAATACGTCCAGACAAGGATTCATAAACTTCAATTTGAGACTCTTCTAACCTATCATCAACAACCCTTTCGATTACAACTTCACCATTCCGAAACCCCAATACTCTATTGAACCTACCAACCTTAAAAGTATATATCTTTGTAAACGGTTTATTAACACCATCTTTCCTAATCCACACGCCACAAAACCACATATGATGACCCTCTTTAATATTATACTCTTTAGTATACTCGAGCAAACCAAGCGTCGGATTCACCTTCACCACACCTAAGCCATCACTATATAACCGCGAAATACACACTTCACCAAACTTCTCAGTTTTTAAATCAAACGAAATAATTGAAGAACTACCACGAAAACTAAGCCAATAAATAAGCCCATCTATACAAACAGGAGGGTCCTCCAACTTGCACGGTTTAAAAGGTCCATCGGTATACACAGTTTTCCAAACCCGTGAACTTAATGTAAAGACTTGGACCTCCCAACATTCACTCGGGGTTAAAACAATATTGATCTTAACAAGCTTGACATCATTAGTTTCCGGACAAACCCCAAAACCAATATTACGAGAATATCCTGACTTGGTAACATTAGGGATGGGAACCGATTTTCTAATAAAAGGATTCCAGAGAACAAACATATCTTCGTACCAGCCATAAAAACATATCAACCCGTTAACGGAACCGAGTGTACGTATCTGTCTTAGTAAGTTATGAGGCTCGGGAGCAGTTAGAGGAAGTTTTTGTTTGGGGAAAGAATCGTCATCGGCTTTTGATGATTTCTGATTGTGCGTAGTGTGTGTTTGTTTAGGACTGTTTGGATTTATTGGATTTAACTTGGACCATTGGGTTTGGGCTTAAGGTTGGGTTTCATTGTATACCATTGTATGAAAAATAAAAACATGAAAGTGCAAAATATGAAATTTGGGATATTTACATATATATATATCCTTTTGATGGGGAGAGTTAAAATAAAAAGACTTTTCTTGGTGAGAAGGATAAGAAGGATTTTTAGCCAATCGTTTAAAATCAATGGATAAGATCAATCCATATTCCTAACTAACTAACTAACTAACTAACTAACCACCAAAAGACGATTTTAAAAAAGTCTTCAAAAAATTCTGAAAAAATTCCAAATTGTCGGATTTGTTGGTGCATAAAAAAGTTGTGAATAAACGTTTTTTAATTTTGAGTTTTTTACGTTTTTCTGATGCACAAAAAACAAAATTTGATGCACAAACACGTGAATTTTGGTGTACAAATTTTTTTTCATTCAAAAAATTTTCAAATTATTATAGTTTGATGCGGAATCATATTTTAAAGCAAAAAGTCAAAAGAAGTTGGGCATAAAAATGAATTCTTGATGCACAAAAAACCTAAAAAACGTAAAAGAAAACGTTTTTGTGCATCAAAATTCCGTTTTTGTGCATTAAAATTGCGTAAAAAACTTCAAATTAAAAAAACTTTTTTCACAAAAGTTTTTTGCACCAACATACTCGATCTAATGGTTAGTTAGTTAGTTAGTTTGTTAGGATTGTGATTTAATCTCATCCATTGATTTTAAATCAATGGCTGAAAATCCTTCTTATCCTTCTCACAAAAAAAAATCTTTTTATTTGATCTATCACCTCCTTTTGATATTCTTAATATCAATTTAGACATGGAGATGTGTCCAGGATTTTCTCGAATTGGGATTTGTCTAGTTACAATGGTATGTTGACTGGGAAGAACTTTGATAATGCATGCAATGACTGCTTCTATTTGTCATATTGGTAAATGGAAGATAGGTTTGCAAGAGTGTTAGTAGAAGTTGATGCATGCAACAAATGGATTTACGGATAAGGTAAAAGTAGTATACAGAGATGCAAACAAATAAGAGTTGTATATGTTCGAGCGGAGTATGGTTAGAAACCTGGTATATGTACGCACTACAATGTGTTTGGGCATAAAAGTAACTATTGTAAAAGGAAGAAACAGGCAGTGCACCAGAATGATAAGAAACAATGATATAGAAAAAATAAAAAGTGGACCAAATGCTCAACACAACCAACTTAATACAACGAATGAAGCTCCTAAGACACCTCCGAATGATGTGGTAGGTAACAAGACTGCCGCTCCTATATCTAGGGATAGACCATGGTGACAGTGAATAAGCACATACTAAAAGCAACGTAAAGGAGTGCTAACCATAACATAAGGAGATAGTGGATAAGTAGCTGTTCATGGATAAATGAGAATAGTGATGGTACTGAGGAGGAAGATGTGATGGAGGATATGAACGGGATTGCTAAAACAATAGCTTCCAAGGGTACTGTAGAAGATGTTTTATCAGAGTAAATTGGAAATGTGAGAGGTATGAATTGGAAATGTGCCCCTCGTGCCCCCTCCCTGCCTCCGCCTCTGACCATACCGATAAGGAGAAAGAAGTTAAACAAGCGATTATATGTGGTTTTAGCTAAAAACATGCTACTAGGACCACATGGGTCGTTACGGGCTGTTTTGACCCATTTACACTAATCACATATGAGCTTATATATCATGTAAACTAAAGCACTAGAACTCACAATATGCAGTTTGACTAACATACTCGTATCATGAAAGTTAACAGCATGTTTCAAACCAGCAGATGGAGTTGTTGAAGGATAAGTTGACTTTTATAAAATAAAAAATGAAGTTGTATGATAAGGTTTTGTTACTACTTGTTATGTGTTATATTTGTTTACATTATGTTATAGTTGACTTAAGTATGCAATGCATCATATTTTGTATCTGTTTGTGTTGTGTATTTGGTTTGCTTAGTAACACCAATTACCATTACACCAAACACTCCATTATTCATCACTTCAAAAACCACGCTGACCCAAACGTTGGCTAGATCTAGTAGTCTCATCTTTCACTACTCACTCGTCCATAAAGGTCCCGAACTTGGTCCAATGCACTACTGATCTATTGTGTTATTTGTATTTTAGTCGGAGTACAGGAGCATCTATTGTGTTATAGGTATTTTAGTAGGACATAGATTGTAGAGTACAAGAAAAGATGAACTTGCTTATTCAGAACATAAAAGGGAAAATAGAAACTATTTACAGATTTATATTCATGTGCAGACTCCATATCTGCATTGCCTGTCTATAGCAGAAGGAGAGGCGCAGTGAAGATTAACGACTCATATTAGCTTATTTTGCTGCTATTCTTGTTGTTTATTAGTATATGATATACAATAGAGATTTGAATTCGAGTACATATTCTTGTTTACACTGCATGCGACATGATAAACGCTTGAAGTTAGTCGGTTTGGCTGAAATTCAAGGTGGTTATAAGGATTGGAATCCCACCTTGATCAATATAGGACTGAGAATTAAAACTAAAACTATGCCTTTTTTTTCTCCAGTAGGATCAACTACCTTGTAAAACATGTACCATATTACTAGGTAAATCTACAATGTTTCTTGTGGTCATTCAAGTAGCAAAACTCACTGAACGCATTTTATGCATAGCCATTCTGGAAAACAATTAAAATACATGAAGTAAGAAATTAAGATAATAGAGCATCCACGAAACGTAACTAATAAAAACCATCGTTAGAAATCGTAAAAAGAAATTATGAACTCAAAACGCTCATCGACTCCCTCGGCATTTAAAGCCATAGAAAGCGAGACAAATTCTTGTTTCTTCCAAAGTTGACGCGCAACAGGGGGTATAGAGATGTGATCGACGAGAACCTATAAGCCAATTCTTTAGCTGGCTATCCAGGTTGGCCGTGAACTGGATTATACGCTCTTAGTGAAAGTTTATGGACTTTAAAATCGATAGTCGTGTGATAGGATCGAACTCGAGATCACGGGATTGCACACATTACGTGAAGAGTTAATTTATTTATTAAATATATTTATTATATTTATTAAATCAAACTGTAGCTAACGATCGTTAAGTAATTAAAAGTTAAGTTTTAAACGATCGTTATAGAATATTAAAGAAGCTAAAAGAAGGTGTCAGAAAGTTCTGGAAACCCCCTTTTAGCACATGTTATATCCGGCCTAAATAGAGGAGACAAGAGAGAAGGGAAAAGATTTTGTTGCTTTATCTTGTTTAACCTTGGAAGAGAAGTTTTCCAAGGTGTATATAAACAAACATAAAGCCTCATAATTTTTCACTCCATTCTCTCTTTTCTTTGCTCCTAACCGCCGGCCAAACACACCCTTATTAGGGTTCTTCTTTGATTTTCTATTAGCTATTTTAGATCTAGTCCTAGCCCCTCTCTAGGGTTGTTGGGTAGATCTTCCATAGACTTGGAAGGCTCGGTTCTGTTCGTGCTAGACTCACGATTAGCTCATCGTATCGCGTGTGTACAAGATCGTGGTGTGATCTTATTTTAGATTACATCCTGGTGGTGTTCGTGATCTATTTTTACCGGTGATCATTCTGCTAAGGAAAAGGTATGTAACCCTAGCCTTGATTAATTATAATTGTGTTATTTAAAGATCTTGTTAATCTGCTTCCGCTGTATGCTCTTTGATCTATGTTAGGGTTTTTATAATTGTTATGATGATCTTAAACCTTCAGTGGCATCGAGAGCCGTTTTAACATGATTATAATTATCAAGATCTAAAGTTTTTTTAACTAATAATGATTTGTGTTAAAAATTACATGTTGTTTTTTAGGTTTTATGAAAAATTAGGGTTTTGTTTTTTATTATTATTAAAATCGACTTATGTCGAATTTTTTATAAAAAAAAAAAAAAAATTTTTTTTGTAAACCCTAAAATTACATGGTAATTAACTTTAGATTTATGCATGAATTAATTGTTATGTCATGTGTGGTTACGATCCGTACTAGTTTTAATTGTTAAGAGAATATGGAAGATCCGTAATAAACATGCATGTTTTTACGGATCATATAATTTTGATTGCTATTTGATTCATTTGATTCAAAGTTTTAAAATTAGGGAAGACTTTTTATGTTCATAAAAACCCTAGATTTGATGTTCTTTGAATAAATTGTTTGCATGTGGCTATTTGATTTAGTTTTTTTTTGTACTACTTGTTTTCATGCGTTTTTTTTTTGTATGTTGTAAACAAGGGTAATTTTTTTTAAGAAAAATAATATGGACTAAATCTTATCAAAATTAATGAATTGTTTTGAGACCTAAATTACATATGATTTGTGTTGATTAGAATTGCAATAGCAACTTAACGGCCTACTCAATTTTGACAAACTATAAAGTGGGTATAACGCACCGCTGGTCAAGTACCCGGTTAAGGAAGGAGGTGCTATGCTTTTACGCTGACCAAATTCCCGGCTCGCCTGTGCGTCAAAATTGGAATTACCTACGGTTGTTATTGGTATAAATCTTTAAGGTTGTTTGGTTTAACCAATACCTCAACTTGAAAATATATGATGAACTTTTAGTCTCACCAAAAAGTTTACTAAACGTTTTATTAAACTTATGCTATGGAGATGTATGCATGCTTCTCCATACATGATTTTGACACCAAAATCTATACCCTAAAAATTTAAGTCATATGCCCTCTAATTGACGAACACTTGAAGTTACAATTGTCGTCATATAAGATATCGGGCGATGTTGTAATGGAGAGAAAACTTCATGACTGAATAAGATTGCACATGAAGGTTTTACGTTCTTTATATTAGTCGACTTAATTGAGTTACTCAGTGAGAACTGGAAACTTAAGGCATAAAGAAGGGATAAAACATGTTTACAATGCAAAAGTTTTTGCCAATGTAAATCCCTGACATATCTAGAAATTGCAATATGATTTGGCAATTATTGTTCGACAAGTTACTATGTTGAATACATTTGTCACTAGCAGATCAACTGATGTGATAAATCTATGTCAATATGGATTCTAGTTTTTCAAGGAAATACTATGGTTTTATTACCGGGGTAATTTTATTTTCTTGAATTTTATTATCAAAAATACTAATGTTTGAACTTATTTCTGTAGAAATGGCTCAACCCGAAAACAATCTGACAATAAGCTCGGCGTTCAAAGCATTTTTTGAACGGCCTGAACTTACTGGCCCTAATTTCAATGATTGGTACCGCTCACTAAGAATTGTTCTGAGAGCAGCGGGTACCATCAATATCTTGGAAACTCCTTTTCCGGAGGATCTTGCTGAAGGAGCAACTGATGCGGAAAGGCTTCAACACGCTGCTAACGTTAAGAAGCACCATGAGGTGGCTGCTGTAATGTTAGGGAGAATGGCTCCATCACTTCAAAGGAAGTATGAGCTATTTCATCCTAAGCAGATGCTTGATGAACTCAAGGCAGTGTATGAAACGCCACAAGCTGTAGAGATCTATGATCTGGTTGATGCTCTACATAGTTGCAAGCAAGCTCCTGGAAAGTCCGTAAGTGCACATTACATGGAGATGAGGGGTTATATGGAACAACTCATCGCACTAGGACAACCCTTCGATCATAATATGGCTATTAACTTGATCAACAGGTCCCTTAATAAGGACTTCGGTGATTTCGTTCGTAACTATAATATGCATTGCACGGGGAAGACAGTTAATGATTTGCATGCAATGCTCATTGACTTTGAAAAGGGTTTGAAAGATAAGGCACCCACTGCTACTCCTCAAGTACTTTATGTACAAAAGGGTAGAGTGTCGAAACCAAAACCGCAAGGGAATAAGAAGCAGAAAGGCAAAGGCAAGGTTGATAAGAGCAAGCAAGTTGCGACTACATCAAAACCAAAGCAAAACTTTGCTAAGAAATCTCTGAAAGATGAGACTTGTCACCACTGCAAGATGACTGGACACTGGAAGAGGAATTGCTCTCTCTATCTCCATGAAATGGCAGAACACAAGAAGAAGGCTGAGCAAGCTGCTGCAGCACCATCTTCTGGTAACTTATTTATGATAGAGTTATTTAATCTTTCATACAAATCAAACTCCTGGGTATATGATACGGGATGTGGTATTAATATTTGTAATACCCTGCAGGGATTTGAGTTGAAGAGGAGACTTACCTATGGGGAACAATTTCTGCAAGTGGGCAATGGCGCACAAGCAGCAGTTGAAGCTATAGGAATATTTAAATTAGTTTTACCTTCGGGTTTAGTACTGTCTTTAAATAATTGTCATTATGCACCTACAATTGTTAGGGGTGTTATTTCCTTTTCTAGTATGTTGGATCTTGGATTTACTCACACGATTGATAATAATAGAATTTCTGTTTTCAAAGATGGTTTATTCTATTTTGATGCAATTTCTGTGAATGGTGTTTTTGAAATTAACATGCATGATATAAATCCCAAGAGGAAAAATAATTCTGTTTTTAGCATGAATAAGAAGAGTAAGTTAGACAAGAACTCTTCTTATCTTTGGCATTGTAGACTTGCCCACATTGGGAAGACTCTCATACAAAAGCTTCAACGTGATGGGCTTTTGGAAAGTATCAATGATGAATCATTTGATAAATGTGAATCTTGTATCTCTGGGAAGATGACCAAGAAACCTTTTAATAGCAATATTGAAAGGGCTACTGAACTACTTGGTTTGATACATACTGATGTGTGTGGACCACTTAGACATGTGTCAAGGAAAGGTGCTAGCTACTTCTTGACGTTTACGGATGATTATAGCCGTTATGGTTATGTTTATTTACTTAAGCATAAACATGAGGTATTTGAAACATTCAAAACGTTTAAAGCCGAAGTAGAGTTACAACTAGGAAAGAAGATTAAAGCTCTTCGTTCTGACCGTGGTGGTGAATATTTAAGTCAAGAGTTTAAAGATTATTTAAGTGAGAATGGAATGGTTCAGAAACTTACTTCTCCGTATACTCCACAACAAAATGGTGTATCTGAAAGGAGAAATCGTACATTATTGGATATGGTACGATCTATGTTTAATCTTACAACTTTACCATTATCTTTTTGGGATTATGCTCTTGAAACTGCTGTTCGTATTCTGAATATGGTTCCCACAATGAAGGTTGATAAGACACCATATGAACTATGGCATGGCAAGAAGCCATATTTGTCTTATTTGAAAGTCTGGGGTTGTGAGGCGTATGTGAAACGTGACTCTGGAGATAAACTCCAACAACGCTCAGTAAAATGTATCTTTGTAGGTTACCTTAAGGAAACTATGGGTTACTACTTTTATTATCCGGCTGAGAACAAGATAGTTGTGGCTCGGTATGGAAACTTCCTTGAAAATGATCTTGTAAATCAAGAATTCAGTGGGAGAAATTATGATCTTGAAGAAATTCAAGAAGATACATTGCCTTCTGAAAATACTAGCGATGAAATTCCTGTAGAACCAGAAAGTCTGAGTGTTCCACCGGAATTAATTCCTCCACGTAGGTCACAAAGGACTATACGTGCGCCGGACAAACTATGTCTTTACATAGAGGATGATGAGGAGGAAGTAGGGGATCTTGGTGAACCTGCTAACTATCGATCCGCAATGTCTGATCCAGAAAAGTCAAAATGGATGGTTGCAATGAATGAGGAAATGAAATCCATGGAAATCAATGATGTTTGGATTCTTGTGGACGCACCTAAAAATGCTAAAGTAGTGAAAAATAGGTGGATCTATAAGAAGAAAACTGACATGGATGGTGATGTACAATCCTACAAAGCACGTTTAGTGGCTAAAGGTTTTACTCAAACTTTTGGCATAGACTACGAGGAGACGTTTTCTCCTGTAGCAGACTTACGAGCTATTAGGATTCTCATAGCTATAACAGCATACTATGACTATGAGATATGGCAAATGGATGTTAAAACTGCCTTCTTGAACGGTCGCTTAGATGAAGACATCTATATGCAACAACCGGAAGGGTATGTTGATCCTAAATTTCCAAAACGCGTGTGCAAACTTCAAAGGTCTATTTATGGTTTGAAGCAAGCATCACGTCAATGGAATAAGCGATTTGATGAAGAAATCAAAAAGTTTGGATTTATTCAAAATCGTGATGAGCCATGTGTATACCGCAAAGCTAGTGGGAGTAATGTAGTGTTCCTAATTCTATATGTCGATGACATATTGATCATGGGAAGTAACATTCCAAGACTTAAGGAAGTTAAGGATTATCTTGGTAAATGCTTCTCTATGAAAGATTTGGGAGATGCTGCATATATTCTGGGAATTAAGATCTATCGAGATAGGAGTAGACGGTTAATTGGTCTTAGCCAAGATGCTTATATTGATAAGATATTGAAGAAATATAACATGCATAACTCTAAGAAAGGTTTCTTACCGATGGAGGTTAAGCATGAGTTAAGTCATGAGAAAGATGCATCATCACCTGAAGAGGTGGCTTACATGAAGAAGGTGCCTTATGCTTCGGCTGTAGGATCTATTATGTATGCTGTAAGATGCACAAGGCCCAATGTGGCGTTTGCTCAGAACTTGGTCAGTAGATACCAACAGAATCCAGGGAAGCCCCACTGGACTGCTGTTAAGCATATTTTGAAGTATTTGAGAAGTACGAAAGATATGTTTTTGGTATTCGGGGGTAAACCAGACACAGAATTGAATGTAACAGGATTCTGTGATGCGTCTTGGCAATGTGATAAAGACGATACGAAGTCTCAGACGGGTTACGTGTTTGTCATCAATGGAGGAGCAGTTGACTGGAAGAGCAGTAAGCAGAAAACCATTGCTATGCATGCGACTCAATCTGAGTACATGGCTGCTTCAGAAGCTGCAATGGAAGCTGTTTGGATTAGGAAGTTTATTGGAGATCTTGGAGTGATGCCTTCAATTAAAGAACCTATTGATATATATTGCGACAACTCTGCGGCAATAATATTCGCCAATGACCCTGGAGTCATGAAGGGCGCCAGACACTTTAAACGTAGATATCACTACGTTCGAGAACAAGTGGAAGCTCGAGAAATAAAATTAATAAAAGTTCACACAGATGATAACGTAGCTGATCCTTTTACTAAGGCTTTGTCTAGGCCAAAGGTAGTTAAGCATGCCAAGGCAATTGGGCTGCAACTAGCTAGCGAATTCATGCAATAAATCTGTTGATTAGTATTTGGATAAAGGATATAAGACATTATTGAATTGATGAAATAAAGATTGGATTTCGTTTATTTTTCTGTTATTTGATTTTGTATCCTATTTTACATGTTTTAATCCGTGAGCATTATGATGTTTCTAAATGTCCGTTGTCGATTAATAATATGGGAGTATTATTAAATTAAGACAATTCAAAATAGTGACAGAGTATACTTGAAAGTATATTGGTCAATTTTGGATGATATTTGATGGGTCAAATATTGGACTTATCCCAACTATGTGATTTTACTTTATGGATCTTTGTCATTAAGTAAATCATAAACAGTTATCCTTAGACCTGAGATGCCAGAAAACTGCATTGAATATAGTGCATTTCTGTAAGGTAACCTAACGCTAAACGTAACTGGTAGTCATAAGGGTTATTTTCAGAAGTGTTGCGAAGTTCATGTGTTTTGCTTGTAGTCGAAATGGGATTCGTTTCCTTCAAATTATTATTTGAAGTATAAATACAATTGGGCCCCTCGGGGGAATAGTAAGATGTTTGTGTGGCCACACCCAAATGTGTTTTGGTAATCTTGCTATATCCGTAAACGAGAAACAGAATAGTTAATGAAGGAATGACTAAGATCCATATCCTTATTAACAATGTATTTGAAATGAAAGGATAATAATAATAATGATTATATATCATTAAAAGGTTTTGTCCAGGAAGCCTTACTCGAGTTGTACTAGTGACATTGTTAGTGTAACTAGACGCTAATCAATGTGATCACGACATTCGAATTTTGTCCAAGTGGGAGCTGAAAGTTTATGGACTTTAAAATCGATAGTCGTGTGATAGGATCGAACTCGAGATCACGGGATTGCACACATTACGTGAAGAGTTAATTTATTTATTAAATATATTTATTATATTTATTAAATCAAACTGTAGCTAACGATCGTTAAGTAATTAAAAGTTAAGTTTTAAACGATCGTTATAGAATATTAAAGAAGCTAAAAGAAGGTGTCAGAAAGTTCTGGAAACCCCCTTTTAGCACATGTTATATCCGGCCTAAATAGAGGAGACAAGAGAGAAGGGAAAAGATTTTGTTGCTTTATCTTGTTTAACCTTGGAAGAGAAGTTTTCCAAGGTGTATATAAACAAACATAAAGCCTCATAATTTTTCACTCCATTCTCTCTTTTCTTTGCTCCTAACCGCCGGCCAAACACACCCTTATTAGGGTTCTTCTTTGATTTTCTATAAGCTATTTTAGATCTAGTCCTAGCCCCTCTCTAGGGTTGTTGGGTAGATCTTCCATAGACTTGGAAGGCTCGGTTCTGTTCGTGCTAGACTCACGATTAGCTCATCGTATCGCGTGTGTACAAGATCGTGGTGTGATCTTATTTTAGATTACATCCTGGTGGTGTTCTTGATCTATTTTTACCGGTGATCATTCTGCTAAGGAAAAGGTATGTAACCCTAGCCTTGATTAATTATAATTGTGTTATTTAAAGATCTTGTTAATCTGCTTCCGCTGTATGCTCTTTGATCTATGTTAGGGTTTTTATAATTGTTATGATGATCTTAAACCTTCACTTAGTAGTAGTTCGGTATGATATTTTACTCTTAATTAAACACGTCAAGGCAATTCGCCATGGCGAAACCACAAAGACAATTTTAGCAAACTTACGCATAGTTTTAAAACTAAATTACCACAAATGGATGTTTCAATACACAAAGATGCACTAGAATAAACCTAACCATTCTATACTAATTTTTGCAAATTTTATTTATTCAAACACAAAGATGCACTATATTTATTCAAACCTGGCATGGCAACCCAGGTTGGTCATTCTATACTAATTTTTGCAAATTTTATATACAAATTTTATACAGAGATTTTCATATGCAAATTGACACAAGACCGGACGGAAATTGTCCGGTCCGGTTCAGGTCAGTCCTGTATTCCATCCGGCCTGGTCCGGTCCGGTCCTATTAGGCATAATAGACGGGTTTTTGTAAGACCGAACCTGATTGGACTAAAACAACCGTATCGAAGACCGAATGTGACTAAAAACATGAACCGAGGACAAGATCAAAGTACGCCCGGTCTGGTCCGGTCAATTTGGTTTAGTCTGATTTTCTAATCCAATTCAATCGATTCCAAAATGCTTGACCCTAGATAATAGGTAATAGCTAGGATGTTTTAGACATAGTTTGTATCCATAATAACTCATTAACTTTAAGAGGGCTGGGTGGGTACGGTGGTGTGCTTGCGGGCCACCATGGCGCGACGTTATGGCGCCGCCAACCACACCGTGCCCTGCGTTATGGACTTTGGGCTAGCAATGGCTAGCCGGCGTTATGGTTGATGGTGCGACACCTAGCTAATCACACCGTAGCTCGCGACAGGCGTAGCCAATCACACCGTAGCTCGCGCCATGGCTACGTTACCAGATTTTTTTATTTTTTATTTTTTTAATTTTTTTGAAAAAGTATTCGTTGCAAATCATTGAAACCCATAATCGAATTTAGGGAAGTTTTTGAAATATGGAGATATATTTATTTGTTATTTTAATTTGTTTTGTTGTAAAGTATCAGGGTACCCCGCGATGCGGCGGCGGGTACCTGTGACTAAATTCTTCAGTGTTATAATTCGTATTTTTTTAATTATAAGTTTTGAATTTCAGTAGTTTTCATCTAAAAACGTGTCTTAAAAACGTGATTTCAATCGAGGGATATTATTACTTTTAGCATTATATCTATTTTATATAATAAAACAAAATATATTACAAGTTTATAAAGCACAAATATTAAATGCAACAATTAAATTGCTTACCTTAAATAATATAATGTACAACAACCTAATGCTACAAACATTTTAATGCATTGCCTAAAATAACTCTTTAAATAATTCAACAAAAAGTCACAAATGCATTTTGTGAAAAAGTCTTATTTTTATGTTTGGAAAAAGTATTTTGTAAAGTTTTCAACCGAAAATTAATTACAAACATTTCTTGAAAAGTTTTTTTAAAAAGTTTTCCAAAAAGAAACGTGTTCCATAACTTTTTTATTTAAACTTCAACCCAAGAGTGTTGTACACGTATCATTCCAAAACTTTAAATAAAATACGTTTCATGTTTCTATTTTTGTAATGTTCAAAAAAGATAAAAAAAATCAGAATCTACTTTTGTAAAGTTTTTAAAAGGAAAACGCGTTTTAAAAAATAATTTTGGTAAAGTTTTTAACTGTAAACGTATTTTTTAAAGTTTCAAAACCAATAAGACGTTTCTAACATTTATTTTGGTAAAGTCAATCAAAAATTTTAAAAACATTGTTGAAAAGTCAAAGATATACAAGTTTTCAAAATAAACTTGATTGATTCAAATCAATCATCAACCATGAAGCTATATAATCCCCGGTTCGTTTTTGTTTTTTTTACATATTCAACAAACCAACAATAAAAAAAAGGTTTTTAATCACAAATGGCTAACTTTGTTGCAGGTTTTATTAATGACTTGATGCAAAAACTTTAGGCGTGGCCAAAACATTATGGCAAATAACATATGAAGAAGTTCGAAATCATCATTATGGATGAATATGTTAGTGAAAAACTTAAGCTTTTGTCAATTCAATTTCTTAAACAAGTTGTGTTCAAATGTTCAAATACTATGCTTGAATTATAACATGTCGTTATGCTTATACTTTCAGGAATAAACCATGATGACATTTTACTATTCCATGAGAGTCGATGAAACATTTCTTTGATCGATTCTCGAAGAACCATTGAATGTGACTCATTCTTAGATTGATGTTAAACCTGGTACGTGTTTTTTTTTATTTCTTTCTATTTTAATTTATTTTAAGGACTCTGATTGATAAGTTACTGAATTATATGTTCTTTATTTGCATCTAAAGCAACTAACAAAAGGGGTTGAATTAAGATAGCAGGTCCAAAAGATCCTAAATTATTTTTCTTTAAAAAAATAAATGTTACTTGTCTGGCACATATCAAAAATATCAAAATAATAGACTATGATGAATATCTTGATGCGACCGTGCATTGAACAATCTACAGCTTCTGTTTATTGGTAAGGATGTGATTGGTTATATAACGATTTTACCCATGAAGTGAAAAAGGACCATGCGTATTATGTCACAGGTCCTTAAATGACACGACCTTCAAATAGGAAAGCCGAAATATGGAGAGGCTAAGGGAGGTAAGGAATAAGGTCATCATGTTTAAATTTTGTGATTTTATACTTATGTGTGTGTTTATTTATGCAGTTTGAAGAAAGCTATTTTCCTCTCTACCAAGTATGAAGGCAAACATTACTTGAAGAAGCCGAGGAGCTCGGATTCATGGAAGGTGTATCCTTTGATATTCAATTTTACATACACATGTACAGTGTTTTTATTTGCAATAGCAGAAGATGGAAATTTTGGCCAAAGTAAACCTTTAGTTTGGCTCTTCAACGATTGATTTAATAAAAAAGGCACAAAGTTACTAACCATGATCAAAAGGATGGAAGTTACTATACCTACCTATTATGAGTATATGTTTAAGTTGCACTTTTTATAATACCTTAATCTAAGGTCCTACAGTCAATGAGTATACTCTGGCTACGTCTTATACATTGGGTGGAATAACGAGCTTTCAAAAGAAAACGGGTATAAGAAGAAGCTTTGTAAAGAAAACGGATCACAGTTTGCTCAATGTGTATTCTAATGCATACAACATAATGAATATCTTAAAAAACTCTTAATCTACAATAACATGCAACATAACATGCAACTATAAGGTAAGCTCTGAGCTATTCGTAGAAGGTTACCAAAGATTGTTGACAATACGATCTACTAAAGACCTATGGTTATTAACCATCCCTTTTTTTGTTTTATTTTTATACCTTTAGGTTATCTCATGGTTATTATTGTTATACTCTTATATTGGATGCTAAGACCGTAGGTATTGCACTTGATGTTGGACCAACAATGCAAAGCCTATAGAAGATATTTGCAAGTTACAATGCAAAAATACAATATACTTCTTGGACGACATACGTTATTAATAATTATAACCGAAGAGTGTTTTCTTCTTCGTAATCCAGTTCATCATACTTGATATGCATATCTATTTCTTATTACATATTTCAATTATCAACAAATACGTGTTTGCATTTGTTGATTTTTTTAGTTTATTCACACACATAAATTCTTATGTTGACATTTTTTTAAAACATCTCGTAATTCTACGGGTCTTTAAGCTAGTATAATATATAGATGAAAATTCAAGTAAGGTTAAATACATGATTAATGGAAAAAAAAACTAAATACAATAAACCAATTTTCAATTAGATTTTTTATTTGATGCATTATTATACTATAGATGCTCTTTAATGTTTGTGCAATGTGCATATAATACTGTATATTTTTATAATGGGGTGTTTTATTAAGAGTATTAATTACTCATTAAAAAGTTTGTAATTATTGTATGGTAAGACACTTGTACACTTGGCTTATTAAATTGTATTCTTTAAGCAATATTTTAATTTGTGCTTTAAAAGAAGGTAATTTATGTTAATTTAGTGGTACAACTTAATTTTTTTTGCATTAATAAGAGAGAGATTTTAATCTCTTTTATAAGGGAGTTAGATTATCACGTGGGTTAACTATTGGTGGGGTTGTATTTTGTTCAATTTTTCTTTATACAAAATTACTTATCTTATTTTTGTTTATACAAAATTACAGTTAGGATAGTTAGTAAAAAAAATCTTCATGTTTTTATTTCGTGTAATTTTATTTTAGTGATTGTATTTTTATTTTTATTAATGAAAAAATTAAGTTTTAAGTTAATTAATTGTTAAATGTTAAAAAAAAGAAAAAAGTGGTGGCGTCATGAGAAATCGAGAAATTGTGGTGTTAACCAGGAGTGGGTTTGTGGGGTTATAGGGAGTTTTGGTGTTATGGGAGAAGGTGGTGGTGTCAGTGGCGGATGTAAAAAATTAGACAGTGAGGGGCAATTTACGTTTCGAGTGTGGAGCATTTTTTTAAAAAATGTCAAAAGTGAAGAAAAAAGACAATGTAATCGCGTTTTTTTGTTCAAGCTATGAGGGGCGCCGCCACCCCGGACCTTACACATAAGTCCACCCCTAGGTGATGTGGTACTATTTTTGCCCATGACTTGAGCTCCATTAATCAACCGTTTTCATATAATTAAAGTTCTTCAAAATGCTTAAACTAAAAAAGTAAATCGATTTCTTTCAACGTGTCATCATTTAAGGGTTATGAGTGTTTGGGTTTAAGGATGAATAGTAAACATTGATGGGCCTGTATGAACCCAACCCAGCTCAACTCCATATATATCTGTCATTTTAGGGTTCATTGACAGTTAAAATTAAAAACACACATACTTCAAAAGGTTTGTACTTATTTTTTTAGATCTATATGTATTTTGTGCAGATGTACCTTTTTTTTAACCTTTTTTGTAACCATTTCACTGTTTTTTTAGGTGTCGTTGCTGCAATGTTGATGAAAGTTGAAATAATTGGTGTTGTAGATATTTTTTTAGAGATACATTTCGTGCATGACTTTACATCTAGATTCCTCTGTTTAACTCTAAAAAATGGCCCCATCTTCTACGAGATGAACATGCTTAGAAGACGCGGTCATTTGTGCATCTTGGACAGGAACCACTTATATCCTTACCATCTAATTAAAGGTGGTTCTGATTACTTTGTTTAATCTTACTAATTTATTTTTATATTAACACACCAAAACCATGTTGTGATTAATGATGATTTGATGTGATTTCTAGACATTTTTAACAAGTTGTTGGCGTTTTGTATGGCTTATTTACAAATGTGTGCAAAAGTTATTACCCATAGCTTACTAGTAACTTTTATGCATTTCAGGGACCTGCTATTTTCTTCATTGACCTCGCATCAAGAAGAAGAAGACATTCAATAAGATCTACGTCAATAAGCGCGGTAGTCGATCAGAAAGACAAGAAAGTTCCATTTTGAACAGATGTCCTTTGATGTACAAAAGATAATCCTCTTTCCTCCAGGTACTTTATTTCTCTCCTCTATATTTGGAACATAGATATGTTGTATGTTGTAGTTAAAAGTGGGTGATTGTTTTTGCTTATTTATCGGGCTTATGACTTTTTTCGAGTCGGTTGTTTTCGTAAAGGTTTGTACTTATTTGCTAAACTTTTCTTTAGATCTATTTGTATTTTGTGCAGATCTGCCTTTTTTTTAACCGATTTGACTTTTCTTTTTCAGGTATCGTTGCCGCAATGTTGATAAAAGTTGAAATAATTGGTTTTGTTGATGTTTTAGACGACCTTTCGTGCATGGCTTTACACCCAGATTCCTCTGTTTAAAACTAGCGGATGCCAAAATGTGTCCGGTTCATTGATTCTTTGCCATTGATATGGTATAACTCAAAACTTTTTTTATTTTTATTTATTATGGTGTTAGGGGCTTGCAATATAGGGTCATCAACCCAGCTGAATCTAAGCTGGCAGTAGCTCTCTGTGTTGGGCTTAGAAAAATTTTTGTTTCTTTGTTTGTATTAAACCAATGTAGTTAACTTGACTTGAAATACCAGGGCAACAAATTTGTGTACGAAAATAGGCGGTCCTTTTGACCGAGCAGCTTAATACTAAGCTGGAGGAACATGGATAAGTGTGTCGAAGCACTTACTCTTGGGGGGTTTGGAGCGACCGGTGTTGTTTCTCTTGTGTCTTCGACCCTCATAATCGCCTATTACCTAACAGCTCATCCTTACCCATGGTAAGACACCATGTTTCAGTTTTGTATCTTGCTTAGACTTTTTTTTAAAAACAATTCGTTTTAAATAAGTTTGCACAAACACAGTACCTTGATCAGTACCACAAACGTTCATAATATTGTTATACCTAAGATGATGCTTGTCCGATGAGTGTTTATATCTTACGTACGGATCATTAGTTGATTAACATTTCGCTAGCCGTATCTTAGAATTCAAGAACATCAAGTTTTCTCAAAATTCCAAGTACGAATTTAAACAGCCGGCCAATGACACTATCAGATACATATAGGATTATATGTTTGCAATAGTGTAGATGTCTTGATAACAACTCATAATGGTCATTGCATGTTTTTCAGGAGGAATATGACACGACGCCAATTTAATCTTGGTTTCAACGGGTGTACTTAAAAGTCATTGTGATGGGAACACTCAGTGATGAGAATTTGTGGTTTAATCTGTAACCAAGTTTCTAACTATTTGTCTGTTAAATTTTAGATCTATGCTCTAGGTTTAGTAGTTTCAACGGGTGTACTTAAAAGTCATTGTGATAACACTCAGTGATGAGAATTTGTGGTTTAATCTGTAACCAAGTTACTAACTATTTGTTTGTTAAATTTAAGATCTATGCTCTAGTTTTAGTAGTTCATTTGTGAGGTTCTATTAACAATATGGTATCGCCTAAGGTGGGCATGCGGATTTTGCTGTCCCACTTTACCCATGTTTGGTGGTCACTTGAAGTTTCTATATCTGCGCATATTTCGTGTCAGTTACTTGCTTCTATCATCATTAAATTGCATCGAATCAGCTTGCAAGCGTTGCCCAAGATATGTTGGACACATACAACATCCACTACAAGAAAAGGGTCTTTTAATGACAGACAAAAAGTGTGGGTATATGTCCAAAAAAGTGTCACTAAAAGACTTTTTTTTCACCTACAGTTATAAAATGTGTGAGTTAAAGTCCTGCTGGTAAAAGTATATAGTGACACCCTATTCTGACACTTAAAAGTGTCAGGACAAGTTGAAACTATTTCTTACACACACAATCTGACATTATAAGTTGAAACTATGCCCTGCTATAAAAATGCTATGAAAATGCTATTTCGCAAAAAATTCTATTCTAATTAGCACAGAAAAACTAATAATTAATAAAAAAATCAAGAGTCAAATATATTTATTATTTAAACCAAATCTCGATACCAAATCACAAACAAGAAATGAACTTTAACAAGCGTGAAATACAAGTATGATTATCACAATTCATTGAAATACAACGGGTTTAAACAAGAAAAAACTGGGCATGTGCTTGGGCTTCACAATCGTCATGCCACTTTAAATTTCCATCGGTTCCTGTAAACAATAGGTAATCATGATAATAATATAACAAAAAAACAATAGAGAACCATATATAGCTGCTGGAAGGTAATATTTAAGAGTTTTCTCATGCCCCAATAACATGCTAGCGTAATCGTTCCATCTGTCTACTTGGTAAGTTTGAACCAAGACCAAAATATACTATCCTAACAGCCTTTTGTTTTTGTATTACTACTAGTCAGCTAATAGTACCATTTTAAGTTTGTATTGAAAAGCTATCGGGGTTATTAAGGATAGTACTTTTGTCTAAAGTCATATGCAAACAGGGGATCTAGATACTCCCTAGTTGTTTTGACGATTATCAGCTTTGCAACAGCTTCTATATTGTGTCTTGGGTTGTGAGGTGTTGTTAGCACATTTTTTTACCCATCAAACAGAACACTAGTAGGAGCCTTATTACCTACTTGCACTAATGACCTAACCCATTTACCCCACGACCCTTTTTACCCATTTCTAAAGGACGGGGTTTTTGACCCATTTGACCCACAGCAGGTAGTTTAAAACTTATCGAAGCACATATAAACTGGTTAAACTAAACAACTACCTGATGTATTAAAGATGACTTGAGTAAGATTTGTTGACGCTGTCAGTTAAAGGCTTCCATGCATTTTCGGATGATCTTCTTTTTCAAAAGCAGTTAAAAAGGCTTGCAAATATTATTTGATATATCAATAGACTAACATACTAAAAGACTACCTGAAGTATCAAAGCTTGGTTTGTTGAGAGTGTTACGGCGGCTAACTTGTTTCCTAAAAAAGTTATACAAAAAAAATTAAAAGGGCTGCAAGTATTGTGTAAGGTATGTATAACTTGTGCATGATTTGTTTAGAGTTGCATGGACACTTGATTGTTTTACTTATTGGTTTCCTGATGAATTTTTCCTGATGATTTGTTTCCTGTAAAAGTTGGACCTCTAACCCTCTTTTTTGCACCTAGCTGTTAAATGGTATTAGCTGAGTACATTTCAATGTTTCCAAACACTTATTTCTCATAATAAGTGACAGCTTAAAACTTATTTGGACACATAATAGCCTTCTAGATTACAAGGTTTGCACTGGCAGCTCTATTCTTGATTAGCCACGCCCTGACTCAATCCCATTACAAGTACATACACTTGAAACGGTGGGCAGAATACATTGTTATGACGATGACAAACTATAACATCAGTTATGAGATGACAAGTTCAAGAGGCTGGGTGGGTACATGACCCTAAATCTGTTTGACGATGGAAGACCTTACACGCGTTATGAGATGCAAAGGATTTGCTTCGTTATCGAATCAAGGTAAAATACATTTGGTTGAATATAGTGTTTTTTATATATTCATTCAGCCATAGGGATATTTGTACTATAGATTTTTATCGCGTTTTCGATGAAGTTACCCATTTGGTGAAACCAATAACCTGGAAGATTAACCACAGTAAATAAAATAGGATAAGTTCATAACCTATATTGACCCATTTTAAATTATCTGTGAGATACTCTATGCAGCGAGCTACTATATTAACTTATGTTAACCTGTGAATTTCTATATGCAGCGAGCTACTTTACAAGAGTTTGATAGGAGCAAAGGAGGAAGAAGCAATGGACAAGACAAATGATTCGGGTAAAAGAAATTATACTTCTATGTAATTAATCTTTGAGCAATATCATCAGTTACGACAACTTAGGTCTATTATGGTACTTGATGAGCAGGCAGCTCTACAAAGGCAGTTTGTTAAACTGTGCAAGTTCAGTCCTAGAAGATAGAAGAGAGCGTCCATTGCAGGAAGATAGTGTGTGTAAGCATCATTTATAAGTCATTAGTAGTAAAGGAAAGCATAGAAAACAGATTTGGTAGAACCCTAATGAAAGCAGTCTGTAATCAGACAATGAATACTGCTGTAATCACAACAGATTTTCATCATACAAACTACAAAGTACTGCAGTGCAGAAGAAACGATCAGCCATGAGTTTTCACAGATTTAACGGTGTTTAGGCGTTGGCATTGAAAAAACGATGTATAGTTTGATGGTTTAATGATTAGAAAATATAGACTACCAATTAAGTAGCAAACAAACATCTAAACATATGGATGACTGAACAAGTCTTCGATCCCTCAACTATAAGTTCTAAACTAATATCAACTGAAGTGCTTAACAGATTAATAGATATTGGGAAAAAATTTAATCAGAAACTAAAACAAATTCGAAGATATCACTTAGTAATCGTTAACCGATCAATCGAATAATAGATATTTTAGACTTTTGCCTATAGTTTTAAAGAATATTGCTAAAATATTATTTTTCTATAGTGTCTAAAAATAGATAGATTAATTCAGAAAAAAGAAAATATTGTTGTGTTGAGATGAAATGAGAACATGCGTTAATGTTCATTGAAGAAGGTCAATTATGGTTTCTATCATAAACAACAGAATAAATGTAACATTTACACCAAGAATCACAAACAGAATAAAGAAACTATGCTGATTTTTTGACAACTAGAGACTTTATAACTATATTTTCCATTGTAAAAAGAAAGAGTGTTAAATTCAAGATTTTTAAATACCACCGTTGTTAATGAGGCCATTAACGGTTTCAAACAATATAATGGGAAAGATGCATTGAATACTAAACAAACCAAACTCATCATTCCCCTTAATTTGGACATTTGGTAGGCAGTAATTTTTGACATATTTGCACTACTTGTCACTTAATTATAGGCTTTGGTAGAAGAATGCCAAAATGATCAAACTCCAAAACTCACTTTCAACACAAAAAAGACAACTTCACTTGCAAATAAGTTATTAGTTGTGACTTGTGAGTTTGTGACTCATTTTGTAAATGACATAAAGTCAACCAAATTGACTGAAAAATTAGTCAAACAAAGACATCATAAATTAAACCCAAGAGTTCAACACTTTGACATGCAACTGTTTCATTCAAGAGGTATTAAATAGCCTCATTTTGTGAGGTCATATAAATCAAAATTTTACACAAACATATAAAATACGGTTTGCAAATTTTATTTAGTCATGTGTCATGAACACACGAAAAATAAAAGTAAAATTTACTGTTTCTAAACAGCTAAACACAAAAGATCTAATGTGCATGAAGATTACAGTTTGCAACACTACAGTCATTATTCGATTGATCGGTTGTAGTTTAACCGAATAGTCGCAATATCTAAAACAAAAGATCTAATAGATATTGGGAAAAAATTTAATCAGAAACTTAAACAAATTCGAAGATATCAGTTAGTAATCGTTAACCGACGAAAACTAAACCAAACCCGAAAATAACCAAAACTAATTTTTGTAACTTCCAAAAGCTGAATACTGAACCGAATGAAATCATGTTCACCCTTAACAAATAGCACTGAAATAAGATGTAGGATTTAGTTTTGAGACATAAAGTCCTAGCTATAAAACACTGGAAAAAAATATGAGAAACTTAGTATTTCATTAATAATATGAAACCAGCAACAGAGTTACAAGGCGGACTTGATATCAGAAACTTAGAGTAAGTCCTCTTAAAACTCTTCTAAGTCTTATATTTTTGTTAAACGCTCGGCTGCAAACTTGCATTTTTGGAACAAAATACAAACTATAACATCGCGAAACGGTACATTGTTTATACACCACCAAATAAGCAGGTGAACATGAGTACATTTCTTCAACCAGAAACACAAATGCACTTAGATGTTTATAGTAAGGACACAATACATTGTTTGTATAAAGTGATAATTTAACTCCAAATGTATCCAACTTGTCACAAAATTCTATAGCATGTATCAAATTACAAAAACAAAATCTAATAAATACACCAAATGCCTAGTTTCTATACTATTGCTGACGTGAAATCACTCATTTAGTACACATGATAGAACAATTTAGGTAGTCTCATGTATTTATTAAGATCAGTTAGTACATAATCTCCGTAAATAAGCAATCTCAAACCCCTTTTAGCTACTTATTCAAACAACTTATTTGAGGGTGTTTCTTTAAGCTTATTTGTTGGCTTATGAGCTAATGTGACTTCAGCTTTTTTTTTTCATAAATCCGAATTTCTGGCTTATGAGCTAATGTGATTTCAGCTAATGTGAGCTTCTGTAATATAAGCCGAAATCGAATAATCTTATAAAGGTATAAACCGGAAAATACGCTTAAACATACATGCCTCCCAAATAATCAGATAACGAGTATAGAATAAACATTCATAAATAGGGGCGGGGCGGACCGAGGACTCTAAATCACCATGTGCACAAATTTTTTACGAGTAATAAACCATATAACAGCTATAAGTATTTGATTTCATCGCTTCACCGGTTATGAATAAAATCCTTAGGCTCAAAATCATTTCGAAAAAATTATCAACACATCAAACAATTAATCAAACTACGATTCATAAAAGTGATGAAAAATAAGCATCAAACTCATTTCGAAACAATTATCAACACATCAAACAACTAATTCATCAACTAATCAAACTAGGATTCAAATAAATGAATAAAAATAGGCTATAATTCGAAGACTTACTTACAACTCTGTGCCGATTCGTACCAAAAATATTTGACTATGTTGTAAGCTGGCTCAGTGCATAAACTATTAAGAAAAAAGTGCTGAACCGAAATAGAGATCCTAAACGCTAACTGGTCCTTATCAGTTTTAATAAGCTAATAAGTTATAATAAGTTATCACGTCGTGCCTTTTAGATAAGCTACCTCTATAAATGAATTAATAAGCTACCCGCATAAAAGAACTAATAAGGTAAAAAGTTCACAAATAAGTTTTAATAAGCTACCTTTAAGATGAGCGACAAGAATAAGCACGGATCGAACACCAAATCAATCACGGATCGAACACCAAATCGATCACGAATCGAACACCAAATCGATCACGAATCGAACACCAAATCGATCACGAATCGAACACCATATCGATCACGAATCGAACACCAAATCGATCACGAATAGAACACCAAATCGATCACGAATCGAACACCAAATCGATCACGAATCGAACACCAAATCGATCACGATTTGAAGGCTGTTGTACTTTCCAGGGTACGATTTGAAGGCTCATTTTGGATGTGTGTGTTTTAGCTAAGGGTAAGATTGGAGAAATAGTGTTTGGGATAACGGTTTTATTATTATAAACTTTACTAAATCGTTATTAATTACTTTTACTTTTTTAAATCGTTATTAATTAAAAATATTTTTTATTTTCAATTTTACTTTTTTAATTTTGAAAAAAGAAGTAAGTAATTTTGTTTATTATTTTGGTTTTTATTTGTGTTTAATTTTATTTTTGAAAAGTAAGTTAAAATTTAGGATTGATTTTATAAAATTTTAAGAAAAATATGAAAAAAGTATATAAATTGGACCGGTCTTTGGTGGACCTTTTTTCTCGTATTTAATCGTCGGTCTGATTTGACTTAATTTTACCCAGTGTGTTTGGTACGGTCCAGTTTTTTGATATGTTTGCCTAAGACATGTACGTAAGACTGAACCTGATCGAACCAAATTGGACCGATAATCAAACATGAGCTAAAGTGTCGATCAAAGACCAACGAAAATCAAAACTGAACCTCAAAAATCAGATTGGGTTGAGAGCGATTTAGTCCAAAACCTCGAATCGAGAACTAAACCATATGTGTTTGGACTCTTTCAGTAGTTCGATCGATTTTGAGTAAGACCATACCGTATCAAACCGAAAATCATCTATTAAGTAAAGTGTGAACATGACTGAAATTGGTTAGGTCAAGTTCGAGCTCGAGGTGATTTATTTATTGGAGTCAGTCCGTGGTCCGAAATGTTTAACTCTAGCCAGTACTCTCTATGGATAGCGGGTACGTGAAAAAGACTTTTGCCCACACTTTTTATTAAGTGTAGGTGAAAGTTAGACTTTCGCTCACATTTTTTATATAGTGTAGGTGAAAGTTAGGCTTTCGCTCACACTTTTTATTAAGTGTAGGTGAAAGTTAGACTTTCTCTCACACTTTTTATTAAGTGTAGGTGAAAATTAGACTTTCGCTCACACTTTTTATTAAGTGTAGGTGAAACTTAGACTTTCGCTCACACTTTTTATTAAGTGTAGGTGAAAGTCAGACCTTCGCTCACACTTTTTTTAAGTGTAGGTGAAAGTTAGACTTTCGCTCACACTTTTTATTAAGTGTAGGTGAAACTTAGACTTTCGCTCACACTTTTTTTTAAGTGTAGGTGAAAGTTAGACTTTCGCTCACACTTTTTATTAAGTGTAGGTGAAAGTTAGACTTTCGCTCACACTTTTTATTAAGTGTGGGTGAAAGTTAGACTTTCGCTCACACTTCTTGAAAAATATGGGTGAAAGTTAAACTTTTACTTATATTTTGGTTAAAAGTGTAAGTGAATATACACTTTTACTTACACTTATTTTTGTGTGTCATTAAAAAATGTGTCACTATATGCCCTTTTTCTTGTAGTGATCCTGCTGTTAAACTGTGATTGGAATGTAGCGCATGACTCCAATGTGACATAATCAAGACGGCTTCTAAAAAACAATATTCTTCTTGCCAAGTAGACCAAACCAATACCATATTCTAATATCTCAATGGATCGATGATTCCTCAGGTACTTAAAATAGACCCTGGGACTGTTTTTGATCAAGAATAAAGGCAGTTTAATATTACTTATATGTTTCGGGTATGCTTGTAGTTGATATTGGCAATAACTGAGAGCGTAGGACAAATACAAGTCCTTCTGTACAAGGGTGCTGCCTAAGCACTATTGTTCATGGAAAAGGCAACAGCTGACTCACAAACCGATGCTGTAATTCAGAAAATTATACGCGAGGACCTTGCTGATTGCACTACTTTTAGCATTGATTTCAACTGTCATGGATTGGTTCGGGTTCGTGTCATTGACACGGGTGATTTCTAATCATTTTGTAGGTTAATACAAAAGTCAGGTCAATTTGGGTTGCAGAGTTTTGGGTGGCAGACCGGGTTAGGTTGACGCAAGATTGATCCAGTTCTTTTAGCTGGATTGACACTTACACTCCGTATACAAAGGGATGCCAGCTCTATCAGAAAGTAGCAAAGAACTAAGCAAAAAATACCAAACTAAATGATCAAGAACAGGCCCTTTGAATCAGTAACGTACCAGGTCACACGAGGCTTTCATCACAAATTCAATAATGAACGCTCCATAATGACCTCTGCTAGTGTCGGGTACAACCAACGCATCGAGATAATCCTCAAAAGTATAACGGCAATATACTTTAGAAAACTTAGCTATATAAGACCTAATTTTAAGTGTTCAAAAAAAGCTTGCAACCTTCTCGGGTCAATATAAAGTGGCATGTTAATTATGCATGCATATGTTGCAAGATATCAACTTCGGCGATGACCACAACGACTTGACTACTCGTAGACAGATTCTTATTGCCACAAAGTTAAAGGAATATTTAGATGCGTATACCAAAAATCCAAAGTCGTAAATATCGCCCGACGAAGTGTCGGCCGACGGTCGACCACCGCCAACCGATATATATTTTTATTATTATTTTGTATATTTTTATCATTATTTTTAACATTTATACAATATAAATTTGCAAAAGTTATGCACTTTTGATAATTTTATAAATATTCTTGATCGATTTTGACTAAAATGTCAGCTGAGCAATTTTGACCAAAACGCTAAGCTGACTGATTTTGACCAAAACGCCAAGCTTGATCGAACTGATTTTGATCTGTTTTGATCAAAATGTCAAAACTTGACCGATATGCCACATATCATTGCGGTTGACCACTGTCAAGCGATATATCACCGATATCGGCCGCCATGACCGATATTTACAACACTGCAAAAATCCTACTATACCATACTTGTAATTGTTGAAATTTTGCGATTGATTTCAGTAATTGTTATACAAAAGATCGAAAAAACTAGTTTTGAGTGATATTTTGTTAACATACATTTGCTATGAAAGTGTCGGAGTGTCCGATGTTTAATTAGCGTAATATAAAATTGTGTATAAACTTGGTTGAAAAAACAATTTATGTTCTTTTTAACGTAAAAAACAATATATGTCGTAGTCACATCCACTATTTTTTTTTCTGTAGTTGCATATGGAAAATACATATTGACCTCTTAGACGGCTGGGAGCCATCGCATCACGGTGGCCCATTTTCGCGACGCGGATGGCGTGATGTTTCCGGCAAAAAAAAAAAAACCGCGGCGCGGGAGCTTGGCGTGGGTAAACCCACGTCGCGTAGGTGTGTTTTTTTTTTAAAAAAATTCATTTTACCCCCTAACGTATATAATTTTGAAAATGTTTCATTTCACCCCTCCAATGGCTTGTTTTTTCAAATTCGAATTCTAACGGCTATATTTTTCGATCCGTCTATAAATATAACTCAAAATCAACCATTTCTTACATACCAAAACACAAACACTCTCTACAAACAAATATGAATCCCAATCACGTTGCGTCAGTTTTTGAAACCGATGAGGAATTCGATGTTTACTTCTACTAGCACACTATCATGTATACGTGCATCATACTTCATAACATGATTTTGAAAGATCAGGGTATGGAGGTTTTAGATTGGAACGAAAATTGTAACAACTTGAATTTTTCGATTATTTAAATAGACGTGCTCGTTGCACTACGTTTCATTGGTTAACGGTTTGTGCCGTACAAACGCATTACACTATTTTGAGAACATGAATGTCCATTGTCATTTATGCCACGATATGTAAACCTTGACATTGTTATGTGACAATGGTGTGTCACGCGTGATAGAGTACCAAACGTAAACGTGAACTAGTCGGAATCAACTTGTATTAAACTCTTACGAGTCGTGTATTAACAAAACTTTTTGCGTGTCTAAGTTATATCAAAGCTGGACTTGCTGGGGTTAAATGAGTTACACGATATATAAACCAAACGAACTTCATTTTATTATCTCACTGGGCCGAAGCCCACTGTGTTTATACAGCAAACCCACAACCTGGAAACAAAGTATAAACATTTGAACAAACAACTACTAGGCATAAAATTCGGTCAACAGAAGTCAAAGCCAGGAAATACTACTTAATCCCCACTAAGCTCCAACACACATGCCGAGATTACTCATTTTGGGTGTATCACAAGATGTAGAATTCAGACATGTGAAAACCCTAGACTAAAAATACCTGCTTAAAATGCTACATGTTTCTCACAGCCCTCACAACAAATCATACAAAACACATTACAAATCTGGGTTCCGAAAATAAAGTTCTTATTACAAGTTCTAGAGAAATAAGAGATAAGGTCTTGATCAACCGAGTCGACCACCCTCCTTGTTCGAAACCACCAAGCCGAAACCAAAACCCTCGTTGTGAGTCTTTTCACCCTTTTCTCTTTATTTTCTGAATAAATTATAGTTGTGCTTGCCAAACAAAACGTTACCTGCGAGAAACAAGTAAAAGTAGTGTTAGCAAATCGTGAACCAAACCTGACTAAAACTTAAGTAAAAGAAAGATGGATTACACAAAGACCTTAGACCCGCGACCCTATTATGGCTAAGACTACATTTGACCCGAGACCTCTTGTTGCGTTTTCTTATTATTATCCATGTTTTGTGTAAGTCTAATATAGTGTATCTAACGTTGTTAAAAGCAATGGTAAACAACACTCGCCCAACCTGCCGAAACCTTAATTTTTCTAAAATCAGTCATAACCTAAAATTAACGCGATTCATTTCACAAGAATGATAATTATTTATATTTAAACCTTCGGGGTATGAAAACCCCCCTATTTATACGAAACCCTAATATGCCTAAATCAAATTTATAACGAAATCAATACAAATTAGTTTTCAAAAACGCTAGTTAATATCAATTAAATATTCGGATGTAAAAACCCCTAATTTATATAAACCCTAATTTTTCGAAAACATTTTATTATGAAATTAAACCAATTTAATGTTAGAAAACGTGAGTTAATTACAAACAAACACCCTCGTGTGAAAACCCCCAATTTAATCCGAAACCCTAAATCTCAATAGATTGTTTTATGATGAATTTAATCTAATTCCACACACGAAATCAATAGTTAATTAGAATAGGAAAACCTTTTGTTTTCGAAATATCATAAAACAAGTTATCTTTTTAAATATTTTAAGGAGAAGAGGATAGAACTTATCTTTGGATAATGAAACCACCATCGAATCACCATCTGGAAAACCTCAAATTCGAATTGATTTGATGTGGGGATGAAATCCCGCATCCCATATCCGATTTACAAGCATAAGGAGTAATTTGTTGATACTAGCCAACTGATTTAGTGATTTAACCAGGGTAATCTTTTGATCTAAGTTTTCTAGAGAGGGAGGGAGGTGAGACGAATGAATGATGAAACTGGATAAATGTGTGTGTCGACTGAGTGTTTTGGGGAATGATAAACAATATAAAACCCTCATCCTTGTTTATATCGCCTGGAGTTGGGCCGGTTGGGTAATAAAAATCAGATGGGCCTAGGCTGGGTTGTGGGATGTCTATGGGCCGGTTGGACTAGTCGGACCTATATAAGCCTAAACTAAGTATAGTTATGAACTTATAAATATTAAGCCCATTGGTAAATTTAACAAAACGCGTATCTCGAGTTTCTCGTAAATAAAACTTAAGGTCAAGCACAACTAGGAAGACTTGCATTTTTATTATTAACTCGTAATCGTCGTAACACGATATTTATACTCAACTAGGTCGTGGATAACGTGATCGTATTCTCGAAGCTTTCTTGCATTATCATCCATTTGCCTAACTTACGAGGTGATTTTATAGCCCCATTTTTACTTGTTTTATCACTTTGGGGTGAGAACATTGCTTGTTTTAAACAGATGAACATAAGTGCCTAAAACTCATACGTGCCTAAAACTCATACGTGCCTACATGATGTCTAAGTAGCGATACCCCTAGATGCTTTAGCCCACTATCATGAACCGTTAATTACTTTGTGTAATCGAAAATGTTATGGATAGATCTATTGGGATTGGCCTCCCTCTCTATTGTTGGTTGTGTGACCAAATTAGATACAAATACATTTGAGGTTGTTACGAATACTTTGGGGTAGTATTTGCTTGGGCACACTCTTATATAAACTGGTTTGTACGGTTAACGCTTCGGTGTCATGAGCTTAGACGTAGGATATCATGAACGTATGCTATTTTGATAATAATCTTGTATTTGTTATAAGATTATTGGACGGTTGCCTAACTAAAATCTTATGGTTCATCACACTACTTAAACTTAAACCTATAAACTCACCGACCTTTGTGTTGACGTTTTAGCAATGTTTTTCTCAGGTGTGAAGGCGGAGGAGTGACGTGGTTGTGCTATGGAGATTAATAAAAATTATCATGATTTAACTTTGAGACTTACTTTGGATGTATGATATTTGGAAACTCAAACAATGTTATCATGAGTTGTAAAACAATTTTCCTTGGGACCAATTCTATTTTTATGTCTTATGAATGAAAAATAACTTTTCTTAGTTATTCTTGTATCTATGTCTCTTGGTTGTCATGATAATCACATCCTCGTGTAATTGTACACGTGGGCCAAATTGAGGGTGTGACAAAAATTACGTTAACCCGTCAAGAAATATGCAACGAACATGGGTTGATCGGTGTGAGGTTTACCGCCGAAAAACAGAGAACTACGCGACCGAGAAACCCATCAAACTCTTCAACAAAACCTTATGGATCATATCTGGAATCAAATTGACCACGGAGATGAAGATGCATATGAAGATGAAGAAAACTAAACGGCGGGTCGTATGATTTTTTAATTTTCGTATGTTTTTTAATTTTTCGTATGTTTTTTTAATTTTCGTATGTCTTTTTAATTATGTATGTTTTATTTTAAAAGTATTGTAATGTTGGTTATTTTTAATGAAATATTTAAGTTTGTTTAGGGGGTGTTTTGTAAAATTCTGAAAAACTGGAAGTCACTTGGAGTGATGACTCCCCTGTTTTTTTCATGTGAGTAAGTAGGTGAGTTTCGCTGACGTAGCACCCCAAAATGAAGTCACTTGGAGTGATGACTCCTAGCTCTCTTAAATCATAATAAACACGTTTTTTCTTCTATAAGTTGCAAATAAAAAATACATATTTACCTCTTAAATAATAAATTAATATATGCACAAATCAACCATTTTGAAAGCTATTCACAAACCCATCTTAAATGCAAAATGTCTTCTCAAAGTTTTATAAGCAAAACCCGACCGGATTGGACCGAGACTGGATAAGTCTAAAACGTCGGACATAAGACCGTACGGAAATGGTCTGGTCCGGTTCGGGCCAGTTCGATATTCCATCCAGCCTGATCCGATCCTTTTAGGCATAATCGACAGGTTTTCGTAAGATCCAAACCCACCTGAGTGAACCGGATCAAAGAACCCGACCTGACTGAAACAAACGGATCAAAGACATAATGTGACAAAAAAACATAGACCGATGATCGGACCAAAGTACGCTCGGTCCGATCCGGTTCAGTTCGATTTTTGGATCCGATTAGGTCGATTCCAAAATGCTTAACCCTAGATAGCAGGAGGGATGAACACGGTACCGATACCGTACCGAATTAATGGTACCGAATTTCCCCGAGCATAAATTAATCGTACCGGTACCGTACCGAACGTGATTCGGATCCGGTACCGGAAAATCCGGATTTTCCCGTTTTTTTTTGGAATTTCACGATTTGTATCGGTCTCGTATCGAATTAGTGGTACCGAATTTTTTTCACCCTATTCCGTAGTACTGATACCGTATCGAACGAGATTCAGATACTGAGAATCGGTAAGGTTCCGGTACGATTCCGGTTCGATCTCGGGATTCTAAACAAAATGCTCATCCCTAGATAGCAGGTAATAGCTAGGATGTTTTAGTCTTCTAAAACATGGTTTGTATCCATAATAACTCATTAACTTTAATAAAAAATTGTTTTTACAGTAGCTTTTCATATAGTTAACCCATGAGTGTTTGAATTTAAGGATAAATAATAAACATTGATGGGCCTGTAGAAACCCAGTCCAACTCAAATCCATATATATCTGTCTCTTTAGGGTTTGGTGACACTCAAAAACACACATACCACACCAGCCACCAACCACCAACCACCACTAAAGGTTTGCTTATTTTCTAAAGTTTTTTTAGATCTACTTGTATTTTCTGCAGATCTGCCTTTTTTAGCCTTTTTGACTGTTTTTTCAGGTGTGGTTGCCGCAATGTTGATGAAAGTTCAAACAATCGGTCTTGTTGATGTTTTCTTAGAGACGAACTTTCTTGGATGGCTTTACACCCAGATTCCTTTGTTTAAAATAGCTGATCAGGTACAACTTTCATTCAAATCTCTTTTTAATTTGATCTTGACTGGTACTTTATGATATATAAAAACACGTGTCATTTTTTGAGTGACATAAATCTGAGCTTTTTGTTCGGCTCAGGAAATACAAGAAAGACATAATGATGATCGCAAGGGAGAGTGCTTTTTTCGATCCTTCGCTCATCAGTTTTTCAATGATCCCGAGTTGCATCCGTTTGTTCGTTTTGTAACCATACAATTCGTAGGCCCTCTCTTTTTTTTAACTTCATTTGTTAAATACTACGCTACTGTAATATATTAAATCTGTTATATTATTCTTGCAGATGAGAGACAAGAATTCCAAGTGTATCTTGATTCCATGGCCAAAGTTCATGAGGCCCGTCCACGAGATAATCATGCAAGGGGCGTGTGATGCTGTGAGTAAACTACATAGCCATGTGTTTTATATATTTGGATTTTGATTGTTGTGATTTATAAAGCTTGGCCTAACGTATTCTAGGAAACATCTGACATTTGGCATTTATTGTAATATAAACTTGCCTAGTATTACTTGGGATTGATTTATCCGTGGTACTTGATTTTGAGCCTTGTTCCATGTCTAGTACTGTAGTAATTAGGTGGATATCTTGTTTTGTTTAGCCATTAAACCGCGATCCCTCTGAGGTCATATATACTGCTTATACTAGTTTGAATAGCGTTGGAATGATGGCTGTCGTGATGATTGCCTGCAAATCTGGTTTATTGTCTGTAGTTTGGGTCTTTTTCCCTCTTCAATTGTTGTTTTCCGGGTTGTTTCGCTTGTATGTATTTTGTGTAGATCTGACTTTTTTTAACTGAATTAACTGTTTTTTCAGGTGATCTTGATTAAAGTTGAAATAATTGGTCTTGACGACCTTTCGTACGTGCTTTTAGACCCAGATTCCTCTGTTTAACTCCCAAAAATGGCCCCATCTTCTACGAGATGAAGATGCTTAGAAGACGCGGCCATTTGTGCATCTCAGTCGGGAACCATTTATATCCCTACCAAATTATTCTGATGACCTGCATTTTGTTAACAAGTTGTTGACTTGATGTCATTTCTAGACTTTTTAAGAAGTTGTTGGCATTTTGTATGGTTTATTTAGAAATGTGTCCAAAAGTTATTACGCATAGTAATTTTTATGCATTTCAGGACCTGCTATTTTCTTCATTTAGCTCACATCAATGTCAAGAAGATCTTCAATAAGATCTTCGCCAATAAACCCATCTCCCCCCTTCATACAAACTCGATATCCATTCCGGTCTGTTTTGTACCTTGATTACGAGATAACACCAGTACTGGAAGGCGGTAGAGGAACTGCTGAAAAACCTACCCATTTTGATGAAACATAAGAAAATATGGTTTATGGCATAAGGAGAGCTAGAGTGAAGATTAAAGTCTGATATTAGCTTATTTTGCTGCAATTCTTGTTGTTTATTATATACTTGTATGATATACAATAGATATTATGAATTTGAGTACATATTCTTGTTTACACCGCATGCGACATGATAAACGCTTGAAGCTAATCGGTTCGGCTGATATTCAAGGTGGTCAAAACGATTGAAATCCCACCTTTTGATCAATATAGGACAGAGAATTAAAACTAAAAAAAAAAACTGTCAGTTTGAAGCTGATTCTTGTGGCATTGTCTTGAATTATACACTGTGAAATCATTTTAACATTCCTCCAATGGCTTAAACACTGTGAAATCATTTTAACATTCAGATCAGCCGCCAGAGGCCATGGGTACTCAAGCTGCACCTCTGATCCGCCTTCACACATCACAATGGCATTCAGACCAAACATAGTCTTTAAGCTGTGGGCAATGGCTTCAGCTTATGCCTACAAACTTTTGCAGGCTTTTTTGAGACGCAGATCTTGGACATATCGGGCAATGGCTTCAGCTTATGCCTACAAACTTTTGCAGGCTCTTTTGAGACGCAGATCTTGGACATATCATTCAGTAACACATCTGGAACCATACCAAGGTGCATCCGTAACTTGAAAGGCATGGCCAAGAGAAAAAACAAAGACCCATTCGCTGAATTCAACACCGTTGAGCGGAGAAATACCAAGTGAGATAACCCGTCTTACAGGACTTGTTGCTTTAAACTTTCATGGAATAACTTAACCAGACACATTCCTTAAGATATTGGAAAACTAAGATGATTGGATTTCCTAGATTTGTCTAGAAACCATCCGGTAGGTAGCATTCCGGCAAGCCTTTGACAGTTGGCCAATATCAGCGTTCTGGACCTTTCCTGTAACAACTTGTCAGGTAGGATACAAAGCTTTGGTGCTTTATCATATGATGGGAACCTGCACTTTGTCAGCTTGCACTTCCTAATGTATGCCCAGAAGATATCGTCCCTCAAAACCACAAACTAAGCTAGGGAACCAATGTCGCTGGAGACCCAGATAGGCTTATAACTCGAGGGTTTTTCATTAGTCTTCCCATCGGATCAGTCTTTGGATTTTGGGGAGTTTGTGGTGCTTTGGTTGTCAATGATGCATAATAGTTCTTCTCCTTATTCATTGGAGCTCCTGTACATAATATAAAATTACCACTTTGAGTAAAATATAAAGAGTAAGTTGTAATTAAAATAACCGAGTTTCTATTCTCACGTCCATTGGTTCAAGAATGGTAGTATGCACACCTCCAACTCCAAGTGGTTCCTGCAACTCCAAGTGGTTCCTGCAATTATAGTTCAGGGTCAAAACCGCCAGGCATGTAAAAAGGGGTAATGGACTAATGGTACAGGGTCAAAATGGGTAACTATGACGTGTTATTCATCATTCAACATTAACGGCATGAACTCATCTCCTAATTGAAATGAAGATGTCATTTTCTAAACAAGAATTGACAGCCTTATTCTGTTACAACTACTTCCGTAGCTGATTTCATAATTAGACGTTTAATTGAGTAGGAGTATGGAAATGGAACTATAAATGGTCATAAAGGGAATCTGGAAAGTGTTAGGAATGGTGATGTAATTAAAACGGTGTTAGAAAAAGGTTTTGGATGGTGAGTAGCAAACCTTTACTTGTTCAAAATGGGACTCTGATGATGTTTTGATGAACTTTACTGCAGATTTTTTTTTTTAAATTTCTCGTTTTGACCCGTTCTTGCCCAAAAATCCGTTTTAACACAAAACATGACATACATCAACATATAAGAACTGTAATATTTGTTTAGACTCGTAGATGAGCAAAATGGTTTATAATGGGTAAGAATGGCACTACGCCAAACACCCCTTTAACTTATGAACAAAACCCGAACTAGTTTTAAACTATATAATTCTGCGTTTAACAACCATAACCAGAAAGGCATGTCTATAGAGTGTTTCTTGGTACAATAGAGGGCAAGGATAGCTTGGTTACCCACGAGCTGCACCAAAAGCTAATATGAGACCTTCTTACCATTAGTGAGATAACATTTACTCCAATGAACATGGAAATGATACTAGTTGTTGCTTCGTAAGATACATTCCTCACATAGCTAACTCGGTGCTTCCAACACCTCTTATTCTCGACGGGAATGTATTCTTACATCCTAATTATAAACTAGAGGGGTCTAAACACTTCACCATCATGCTTAAGTGAATTTTTGCCATTTACTTGCTAGTCGTCCACCAAGGACGTTGTTCACCCATATTGGTTCAACATAGCTAAAAGTACTCTTTTCGTCCACATAGGACCTCTAGTTCAATTTTAGGAACTCTTTAATATCTATATTTCATAACTAACGAGCCATATGAATATACTAATTATCCCCATACGACGTCTAAGTCCCGCTTCGGGACATATGGTACCTTAAAGGCTCGGTTTATCCACTAAGGACGTCTAAGTCCCACTTTGGAACACGTGATCACATAATGTCACATATCGCCCACTTAAGACGTCTATTCCCCTTTTTGGCAGGGTCGTAATGCATATAATATCATGCAAGTCATCCACCAAGGATGTCTAGTTTCATTATCGGAACAAAAATATATCTATTCTTCCATGTCGGCCACTAAGAACGTTAAACAAGCGATAATATGTCGTTTTAGCAAAAAACATGCTAATAGGACCACATGGGTCGTTACGGTCTTTTTTGACCCGTTTACACTAATTCACATATGAGCTTATATATCATGTAAACAAAAGCATTAGAACTCACAATATGCAGTTGGACTAATATACTCGTATCATGAAAGTTAACTTTAACAAAGTTGACTTTAATAAAGTCAAATGTGAAATTGTATGATAAGGTTTTGTTACTTGTTATGTTATAGTTGACTTTAAGTATGCAATCCATCATATTTTGTATCTGTTTGTGTTGTATTTGGTTTGGTCAGTAACACCAATTACCATTACACTAAACACTCCATATTCATCACATCAAAAACAACGCTGACCCAAACGTTGGCTAGATCTTTCACGACTTACTCGTACTATCTAGCACCAATGTTTGGGTCAAACTAAACCACATTCACATAAATTCATGGTTACAAATTATATCTCCCAATCAGACTTGCCTTTTTCCGCTAGTTTTGTTACAGTTTTGGGGCCTGATTATTGAATTGAATCAGCCACAAGCTAGCAACTTGTTTGACATCCACAAAAGCTGTCACTTTATAACTACAAAGTTCAAGTTTCACAGTTTATGATTGCTTTATCAATATCAATCCTGAAACTGGATTCTGTTCAAGTTTCAGTTCTTTTTATATAAGCTTACTTTTTGTTATCTTTTTCTATAAGCTTATTTTTTGTTATTAAGAGGTCAACTGAGTTGCGCCCTTTGCCTTTAACTACCATAATACCTCGATTTAAGAAGCTCGGCCAATAGCCCATACTAATAAGGATATCTAGTGAGCTACAGCTACACTCGCAATACAAAGCAGTGGACTGCTTGGATTAACAGGATATATATTCCCACCAAGTGCTGGTTTGCAGGTGATACTTACAGATGGTCAACATTACTAGTTACAATCTGTAACCCGTGATATCCAGGGTAGACTCTTACATGACTCCTGCAGCTAGACAATATATTTAGTACATTACAGCTAACTTATGCATAAGGGGGGTTTACATATCCAAATAACTGAATATATCTTACTGACTCGCAAAAAGATATTTAGTACTTGATGTTCACAAATTATATGTAACTGATTAACATTAGCAGTCATTGATGCTGGAAACTACGATAAATAAGTAAATAACAGAAACATTGCTATAAAGATGTCATATGTATGTATGTAGTAACCTAAACTAAACTGAACAATAAAGACTCGAAGGTGATAGCTACAGCTTTATCCTAAAATTTCACTCATCAAGCAAAGTAGTGTTTCCATGTACGACCACGCAGAAAACGAATGACACTCTCCACTAATCCCAACACTATTAATACGTCCAAAAGAGGGTTCATAACTTCAATTTGAGACACTTCTAACCCATCATCATCCGACGTTTCGATTACAACTTCACCATTCTGAAACCCCAATACTCTATTGAACCTACCACCAACCTTAAAAGTATATATCTTTGTAAAACTGTTTATTAACACCATCTTTCCTAATCCACACGCCACAAAACCACATATTATGACCCTCTTTAATATTATACTCTTTAGTATACTCGAGCAAACCAAGCGTCGCATTCACCTTCGCCACACCTAAGCCATCACTATATAACCGCGGAATACACACTTCACCAAACTTCTCAGTTTTCAAATCAAAACGAAATAATTGAAGAACTACACGAAAACTAAGCCAATAAATAAGCCCATCTATACAACAAGAGGGTCCTCAAACTCGTACCGTTTAAAAGGTGCACCGGTATACACAGTTTTCCAAACCCGTGAACTTAATGTAAAGACATGGACCTCCCAACATTCACTCGGGGTTAAAACAATATTGATCTTAACAAGCTTGACATCATTAGTTTCCGGACAAACCCCAAAACCAATATTACGAGTATATCCTGACTTGGTAACATTAGGGATGGGAACCGATTTTCTAATAAAAGGATTCCAGAGAACAAACATATCTTCGTTCCAGCCATAAAAACATATCAACCCGTTAATGGAACCGAGTGTACGTATATGTCTTATTAAGTTAAGAGGCTCCGGAGCGGTTAGATGAAATTTTTGTTTGGGGAAAGTATCATCATCCATGATCCAGGTATATGTCTGGACAGAATCTATCGTGTACTCTAAAAGTAAATGATGCAGAGGGTTTAGGGTGATTAATGTGGTAGGTTTTTATAAATTCCGGGGCAGTCGG